>JAKWJD010001759.1:59015437-60363525 GCA_027705065.1 Solanum peruvianum
TATTTGATGAAAATATACTAAATTTTTAAAATTAAATCACGTAAGATTTAGCTTGAATTTTCATGTTTATTTAATAGGAAGTGAACGAAAAAGAAAAAAGAGATAAAGAAACTTCAGTTTATGATGAAATCTCTTGTATACTTCAAGATTTTACCAACATTTGGCGACTTAACAATAAGATATAAAAAATAAAGAGTAAAATCATACGAGTTTTTCTAAAAAAGAAATTCTATATAGAGTCTTTTTCACTTTTAATAGCGGTATAGGAAAAAAATAGAATTTCCTTATTAAATTTAAATTAAATAATTACTTTTAAATTTTATTGAAAAAATGATTAAAATTTACTATTTACTGCATTTTTATTATATTTTAAAGTTGTAGGTCTCTGATTTGAAATTATTCTAATAGGTGCGTGTGCGCATTTTGCAATGCATGGGCCCAAGAAACCGCTAGGCTAGGAGACTTTAGTTGTGTAAGGGTGTCCAAAATGTGTTATTTAAGCATTTAATGTGTAATTTTACTTATATATACAATGTAATTTTCCGACGAAGGATGTCCAATTGGACAACCTGGATATAGTGTACCTCCGCCCGTGCGAATCACAAATATAACGCTTTTCTAAGAATATGACAAATATGACATTTTTCCATTTTAAAAATATTACATAAATTGAGATGACCATAATATGTGTTATACTCTAAAATCAACACATATTTGGCCGAAATGAACCTAGTAGGTTAGTAGAACTAGATTTACTATTTCAATTCTAATATATCGTATGCACTACTATTTTTATTCATTTAACACAAACAGTACAGTTGTTGATTAAAAAGAAAAGTTAATTCAATCATAATTAATCTCTAGTAATTTCAACATTTCTAATTCATGATATTGAATATTATTCTTATTTATTTAATACAAACCATAAGATGATTAAAAAATAATTTAGTTCCAGCATAAATATAATTTTTTAAAAAATGAAGAGAAGAGAAACAAAAACTGAAAAGTGGTTATGCCCCGCCATTTGTAACGGCCTCTGTTTATCCTATAAACTAGGGAACTTGATCGCTCTACGAGCGATCGTAAAAGAATCAATATTTCCTCTCTAATCAATTTAATTAAATTATCATATATTTAAATTATATTATGAAGAGTATTTTAAAATGATGAGAGAAAATAACACTTAATAAACTTAATATTTTAAAAATAAGGATAGTGTATTCTTTATCAAAATAAATTATATATTTTGCAAAACAATTTATTTTATTTTACCTTCTTAGTAATAATCGATGTCGAAATCATCCAATAAATAGTTTTACAAAAAATTCAATCCTTTTATCTTATCCCCTGTTAGGTAAGAATACAAAATCTTTTTATTGAAAAATGAGAATACACATGTTAGTAGAATAAAAATTAAAATTAGAAAGGAAAATATTTTCAAAATAAAATAAAATAAAATATAAGGATAAAAATTAACTGATCCGTTTTTCTTTTACCTTCTTAGCGAATAATGATGTTAGAATCACACAGTACAAATAGTTTAAAATTTATTCTCAGATTTATCACTTTCTCCCCAGTTAGGTAAGAACATGTTTCCTTATGTATTTCATGTTTTTTCACTTGTGAGTTGTGATCAAATAAAAAACTTATGATGAGAAAATTCTGATATAGTGTAAAAATTATAAGTAAAATATTATTTGGTATTATAAATTTGAAATGACATTTAGGAGGTATAAATATGTGAATGTCACTATAAGCAATTGGATAGACTAATATTGCCGTAAAAGACAGGAAAGTCGCCATTAATTATAGTTAGTAACAACATAAGGATCATGGAGAAGTACTTCCATAATTTAAAAGTTATTTATGACCTTCAAGAAATTCATACGAGAAAATGATATCGTGATAATTAAGATTGGTAATTGAAGTATTGAACTTTTATAATCTGTGTCCAAATATTTTCTAAATGGAAATAAAAGCTCCACTATCCATTGCCAATATTGAACAAAGTGATAATAAATGTAAAACTTTTATAAAGTTCATCAACTGTAAGTGAAGCAAGTATTTTCTTTGACAACGAAACATCTATAACATGAGTTTTGCCAACATATAAATTTTTAACTTGCTCACAAAGCAAACTTGTATATAAAAGATTAAAACCACAAAATAAAAATTTGTAGGTATTGTAATATCGAAAAACTAATAAAATCTACTATTGAGTAAAACGTAAAAAGTATTAATAAACAATCAGGTATGACTTAAAAAGCTACAAAGTTATAATACATCAAACCTAAAGCATTAAGGATAATTATGATATCTCATAAGAAATTTCCAAAGGGTAGATAATTTAAGCTCATCCGTGTAAGATATTGTTTTTCTACCTTTTTCAACTCCACCGTCCTCTGCTTCCTCTTCTTTTCTGTTTCTTTTTGCACTATAAAAATCTTTATTCTTTTAATAAATATTCATAACAAAAAAAAAAAATTACACAAATGTATCTGTCATCAATTAATCACAAAATTAGACTTGAAAATGTCTTCGAGTTAATATATAAAGGCATCACCTTTCCACATTTTTCTTTCATCTACCCCCTCTATTTCAAATTGATAGTCTAGTTTTGACTCGATAAGAAATTTAAGAAAGTTTTTTTTTTGAGTTTTGTAATCTTTTATATATATATATATATATATATATAATGTAGTAAAAAGGGAAAGATACATTTTTTCTTTGAAATGGATTAAAAAAAATATAAGACAAACAAATTAAAAGGAAGAAATATGAGTTATTATATACCCTCACAGGTAAAAATTTATGGTACAATAAAATAAAATAATAACAAATAAGTGAAACATATAAAATTCTATTGAATATTGTCCTCCTTATTTATTGTGTAAACATATGAATGGCGTTCACTCTAAAAAGATGCTAGAACTTCCTGCATCAAATATATCCACAAGTAAGTAGCAGTTGCACCACCAATAAAATGACCTACTAAAACATGAACACCTAAAATTTTATCATAATTTGATGGATGCCTTTAAACTTACGTAGACAATATGCTCTATCATCCGTTCATGTTCCTAATCAAACCTCTAATAGGGTCATCAAATTCAAAGTAGTCATACCTTACAAAGATACTTTTTGCAGCGATCTTTTTGAAGCAGCTCACATAATTTTTTTATGACCATCTCATCGAACGTCAAAAGCAATTTCTCCTTATAATTTAACATCACTTGAATTCAATCTTCCAGTAATATATTTGTAATAGTTGGAAAGATATGTGGTGATCATTTTAAATGACCATCTATAAACATATTTAGACGGTGCAATGTAAAAAAACCATGAAATTACAAATCAAAATGAAATTCTTACAATGAAAATACATGTAATAAACAATGATAAGAAATATATAAATACATAAACATAATCCTTAGGTTACATGAAATAAAATTGAAAAGAAAAAATGCTTATATATAGCACATGTATGAAATGATAACTTGAATTGTCAAAATAATTGAAAGATCATGGAAGCAGCCGTTTTGGAGAAGTAAATAGTACAATTAGTGAGGATAGCCGTTTTGGAAAAAGAAGAATTTATGGGTTCAGTTACAATTTATTTAATAATATAATTATGTAGAAATAATAGTAAAAAAAAAAAATAGGAAAAAAGGAAAATTGAAATGATGGTTTTTTAGCTATGCCACATCAGCTGGCCAATGTTTCTGCTTTATATATATATATATAGATTTCCTCTTTTTCTTCTTCTTCTTCAATTTCCCACTAAAATTGTTGATACTCAACAAAATGAGTGAAAAGGAAGTATATGCTCTTGTAAAACCTTTGCGTAGCCTTAAGAAGACCTTCTTTTATAATTTTTTTCCATCAAAAGAAGAAGAAGCTTGCAAACGTAACAACACTCCCTACGTAGTGACTCGAGAGCTAATTGAGATTAGGGATATATATCCTCCCCCCAAAATCGATCTGGAAAACCCATGGCAGATCAAGATAAAGATCACCAGTTATGAGGTTGAGGCAGGAGCCCTCTTGATTCCATATATCGAGACGTTTGAGTACATTATTCGATATTGGACACTGGACATGGCAAAAGTTCTGGTGAACGGGTGCGGTGTGTATGTTCAAGTGTGGGATGTAACGGAGGATAATGCTCCTAACAAGTATGAAGGTGAGCATGTTTACTTATGGAAGCTGTGCAACGATGACTATGCTCTTTCGTGCATTGAATTGTTCAACAATAACAAATTGGGCGTTGATGATGAAATTGGGCTGTTTTGGGATCCGAGATGTTCAAATTACTTAATAATAAAAAAAGTTGCTGATTCATTTGTAGAAATTGGGATATTATGTTCAAATTCTGTAAACGATTCAAGAAATAGGATCATAGCTTTGTAAAATAGAGTACGAATATCTGGCTACGATGATTGTCTGTTTTCATCTACTTGTTTTTCCAAGTTTTATGTTGAAATTCTGTAAATTGTCTTTGTTAATGTGTACTTGTATTTGCAAGAAAAGATTGGCTGACATTTCTCTTCTTCGATGAGATGTTGTGCTTCAATGTATGGTTATACAATTAGTGCCTGAATAGTTAACAACATGTTCTTGAAAGGTCTTACAACATGTTCTTCTGTAACTGAAGATTACTCACTGGTGGAAGATTAGCGGCCAGTTCCTTAATCATAATGTTCATGAATACCTCCCTCGCAAGTCATCCAACACATCATCTCTATTCTGATGAAAAAGCCTGTCAAATAGATAGGATCCTTGAGCTGTTTGATAACAGTTTCGAATGTCTTGTGAAACTGTGATCACGGTTTCGAATTATAATTAAAAAATCATAATTCTGAAAAAAGTTGAAATAATTTTTTTTATTTTTTTATTAAATAAATTGATGAGGTGGTCGAATTACACATGTCAAAAATGATTTTGCAAAACCACACTTAAAAATAATGGAATGAATGAGTCTTTTTCTTTAACAGTAATGACATAAATAAGCCAAACTTTTAACGGATTGCATAAATGAGTTTTTTCTAAAAGTTCAGTGACATATTTGAGCGTTTTCCCATAAAATAATTGTGCACCAAAGTGAATAGTATATACTTTGTTGCTTGCCATTTTGGTCTATAAATAGGCTTAAGTTGAGAAATGAGTTTCCAGAAGAAAAAGATAGATATATAATTTCCCGCTAAAATTGTCTCCCAAATTTTCAATTTCTTGATCACCAAATGGATCATCCCATTTGGAGGAAGAAGAAAATCTTTTTAAATCCCATGACGTCGAATTCGAAAGTAGTAGAGATAGTAGAGATAGGCTCTCCCATCGATTTCGATCAGAAAAACCCGTGGAAGATCACGAAAAGCATTACCCCTGAAGTTCTCCATCAAGGACATCTGGTGATTTCACATTCGGAGACGTTTGACTACATTCTTCCATACTGGAACATGGACAATGCCAAACGACTAGTGAACGGGGCTGTGTATACGGGTTATGGTATGTGGGATCTAACGAAGGAAAATGCAGGTTTTATTTTTTGGAACCCGCCTAATCATAATGACTTTTCTCTACGGATCCTGGGGTTGTTCGACGTTTACGATTTGGGAGTTGGTGATGAAATTGGGCTCTATTGGGATCCAAGATTTCAATCGTTTATGTTCAGAGTACTTTGTAAGGTTTCTTGGGAGAAGATATTCAATTACCAAGTTAACAACACGACACCAGTACCGGTAGTGACTCGAGAGCTATTAGAGTCAGGCCCTGCCTGTACATATTATTCGAATAATATGAGGCACATGACTAAGAAGATTACCAGTCAAGATCTCACTTTTGGAGAGCTGCGGATTTCATTTTCCAAGACGTTTGATTACATTCTTCCATACTGGAAGTTGGCGCTGGCAAAAAGTTTGGTGAACGGGAGCACGGTGTGTGTTGGCTTGTGGGATGTCACGGAAGAGAATGAATGGCCTAATAGGTATGAAGATGGAAGTTTTACTTTTAGGAAGCTGTATAGTGATGACTACTCTCTATCATGCATGACATTGATCAACGATCGCAGATTGGGCGTTGGTGATGAAATTTGGCTATGTTGGAATCCTATTATTTCAAAGTTCGTATTCAAATTAATTTCAAAGGTTTGTAGGAAGAAGACATTTGAGGTACTGACTAATAGAGACGGGCCTTGTCATGATATTTGATCCGAGTTTAAGGCACATCACCGCTCAAAATATTGTTCAAGGTCAACTGGAGATTTCATTTTTTGAGACGTTTGGAAATTGAACAAGGCCAAAAGTTTGGTGAACGGTATGGTGGAGCATGTTTGTGTGTTGAATATAATGGGGACGAAATTACCGTAAGAAGTATGAAGGTGAAACTATTAGTTTTAGGAAGCTTCCTAATAATGTCTATTCTCTAACGATTGTGGAATTGTTCAATCACATAAACATTCACCTCTTCTGTTTTTTTCTTTTACTTGCAAGTGTATGCGCTAGCATTATTGTACTTCACCTAACAGAATATGCACAGTAACATCAAAGAGACGGTGAGTGCACTAATCTGTTTAGCTCATAACAGACACAACTAGCTAACCACTTGATTAATATCAACTAATTAACTGCAAACAAAAGGGAACTGCTGTGCTGTGCAAGTATATATATACCTGCATTTGGCGTAAATGACTGATGTCAGTAAAAACTCTTCTCCTGGCAGTCGAAATTCTTATTTGCACGATATATGACATTACCATAGAATGGTCTTCTTGAGCCATTCATGCTAGTTCAGCCAACACATTCTCGAGGGAAACTCTCAGTTAAGAATAAGCAATCGCAAAGATTTTGAGATCGAGAAGATTACCAGATAAGTAGCTAGGACTCGAGAGCTAATTGAGATAGGGGACATATATGCTCCCCAAAAAGTCAATCTGGAAAACCCATGGCAGATGAAGATAAGGATTACCAGTTATGAGGTTGAGGCCGGAGCCCTCTTGATTCCATATATCGAGACGTTTGAGTACATTCTTCGATACTGGACATTGGACCTCGCCAAAATTTTGGTGAACAGGTGCGGTGTGTGTTCATGTATGGGATGTAACAACGGATAATGCTCCTAATAAGTATGAAGGTGAGCGTGTTTACTTATGGAAGTTGTGCAACGATGACTATGCTCTGTCGTGCATTGAATTGTTCAACAATAACAATTTGGGTGTCGGTGATCAAATTGGGCTGTTTTTCAATCTGAGATCTTCAAATTTTATGTTCAAATTACTTTCTCAGGTCTTTCAGAAAATACTTGTTTATAAAGTGTAGAAAAGTAATGAAATTTATTAAAGACTATTTTGTATGTTTTCCAATCAAGGAAAATAATGAGGGAGTGAAAAGTGTAAGATAGGGATTTATATAAACTAAATTTTAATGAATTTAAAGTTATAAGTATTAGAAATTTATATATGTTTTGTACGTTTTCAGAAGAAAAATATTTTTATAAGTTTTTCGACTTTGTTAGAGTCGTCACTTGATTTTTAAAGAAAAAATCAAGAAAACTTGATTTTTAAAATTTTGGTTAATAATTAAAATTTCATGCCACTAAATTTTAATGAAAAACAATTAATAGGTTGAGTGACTTTCTATGTAAATAAGTCATAGTTGAGTGACTTTTGTGTTGAAAATGAAAGTTGAGTGACTTTCTGTGCAAAGAAGTTATAGTTAAGTGATTTTTGAGTTGAAAATAAAAGTTAAGTGAATTTCCGTGAAAACAATTAATAGTTTAGTGAATATCAAAGTTATTAACTCATTTTTTGTCAAAATACCAATCAAGACCTTTTGTTTTTTTAAATTTCATAGTATCAAAATATAAATATTTTTAAAAACTTCATACCAATAATAATAATAATAATAATAATAATAATATTTTTTCTCAAAGTGGGGAAATAATAATTCAAAACCTAATTTTTTAAGAGTTAACTCTTATAAATTGAAGCTCACCTGCGTAATATTTTTTGGATTCTTCAATGTCGACCTTTTTTTACAATGAAGAAGCAGCTTTGCCGATTGAGAAATGGGATCCCCCCGAGAACCATGGTCTTAAACCTAACACACATCATGATTAGCAACTCGAGATCCAGTGTAGATAAGGGTTTTTTTTAAAGACTAATTCAGGATTTTTGGTCAAATGCCAATTAAGACCGCAAGATTTAAAAATTTTCTATATCTTCTTAAATTCCATACTAAGTCAAAATACAATCAAATTGGAATAAATAGAATAATTTTAAAATTTTCACACCAAAAATAAGGATCATTTTTTTTCTGTTTCCCTCTCAAAGTAGGAAATATAATTTAAACCTAATTTCTTTAAGAGTTTACTCTTATAAATTGAAGCTTTCTTGCCCCTCTACTAGTTTTGGAGGCTTCAATGTCTGATGAAAAGATATTCCTTAGTCTTAAAAAGACCTTCTTTTACAATTTTTTTCCATCAAAAGAAGAGAAGAAGCTTGCAAACGTAACAACACTCCATATGTAGTGACTCGAGAACTAATTGAGATTAGGGATATGTATCCTCCCCCCAAAATCGATCTACAAAACCCATGGCAGATCAAGATAAAGATTACCAGTTATGAAGTTGAGGCAGGAGCCCTCTTGATTCCATATATCGAGGTTTGAGTACATTATTCGGTACTGGACATTGGACATCGCCAAAAATTTGGTGAACGGATGCGGGGGTTGTCTGTTCAAGTGTGGGATGTAACGGAGGATAATGCTCCTAACAAGTATGAATGGTGAGCGTGTTTACTTATGGAAGCTGTGCAACGATGACTATGCTCTTTCGGCATTGAATTGTTCAACAATAACCAATTGAGGGTCGGGATGAAATTGGGCTGTTTGGGATCCGAGATGTTCAAATTTTATGTTCAAATTACTTTCTCGTAGAATTTAGGACCAAAAACAACATCCGTAGTCTTTTTTTTGGTTAGTATTATTGTTGAAGATTTGATTACGAAATTGGAATATTAATTATGATTTTTAATTTAGTCTGTGTGATCCCCTTGTATTATTATAGGAGGAGGATTTGTTTAGGCATGAAAAGCGATGATAGTTAAGGATTTGGCAACGATACTATAGTTGATGATATATTATATTTAGTTGTAGTAATAAATATAAGTTTTACAATCAACACTATTTATTTTTGTCGCTTAAGGCTGGAGTGATTCTGGATACAATGACATTAATTCAATTGTCACTATATATTCTTATGACAATAATTTGCTGCAGAATTAAAAGAGCTTATTGTTATTATTATTTTTTTTGGTTGCAGGATAAATAAATTGAAACAAATATGTATTTTAAAAATAATTTATACGTCAAATTAAATATGAAATAAGTGACGATAAAACCCAAGACTTGTACTTAAGTTAGATGTTTCTAGTTTGCAGGATTTTAGAATCCAATTTTTTTTAAACTCTGAGTTCAACAATTTTATCCAACCTCAACCATGTTTGAAATTGTATCTCTAGTGAAATTTTTTGTTTATAAAATGTAGAAAATCTACGAAATTTACTAAAAAAGCTAGGAGTTTCGACTCAAAAGAAAATGACATTTTTAAAAAGAAGAAAAAAATAATACAACCATTAGATTTTATGATACGACGGAAAAGTTAATTTTAGATATTCAAGATTAAAATATTATATGATAAAAAGGTTAACGTAAAATGTAATAGTCCAATGAAAAATATGTGTCTTAAGTTTGATGACATAATCAAATATATATAAAAAAAAAAAGAGACAAATATAACGCTTTTCTGAAAATATAAAAACAAATATGATATTTTTCTGTTTTAAAAATATTAGTACCTAAATTGAGATGAACATAATATGTCTTATATTCTAAATTCAACACATATTTGACTGAAATGAACCTTGTAGGTTAGTATAACTAGATTTACTATTTCAATTCTAATATATCGTATTCACTACTAATTTTGTTCATTTAACACAAATCATACAGTTGTTGATAAAAAAAAAAAGTTAATTCAATCATAATTAATCTCTAGGAATTTCAACATTACTAATTCATGATATTGAATATTATTCTTATTATTTAATACAAACCATAACATTGTTGATGATTAAAAAAATAATTCAGTTCCAGCATAAAAAAAATAATTTAGAAAGAGTGAAAGCGAAAAAAGGAAAAAAAAAACAAAAACTGAAAACTGCAAAGTGGTTATGCCCCGCCATTTGTAACGGCCTCTGTTTATCCTATAAATTTCCCTCTTCTTTCTTCTTCTCTTCAATTCCCCACTAATTGTTGTTGAAAATGAGTAAAAAGGAAGTATATGCTCTTGTAAAACCGTTGTTGCGTAGCCTAAAGAAGACCTTCTTTTACAATTTTTTTCCAAAAAAGAAGAAGAAGAAGCTTGCAAACGTAACAACACTCCATACGTAGTGACTCGAGAGCTAATTGAGATTAGGGATATATATCCTCCCCCCAAAATCAATCTGAAAAACCCATGGCAGATCAAGATAAAAATTGCTAGCTATGAGATTGAGGCAGGAGCCCTGTTGAATCCATATATCGAGAGGTTTGAGTACATTCTGCGATACTGGACAGGACATGGCCATAACTACAAATATATGTTTAATTGTTTGGATGTGGGTATAACAAATCACAAATTAATTCATATTACAACTTGTGAATTCAAAAGCAAAATTTTCAACACTCCCTCTTAGCTATTTGGGAAGAATTAATATTACTACTTAATGTACAATTTCCATTGTCTCAATTTATATGACATCATTTAAATTTCGAGAGTTAAACTTTTAATTTTTACCCATGAATCCAGATAGATAATCTTTAAAAAAATTTAAAATAAAATTTATATATTTAAAAATTACGTAAAACGAAATACAATTAATCATAATAACAAAGTAAATAAAATATTTTTTAAAAAAATAAAAAAAGATCTCAGTTAAGGGAAAATTATTTGGATTGGCTAGGAAAATCACCTTATGAAACAATTGAACAACACCTCATAATACTTATCAGACATTTGGTAGAACGTATTGAATAAAATAATACATATTAACTTTGATATTATTAATATTTTAAATGTTGATAAAAAAAAAATTAATTCAAGTATAACTAACCTCAAAATTAGTAATTTCTTCATCATATTCGGTACTCTCTCCGTTTAACAATAGTCGTCTACTATACTATTATAAAATGTCCAACAATACTTGTCTACCTTATAATAATTTTACGCTTAGTTCCCGATTCTTTATAAAATTTAAGAAAATGAAAGAAAAAAGGTGGAAAATAGTTTTGTAACGGCTTTTTCATCATATAAATACTCTGTAAACTTCCCTCATTCTTCTTCTTCTTCATGAATCATTATGGATCTTCAACAAAAAATAGCAGCAAGCCTGGAATATTTGGCTGAATACCGCCGCCATTACGCCCCCCGGAAAAAGTCGATCCCCGAATTCACCTACGATCCAGGACTCGGAAAGGTCTTCATCGATCAAAACATCGGCACTAGGTACGTTCTCCTAGAAATAATCGGAAAATGCGTCCAACTGCGGCCTAGACACAACTACAATCTTTTGGATGTGATCTACAAAGCTAGTTACTACACACCCGATTGGATCGAACACGACAGTTTCCTTCCTTCCGGTTATGCCGCTGTCAAGTTCATCCGACCTGGACAAGAAATTCGTCAGAGCAAGCTGGCCGGACAATCAATCCGTAATTCGAATATAATTAACTTCGATAAATGGCTTATTCAGAGATTCAGGCAAGGATTTTGTGTTGCATTGCCTTATATGTCAGAAGGATCGCTCCGTTACATTCTGTCAACTCGATTTCACAACGGATTACCAGAGGATTGTATTGCTATTGCTCTTAAACAAGCGCTTCTAGGTTTGTTGGATCTTCATTTTTCGGGTCTGGTTCATAAGCGTTTCAGTGCTGGGAATATCTATGTTAATTTCAAATCGAATGTAGAAATCAAATTGGGATTTGCAGCAACGATTTACGATTCAGAGTTGGAATCTCCTCTTTTTGTTAGTCACGGAACAGAACTTGGCCTTGACTCAACTGTTGCCATTCTACCGAAAAATCCTGGTGGAATCCCGGTAATAAACAATTTGTTAGTTAAATTAAGGTGTTGAAATCAATTGTGTTATTAGTCGATAATTTTACTTGTGTTTATGAATTTTCAACAGAATCTAGAACTAGGCGAGTTGTACAAATGGGCTGCTGCACCGGAGGTGTTCTATTCGAAATATGAGGAGGAACTAAGTCAAGTTCCATCACCTCTATATCAAGATGATAATGCCCACACTGTTCATTCCGATATCTGGTTAGTCGGTGTAGCAGCATTGGAATTAGCCTATGGAAATTTAAGGATAAGCGATCGCGAAGACTTTGAGGCAATGATCAAGAAGATAAAGAGGTCGAGGAGATTGCCCGATAAGTTGGAGGATGTGCTTGAGGAGGTTAATGTAGAAGAAGGGAGAGGGAAAGGGAAAGGGAAAATGAAGAAAGCTGTGGTGTATTTTAACGACAAACTGAAGTATGTGAAAGGTAAAAGAAAGTTTTCGAAAGAGTTTGAGGAGTTGGTGTTGGATTGTCTTTCTACCAAAGAATCAAAGAGGCCATCAGTTGGAGATCTATTGCAGAGACCATTTTTTCGGAATGCTAAGAACTTGCAATGGTTTCAACGCCGTGTGTTGTATGCAAAGAATCCAATGGCTTATTGCTGATATCTGATGATGAACGATTCGTGGAAGATAAAGATCAGAAAAAGAGCATATTGTTCCATAGAAATGTCATACTGTAGTAGTTCATGTTTTTAAACACTTCATTGCTGAAAAGGGGAATTACATTTCTAGCTTCTTCATCTTCTAGGATTTTGTTAATGTTTTAAGTTTAGATCTTGGAGAACAGATAATTACTATTAAAGGTAAATTATGGAGAGAAATATTATTTATTTTTGATATGTTAAAAGTGACGAGTAAAAAGTAAAGAAAAAGAAAACGCCAAAGACCCCTAACAGAAGTACCATTAGGACTATTTACTATAAACTGCTTGTTGACTATCCTAGAGTGCCATGGAAATGTACAATGTTTAGAAATGGGGTTATATATAATGCAAATTCATATTACGATTGATGCTGCAGGGAAAATTACTCGCGGTAGATAGATTGATCAAATGGGGACTCACCATGAACGTTAAATGTATCCTTGACCAACAGACAAACGAGTCCAAAATCATATCGTCTAGGAATGCTCTTTTTCTAGAATCATCTTGTTACGAATCCTCAAATGGTTACACAAGGAGGAACTATACTATTAGCAACGACTCAAAAGGGAGATCGCAACCTGCTCATATTTTTAAATCACTTCTAGAAGAGTTCACTCACTGTTTATAGATGAAAAGAAACAAAAAAGATATTCGAGAAGAAAAGTAGATATCGAGAAGACATAGCAATGGAAGTAGTCTACAAATGCAATGCAAGAACAACCCTTCGAATTAGAACCTTATAGTTCAAAGCTACTTATTCTAAACTCATCATACGGATATAGCTGGATAGTTTCGTAATAGCTTTGATGTTTTATGTGTGTGTTTTATCGCGGAAGGCCAATCGCGTTAATTGGAGTTCACCTTCGTAGATATTCTACACTTTAATAATTAATACAAAGTTGAATTACTCAAAAAAAAAAAAAAAAAAAAAAAGATAACTGAAATTGGTTATGCGCGCCATTTCTAACTGCTTATGGGCTCCAATTTCTTTTACTCTGTTCATCATATAAATACTCTTCTTCATAATTCTCCCATCAAGGAAAAAAAAACTCACTGGAAAAATGGCTACAGGCGGCAGCAGCGGCGGCGGCAAATTAGCCTACCGTCCTAGGCCCGGAAATATCTTCATCGATAAATTGACCGGCACAAAGTACATCCTCGAAAAAGTAATCGGAACTTGCGATTTCCATTTCATCTATAAAGCTAGTTACTACACAGCCGAATCCACCATCGAAGGCCGTCTCCTTCCTACAGGATACGCCACCGTAAAATTCATCGAACCAGGATATGATTTCTATAAAAGCAAGGTGGCGGAACAATTGGTGCGGAATTCGAACATGATTCACGTCGACAGATGGCGTATTCAAAAATTCAGACATGGATACTGTGTTGCATTTCCTTATATGTCAGAAGGATCGCTCCGTTACATTCTGTCCACTCGATTTCAGAACGGATTACCAGAGGACTGTATTGCTATTGCTCTTAAAGAAGCGCTTCTAGGTTTATTTGATCTTCATTTTTCCGGTCGAGTCCATAAGCGTTTCAGTGCTGGGAGTATCTACGTTAGTTTCAAACCGAGATCTGTTTTGAATGTCGAAATCAAATTGGGATATGCAGCAACGATTTACGAATCGGCTCTGGAACGCGGACCAGAAACAGGCAATCAACCATACCTTGGCCTAAAAGGAAAAAATCTTGGTGGACCGCCGGTAAGGTTTCAATTTTTCAGTTAAATCAAGTTGTTGAAATTGTGTTATTAGTCAATAATTTTATTTGTGTTTATCAATTTTCCGAAAACAGATTCTAGATCTATCGTTTTTGCCAGATTGGGCTGCTGCACCGGAGATATTCCATTTGAACTTTTATGATTCTGATAATGAGAATAGAAATCCAGCTGGATCATCATCTCGATCTGAAATTGATGAGAATTACAGTGTTAAATCGGATATCTGGTTGGTTGGTATAGCAGCATTGGAATTAGCATATGGAAATTTAAGAATAAGTCATCGCGAAGAACTGGAGGGTTTGATTAGGAAGATAGAGAGGTCGAGAAGATTGCCAGATAAGTTGGAAGATGTGCTTGAGGAGTATCACGAAGAAGAAAAGAAAGGGAAAACGAAGAAAGTAATGGGATATTTGAAGGACAAGATGAAGTTAGTGAAATATAATAGAATGAACAAGTTTTCGAAAGAGTTTGAGGAGTTGGTGTTGGATTGTCTTTCTACCAAAGAATCAAAGAGGCCATCAGTTGGTGGTCTACTGCATAGACCATTTTTTCGGAATGCTAAGAACTTGCAATGGTTTCAACGTCGCGTGTTGTATGCTAAGGATCCAATGCCTTATTACTGATATTCTGTTTTGTGTGTCTGATTTCTCTGTGGCTAAAACTAGTTAGTTACTGGGATTATATGTGATGATATTTTTTCAGTGAAGGAATTGATTAGTTTATTTGCACAAGGGAGCTAGTTTTCTTTGAAAGTTTTTTTTCAAAGAAAACTATATAATCCAACAATTATATGTGACTTAATTTTGAATATCAAATGCATAGATTAGAAGAATGTTAGTATCAAAACTCTTAATTTTTTAAAAATGCAAGGCAAGTCATAAATTTAGTAAACATTGCAAGTCACCATGCAATTGTTCACTTACTAAAACGGTATATTTAAATGTGAGGTTAAAGCTAAGGCACGTAATCAATTTAATGTCTATTTGAATCAACTTATTTTTAGATGCTTTTGATTTTTAAGTAGTTTTTTGTTTGAGGTGTTTGGAAGGTTATAAAAGGGTCTGATATACCCCTCAACTTTGTCATTTGGAGTTGATATACCCCTCGTTAAAAGTGGCTCATATATGCCCTTATCGTTATACAAACGGCTCACATATACCCCTGCCGTTACAACATGGCTCACATATACCCTTCATTTATCGGAAGTTAAAAAATTAGTTTTAAATTATATTTATTACTTCTAATTTTTTTAAAGAAATTATTTAGGGGTATATATGATTCTTCTATAAAAGTTCAAGGTATATTTAAATTTTTTCATACATAATTTTTTGACTTCTTTATTATTATATTTGTTTCTTATTCTTATTTTGTTTTTTTCCTTTCATTCCTTAGTTTAAAGAAAAAATTTAAACTATTTTTTTTGTGTGTATTGTATTTAATTCGTATTCGAAGAAAGAATTTGGTCATCTACAATAAGTTTTTACTAGAATATTAGTGAAACATAAATAAATTGATTATTAAAATAATAATTATAAATTAGTCATTGAAACAAAAAAAAGTCAAAAAAATATGTTTGACGAGGATTAAATTTACTCATATGGGATTATATTTTTTAGAAAAAAATAATAAAAATTTAGATTAAAATTATTTTTTTTCATTTTCATTAGATGAAAAGGGTATATGTGAGCCTAACAGATGCCTAACAGAGGGGTGTCACTCCTTTTCCTTCCGAATAAAAATCAACTAATCGGTACTTTAATTTAGAGCTGATATATACCCTTTTCTCTAACGGAAATGAAAAAATAATAATTTTCAATCTAAATTTTTATTATTTTTTTCAAAAAAATATAATCTCATATGAGTAAATTTAATTCTCGTCAAACATTTTTTTTTTTGACTTTTTTTTGTTTCAATGACTAATTTATAATTATTAGTTTGATAATCAAATTTATTTATGTTTTCAAAATATTCTTGTAAAACTTATTGTAGATAACCAAATTTTGTTTTTTGAATACGAAATTAAATTACAATACACACAAAAAAATAGTTTAATTTTTTTTCTTTAAACTAAGGAATGAAAGAAAAAAATAAAATAAGAATAAGAAACTCAAATAATTAGAATAAAAGAAGTCAAAAAATAATTGATGTATGAAAAAAATTAAAATATACCTTGAACTTTTATAGAAGAATCATATATACCACTAAATAATTTTTTTAAAAAAAATTAGAAGTAATAAATATAAATTTAAAACTAATTTTTTAACTTCCGTTAAACGAAGGGTATATGTGAGCCATTTTGTAAAGGCAGGGCATATATGAGTTGTTTATATAACGGTAAGGGCATATATGAGCCACTTTTATAACAAGGGGTATATCAGCTCCAAATGACAAAGTTGAGGGTATATCAGACATTTTTCCTTTAGTAAAATATGATATGATCATAATTCTAATTTATTAAACCTTTAAAAGAAATTAATATATTTATATTAACTAGCAAGATTTATGCAAGTACTCATATGTATAATTAATCGATATATCTATTTATTTTATAGACTCATCTCATTTTAACCTATCAAAATTTAACTATAGCACGAATGTAACTTCACTTAAACACACATATACAAACATGCATTATTCATTATTGCATCAAGGGAAAAACGTCTGATATACCCCTCAACTTTGTCATTCAGAGCTGATATACCCCTTGTTATGAAAGTGACTAGTATATACCCCTACTTGTAAGCAAATGGCTCACATATACCCTTTCCTCTAACGGAAATGGAAAAAATAATAATTAAATTTAAATTTTTATTATTTTTTTCTAAAAAATATAATCTCATATGAGTAAATTTAATCCTCGCCAAACAATTTTTTGACCTTTTTTTTGTTTCAATGACTAATTTATAATTATTATTTTGATAATCATATTTATTTATGTTTCACTAATATTCTTGGAAAACTTATTATAGATGACCAAATTTTTTCTTCGAATACGAAATTAAATTACGATACACACAAAAAAAATAGTTTAAATTTGTTTTTTTTAAACTAAGGAATGAAAAAAAAAACATAAGAATAAGAAACTCAAATAATTATAATAAAAAAAGTCAAAAAATAATTTATATATGAAAAAAATTAAAATATACCTTGAACTTTGATAAGAATCATATATCACCCCTAAATAATTTTTTTAAAAAAAATTACAAGTAATAAATATAAATTTAAAAATAATTTTTAACTCCCGTTAAATGAAGGGTATATATGAGCCATTTTGTAACGGAGGGGGTATATGTGAGCCGTTTGTATAACAGTAAAGGCATATATGAGCCCCTTTTAAAACGGGGGTATATTATCTCCAATTGACAAAGTTGAGGGGTATCTCAGACCCTTTTCCCTTGCATCAAAAACCAAAAAACACCTTGCAATTAATTAGGAAAATAGATTTAAATATATTAATGTGGTTAGCAGTAAAAAGGAAAGGGAAGAGTTATTTTAGGAAATTAAATAATTTATAACAATGATGAATGAATAAGTAGCATATAATAATTTTTTTGCCCAATTTGTTTTATATCCTTCATTCTACGGATGTATAGATTTGGAAATAACTTGATTAATTAATCATTAGTTTGCATCATTTACCACAATCAAGTAATTGCAATGGCTATATATTTTGGACAATTTTATACATATTTTTCACCATCTTTTGAGTTTTGAATATTAAAACATATTTTTCATGGCTACTAAAAATTCTCCTTTTCATCAATTTTGCTACTTTGCTTAATTTTCTTTTCTTTGTTACCTCTCCATCAATGTATGTTCACATTCATTTTTATACTTTTAAATTATTATGAATTATTAGTATATAAAACTTAACCGATCTTATATGTCTTTATTTTATGAAATGCAGGCGATGAACGTATTCGTGTCGAGGTAAAAGATTCCAATCCATGCTTTAGGGCTTTTGAACCATCAAGTCTATGGTGTTGTAAATTGGTTAAACCAAATAAATGCTATTCTTCTCAACAAGCATGTCATGATAATTGTCACTAATGATAAATTTCAATAATAATAATGTTTTATTAGGGAAAACATTATGTGTTCCTCAATAAGCTTTTATGTTGTGAGCTTTGTTGATGTTTAATTAATAAAGAATGATTATCATTAATGAATATCATTTCATTATCAATATATATTTCAATTCATATATCCTGATCATATTTATCTTTTATATCTATATAATATATATATATATTGTCACGGCCCAAATGAGTCGCGAGTGGCACCCACATTTATCCTCCTATGTGAGAGAACCAACCAATCTAAGCCCCAATTATTTACAATAATAACAACAAAATAGGCGGAAGACTTAAACTCATTAATATAATCAATTAATAACTTCTAAAATCAATACTTATCATCATCCCCAAAATCTGGAAGTCATCATCACAGAACATCTATCCTCAAATTACTAAAGCTAAGAGTATCTAAGAAACTAAACATAAATAATAGCTAGTCTATGCCAGAACTTCAAGGCATCAAGACATGAAGAGAAGATCCAGTCCAAGCTAGAAGCTTTTAGCTCACCCTGAAATCTGACGTGATGAAGACTGGCTAGAGTTGCTGTTGAGCTGAAGACGACGGTACGTTTGCCGCACTCCACGATGAACAAAAGAAAACATACAAGTAGGGGTCAGTACAAAACACGAGTACTGAGTAGATATCATCGGCCAACTCAAAATAGAAAGCAATATATATCAGATAATATCATAAGATCAACTACAATACTCAACAGGTAGCAACAACAAGTACAAGAGTCATTGATAATAACGCCAAGTACACCCATGAGGACGCAAACCTCCATACCATATTCATTTGGGAAATAGGTTCATTAAATCTGAGTATATTAGCAAAATTCAAGATTCATTCTCTTTACTATCCTGGTGTCGGAACGTGACACTCTGATCCCCTAATACTACGTGTCGGTTCGTGACACCCGATCCCCCTAATACTACGTGTCGGTTCGTGACACCCGATCCCCTAACACTACGTGTCGGTTCGTGACACCCGATCCCCTAATCTCATTCTTTTAGTTCATCAAGCCTTCTTTTATACCAAGACATCATCATTAACAAAGAGGGTTTTAGGTTTAAGCTTCACAACCTTATCTTCCCAACCCATTACAATTACATAATCACATCATGCAAGCATACAATTAAGCATATAGCAGACTTTACAATACTACCCAATACATATCATTCGATATTAGGAGTTTACTATGAAATAGCATAAAAACCATAATCTACCTCCACCGAAGAATTATGATCAAGCAAGCTAATCCTCAAAATCTTTGCTTTCTTCTTCGTTCCTCTCTCTCTCTCGATCGTTTCTCCCTCTTCTCTCTGTTCTTTCTATTTTTCTTATTCAAACCCTTTTTCTTTTACCCTAATTAGCATATAATTAAGTATAAAAGATGACAAAAGTAACCCACTAATTGATTCAAGGTTATCTCCTTTAACCCTCAAGAAATTGGATTATTAATATTCAACCACTAACTTTATATTATAAGCAGGAATAGTCCAAAACGCCCTTTAAAACATTTAACAGAAATCCGACCCAGTCATGGTCACGCAGCCTGTGACGGCCCGTCGTGCCTGCGACGGTCCGTCCTGCTGCTTCCGTCACAAAGTTCAGAGACTCAATTCCTTGAAGAGTCTGTGACGGCCCGTCATGCCTGTGACGGTCCGTCCTGCCACTTCGTCGCGAAGTTCGGAGAGTCGATCTCAGTACCCAAATTTCAGAATTCTAAGTGTTGGAATGAGAAACCCTCGACGGTCCGTCGTGCCCATGACGGTCCGTCGTGGGATCTGTCGACTCCGACTGTTATTACCAGAAATACCTTACTGCTCAAAGCAACTAAACAGGTCGTTACATATATAATATATATATATATAATATATATATATTATATATATATAGATATATATATATATATATATAGATATATATATTATATATATATACACCGTGTTGTGCATGAGCCCAATAACATTAATTTTTTTATAGCAATTGGTTAACATGTTTTATCTTCTATTACTTATTTCAGACTAGATTTTGAAAACGTGCGTTGCACGTTTGTCCCTTGTAATTACTACAAAATATATGCATACTTAAAAAATTGAATTTCAGAATAGAAAATATATTTGTATTGCAGGCTACTTAGTATAAATATTCGTAAATTATTTAAATACAGTTACAATATGTATAAATAGTTATTCATAAAATTAAGTAATCAAAAGAGAAAGAGTGTAACACCAAATTAGCTAATGAATTCGAAAATAAAATGAAATAGAGTAGACTAAAAACAAGAAAATAGCTAATGAATTCTAAAACTTTTAAATAACAAAAATTAAAGAGAGAAATAGTTCTAATATATAAGAATAGAGGAACTTCCTCAATAACTAACAAAAGCATAAACAGATCTATCTCTTTTTTATTGCATATGTGATGAACAATACATTCATCAACAATTATCCATCAATAATTATACATTAGAATAACAAAGCGTATGCATCAATAAAAAGTAATTGTGTTGAACAATGTGTCAGTGTAATTACATCCACCAATAATCATTCATCAACAATTATACATCGGAATAACTAAGTGTATGCATTAATATAAAGTGATTTTGAAGATAATTTTTTGGTATTTATAGTTACAAGTTTGAAATTGTAAAAGTCATTTAAAAATTGATGATATGCATAACGTCTATGAGAATTAGATTGTTTAAAGTTGGGAATATGTAAAGTTTCTTACTAAAATCTAAAATATGTGTCATATTAAGATGTATGGTAATTCAAAGGACATTTTTGTTCTTTAATGTTAAAGGATATTTCGAATATAATTACTGTCTTTTGTTGTTACGAAACACTTCATCTACCGAACTCTATTTAGAATAAAAAACAAATTAAACATTTCTCTAATTAATCCTACCTAGAAACATAATGGATTAATTATATAAGTATTATTTAAGTAATCTTTATTAATTATTTCTTTAATAATATTTAAATTAGTAAAAGAGTAGAATTATAATCCTATTTAAAGTTAAGATCTTCAATACACATTATTTCAAAAAAAGTATAAGGTTAATAATAATCTATTTTATGTTTAAAAATTAAAAGGAGTATATACTCATTAAAATGAGTATAAGAATCTATGAGATTTTTTATCCAAATATTTTTCTTTTCTAGATAGAATAAATGAAATAATAAGTTCTAAATTTAATCAATAAAAACATAAAGTTGCAGAATATAAAATTATTTAGCAATGCCGTTTTTCTTCTTCAACGCTTTCTCTTTTTTCGTTATTAGGGGTATTTATTTACAAATATGAAATCACACCATGATTTTATTTTCATACAAGTAGTAAATCATTTATAATTCTAAAAAAGCACATTAAATATAATGCATGCTAATATTTGTAGATTTTATTATGAGAAAAAACTAATTAGATGAATTATTCAATTCTCTTATCTAATAACCTAGAGTGTTCACTACATGATAATCAACTTGTTATAACAAACATAATCTTTAAAACAAGATTTGTACATCAGACATGTAAATGAAAATTTTTATTTTCTTTTTCTTTGCCATTATTCAAGAAAAAGTAGTCAATTTACCTTCCTTCAACCGAAAAATTGAATGTAACAAACAATGAACTAAGTAAAAATATGCAACATTGAAATGAAAAATAATACTTACCAAACAACAAATAAATGTCCATGACGCCTTTAACCTTCTTGAAGAATGCATCGAATACACTGAAATGATTAAATTCTAATTCAGATACCATATTCTCCAAAAATTTACCGTCAATAAATTAACAAAACAACATACATATTCTTTCTCACACAAGTAGGTTTGTTTTACCTCAAGAATGTTGAGCAGACTTTTTGTCCAAATGAAAAACTCTCTAGAATTATTTATCACCTGTTGCGTTAAAAACATAAATTTTCGATAAGAAGAATGAAACAAAACATGTAATATTAGTTCTATCTATTTACATATATGTCTAAAATTTATTGATCAAAAGAAACATGAAAAATTTGAAGAAGAATTTTGTGAGATAAATCAATTCACATGCTATTGTCATGAGAAGACATCAAAATAATATTTTTGTTGGAAAAATCATGTAAATAATTTTATCAATTGAACTCTTCAAATTCTTTAACTTAAAATTAAATAGTGATGTTTTGAAATGTTTGAACTTTATTTGTGTTGAATGACTATTTATCTTTCATTATATCTTTATTACTTGAAAGTTTACTATCTAATTGTTTATTAAAAATACTTTTACATTTTAAAAATAAAAAAATATTTAAGTGAAGCATAAAATGGTAATTCAACTTTGAGGTTAGGAGCTTCCCACTTATAATAATATATGATAAAAGGCATATAAAAAATTTCAGTTAAAATACGTGAAACAAAAACAAAAGAAATTAGTTAATTAAAATTAATGAGTTTTGTTAATGGAGATTTAATAACACGTCCAAAAAGATGAAGGATCATTAATGGTGATAGTAAGGATTTAAGATTAAAAAGAAACAAAAAGATATTCGAGAAGAAAACTAGATATCAAGAAGACATAGTAATGGAAGTGGTCTACATATGCAACGCTAGAACAACCCTTCGAATTAGAATCTTATAATTTAAAGTTACTTATTTTAAACTCATCGTACACATATAGTTGGATAGTTTCGTTATAGCTTTGATGTTTAATGCATTTGTTTAATCGCGGAAGGCCAATCGTGTTAACTGGACTTCACCTTCGTAGATATTCTACACTTTAGTAATTAATATAAAGTTGAATTACTAAAAAAAAACAAAAAAACAGATAACTGAAATAGGTTATGCGCGCCATTTCTAACTGCTTTTGGCTCCAATTTCTTTTAGTCTGTTCATCATATAAATACTCTGTAAACTTCCCTCTTCTTCATAATTCTCCCATCAAGAAAAAAAAAAAACTCAGTGAAAAAATGGCTACAGGCGGCAGGGGCGGCGGCCGCGGCAAATTAGCCTACCGTCCTATGCCCGGAACTATCTACATTGATACATTGACCGGCACAAAGTACATCCTCGAAAAAGTAATCGGAATTTGCGATCTCCATTTCATCTACAAAGCTAGTTACTACACCGCCGAATCCATCATCGAAGGCCGTCTCCTTCCTACAGGATACGCCACCGTAAAGTTCATCGAACCAGGATGTGATGTCTATAAAAGCAAGCTGGCGCAACAATCGGTGCGGAATTCGAACATGATTCACGTCGAGAGATGGTGTATTCAAAATTACAGATATGGATACTGTGTTGCATTTCCTTATATGTCAGAAGGATCGCTCCGTTACATTCTGTCAACTCGATTTCAGAACGGATTACCAGAGGACTGTATTGCTATTGCTCTTAAACAAGCGCTTCTAGGTTTATTTGGTCTTCATTTTTCCGGTCGAGTTCATAAGCGTTTCAGTGCTGGGAGTATCTACGTTAATTTCAAACCGAGATCTGTTTTGAATGTCGAAATCAAATTGGGATATGCAACAACGATTTACGAATCGGATCCGGAAATGCCTATCGTTCTGAAACGCGGACCAGAAACAGAAAATCAACCATACCTTGCCCTAAAAGGAAGAAAACGTGGTAGACCTCCGGTAAGGTTTCAATTTGTTAGTTAAATTAAGTTGTTGAAACTGTGTTATTAGTCAATAATTTTACTTGTGTTTGTGAATTTTCCGAAACAGATTCTAGATCTATCATCTTTGGCAGATTGGGCTGCTGCACCGGAGATATTCCATTTATACTTTTATGATTCTGATAATGAGATTAGAAATCCAGCTGTTTCATTATCTCGAGATCATAATGATGAGAACTACGGTGTTAAATCTGATATCTGGTTAGTTGGTATAACAGCACTGGAATTAGCGTATGGAAATTTAAGAATAAGTCATCGCGAAGAACTGGAGGGTTTGATTAGGAAGATAGAGAGGTCGAGAAGTTTGCCAGATAAGTTGGAAGATGTGCTTGAGGAGTATCATGAAGAAGAAAAGAAAGGGAAAACGAAGAAAGTAATGGGATATTTGATGGACAAGATGAAGTTCGTGCAATGTAATAGAGCTAACAAGTTTTCGAAAGAGTTTGAGGAGTTGGTGTTGGATTGTCTTTCTACCAAAGAATCAAAGAGGCCATCAGTTGTAGATCTACTGCAGAGGCCATTTTTTCGGAACGCTAAGAACTTGCAATGGTTTCAACGCCGCGTGTTGTATGCTAAGGATCCAATGCCTTATTACTCATAATAGTACTGGTATTGCTAGCTAGAACAAATTCACAATGCTGATAGATTCTGTTTTGTGTGTCTGATTTCTTTGTGGCTAATACTAGTTAGTTGTTCGGATTATATGAAATTTCGAACATAAAAGAAAACTATATAACCCAAGCAATTACATGTGACTTTAATTTTGAACATCAAATGCTTAGATTAACAGAACTCTTTATTTTTAAAAAAATGCAAGGCAAGTCATAAATTTAGTAAAAATTGGAATTGTTTACTTACTAATATTAAATTTTATAATATTAGTTTTGATTTTTGAGTCTTTAAACTTTAAGATCAGTCACAATAATTATAAACCTTAGCAACCAACAAATTTGTAGCTTTTAATAATTATCAAAGACTAAAGTCATCCTACCATCTATAACATTTATATTTAGTAATAAAATTATGATTGTAATTTATTAAAGTTTTAAAAGAAATTGAATTATTTATATTAAAGGGATATAAGAAAAAGAAAAAGAAAAATGTTGAAATATGGAGTGTCGAAAAAGATGAAGGATCATTAATGGTGGAAAAGTATTGATGGCTTGGAATAATCCAGATTTACCAGAAGGTACAGTTCGTAACCTAATGGAACAAGATACACTGAAATGGGTATTTGTAGGCGGTAAAGGCGGTGTTGGAAAAACGACGTGCAGTTCTGTTTTAGGGATCCTTCTTTCTCAGGTCCGATCTTCTGTTCTAATCATATCAACTGATCCAGCTCACAATCTAAGCGATGCATTTCAACAACGCTTCGCCAAAACTCCTACCGTTGTTAATGGATTCACCAATTTGTACGCCATGGTACCTTAACCTACCCGCTTTCCATATTCATTTTTTTTTCCTGATTCAATCAATCTTAGTATTTGACGTATATACACTGATTATTTACAATATTCCTGTAATTTAACATGTTTAATTGCTGGAAGTCTTGAGAAATTATATAAAATGACAAAAATTTCATTATAGGAGGACGATTTTTCCCTATTACGTAACTTCTTTTGGCTCAGGTGGGGAATTGAAGCTTCATCCTTTTTAATTTTGAGTAATACTCGTTGTTGTCGACTGTAATGTGTGTTGAATTATGTATTTCAGTGATTTTAAAGAGAATTTTACGCTTAACTTTATCAAATTATCTAGTTTTTTCAGTTTATGGTCAATTTTGTTCTGATATGCTGTTACGGGGTAATGATTTTATAATTGAAGTTCTGTTCTATAGGAAGTTGATCCATCTATAGAGAATGAAGAAGGTGGTTCAGAAGGAGTGGACGGTTTTTTCTCAGATTTGGCGAATGCAGTTCCAGGGATTGATGAAGCTATGAGTTTTGCTGAGATGCTAAAGTAAGTGACATTTTTTCATGACACATAAATTGGGTTTATGGATTCTCTTCCCCAAAAATGAAGTTAAAAAAAAGTTTTCAAGTATATATATTGGATGTAGTAACTGCAATTCGGATGATTTTTGGCGTTGTGATATTATGATACAAGTATATTAAGCAACTTGAAGAGGATCACTGCAATTAACTGTGTGGTTTTCGAAAAAATCAAGTTTGATGGTCACTTTTGCATCATTTCAGCTGACATTAAGAGAGCGTTTATATGATCTAGAGAATAATACATTTGTGGTAGTGAGATAGTTAAGAATTTTTATAGTGTATTTAAATTAAAAGGAAATGACATGAGACATCAATTTCAAATTCATGAATCTGTGCCAGCAAGCTAATGCTATATATATATATATAGGAAAATAAGGTTTTCTTTTGTAGATATAGTTGTTAATGTGCACGAATACACATGCAGGTTCTGTTCTTTTTAGAAAATTTCTTTTTGTAGTCAAAATTTCAGTACTTCATTGTGTTGCTTACCTGCCTAGCTCAAACTTTTCTCAATAGAGTCAGTGTTTGGCTTCTAAATTCAGCACTTAAGGAAAGCATATCAGCTAATGGGAAGTTCCCATTAGCTGCCTGATTTGTTTTTTTTTAGAAATATACAAGGGTTGCAGATTTTACATATGGCACAGTGAATGCATTGCTTAACAAACGCTCAATGGCCAACATGGTGAATGATTTGATTTTTGTCTTTGTTGATCTTTTGTGTCCAAGTCTTAACTCATATGGCATATACTTTTAAATATAGTAGTTCTTACCTATGTGGCATTTTTTTGTTTAGTTTGTTATTTTCATGATTTCTGTTACTTGGCAAAAAGATCTTAAAAATTAATTTTAATAGTTAGGGAATTCACCATTGATATGGATTTGAGTTTTAGTTCTCTAGAAGTACATAATTTTGTGAAGTAGCTCGCTCGCCTCATCACTGTATCCTTTTATCTTGATTTGTAACATGGTATTTGGAATGGTTGATAGAAATTACACGGGTTTGGGGTTTATGCTGGAAACTGTAAAGATCAAGCTGGCTGTCACATGCTTATCAGGCAAACTAAGATTAGAAGTTTAGAGCCAGGCTGTTCAACTTCGGAATACATGTATGCTAATTATAAGTGAAACAGGATAGTGGGGTTTATGTTAATTCCAATTTAATCTTGCTTTTCCTTTTCCTGGACATCTGAATCATATACAGCTGATCATCTAGTAACAGTTTTCACTGGTAATTTTCATCCTGTTATGGTACATTGATAGTCCTTATATGCTAGTATTTGTTGAGATCTAGAAGCAAAAATGAACTCTTGTGTTTTCTGGTTATATGTACATTCTGGTGTTTTCTTTATCACGTGGACTTCAATACACTTGATTTGTTTCTTTTTAGATTGGTGAGAACGATGGATTACTCTGTGATAGTGTTTGATACAGCGCCAACGGGACATACTCTCCGGTTGTTACAGTTCCCATCAACATTAGAGAAGGGGCTTGCAAAAATAATGAGTTTGAAGAGCAAATTTGGTGGTGTTCTAAGTCAGGTAACATCCCCTTCCCTCCGAAAAAAAACAGGAGAGAACTTAGCACTCTACGATATCCCATATAGCATATGAGGCTCAAAAGCTCAAGATTATAAGGGGGTTAAGAGAAATGTGTGCAAAATTATTGCTAGTTTCATCTGCAAGCCTGAAAATTCAAGCCAGATTGTAGGAAGTGGATTATGTATTTGTGTATATCTATTATTAATACAAAAGTATTTGTCAATCGCAGATGACTCGTGTGTTTGGTGTTGATGATGAATTTGGCGAGGATGCAATTCTAGGCAAGCTGGAAGCCATGAGAGATATTATTGAACAAGTGAACAGACAATTTAAGGATCCCGTAAGAACTTGTTTTATATTCATTAATTCTAGGTGGAGACATAGGGACAATTTAGTCCAGAGTTTGTAGAGTCATGCATTTTCTATAGCTTGTAGCAATGCTCATGCATTATTTGAGGCGTTGGTAGTTTCAGTAGAAAATAGTTTTTCAATCCAGTTGAATATTTATTCAGTTAATTTAATGTCTGAACTTGATGGCTGACAACAGTTACTTATGTTTTGAATTAGAAAGAGACTATTTATATGGATGAAAGCATAAATAATCACAATACATATTCTGGTGATCTTTCTATTTAGATTGTGGAGAAAATCTACTAAGATGAAGTGCAATATGTGTTATCTGCACTCGTTTTTTTTTTTTTTTCAGAATGTTCTTTGAGTGATTCGTACTAGTAGCTGAACAGTGACCTTCTTTATGTTCTCAGTTTTACTTGTTCTGAGTTCTGTATATGAATAAACACCACATTTCTTATAGGACATGACGACATTTGTTTGTGTTTGCATTCCGGAATTCCTCTCTCTATATGAGACTGAAAGACTTGTTCAGGAACTCACCAGGTTTGAGATCGATACACACAACATTATAATTAACCAAGTGCTCTATGATGTAGAAGGTACACAAACTTCGTCGATTGTTTTTCCCTTTTAATCTATTTCCGTAGTCTCAGTTAACCTCATTTTGTTTATGATAACCTGTTCCAATGCAAGAGAACTCATAACTATTTGACTTGTGACTATTTTCAGTTGTTGAATCCCAGTTGCTGAAGGCTAGAATGCGGATGCAACAAAAATACTTGGATCAGTTCTACACGCTATATGACGACTTCAATATTACTAAGCTGCCTTTGCTACCTCAAGAGGTATGAAGATACCTTCCTCTCACGAACACACACAGACACGTATATATATATATTTCCGTTTACCTTTTGGTGCATTCAAAGAGTATACTGGCCATAAAATCTTGTCAACCAATGACAACTCATATTACTAACTTTTTTTTTTTGGATAGGTTTGTGGTGTTGAAGCTCTGAAAGAATTCAAGTATCGTTTTCTAACACCATATCGACCTTCTCGTGCGCGATGTTCAGCGGAAGAGTTGGAGAGTGGAATAGCCAAACTGAAAGAACAGTTGAAAGATGCTGAAGCAGACTACGAAAAAATTAGGAAAGGAAAAAGTCAGGTTTAATCTAGAAAGACTTTTCAAATGTTAGGGAGATAGTGTCATTGAACAAATTATTGTGTTCTTTGAGAGGATCATAATGTATAATTTTTTTATTCATTGATTTTCCTTACCACCAAAACATATAGAGCTTATTCGTTACCTTTTTCATCAAATCGCTACATAGGCTTCTTACTTATGGCATAATGCTACAGCTAAGTTTTTGTTTCAAATAAGTCGGGATTGGCTATATAAATACAATCTGTTTTCATCATGAATTTGTTAATTTTACACTAGTTGTCAGCTCGACACAACACCAATATGAGCAAGGTCGCCCAATCAGTGCCGAGCAAGCCAAATACACTTGGTAGCCTGGAAATTGATAATCTTGAACTTTTGATCCACCATATGCTATATGGACAAACCTTCTACGTCAAAGTTAAAATTAGCACTCTAAAATATTTCTAGGCGGACTGATATTTGGCATTGGAAATTACACTCAATAATAACCTTGGAAATGATAATCTTGAACTTTTGATCCCTGTATGCTCTATGGACAAACCTTCTAGGTCAAAGTCAAAACTTAGCGGTCTACATTATCTCCTCGCTTGATATTTGACACTAGAAATTAAACTCCATAACCTGAAAACAGATAATCTTAGATTTTTGATTCGTCGTATGCTATATGGACAAACCTTCAAGGTCAAAGTCAAAGTCAAAACTTAGCACTCTACAATATGTCCACACCTGATATTTGACACTAAAAATTACACTCAATAACCTTGGATAATCTTGAACTTTTGATCCCCCGTATGCTACATGGACAAACTGTCAAGGTCAAGGTCAAAGTCAAAGTCAAAACTTAATGCTCTATAGTATCTCGCGCCTAATATTTGCCACTGAAAATTACCCTCGATAACTTTGAAAAATGATAATCTTGAGCTTTTGATCCTCATATGCTATATGGACAAACCTTCAAGGTTAAAGTTTAAGTCAAAACACAACACTCTACAATATCTCCACACCTGATATTTGACACTAAAAATTACATTCAATAAGCTTGAAAATTGATAATCTTGAACTTTTGATCCCCGTTTGCTATATGGACAAACCTTCAAGGTCAAAGTCAAAGTCAAAACTTAGCATTGCACAATATATCCACGTCTAATACTTGGAACTAGAAACTACACTCAATAAACCTTGAAAATTGATAATCTTCAACTTTTGATCCCCGTTTGCTATATGGACAAACCTTCAAAGTCAAAGTCAAAATCAAAACTTAGCATTGCACAATATATCCACGCCTGGTACTTGGCACTAAAAACTACACCCAATAAACCTTGAAAATTAATAATCTTGAACTTTTGATCTACCGTTTGCTATATGGATAAACCTTTAAGGTTGAGGTCAAGGTCGAGGTCAAAACTTGGTGAACATTGAAGATTTGCTCATGGAGCGGGTCAAATGTTCAAGACCCTACTTGTACTTGGGAGAATTTTTGCAAATAACTAACTATAATAAAATTAATTATACTTCATAACTACAATTTGCATTTTTAAGGGCTATAACTACAATTTAAGTTATCTCATTTGTATAATTTGCGTGTATATTCGTATAGTTGAGTTATTTTTATAGAAATTTGAAATAACAAATTTATACTAACACAAATATCTGAACTTCAAATAGTTTTACAAATTATATCATACAACAGTTATAAATTATATTGTACAAATTTCGAACTATACAAATGAGTGAATTATACAAACTCAAAATCCAAGCCCATTCGATTATTAATAAATACTAATTGCGAATGCTAATTAATTAAAATTATGATCATAATAACTAATTAACTCGTATATATTTGCCAGTAATCCCAACCCAAGATAAGCTAGATCTATCATTTGGTTCAACTGGTGGCTGAAAAAACTCTTTTTTTTTCTCTCTCACCTATATTCCCCACCACAATTTCTTCATCTTCCTTCATTCCCTTTTCTTCTCAAAAGTTTAACTCCTTTACCCAATCAATGGATACCCTTTCTACCTCTGTTTCTTCCCTTAAACTTCCAAACATACGCAGATACTCTGCTGATTTCCACCATTTCAAGAATCCCTATACAACAAAAACAACATCTTCTTCTTCCTCACCCCACTTCAATTTCCCAAAACCAACTTCAATCTCAAGCAAAACCAACTCTTTCACACATAAAAACACAACAAATTTCCCATTTCAATCCAAAACCCCACCTCCCAAACAACCCTTTTCCAAGCATCAAACAGCACATACAAGAGCTTCAAGTGGGTATGCTGCAGCACTCATAGACATAGGTAACTGCAACAACTCACTTGAAAAACTCGATAAAGACGTGAGGAAGTTATCAAGATGGTTAAGACATGATCAGGTGCGTGTTCTTATGACAGACCCTTTTGTGGGAAATCAAGAAAAAGGGTATGTTGTTAAGGAGATTTTGTCTAAGGGGAATTTCAACAAACACTTGGTGGGCGTGGTGAAGCTTTTGGTGGAGAAGAACAAATTGGGGATTGTGGGTGAAGTTTTGATGGAATTTGAGAGGATTTATGATCAGCTTTGTGGGACACAAGTTGTTTTGGTTTCATCAGAGGTGAAAATGGAGAAAGATGAAGCTTTTGGCATTGCTAAGAAGGTGCAACAACTTAGTGGGGCTGAAAGAGTTAAGGTCAAGGTGAAGAATTTGGTTAGTGATAAGAAAAGGTCACATTCCTTTGCTCTTTGAATTTTAATTTTTGATTCGATACGAATTCAAGATTTAGAGTCAATTTTATTTAATATGTGTGCGTGAGGGATTTGTTTGTGCCTAATCTTGATCTACTATTGACTTTGATGAAACGCGGTATATTGTGATTCTCGAATGCATGATTGATTTTATAATGTAATTATTAGTGATTGATTCTACTTTTCGAATAGCGTTATCAGTTCTATAAAAAGACATAATAAGTTTCTCATATATTGCATGAGTAATTCTCCAATTCAATCAATTGCTTATTCGAGATGTATGAATATATATGTATATAATGAGTTTGAATTTTATTATTTAATGTTTTTATGATTGTTTTGTTGATCTATTATAATATTTTTCAATCATTTTACCTTCTTTAGTTTTGGATTTTATTTGTCCTAAATTTCTTATCATAAATAGGTTTTCCTTTTAGAAAAATATTTTGGATTGACTAATCATTTCCTGGTAGAAAAAGGTTTAGGACTCTATAAATAGAGGAATGTTCCTTCTAACTTAATCACCATTCACAATATAGTCTTAAGGGCTTTGAGAGTTTTTGGTTAGGGGGAGAAATTGTAGGTTTTTCATATGTATTTTGTACTCTCATATTTATAGTGGATTGCTCATCTCCTTCGTGGACGTAGGTCGATTGACCGAACCACGTTAAATCTTTGTGTCTTTTGACATATTTCTCGTTGTCTTCTTACTCGTGATCATTTGAGATTTGCATTGCTAGCTTCCACATTTACACCAACTTATTTCCGATCCTAACATTTAGCACTATTCTGAATCAAAACAAATTTGAGAGTAATAATTATTTTGAGCAAAGGAGTAAGCTTGACATTGCATTAACGGTTGAATTTGATATTGCAAAACATAACAATCTAATTAAACATTCCTATAAACATTGTACAATTAAAATTCAAACCTCATTATATAATCGTGGAGAAGACCTTATCACCAAATAATAATATATTATTTTTGTACAAATTTTATATTAAACTAAATTCCATAGAATAAAATTTATCAAAAACTCATTAAAAAAGAAAGGCCTCATTCGGTGGAATAGTCACTCAAAATTCACTTAAAAAAAAAAAGTTGAATTCACTTTGCTAATCAAATTGGAAAAAATCAATATTTTGAAAATTCAGTAGCTTGATTTCAATAATTCTTTATCATATATTATGATTAAAATACAAATATACATGAATCGAGAATTATATATTAATTTTTGGCAACCAATTTTTTTCTTTTAAAGAAAAGATAATGTCTCATGGAAAACATAAAGTCTTGCTTTTTTTTTTTTAGGAAAAAAAAAAACAAAATAAATTTATATTAGGCTGACGTCACCAAACCCTCTATTCTTCTCCTTTTTATTTCATAGAATTTATATAAATCACGAAAAAATTATTGTTTATATGAATTATAGATAACAAATACAAAATGCATATTGCATGTTTAATGATTTATGATGTCATTATTAAAAAATAGCACATAATGAACGCATTTGAAAAGGTTATTGCTTATATAAATTATAGATAACAAACACAAATACATATTACATATAAAGTGTACTGAATAATCCTACTTAAGGCATACCTGTCAAACAGTAAGCAAATATCTTAAAGTAAATTCGATATCAGTACTAAAATTTTATAAATATTCTATAGAAAATTATTGAAGAATCCTATTTATGAAGAAGTTTTTTCTCAATCCAAAATTTGGAAGAAAAAGAATATGCCCTTCTTCCTTTTCAAATAGGATTGTGAGTTGTTTGAACAAATTAGAGACCAATCTCTTATGATATAATTCAAAAAAGTTACTTAAATTAGTTTTATTATAATAAATTACAAATAATTATATTGGAAATTTGTAATTGCACTTCTTTATTTATATTTTAAAATTCCCTATTAATTATTTATGTAATTCCTCATGTTAAGACTATAAATATTGATCAATAAATTAATTTTTGACGAATTTAGCTCTATAATTAATTTTCTTTAGAGTAATCCTTAACTTATTTCATACACTGAATTCATAAATCTGTTAATCAAGTTTAAACATGAATACTTGTAAATTTCTCATAAAAAGGGTATTCATCAATCTCTATATTGAGAAGGGATTATTTCACCAATATATATGTATACACTATATCAAAAATGATCATTAGCGGTAATCAGCAAGCTTTTAACGATATTGGTTCTAATGGCACTTAACTAACGCCGGTAAAGATTTTAGCAATTTTTCTTAATGTCAATATTTATTACCGCTAAAAATTGTTTTTGTTGTGTGTGTGTGTGTGTGTGTGTGTATATATATATATATATATACACATGTCATCCGATCTGCCATGCATATTGATTAATCTCAATATCTCACCTTTTAATAAATCAAAACGATAATTAATATATATAACTCGTGATAATTATATAAATATTTAGAATATAAGTACATTTAGCAATTTAGAGAATATATTTTTGTAAGACAATCTACAATATCTATGTCTACATGATCATGTTTAATACATACAAAATAACTAGCACAGAGACTTAAAACTATGTATTATTGTTATAAGTTGTAACAATTAAGATAAATAACATTTTATCTCGTGCTACAACCATTCGGATGGTTTGTTCAAAATTCCATCTTCAGTTATAAACTATAATTTTAACTCATTAAAATGAATGATTATTTAATCTTCTGTATGAGATGGAATATATACACTAAATTAACTAATACATACGTTGAATATGCATATATGACAATTTGATCTATTCAATGTAACACTTTATTGAATTGAATAAATAAATAATATCACATCAAAACACATAGTTAATATTGTGTTCATCCAATAAAAAAAAATTATATACACTTTATTCTTTTCAACATTTCATTTTATAAAATTACATTAAATATGTTATCGTTGATTGAATCGTCCACTTGAGATATGTTCATAAAACCCCTCCTTGACAATCTTAAAGTTTTCAAGAACAAATTTTCCTTCTTTGTACTTTTGACTTTCATTATATGCTTTTTCATATTTCCATCCCAAAACTTCCCCACAATCAGAGCATTTAACATCAGCCACAATATGCAAACCACTCATTAGTTGTCTCTCCTCATTTTCCCCTAAATCTACATTCATGGCATGTGTAAACAAATAAGCCCTCCCTGTTCTTGCCTGCCTTTTCACAACATATTTTGTTATAAACAAAAGCAAATATAACATGTTTAACTGAATTCAATATTTTTTTACGTAACATAGAAATATTACTAGTTCAAACTTAATAGATGTGATTATAAATTTACTAATAAGTAAAAGATATACTGATCATGGATTGTGGTAGAACTCTGAAATCAAAGTCATAAAATTCAAATCATGATGAACTATCTGAAACTCATAATTTCAAATCTACAATTGATAGTAAAAGCCTGATCAATGACATAATCAGAATTTTACTAAGATGTATCAAAATAAGAAAAAGTACACATACGAATAAATCAAGAGAATTCAACACATAATATATATATAGAAAAATATTATTTTACATATACATAATATAATTTTTAGTGAAAGGATCTATTGATACCCCTTGAATATATATATGGTGTTGCCATATATTATTCTAGTGAAAGGATCTATTGATACCCCTCAAATATATATATATGGTGTTGCCACTAAATAGAAGTGAAGCCAAAATTTTGAATTTATTGAGTCTGAATAAATAATTTATTCATATTGAATATCTTTTTTAAATACAAACTTATAAAAATCTTAAAGATTAATTTCATCACATTAAAAAAAATGTGTGACCTTCTTCTTTTTATTATTTAAAGTTCTCCTGGAAAAGAAAGAAATAAAAAAAAAATGAGATAAAATGAAAGGAAAAAATCATAACCTGAAAATATTTGGAGACAATATCATCATGAAGAGCAATGTGATTTCTGCATTTACAACAACTATATATCCTTGGACCTACTAATCCTTCTTCCATATATGTTGGGAAAAAAATTATTATCTCAAAACAAGAGGATCAATAAGTAATTAATGATCAATTAGTATGTAGAAAGATTAATTTCTTGCTTGCTTGAAGCAAAAGCTTTGTTCAAGTTGGCTAACATCAATGATTAAACTGAAAATAAGATGAAAGTGAAAGGAATTAATAAGAAAATGAAATGTTTGATTAAAGATTAATTTATAAATTAACAAGTGGTAGTAGATTGCAAGTGCAATCAACCAACTTTTTTAGATTAAATAATTAGGTGTTGAATAAGGATGGGATTCACTATTTAATTGTCCCCCTTGTTTAACGGATAATCTTATTATTATTATTACTATTATTATTATTATTATTATTATTATTATTATTATTACTTGTGAAGTAATAATAACCACCTCCCACACCCTTATGTTATGGTCAAAATAGATAAATACTTATTTTTATTTAATATTTATATCATGTCAATAGATATCACTGTTAAAAGTTAAAAAACGAATATCAAAAGCGATGGGTTACGTAACTTTTTTGGTTAAAATTGATGAAAAAGCGATGCAATTACTTTCGTCGGTTTTTAGCTCAATGCTTTTCAAAAAGCGAGGACAGCGTGGCTTTTTGACTATTTTTTTCTCAGCAAAAGCGACGGACTCCGTCGCTCTATTTTAATATTAATTTTCTTTTAATTTTCAAAAGGCAACATAGTCCGCCACTTTTGTGGAAATTTATTTTTTGAAAATTCAAAAAAGCGGCAGATAAAACCACATTATCGCTTCTCTGGATTTTTTTTAAAAAAAAAAATAAAACCCAAAAAAGCGACGTACAAAATCAGACATCTGTCGATTTTTCTGCAATATTTTTTATCCGGGAAAACTACCTGCAAATTCAATTCAATCCAATGCAAGAAGTATGTATCATCCAATAATACGTTTGGAATTTTGTAGCATTTATGTGTTGATATACTTATTCAATCACAATTATATATTTAGTATAATATCGTAAAGTAAGATTTGAAAAAATAAAATATATGTAAACATCATCTTTATCTTAAATGATAGAGAGGTTTTTTTAAAAACATAAATATATGTATTATCAGCGTAAACACAATTTGACAGAAATATTATATATGTGCATATACACTTATTAAGTATGAACTACAATGTATTTCACCAATATTATATGCTTAAATACAATATAACCATTATTATATACTTAAATACAATATAATGCACTTATTATATATGTGCGTAGATATAATTTGTCTCACCATTATTATGTGCATAAATTTAATGTATTTTGCTATAGAGATATTAAATAGGACAACTTTCACATATAACAAACAAAAAATTCATATTTGTATGCTATAGCAAACTTTGCATAATTGAACTCCATAGCAAACATAAAAACTGTATAATTCGCTATACATATACAAGTGTATAATTCGCTGGCCTAAATTGTATAATTCGCTGGCCTATTTCGCTGCAATTGTATAATTCGCTATCCTATTTTACTGCAATTGTATAATGCACAATTGTATAATTCACTACCTATTTCGCTGCAATATTAAGTGTATAGCAAGAAGATATATGTTTTTCTCTCGCTTTGTACAAAAACAGAAACACAATATATACACTTCTGTTGTATAAAGCTAGAGAAAATTGTATTTTACTGCAATTGTATAATTCGCAATTGTATAATTCGTTGACCTTTTTTCTGCAATATTTGAAGTAAAATGTTTGTAAAAAGTGTATAACACGAAGATATATATTTTTGCATGTGTATATACAATTTTCTCTCGCTTTATACAAAACAGAAACAGAATTATACACTTCTGTGTATAAAGCGAGAGAGGCGAGCGAGAATGGAGAGTGGCGAGCGAGATTTCTGCGGGAGGGACGCTGGCAAATTTTAGCTAACGTTTGCTATGGAGTACAATTAAATCAAACCCTAGCTATTCCATTTAATTTAGGTTATTAGTTTGCTATTATATACAATTTTTCCTATAATTAAACAAAATCTTGTAACATTACATATCTGACCGGTGTAATAATGCTATCTATGAAATTTCTCTTAATTCAAATAAAAATTACATTATAGATAAAATATCAATATTGTTTTTTTACATATACTATGGAGTTTTATTTGTCTTGCTATTTTATATGTTTATTCTTTATTTTTGAACCACTCTAATAAATAATAAATTTGATAATTGCATAAAATGAAAGTAAGACAATATCCTTGTGTTTAAATCATTAAAAGTTATATTTATAGATTTCTTGTCATAACAAATTTTATTTGCAATCTCCTCGTCTGATCACTAGGGCTGAGCATAAACACCGAAAAACTGAAATATCGTACCGAATCGAAATTTTTTGGTATTTCGGTTTCGGTTTTTGGGTTTTCGGTTCGGTATTCGGTATATGTTTTTATATTTTTCGGTATTTCGGTTCGGTTTTCGATATGTAATTTTGTGTTATTCGATATTTCGGTTTATCGAAATATATTATATTATTATATATATTTATATTATATTAATTATTAATAATAAATAATAAATAATAATATTATAATTTACAATAAAAAATTAAAAAGTGAAAGACTTTTTGATTTAATTATTTTTAGCCCATTAAGCTGAAAAAGCAAATAAAAAAGTTTGTAAATTTTTAAAAGCCCTAAGCAGGCCCATTAAATAAATCGAAATAATAAAACCGAACCAAAATTATAAAAACCAAATCGAACCGAAATATTTCGGTTCGATATTCGGTACACAATTTACAAAAACCGAAAAAACCAGAAAAAAAAATGAAATACCGAATGTCAACCCCTATTGATCACATAAAACTTTAAATCAAGAAGAAAATAATTTGAACCCAAAAAAAAAAATGCGGTGAACGTGGATCGAACACGTGACCTTCAGATCTTCAGTCTGACGCTCTCCCAACTGAGCTATCCCCGCAATTGAAAATAGTTGGCATTAAAATAATAATATTTGTACATTTTAGTGAGATATCTATATTTGAATAATGATTATGAATATTGTCTCTCAATATGAAAATTAAATAATCACTACCGTAATATATTTGGATTACTTGAAAAAGAAGAAGAAGTTTTTATGTTATATTTGTATTGTATAATATTTTTTTCTATAGTATCTTTTCCTCACGAGAGGTAATGATAAAAAATTTAAAATAAATTATATTGCTGTATATATTAGATCACGGATAAAATAAAAATTAGAAGAATTCGAAAATAGAATATATGAACTTGACTATTGTAGCACCATTAGAAAATAAAGAAATTAGTTGCAATTACCATAACTCAATTCCAAATAAGTTGAATGTGACTACACAAATTCTCATTTACCATGCATGTTTATCTATTTAAATTCATATTAAGTAGAAGTTATACAAAAACAAAATGAAAATGAAGTACTAATTTTTTTTTATATATATATATTTATCACTTGCATTACCAAAATCCTAATAAGACTAAAAGACTCCTAGAAATGGTTGTGTCCCAAGGTAAATACATTAACATGACATGAGTAAAAATACATATTTTCAACTACTAATTGTACCACTAATTTTTCTTCCATTTATCATATCTTTTGTTAATTAGTCCCTATGAATTTCAAGAAATTATCAATATTTCGAGATAATTTTATACCTTATGATTTTCGATTCATCTTTATCTTTTTTAATACATTCATTTAATTAATACATCTAAAGATCGACTTTAAGACAATAAGAGTATGGAAATATGGCTTCGAAAAACTCTCATTTTCAATTCCAATGAAAATGTTATAATATACATTGAATTTGTCAAAGGCCAGAAGCTACCTGCTTTCATTTTCCTGAGGTCATGAATAACTTCACTATATATCTAATTCCCATTAGAAAATTTAATAAAATTAGTTTTTCTATCTCATATAATCTAAACTACTTTGGTTGACTTGCACCATAACAATATTGAGGTGGCAAATAATAAAGGGCAATCTTTGACAAGTTAAAATAGATAAAATCAATAAATGGATAATAATAATAAATTAAAAATTAAAAAAAAAAATTAAAAAAATAATATATAGATAGATAGATAATGGTATTGGATCAAATTTTGACCGGTTAAACATTTCAAATCAATAAATGAATCGTGACTTTTTTTTTTTACCCTTCATAGGAGTTGCCACCCCTTTTGTGTTCTTGGTGAATCAAACTCACAATTTTCGATTGAAGTGAGAGGTGCTTACCATCAGAGCAACTCCCTCTCGTCAAATAAATCGTGACTTAGATCCTCTAAAAAAAGTTAATTTATCGTCTGAATAATAATAACGAGTCATAATTAAGTTCTAAACTTAGAACAACATCCATCCTCAGTAAGTTTGAGATATTTACACACATTGTGCTCAAGCGGACAAAATAAATTATGTGAAATATCTATTTTGAAAAATATTAATTCGAAATTTATTTAGAGAAAAAATATAGCAAGTATAATTTGTATACCTACAAAATATATCATTCATGTTTTGTGTAATTGAACGATATACAATACAAAAACTACCGTGTATTTCGAAGGTGTACAACGATAATATTCTCATTATTTCTAAACAAGTCATAATTCAAGATTTGAAGACTTTGGGTGTACCAATATAAACAAAGCTCAAATATAAGTTTTAAAGCTAAACTTAAAATAAAAACAATAAAAAAAGGTCTTTGGTTGGATTCGAACACTGATCTAAGGGGTGGTATTTCTAGTTTGTACTAGTAGCAGAAGGGCACTTTTATGCTTATCGTGGTTGCATTGTTAAGTATATTGTAAATTCTATCAATTTTCAAAATAGATATACATATATACATATAATTTTTTTTAAGTTACCAGATATACGTGCACCCTCTCTCCATAGTGTGGGTCCGTCTCTGTTTATACTTTTTCAAGATTTTTTCTGAATAAGTGGTGTTTTACATAATTAAAAAGATATTAATGGTGTTCTTTCAATTTTACCATCATTTAATAAAAATGAGTTTTACCTAAATAAGAAATTATTAAAGCACTATATATTTTTTCAAGCTATTTATATTTAAAAGTAAATTTTGGTAAAGATGCTTTTTACTTTCCAGGAATGTGTAGTTATCTCAAGGGGTGTTGACCAAATTAAAAAGGGGAAACTACACAAAATGGACCAAATTGTAAAACTATTTACCTTTAACAGAATCATGATCCATACTATTTACCCGCTTATTCCATTTTCTTCCTTTTTTTTTTATTTTGCGCATAATATCATCAACATCATTATTTTGAATTAATCCTTTATGACACTATCAGTATTTTCATTGAAACACTACTTCTTCGTGTTTGATACCATCAGATAATACACACACACGTTGTTGTTATCAAAACATTAATTTAGCTAGTTTTCACTAAATACTGTTTGATACCATCAGAGTATATATAAAGCTCTAATGGTATCAAAAAGTAATTGATCAATTTTTTTCATTGAAGCATTGCATGTCCCTTCTTGATGACATCATATAGTGTGTGGCGCGCGTATCAAAAAGTAATTGAGTAGTGTTTTCACTGAAGCATTGTGTCTTTCTGTTACCATGGAAGTTTATATATACTTTTATGGTATCAATCATCGATTTAGCTAGTTTTCACTAGATTTCTGCCTCTTACTCCTTGACACTATTATAGTATAATAAACCTGATGGTATTAAGCAATTTTTTAGCAGTCTTTTTCACTAAAGTTATCGTAGTATATATATACACACGCTCTAATAGTATCAAAGAATAGTAGAGTAATGTTCTTCATCGAAGCGCTATTTTTCTCTCTTTGATATCATCAGAGTATATATACACACATACTTTGATGTATATCCTATACATACCTCTTTTTTTACGAGATTTTTGAGTCAGATATTGAAAATTTTCTTATACTGAATGTTGCTCTTGATTATTTTTTTCATAGGATTGCGTTTCTTCAATGCAAAATAGATTTTCACCCCCATGTTATTCGTAATTTTCAGTGGTGAAAGTTCATGTGGAAGTGCATATTTTATTTTGCTTGTAGCAAAATTGAAAGTAGAATTGACTAAAATTGCATCAACATGATAAGATTGTATTTGTTGTTTGAATCCCAAGTTTCATTGTGTTGCATTAAAATTTTAACTTTGCCATCATTGAAATTTGCATTAAAGCTAGCTTGGGGAAGAAGTTTGTAGTTTTGGGAAAGGAGGCAAAGTTCACGTAAGTAATTTGCCGTTGAATTAGAAAAGGGGACATAAAATAAAGTAAAAATTTTAGGAATCTTAGAGCAAATTACATTTTATCTCTATTTTTTTTTAATTTTCAAAAATCTCCTAAAAGTAATGTCATCCGGGTACATTTCATTCTTCTGGATACATTACATTTGAAACATGTATACTAGTCATTTGAGATTAAAAAGAAAATTAAATGTCAGTTTCTCAAATCACGCAAATCAAATTGGTGTCAATCTAATGACAAATCCAAACAATTCAAATTTTAATTTTTCTTCTCTCAAATCTCTTCGAAATTGTAACAAATTAAAAAAGAAAGTTGACAGTTTTATACAGTTATGTATCATATTAAAAAAAAACTATGATACATAACAATGTTATGTGTCATGTACATAACTATAAATATGATACATGCTGATTTTGTTATAAAACATTTGTTTATGTATCAATAGCAATATTTGATAATGTCTTACAGATACATAATCTTCTAGTTGAACAAGGTTGGATATGTATATGATAGTAAAAGATAACGAATTTTGTATTATATAGTTGTGTATCTTATAATACAGAATTATGAACATAATACATATTAATTTGTGTTTCAATAAATTAGAATTATGTATCAAAACTAATATTTGAAAACGATATATTTTGTATATGATAAAATTATAATGTATCGTAAAGGTGAAACGAAAGAATATACATTAATTTAAGAATCAAAATCAACTAGATACATTAAAAGATATGTAGAAAGCAACACTAAATTAAAAAAAAAAAGAAAAGGTAAGAAATCCTTCCACACTTTCTCATTGGCATAATACATATATTTGCCCTTAAACTTGGCTTCAAATTTTAAGTATGACCTCAAACTTTCACAATGCACAAATAGGCACTTTAACTGTCCTATTCTTTTTATAAATACACACACAATTTTTGGACCCAAAGAGCGTGAAATGCAATCGCGCCCACGTGTATTAGTGAGTCACTCAATGGCTGCCAACTAATTAAATATTTTACACGTCATTTTTGAAAAAAAATTTACACGTCATTAAAGAACTAAAAAAATTAAAATTAATTTTAATTAATATAGAGGGTAACATTTCTACCCTTTTCACATTTCACCCGTTTGTTCATCAAAGTCACTCAGCTCAAAGGTGAAAACCCTAGGTTCAGGGAATCAAAATCTTGAAATCAAAGGCGAAAATCAATTAAGATTGCTACTGAAGTTGATGTTCATCTGTTCATCTTCCTCGATTTATTTAAGGTATGCCTTGATTTTGCTATTTTGAAAGTTTATCTTTGATTACAAAGTAGAGTCTTTTTGTCACCATTAGTGTAAAATTATTATTTTCTTACAGGTTTATGCATATGGGTCATATTATAGCTATTTTTCACCATGGCAATCGCTTTTATAAAGGTCAATACGTGTCGAAATTGGGAAACATCATTTTCAGCACATAAGGACCACTTCTCTTTGACCGAACTAAAATCGTATGCAAAAGATATTGGGTATGATGAAGTTGATGCTTTTTTTACTGAAGACCCTATAATCCATAATTTGGTTAAGTTAGAAAGTGACAACCAACTATATAACTTTGTTAAAGGTTTGTGGAGTGGGTCATCTATTAAGTTGTTTTTGAAGCATGTGACTGATAAATAAGGGGGCTCCACTACTTTGGAACCATTTTCTATTGAAAAAAATAATCAAGAATTGGGAAATTACTCTAGGGTTTCACACCGGGTAGGTGAAGTTGAAAAACCATTAGAAGAAGAAAAAGGTAGGTGAAGTTGAAAAACCATTAGAAGAAGAAAATGGTGATTCTCTTGACTTTGAAGAGGATGACTTCGATGATGTTCCAGATCAAGATGATAGTGAAATTGATAAAGAACTGAGAGCTTTTAGAGAAAAACTTAGGGAAGACAAAAAGAATGAAGCTGCAAAGAAAAAAAAAAGAGAACTAGATTCAAGAGACACTAAGAAAAGAATGGGAATTAAAAGTGGGAAGATCAATATGTTACAGGGCAAAAATGACTGTTATTGCCAAGTTCTTGGGTGATTGGAAACTTGAGTTTTCAAGGTTGTTAGACTATGTTGATATGATAATGAGTACAAATCCTGGGAGTTCTTGTTGGGTTAGAACTGATAATGAAACAGTCCCTGGCTTACGCTTGTTCAAATATTTTTATGCCTGTTTTGCTGCATTGAAAAATGGAAGGCTAGAAGGCTGTAAGAAGATTATAGGATTGGATGGATGCTTTTTGAAGGGTGCTTGTAGAGGAGAATTATTAGTGGATGTTGAAAAAAAATGAAAACAATCAAATGTATCCAATAGCTTGGGCAGTGGTTGATCAAGAAACTTAACACTCTTGAAATTGGTTCTTAAGTTATCTCATTGAAGACTTACAACTTGGTGATGGAAGTGGCATAACAATCATGTCTGACATGCAAAAGGTATTTATTCTACTTTTTTTTTGACTTACTGCTTTGTGTTACTGTAAGTTTTCGCTGTTAGTTATTGTCATTGTCTGTCGTTAGTGTGTGAAGCAAGTGAACTTAACTATTGTTTTTGTTTATTTGTCTCATTTACTGTCAATGCATGTGGATGTTGTTAGTGTGTGAAGTAAGTGATATTGTTAGTGTGTGTGATAAATAAAGTGTCTTGATTTTATATTTCTTAGGATATTGAGGTGGCAGTGGAAATCTTACTTCCTAAGGCTGAAAGAAGAATGTGTGCAAGACATATTTGGGCAAACTGAAGAAAAAAAATGGAGAGGTGAGGAAAGGAGAAAAGCATTTTGGAGGTGCTCCAAAGCTAGTTTTGAGGTTAAATTAAGATGAATTTGAATATATGGGAAAATTGAGTCATAAAATATGTGAGGCATTGCTTGATATAACAAAGAATATTGGTGTAGAGCTTTATTTAGTGAAAGATCAAAGTGTGATGTGGTGGAAAATAATATGTGTGAAACATTTAACTCATGAATTGTTGGTCCTAGACACAAATTTATGATTAGTATACTTGAAGATATTAAGCATAAAATGATGGATAGGCATGGAGATGTGATTAAGTTTGCAGATACTTGGATCAGTGACATTTCACCTATGGCAAGATTGATTTTAGAAGAAAACAAAGAGATTGACAGGGCACTAAAGGTGAATTGGAATCATGACATTGGATTTAAAATCCAAGAAGGAGAGTATAGACACATAATTGACATGACTAGAAAGACATGTAATTGTAGGTTGTGACAGTTGAGGGGCATACCTTGCCAACATGCAATTTGCGCCTTATATCATATTGGGCAAGAACCAGAAGATTATGTGGAACATTGGTACAAAAGAGATACATTCCTAAGTGTATATAAGTACTTTTTACAACTCATCTCCAATATGGTAATGTGGCCTGACACCAGTAACACATGTGTTGAGCCTCCTGAAGGTGAAGCCAATGCCTGAAAGACTAGGTAGATGTAGAAGAAAATATAAAGATGAACCAAGAAAATTTTTTGGAGTAAAGCATCAAAGAATGGAGTGAAGATGTCATGTTCCAAATGCCATTAAGTTGGGCATAACAAAAGAACTTGTAAATCAGTGGTAAGTACTTTTGTCTTTCTTTTAAATTTTAATCAGTTTTATACTTCTAATTGTGTGTCTTTATAGCCCTCTGAACAGCCCACACAACAGACTGCAAGGCCCTTTCAACAACCACCAATGAGGCAGCTTTCACAACCACCAGTGAGGCAACCTTCACAGCCACCAGTGAGGCAGCCTAGCACTGGAAATGCCTCTTCTTTATGTGCAGATACTTCAAAGGTTAAAGGAAGAAAAAAAAAGCAGTCAACTGCAAGGGCAACATCTACTTCAACTGCATGGATATCATCTTTTTTAGTTGGAATGCCACCATCTTCTTCAGTTGAAAGGCCACCAACTTCTTTAGTTGGAAGGCAACCAGCTGCTTCAGTTGGAAGAAAAAGAACAAGAGATGTGGGATTTGGTGTTTACACAAACATACAATCTGAAGACAAGTGATTAACGTATGTATATTGCCTTCTTTAATTGATTTTCTTACATCTTAATTTAGGTATACTAAATAATGCCCTATTGATTTGCAGATAGGAAGATCAAGTGAAAGAGTTATCTCAAATGAAACAGGGGTAGCATTTAAAGATGCATCACAAACAAATGTTGATCTTGGATTCAAGTCACCTAGTTTAAAATGAAAAGGAAAAGATGCAATGACTGAAAATAAACTTCAACAATTGTCAAAGAAGAAGTTGCAAAACAAATCTTAGGGGAAGTGGGTTCCATAAGAGCTCAAAGTCTTTTTGATGTGTATAAATGTTGATCTAGGAGGTCTTTGTTTTTGTTTATTTTGATAACTGTTTGTAAAGATATACTCCAATTACTGATCATTTTGATGTATTTGAGTTATTTTGATGTATGTTTTCATACACAAATATTTGGAGTTTGTTAAGTTGTGTTTAATGGATATTAAGTTGTGTTTTGTGAAGCCTTTTGGTGTTTGTTATGATTGATATTAAGGTTGCCTTGATGTTAGGTGTTTACTATGTATGAAAGTGTGTGAATCATGCTAGTATGAAAGTGTGTGAATAATGCTATTCGATTGTAAAAGTGATGAATATTGAAGCCAATGTTGGATACAAACTGTCAACTCTAAAATAGTGCATTTCAATCCATAAAGAAAGCTACATTACGAACAAAACAATTCTGACATAATTTTTTCAACCAATATACATAACATTTGCTACATAAAGAACTCTCTATAAATCCAAGATAGTATCACAATGATCAGCAAAAGTCGATATTTTCTCCTAATCTTTTTCTTTTCATCCTCTTTTGTAATCTCGAAATAGCGATTCTAGCGTGTTCAATATAATCAAGTTCACACCACCTAAAAAACTTGCATCCAACCTATTTAAGAAGAACAAATTCACTATCAAAATTGAATCTTGAGAACTAAAATTTAAGCAAAAAAAATATGTTTTAAATTTTGTAGAAGGTTTTTGTTATTTAATTAAGAAAATTTTTGTGGCAGTATATTACCTAATCCAAGTTGACTTCTACAAAGTCTTGAGGCGGCAACATAAGTTTAAGAAGACGAAGAAGCGGTTGTGACAAAGACAAACAATGAAAAAGAATCCAAATTGAACTTAACAAGGTTTTGTAGATGCAAAGACAAAGTTGATTCAGACAAGGAGTTGAAGATGTGGCGAAGACAAGTTCAAGTTGAACTAGGATTTCCACACAAAAGAGGAGTCCTACATGAAATAGGATTTCTAGTTGAAATAGGTTTTGGATTTAAGTCCAAATCTATAAATAGGGCGATAGTTTCGCTTAAGAAAAATTGCGCACTTACATAGAGAGAAAATCAAAACACTATCAAGACATTTGAAAGAGATTTGATATTAACTTGGGGAGTGTTGCGAGTTAAGTGATAAGTTGTAAGATTGTATTCAAGAGTCTTGTTTATAATCTGAGTTTTGTGAGTAGGAGTTGTTCGACAAGTTGTAGAACTTGAAGAACATTAGAAGATATAAAATCGGGGGGTTTTGTGTCTTTGGGTAGCTAGAAATTCGAGGTTATAATTTCTTAGCTAGGAATTAGAATTTATAATTCCTCTAGGAATTAGAGTTTATAATTCTTTAGGTTACAGAGCTTTGTAATCGTTGTATTGTTTGAAGTTTATAAATAATATAAAGTGTTGATCGAATTGATTATCGTTAAGTTTCAAACAAATAGAATCACGTTGTCTGTACGTGTTCCTTTGAAGAAATTAGGAGGGTAGAATTCCAACAATAATATTGAAAGAACGCAATAAAATTAATTTAAGATACAAAAACAACTAGATACATTAAAAAACTGAACCCATATGCATAAGAAAAAGATGAACAACAAAAACTCGAAAAAAACCAACAATTAGATCTGCTCAAAGCAAAAAATTGATGAAGAAATTCTTTTAAGCTTTATCTTTTGCTCTGTATCAACTCCCATAGTCGTTTTCTTCACTTTCAACAATGCGTCACTCATGAATTCGTCTACAACTATAATGTTTAATGTATGTGTTCTTGAAAAGATTTTTGAAATTCAATAAATTTGTTTCATCGCTATATCATTCATACAATTGCTTCCTTAAGTTGCTACCTCACATATTTAGATCAATATAACATATAACTTCCCAATGAACGATAAAGATGTTAAAAGTGATAGTGGCAGCAACTTGGTAGCAAAAAGATAGCAGCAACCTCTTTCCACAACAAACAACTCTTCTGCATTAATTATCAGGGTACAACAAATTCTATTGGAATATGAAATTTTTTAAAAATATTTCATTTTCATTTTTTGTTGGTCTGTGAATATGATTATCGAAATTTGGGTATTTGAATGACCGGAGAGAGAAATCTCTTGAACTTCAAATTGAGATGAATGATGTAACTGCTAAGATTGTGGGAATGAAAATAGGAAGAGATTGAAGAAGAGAAAAAAAGAAAACGAAGAAACGTTAGTTTGAGACTAGAATAATTTATGTATCTGGAAGAATTGAGATTTGAAGAGATTTTTGTAATATTTTTAAATGATAGAAAATAAAAAAAAAAGATAAGTAAAAATGTATATATTAGTATTTTTTCCTAGGGAAAAATCATAAAGTGACACCTGAAGTTGTCCCGAATTTTAAAAAGACACATTAACTATGCAGATGTTCTATTACCCCCCTAAACTATTTCGAACATATATTATTACATCGTTTTGGATCAATTCCAGATTTTACATGGCAAGTGTAATCACACACCAATTATTGTGTGACACGTGTTAATTCAATTTGAAATATTATCGTTTTTCATTTTAAGTTTGTCTTTATTTCTTTCTCTTACTTTTGACTTATTTTAGTTTTATTATTTTTATTTTAATTTCAATTCAATTTTCAATTCATCTTCTACCCCAACTTTCAAGCTCCCTCCATTTTCTTTCTTTATTTCTTCTTCTTCACCTCTTATCCTCACCTAACCCCACACCCATATCAAGTTGAGCCCCTCCATTTTCTTTCTCTTTTCTTCTTCTTATTTGGTCAAATTTCTTAATTTTCAAAATTATATTATTTTTTAGACTTTGTTGAGTTATTGATAACAAAACTAATTATTTTTCTAAGAAAGATCAAAATTTTGAAGGTATCATCATTTAATTTATCTCATTTTCATATAAATTCAAAACTAGACATGATAATTTTGAAAGCATAAGAATTCTCCGAAAATTGAAAAAGTTTAATTAAAATTTGGATAAAAAACTAAATAATGTCTACAAATCATCTTGAAATCTAAACATTATTCAAAATATATTAAAATATCTAGATATAATTATAAAATTGAAGAGAGTTAAACTAATAGTAGAATAAAAAAAGATGGAGTTGTGGTAAAAAAAGTAACATTGAAAGTGATAAGTTTATGAAGATGACAATGAATTTTTAAAGAAGGAAGAAAGAAAAAGAAAAAAATGATAAGGAGAAAAAGTTAAAATAATAAGAAACATAAAAATATATATTTCATAGTAAAATTCTTGTAAAAATAAAATTATATTCGTTTTTTTAATTTGTTCACGCTCTTTAAGAGAGTGTATACACTCTTTATGCCAGATGGACAAAAAATGATGTAATAATATCAGTTCAGGATTGTTTAGGGGGTAATAGGACATTTGCATAATTTACATGTCTTTTTGAAAATTCGAGACAACTTCATGTGTCACTTTATGTCTTTTCTTTTTCCTAATAACGAGGGTATGAACTTATAAATAGTTTTAGTTTTTCTGATTAAAAAAATAAGATTCCAATTAAAAATACCATTTAAAAAAACAAAAGTGATACAAGTTTTTGAAGGTGCATAGTTTATATTCCTTCTATTTTTTCTAAATAAGTGCTAAATAGCACTTCCATTTTATCCAAAATAATTGATGTTTTTGGGTTCCAAAAGGATCTGATCTTGTTCTTTTAAAATTAGTCATGTTTAATACCTAACGTTTTACATCATTAAAAATTACTTTTCTTCAAGACATGTCATTATCGATAAGTTCCTAAAACTATCTTTTATTTTCTAAAAATAATTAGAATGTAGATAAGTTAAAAATTATCTCTTATTTAGCAAACACAAGAAGTAATTAATACTAAAAATATTTTAAGTTGCTTGGATAATCATAATTCTTTTGATTTATGAGCCATCAGACATCATATCTCTACCTTACAAAAATAGGGATAATGTACGAATACCCCCTCAATCTATACTTGAAATTTCAGAGACACTAATATTATACTAAAGTCCTATTATCCCTGAACTTATTTTATTAATAATTTTTTATTTTTTTGCCTACGTGGCACTATCTTGTGGGCCCAACACTGGTTGACTTTTTTTAAAATTAGTGCCACGTAGGTCGAAAAGGGTAGAAAATTACTTATAAAATAAGTTCAAGAAGGTAATACGACCTTAGTATAGTATAAGTGTGTCTCTAATATTTCAGACAAATTAAGGAAATACTTATACATTTTCCTAAAGAAAATATATATAAATAAAGTTAAGAATAAAATGTGCCCATATTTTTTCTCTCCAAATCTAATTTAAATAAGTATTATTTTGCTATTAGGGTGTGTGATCTATAGAAAGAACATGAAAATATTTCAAGAGAACATATTTTTAGACCCCACAAGGCAAAATCCAAAGTTCTCCCCTTCTTCCTAGCAAATTCCAACCATTTCTCTACTCCCCTCTTTCTCTGCCTCATTGCATCACATTCTTTCCCTTTTAATTCGTTTAAGACTAAGTCATTTTATTATAATTAAAATATTTCTTAGCTTGAATAGAATAATTTTCAATCACACAAATATTTAAAAATTATTTTAAATCATAAATTTTAAAAGTACTCATATTTTCCTTGAGACATCATTTCAAATTAAAATGTATTAATATATTCGAACTTTGATTGAAATTACTGTAATACTATCAAACTTTGAAGAGAATATTTTATTCTCACACTATTTAATATTATATATATGTGCTCACGTGAACAATTAAAAAAATGACAAATAATGCAGAACAAAAAATACTCCATAAAATATGATATGAGTAGCAACAATTTCGACCAAAATTAAATATTTTTCAAACTCTTTTCCACATAAAATAGGGAAAAAAATAGCTGAAGCTGAATAGGCATGCAGACTTATCATGTCAAGGATTTTATTAGTATAGTATTAATGTATCCATCTTTGAAAGGGTTGTTGAGCAAATCAATAGGTAAACCACTCCGATTCTGACATATTTTCTCTATTTTCTTATTATTAATGGTGAAATGTGTCTATTTGCATGATTAATCAAAGATTCACAGTAGGTTTATCTTGTGTTCCCAAAAAGATTCAAACTTTCTGCAAACTACTACATTGTTTTCAAGAAAAGAGAAAATGGGGTTGTTGACAAACAGAGTGGGGAGGAATGAAATCAAACCAGGAGACCATATTTACACTTACAGAGCTGTTTTTGCTTACTCCCACCATGGTAATTTCACCCTCAAGAAAGAAAAATAGTTCATTTTTGCCTCTCTGTGTACTTTGGTTTATGTGTTTAGTTTACTCCACTTTTCCTTCTTAGAAAGCTGCTGTTATCTGTGATTTTCCCCATATTGAATGTTTTCATTTGGCTTTGACAGTCAAGATTTGTCTTTTATCATGTGAATTAGTGAACCTAATTAGATTTGTTTGGGATTGTTGAGTGAAAATAGCTTCTGATGTGCTTTCATTGTTTATTTTGTCTCTCTAATTGGATATAATTTACAGCAAGAAGAAGATACCCGGTGTAATCCCACTAGTGGGGTGTGGGGATGCTAGTGTGTACTCAGACGTTATGCCGTCTTGGGAGGTAGAGAGGCTGTTTCCTAAATTTTGTCATTAAGCAATGAGCCAATAACTAGATTATTCTTTATCTGTATATGGAGGTATATATATATTTGTTTGTGTTTTATGTGAATTTGGATGAAGTAGAGTGGAAATGGCTTTGAGATGTTTTTGTTTGTGCTGAGGCTCTATCGGAAACAACTCTCTACTCTCCAGAGATAGGGTAAGGTCTCATACATCTTATCCTTTCTAGAGGGATTATATTGAGTGTGTTGTTGTTGTTAGTATTGAAGTAGGTCGCTTATATCTATGGAGGTTCGTTATGAACTGTTGATATGTGTATCTATTGATTGCATGAAATTTTGAATACATGGATATTGCCTCAAATAAGTACTTCTTCATATCCTTCTATGAATCGTACGAGCACGTCCTCTGTCACCCTCCACCGCACTTACGACTCTATACCCCAACCCTGATAAGTTTCGTGATTGAGTCCTGAGTAGCTTGCTTGTACATATGGAGGTTCAGAATTGAGATGTGTGTCTGGCTTAAATCATGTGTGCATCGGATTTCAAAAACAAGTATATCGAATTTAGTAATTTTATTAGCGCTTTTAAATAAGGCCGAGATGAGCTGTGAAATTCTGAATGATGAACGGTTTGAGTGTTATAACCATTTAGGGTATATGTGTAGCTATTTCTAAAACTATGTTGTTTGGAATTTTCAAAAATGTCAATGAGTGTGTGTCGGATTCTCCAAAGTAGTGTTTTTTTTTTGAAGAATCCGACACGAGTGCAGCATCGAAAGCGAAGAGTCCGTGCAACTTAGTTCTAGAAAGTCGTTGTGTGAAAGAAGTGTCAATATCCTTACGTTTGCCAAAGTTACCTAAACTAGAGTTAGATTCTTCTCTTCTATTCTAGAGTAAGTATGATCTGAGAACCGAGAGTAACCGTTACAACACGGAAATATAGTTCCTCAACCTTCCATCTTGGAAATCCTGTTATTAGATCCACCCTGATGTCTTAATATATTAGCTTAATCAGTGCTAGACTTTTTAATTATTTTAAGTCTTACAAATAGTACTTAATCCTTGTGAAATACTACAATTATAATTAAAAAGGTGCTAAAAAAGATGGATCGATATTCTTGTTTGTCCTATTGCCTGGTTAATACGATTAAACGACACTGCAATTTGAAATGGTGTAAGTTGGATTCTGTTGGATTGTAAGGTTATCTCCTCCATGAAAATTTAGTTGAAAGGTAGCACGATAGTTGATTTCTACATTATGGCTACTAAATTGTCATTTTGTAGCTAAGAGAGCTGTTGATCTGAATATAAATAGAGAAAAATGCTGTAGCCACATAGGTGAATTATTTGAAGTATTGTTGCTGTAACATGTGCTCTTCTATCTTTTTAGAAGTTACAACAAGACCTAGCAAAATGATTATTACTCTCCTTCTGGATGTGATGACTATATTAAATGCTACTTCGTGGTAGCATATCAGTATGATCAAAGTGAGGATTCATGACATTCATGTGAAATCTTCTTCTATGAATCTTGCATTGTACAATTGAAACAATACAGGACTTCAGTTTTTACTGCACAAAATTACGACTTGATGGTAAAACTAGCAATTTTAGAGGATTTAAGGTGCAGATTAATTGATTGATAGGCTAGAGGTGGTCTCCTGGAGTTTTTGTGTTATATGTTTGACATGCTGTGGTCTTATGGATGCTTTATTGCTGAAATTTGAACGACCGTGGCTTCTTATTTGTGCTTGTTCAACTCTAACAAACCAAAAAAACTGCTTCTCAGGCTATCACATGGTCTCTCGAGATGCATACTTTCTAATTAGGGAAAAGGGTCTGATATACCCCTCAACTTTGTCATGTAGAGCTGATATACCATTCGTTATAAAACTGGCTCACATATGCCCTTACCGTTATACAAACGGCTCACATATACCTCTGTCGTTACAAAATTGCTCATACATACCCTTCATTTAACGGAAGTTAAAAAATTAGTTTTAAATTTATATTTATTACTTCTAATTTTTTTAAAAAAGTATTTAGGGGTATATATGATTCTTCTATCAAAGTTCAAGGTATATTTTATTTTTTTTCATGCATAAATTATTTTTTGACTTCTTTTATTATAATTATTTGAATTTCTTATTCTTATTTTATTTTTTTCTTTCATTCCTTAGTTTAAAGAAAAAAAATTAAACTATTTTTTTTTGTGTGTATTGTAATTTAATTTCGTATTCGAAGAAAAAATTTGGCATCTACAATAAGTTTTACAAGAATATTAGTGAAACATAAATAAATTTGATTATCAAAATAATAATTATAAATTAGTCATTGAAACAAAAAAAAGTCAAAAAAATATGTTTGACGAGGATTAAATTTACTTATATGGGATTATACTTTTTAGAAAAATAAAAATAAAAATTTAGATTAATTTTTTTTTCATTTCCGTTAAAGGATAAGGGTATATGTGAGCCATTTGTTTATAAGTAGGGGTATATATGAGTCACTTTCATAACAAGGGGTATATCAGCTCTAAATGACAAAGTTGAGAGGTATATCAGACCCTTTTCCCTTCTAATTAAAAAGATATGAGGCAAACACTTAATGTCTAAGAATTGGTTCTGTACCTCGTCTGAACCTTGCTGTAAAATCTATATATATGACTGCGATTCCTCTGATCTACAAGACCAATTTCTTTATATTTATTTAAATTACGATGCTCGAATTAGTATTGAATAGAAAGGTCAATTTTTCTTCCCGCAGATAAGTACATTTTTTTATGTGTTGAGTCTTCTAAGAATGTGGTATTAATAGGTATTTTTGTTGGCGGAAGCAAAGTGGTCCATTTTAACCGTCTTGAGGCCTTTTCTGATGCTGACGATGACGATGGAATGTCAGACCTTTCTTCTTCATGTCCAACCTTTCCCGACTGTGGATTTAAGCTACCTAACAGTGGCGTTGTTCTTTCTTGTCTGGATTGCTTTCTCCGTGATGGTTCACTCTACAACTTTGATTATGGAGTAAGCCCATCTGTTTTCCTTACCAGAGTGCGAGGGGGCACTTGCACTACTGCAGCATCAGACCCTCCTGAGATGATCATACACCGAGCAATGTATCTTCTTCAAAATGGATTCGGGCACTATAATGTGTTCCTTAACAATTGTGAGGACTTTGCGCTGTACTGCAAAACAGGCCTTCTAACAGCTGATAGACGTGGTGTTGGTAGTAGCGGACAAGCTTCTTCCATCATTGGTGCTCCTTTAGCTGCTCTTCTTTCCTCTCCTCTGAAGTTGCTAATTCCTAGTCCTGTTGGTGTGGCCACACTAACAGCAGGGATGTATTGTATGAATAGATATGCAACTGACATTGGCGTTCGAAGTGATGTTGTCAAAGTAGCAGTTGAAAACCTGGAAGAGAAGCTTGGCTACAGAAACAGTCATGGAAGAGTCATCATAGAACACACGTCTTTGAATCGGGGAACTGCTAGGTGACATCAATCTCAATGTCTTACACAGAGCGTATTCTTGATGTTGTATCGATTGTATGATGAAGTTATTGTGTTTGCTTAACATACAATACATATTGTCCAGAAACTACTCTTTGGTTATCCATGTGTGAAAGGTAATGATCCTACTCTAAGTCGACAGTAACTTTTAGGCATAATGCTTAATCATACATTCATAACTTGGCCATTGTTAGTAAGTAAGCACTTCAACTTTTGGGATTGTACATCTCAACACTTCATCTTGGTTTTAACGTACAACTTAACACTCCACTCGTCCTCACTATATCTCATGGACACCTGATGCTGACATGACACATAAATTTTGAAGGTTTCTAGATGATCATTTTGTAAGTTGGAGTACTCAATTGACACAGTGGTGACAAGTTGAGGTGTCTCGATGTGCATACTCAAAGTTAAAACGTTTACTTGCCAACAAAGGACACGTTTGAGTGCTTGTTTATGTATTATGCCTAAATGTTATATTTTGGGAGTGTCTCGTTCATGTAATCGCCTGAGTCTATGTATGATTCCTGCTTGTTTTAGAAGCATCACCAGCTTCCCCCTTTGTCTGAGTCTACTAAGGTTAGACTAGGCTAAGGGGTGGATTTCATTTTTATTTTTTATTTTCTTTCACTTATACCTTATACTTTATTTGAGTCTAATGAGGTGACCGAGACTACAAAGGTAGATCGAAGCACCATGAAAACTGTGTTGACTTTATCATCAATCTTGATTTCGCTACACAAATAAACGAAAATAGGTTTGTGTTCTGCTTCTAAAGTCAGTGTCTTAAATACAAGTCAAAACATAGTGAAATTGATCACGAGACGTGTCTTTTAGGCCAAAATTGTATGTGTTACTCAATTATCAACAATTATGATGGATAAGTAGAACTTAATAATATTCAATCTCCCCCCCCCCTCCCACACCTTATAAAGTTTTTTTTTTTATAATTGATAAAATAATATTCATTTATTTAAATGAAAAATATGTTGCTAAATTATTATTTTAAAATATTAACAGATTCTAATCGCGCTTAATTTAAAATAAAGTAACTCAATTAGCGGATGAATAGGCAACAAATGACACTATCCTCCACTATACTAAAATTTGTACTATCGAAAGTTACTCAATTTTATCGTCAATTTAATTTTTAATCCATTTATATCTTTATCACTGGTAAATCATCTCACATTTGCTTTTACTATTATTGGAACTCGCAAAATGGGTAAATTTTATGTGTAATATTTCTCAAAAAAAGAAATCTAAAATTTATCATTCAAGGACATAATCGAGTTAAACCTCCCCGTAAGGGGATAAGAACAAAAATGAACTGAGTCATTTAGTAAGGAATAAGTTATTTCAAAATAATTAATTTTAAAATAAATTGTTCGACCATGTATATAAAATATAAAAATGATGAGATAAATAATTTAAGAACTACCTAACACTTATAACCAAATATGAAATAATAATTCTACGTTTTCCCTTGAGATTACTCTACCTTGTACATCACCCTAAACTATCCCTAATAAACCCTTAAAATGAATTAGGAAATAGTAGGGTGAAAAGATTACTTTATGCTTACTAAAATCCGGATTGAACTTTTCTCAATGCAACAACCCAACTTCCGAAAGATAGATCTCCCTCATACAACATCGAAATCAAAAAAATTTGGTAATGTTGAAAATATCTTCCCAAAAATTTTCCAACCATAAAAGGATTGATCCTAACTCCTCGTGAGCTAAAAGTTATGACCATTTGAAAATGATCAAAACTAACTTTTGTTTAAACACAAATTTTTACCTTTTGTCCACTGAAAAGAATTAGTTAACCAAATGCATATGCTATTCAAAAGTTATTTTAAGGAAGAAGTACTAAACATATTTTTGTATTTTATTTTAAATTATTAGTTTCATTTCAAATTATTAACTGTTTTAAAAATATTTGTCTAACCAAATTTAAATATATTTTCGATCTTATAATATTAATGAAATGCATCCCTAAATTCTTATCAAATTTAGGGGTTATTTTAACACTTCTCTCGATTTTTATTAAAAACTTATACTTTTATTAGAGTTTGAATTGCTATGTCATATGACATATCAAAAGTATATCAATATATTTAAGTTTAATTAATTAGGTAAATATGTTTTTTTATAATTAAATAGGAAACTAATAATTTGGTTATGTAATATTTACCCAAAAGAAAAACCCATGTTGATAAATTAACCTTGATTGGTAGAGTGAAATTGGAACTATTTCTATGGAGTTAGGTTCAACGTTTGCTTCTTGCAGGCAAAAATTGTTCCAATAATTTGGGAAAATAGCCGAAAATGAGTAGCTCAGCACCATGGAAGCAGCTTCTACTCAGCTCCATCAACTCCAATTCCCATCTTAAGCATTCAACCTACTTTCAGCTCGTACAAATTCCTGCATTTCTTCGTCTTCATTCTAATTTTTGTTGTTGAATCAGTTTGTTTTTTTATGATTTACTTTTGCTTCTTGCATTAGGCAACTGTTGGATCCAATGGAAGACCCTCAAATCGAACTGTCGTCTTCAGGTCTGCTTCACCCCTTAAGCGTTAAATTCACTGATTTCTTCATTTTCATTGTGTGTAATTTATCTTCTTTTATTTTTGTCAGAGGGTTTCAAGATGGTACTGATAAGATTCAAATTAATACTGACTCACGAAGCTGCAAGGTTTGTAATTTTGATAATTGACTGATTTTTGTTTTTAAAAAAATGTAAAATTGTTGATACCCTTAATAAAGTTCTGCAACTTTTCAAATATTAATATGAGTTTGCTCGGATAGTAAACACCGTTCAATAGAGTCACCTAGGGAGTATAAAAAGGTGGGAGCTTCCTTGGAGGAGTAAAAAAAAAACAAGAATTCATATCATAAACTATTTATAATTTCTACTATGATGTTAGTAGTAGTGGAGCCAGAATTTTCATAGAGGGAATTCAAGTTGTGATCTTTAATCAATATTATCTTCAATTTTATTGTTAATAATTATTTACTTTGCTTCGGTTATCATATTTTTTTCTTTTGTTTGGAGTATTATGACTTCTTCACTACTGTATTTCATTTACATACTTTACTTTGATATGCTTTACTTGAGCCGAGGGTCTATTGGAGATAGCCTCTCTATCTTCACAAGGTAGGAGTAAGGCTACATACACACAATCCTTTTTAGGCTCTTCTAGTGGGATTACATTGGAAATGTTGTTGTTGTTGCCATTTAAGTTGTGTATTGTGCTTAGAACTGATGAAGGTTTACTTAAATCAGTGCAGATTGAAGATCTTAAGCATTGCCCATTTGCAGAGGTATTTGATACTTTGTTAATTCATTATTGCTAGAGAGAATATAAATGATTTGTCTCATTTCTTTTCCATGGCGTTTGAATTGGGCCTCAGTGCTTAATGTGTAAATGCACAGCAGAGTTGCTTCCCCTTCGACTTTTTGCAAAATGTAAACAAATCTGGTAATGATTCAGGTGTGCTGGTATTTCACTGAAACTTGGGAACAATTCAGAATTCATGGAAGAGTCGATATGATTGATGCATCAAACTCTGAGCCCGATAAACTTAAGGTAATTCTGGAGGGATCTTTACTATTTCGTGTTGTTTTTACCTATACATGTGATAATTTGTGAGTTTAATTTTGTTCTAGTGGTGATATATCTAAGATTTGCAATCACCTGCAGTTTCAGAGCATGTGCCTCTATCTAGAATAAGTGTCACTAGCTTATTTTAAGATGTGTTAAAGCTCTAACTGGAAAGCAACAAATTCATTTAGAAACTTTCTGTATTACCTGTTTCCTACTTCCATAACCAGAGCTCGGAGAATGAAGAGATAAGAGGAGCCTATGGAGAATGTGGTCAGAAATCTATAATAGAGTCCGACCACTACGACCAAATTGATTATCTTCATGCATAAGGATACTAGATTACCTAGAAGAAAAGATTGAAAAATCATCACAAACCTCCTTTATTTCTTTTCTGTTGCAATTTCTGGTAAAAAAAGTTCTTGTAGACGAATATTTACTCTTTAAATCCCTATTTCATTTGTAGGGTTAACTCGTGAGTTCTCAAATCTCAGAATACAGTTCAGCACTTTGCTATGCTTCAATACCATGCATTTCTGATTGTACTAAGGGCATTTTCTTGCAAGTATTTCATAGTGAAACAGTGGTGGTTTCCTCAACAAAATTATATTGCTTGCATACTTCTGCTCTAGATACCTTGAATCATCTGGCAACCCATATATTCTGGTTTTGTATTTAATTCCGTTGATTATTTCAAACATGTAAAAAATAATCAGCCTAATAGGGTAAAAGACTTCATAAAAAGCTACATGATCAGTTCAGAACATTTTAAAAGTTATCAATATTGCTTGGTGCTTCAAATGACATTTGCTTCATAACTGGTCACTTGATGAGATGTCTTGTTATGTAAGATATTGATATTTTTTTATCACACAATCTGTAGTATGAACTGTTAATCTCTATAAATAGAGATCTACTTCATCAACTTGATGCAGTAATTAAACTTACTGCCTCAATTTTTTTCTCTTGGTAAATAATATATTTTCTTCTGCATATTCTGATTATAACAATTCAGCAAAGAGAGGCAGCTTGGTTTGCTGGTTCTGTGAGATCAAGACTACAATATTTGGGGCCTACTCCAGGGCTTCCTTCTCTAGATGAACAACAATCACATGATTCATTGGATTCGTCTGCTGGTCCAGTCGATGCATTCTGCCTTCTACTTCTGGACCCTGAGCAGGTCTGAGTTTGTCCTGGTCACGTAACTCTCAAGAAGAAGAATGTTATCTGTAACTTCTCACTATCTGTGTTACTTACAGGTTGATTATCTGAACTTGAAGAGTAATGAGAGGCTAGCATTTACTACTGCGCCAAGTGTCAATGGTGAGAACTTCTGGACACAAAATAAAGTCGATCCATGATTTTGATTTTTCATCTCACAGATTATCCCAATCAGACTATTGGTATATGCACCGTGATGAATCTTTTTAGTATTATTGAGATAATTTTGAAAGGAATATTGTTCTCTTCGACTGAATAAACTAAATATTTCATATGTAATACGATCTCCATTACATTAATTTAGAACTTATCTGTCAGAATTATGAGATATAGGAGAACTCTATAGGTTATATTCGTCATGGTTGCATACCCGGCTACCAAAGACTTCTGCTATTCTTCTCATAATGTGCTCTACTTCTGATCTGTGCTATGATGATCTATATTTTGGACCATGATATTATTTCTGAGATACCTCACAAGTAGGTTAGCGTTTCCCGCAAAGCTTCTTGCCCAAATGAGTATTTCAAGCTATTCCAATCCTGAATAAGATCTGTTACTTTATTTAATGAGATTGGAATACTCATTCAAGCAAGAAGTGTCCCCAAGAAAGGGCATGCTAGATGATTATCCCTCTTTGTAAAAGTAAAGGGCCTATTTATATTGTTTTTCAGCAAAGACTCTGTGATTGAGAGTTGGTTGTGTTAGCCTTGCAAGTTATAGAGTCGATCAAGTTTGTAGACACTTCTATCCTTGTACTCAGGTGTCTTTGTTGAGTTGTTAAAGTATGATCTATAATTATTTTAATTGTAAATTAAAATGGATTTGTTAGATTTCACAGTTCCTGATGAAAGAAATCAGCTGAATTTGAAGCACATGCGTAATGAGGTACCTCTACCCAATCTCTAATGCTTCAGTTTCTGTTTGTGGTCCCTGGTATACTTTGTCACTAGCTGGAAGCCACTCACCATTCAGAACATTTTATTCAGAGACTACTGGTAGCTTTCAAATTTCTCCTACAGGATCCCTTCATTTCTATCTTGTGAGTTGTGATTTACCAATCTATAAATCGACAAAGTTTATGGTTGAACTGTTGTGACAATTTGAATTACCAAAAGGCTTGTGCTAAGCACTTGCTAGTTGTACTTGAAGGAAATGTTAACACTCTGTTTTTTTGGGTAATTAGTTAGTTATCTACCGCGTAAAGGCATGCTTGGAATTACCCGTTTTCATTCTTAGTAAGCTTAGAAGAAAACTGGGACTACTAGAAGCTTCTTGGTTCCCATACTTACAATTTGACTTTTCTTATATTTCTTATTAGTGATCAATCATTTTCCAATTTCCTATATCCAAAACACTACCTGTCTGCGTATGTCTGTGTGCCGCGTAAAGGAAGCTTTGTCATGATGCAAAAGACAAACAAATGAACATGAAAGACAAGTTCCGATTCTATTACACAGACTTATAAATGTCAACAATTGCCAATTCTTTGAATACAGAAAAACAGTGTATCAGCTATTGCACACTTGGTGGGTCAAAGAATCTCCAATTGGAAACGTATAAACATTCCAGGTTTGTTGTTATCAACCTCCACCCTAATAAACACACATACATCTAGCATCTGGGCAAGTCTTTTGGAGGATGATGAAGTCTTTCTAATGGCCCTTCCCCATTCTTCACAATGAGCACCACCGATAAGCCCCAAGATAAATGTATCTCCAAATGACAGTGCATAAACCATGCCCCTGTGCATGAAAATTGTCCATCGGTGAGTTTAGTACAACGGACTGTAATGATTATGAGATGAAATTTAAGTTCTAATTTATTACCTGGATTATCAGCAACGAATCGAATGGCAGCCCATCCACCTACTGGAACTCCAATTGTGTTCATATATGGTGGATCCACCAGATTGAAGTTGGCTGTATCTGGATCATAGTTTCCGGTGCCATAACCAACAACATAAAAGCTGTAGCCATGAAGATGAATAGGGTGGTTCTCCGTGGAAACGGTGCTGGTGTCCTGTAGGATCAGTTGAACCTTGGTCCCATAGTCAAGGACATAGGTCCTAGTTCCATTCAGTGAATTTGTGTCATTAGGAGGATTATTAGGTGCCCCATTCACAAAATCATAGAACTTCAGGGGTACCCCAGGAAAATCTTGAGTGAAGTACCCACTGATGTTCTTGTAGTAAGCTTCCAAAATTGAGATGTTAGGTTTACTAAAGCTGATGTTATTCATGGAAGCAGCCATGACTCCACCACCTTTAGCTTGACAATCTTTTTGGGGATTCTTGGACTGGCATTTTTGCACGTTTAGTCCAATTGTAACGAATAGGTTTCTGTCAATATCTTTAGGAACAGTAACAGGATTAAGACTTCTAAGCCCGTCCATGACTGTCTTAGCGGCAAGATTATCATCAAAATGTGGTAAAGCTGCAGGTAAACTTAAGTCATTTGCTGTGGCACCAAAATACTGGAAGTAAGCTATTGCTGTTATGTTTTGAAATGAGACATTCTTAGCAGATTGATAAGGTCCCATGGCCATTGAATATTTTGCTATAGGTTTATCTGCTGTGACCAAGACATTTAGGGTTTGCCCCGGCCCGAGCATGACTCGGTCTGTGGTCAATGGCTTTGTGTACTCTGCATCAACTTCAACAATTGTCAATCTGTGATTTGCAATGGCAAAGAAATGCTCCTGGTTCAAAGCTGCATTGATTAACCTTAACAAGTATGTCTTCCCTGGAACCGCATATATTTTAAAAATATCTGAAACAAATCACTGACACGTTTTAGCTAACAGAAACAGTTAAAAAGTACTCCTTGTCTCCCAGTTTGTGTGATGCACTTTCTCTTTTGGTTTTATTTCAAAAAGAATGGCATATTTCTTTACTTCAGAAACAAATTAAGTTGAAACTTCTCATTTTATCTTTAAGGAGATGATTTATAGCCATACAAATATCTATCGCATGTTTTGGACAAGAAGTCTTAAAAGTCTTTTTTTAAAAGAAGTCCGTGTCAAGTCAAAGTGCATCACTGAGATGGAAGGAGTAACAAATATGACAAGTAATGATGCAACTTTTGTCATTTTCTCCTGTTTTTGGATTCGGAAGTTGGAAGTAAAAAGTTGCATAATGAATGTAAAAAATTACCATCAGCAGAGCAATTATAATTAGGGCCGGGTTGGCCATTGATGGTAAAAGCATCAGCCGGTGGTGGGGCTCCGCCACTAGCTAAAACTGCCTGCTCAATTTGCACCATATCCTTCATCCAAAACTCTCCTGTTAAACTCCCAATTTTGAGAATAGCAAAAGCTTTTAGAAAGTCGGTGTATCTAAGTTAAATCGTTTGAGACACTCTTCAGAAATAAGATTGTTTTCAGATGAGTTTTTGAGGAAAAAATTTCTTATTAACATTCTTATTCTGAAAAGTGTTCAAGTTATATGCATCGGTGGTGTAAAGATTGTTTATACTAATGGTGTAGTTTGTCTGTTATAGCAAGTTGTTTACCATTTACATTAGGTGATCAATCAACATTCATTAAATAGAGTTATTCTTTTACACTGTTAGCATATATAACTTATACTTTTCTCAGAAAGAAAGATAAATCTGCTGAATCAATGTACCTAAAATAATAATATGCTCTTCATATGGGAAGTTGAAAGGGTAAGGAACACCATTCTTAGGGTAAACAACAATGGCACCATAAACAGTGGCTCGAAGCCACGAAACGTGAGCGTGCCAGAAAAATGTCCCCTTCTGTTGTACAAGAGTGAACTCATAAGTGAAGTTTTGTCCAGTTTGTATGGGGCATTGTGTAATGTAAGAAGGGCCATCTGACCAACACGATAGCCTCTGCCGGATGCCATGCCTGATGAAATTTTGGAAGCTCAGGTAAGCTTAATTTGCCATAATGTGAAAAAAGATGAAAAATAGGCGAAAAATTTGTAGATTTTTTCAAGTACTAGTTACCAGTGGATTGTGATATTGTATGGGGATTCATTTGTAACTCTGACGATAACTTTATCGTCTTCTTGAGCATAAACAACTGGACCTGGATACATTCCATTGATGGTTGGTATCTCTTTAGTGTTACATAACTTGGTAACCCTAGTAGTTTGCACCTGAAAAAGAAAAAAAAAAGAGACTTCAGTGACAAGTAAATATCATTTGTTTGATAAAATAAATTAAACCTTGAAATCATAGAATCTTGTTGATCTGCCTCCTCGCCGTTGTGGTCTAAAACCCACAACATATTTGCTATGTTTATTGCAGAGAAACAAGATCACTAAGAAGTAAATAAACAAAGTAGTGATCAAGTTTTTCATGTTGAAAGTTGGGAGGATAAAAGTAGATTGACATGTTATAAGACTAAAGGCTTGATGAATATATACAAGGAAGAGAAATTATAAGATGTTGACTAGGTGTGTTTATATTTGATAGCTTCCATGATTCCTCTCACATGGTTTTGTAATAATAAGTTGTTGGGGAAATCTTTATTCATATATATTATGCTCACTGATGAGCAATTTTTGTTTTTTCTTTTTAAATAAAATGTATAGCTAGCTCATTATAGTCCCTGACCATACAACATTTTTGCTTAATTGGGATCATATGAGTACATAAAAGTTGAATAGATTATGACTGAGGAAGTGGAGTTTTGCTTGCAATGCAATCCTGCTCTTTTTGAGTAGGGAAGGCTACTTGTTCCTCAACTTACTATTGCCCTACTTCTGCAGCATACATTCACTCTTTACTTGCATGACATGTTTATTATAACCCGCCCCTCGTATAATCACTCACTAAGCAGGTGCGGAGGTAGGGATGCAAGGGGTTCATTTGAACACCATTCGTGAGAAAAAAGTATAGGTATATGTAAGACGAGGCCAAATTTATGTTTAATGTACATATCGTAGATGCTGAATCTTATTGCTTCTTTGTAAACATTCATATTTCTGTATTGGCCATAATTGACAAAAACATTGTGTCTTAGCTACTTTATACAATCAACAAATGAGATGTGCAACAAGTTGAAAAAAGGAAGAAAAAGACAAAAAAAAAGAACATCTACTAAGTTTTGTATGTAAAGCTAGACAAATAGAGCTGTATATATGATCATGCATTGACCCCAATGTGACTCAATTGTATGAATTCCTCTATATACGTTTGATGAGTAGTAGGGCCAATGTAAAGTGTTAGTCGAGTAGCTTTGACTCAGATCCTATATATGTGTTAAATCACACGAGTTATGATAAAATTCAAAACTCATATCTCTAAAGTTCAAAATTTTGATCCGGACTCTGATGGTTGGAGTAAGGTTGAGAGGCGTTTAAGCAACATTAACAAGCTTAGTATAATTTAATAGGTGGATTTTAAGGAGGGTAGTGTGTACACACGCATGCCTCTCCCCTACCTTGTAGAATGTTTTCGATAAATCTTCGGCTCAAAATGATCGTTCAAAAGTTGGAATTTGTCAACACGTGAGATGACAAGATGATTAGGGGCAACTAAAAGGGTATTAAAAAAGATTTGAGTGTGTGGCCTTTAGTAGACATTTTTTATCACTCAAAATCATAAGCAATTTATGCACGCCTGAGGGCCCTAAATTAAATCCTCTCTTCTACAATTATATTTCCCTAATGTGTTATGACTAACAGACAATTGCATTTCTTTCATTTTAAGGGAAAATATTCATAAAAATAACAAGGAAAAATAATTATAGAAATAATATCGTGTAGCTGCTTTTGTAATGTATATGGGACTCGTTTGGTATAAGGGATAACTAATCCTACATTGAAGGTGGAGTAACATTCGTTGAATAACTAGTTTCAAGATAGTTAATCTCGGAATAATAACTTATTCCTTTTTTTTACTTTGTTTGTTCTATCGTCGACGGGCAAATCTTCAAGGTTAAAAAAGTCCTAAAAATTTGACATCGATTGATCAAGTCGGGGAAAAAGTTCAAAACCATTTACCTCCAACAAAAAATTACACCTAATAACCTAAAAAGTGTGTCTTTCAACTTTTGAGCATCACTAGACCTATGGGCAGACCTTCAAGGTAAAAGATCAAAAGCGTACAAGACAAGTTTTATCTGGACAATCGGAGTCCAAGGTTCAAGACCATTCATTCTAAGGTCATTCTTACAAATCAACCACAGTTACTTAACGTGCATACGTACTAGTAACTTAAAAGGTCACACAACCTATAAATTAATCTACTCTTTAAACTTCTCTTACAATTTGTGCTTTTAATAAGATGAAAAGAGTTAGAAAATAATATATACAAGACATTATGAAACGTAAGATTTAATTATTATACATGTTTTGTAAATTTCTTCATATAAATATAGGATTGAAATTAAAGGTACTAAGTTTAACTGAAGTCGTACATAACTTTCTACCTCCACCCTTACTTAAAGAGAAACATTCATCTGCAAATTGGGATTAATGAAATTTCTTCATTTTAACCAAAAGTTATGAAATCGTATCTTGAAATAAAAAAAAAACTAAAACTAAGTGTTTCTCTGTTAATGGGCTTCCACGATGTCAATTTGATTAGTCAGCCAGTGATTCATAGTATTAAAATGTATTACCGTCTCATCTTAAAAGTTTAAGTTATTAGAACTTATACATTCTTATTTACTTTCAGGTGAAAAAAACAAAAGCTAAACAAATCTTTTCCATCTTTCCAATTCATTAGGGTAAAGGGTGAAATTTGTTTAGATAAATTTTTCTCTCTCTCAATTGGACACGTGTAACTCATCATATTCCACAATGGAGCAAAATAAGAGTAAATACGAGATGATTTGGTAACGACGTATGAAATAATACAGAAGCAATTTCATCGATCATAACAAACAAATTTGAACCTTTTCCCGATCTACAACCATATACATATCATTCTAGCAGCTTTACGCATGCATATAGATATCTAAACATCTTAATAAATCAAATCAAGACGATGAAAACTTCGATTGGGTAAACGAAGCATGTTTTGTGAATAAAAGAGGTCGATTTTTCCCTTCTTCATTATCATCATCATCATCATCATCGTGGAATGTACTAATGGTGATACACGAGCATCGTTCGAGGGATGCAAAGAATGCCGATGCCAAACTTGTCCCAATTCTATTAGCCATTTTGTCCAATTTATCGCATGAAACAAAATTGCAATTCTGTTGCGACATGGCAAATTTGTACTTTTTGTAGTACTATAGGTTAAATTTTAATTAAAAACGAAGTATTTTTTTCAGATGGAAAGAAAGAAAGATCCAAACGATCATCCACCAAATAATATGGTGTGTGATGGATTGAATCTTTCTTTCTAAACAAAAAATCTTGAATTCGCCCCTTTGAAAATGAGAAAAAAACTATGGATAAAGAATGTGTCCCATTTAATAGGTCTTATATGGTGTGCATTAGTTGAGTACGTTGTAATAGCTAAATAGTTTTTCATGAGTTTTACTGAGGGGATATATTTTTACGAAATAGTTTATTATAATCACCACACGTTTATTGACAATAATGATTGTATCATAAATTAAATTTATTGTTTCAATATTTACATTTGGCGATTCTTGTGTGATCACCAAATAGAAAAATGAAACTAGTATTAGATCCTAGTTAAATGTAGTTTTGACTTTTTGACTTTTTTAAAAAAAACATTATTTTGGGCTTTACATATTTTATGTGGAAAAAATCACCCCCCCCCCCACTTACCCCCTCCCCTTATTATATATATATATATATATAATATATATATATATATATATATATATATATATGGATAAATATGTCTCAAAACGATCGTAAATAATATATTAATACCCTTCGTTATACTTTAAGGTTATATATACCTCTACTATCAATATTTTGGATTGTGTATACCCTTGCTACTAACGATTGAACACGTGGCTTCATCTCAGCAACTAACCCGATTATTTATTTATTTTTTATCCAAAATTAAATAAAAAAACTCGCCCCGTTCTATTTTAAACCCACCCGAAATGTTTTTTAAAAATCAATGAAAGTTTTGGCTGGATTAATTGGTACCCCCATTTTATTAAGATATGTGGTGTTCATATATATATATATATATTATATATATATATATATAATATATTATATATATATATATATATATATATATATATATATTATAATTTATAAATTAAAAAAATTAAAGAGAGAGACATTTAAATGACAAAGAACTACATTAAAATTGCAGCAATCTTCATTGAAAATTGAAGTGCCAAAACATCCCTAATTTTGTTTCAAAGACGGAAAATCAACTTTTCGTTTCAACAGACAAAAATTATGCTTTCTCTGAGATTTCGAGCATAGATTGAGTAAGTACTTATGCATTATGCTTTCTTTTTTCAATATAACTAAATTTTAGTCGCACTACGACTTAAGACTATTTAATTATGTATGATGTGAAATGTCATTAAAATAAGTTGATTATAAAAATATAATGGAATGTAGGTATTGCTAATTTACACCCATTTTTGTTCATTCTCATCAGAAAACAATCTTCATTTGTGTATAACTATTAATCATTTTGTATTAAAGCTGTTTGAATTCAAAAATTGCCAGTAATAAATGCAATGTAAGAGGCTTTTTTTCTATCATTTGAATTGCTTTAGATTACATCTCTTAATTTGGTTGATGCAAATACACATTAATAATAACATATCTAATGTAATCCCGCAAGTGGGATATAAGAAACATAAATTTTATTTTTATATTTGTGGGATAGAGAGATTATTTTTCAGTAGACATCGGCTCAATAGAAGTGTAAGCAAAGCAAGTTTCTTTTTGAACAATAGCTAAATAGCAAGATGAACAAAGCAAATGAAGCAACATGTCGAAATTGAAGAAAAAGATACTACATGAATACTAACTAATAAGAGAAGATGGGAAGAAGAGACCATCCCGAATCTAAACATAAAAGTACTACAACATTCAGCTACCTACGAATTATACTACAAATTACAATACTTAACTATCTATTGTTGTTTTACTGTAATACTCGACCTCCAAGTATTCATTGTTTCAACTTTAACTTGAAATATTGTTTGCAGATGCACAATTCGATCCATCATTTAAACTATAACTCGAAATATTATTTGCAAATTGCTTCACACCGTAAAGACTTTTAAAAGATTCATCTCAATAAAAGAATAAAACTAACAACATCCTAAAATATTTAAAATAACAATAATAATACAAGAGAAAAAAAAATCCAAAATAGTCACAAAATCATTATTACCTAATAAAGAAAGAGTAGGGTCAGGCCCCCATACATAAAAGTGAACTAACTCAAATAGTACACTATAAAAACTCTCATTATAAGAATATTAATTACTTTATAAAAACTCTCATTATAAGAATATTAATTAGTTTAGAACATGCTTAGCCCTCTTACAATATTCCATTAAGATTAAATTGACTGCTGGTGTTGAAATTTATAAGATGAATAATTCTTTGACTTGTTGCTCTTCCATGGTATGGCCTTCTTAAAACCCTCATATATATTTGCCTGTAATTTTATCAACAAGAATGAAGTTAAAATAGAAACAAAAGACAAATAATTCTACACATGTCCTCGCGATTATGCTAATTTGGAATAAAATACTGAGTTCGATCAAATTCATAAACAAAACTCTAGTTAGACCCTAAATTTAATGCACATCGTAACTACTCCATTATTATTTATGTCAACATAAGTATGAATTATCTATGTCCACCAACATTAAAACAATTGAACGTTAAATATAATTATATTTAATATCAACTATATAAATCTTCACTTACCTGAATGTGACACAAGTTCCCAAAATATCATAAAATCAAATAGGCCCATCCTTTATAGATAGAAAATTGATCACACCCTATAGGTGAGGATAACACCTACATTTCCATCATATTTATGCTTTTAATTGCCTAAGATAGATATATTTATAATGTGTTATGTTTAGCATTTCATATCCAGGTGTGTAAGTAGATTGGTTGTCTTCTTCAGTTCAACTGCCCCTATTACTATGTTAGTCTTGTCCCATGTGCCTAAGTTTATGAAACAAAGTGAAATTTTTGTTGAAAGTTTGATCATTTAGGTCATAGATAATTGATTGGTTCATTTATATATGAATAATAATGTTCGACAGGACACAGAGTTTAAGAAGAAAAAAAGATTCTTATGATTTAGGAGTCGTTTGATCTGAGATATAAGGTATAATAATCTCAGAGATAAAATGCAGGATTATTTTATTTTGTCTTTGGTTAAAGGTATTAGATAGTCTTAAAATTATTTATCTCATCATTTTTACCTTAGTAATAGAATAAGTTATTTCATATATATAGTAAAATAACTTATCGTAGAATAATTGTTTTGAAATAACTTAATTGATTCCAACCAAACAGACTTTACACGTTTTATGAGTGTCAGTCATTAAGTTTAGAATAAAATAAAAATTTTAAAATTAAGTTATTTCTAGATATTTAAAAAATAAATATATGTCACAAATAAATTTAACAGAGAGTGCCACACTAATTCATTGATCAAACTGACCCATCAAAACTTTTAGTTAAGAAAAAAGTGTGACCTAGCATATGCTATTTGAAGACTTAATTAAGAGTACGCAATTAATTAAAAGTTTCCAACAAGAAGTCAATAGAACTTATTGTTATACACTATTTTTTTTTGTATAACGATAGTGTCCCGTCCTCACGATGTACACCTCAATTATTTTATCGAGTTTCTTCTATCTGTCATTATTAATATTAGATAATTTTATTTATCAAGACTTAGGTTAAGATGAGAAGAAATTATTAGTTATTTATCTTTGTTTTATTCTTCTAATTTCTATTGTGATGCGGTATTTAAAGTTTACACTAATTTCATTAAAAATTAGATCAAACCCAGTGTTAATTATACCAACTTCATCCATTAATCACTTAATCATATTATGTTTAAGTTTTATGTATTATAAGTAAAAAAAAATAATTGAGATGACTCAGTCATTCATACAATAATTACAAATAATTCTATTTTATAATCATTAATTGGAAACATAATAAATAGGGTAAATTGCTTGCTCATAAGTTAAACTACACTAATATATCAAAAAAACTTACTTTACGTTTTAGCCGCAATCTAGATGATGTACGTATAAGAAAGAATGACATATTTTTATTTTAACATATAAAGTAATTTAAATGTTATATTTTATTAATGAGATGATATATAATCAAAAAAATACCTAAATCACATATTTTAAAAGTCAGATAACACCGATAAGAACAAATTGTCCTAGCTTTAGAGAGGAACATGTCCACAAATAAATGTAGTAAATGAGCGGAAGGTACTGATCTGTTCAAAAGTTATTTGAAACTGGCTAAAAGAGTGTGTAGAAAATATAACACGTTTTACTAAATTTTAATTACTAAAATAGTTCTTTTTATAATCTTTTAGTATTTTATTAAAACATTATTATTTTTCTTTACTATGATTATATATAATATAATATATCAAATAAAAAATATTTAAGCAAGAATTTTATTAATGAATTTGAATTTGATATATACCAAATTTTTTAGTAGGTTCGATAAAAGGATCGATCAATAATTAGTCCAAACTATAAATTGAGCGGATTATAATCTTATAGACTAATTTTGTTTTCTCTACAAATGTGAAATATAAACATACTGAAGAGAAACAAATTTTAAAAAAAGGTCTTTTTAAAAATGAAAATTGAGAATTATGATTCTTCCCTTCCTCGATTCTTACCAATAACTTTATATCTAAGTAAATTTTATAGTCAATTGAAGTAATCATTTAAATTAGTTTCCGAAAAAGAAACTAACAATTAGCATAGTAATAATTTTAATTTTAAACCGACTAAAAAGTAATAAAGACTATTTTCTATCAAACTAAATATAAATTAGAGGGGCAAGTTATTTCCTCTTTAGCATTAATATAATAAAAAAAAAGAAACATAAGTTGGATTTACTCTTCTACTTTTATATACACCTAAAAACCAAATACACAAATAATTTAAAACAAGTAAAAAAAATCAGTTAAAACCAAAAAGTAAATCTTCCCTATTTTTTATTTATTGACTTAAAATCTATTTTTTTAAGTTAATTCAAACAGATTTGAATACAGTTTCAATTTATCTATTCGGATTAAAGTTTGATAGAGATAGAAATAAATTTAATTGAATAATATCACGATAGAGATATATTTTTGACCCGATAATATAACAAAGGATAGATACAAACAATATCCAAAAGTAGTGAGAAAAATAAATTTTAAATTTAAAAAAAAAAAAAAAACTTACCCATATGATATTGGACTTAGTAGCATATAGATTAGAAGAGCTTCCATTTCTTCTAAAACTTGCCATTCTTGCACTGCAACATTACCTGTAGAATCCATTGAAGATAAAAATACAGAAGAATTATTACTACTAATCTTACGTTTAATATTCCTCTGCCACCAATTTCCTCTTTTCACAAATTGCTCTGTTTCTGGTGTTTTACTGATATTTTTCAAGAATCGAAATGAAGAAGATGAAATCTTGCGGTTGTTATTATAATAAGGTCCATCAAGAACAGTGGTGGGTGATGGTGTGTTAATTGAGTAAAGTCTTGGTGGTGGCTCTAAGGATTTTGGTTTATTGATTGGTTGATTAATGGTGTTTGGTTTTCCTGGTTCTTTTTCCCATTGAAAAGGAACAGAGACTATGGTGTGATGAACAGGGGAAGTAGACATTTCTTTTTTAGGAGAAAACAGAGGAAGTTTCGATATAATCGATTCTGGCTTCGACTTTGGCTTTGGCTTTGATTCTGGTGCCTCCATAAGGGCTTTTGTTTGTGGTGGAGAAAGAGGGGAATGTAGTGGAAGAGACAATTGAAGGATTTTGTGTTTGGTGGTATGGAGAAGGTTTACATCTATTTTTGTTTTAAGGGTGATTTATAGTTTATTCGATTTTAAAATAAGTGTTATTTTAGTTAATTTTATTTTTATTTGAAAAATAATAAATTGAACTATTATAAATAATATATAGATATTTTTTGTTATGTTTTCGGTATATTAATGTTCCTGTCGTTTAAAAATTAGAGTTTATGTTCTTCACTCTAACGGAAGACTAACTAGGAACACCTGACACAATTTTATTCATCGGATCAATGTTGGATCGATGAATAAGATTATATACGTGTATGTTCATTTGTATAAAGGGTATAATATTCTAGTTTTTCGACAGAACTTTTTTAAAATATGACGGACAGTATATTTACAAAAATTTAAAAATATATTTATCTTTTTTCTCTATACTAAATATAATATTTTTATTTTTATTTTTATATGTTCAATATAATAAAATATATTTTTACTTTGTACTTTAGTTATTTTTATCGTATGAAGACTTGAGAGAAAGACAATTGAAGGATTTGGATTTGGTGGTTAAGGAGAATGTTTACATCTATTTAATTTTTTATTTTGGGTGTGTGTGTTTTGCATTGTTTTAGTTTATTTTACGTTTATAAATTAATAATAAATGTAAGGTGTTTTTTTTAATTATTCTATTAATTTAATATAAAAAAATAATTTTTTATTTGTACTTGTTGATTTTAGCATATTAAGATTCAAGAGAAAGATAATTTTGTAATGTTTTAGCGTTAGTATGAATTACTTATTATAACATAATTTTTTGAATTTGTTAAGATTAAGTATAAATTAATATAGATATTATGGTAAAATATGAAGAAAAAAAAGTAAGAATACAAAATTTATCAAAGATAAATGAAAATGAACAGATGAATTAGTAACTGTTATTTTTGCTTATTAGATATTCTTTTATAAAAGAATATTATTATAACGAAATAATTTTTAATATAAAGATATAATTGAAATGATTATCATCTCTATCTTAAATTATAAAACCATACTTATTTTAGGACAAAGGATAAGGAATAATAAGGAAAAAGACAAAAAAGTAAAAAAATTATAATATGAATTGTAGTGTAATGGTGTGATTCTTCTATTTTTATTAGCAGATTTATAGAAAAAATTATATTTTGAATGTCATTTTTTATATACGACTTATACTGAGAGTCAATATAAATTTTTATTTTTATCAACAAATTTATATAAAAAAAAAATCATATTTCAAATATCACTTCAGAATAAATTCTACTTATATCAGACGTGAATACAAATTTTAAATATCGTTCAAAAAAAAGTTAGAGAAAATGACAAGACTTTGAGCATTATTACATGGGCAAGCATGTGTTTGACTTTGGAATTATGATATGATGATAGGGATAAGTGCTCTCGTATTAAATCCAATCAACTTTTTAATGTGGAAGAAATAGAACAACATAAATAATTATTACTAAGAACAGTTGCTTAGTGCATGTTTAATTAAATTTTGAAGTGTCGGTCAGAAGATTTTTTTATTAATTGGAAACAAATGATGTTACTAAGAGGATGACGGATTATATTACTATTTTCTTCATTTAAAAAAAACGATCTAATTTGACTTATTACATAATTAAAAAAAGAAAGAAGACTTTTTAATTTTGTAGTTTTAAAACAAAGCAATGTCAATTGTACCAAAATGTCATTTCTTGTGATCTTAAACATGTCATGTGAAAAGGTGAAATTAAAATGTTATCAAAAAAAGAAAGGAGGTCATTCTTTTTTAAATTGATCAAAAAAAAAAAGGAGATCATTCTTTTTAAAATGGAGAGAGTACAAAAGAATGATATACTTTGTTTTTAGTCTGTTTTAAAAAGAAGATAATACTTTAATTTTTTTCTTCATATGTTTAAGATCACAAGATTAAAGGGTATTTTGATACATTTGACATAATTTTAATTTAAAATCACAAGAATAAAGATATTTCTTTTCTTTCTTAACTCCATTTCAGTTTCAAGTTAAATTAGATTATTCTTTTTAAAACGGAAGGAAGTAATAACCATCTGATTTATCTAAAAGAATTAATGTTAAAGTTACATTATTAACAGAATGTTTGACTGAGTTTATACTATGTTGGCTGGAGTTGTCTTATTTTTAGACAAAAATAATTTTAAATTTATGTACACTTTGAAATAGCTTAAGGACATTTCAATTTGAAATAGCTTAAGGACATTTCAACTATTTGAACAGAACAAAAAAATACTTCAAACTTTTTCATCAAATATTATAATTATTTATAATTAGTTTCAATATTTTCATCTAAATACATAAGTGCTTATTTATCAGGTCAAATTTATCATTTAATTTATAAGTTACGATAAATAAGTCAAGCCATACTGGAATCTAATGGATGATTATTTAGTAAATAAAGATATTTTAGACAAATGTTAAAAGATTAGCTCCATAGAAACTCTTGAAAATGCAACTAAAATTTTTAGCTATTATAAAGAAAGCTCAGAATAATATAATGTAATAATAAGAGACAAGAAGCATAAGATAGAGGGGAGAACTTTACTTATTCAAGTGTGTCTTACAAATGGTGAGTGATTCTCTATTTATAGTGTTGAGATATCACTCCAAAAGTCATCTAATTAATAGATACATAGTTATACTGGAAGTTCTTATCACTTTGAAAGCACCTATACATAAATCCAATTAATAGTAGATAAATCTAATGGATAATAAACATATACTATACAATGGATTTATAACACTTCCCCTTAGATATCCATAGATTATGTGCCTCGTTAAAAATTTACTAGGAAAAACCCAGTGAGAAAAACCTAGTGAAGGAAAAAGGGTACACACATCTCATATACACTTTGAATGTTGCCTTATCAAAAGCCTTACTAGGAAAACCCAACTTGGGACAAAACCATAGTTAAGGAAAAGAGTACAACGCCTATTTCACTCCCCTTGATGAAAACTTTACTTGATATCTCTGAGACGGCACATTCCAATCTTGTATCTCAACTTCTCAGACGTTGATGTTGGCAATACCTTAGTGATTAAATCAGCAAGATTATCACTTGAACGGATTTATTGAACTTCTATCTCACCATTTTGTTGAAGATCATGCGTGAAAAAAAGCTTTGCTGAAATATGCTTTGTCCGGTCTCCTTTGATGTATCCTCCTTTCAATTGAGCTATACATGCAGCATTATCTTCGTGCAATGTGGTTGGTATATTCTTTTTCAAAGAAGCATTATACATTTTCTGAATATGGTGGGTCATTGATCTCAACCAAACGCACTCTCGACTTGCTTCATGGATGGTTATTATTTCTGCATGATTTGAAGAAGTGGCTACCAACTTTTGCTTCATTGATCGCCACAATATTGTCGTGTCTCCACATGTAAAAAAATAGTCTGTTTGTGATCGAGCTTTATGCGGATAAGATAAATACACTGCATCTGCGTAACCAATCAGTTTTAACTTTGCTTAATTGGAATAAAATAAAATCATGTCCATGGTCCCTTGAAGATATCGAAGTATGTGTTTAACACCATTTCAATGTCTTTTTGTTGGTGAGGAACTAAATCTTGACATAGACTTACTGCAAAACAGATATCTGGTCGAGTATTGTTAGCAAGGTACATTAGTGCCCCGACTGTACTAAGGTAAGGAGTTTCATCACCAAGAAGTTTTTCATCCTTCTCTTGAGGTTGAAATGGATCTGTATTGATGTCAAGCAATCTTACCACCATTGGAGTACTCAATGGATGTGAATTATCCATGTAAAAACGTTTTAATATCTTTTTTGTGTAGGTTGATTAAGGAACAAGTATTTCATTTGACAAATTTTCAATATGTAGGCCAAGATAAAATTTTGTCTTGCCAAGATCTTTAATTTTAAATTCTATTTTCAGACACTCAACAACTTCTAAAAGCTCTTTACGGGTGCCAATGATGTTCAAATCATCAACATACACAACTATTATAATAAATTCAGACTCCGGCCGTTCAATGAAAATGCAGGAAAAAATTGGATCATTTTTTACCCTTTCTTTAACAACTATTCACTCAGACGATTGTACCACATCCTCCCTAATTGTTTCAATCCATACAGAGATTTCTGAAGCTTTATTGAACAAGTTTTTCTTGAATCTTTGTATGCTTCAGGAACTTTGAATGCTTCGGGAATTTTCATGAAAATATCGTGGTCCAATAAGACATATAGATAGGCTGTGACAACGTCCATTAGACGCATTTCAAGTTTTTCATAAACTACCACATTTATGAGACATCTGAAGGTGATTGCATCTACCACAGGAATATATCTCTCCATATAACCAATGCCAGGTCTTTGAGAAAAATCTTGAGCAACGAGTCGGGCTTTATATCTTCACCTTTCTCATTTTTTTTCGTACAAAAATTCATTTGTACCCCATTGGTTTGATACCTTCAGTGTTCGGATTATTGATCCGAAAATTTCACGTTTTTCTAGTGAAGTCAATTCTGTTTGAATTGCATCCTTCCATTTTGGCCAATCATTTCTCTGTCTACATTCGTGAATAGATTTTGGCTCAAAATCTTCATCTAGTTGCATTATGTCAATAGCAACATTATAGGCAAATATGTTATCAATCACAACATTATTTCGATTCCACAACTTTCCCGTCGAGATATAATTCATTAAAATTTCATTGTTGTCAGAAGTTTGAACCTCCACAGATATTTCATCATGTGTTATGACTTGGGTCTCATCTTGCGAAATTTCTTTCAACACATGATCATCTTGATCATTTATTCATTTTCTCTTTCAAGAATTTCTATCCTTGGAATCAATCGGTCTATCACGTTTTAAATGTGATCTAGACTCATTTGCTTTAACAATTTGTCCCGCGGGGACATCAACTCGAATTGGAACATTCGCAGCTGGAATATGCAATTTAGTAATCCCTAAAAGATTAGAAAAAGCATCTGGCAGCTGATTCGCAATATTCTATAAATAAATTATTCTTTGAACTTCTTGCTCACATTGATTTGTTTGAGTATCCAGATGAGATAGAGATAATAAATTTCAATTTATCTCTTTTCCCAATTGCTTATGTTCTCCCCCTAATGTTGGGTATACTGATTCATCAAAATAACAATCAGCAAATCTTGCCTTAAATAAATCTCCAGTCATAGGCTCCAAATATTTTATGATTGAACGAGATTCATACCCAACATATATCCCCAGCATTCTTTGGGGCCCCATATTTGTCCCTTGTGGTGGAGCAATTGGGACATACACCGCATATCCAAAAATTCTAAGATGGGAAATGTTTGCTCTTGACCAAAAGTCAATTGTAATGGAGATAATTCATGATAATTTGTCGGCCTTATGCGCACAAGTGCTGCTGCATGTAAAATAGCATGCCCCCACATAGACACAAACAACTTTGTTATCATTAGCAGTGGCCTAGCTTTCAATTGCAGATGTTTAATCATTGATTCTGCTAGACCGTTCTGAGTATGAACATGTGCAACTGGATGTTCAGTGTTATAACAGTAGATATACAATAATCATTAAATGCCTGAGATGTAAACTCACCAGCATTATCTAGACGGATTGTCTTTATTGTATAGTCTGGAAATTGTACTTTCAATCTTACTATTTGAGCAAACAATCTCGCAAAAGCCATGTTGCGAGTTGATAATAAGCATACATGTGACATCTTTTAGAAGCATTTATCAAGACCATATAATATTTAAAGGATTTACATGCAGGTTGAATTGATCCACATATATCACCCTGTATATGTTTCTGAAATGCAGGGGATTCAATTTCAACCTTAAATGTTGATCGTTTAATGATCAATTTTCCTTGAAAACAAGCAGTACAAGAGAATTTTTTTTTATTGTAGGATATTTGGGCTCTTTTAGGTGTGCCCATGTGAATTCTCAATGATTTTACGCATCATATTAAATTTGTGATGGCCCAATCGGTCATGCCAAATGATAAAATCATTAAAATTAGTAAACCTGTTGTTTACTACGGCATGTGATTAAACTGTACTTATACTTGTATAGTACAACCCAGAAGAAAGTGCAGGTAATTTTTCATGCACAATATTCTTCTCTACATTAATTGTAGTAATCTAAAGGTATTCAACCTTTCCATCATTAGTCGTCTCAACATGATAGCCATTTTGGCAAATAAATTTGAAACTAAATAAGTTTCTTTGAGACTTACTACAATATAATGCATCATCAATGACCAATATTGTCCCTCTAGGTAGTAATAAGGTCGCTTTTCCAGAGCCTCAATTAATTTTGTACTACATGATATTGTGAATCCAACTGACAATTGGAGATTTCTATTAATTTTCATTAAAATAAAAATACATTAAAAGAAGTATGAAATAAAACTAACAACGGAAATTTAAATACTTCAACATTAAGAACATGATAATTAAAAACACATAATAAAATATTGAGTAAAATATTAACAGACTTCATTCCCCAGCTAAAAGATCAAACATCATTTTCGATCTCCAAAGAAGTCATCAACTTCATATGATTAATGTCACCAAGGCCATCAAAAACATCATTCTTTAAAGAAAATTTGCTTCAACATACTTATCATATTTCTGGATGTTCCCGGCTTATCATCATCTTTAAGAGTCATATGTGACTCATCTCGAGCATTGGAAGAGGAAGCACCACTTTTATTTCCTCTCTTTTTAAAGGAATTTTGGTAGAGATTAACAAAATGCTCATGTGTGCACATTCATTCTTCCAATGGACTTTCATGTCACAAAGATGACAATTACTTTTTGAGGGGTTATTTTGAGAACTCATGTTGTTCTCCCTTTTATTATGACCACCACCTCGACGATTGGTGTATCGCCTCTTTTCTTTGTCACGTCCCGATGCATTATTATAGCCCCGATGATCATCTCTTTTTACTTCAGATTGATCACGTGCTTCCACCACATTTGCTTTCGCTAATGGAGCAGTTCTAGTGAGACGAGCTTCATGATTTTTCATTAAAAGAGCATTATGTTGCTCAACCACCAAGAGACATGAGATTAGTTCAGAGTATTTCTGAAAATCCTTTTCACGATATTGTTGCTGCAATATCACATTTGAGTCAAAGAAAGTAGTAAGTGTCTTTTCCAACGTGTCCTCATCTTTTATAAATTTCCCACATAATTTCATTTGGGAGGTTATCCTGAATACAACAGAGTTCTATTGAATTACGATCCTAAAATCTTGAAACCGTAAATGCATCCACTCATAACGAGCTCTTGACAACACTGTTGCCTTTAGGTGGTCATATCTCCCCTTTAAATCAGTGCACAATTCAAGTGGATCTTTTATCGTCAGATATTCAATCTTCAGGCCCTCTTAAAGATGATGATGAAGGAAAATCATAGTCTTCGCCTTATCTTGGCTTGATACTTCATTTCCCTGAGTAATGGTGACATCAAGACCTTTAGCAGCTAAGTTAATCTTAGCATCGAGTACCCATGATAGATAATTCTTTCCAGAAATATCTAATGCCACAAACTCAAGGTTGGATAAATTCGACATAATGAGATTATGAGAGAATATGTGAATTAAATAAAAATATTTATAACCTTTGCAAGTAGCAACTTCGTGCTGATAACGTATTATAAAGAAAGCTCAGAATAATATAATGTAATAATAAGAAGAAGACAAGAAGCATAAGATGGAGGAGAGAACTTTTCTTATTCAAGTGTGTCTTAAAAATGGTGAGTGATTCTCTATTTATATTGTTGAGATATCACTCCACAAGTCAAATAATTAATAGATACATAGTTATCTTGGAAGTTCTTATCACATTGGAAGCACCTATACATGAATCCAATAAATAGTACATAAATCTAATGGATAATCCACATATATTATACAATGAATTTATAACATTAACAATAATATTATATAAGCAGAAGTTAATGTCTTAAGAAAATTGGAAACTATATTAACAAGTATTCCACACATATAAGTTACCAAATATACTAAGCAACAAAGAAAGCAAATCAAAAGTACAAGGTATGACAAAACAAACCATAACCCAAAACACATATATAGTCAAGGAGCATTTTATTTGAAATTTTCTTTCACTTGATTTATTCATATGTGGAAAACTCATACTTCGAAAGAGATCTCCATCATAAAATATAAAAGCAACTCGACCTGAACTATATTCCTGAATGGACACTCGAGATTCGTTTAGAATATCTCATAAAAACAAATTAAATATGTAGACTGACTTAAGACCACATTTTCAATTTGTTGGAATAACACCTATCGTGGTCAAATTTTATAACTTGCTTAATACTCAAAATATCAAGACTTAAATCACTCTCGAACACCTAGAGATCAGCAACAATTTTTCAATTCAGCCAAAAATCACCTTCTGAACTGTCAAAATTCAAATTCAAGCTCGTTAACCTAGAAACTTGACTTTGATCAAACTTTTCAATTTTTAAAACTTAAAAATTCACCTAATACTCCTATGCCAAGAATCATGACACTCAGATTTGTGTTAGATGTATGAAAATAATTTGTGATAAGATATCAACAAGCATGACTTTTAGGTGAAGTCACAAATTCTGCAACCAAAGAGGTGGTCGACTAGCCTGGTTGATCTCCTAACTGGCACAACCACATTAGATGGAACTGAAGGCAAGACATCAGAAACTTATGGGACAACTTCTGTAGGGACAGAAGCATCATGTACAGGTAAGTCAGATGCTTGAGATTCAGGTTTACAGGAGCAAGGACCATAGTCAAAGCCTTGTGAACTGAGTTCAATCACTGGAACTATAGGATTAGCAGACACATGCATGTCTTTGAAGGAAAATATATTTTCTTTGAAATACTACATGTCTGTTGACAAAGAAGTGTTGAGCATGTATGTCATAAAGAATGTAGCCCTTTTGAGTGGAGGAATAACCCATAAACAGTACAGGTACAACCCTGGGTGAAAATTTATCACTTACTTTGGGACTAAAAACATAACATAAGCCCCCAAACACTCTAATGTGTGATAGGGAAGGAGAGTGCAAATAAAGTTTTTCATATGGAGTTTTGTGAGCAAGTATTTTGGATGGAAGCCTGTTAAGAATGTAGACAGCAGTGACTACACATTCGCCCCAATATCTAAAGGGAATGGAGGCTTGGAACCTTAGGGCCCTGGCCATGTTCCAGATAGTTTTATGTTTCCTCTCAGCAATGTCATTCTGCTGAGGAGTATATACACACGAACTCTGATGAGTGATGCCTATATCACTTAGTAAAGATTGTACCTCAGTGTTAAAGAATTCACCACCATTATCAGTTCTTAAGGTTTTGACATTAGTAGAGAACATACTCTGCACATTCTTGAGAAAATGTTTAAGTACAACCACAATGTCAGCTTTAGAAGCAACCAGAAAAATCCAAGTATATCTACTATAATTATCCACAATAGTGACAAAGAACCTTTTATTATTATGAGTGGGCACTCTAGCAGTTCCCCAAAGATCACAATGCACTAGTTCAAATACATTTTTGGACACATAATTGCTCTGAGTAAAAGGAAGTTTTGTATGTTTAGCTAGAGGACAGACAGCGCAATGAAATACATCCTTATTACTTAAAGTGCTAATAATATCATGCTTCTTGATGACATCAATTGAAGCATGACCTAGTCTTCTGTGCCATACATCAATAGACTCAACTTTTTTTACTGAGTTAATAGAACTAACAGACTTAACAGAATACTTGACAGTCGACTCTAAAGCATGACTACCACTTCTATTGACCAGCTGTTTTGAGAGATTGATTTGGTCCTTCTTGTAGTATATAGATTCCATGCTCTTCTTTACCAATTCCCTTCACCTGACCAGTGTAAAGGTCCTGAAACACACAGAAGTTAGGAAAGAAACCTACCATATAGTTCAATTCTTTAGTAATCTTTGACACAGACAATAGATTAATATTGAAGTCAGGTAAGAATAAGACATTAGAACTAGGTTGGTTGTCAAGTACACAAGTGCTTCCAATATGTGACACAGTTACATCTTTACCATTAGGTAAGTGAACCTTATTTGCAGTATGACCTGGATATACATTAGCCTTGTCTAAACTGTCCAAGGAGGATGTAATATGATGTGTTGCTCCAGTATCTATTATCCACTATCTACCTCTATAATCACAAGAAAAAACTTTGAGAGAGCTACCTACATTAGTTATAGAGGCTACATCTGTAGAAGACTCCCCTGTATTGTTACCACCAGGTTTGGATAGTAGTTGTGATATCTGTTTTTATTGATTCTGAGTGAAGAATGTACAATGATGAGAACTGTTCCTGTGACTGCATTATTCTGATTATTAGTCCCTCTACTTTTGTCCAAGGTCAACCTGATTAGCATATATAGGCTTTATTTTATACTGAAAGTCAGCTGGATATCTAATAATTTTGTAACACTAATTCTTTGAGTGACCTTTACAACCACAATGTTCGCAAACAAGAAGAAATTTTCTGGCTTTGTACCAGCTCCAGTAGCATTATATCATCCTCCTCCTCTAGAGACAATAGTGTTACCTCCATTATAATAATTACTAGATGATGAACCAACACAAGCACCAAATCCTTTTGTAGTACTAGCACCAGTACTATAAGTACTATTTTTGCGAGAGTACATAACAGTGCCTTATATTACTCCTGAACTAACAGAAATCACCAAGTTCCTTTGACTCTATTGATCAATTAAGAGAGAATATGCTTTGTTAAGTGTAGGAATAGGACTCATCATGAGAATATGACTCCTAGAAGGAGAATATAACTCATTTAACCCCATGAGAAACTATAACAACCTCTGATAATCACAATGTTCATCAAATTTCTTTGACTCGGGATACGGACAACTAGGACAAGGCATAAGAGCATCATATTAAACCAATAGATCTCTTAGTAGTGAATGATAATCAACAATAGACGATGTACCCTAAACTAGAGTATGAATCTCTCTATGTAGTTGAAAGATCCTAGAACCGTTCACTGTAGCAAACCTCTACGCAGTTGAAAGATCCTAGAACCATTCACTGTATCAAACCTTTCTCTTAGATCTAACCAAACTTTTCGTGCATCAGAGGCATACACAATAGAGCTAAGAAGCCCAAGTCGGACAACATTCATAATCCAACTCAATACTATAGCATTGCATTCTCCCACTAATCATGTAATACAGGCTCAAAAATAGACTTAGAAAACCTGCCATCAACAAATCCTAGTTTGCTACGACTTACTAAGCCAATTTCGAAGGAGATAAGAGAACATTCAATTGTAAGGAGATGAGAGAACAACCTAGAACTTCAGTATGTTGAAGGAAAAGAGGATGATTATGATCGATCAGTGGAAACAAAGTAGAACTTGAAGGGCTACCAGTCTGTGCTGATGGATCTCCATCAACTGCCATTGCTGCTTCCTAGAATTGGAGATATCGTCTTTCAATTCACCTTTACACCTGATGAATCTGAACACATCACATAACAGAGAAAGCTCCTACGATCAGAAGCTTTGATACCATGTTAACTTCATGATAGGAGAGTAATTGCAGCACTCTTTGAGAGAGAGGTTTAGAGTAATTGCAGCACTCTTTGATTGTTCACATGTGTATTTAATGAATTTGTGTTACACTGAATGTGCACATGTTGCTCTATTTATAGTAGTCACACACAACTGACTTTTGTAACTAACTATATGACAACTTACTAATTCTAACAAACTCAGACTATTAGCTAATTAACCAACTTATACAGTCAGCTAACTAATCAAACCATACAAATTGCTTTTATAATTTTCATATATCTAACACTCCTCCACAAGCTTATGGTTGAAATATGTTCTTCATTCCAAGTTGACTTAACAACTGATTATGTTGTGCCTTTCCCAGACTCTTGGTGAGTAGATCAGCTAGCTGATGTTTCGTGTTGATATGCCTAGTCTTCAATATGCCTTGACAAATTTTTATTTTTTTTAAAAAAAAGAAAGTATTTGTACTGCATTTTGAAACTACAATATCTGACTATTGATTTCTAATCACGTTCAAAAAGTTTAACTCTATTTTTTATCTCCAAAAGTTAGGGTTCTAACATTTATTGTTGATCTAATTGTTGCTATCCAACATCAGGCCTCCGGTGTGTACTCTTGTCTCTCCCTTTTCATTTTTTCCTTATTTGTTTTCTTATTCATTTTTAGTGAATTAAATACTTATATTTGTTCGTTAATTTGATAATTGTTACTTTAAGTTAAAATCGTTTTTCTTTTTAAAATTTTAGAACCCACTGACATGAAATTTTGACTCTGCATCTAAGATAGAGGAAGTTTTTTTTTTTGTTTCAATTTCTACTTATTTTACATTATTTATTATATTATAATTTATGTGATACCATTTGACTAGACACACAATTCAAAAGAAAATATCTTAAATTTATGATCTAAAATAAATTTCAGACATTTTTATGATTATAAATTATTTTTTATTTAATTATATTTTATTGTAAAAATATGACATGTTTTAAAACAAATTAGAAAGAAAATATGTCACACCAAATAAAATTTGGGCCCTCTTTGGTGTTATGGAAACATTGGATTCTAAAGGATCCTATGGAATGTTATCTCAAGCTCTTATGTACCATTTTTCCTTACACTTTTGTCTCTTCAAATATTGACAAAAATTTAAGCCACACTTTTGCTGATGAATAGTCACTTCAAAAAATTTGGCGAGCTCATAGATTTTAAATATTTTTTATTTTAATTCGATATTTATAGAGAGGATAAAATATGTACTTCCAGAATCTTTGTAGTATGATGGACCCCGGTGAAGGTAGGGAACGATATTTTCGATAAAAGAAATATAATTCGATAAAAAATTACTTTAATTCGCTGTGTAAAATTTTTGAATCAAATCATGACTATCAAAATATTTAATAATATTCATACTTGAATATACTTAATTATTTAACTTCAAAAGTAAAATTGAATTGAAGAACAGGTATAAGATGTTTTCTAATTTTGAAATATAACTTTAAGCTGAATTTAAAATTTTCATGACAAAATAATAAATTTTCACATAAAATGTAAAAGGAATCATTTTTATGGCAAACAGGTTCTTAAACGGAGAATGGCCTAAAATACCCTTAAAGTATTGAAATTGGTACAAAATTACCCTCCATCCATCTATTGGCTCCAAAATACCCTTCCCATCCACCTATCGGGTCAAAAATACCCTTGTCATCCACCTTTTGGTTCAAAATTGACCACTTATTTAACGGTTTTATATTTAAACTATTTAAATATTTTTTAAAATACGTGGTGCTCAACTATTTGATATAATTTAACTTATTTGTATAATTTATCAACTATTTGATATAATTTAACTTATTTGTATAATTTATCCAATTCTAAACCTCACTCAATTAATAATCCAATTCTAATATCAAAATCGTCATAAACACTACTAAAACACGATGAAATTATAGATTCCTGAAAATGACATCCAAAATTATTTGAGTCAGAATCGAAACCCCAATTAAATTTAGGTTGAGCCTCTTATTTAGGAGGACACTTTCTTTAAAAATTGAATTAGAAATTTATTATTAAAGGTAAATAAGTAATACATCCCGTATGCACTATTTTAAAATATAATTTTATAATTATTTATTATTTGTTTTAAAACCTTTAATATATTATTTTGAAAAAAAGTTACCTATGAAGTAACATCACATAATTGAGACGTAAGAATATATTAAGATGAACATAGTCAGACTTTTAAGTTTATCGGTGATTTTTATTTAGCCACTTGAATGTATGATAATTTACTTCTATAATTTTTAAAAACACTCAATTGGCAGTAGCTTGCATTAATAATGTGATGGATTTATAAGAGGAATTTAATTAGTAATTGATGGGTAATAAATTGATTTATAAATTATACAAATAAGTTAAATTATAATAAATAGTTGATAAATTATACAAATAAGTTAAATTATAACAAATAGTTGATAAATTATACAAATAAGTTAAATTATATCAAATAGTTGAGCACCACGTATTTTAAAAAATATTTAAATAGTTTAAATATAAAACCGTTAAATAAGTGGTCAATTTTGAACCAAATTACAAGGGTATTTTTGACCCGATAGGTGGATGGGAAGGGTATTTTGGAGCCAATAGATGGATGGAGGGTAATTTTGTACCAATTTCAATACTTTAAGGGTATTTTAGGCCCTTCTCCGGTTCTTAAATCTATGTTTGACATTTACTTGAAAACGCAGAACAACTTGTAAATAATGATGGTAAGTTTTTGATTTTTACTAAATAGCCAAACACTTTATTTTTTTAAAAATAAAATATATTTTTTAATACTGAGAAAAATAATGACTCAAATGAAAATAGAGAAAATAAATTTCACCATCATATTTCATATTAATTGGGTTCTTTCCATCTTTTTAACACATCTCTAAATTCTGATAGCCCCATTCACCCCCCCCCCCCCCCCCCACACATTATCCCCTATTCCTACCCTTCTTTTATAAATTTCTTTTAAAAAAATTATATACAAATATTTTTAAAACTTATTTTTTGAATAGATAACGAAATAAAGAAATATACATTTTAAAATTCACTACTTTTACTTTAAAAAAATATTTTTCTTCGTACCGAACATATAGCCTAGTACGAGCAGAATCCACTCTAGATTCTCATTAATTTCCTATTTAGCTCATTAATAGGTACATAATCCATCCTATAATTGCAAAGACAAATAATCCATATGGATAATGAAGTAAAAAATTTCCAAAAGTTAGTATTCATTTAATTATAATTATAAAATAAAATCACTAAGCAGTAGTATATTTCCTATTTTAGAGACAGTAAAATTATGGGTGGTAAAAGGGTTTTAAGCTAAATTTAAATGAATTGAATGAAAAAATTATAAATAAATGAATTATTGACCTACTCAACAATTATTTGGGCAAAAACATAGATCATAATTTTTATACATGCAATGAAGAACAACTTCTATATATTACTGCTTAAACAAGGAAAAAAACAGTTAGATAATCTTATGTAACGATGAATTACAATAAATTATTAAGAAAAATTGTTATTTTATATAAATTACTCAGAGATAAATTTTCATTTCTTTTTCAGTGCTTAAGAAAATAAAATAGCATATGACTGAAGTTTTACAACCATATATATATGTACTCGTTTTTCATCTTAGGTTATATATTGATGTTTTTTGAATTTTGAGATTCAAACGAATTTATTTTTAAGCACAAATTTTTCATATGTCATTCGAATATTCAAAACTGTAATCTATTGATCATGACTTATAATACTTATTACATAGTTTTCAAATTTATGTAAATCTTATTTCTAAAATTATATTAAAAAGAAAAGGAAAAAAGACAGAAATCATATACTTTTAAGATAAAATTATCATTTGTCCCTAATAAGTTTATAATTACAAAATCCCTCAAACTGATATAATAATATAAGTGCTAATACATTAATCTGATGCGCGAGATACATTAATCATTAAGTAAGATACATTACATTTTATAAATGATACACTAATCTAATCTACACATTTTATACATGATACACTAATCTGATGCGTGAGATACATTAATCTGATGCAGTGAGATACATTAATTTGATGCACTGATACATTAATTGATGCGTGAAAATGAGAAATTTTTGAAATTTGTAAAACTAACAGGGGATAATGGTAATAAGAGAACTTAAAAGTGAGATTTTTGTCCTTTTTTCTCGGATGGTGGTGATTTTACTTGCTCCATTATTGAAAAGGAACAAGTGTTTTCTTTTTGTTTGTTTGTTTTGTTTTGTTGAGTGCTTTAAATATATATTTACGTTTGCATGGGGACGTGACAAATTTTGTTTGTATTTTTACGAAATTAACCCTTGGGTTATTAATTTGTGGTCATGTGATAGCATGGAAATGTTGAACACTACCACTCGCAGATGATATACGTGAAAGCTACCTACGATGCTGATAAAATGAGTTCATATTTATTTAACTTGAGTTCATATTTATTTAACTTGATCATTTTTTGATAGGTCGAATAAATGAATAGATAGATGCTATTTATAAGCGTAAAAATATGTATATTCTTTAATAAAATAATAATTACATTTATGGATAAATTAATCATGAGTGAGATTATATTTGATATATAAGATTAAGTAAAGGTTATAAATAATGATGGTATAGTAAACATGAGTATTTTTTTAACGTTAAGTCCGCAAGATAGAGAAGATCAAGATATATAGCCTAATGAATTATCTTGTTTATTTTGCATGTATTGCTTGTATTATAAATGATAATAATAATGGATCGCTAAATTTGACACAAGTTATTAGTTGCACACTTAAATTATTAACCTTGAACTTGCTTAAGGATAGCTCCGCTCCTCACCCAAACATAACATTACAAATAATCGAAGGATCAGAACATCACAAGTATGAACTATATAATATTTAGCAAAAATATAAGATAAAATCGTGTATAACAAAACTTTGTGACGGGAGCAAAGTGCTCAGTCTTGTTCACCCTTTCAGCTAAGTATCCCACTTTTTTCTTGAAGGAAACCGAGATTCTAATATATTCCTTTTTCAACTCAACATATAGCAAAAGCTTAATAAATCAAACTGTCTTTTTTTCATAAAGAGGAAGGAGTAGACTATATGCAAAATTGTATTGAATGGGGCTACGTGTAGAGATTTGGAGGGTCATTTTCTGGGAGAAAATACTATAACACCACAAACCTTTTTCCTGTACGAACTCATAATCTATATAATCATAGTACGTTTTCAAAATTTAAAATTTATGTATAATATTTTATACACTAAATATTCATAAACATTCTGTAAATTTCTTTATTAATATATATAAGATAAAAACAAAAATTAAGTTATTGAATTTACGTAAATCTATTAGCCGTAAATTACATTCAATCCACCCTGTTTTATCTGGTCCCATTATAGATAAAATATTGTTGGTGTTAAGGGGAGTTTCACATGTGGGTGTTAACACGAGATGCAAGTGACCTACTTTGTTGTTTTATGGTTTTTTTTAGTAACATCTTTAATTTCACATAATACTTCACTTGCTCATGCAACTTGCTACATGACATAAATCACTTTACTACTAGCTATAAGTCTTTGAGACTAAAGGCGAAGCTAGAATATAGAGTTTTGGTTCGATCGAATTTAATAATATTAGTTCTAACCTTGTATTAATGATAAACGTTTATTAAATATATACAAAAAATTAATTTGAAATGAGAAACTTGCAAAAATTTCACTAAGTTAAAAGCTAATTACTTAGATATACTCTAGTTTGCAATATAGATGCATCCAGATCCATGTATATCTTGAAATACACGAGGTTAAAGGTTTTTTAAGTATAAATATATATATGTTTACAACTTAATTAAAGGTAAATTTTAAGATATTTATTAACATGTCATGGTCTTTGTGGAAAGTGCGTGGAACACATGATTTCTTTAGATGTATTAATTCACTTGTTGCAGAATATGACCATTAACGGCTTTTCGAAAGTTAATTTTACTATTCTTTGAAGCTAAATTAGGTTAGAAGATCAACTCGATATTTAATTAAAAAAATTTATATTCAAGCACTATATGAAAAATAATACAAATCACAACTTGTACCATACCAATTTAATGGAGAAAAAAATATATTTTAAAATATTAATCAAAATTCATATAACTTGACTCTTAAAAAATAAAACATGACAACGAATTTAAAGCAAAGTAAATAACCAGTTGGAGTACCCCCCCCACCCCCCTTAAAGTACCAAACATGGTATATTGCACGTCTTTAAGCTAGACTTACCTTGAAAAAAGAAAACAAAAGCAAATATAATTGAATTTAAAGATTTAACCTAAGCTAATTTAGATTTATATTTATGCATTTTTCTCTTAGATTTATATATAAGAGTTTATGGGCCTTCTTGTACCCAACTATTATTCTTCTTTAATGGCTATGAACTTCAGACTTGAGCTATGCCAATTTCAAATATTTAGACGTGAATTGTTAATGACTTATTAACTAGAATAGTAGCTCACTTATGTCCATTTTAATTTAACCCCATTTTCAAGGGCTTCTTACGTAACTGTACATGTGACAAAAAGTTCTTTCAACAAAAATGATTGTATGTATATGTAATGTATATGTGTGTATCAATATTTTACAAGTAGTTATGTAATGTATCACTATTGTATAAATAGTGTATAATCATGTGCATATGATGTACAACTATATATGTGTATACATTCATATACGATATTTACTTACACATCATTGAGATCAAATTTTAAAGTAATTTCATCATTGTGAATTGCCCAATTTGAAGTCTATGTATTAAAAATAAGTGAGGAGTTTTATCTTGATATAGAAGATAAGTTTAGTGTATACAACTCAATTTCCATATATATCATCTAAATAAAATTTATATCTTTATTCTTAAAAATATATCTTTTATTTAAAAAGCATGCAAATTTTAATCATTTTTTAATATTGAAAGACATCTATTCTTTAATTACCTACAATATATATATATATATATATATATATATATATATATATATATATTATATATATATGTGTGTGTGTGTGTGTGATGTGAAATTTTGTTGTAATTTCAAAATTGAGGTGGAGTCAATATATAGTAGGAACATGATACACACTCACACTCACACTTAGGTGCAACTAATCATTTAACTTCAAATAGTAGAAACATGATACACACTAATATTGACTCATGATAAACACACCTCAATTAATAAGAATCATTATTCTCTTTCCCTCTATATTATTGTAGTTTGATTAATTGATTTGCATTATTATCAAATTATGTTTATAATTTTTGTATAATCAAAAAATCAATTAGACTTGAATTAATTATTTTACTTGGGATCTCAATCTTATAAGTATTTGGTTACCCTAGAAAATAAATTTAAGGTTAAATAACACCCTTAGGAGTTTGTTTTGTTGCCAAATTAACAGTAATAATTATCAACTAAAAATTATCTTTAAAATTTAAAAATATAAATTAATTTTAGTTGCACATTATAATAAAAATGTGGTGCAATGGAGCGAATTGTTTTTTTCTTAATCAGAATTCTTAGTTTCGAGCTCCGGTATAAGAAAAATCTTGGTGGGGTTCGTTTTCCTCGAATATACCCTTCACAATAAGAATCTAATTAATTCAGCTCTAATATGAGTATCAGATATTGAATGAAAAATTGAGTTAATTAAGAATGAATAAAAAAGCTTTCATTTATTTATTTATTATCTCTATTGCACCAGATGATTTATGGTTACATATAAAATTATATATTATTTATTGCAAAATTAATTTTTATCGTACAATTCTAGTATAATTAGATCGTAGAGGGTAGAGTAAATGACCTTTCATATTTTAGGTGGAAAAGCATGTTTAATCTGAATTGAAAAACATTTATGTGATCATAGATTTTCAAAATAAAATTTTTAGATTTTTATATATTGAATTACAAAATGTGATTTTTGAAATTTGAATCAATAATTTTTTTTAAAAAAAAAATCAAAAGTGGGTCATTTTGATTAAAAGTGGGTCAATTAGTATTTGGATATGCATCTCACTTAAGAAAAAAATATGAAGTTCAGTGAGAGAAAGTCTCAAAAATTAGTCTGAGCCTAAGTTTTTAAAATTGAAAATATTTGTAGATAAAATTTTAAAAAAATTTAAGTCCGAGATAATCTTTTGTTCCATAGTCCACAAGTTATTGCCAATTATCTACAAAAATTGAGCCATAATCTATTGTCAAACTATGTCACGCTCCAACTCATCGGATCATACGGACAATCCCTCTAATACCTAGATAAACATTAAGACCATGGAAGTAAGCAAAATTCAATTTATCACCTTGTTTTAAATACAAAATGATTCTTAATTCTTATAACAATAAAATATCCCTGAAAATATACAGAATCCTCCTTAGCACTAGTCTAAACAGGTATAAGAGTTTCTAATAGAATGCAATATTCGAAAACAATAAGACACAAACTCAACTCTAGAGAGACATAAAAATTGTTGGAGATCGTTATTTTCTACCCTTAAGAAATCTTACTAATACTGCAATCAGTTTATGCCAAGAGTCTTAATAAGTGTAGTATAGAACAAAAAACACGTAATGATAAGCATCATCGATCGACATAAATTCACCATATAATATTATGTAAATAATCAAAGAAAACGTGAAACTTGAAAATATAACCACCCTTACTATTACGTAATATTACCTTTCAATTCATATATTCAAACTCAAGTCAACAATAATTACTCTATAAATTTTTCAATTAGTTTGTACTATCCAAGAATCCCTAAAATATCACTACGATGTTTTTCACTTAAGCCTCTTCAGACATTTAAACACAAATTTTTGAGCATTCATGGATCAACATGTAACAACTATATTATGAAGTGTAAAATTATGCTCACTCGTAGAACGAACACATGTGAACAATCAAACATGGAATTTTTAATCAAACTAAGTCATTATATAAAACAATATACCAAAGTAATACATTTTTCTAAAATTTTACAAAAGTAGTATAAACGTATTTCATGGTAACGTTTTAGGGTATATTTTATTTTTTAAAAACTAACAGCATTAGGTTGATATACGTCACTTTAAGTAACATTTTACTTTTAAAACGTTATTTTCAGTAACGTTTTACTGTAACGTTTTAGGAGTAAAACGTTACTGTGAGTAGCGTATATCAATCTGACATCATCAACTTTTAAAAATAAAATATATCCTAAAACGTTACTGTGGAATACGTTTATACTAGTTTTGTAAAATTTTAGAAAAAACATATTATTTTGGTGAATGACTTTATATAATGACTTAGTTTGGTTAAAACCTCATCAAACATGTACCACTTGTGGCATCCAATTTAATCAATATATTGTAGATAGTCATATCCTAATCAATCGATATATAAATATGTCACATCAGACATGGTATTCGAGTCAATTGATAATATGTACCACGCGTAATATCTGAGTCAATCAAGAGATATCATGTACCATGCGTGGTAATTGAGCCAATCAATAATCTGTACTAGGTGTCGCACCTGACTCAATCGAGAGATATTTTGTGCTAGATATGGTATACGAACCAAATAATAATATGTACCGGTTGTGGTACCCGAGTCAGCCGAGTATCACACGTCACATAATCACAATGAGTACGATCACATTTTTAAAACACCATCAAACAGGACAATTTTATAATATGAGATCGCAACAAGATATCATTTTAATTTAATCCTTCTCATCTCCCTAATAACCACGTATTGTACAAGTAATACCAATGAAACTGTAAACTAGAAATAAAATCGATCATCATCTACCCGAAACAAGTCTTCTTATACAATTTTCATTTCATAGTCTAGTTACCCATAGATTACCAGCCCTAGAATAATACCTAATAATTATCATAAGGTCAAAATGATTCAATCTTAGTCTTCACAAGAACCCTTCAAACACTTAAACACAAAATTCTTGCCATGGATCAAACATGTAACAATTACATCATGAAGAGTAAAATCCAATTCACTCATAGATTGAACACACAAATGAACAATCCACATATAACAAACATAAAATCTAGCAAATTGTTATATTACATATATCATGAGTTGTATTTGAGTCAATTGATAAATACCTTGTAACTGACGTGATACCTGAATCAATCAATAATATGTATCATGTGTGATATTTGAGCCAATTGATAATATGTATCAAATATTGTACCTGAGATAACCTAGAGATATCTTGTTATAAGAATGGTACTCGAGTCAATCGATAATATGTACCAGGCATGGTACCCAATCCAACCAAGAATCACACATCACATTATCACAATCACAATGAATACAATCACACTTGTAAAACACTACAAATATGACAAGTTCACTATATGAGATTGACAATACGATAACATTTCAAATTCATTCTTTTCATTTCTCATAACCACATGTTATAAAAGTAATACTATCGAAATAATTAACATGCACATATAACGTAAATTAGAAACAAATTCAACCATCGCATACTTGAGGTGACTCTTGCTATATAATTCTTTTTCAACTGAACAAAAGAGTAAAATAATAAAAGTTGTCTTTTGATTAATGACGAAATATGTAGTTACAAACACTAAGTACATGGCTCCAACTTGATTGAAAGTTGCTCAAAGACGAAAAATGCATATGTCACTTAAATCTATCAGAGAGATTTTAAGAGATAAAGTATTTAAATATCGATTGATGACATATAATCACTAATCAAGCGACTGGAATTTGATTGAAAAGTTTCTCAAAAAGTAACATGCACGCTTGGTTCAAATCTAATCAACTTTATCGATCAAATAAATTTTAAATAAGAATCTTTAAAATTTGAACAAATTTATGATCAAACTTTAAAGTCTAATTCATAACCTATAGTTACCTATCAAATAACTCATACTTGATTAAATAGTTGCTCAAAGAAGGAAAATACACATACCATACAAATTTAATCAAATATAATTGTCATATTTAAAATCTATTTTCTTTTTTTTTTAAAAAAAACTGATCAAATATAATGATTGAATGTTTTTCAGAAAATAAGTTAAAAAATCAAATATATTATAAAAACTAAATTAAATATAACGGTCATACTTAAAAGCTTTTTTCTTTAAAAAAAACAAAAAAAAAAACTTATCAAATATAATGATCAAATGGATTTTAGAAAATAAGTTAAAATCAGTTTCATAACCAATAATCAGTAAGTATATGACTCAAATTAATCGAAGAGTTGCTCAAACGATTAATTTAAAATCAAATATATTATAAAAAATTAATCAAATATAATGGTCATATTTAAAAGCTTTTTTTTCTTTTAAAAAACAAAAAAGATTAATCAAATATAATGATCGAATGTATTTTAGAAAATAAGTTAAAGAAACGCTAAACAAATGACTCAAATTTAATTGAACAAATTATTCAAATTTGATCAAATAAATTTTAAGAAAGTAAATCTTTAAAATATAATCAAATTTTATATCCAAAATCATTTTAAGCACAAGTCTTAAAATCACTAACCAAACGAATTCTATTGAAAAATTGCTCAAAAAAATAAAAATGCACATTATTCAAATATGATCAACTTTAAAAATATTAGAACCAATTTAATTAAATATATTTTAAATAAATAAAATATAAATTTAACCCATAAATCTAATTATCACTAATTAAATAAAAAAGTTTAATTCCCAAAAAGTAAAATACACACGCCATAAATGTGGGTGCACATGTTTGTGTCATCCCATCTTACAAAACGTGTCAAAGTGAAACTTCCCTTTTTCCTCATTCAATAAAATCCCTTTTTATTCTCTTTTTTTAAAAAATAAATACTCACAGAAAAGGCATGCCGACTGTTTCTCATATATATATTTAAAAAATTAATAAAATTAAAAATAAGTTAAAACTTAAATGACTTAAACCTTGTTTTTTATGTGAATTTAAATACTTTTACAAATTTATTTTAAATAACATAAAATAAAAAAATTATAAATTTAGAATTGTAAGTCACGAGTGTCATGCTTATAAGTCACGAGTTATAAGCCTATCGAAAATAGATTCTTAATACAAGCCCAACCATGGTTATCTATTTAACCCTTTAAAAACCTAAAACCATAGTTTATACAAAACATGCAGTTTGGATTTAGAAGAGACATACCCTTAATGCCCTCTTCTCCAATCTCCTATCTTCCCTCTTTTCTTTGCAAAGAATGAAAAGAAAAAATGGTGTTTGAGCAAAAATTTGAATTTTTTAGTTTGAGGATTTCAAATTCCTCACAAGGGTGATAAGAGTTTTTGCTTGCTCTACTGCTTCTTGAACTGCAAAAACTGGTTTGTTTCTCTTTTTATGTTCATTTTTATATCAAGGTTTATATGATATTTTGTCTTTATATAGTTAATGGTTACTTGGGGTTTCAAGATTTTGAGATCTGAATGTGGGGTTGTTGAATTTTGGGTATTTAAAGAAGAAAGATTGAATCTTTTTGAGGTTGAGGGGTGAGATAGATTTTGTTTTGGATTTGATTGAAAAGGATTGTGTTTTTTTTTTTTGGAAATATTTTGTGGGGTTTATATCAAATTGGAGGTGAGTTGAAGTTTTTAGCATCTGGGGTTTTGTTAATATTTGTTAGAAATGACTATGTTGTGGAGTGATGAGGATAAGACTATGGTGGCAGCAGTATTAGGAACAAAAGCTTTTGATTACTTGATGTCTAGTTTAGTTTCTGCTGAATGTTCTTTAATGGCAATGGGGAGTGATGAGAATTTGCAGAATATGCTATCAGATCTTGTGGAACGTCCGAATGCAAGTAATTTTAGTTGGAATTACGCCATTTTTTGGCAGATTTCGCGGTCTAAGTTGGGGGAGTTGGTGTTAGGATGGGGAGATGGTTGTTGTAGGGAAGCTAGGGAAGGAGAGGAATCTGAACTTACTAGGATTCTCAATATACGCCTCGCGGATGAGGCTCAACAAAGGATGAGGAAGAGGGTTCTTCAGAAGTTGCATATGTTTTTTGGTGGAACAGATGAAGATAACTATGTGTCTGGATTGGATAAAGTCACTGATACTGAGATGTTCTTTCTTGCTTCAATGTACTTTTCGTTTCCTCGAGGGCAAGGTGGTCCGGGGAAATGTTTTAGTGCTGGTAAACATGTGTGGTTATCGGATGTTATGAGGTCGTCTGTAGATTATTGTTCTAGGTCTTTTCTGATGAAGTCTGCTGGTATGCAAACAGTTGTTTTGATCCCAACTGATATAGGGGTTATGGAATTGGGATCTGTACGAACTATACCAGAAAGCTTGGAGCTTGTACATTCAATAAAATCTTGCTTCTCGTCGTTTTTGGCTCAAGTTAGGGCTAAGCAAGCGGCACCTGTAGCAGCAGTTGTAACTGAGAAAAAGAATGGAAACAATTCTGTGTTTCCCAGCTCTTTTCCTTTTGATCAGTCAAAGGGGAATCCGAAGATTTTTGGGCAGAATTTAGAATCTGGTTCTACCGAGTTTAGGGAAAAACTTGCTCTCAGGAAACCAGTGGATGGGCCACTGGAAATGTATAGAAATGGAAACAGGGCTCCCATCATAAATACACAAAATGGTGTACGCCCCGTATCATGGGCTTCATTTGGTAATGTAAAGCCAGGGAACACGGTGGATCTCTATAGTCCTCAGGCACCACCAAACAACTTACGAGAGTTTGTCAATGGTGGGAGAGAAGAGCTCCGGTTAAATAGCCTCCAGCATCAAAAGCCTGGTGGAATGCAAATAGATTTCACCAACTCAAGACCCGTTGTTTCTCCAGTGCCCACTGTTGAATCTGAGCATTCAGATGTTGAAGTTTCATGCAAGGAAAAACATGCAGGACCAGCTGATGAAAGGAGGCCTCGAAAGCGTGGAAGAAAACCAGCTAATGGAAGGGAAGAGCCCCTCAATCATGTAGAAGCTGAGAGGCAACGGAGGGAGAAGCTGAACCAGCGGTTTTATGCATTACGAGCTGTTGTTCCAAATATTTCCAAAATGGACAAAGCTTCCCTCTTAGGAGATGCCATTGCTCACATCACTGACATGCAGAAGAGGATCAGGGACGCGGAATATAAGCTGGAAAGGCAAGGAAGCACCTCTGTGGATGCAGCTGATATCAACATTGAAGCCGCCAGTGATGAAGTCATTGTAAGAGCTAGATGCCCACTAGGAACCCATCCTGTAGCAAAAGTCATTGAAGCGTTCAAAGAGACACAGGTCAGCGTTGTTGAGTCAAAACTTGCCGTGGGAAATGATACAGTATATCATACATTTGTGGTCAAGTCCAGTGGACCCGAACAGCTAACGAAGGAAAAGCTAATGGCTGCATTTTCTGGTGAATCAAACTTTCTCTAGACATTCTCATCGCTCCGTAGGATAACAAAGGCACTATCATTTTAGTCTACATTCCATATCTTTGTTTCTGCAAAGGTTTTGGTATACAACAGTTCAGTCTAGGAATAGAGAAAATAACTAGCTATTGACAAAGTAGCGGCAATTCTTTCCTATATCTGTTTATAGTATACATGCTTGTCAAAAGAAAGCTGGATGAATCGCTCTGTAAGCTTAAATCTCTTTTGCTTATGCTAGTTTTTTTCATATTTTTACTTGGTGTTGTTACTTGTTGAGTTATTTACTTCTCTAGAATCTTAAGTCCAGTTTTTTTTTTGCAAGTCTAGCATGAAGCTAATCAAGTATAACATGTTGTGTTGCTTCACTCTTCAAAAATATCGACAGTTGCATGTCAGGTCTTTCAAAAGTTAAGTGCTTTTTTCTTTTGGAGAATTTGAGTGACATTCATGTGCCTAGAGATCTTGAACCTAATATATATCCTTTTTGAGAAATGTTGGTCTTATGATTCTTGATGATATAAAAAGAATGGTACTATTGGAACTTGCTTGAGCACGAATAACTCCCTTTGATATTCTATGTACCCCTTACGGGACCTGATGTATTTTCGTTTGTTTAAGTTTTGATGGATATTTGCGTTGGGGAAGAATACAGTCGAGATGTTCTATGTACCCCTTACGGGATCCGATGTATTCTCAGTTGTTTAAGTCTTATATTTTGCGTTAGTGAAAAATATAGTCGAGATGTGTGGAAGCTAGTTTTGACCCCCACCCACCATTAGAAGAAGAAGATATTTTTTTTTTTTGTAATTTAGGGTGGAGAAGCAAGTGGCTAATAAATGGTTTCATTAAACATGCCAAAAACATGTGAAAGTGTGGGTGGTGGAAGTTGGAAAAAATAAATTAGAGTTTTTTCAACGAGGAAAAAGTGATAAAGTAATTTCATAAACGTTTAGAATATGACCATAATTAGTATAGTTTTGGCATTTATAGTCCATCTTTAATTATTAAACTACTACTATTTGTGTGCGTTTTTCAAACTTTTTACTGTGAGTTTTCTTTTAATGGCACATTTAAGAGTACTATATGTCGGCTGGTTAAATGTTTTACTAGATGTAGACGTGACATTTCAAGTTTATTATCTCCTTATCACTCATGTAACGTACTTAACTTAGTAAAACATTTTCCTTTATATCGTACACACCCTTAAGGGTCATTTGGTTAGGAACAAGTTATTTTGAGATAAGTTATTCTATCATGTATATGAGATAACTAATTTCATCACTACGACAAAAATAGTGAGATAATTAAATAATCCAACGACTATATAACACCTCCAGTCAAATGTGAGATAAAATAACTTTTTATTTTATATTGAAATACATGGTCATAAATATATTTGAAAGAGGCATATCTTCTAAAATCTAAATAGCATGCATGCAATAATACAAAAAAAAAAAAAAAACAAAGAGATTCATGTGAGTTTCTTCTTGTAGTGCTATATTCATTCAGATTCTTAATTGGACATTAGTAGAATAGCTATATACCTAATCTAAGAAAGCAACAAAAGGAAAATAATGTTCTCATTTGATGAGATAGAGAGTGGGGTCTTGGCCCATGGGGGTATGGTCTACTTTGTTCATTGATTAACTATATTTTACTAAGGAACTATTAAAGGTTTGGTAATTAGTTTTTTGTACAAACTTGTTTTCGAAGTGAAGTTTTGAAGTAATGATAAAGTTATTTTATGTGACCTATAAATCAGAAGTTGTTAGCCACTAAATGAATACATGTGTTAAAGATAGAGTCCTTAAATCACACTCTAGGGTGTATGTTGGTTCAAGCGGTGAAATTAGTCGTTAATGTTTGTGTTAAGATAATCCGTTCAAATCATATTTCATGAGAAGTATCTTTGCCAAGAACATGCAGTTGATACTATATGAAAATAGCATGTTTAAATTATACTTTTTAAAATACAGTATTTACTCGAGTTATGTATAAACATGAAATACTTTATGTATCGGAAGCTCACAATTATGTCTTTCATGCTATTCTAATATGTAGGTTATCAATCTGTTTTTGCCCATAAAGTTTGTTGAGGTATATCTTAATATATATGATTAAAAAATCAGAATAAAAAAAATAAGCATGTGGCAATAAAATTCCTATTTTTTTTCTTTCTTAATTAGTTCAATTAAAATATCTATAAAAATAATTGCTAGACTTTTTTCAACGGAAAATTTAATATTTTTTCCATAGTGACAATGCATTGAGTGATGAAAATTGACTATTCAAGTTTGACAATGCACAATTGAGGCCTAGCTATAAATAACTACCATAATTTCTTTTCATTTGTTTATTTTTTGAGGATCAACATCAATAAAAGTACTTGCATATTATTTTTTTTCTAATTTTTAAATTTACATCCAATAGTAATTTTGCCCAAAGCAATAGATTTAGAGATCATGATCTAAATCAAACATCAAAGGAATTTTTCTTATGTCAATAGGAATTTGGACGAATTGATTTGTTTGTTTTGTATCAACATATATTTAATTTGGTTGGATATTGTTCTTCAAAATATGTTTTTCTTTCTCACACAGAAATATTAAGTATAATTCAAATTCAAAATTTAGTTAAAATATCAAAATAATTCGAACCACATTAAAAAGGTCACTCATTTATATAGGAAAGATACATGTTAGGACTCTTCACGCATGTCATTAGACTATATGAGATTTCACGTTAAAATCTCACGCTAAATTCACTCTTTATAAAAGTAATTTTATATTCAGAGCTCAAATTGAAAATCTATGAATGAATACTTATTATTTCATCATTACTCTAGTTACTATATCAAAAATGAATTTTGCTATAATTAACAAATGACAATAGTTTAATTGTCACTAAAATATATTTTTAACAGTAACTAACGATCTTTGTATTGGCCTTGAAACTTTTAGATCTAATGACAATCAATTATATTGATAAAAATCTATTTTACTGCTAAAAATTGTTTTTATTTTGGTGAGTTGGTTACGAAGATGTACCTCTATTTCGTGTAGAACGTTTTACATCCAACGATTAAATATATAATATCCTGTACTCCACCACCAAATCAATCCCTTTTAATTAGCCTTTTGTTGGTTAAATATTATCCCACTTGTTCCATTCTTATATTATATTATATAATAATTAAATAATTCATTGCTTTTGGGGTTCAAAACGACACAATCCAACGAATTAATTTTTTTGCAAAATTGTTTACTAACAATAATATAATTATTTATATTTTATATTTGATGATAATAATTAATATAATATAAATATTTAGAATTCGCATTAAATAAACAACGCTAAAAAATATTACTCGAATTTTGCATTTCCAATATGAGAGAACAACTCTATTTCTAACTCTAGGAAGGCACATATAATGCCATATTTCCTATTAAATAACCTACAATTGCGCGGTTAGGTAGAATAGTAAGTGTTTGTTTATTCTAAATTAGATATTTTAACTTGAGGTCCGAATGTGGAATCATTTTTGTTAGAGAGTTTTACCTATACTTTTTGATGTACGAGACTTTTCAATGTAAATTCAAATTTGATCAGACTTCAATTACCATGATAGAAACTGCTTATGTATGATTTGATTACATATGCATCATGAATTGTTTGAATATATTAATTAAGAAGAAATTGAAAGTCAAATATGTATGGTGGTGATGAGATATAAGTGTGAGGTAGTTGAGAAGTTAGTTAAGTCACAAAATAATCAAGAGTAGTATAGACCTTTTGTAATGTTTGTTGTAAGTAATTTCTTTCAACTTAGTTAGATTGTTAGAAGCTAAATTCTATAAATAGTATTTTGCAGCATTGTAATAGTTAGTCTTTGAGCTCAAACAATGAGAGATTCTCTCCTTCTTTCTTAGCTTCTTGTTAATGGAGTTTTAGTTACTTTCATCTATTGATTTTTTGTTCATGGTATCAGAGCCACACACAGTTATTACTGTGACAGGCGATTTCAATTGAGAATCATAGAATCAAGTTACAATTCATCAGTTTGTTAGTTGATCTATAGTTTTCTACACAATTTTTAGGTGAACGTTGTAGGTGATTGATGAGTGATTAGTTTACGCAAATAATTGTTGATCAACAACAAATCGGGATAACAAATGGAAGAACAGTTGCAGATTCAATTCAAGACAACAATGGAGAAAAAACAGGTGTATCAATTTCAATACCTAATTTTGTAATTGGCCAAGGTATTGACTATAATCACCCTCTTTTCCTTAGTCCTACAGATTTGAGTGGAGTGAGTCTTATTTCGTTTCAATAACTTGGAATTAAGAACTACTCTCTATGGAATATATCAATTATACTAGCACAGATAGGACGCTGTAAGTTGGGGTTAATTGATGGAACATATAGTAAAGAGATGTTCAATGAAGAATTATGGGGATAATGGGAGAGAGTAAATGTTGTAGTACTGTCCTGGCTGATGAACTCAGTGTCAAAGAGTTTACTAAGTGGATTGTGTTTGGTACAAGTGCTTCTCATGTTTGGAGTGATTTAAAGGAAATGTTTAATAAAGTAGATGGATTGAGAACCTATAGTCTTCATAAAGACATTGTGTCACTACAACAGGAGATTGCTTCTGTTTCTGTGTACTAATACAAGGCTTAAGACATTGTGGGATGAATTTGAAGTTGTTGTTCCTTCTCCTGGATGAAATGTGCTAAATCGAAAGAGTTTGTTGATCATTTGAGTAGACAGAAGTTGTATCAATTTAATGGGGCTTAATGAGACCTATCACTAGGCTAGAAGTCAAATTTTAATGATGAGTCTCTTACCAACTGTTAATCATGCTTATGCTATGATAATAGGAGATGAGAGTCAAAAGGTTGTAATTTCACAATTAGCAACATCAGTCGGAGTTTTGAAAGTGTTTGATTTTATGGCTACGTACTCTAAAGTTGGTGCTGGTTCTACTTCAGGAGTAAATCAAAGGTTTAAGAGAAACACTTTTCTCGTTTGTGATTTTTGTAAATGTAAGAGTCATAGTAAAGAATTTTGCTACAAAATTGTGGGACATCCACCTGACTTCAAGTCAAAAAGGAAGGCTCAAGGTGTTCCTTCAGGATAGAACAATTCTAGTACAGGTGGTGTTTCTTCAGGATACAACAATTCTAGTTCAGGCCAGGCTCATTTTTCTTATGGCTTAAACATTAATGTGCACAAAGCAGGATGGGAACTGAAGTCATCTGCTACTGCACAAAGTAAGCATGCTAGAGTGGATAGTAACAGTACTTCTAAGGAAGTAAGTAAAGCAGAAATGGATGTGAAACCATTACTGAAGGGTTGTGCATTCACAAAAAAAAAACAATATGATCATATTTTTAGAGTCTCACATAAAATCAAGGCACTGCATTATCTGATAACAATACCACTTTTGTTGCTCACAGTGCAGGTAAATCCTTGTTTGTTTATGAGAATAATGAAGTATGAATTGTAGATTCTGGTGCAACAAATCACATGGTTTCTAATATGAATATGTTTATAAAAGGATCTGTGTCAAAATTACAGATTCCTAAAATTGTATATCTGCCTAATAGAGGTACAACCCAGGTTACTCATGTTAGTTCTGGTTCATTAACAGATAGAAGTGTTATCTCCAATGTGATTTATTTACCTGATTTCAAGTATAACTTGATGTCTGTGAGTAAGTTGACAAAGGAACTTGGTTGTTCAGTTACATTCTTCCCTAATTTATGTGTTCTTCAGGAACTTTACAATGGGAAGGTGAGAGTGGTTGGTAAAGAAGCAGGTTGTCTGTATACTCAAAATTTTGGAAGTGATGAAAAGAATATTGTACTGACAGTAACTCAAGTTCCATCTGATATGGAGTTGTGGGACCAAAGGCTTGGACATGTGTCATCTGTAGTACTAACTAAAATGTTTGATTTGAATATCAATAGTATGTGTAAGGTTTCAAATGTTTAGTTTGTCCTTATGCAAAACAGACTAGATTTACCTTTCCTTTTAGTAGTATCAAAAGTTGTAATAGCTTTGACTTGATTCATGTTGATGTTTGGGGTTCATACAATACATAACTTTTGATTGCAACAAGTATTTTCTTACCATTGTTGATGATTTTTCAAGAATGACTTGGATCTTCTTGCTTAAACACAAGTTTGATGTGTGTGTGGCACTAAAAGTTTTTCTATAGTATGTTAAGAATTCGTTTGCTAAACAAGTCAAGGTGATAAGATCTGACAATGGTACTGAGTTTGTAAACTCAGTCTATACTACAATGTTTCAAGAATTAGGGACTATTCATCAAAGGTCCTGTCCTTATACTCCTCAGCAAAATGGGGTAGCTGAGAGGAAGCATAGACATTTACTAGAAGTGACAAGGTCATTAAGATTTCAGGGAAATATTTCATTAAAGTATTAGGGACATTGTGTTCTAGCTGTAGTCTATCTCATCAATAGAATTTCTAGTAGTGTGCTTAACTATCAAAGTCCTTATGAAAGGTTATATGGAAGTCAACCTAGATTGACACACTTGAGAACTATTGGGTGTCTGTGTTTTTGCCAAAATCTAGTTGAACATGAAAAAATGATACCAATCTCTAAGTCTGCAGTTCATATGGGATATTCAGAGACACAAAAAGCTTATGTTTTGTTTGATCTTATTGCCAAGATATTCTTTGTTAGCAGAGATGTTATGTTTATAGAGGATATTTTTTCTTTCTCACAGATCAAGATGCTAGAAAGACATATCTTATTTCAAAATCCACTCCCAAATTCATCTGTTCTGTTTGATAACTTTACTACTCAAGTTTTCAAAACACCTAGTTCTATCAATAATGAACCATTTTGTCTTGAAGATACATTTGTGCTACCAGATGTTAAGAATACTCTATCAGATGTTTCTGATCTAGTTGAAGAACCAGTTCCAACAGTCACAAAAACTTTAATACCAGTTGATATAAGAAGATCTCCAAGAATCAAACATACTCCTGCTTGGCTCAAAGATTTTGTTTCCTCAAAGTTACATTTAGAAGTGCAATATCTTGTGTGCAATTATATTAGTCATAACCATCTTTCTCCTACTTATCAGTCATACATTGCTACTACATCTTCAGTTAGAGAACCTACTACCTATTCAGAGGCTGTGACAGATACTAGGTGGATAGATGCTACGAAGACTGAGATTCAAGCTCTTGAAGATAATAAGACTAGGGAGATGACTGACCTACCACCAGGAAAGAAACCTATTAGCTGCAGGTGGGTTTACAAGGTTAAGTACAAGTTCACAGGTGAAATAGAAAGGTTAAAGCAAGACTAGTTGCTAAGGGGTATAGTCAACTAGAAGGTATAGACTATCAAGAAACTGTTTCACCAGTTGTGAAGATGGTGACTATGAGAATAGTGGTGTTTTTAGCTGCTTCAAGACACTGACACATTCATCAAATGGATGTGTTCAATGCCTTCTTGCAGGGTGATCTTGAAGATGAAATTTATATGCAGCTTCCTCAAGGCTTTGTTAGTCAAGGGGAGAAAGCATGCAGACTACAAAGTCATTATATGGGCTTAAGCAGGCTCCTAGACAGTGGAACCATAAGTTGACTGAAGCTCTTACTACTCTCAACCTTAAACAAAGTCAATATGATCATTCTTTATTTGTCAATAAGTCAGAAGCAGGTATGATTATGGTGTTAGTATATGTGGATGATATGATGATTATAGGGAGCAGTTTAAAGTTAATAGAAAAGACAAATTTGAAATTGCAGTAGGCTTTTAAAATGAAGGACTTAGGTGAACTGAAATATTTTTGGGCATTGAGTTTACTAGGTCAACAGAGGGTATATTGATGGATCAAAGAAAGTATGCTTTGGAACTTATAGCTGAGGTTGGGATGTCAGCGACTAAACCTGCAGGTACTCCTATTGATGTTAATGTTAAACTAACTTCAAAACAGTATGATGAACATGTGAAAAATCATGGAGATTCTGAAGATCCTCTAGTAGATCAGACAATGTATCAAAGATTAATTGGCAAATTGTTATATCTGAACATGACAAGGCCAGACTTGTATTTTAGCACACAAAACCTAAGCCAGTTCATACAACAACCAAAGAAATCTCACATGCATTTAACCTTAAGGGTAGTGAGATATCTGAAAATACATCCTGGACAGGGGCTATTGTTTTCTAGCTCTTCTGATGAAGTAGTCACTGCATTTTGTGATGCAGATTGGGCATCTTGCCCACTTACCAGAAGATCAGTAACAGGTTATGTTGTCAAGATAGGGAACTCTTTGGTGTCTTGGAAGGCAAAGAAGCAAACTATAATTTCCAAGAGCTCAGCTGAAGCTGAATACAGGAGTCTTGCCTCCACAATGTCAGAATTAATTTGGTTACTTGGATTAGTTAGAGAAATAGAAGTTGAAGTACAACTTCCAGTTCAAGTATATAGTGACAATAAAGCTGCCATACATATTGCTGCGAATTCAGTATATCATGAGAGGACAAAGCACATTTTAAATCGATTGTCATTTTATAAGGGAAAGACTACAACAAGGTTTGATCAAGGTTAACTACCTTCTTACACAAGAGCAGCCTGCAGATGTATTGACAAAAGGACTATCAAAGTATCAACATGAATATCTCTTATCCAAATTAGGTGTCTTAAACATCTTTTGAACCACTTAACTTGAAGGGGAGTGATGAGATAGAAGTGTGAGGTAGTTGAGAAGTTAATTAAGTCACAAAATAATCAAGGGTAGTATAGACCTTTTGTATTGTTTGTTGTAACTAATTTCTTTCAACTTAGTTAGATTGTTAGAAGCTAGATTCTATAAATAATATTTTGCAGCATTGTAATAGTTAGTCTTTGAGCTCAAACAATGAGAGATTCTCTCCTTCTTTCTTAGCTTCTTGTTAATGGAATTTTGGGTTAATTTTATCTATTGATTTTTTGTTCTGGTGGCCTTTTAATTATTTGATAGTATGTATATGGACTTAAAGAAATTCCACAAGTGGTCAAGAGGTGTTAAAAAAAAAAATAAGAGCCAATGATAGTTACTAGTAAACACTGCGTTTACCATGCATTAATTTATTAATTTGATATAATTAACGAACGAACACATTAATATTTAGTGCATGGAGAAATGTTCTTTGATCCTTCTACACGTATCACGAATACTCTCATCAGTTATCATAAATACAAAATTTCCAATTATGTGAAGAATTTCCAATTTGTTTAAAATAAAAGTAGGAAAACAATTTAGTAGTAGTGATCAATTGCACATGACAAAAACATATGGTGATCTTAGAAAATAGAGTTTTCAAGGAAGAAAAAGTGATGAAGAAAATTCAACATTTTTCTAACTATATGGAGTAGTTTATAGCCTATGGACCTAGCTAGCAATATATGTTGTGCTATAAGAAAAATAGAGTTTTCAAGTAATGCATGTACTCTTTGTTGACTTATATATAGTAAGTAATACTAGTATTATTGAATATGAAAAAAAAAAAACATGTGAAGAAAAGTATATGGTTGTGATGTACGAAGGGTAGATTGACTGACTTTTAGGATGATAAATTTCTGAAAATACATGTAACATGACAACATATTAGGCGAATCACACAACAAAGTATTTAATTAAAATTTTATAAATATCAAATATCGAATTAGACTAAAAAAATAAAAAGATTCCCTATCATATCATATCATGATTCAAGTTATAATATACAAGTCGATACAAAAGTGGGCACATTGAATTAAGATTAGTCTAATTGAGTAGAAAAATTACTAATGTATGATTTGATAACATGTGTAGCATGAATTTTATGACTAGTACTCTTAACTTTCACATAAATTATTCATAAAAATAATGAAAATTCCCCAAGTCAATATACTTTAGAGCTTATGGTCCCCTACCTTTATTGGAAATTGTTATTTACAAATGGAAAGCACGAGTTGGTTGAATGTTAAGAAAAAAAACAAAGTCAAATATGTATGGTGGCCTCTTTACTTGATATAGTACTTATATGGACTTAATTAAGAGATTAGTGGTCAAGAGGATTAAAAAAAATAACAAACGTGAGTGGCTCAAACAAAGAAAATTAAGGAAGTATTAGTTCATACAATTTGTAAATAGTTACTTGCATTCGATGGTTTGTATGTATATATAGTTTAAAATAAGAAATTTAACTTTACATTAGCGATAACAAATTAAATGAAAGTTCATATAACTTATTCAAAATCGAGTTATATGTGTGTATATGGAAATACATGTGTTTAAGAATCTAAATATAACATTTATTGATTGATATATTTGTCAAATAAATTATAAATATTGAGCATTTAGGTTCACGAGTTGACATTTTACGTTGAAAATAAAAAGTAGGGAAACTTTTGAGATTAAAAAGAAAGTGATTTGTGGAAGTATTTAGTTGACTAGTAGTAGTAGGAATGGTCTATTGAACATGACAAGAAAATGTGAACTAAAGTATGGTTGTGACACTCCTGACGGGAGGCGGACTGATAAGAGTGGATCAAGTACAAAGACTGTTTTAGGTAGACAACGAATTACATATCAAAATTAGATATGCACGTGAAAAGCTAATTTATAAGATATATTTAATCAAGTTCACATGATACGTACGTATATTTTAGGCTCGATATAATATAGTTTGAAAATTAACACATCTTATTCAACCTTTCTAGTGGATTTTAGAGGGTCGTTTTGCAGGCATTTGGTTACATTGACTTTCACATTAATTACGTGAATATAAGCTTTATTGACTTTGTTTACTTGATTTTGATTTTAAGTTCAAAATATAATTGACAAAATCAAATCGATTGTATAAATATTTATTTTGCACATCCTAATCTTCTACGCTCTTGATTCATAACATCGTTAACATCGATGAGTTACTCTATTATCAGATATTCAAATAATATTAGTTAACTGTGATTAAGATATACATTAAGGTAAAATTATTACGATAAATTACACAAATATATTTCTTTTGTTTCAATTATTTCCATTAGCCCCTATTACTTTTGAAAATCTACAAATCTCTTATTTCTTTAAGGGAAAAGGACATCAAATGCATTCAAAGTATTGAAAATGGTACAAAATTACCCTCCATCCACTTATTGACTCCAAAAAGTCCTTCTCATCTACTTACTGGCTCCAAAATACCCTTGTCATCTACCTTTGACTTCAAAATTGACCACTTATTTAATTGTTTATTAATTTGAAGAGGTTTAATTAGTAATGGGTGGATAGTGGATTGATTTATAAATTATACTAATAAGTTAAATTATAACAAATAATTTAGCGCGCTAAATATTTAAAAAAAATATTTAAATAGTTTAAATTTAAAACTGTTAAATAAGTGGTCAATTTTGAACCCAAAGGTAGATGAAAGGGTATTTTGGAGCCAGTAGGTAGATGAGAAGGGCATTTTGGAGTCAATAGGTGGATGAAGGTTATTTTGTACTATTTTCAATACTTCAAGGGTATTTTAGGCCCTTTTCCGTTTCTTTAATGTATTCGAGCAACATATTAATATATCTGAGCTACATATTATATATCCGGGCTAGTTTTTAATTTATCGAACTACATATTACTGTCGAGCCAGTATTTAATGCATTTGAGCTACATATTATATAATTGAGCTAGTTTTTATTATATTCGAGCTACATATGAATGTATCCGAGCTTTAATTATTGTATTCAATTTTATAAATTTTTAAGGAATTAATATAATTAAAAACTTATTAGGGGTAAATTGTAATTTCATACTAAAACTATGGTATTTATGTAATTTATACAAATTATTAACTAGGCTTAAATGATAAAAATAGGAGTATTTAAAAGACATATCTTATATACATTCATTAGATACACACTATATACATGTATCTGATGTAATTTTCATGAACATCGAACACTAGATACATGAACGAGATATAAGAGTGGCGAGCGAGATAGGAGGAAAGTGAGCAAGGTTTGACTATGTATCTCAGGTACATAAAATCACACTAGGTACACACTATATACATATATCTAGTGTGATTTGTATGCATGCATCTGAGATACCAAATATGAGAGTGGGAGCGAGGTGGAGCTAGGGAGACAAGTGAGATTTATCTATGTATTCCAGATAAATGTGAATCAACCGGAATACGATGTATCTAGAACAAATTATATTTAATTTTAACTCATATATCTTGAGATAATCTTAACACACTAAAATATGATAAGATTCATAATATTACAAAATATTATGTACCTAATTAAGTAATTAGTTCATTAACTACTGATATTTATGTAACTTACCCATTATTCTTTTATTTTTTGGTGTAGTTTTTCTTATCAGTATTGGAATTTGCTGTTATTCTTTTGTGTGTTTTTTTCTATTTCAAGTAAAATATAATTGTAGTGCAAATAGTGAATTGGACAATTAATGTTTCAATAGTATAATAGTGATTATTGCATTTGAGTGGAAAATTAATTAGTCATGTGATGTACTTTTTCTGTTTGTATTTTTAATTAAAACTTTTCCTTGCTGATCAGTTCTCATGTGATAATTTATTTATGAATTTGAATACGTCATGGATAACGACCACTTTATCTTTAAATAATGTTTGGTTTTGGAAAAAAAAATGATTTGTGGCAGCACCTGATATTTTAATGTATGAACAAGATTTGGCATCATGAAAAAATATACATCAATGAAAATTGTTAAAATTATTTTGATAATTCAAATTTAATATCGTTATAGGTTTTAAGAATATATACAGATAATATTAATTGTTATTAAAAATTATATTTAATTATAATTAAACAGTTATCGTTAATTAATCCTTTTTTCACTTCTTTAATCTCTCCCTAATTTTATTTCATAATCTTATCCGTAACAATTTTCATATCAATTTAATTTACAAAAGAATTCTCTCTCCACTAAATCAAATTTAAACTACTCAATAATTGTCTTGTTCAATTTTCTTTTTTTCTTCTTTATTTTCTGATATAGTGTGTCACCTCCAATGTTGTCTTCTTCAATTTTGTACTTTTTTCTTCTTATTTCTTGATACATACGGATTAAGATTCTTATTTTAGTACTATAATTACTCAACCAGTCGAAGAAAGATGTATCTAGGACTGTCTAAATAGATTGTGGAAAAAATGCTCAAGAAGACGGAAAAATTGATCTACTGGTAGCTTTGGTAAGAACTTTGGATCGAGATCCATGAATGACGTTTATGTTAATAGTAAAAAAATAAAGATACGAAGGTAAATGTAGAAAAAAATGGAAGTACATTTATCTTCCAAAGTGAATGTTAAAAAGGAGAAGTCGAAATAGATCAAATTGTTGATTTTCTTGTTCATCTTTTTCTGATATATATGGATTCAAATTTTTAATGTATCCTGTTGTTTTTGTTTCTTAAATTAATGTATAATACCTTCATTTCAACATTATGATATATTACAATTTCATCATGTACAATGTCTCGTGTTTAAATACTATTTTATCTTATGATTATAGTTTGGGATACATTGACTGATTTTTAATGTATCTAGTTAACTTTGTTTCTGAAATTAATGTATAATGTCTTTGTTTCAACACTACAATACATTACGATTTTATCATTCACGATATATTGTGTGCAAATATTAGTTTTGATGCATAAACTTAATTAGTTTTCATACTTGATATAAATTTTCTACCAAATGTATCATATATATAAGTGTTGCTATGTCTCGTCTATCCTGTTTAAATTTTAAAGAATATGTATCTATACACAATACATGATACATTAAAGTGTCACACAAGTATGTATCGGATTCATAAATGGTGATATGTAATGTTATTATCAAAAGTTTATTTAGTTTGAGGCAATATATGAGGATCTTGAAGATCATGTACACAATATTTTGTCATTTAAATAGTGCTAATATCAAATACACTTTTATCAAATACATCTGTACAAATTGTGTGTTGATACACAATAGAACACAATATTACATCTATTAAATCATATTACTGATACATGATACTCTATATTGTATCGGATACACAACATTCTATTTTGCATGAGCAAATACACAATTTTTTAGACATGATACGTAAATTTGAATTTATACTAATGATATCTAATACGTAGAAACTATCACAAAGTAATGTATCGGTCTCAAACCTAACATTTGTATGGACAACAATTACTTATTTAATCTATCCAGTAGAAATATAACATTTATCAGTTCAAACAAGATACACAAATAGTAATGTATTTATAAATCTATCCATATCGAAAATAAAATTAAAAAAAAAACGATTATGTAACATTACAAAAAGTATGAATAATCTATCAAAGTGATGCCTCTCTTTAGCATTTGTGGTTGTTGTATCAATGCATAATGAATACATTGAAAATCCCAACTCTTGTTTCTTCACCTCAACAATGTATTAGATCGTTAAATTTTTCAACAGCTTATCGATCTTTAATTCAAATGCAATGGTTGACTTGAGCTTCATAAATCAATATTTTGACCAACAACAATTTCATCACTTTTGTATCGTTTATACCTCACCTCACTTTCTCATATTTTGAAATGTCCCAACAAAATCGACATGTTCATGTTGTATCAGTGCAATTTGTCGACAAGTTTGATTCAAAAAATTGATATTTTTTTAGAAAGAATCAGAAGAAGAATTTTGGGATACATTAACTAGATTTTAATGTATTTTGAAATACAAATTGAAATGAGCAGTAACTTCTTTGATCATCTCCTACTATGATGCCCACGATCTAGATGGGATGAAAGGAGGCCAAGCAACATAATCAATCTGCTATATATCAAATTTTCAAGTTTTTCCTCATCTCATAGATATACTGCAATGGTGAATTTGAGATTCACACAAAATTATTTGTCCAACTAGTATTCATTATGCATCTTATCAAATTTTTGACAAATTTGAATGATTATTTGATGAACATGAGACGATGAATAGAAAGAAAAAAATAAATTTGAATTTGTTGATTCTGGAAGGATTTGCATCTGACTGAATATTTGGAAGGAAATTGATGGAAGAAAATTTGAATTTTGAATTGATTGAAGTTGTTACCATTTGAGAGATATTGACATCAAATTGATTAGCGTGATTTGGAGAACTCACATTCAAAATGGATTCTCTTTCCGTATAACTGAATTTGTTTTAATGTATTGAAATTTATATATTCGTTTGTTATGTATCCGGATAGTACTTGTATTGAGGATTTTTTTCAAATTAAAATATAGTAGGAATAGAATGTAATTTAGATCATTACACTATGAGATTTAGGTAAGTTATACTTAAAATGATAGTCCAAATCACTGGACCAATTACCCTATACTCAATATTGGAAAAAATTATACAATAATGTAAATTTTTTCTTTGTATTTATTATATGTAACTATAATTTAAAAATTATATTACGTAGTTATACTTCAAGATTTTATAGGAATTATCTTCTTTTTTGCTCTCCTGTCTTGCTTACTCGTCCCTCTCCCCCTCTCTCCATTTCTTACTCTCTATATCTCTCTGTGTATTTATATTAATATTTTATAATACGATATAAAACTTGATCCCTCATTATATATAGGTAATTTTTTTGTTCTTCTTCCAAAGTGATCAAGAAAGATAATTAGGAGTCTTTGAAATTCTAATCTTATGGGCAACATTTAAGTGTACTAGCTTGTTCAATTAAGAAAAAAGTACTCCAATGATTCTTCACCATTGAAGAAATTGTGTTCCTTCATCTTAACATATTGTGTTTGATACATATGATTGCAAAGGTTGATATAAATTAATACTCCACAATTGTATTAGTTGATACACATGATACATAGTTAATACATAAGGAATATATACATTTGATAAAACATAGTGAATACAGAAGAAATAGATATACTTGATATAATTGTATTTGTTGATACAACTTCATATAACTATATTCGTTAGACTATTAAAAAGTTATTATTTTTCCACCAAAAATTCCCACTGAAAAACCTTTAGTGGTTATTACGACCAATATTAAGAAGAAAAAATAATAATGGTTTCATACAACAAAATCAAGAAATCTTTCACTATTTCAGTGAAAATCTATAGAGTAGTTAAAATAAAGAGAAATGACGAGATATTTGATATCTGAGATAATAGCTATGTTATTCAATCTTTAAAAAATGCCGTGTATGTGAAATCTTTTAAAAGTAGTGCATTTCTTGAAAATTCAACTTGAATACACTAACACTTTTGAAAAATCTGAGCAAAATATCCTTTAAATGTTTCTTGAAAACACCCAAAAAAAATGATTGATGACACCTTACTCTAGAGAAAGTTTAGAAGAAAAGAGAAATGACACGATATCTAATATGTAAGAAGTTAATAGTTATGTTGCTCGATCTTAACAACAATGTCATATATGTTGAATCATTAAAAGTAGTACATCTCTGAAGACCTGACTTTAATGTGCTAACACTTTTGAGTCCAAGTAAGATATCCTTTAAATGTTTCTTAAACAAAAAAGATTATTGAGGGCACCCTACTCTAGAGAAGTTTAGAAGAAAGAAAAATGACAATATATTTAATATCCGAGAAGCTAATTGCTATATTGGTCGGTCTTACTAAAAATGCCATACAAGTTCAATATTTCAAAAATAGTGTATTTCTAGAAAAATCCAAGTTGAACAAACTAATACTTTTAGAGAGTCCGAACAAAATATCCTTTAAATGTTTCTTTTAAACACAAAAGAAAAAAAAAAGGTTCTACCGAGATTTGAACTCGGGTTACTGGATTCAGAGTCCAATGTCCTGACCACTAGACCATAGAACCATTTGTGTTGAAATATCTGTCCTAAAAGTAAATAAATGTTATTCATGTCTTGAGCAAAATATTAATCCCAAATTTATAAAGCCAAATACATAGAGCCTTTTGAATCAAAATAGTTTATTTAAATTAATTTTATAGTGTTTGAGTAATATAAAAAATATAATAATTTTTTTTCTAATTTTTATGCTATATTTTTAATTATGACTTAATTTCTTTAGATAATTTTTATTATATTTTAAAAAAATATCTACTCTAAGAATATAAGTTCAATATTATCTAATTTAATTATAAATTTTTATATAATTTCATGTCCTACGAGGAATAAATTAAATTTAATGTAGTATATATTAAAATAAAATATTTAAATTAGTGAGCTAAATTTATATCTTACATTATTATTTTTTTGGGAAAATTGTATATAATAGCAAACTAATAATCTAAAATAAATGGAGTAGTTAGGGTTTGATTTAATTGTGCTCCATAGCAAATGTTTGCAAAAAATTGTCAGACGCCTCTCTCTCAAATATCTCACTCGCCACTCTCCTCCACTTTCTCGCTCGCTTCCTCACTTTTTATACAAACACAAGTGTATAAAAATTGTATAAATACATACATTTTTGTTACCTTCTCTCCCCTCTTCCAGATCTCGCTCGCCATTCTCCCAAATCTCGCTCGCTACCCTCGCCTTTCTCACTTATACAAATAGAAGCGAAATGTATAAATTGTGTTTTTGTTTGTATAAAGCGTGAGAAAATTGTATATACACATGCAAGTACATATTTTCATCCTATACACTTATAATTATACAATAAAAATACTCCTCTGCCCAGTTTCTTTTGCCTTTTTCTCTTTCTCGTTTTATACAATTTTCAAAAAATACTCCCCTGACCAGTTTCTTTTGTCTTTCTCTCTTTCTCGTTTATACAATTCGATTCAATTGTATATTCCTTGGCAAATCTCTTTTGTCTTTCTCTCTTTCTCATTTTATACAAATTCAAATTGTATATAATCGTTCTATACACTTATAATAATACAATTCGTTTTATACACTTTGTTTTTATACAGTTTTCTACCCAAGTGTCTTTCTCTTTCTTATTTTATACAGTTTTTTATACAATTTGCTTCAACTGTATATGTATTGCGATTTATACAGTTTCTATGTTTGATATGAAGCGCAATTATGCAAACTTTGTTGTAGCATACAAATATGAATTTTTTAGTTGTTATATATGAAAATTGCTTCTTTTTTTTTAACTTCTATACTTAGAATTCCATTAAATATAAATATATGTGGCAACGTTTTCTATTTTGATACTCATAACACAAAATCACTTGATATTCAATGCTTAAATTCAAAATATTATACTAATTCTCCGGCTTCTCTATTTTTATATTGGTACTTCCCGGCAACTCGATCTCACCATTTCTCGACGACCGGCACTAGCTCAGGTTAATTTTTCTCTGTACTTACTGGTTTCTACATTAACCCAAAGATTCATTTCGAGCTTGTATGGAGTAGTTGTCTTGTATTACAAAGTATTGTACGTAGTCAAAGTGTTTGTGAAAATGCCTCAATGAAAGTTGATATCTTTATGTCAAAATGTGACTTTGCTCTTTGTGATTTTGTGTAATTGCAGTTAAAGGGTTTTTGTTGGAGCAGTTGAATAGTCATGTTTTCTCGCGGAGTTGGATTAAGAACAGCATTACCTTTATCAAGAAGGTTATTTAGTAATAGTGGTAGTAGCCATGATATGTCTAAAGCTATTTCCGAGCTCAATCAGGTATACCATAAGCAACTTCTTAGCTAGCGTTTAACAATACATTTATTGGGAAAAAGTTGAACTTTGATTGAAATTACTGTTAACAATTTCAAACTTTGGCAAGCTGCACTATTTATTAGTGTATTTTAAAGATATATAAGTGTCCATTTGGACAAGTTACTATATATTACAGCAATTTCAGTCGAAGTCGAACCCTTTTCCCTACATTTATCTTCAAATATTTATTTGGTAATGAAATTTAATCGGTTTCAAGAATACTTTCCAAGTTCCCAAAATCTGCCTTAGATCAGTTTTTGGAGTGTTGGGCTTTTGCTCACAAAAATTGAAATCTTTTTTGAGTAAAATGTATGTCCAAATACCACTTCAAATTCCAAAAATCGCAACTTTAAAAACTCAAATTTGCAAGTTTCAACTTCAAAATATATGGTCAAACGGAAGCTAATAAAGTTTTGTTTCAACACTTTCTCAATTTTCTTTTGAGACTTTAGGCTTATGCTTACTTATTACATGAATGTTATGGTTCATTAACAGTATAAAGAACTAATAGTTCAATCTTTAAAGGCTTGAGATCTTTCTGATGAAGACATTTTAAAGTTCAATCAGCTGATTGATTTAGATAATCTATCCGGAATCTCATCATGTGTACCATTGGGCAACTAACGGGTTGAATGTGTTGGTATCAATAGATACCGAGCTATGTTATTTGAAGTTCCTTCCAGAATGTCTTTACTTGATGCTACATTACGTGGAAAATGTGGATAGAGGGCCAATTACCTCTTGTCAGCTTTTATAGAATAAACCTCGGAGTTTGTGCATGAAACATTTATGTTAGTTGGTCAAAATGTTTGCTTATTTGCTGCCAGAGTTTTGAGAATGAGTAAATCTGCAGAGTGTAAAAGATGAGACGTGAAAATTTACCAGAATTCATACTAAGAAAAGTGGGAAAGGGAAGGATATTTAATTCTGGCCTTATATTTTGCAAAAGAAGTTAAGTTTTTAATCTCATATTCTAATTGATTATTGCTCATGACTCACGAGGGAGATATAGCATTAGCCCTCAAACCTGAAACAACTTTTATGAGCTGTCTCAGTAGTGACCGACTTTATTTTATTAACGGTAGTTATTTGCTTTCTTGCTTGAGTCTTGTAAAATGGCGTTGGATGCTTTCTGGAGCTTCCTGAAAAAATTTTGCTCATCTCCTTACTAGGAAATGGAATCTGTATTTGGTGAACCTCCTCCCTCTAGCCTTTCTGGTTCCATTGACAATCAAAGTATGACACAAGACTTGAAGCTTAGTACTGTAGAAATGGATGATAAAAAATCGTTTGCTGGATTGACACATATTGGCAGCAAAGGTGAAGCCCAAATGGTGGATGTATCTCTTAAAGATATTAGCAAGAGAGTGGCCGTTGCACGTGGCAAGGTTATTTTAGGACAGAAGGTATTTGATCTGGTTTCAGCCAATCAAATGGGAAAAGGAGATGTCCTGAGTGTGGCAAAATTAGCTGGAATTTGTGGAGCGAAGCAAACAAGCAATCTCATCCCACTTTGTCACAACATCAACTTGACACATGTTCGAGTGGACTTGGCTTTGAACCCTCAAGAATTTAGTGTTGAAATTGAAGGGGAAGCTGCCTCAGATGGAAAAACTGGCGTCGAGATGGAAGCCTTGACAGCAGTAACTGTTGCTAGTCTAACAGTGTATGACATGTGCAAGGCCGCTTCGAAGAATATCCAGATTACAGATATCAGGCTTGAACGTAAAACTGGAGGTAAAAGTGGGGACTGGTCCAGGGACAAATGATCACAATCTAAAGACATGAGAAGGCAAGTGCATTAACAGCATGAAAGTTCGGTGCTTGCGATAATGATGTACGTCACTTCCATCAAATGTCCCTTTTGCTATAAAATGTGGTAATTCTGCGTTAGGATATAAGTAGATAGCTAGTGAAAACACGGTCCGTCCATAAACATAAAATCGTGATACTTCTGAAGTTGATTTTACCTAGGATCTGTTAAGTGTACGACATTTGTTTGAGAACATTTTCCTTGCACTCCTATCTATTGACTACTCTACTAATTATTTTGCTGTGGTTAATTAGATTTAGTTACAGGAGCATAAAAAACTTCCACTATGTTAGTTCTTTAAGTACCGCAAGAGCAACGTCAAGGCTTTCCTTCGATTGTGTTGGTAGTATTTACTGTGTTATCATATGTCACTGAAAGTATTTGATACTGTTACTATGATATCATGATATGTCGCTGAAGTATTTGAAGTTGTATGTTTTATTTGTCTGTCAATGTATAGCGCATAGCTAAGGTCAATGAAGTATATGAATAGAACAGTGGGAATACAATAAAGAGTTGATGGCTCAAGTATGTGTTACACACAACCAATTGTTGATTTATCAAATGCTTTTAGTATCAACTTTCTTTCTTGGCAATTATAAGAATGAATTCTGGTGCATTTATCCAAGTGAGAATTTTCATCACAGTTATGTGCTGTACTCTTCACCCATCTTTTTACATATTGTGTTCCTTCTTTTTTCTGGATTCTCTTTGTCATCTCCTTTCATTTTCAGTAGAGTGAAGACGGAACCCGTGCTGCGTAATCTGCTTACCTTTGAAGGAACTTCTTTTAATTTCTTTTTCCATGAATAGTACTTGATACCTTAAGAAACTAGCTTGTCATTTACTTCTACCTCCACGAGGTAAGGAGTAACGTCTGCATACACTCTACCCTTCTTAAAATCCACTTGTAGGATTTCAGTGAGTATGTTATTGTTCGTTACATCTATGATTCATTGATGTTGCTTTATGACTCTTTTTTCCATCCTTTTCTATGACAATTATGGTTGGTAGGTGTAGGATTCATCATCTGTATTGTATTTTAAGTAGTGTGTATAATCTGATGGAAAGAAAAGAAAGAGACTTGGTCTTGAGAGGATAAGGAGTGCAAGGGGTCCTTTTTCGTCGAAAAAGTACGTGGTATATTTAAGGTCAATATATTTATTCACGTTGCTACACTACTTTTTGTATTGAAAGTGCTTCCGAGATGATTATAGTTGGTTCTTGGAAAGATCTATCAAACGTTAGGAGTCTGATTTGATCGATCAATATTATATTAGATTCGCTCTTCAACGTAGATCTGATCGCATCATTTCTTCTACTTTTTTAAAAAAAAATTATTACCTACTCTTCATCTTTACTAAAATTATTTACATCGATATATTGCTTGTTTTCTAATTCTTTTTTGTCATTATTATTTGAAAATCCCCATCTTGGCCGTCTATTTACTTGTTATTTTTATTTTACGTTTTGACATTTTCTAATAAAAACAAAGTCAATACTCTTGATTTTACGATAGAATAAAATGTCAGTGGCAGAATTTAAGCTAAAAAGTATTACTTGAATACACTTCAAGTGAAAGGGATATTGACTAAGTCTTTCACAATTAAATGCGTTTGAGAAAATTATTTTAAAAAAAATTGTGAGTAGATATTCAAATTTTAATAATTATGTAAAAAAATCATTACTACTTTTCAAATAATTTTAAATCTTAATTTTTCTATCATACGATTACTCAACGAGTAATTATTGTCTTAAAAAGTTACTTTATTAAATAACTTGAGATTTTAAACTATGTGTTATTTAATATTAATATTTTAAATAGTCTATTCTACCTAATATTAATTAAAACTCGAATCTTTTCCTTTATTTAAAAAAAGACTTGAAGGACTCTTTTAATTTAAAACTCCAAGTTGAAAAATATAGACAGGACTGACAATTAATTTTGAAATTATTTGGACAGACTAATTAAAATCCAATTGACTATTGACTCAAAAAAAAATAATCATGAAAACTATTAATCCCCTATAATTAATATATCGTGAATATTATGATTTTTGCGAATTTAATTGATTGAAATGTTTTTTTTCCGCTATGACAAAAAAAGGTGAAATTTTACAGTACTCAATTATCTTTTTATTATAGACTTTTAGTTATTAATTTACATATAAGTGAAGTTTGTCAAAAATATTTCTTATACAAATTTTGTGTTCAAATAAACACTTTTACGTAAAATAAAACGAAATAGTATATACTTAATGAATATCAATTCACACAATACTTAATATCAAATCAAATGATTTAATCTTAATAATTAAATATAAATAAATAAATATGTGTCTTATATTTATTTGTTTATTTAATATAAATATAGAATATAATTTATTTTTTTGTTTATAATAGTGATAAAAGTGAAAGTTGTTGAGGTTGGCCATAGAACGTGAGCAGCAGTTCGAAAAAAAGGAAGAAGGAAAATGTGTGGTGACAGTAATGATTGCAGGGTTCGGGTCGGATCGGGTCGGGTCGATTCAATAAAATTATAATTCGGCTAATCTGAGGATCGAGTTGATCAGTGGATTGGAGATATCATCGACTTTAATTGATTTGGATTCATTGATCTAAATTCAACTTATGTAAAATCGAGTTATATTGAGTTAATTGAAATTAGAGTTAGTTTCAACATATATGAATACAAGATAACAGATTTATGTTAGACATTGTTATAGTGAGGGTTCTACCACTTATATGAGATCAATGTATATAATTAAAGAATGTGATATATTTTAAATATTATTTTATTTTATATAATAAATGCTTGAGAATATACGTAAATATTTTTTCAATATTTGAATTAAATATGTCTAACAAACACATATCGTCATATATTCAAATCCTCAATTAAAATATTATAATTCAAATATCTAAATAAAAAAATTGTTATTATTACTAATAAATTTATATGTTAAGCTAAAATTGAGAATTTTTTGAGTGAATATTAGAACATTCTTAAACTTCTAAAAAGATTCAACTATCCCATTATTCAATTCCACAAGTTAAAATTTTGAAAATTTCAGCTCTCACACCTCTTCTCTTTTCTTTTTTTCTTTTTTTCTTGTCATGTCAAGTGGAAAGATTAATTTAAGAGCAAGGTAAAAGTTTTAAATATAATTTTATATTTTATATTTAGGGGGATTTTACTGAATTAATTCCACAAGTTTAAGATTTTTTTTTTTTTATTTAATAAGTCAAATATCATTGTTCACTAATCAAAGAAAAAAGTCTCTTTCTAACCTAAAGAAAAATCTTAATTTCTGTCTAAATTGAAATTGAAGAATCCTCTTTAACCAACTCACCATTCTTTATTATGATGTACTTCCTCAAACAAAATAAAATGGCTTAATGTGAAAATTTTTAATAAATTTTATTTAGACACTTGAATTATGATTTAATTATTTTTATTAGATATTTTTAATTTAAATTTTGATTATTTTTTAGCATGTGTTTAAGTGTTTACTATATAAATAAAATTAACCACTTATATATGTCACCTTCTTTAATTATGTGTATTTGTCTTAGTGAATTGTAATATTGATACACATAGGAGACAGATATTCATGGAGGTTGTCACGTATGAAGAATGCGCCTATTTATTCAAATTTATATCAGTTTAAGTGTCTACTTGTGCATATTCAAAATTAAACGTCATAGTTATCAACTGATGTCAATTTGAGAGTTATGTTTATATATTATATCTTCCAATTGAGACTCATGCAATAATTAAAAGAGACTATGTATGTTATGAGGATAATTTACTATTCAATAAATGCTTGAAATATATTAAGATTTTAACTAAAAAATGTCTATATATTGTTTAGTTGGTTGTTAGTTTTGTTTCATAATATATCCTATCGTATTCAGAAAATACAATGACATAATTTATGAACAATGACAGAATCAAGATTTTCGTTAAGGAGGTTAAAGAAAACATGCTAAATAGTGTTGTACCATATTTCAAGCTTTAACATTGAAAAATATTGCTAGTCAGATTCGAATTTGTGCATCTACTAGTTTCTAAACCTTGTAGCTGTTAAACAAAACTTTTTACTTAAATTGACAAGGTTCAGTATTAAATATATAGACATAAAATATAGTTTTAATTCTATATACATAATATAATTTTTCAATTCAAAGGTTTCAAATGAACTCATGAAGTTACATAGATTCGCCTCTAATAGTTAAGATAATGATGTAATCATATCAAATTAGTCATTATATAAAAAAGAGACTTTTTATTATTATTTATTAAAAATTGACAAGGTTCAATATTAAATATATAGACATAAAATATAGTTTTGATCCTATATACACAATATAATTTTTTAATTCAGAGATTTCAAATGAACTTGTGAAGTTTACCTAGATTCGCCTCTAATTAGTTAAGATATTGATTTAATCATATCAAATTAGTCATTATACAAAAAAAGGGACTTTTTATTATTATTTATTAAATAGCATAAGCAAGACAATAGAATAAAAATGAGGTAAGAATCATAAAGTGTAAATAAAAATAATTTATCAAATGTTTATGTGCTCAATCAAAATATAGCAAATGAAATGTGAAAATTAAAATTTAGGAGGATATTTATGTATTAAGGCAAAATAGAATAAATATCCATAATGTTTTAAAGCAAACAAAAATAGGAAAGCAAACAATTAAAGTGGAAAAAAGCACCATTCTTTCCTCCAAGCAGAAGCTTAAAGGTTTCTGTCTCTCTTCTTTTGTCTCTTCAATCTCTGAATCAAAAACAATGATTTGAAAAAGAAAATGAAGATTGATGGAAACCCATCAACAAATTCCCTCAAAAACCCAGAAATTCATCACATCTGAACACAGAGAGTGTTGAATTTGAAAAAATAAAATAAAAAAATCAATACATTCTTGATTTTACTGAATAAAGAATTGATCTTTTTGTGTCAAGAATGGAGTTGGATAGCATTGAATGTGTATCATCTTCAGATGGTATGATAGATGATGATGAGATCCCTTTACATCACCCACATATTATTCATTCTCAATATTCATCTTCAAAGACATCCAACAACAACAATATTAACAATAGCAGCAGCAATAATGATGGGATTGCTGCAATTCATTCTACAACAAGTGTTCATGAGCTTCTTGAATGCCCTGTTTGTACAAATTCTATGTACCCTCCAATCCATCAGGTTTGTTTTCTTTCTACCTAAATTTTTGGACCCCTTTATTGGTTTGATTGAGGAAAGATTGAATTTTGATTGTTGGGGTTGTGCTATTTTTTGATGTATAGATTTATTAAGTTTCTTGAAATGATATGTTGGCTAGTTTTGTGGATCTATCCACCTGTTTAACTGCTTTTGTTGCTAGAAGATTGTAATATTAGAAGCTTCAATTTGTTTCTCTGGTGAATTATCTGCAAGACTTTTAATTTCCTTTTCCTTTTCCTGTTTTATGGATTTGGTGAGTTGAGTAGTGAGGTGTGGTGTGAGCCAGGGAGTTTGTTTGTGGTTAGTGAATGAATTAAATTTGGTTTAGCTTTCAAGCTTCTGGAACCTGGCTTATTAGGTGAGATTTGCTTCAGCATAGGACTATTGATGCATTGGGTGGAGTTAGCTTGATTGATTGTTATTTTTTTTAGTGCTCTATTTCTTCCTTGTGTGTTGAATCAATTCCAATTGCAAGAAGGGTTTGCGGTGTAGTGGTTTGTTTGTCCCTTTGTTCATGAGAGGTCTTATGTCCAAAACTCGAAGTCAATTCATTGCGGACAGTCTTTTCCTTTTTGCACCTATTGATGTGTCCTAATGGTCAATTAAGAGAGGAGAATCATGAGGTCACACGCTCAAAATCTCAGTGGAGGCAAAAAAAAATATTTTACCTTTCTGAATGATATTGTTTTGCAGCCAAGAGGTAGCCTAGTGTTTAATGAAGCGTCTGCACAACTTGGAGACCAGGTTCAAATCCTAGCAGAGAAGAAAACACTAGGTGATTTCTTCCCATCTACATAAGCCTCGGTAGCCAAAGTTACCCAATACAAGAAGAGAGACGAAACAGTAAAATTGACTTAGTTGAACTCTTCTCCAGTTTAATATGGAAATAAACTCCAGCTCCGTTGCAACTTGCAACTATAGCAAAGATTGGTTATTCTTGGCTCGACTTGATCTGGGCCAGTATTGATGCTCTCATCTTGACGTGCAGGGTGCTACTTGGGAAATTGGCAGGAATAGATAGTAAGACAATAACAATTCTTTGAGCCTAGGGTCTATAAGAAACAACCTCTCTACCTCACTAAGGTAGGGGTAAGGACTAAGGTCTGCGTACATCCTACCCTCCCTAGTCCCCACTTGTGGGATTACACTGGGTATGTTGTTCTAGATAGTGAGACAATAAGAATCTTACAACCTGTTGTAAAGGTTTGAAAAACAAAAGAAGCTAATCTTATTCCACTGCAGGAAAGAAATTTATTAAGGTGTCCATTTTTCAATTACTCCGAAGCTGTCTATTGCAGATCTGGCCTTTTTTATACAGCCCCTTAGTGACACACTAATTCAATTGTAATATCCCACAAGATATTTTGATTATGGCATACCACGTAAGTATTGAATAGTGAGATGTGAACATCCTTAACAAGATTCACATATTATTACCTGTAACTGTGCTTGAATCATGTAGCCTCTAATTTTGAAATTGAATGCTAAAACTTTTCAGTCAACTCCTTTGCTTTCACCCTGTTCGTGTTTTACCTTGCCATCCAACAGTGGCATGAATTTTGATTCGGGCAGCGTAATACCCTATGATCCACAGATATTGCTTATCAATCAATGAATTTTGTTCGTAATTATGGCTTAAACTGACAAGGGGTTTAGTTTATGAATTAGTTGAGCTTATCTATTATGAGTGTTGGATGGTGTATGTAGGGCTCAAGTGGATGATCTTGAATGACAGTGGCATGAATTTTGACTGTGGGCAGCGTAATACCCTATGATCCACAGCTATTGCTTACGAATCAATGAATTTTATTCGTAATTATGGCATAAACTGACATGAGGTTTAGTTTATGAATAAGTTGAGCTTATCTATTATGAGAATTGGGTGGCGTATGTAGGGCTCAAATGGATGATCTTGAATGAAGGTTCCTCCAGTAACATTGTTGTTCATATTGAGCAAAATCGATGCTTTTGAGATGTGTTCAGTCTTCCTTGTTTATATTGTCACGGGAATTCTCACCTCATAGGCTTTTTGGATCGAGTTACGTCTAAGGTCCATTTCCTTCACATTGTATCTGAGCTAGCTTTTGGATCTAAGATATACCAAGTCCATTTTCTTGCAAAATTATGAATGTTTTTAAAACAGATATCCCTACATACCTTTAATCTGTCCGTACTGGCATTAGGAGGCTGTCTGGTGTCTTTATAATTACTTGTGTGGATGGAAATGATGCCTTAGCTTTTTCTCTAATTATTTGCTAGGAGCCATTTATAAGCTGCAAGCTAGTCCATTCAGTTATCTGATATGCTACTTAGCTGACTATACCACCCAATGTATGGTACCAAATCAGTGTTCCAGCCAATGAAGCTAAAAGTAAATACACTTATCATAACCCTGAATAGTAATGAATTTAGTGATGCCCTCTGCAACTCCATTTCTTGTTAATAAACTTGTGGCACGTTTCTTTTGCTGTGTAAGCAAAAATGTCATGGTACAAAAACAAGCATTGTTTGGTTACTAATTTTAATTTCAACATTTCTAATACTGGTATAACTTATTTCTAAACCAAACAACCCTATAATGTATCATTTTCTGTGTCTTATTGCTGCAGTGTCACAATGGACACACAATCTGTTCGACATGTAAAGCGAGGGCTCACAACCGATGTCCCACTTGTAGACAGGAGCTTGGAGATATCAGATGTTTAGCTCTGGAAAAGGTGGCTGAATCGCTTGAGCTCCCTTGCAAATATGGCTCTGTTGGCTGTCCTGAGATATTTCCTTATTACAGTAAGCTAAAACATGAGTCAGTTTGCAACTTTAGACCATACAGCTGCCCGTATGCTGGGTCTGAGTGCTCAGTTGTTGGTGATATTCCTTACTTGGTTTCTCATTTGAGGGATGATCACAAGGTAGACATGCACTCAGGATGCACTTTCAACCATCGGTATGTCAAATCTAATCCCCGAGAAGTAGAAAATGCGACGTGGATGTTGACAGTAAGTCAGAAATCTCCTTTTTGTTTTATTCTCAGTATGTAAATTAAAAGGATAGTATTGGCCTTGTGTTTTGAGTTAACATGCTCTTCAAAATTTGAGCATCTGATATCTTATCAAGGCTCTCAATAGTTAGAAGGCGCTTAGTCACCATTCAATTTGTCTACTCTCATGTAAACCTTTAGCATTCATCTGCTTCATTTTTTCTCTTTACACTTGATAAAATGGCGTGCCATATCTGCACCTTAGTTTTTCTTGTGGGAAGATTCTTATCAAGATCACACTCCTGCTTCTGCTATTGAAATTTCGAGTTATTATTTCCTACCGCGTTTGGTTTGCTTGTTTTACTCCTTTAGGAACTATTTTAAATTTATTCCACAAGAAGTTTATCTAAAGCTAGAGTGCTATATGTACTGTTACTTCCTTTCCAGGTTTTCAATTGTTTTGGTCAGTGTTTCTGTCTCCATTTTGAAGCCTTTCAGCTGGGAACAGCTCCTGTATACATGGCGTTTCTTCGGTTTATGGGAGATGAGATGGATGCTCGAAACTATAGCTACAGCCTGGAAGTTGGAGGTAATGGAAGAAAACTTACTTGGGAGGGTACGCCCAGAAGTATAAGAGACAGTCACAGAAAAGTAAGGGATAGTCATGATGGGCTCGTCATACAACGTAACATGGCCCTTTTCTTTTCTGGAGGGGAGAGAAAGGAGCTTAAGTTACGAGTAACTGGAAGGATATGGAAGGAACAGCAGAATCTTGACGGAGGAGCATGTATGCCCAACCTCTGTACTTAATGCTGGTTTTGAACTCAAACACCTACTGTTCTTGCTGTCCCGTGTACTGATTTTTCAAAACATAAACAGATTCAGACATTGAAGATTGTTCTAAAAATGTGTGGAAAGTTTTGTTCATATGTATGAACTGACCAGTGTATTTTTGTTATTAACGCTTGGAAGAGCTTGTACCATAAACATTTTAACTTATTTTCTCCTAACAACACCTACTTGTGTGCCTGCATTGTTGCAAATCTGGCTTCATTCTATGGTAGTGTACTAAAATTCTCACTTGGCTCATCATCACTAACATTTTGTTTGGATGGTTGTTACCGATTGTTTCATAATGTATCGTATTGTATTTGTTTAATGAATACAATGTTTGGATAGATTGTATTGTTATCCATCCTTATGTAATGATATACTTGAACAATTTGAATAATAAAACTACAAGAAAAGTAAAGTACGAGGTAGAGCTATTATAAAAAAGTATGGTAAAAGATAAAAATAGGATTATCAAATAATAATAATAAACACAGAATGAGAAGAAAATACCAAGGTAAAAATGTGATGACATTGAATTGGTGGTTAATAAAATGAGACTTTTTTGTTGTTGCATGGCGATAATTTAAACGATATGATACAATTTAAGTAACAATCAAAACAGAAGTAGGATTTAACTTATACTATACATAAATGGTATACAATTTCTGTCAATATATAGTAGTTAAATTCCGCTAAATAATGAGAATTTGTTGAAAAATAATCTCCAAGAAATTGAGCCAGTCATCAAGAAGATTCAATAGGGTTTAGGAACAAATACATTGGTGGCAAAGTATCTGACAAGGCATCAACTGATCTAGGTGGTCCGAAGAGGGTTCATCTGAACACTTTATGTCGAAAAATTATATTAAGGATCAAAATTTTGTTTATTTGCATTAGATGTTGAAACCCCTTCGTACAAACTAAAAACTTTGACTAAATGGTAAAGGTGGTTCAAATTCTCTTTACATGATGTAGGTTCGATTTATGCTACCCCCAATTTCTAATGTTTTTAGCTTTTCGCATGCATGTTTCTTCAGTTTTTGAATCCCCTTAGCAAAAATCCCGCTTTTGGGACGAGCAGCTTACATTACAACATGCACCTCCTACTTAAGAACTCGAAGGTCACCTTTAAATGTTGAGAAATGGTGGAGATAAATCAAAAACTTCATCTAAAAATTCATAGTCACAAGTGATAGAAGTAATTCTCTTTAAAGCTTATATGAGATAGATTGTAACTTGCAGTGTATCATAATATATTATGTCTTTTTAGTTTTATCCATAACCCAAATATGAGTAAAAAAAACTTCACAGTATTTGTACAATTTATACTGACAAAGAACTTGCTTAAAAGCCTAGCAAGATCATTTCCAGTAAGCTGCAAAAAATATCTAAGGTTATCTGTTGTGTTTTTGTTTCTTGTTTTTTGTTTTTACTTTTGATAAGTAAGAAACAAGATAGTCTCTTGAAATTGATGTTGGCAAAGTAAGGGTGTCCTCAGACCTCCTATGTACACCACCCCCCATATACCAACTCTTGAGTGAAATGTCGTCAGGCAATCTCATCAAGACGACGGTCCATTACATGGGAGACGGATACAAGGAATGAATCTTCACTTGAGCCAAGGGGCTTAGAGTCCAACGCTTCTTGAAGAATCTCCTCGATCATGGATTCCTTGTTCAAGGTTTCCCTGCACATGATGTTCCCTATGGTAAATGGTGTGAGACCCCTCTCTGCACCTTTCTTCAAAAGCATGGTGGAGATGCGGAGTGTGCGAGCACTTTCCAAAGGTATGTCCCACCCATATAACTTCAATAAGCCTATGTCTTCCTCAGCGTCAAGTGATTTAATGTACTCAATGGTCTCGGAGCTAAAAGGTTGATGAGCTTGTGGCCAGTAGAGCCAGTCAAATGTGACATCTTCAAACTGCATCATTGTTTAGGTAGTAAGGACTCAAAAGTCGGGATGACTAAACAACATAATAAAACCATAAAACAAGCATTCACAAAGCTACACACTCTCTGCCTATTCATCTTGGAATATGTCGTCAATCTTAAATCAAAAAGAGGTACGTAACTAAAGAACTTGAAAGCCATGAACAAGCTGAGTGCTTTGCTGCCCTTCAGGTACAGATCATAGCAGCTCTTCCAACAAGGCAAAGGAAAGAGGGGCTCAGATTGTAAAGATAGAAGCCTCTCAACTACTCTTTCGCAAACTATATCCTATTTATACTAAAACATGATATTCCTTTTCGCCCAACAACCTATAATAGGCACATGCCCCCTATCTTAAGGGCTTGCAATTATATGAAAAATCCTAATAAATAGTTCATATAGAATTTGAAGCTACATCACAATTACTTCTTAAAATTATAAAAGAAAAAATAATTCTCTTGGTTATAAGGACTTGCAGAGAATAAACAAAATAAAAAGAAAGATTACTGACATGATAGAAGAGTTATTCAATATATGAAGGCCAAAATGAGGAACATCAAATATGCACAGATGCAACACGAATTATCAAACAAATAACAGCATCACAGATTCACATTTTTGTTTTTGATGACAAGGGAACCCACAACAGCTATCCTCAAGGGTGTGCACAATAACAACATCACGTTATATCACCAAATGGACACAAAAATAAACGATGAAGACTTACACTATCGGGCAAGCAGTAGCCATGATCAATTGGAATGAGCTCAACCTGGCCATCTTCACCTTTGCTCATTAAAATATTACCTGCATGCCTATCTGCATTTGCCAGCCTCATATCTAATACAGCAACTTTATGCACCTCCTCGACAGGGAAAGAACTAGGACCTAAATCCTCACAACTGCCATTATTCTCTATGAATTTCTGCAAGGACCCCAGCTTAACAGTAACGCCATCAGGATGGTTGAAACCCTTATGAAGGCACCTCACAAAAGTAGTTGGAGGAACACCAGCAAAGCCTTTCAGCTCACCTGAAAGTGAGCGTCGTCCACTCTTTGGATGATCCAAAATGTAGGCAGCGCATTCCCTGAAACCACCTTCTCCAACTTTTGTTCCTTTCTTCAAGCCCTCGCCATTAACTGAAAGAGGCAACCCTTGGGGATTGTTCACAGCCATAGGCTCCTCATCAATTGGCTTAAACACAGCAACAAACTTATTCCCTGATGCATCACGCATAAAATATGCTCCTCCCGTGCCTTCAGTTGATCTAATAGGATAATTTCCTCTATCTAAGCCTTCAAATGCAGAAACAATCATATCCCTAAGTACCACAGGAATTTCAATCCTTGGGTTAACAATTACAGGTTCCAAATATATTTCCCTATCAGGAGGCTTCCTCGGGACCAAAACTTTGTGATCTGTTTCAGTCCCACTCCCGTTTTCTCTAACCACATCATTCTGGTGTGGTGCCACAATGGACAACTCAAAATTCTTGTCCAATGGTCTAGCCCTAATTTTCGCATTTTTACGCACAAACAAATGAATCACCCCATCATTATTCTTGCAAAGATCATATATGATCCTCCGATCTTCAACATATTCACCTCTACACAACACTTCCTGTTCATCAATATCACCTAAACCAACCTGCTTTTCAGCAAGTTGACGTTTAACATATCCAACATCCCGACTCCTCTCTACATTAAATGTGAACTCTTCACCAGAAGAAGTTGTCACATTAATAACTTGAAGATCAGATAATCTAAGGACTAAATGAAGAACATTCCCATCAGAAACTCCATAATCCCTGATAAGAGAATCTCTCCTGGCCAATTCACGACCCCCACAAACTAATTTTTGATTTTTCACCACAAACCCTTTACAACTCTGAATCTGTACCTTCACAGATTCAATTGAATCATACTCCAAAACCCTTAATGGCATCATCGAACCCGACATAGCTACGTAAATCAAAATCGATTCTTGACCATGTACAAGCGGAATTACCATATTCTTTATACAAATTGGACTAATTGCAACCACCCCAGCAGATGACATTTTCCTCTATGGAAAATTTGTTCCAAACCCTATATTCACAAATCAACCTACAAATTATCAAAGACCCTAAACAAGTGAAAAATGTGTTGTGGGTTTCAACACATTTTTCACAATGCAATCTGTACAGATATTACTTACAAATGAAACAATAATTAAGAAAAAAAAAAGATAAAAAATAAAACTTCTCCCAAAGCCCCAGAGATTCAAGATTGGTTCTTTACTTGAATAAATGTTATAGTTAACCAAAAAAAATATGAATTTTGGGAGCTTTGGGGAAAAAAAATTTAAAAAACTGGTTTGGGGGTCGGGGAAAATGGAATAACTTCAGATAGGGGAATTGAAAGGCAAAGAATAGAGGACGGATTCTTACAGAAGGAGGAGAAGAATCGAAGGAAAATTGGATATCTTGAAGGATGATATACCGAGAATTTTTGAACGGTGCTGGCGACTTTTCCGGTGAATGAATGGAGAAAAAATGTATAGTTGGAGAAGAATATTACTCAACCACAAATCAGTATTACTTCAATATTTTAGCCGTTTCAGCTTTGAAATTGCCTTTGAATAAAATAATTACAAAATTTGTCATTCAAACTTTAAATTTAATATCACTGTAGAAATAGAATCTGAAATAGATTATAAATAAAATACAAAATATTTCTATAGGAAAAAAAATATTCACTAAATTACAAGTATATTAAGAAAATTATTTATTTCAAGTATATAACATTAATAAAATATATCCTATTACGATAGAACGATCTTACTCACAAATATTCTGATAAGTAAAATACACTATAATTTGTTTATATATATAAAAAAAAAAAGTTCTAAAGTTTAGAAAATTTATTATTGATTATTGAAAAATAAGAAAAAATATTTATTTATTGACAATAAATGATAGTATAAACATGTGTTAATTATGCCTGATTGGAACTGTTACAATTTTTTTGAAAAGTCAAAGGTCATAACCGTTTGTAAATGTTATAACCTTAAAAAAAAAATTAATTTTTCATAAAAGTCGCAATTCTTCATAAAAGTCGCAATTCTTCATAAAAGTTACGACTTTTCATAAAATCGTAATTTTTCATAAAAGTCGCAATTTTTCATAAAAATCACGACTTTTTATATAAAAAACGCAATTCTTCATAGAAGTCACAACTTGTCATAAAAGTCGCAAATTTTTGTAAAGTCACATTTTTCATAGAAGTCGTAACTTTTTAGAAAAAGTCAGAACTCTTACAAAAAAAGACACAATTTTCATAAAAAGTCATGATTTTTCATAAAAGTCGCAATTCTTCATAAAAGTCGCGACTTTTCATAAAAATTGTAATTTTTCATAAAAGTCGCAATTCTTCATAACAATCACGACTTTTCATAAAAATAAATTCTTCATAAAAGTCACAACTTGTCATAAAAGTCGCAATTTTTCGTAAAAGTCACATTTTCATAGAAGTCGTAACTTTTTTGAAAAAGTCAGATTTCTTCAAAAAAATCACAACTCTTCATTTTTCATTCACACCTTTTAAAACCCAATAATATTAACATATTGAGTGATAGTTCATAATTGAAATCCAAAGAGGATAAAATGTAATATCTCGTGGAAATAGAGAGTCAATCTTTGAAAGACTTTCGGCTCAAGTACAAGTCAGAGTAAGTATGAAATGAAAAACATGATGGTGAAGAAAATGTAATAATTACTATAATAATAATAATAATAAAATAGTGTAATAACTAAAACACCATAAAAACATATGGTGATATAACGAAAGAAAAATTAAGACACTAAAATAATAAAGTGAATACTACAACAGACATCACCGAGCCTTAAACATATCAATAGGCAAGAGAATACTTCACTAATTTCCGATATAAAATCGTGTCCTCGATATATTGAAATTGTGTCATGTCTTGTCTGTTAGCCTCTCTCTTATATATTTTCGACCTACATTTATTTTCTCACACTCACTTTATTCAAGCTCTCACATATCCACGTAAAAACATGTCAATTATTTAAAAAAAATCTTACAAAATATTCTAAAAAAATAAATTATAACAGTTAAGAAATAATGTGATAACTGAAATAAATACTATTTTAATCTTCTAAACACAATATATGAACAAACGGCTAGTCTATTCTCGCAACGTATAAACAATTTTTATATTTAAAATATTTCAGTTTGTTTCAATTTATCGTTGCACTTTTTGATTATTGTATCTTTTTGTTGAAACAATAATTGAACATTTCACTTCTGATACAATGTCATTTTAAGTAATTAGAATTGATTTTAGTTTATTTTAAAATAAAAATAATATTTACATGTCAATAATCTAATTTCAATATGCTAAGGAATAGTACACACTATTGATACTCTAATAAATGGAGATTCATAGTTATGGAGAATTTGATTTGGTCACGATGTAATGATATGTTATCAGATTGATCGTTATTTTTAAGATTTTGATATTAATTATTCGAATCTTATTATTAAGTATGTTTTTTTTTTTTATAACTACTTAATAGGTTCGAATAAGTATATTTCATCGCTACTTCATCTCTTTCACTCATCACCTACAACTTCCACCACTATACTATCTACAATCATCATTTTCAATCCAACCACAATCACCGCTAATATTAATTATCTCAATCAATTGTCATCACCATTAGTAATCATTTGCAATCATCACTACCAACCATTATTACATCCAATAATCATTAAGATAATTATCATAATTAATTAATATATATCGCTCACTGTCATCATTATTCACCTCCAATATTATTCTACTACTAACAACCAGTGATGGAGTGACATATTTTTATAGTTAAAGTGGAATAATATTTATCGTTTAAATGTAAATTATTATTTTTTTGTCAAGATGACATATTTATCCATGTGAAGTGTTTTTTTTTATATAAGAGAAAGAGTGCATTATACACATCATGATGAGACTGTTATAAAAAAATTAAATAGAGAGACGTGTTTCTCAAACTAATAAACAGTCTCAATAGTTTAGATATGAAACACACTCTCTCAATAGTTTAGATGTGTTTTTGACACGTATGTTATCATTTAAAAAAGAGAAGAAAGGCTATCTAGGAAGAATTGTTCCCTACTCTTCACTTTGATAATCGTAGAAATTAAAAGATGTGAGATAATTCTTTTTGTAAATATTTTTCTTTTAATTTTATTATAACAATAATAACATATCTAATAATTTATTTAAATAAAGTCTAGAAAAAATAAAGTTTACACAAATCTAATTCGTACCTCAGAGAGATAAAAAAAAACCTTTTAATGCTATATCGAATCAGTAGTCAGGTCCAAACCAAAACCAACATATAAGAATATAGGAACTAGGTTATTTGCATATGCAAATACAACATAGAAATATTTCTATTAGTTAATTAAATAACCCAAATAAATGAATTAATTTATAAAAATATAAGAGTGCATTACTACTTGTTTAATGTAAGGTAAGTAGGTAAATTTAATAATATTATAACAAAAATATTTATAAGTAATTTAGGAAACAAACACTATTGAAAAATCATGCATGAAATGTGGTTATCAAGAAGGGAGGTTACAACATTGAAAGAGAAAAGACAAAGAACTTTGTCATTTATAACACTTGTTATCTTATTCTAATTAAAGGAATAGATTTTCTAATTTTTAAAATACTCAAATCAATCAAATATGAAAAATTGATTTTTTTTCCAAAAAAAAATTCATATACAAGCACACCAATTATTATCATATTTTTCTTTAAGTTTTTGAGCATTTAGTTTTTCCCCATTAATTGTTTTAAATTTATTTAGTGTAATTCTAACTAACTATCAATATCAATTTGTACAATTTTCAAAACTAGATTTAGTTATAGCTTTGATCAAATTAGTGATTACTTAATAGACAATCATAGTGATCCCATACCTATCTCGTTACTTTGTGCACCAACTTTCGTGTGCCCTCGTGACTCAATATCTATTATTTTCTACGTCTTTTGGTGTTCAGCGTTTAAATTTGAATTTCGACTAAATTTAAATTAGGCATAGGACTCTTTTGGAGACTTTCAACATGATTTTCTTCATCTTAAAGGCTCCAATTCGAGACCTTTAGGTAGGGTGGAGCAGTCTAACCACTTCACTATAACTCATGATAGACATATGCTTATGCTACTCTACGTTGCAGTGCTAAATTAAATACAGAGGCGAAACCAGTATTAGGAGTTAGGGAGTTCTAAATCAATTTGTTTGGAGGTTCATAAGTTAAATATATATATTTTCTTTTAGTTCTCTAATGCAAATATGTGATTTACAAAAAAGCCAGTGAATTCGTCCAAACTCATGAACTCCATCTAGCTCCCCCTTTAATTAAGTAAAGAAATATTTTGATTGAATTAAAATAATTATTCATGATTTACTAGTTTAATATTTAGATTATATGATATTATTGCTATACTTTGAACTATAATATTTTTTTATTTAAGTGAGTGTTTGATTATAGTATAAAAACTAACAACAGATAAATTTTAAATATTTCATGACCAAACAATTAAATTCTTTCTAAATGACATGAAAAATAATCTCAATTTCTTTACGGTATATTAAAATTAGAATATAAAAAAGGACTACCCTATGGTATTTTCAATCTTTTTTTTTTCTGATACTATTTTTTATTTTTCAGAAGTCAATTTAATAATTTTTAAAATATTCATAAATATAATTAAACGACAAATAATATATTTACTTAGAGTTTTTAAAAAACACAAATATATTAAGACTGAAAAAGGGTCTGGGTATTTTCTTCAAGCAGTTCTCCATTCAAAAAGCTTTCTAATTTCAAAATCTTAGCTCTCTCTCTCTCACACACACAAAAATTGCGAAAAGCCTCTTTTCTTCTTCTCTCCAATATCTCTTCATCTTCTTACACTTGTTGACTATCAAGTCGCCGGATCTTTGACTCCGATTGAAATGGAGAATCTCATAGCATTAGTTAACAGATTACAGAGAGCTTGTACTGCACTTGGAGATCATGGTGAAGAAAGTTCGTTACCTACTCTATGGGATGCTTTGCCTACTATCGCTGTTGTCGGTGGACAGGTTTTGATACATCTACTTTTTTTTTTCTGTTTCGTTGCTGTATTGTGAAGCAAACTTTTAAATTGTGTTTTATTGCGGTGTTTTATGTATGAATCTGGAAGTGTTAGCTGGCGATTGGAATTTTGAAAGCTGTTGCTTCGTTTGAATAGTCGTGTTCGTATTTATTGAGGTTGAGTTTTTTAATTTGCGTGTTCATTGAAGTCGGTCAGATCTGCGGTTTGTATTGTGTTTTTTGGTACTTGTATGCTCATAGTTTCTGTAAGTAGTTGTTGTTTGTTGCAATATCTCCGTTGCTTCCATTTTTGGTCATTTCCTTGCCTTATTTTACCTGAAGGTTTTGTAGTGGATTGATTTCTCCGGCTCTTTTTACTTGGCTAAGCTTGATTTTTTGGTTAAGTACTTGCCTCAGCTTGATCCTATAACATTAGTCATGAAATGCTAAAATATATGTAGGTTTCACATTTATTACTCTCTTTTTTTGTGTAGCACGGTTGGAATTTCGAGATTCAACTTTTGGCTTGAATTTGGACATAGAAGTTTTAAGTTTTTCGAAATAAAATTTATATATTTGAAAACTGCATAAAAAAGTACTATAAATCACAAATTTTAAAATATTTAGAAGGCACATAAAAGAATTTCAGTAGAAAACTTGGTTCACTCTTGAAATTCCAACTGTCAATTTAGAAGTTCCGAAATTGAATAGTTAAATGAATTTGAATTCTTGAGAGTTGTAAAGTTCAATAGACATAACATTTTGGAATGTCTCAAATGGATTGAAGGGGGCCAGATCTACCGACCTTGTATGTATGTTATTTGAATTATTCAAGACCAAGTTTTTCTAGCTTTATTTGGGTTGAGATTTTGAGAATTTTGGTTCATATTATGCACATGGGAAGAGGCAATCTAGTACCATAGTTTCTGTATTTAAATGTAGAAGCTGAATGTATTAATGTAATATGCGGTATATGTTTATCATATTGAAGACGGTTTTATGAGCTGCTTGACATCAATGCAATGAACGTGCTGTTACATAGCTTGATATGTTTCTGAGTGTGCATTCTAAGCTAATATACAATGACTGTTGTGGAGAATGGATGTTTGGGTCCGTAAGTGAGTGATCCTATGCCCTTTTTGCTCAACTAAAACTTAGGTGCATGCTAATAGTTTTCTAATGGTGGAGTGCATGACCTGTATCATGTATCATGTGTCTCCTCTGTGATAATCTATCTTATATTGTGTACTTAATGTCTTTAAAAACTATTGATTCCGTAGATTTGTAGGTTTATTTTGCATTTATGTTTCATAACTCCATCTTTTGGATGACTTGTAGAGTTCTGGGAAATCTTCGGTGCTTGAGAGCATTGTTGGAAAAGACTTTTTGCCTCGTGGATCAGGTAATAATTTCATCAATTGGAATCATAGATGCAAAATTTTTAACAATACCAGAATTCTCACATATCATGTACAGGAATTGTCACCCGCCGCCCCCTTGTCCTACAGCTTCATCGGATAGAAGAAGGTAGAGAATATGCAGAATTTGGACACCTACCAAGAAAGAGGTTTACTGATTTTGGTGAGTTTTTGACATGCAATTCTACTGTATTATTTGCTCAATTCTACTTCTCATCTTCTGCATGTAGCACCTGTGTTGTGCGTTCTTGTCTTCATTATCTTCTGGGACTTCATTAGCAAACTATTCCTCAACATTTACTTAAGTCTGTTGTTGTTTTTGCTTCTAAGTCTTATATGTGTCTTTCAGCTGCTGTGAGGAAGGAGATTGCTGATGAGACTGATCGAGAAACTGGCCGTAGCAAACAGATTTCTAGTGTGCCAATTTATCTCAGTATATATTCTCCAAATGGTATGAAGAACTGTTTGTTTTCTATTTGTGCTATTCAATTGTCTGCAATGGTGTCTTTCCAAGTCTATTTGAGGTTTTTGATGGTTTTTTTTTTTTTTCCGGACAAAGGTTGTTGATGATGTATTTGTTTTGAGTAAGCAGGATATTGAAATTTGTAGGATGAGGATGAATTTTATTACAAAAAAAAATGTATTTGACTGAAGTCTGGTGTTAAATGTTTCTCTCCCAATTAATGCATTAGCAACTAAAAAGTTGTTGCTTCTGATAGCTGTCTGGACAATTGCATTTAAAATCACCACTCACATATAGTGGATAGTTATCTGGTGAATTCCTTTGTTGTGTATGCTTTACTATTGCTAATATGGCCTTTTCAGTTATACATTCACTCGTCAGAATCCATTTGGTGTAGAAATCAGTGTTTTTTGGTAATCTGTTTCCGGCTTGGCGTAGACTTCTAATTTTTCTTGCCTCTGTTGAAGCATTTTTTGTAGCACCAATACATTGTATAGTTATCCAATAATCTGAGAAAAGATTTTCTACTCATATCATTCTAATTTTACATTGCCTCGACATTTACTACTTCATCTCTTATTTTGGGTTTATTTCATGGCAGTTGTTAACTTGACTCTGATCGATCTTCCTGGACTTACAAAAGTAGCAGTTGGTAAGTATAGTGTTTCTGTTCATTCGTGCCATTAATTTCAAATGGAGAAAAATGTATGTTGAGGATTCATATAATGGATCTGAACATGTTTGCATTGATACATAACTTTTGTTTTCAAAATGAGAACTGTTGCCAAATTGATATTCTGTCCATTGAATTTATGTAGAGGGGCAGCCTGACAGCATTGTATTAGACATCGAAAACATGGTTCGGTCTTATATTGAGAAGGTCAGTTATACTAGTCTTCTATCCAAGAGAAAATGCTCCAGTATGTAGTGTTAACACTTTGAAAAACAATAATACTACAGTTCTCAAGTATTGTAGTAGTTTGCTGTGCTTGCTCTAATATGTCAGGAAACATCTAATTGTGTTTGAAGATCTCAATATACTCTTAATACTTGTGAAAGTCATTGCTTTCTGTTTTCTTGACATTGCAGCCCAATTGTATTATTCTTGCAATTTCCCCTGCGAATCAAGATCTCGCAACATCGGATGCAATCAAGATTTCTCGTGAAGTAGACCCTAAAGGTCAGATTCTGGGAATTTACTTCATATAATTTTCCTTCCTTCTAGCTCTAGATTGTTCTGAATGCGTTAATGGACATGTTCTTTTATTGGTGGGAAGTAGTTGTATCTAGTTTATTATAGTTGGTTTAGTTAATTACTGTTAGGCAAATTATACACTTTAACAAAGCTGCCACATGCGTTATAGATCTGCCACTTGATTAATGAAATTGCTTACCTTATAAAAGACTGACAACTTTAGTGTAGACTGTAGACATGAAAAACTTTATCCAACTTCTCTACTTCTCTGTGAAACCTGTCTTTAGCATCACAAAGTTCAAGAAGTTCCAATTCATGTGTTCATTCACATTCTCTAGATCTAACTAGCTTTCAAGAAGCCACTGCCTCATTTTCCACCAATCCTGCATGTATAGTTTATCTGCTCTCCACAGATACAAACACATTCTAAGAGAGACACTGTATCACCAAGACCTTTATTAGTATACCTAAGACCATCTTAAATTTGATCTTGTTGATGTTTCCTGCTAGACTAATAGGTCCACATTCCCCAATATTTGAGGCTCCCTCCTCCTTTTCGGTGATGCAATGAATGCAGTGGGGCTCTTCTCAAACTTTTCTGATTTCTGGAATGATGTAGCAGTCTTCATGTTGTCTTCCTTCATGACACTCCCAACATTGCTAGAAAAAAGTTGGAGTGAAGTCTTCCAGTCTGATGGTTTATCTCCCACACAATTCTATAGTCTCCCTCAACTCCTCTCCTCTTCTACACTCCAACCACTCTTTATCTTCTCTCATATTTGGTTAAACTCTATCCTCCCAAATTCAGTCTCTATTCTTCCTTTTCTATGTACAATAGTGAATAAAAACTGCAATTGACTTGACCTCTTCCTCATCTTCATAAACCATTTACCCCACTTCTATTCACTTCACTAAGAACTTTTTATTGGACCCTCCTCTTTCAAACAAAGTGTTCCATTTATTTTGTTTTCAGCTGGTCTCCCAAGCTAATGGCTCATCTTTTCTCATTTTTCTGCCTTGTTTAGCCTCCCCCCCCCCTCTCCCCTCTCACACACACCCCACCACCACACGCACTAGATCTCCCGATTCATTCATTTCCTCCTGCATCTTCATCTGTACCCTTCGAAAGATGTCCCTATTCCACTCCTTGTCCTGTTTAATAGTATCTTACCCAAGCAAATTGTATTTTCACTTCATCTAAATTAGAATTCCGAGGATATTCCACTTTATCTAAATTACGAGTGCATTTTATTTACTATGTTGCTTGGACTCTTCATAAATGTCAACGGGTGTGTCTCCAGTTCTCCAAAAGTAGTGTATTTTTGGAGAACCCGACACAGTTGCAAAATTGAAAGTGAAGAGTCCGCTCAACTTAAACCCTAGGTTTATTGATTATGAATAAAAGATAATTTCGTGCAACCTGTTTTTTTTTTGTTGATAAAGAAGATTAGTCATACAACTTTTATATCCTCTTTAAGAAAATTGAAGTTTCTTATCCTTTATTGATTTCCCAGTTTTCACATTCTTCAAGGTGAACAAGAGTTGGGAAACTTAATACAACAAAGACCTTCAATGTGCTTAACATTTTTGATTGAGCAAATAATGTAGTTTAAGTTTTATATAGTTTTATAATCCTTGTGTGGTAATGTGCTAGCTCGATGCTAGTTTTACAATATGGTTCATTCTTGGTCAAGATTATGCTTACTCATATCAAGAACTATTACATCTTTTAAGATTCTTTTGACTCAGTATCTGACCACTTGTCTCAGGAGAAAGGACATTTGGAGTTCTGACGAAGATTGATCTCATGGATAAGGGTACCGATGCTGTTGATGTAAGCTTTTATTTGGTTGATAATAGTTACTGCTATGCTTGTTTGAAAATGCATTTTTACTTGATGTGTAGCTTCAATTGAGCATATGTGAGTATGGACCTCATATATTTTTGTATCCTTCAGATAAAACTAGAGAAGAGTTGCTTTTAGTCTTTTATTACCCTTTGGATCACAAACTTTTGCCATAAGTTGATTTTTAAGTTTGATAGTTAACCATACATAACGAAAATAACCTCGCTACCTCGGAAAGGTAGGGGTAAGGTCGCATGTACCTACCCTCCTCAGACTCCATTTGGGGTAATATTTAAGGTATGTTTTTGTTCTTGTAGTTAACCGTACATTGGTCTTTCGGAAACAAACTCTCTATCCTGCAAAGGTAGGGGTAAGGTCTGCGGAGTTTCTACCCTCTCCAAACCTCATTTGTGGGAATAAGGGTATGTTTTTTTTTGTAGTTAACTGTACATACATGTAGCATTTCAAAATTAATGCCATTAAGTGTACTCCATCTGTTCAAGTTTTGTGGTGATGCTTGACTTGACACGAAGTTTACGGAAGAAAAAGGAAGGCCAAGGCTTTTCTTGTAAGTTGTACCTGTGATATTTTTGTGACTATAAATGCATGTCATTAAAGTTAAATGAGAAATTTAAAGTTCAAGTGTTGCCTTGTATAGAAATGTGGGAAATAATGCCACATTAAATGTGTTAAATTAGGTCTTTGGCCTAACTCACACCCCAAAAGCTAGCTCAAAGGAAGGGAGATTGCTCAAGCCTTTTAAGGAGTCCCCCCATCTCATTAACCACCAATGTGGGACTTTTGTCATTCTTTAACACCCCGCCTCACACCCAGTGCTTGACATTTGGTGTGTGGGCAGTTTTGATTTAGGGGGCCCCAACATCGGGTGAGATGGACCCTTACTTACTAAAGTACGGGAAAGAAATAGCTTACAAGAACAAGTAAGAGAGTTGACTTACTTTAACAAGGGAACTGGGGTTGCTTACTAATGTAAGGGATTGTTGAGCCTTTAATATCTTGTTTGTACCCACGGGGCAAGCTGTGAGAGAGAGCATACTTTTATTTATTTGATTATGTTAGAATAGTAATAGGTATATACAATCCTAGTAGAATAGGATGAGGCTTATACAATCCTATTAGAATAGGTTGAGGCTTATGCAATCCTAATAGAATATTAAGTTTATACAGTCCTATTAGAATAGGAATAGGTTATTACAATCCTATTTAGAATCGAAATAGGAATACAAATAGAAATATGATTAATAAATAGTATCCTACTTTGTAAATGATTGTATGCTAATGTCTATAAATAGGGTCTCAATATAATAGTGTAGGAACAACAACAATTCCATGATATTATTTTCCTATATATCTCACGTGGTATCAGTGCTAGGTCCATCCCTGTTTGGACTGATCCACGCTCCAATTGGGCCTAGGCGTGAAGGGGGTGTTAGAATGGGTAAAAGTCCCACATTGGTTGGGGAATTAATTGGTGGTCTGGACTTGGGCAATCCTCCTCTCATGAGCTAGCTTTTGAGGTTGAGTTAGGCCCATGTGCCATATCTTTACTGATTATATTTTCAACAAAATGGAACAGAGGGATGAGTATCTTTTATATAAAGCGAAATACCGAAGCTTCCTTGAAGAGATAAAGGAACCTCTGTACATAAAATGGAACAGAGGGATAGTTTTTGGAGAACTCATGTATGAGTTTTGATTGGGTTAAGGTGATCATAGTTTCTTATTCTAGTTTGATAAAGTCCTAATATCAATATTTTGTTGATTGTTGTTGTAGACTTGTATTAGATTAGTAGTAGTAGTTGTATCTTAGTGAATACTTATTGTCATATTGGGTGAAGAGTTGTTTGAACAGATCTTGTGATAATTACCTTAGGACAATTAGGAGATACTATTTGAGTGTGCTTTATTAAGAAATCAAGGCAATGCACATGACATGACATGATGTAGAGGATGAATGTTCTGATTTTGCAATCACTCTACTTGAGTACTCTTCTTTTAAATTTATGATTCTGGACATTGAAAGCTTATCCTTGCGTTCTTAGTCTGAGCATCTCAAAATACTACCTATTGGAATAGACAAAGGCACTTCTTCATGCCCTCTTGAAATTTATAGGAGCACAAGTGGTAATCATATCTTTATTTGTTTCTGCAAATGTGTTTGTCAGTACTGACTATTTAATTTCACAGTCCTATGATTTTATGCTTTCTGATTGAAATTTCTGCTGCCATCAAGAAGTCTGTCAACATTTACAAGAATAATTTATATTGGTTCTTATTTACTTACAAATATTATCAATTGTTGATTATTCTAAATCATTTTTTTGGATTTCCAGATGTTGGAAGGAAAATCATATAAGCTACAGTTTCCATGGATTGGTGTTGTCAATCGTTCACAAGCTGATATCAACAAAAATGTGGATATGATTGCTGCTAGGCGTAGGGAGAGAGAGTACTTTTCTAGTACCCCTGAGTACCGGCATCTTGCTAACAGAATGGGTTCAGAACATCTTGGGAAAGTTCTGTCAAAAGTATGTCATATTCTTTCTAATCAAATATTTATCTTTTTAAAACTAGAGCCCTGTTCATCTTATTTTACTTTTCTGCGTTCAATGAAATTCCTCTTGGTGCTCTAAATGTAGCCTTTAAGGTCTTTTATGCTTTTCCTATTTGATGTAGACTTGTAGTTGTGGTTTATGTTGGATAGCTAACTGTTTTTCTTTGATTTTCTTTCTACATTTTTTAGCATTTGGAGTCTGTTATCAAGTCTCGGATTCCAGGTCTCCAGTCTCTTATCAACAAAACTATAATTGAGCTAGAAACTGAGTTGAGCCGTCTTGGAAAGCCCATTGCCACGGATGCGGGAGTAAGTATCCTATTTAAATGTCTTACCTTTCTGTTGTATTGGTTATAAAAACCTGTGAGGCAATTTACTATCTTTGTACTTCCATTAATTTGTAGAATATGAGTCTGCTTTTGTTGCTTTTCTGAGCGTGAATCATATGTCTTGTCCTTGTTTTGCATGTTCTGATCAGGGAAAATTGTACATGATAATGGAAATCTGTCGTAGTTTTGATGGAAATTTCAAAGAACATCTTGATGGAGTGTAAGTGTTCCACGTTTATTTTTTGTTAACATATCCAAGTAAACTATATTTTTATGTTGTCTAAGCTTGTTTTCTGATGTCTGAATGTCACAGTCGACCAGGAGGTGATAAAATATATTATGTCTTTGATAATCAGCTCCCAGCTGCATTAAAAAGACTGCAATTTGACAAGCAACTTTCAATGGAAAATGTAAGGAAACTTATAACTGAAGCGGATGGATATCAACCACATTTGATAGCTCCTGAACAAGGATATCGTCGTCTCATTGAATCTTCCATAGTTTCTATGAAGGGTCCTGCTGAAGCAGCTGTTGATGCGGTATGGATTTTTGCCCCTTGTTGTATATGTACCTAAAATATACTATTGTAAGTTGCATTGTGTATAATGGTTTCAGCTAGCTTTACATCTTTCCGGAATGGGTCAGATGCCTTTTCTTCAGCGTTTTTTTTGATGAATTCTCTTTTCATCAGCCATTGATTCTTCTTTGCCCTTTTTTGGGATTTCCACTCTAGTATTCTGACTCAAATTATTGAGAATTGGAATAAAACAGGTCCCCAAATGGAGCAAGCTGAATTCTTGTAGCTGACCCACCTAAATTGAAATTGAGGCTTAATTGTTGTTGTTTACTATTTTTTGTTGATTTACATTTCAGACTTCTTTATGGAGTAGTCAGGTGTAAGGAATTTCACTAAGGGATTCTAAAAAAGAAAAAAGAGAGGTCAAAATGCAGAATTAGGAGTTGAATCTGCAACCTAGGACATTTCTTAAACCTCCTTTGCCACTATACTGATGCTCTCCTTCAGGGGATTCAACACTACATATATATATATAAATAAATATTTGTGCAAGGTCACTACATGGCTGTTGTTTTAATCTTGTCATGTTACATAAAATAATAGCAATGACTTGAAGCTTTGCAATGTAATATGAGTAGATGGGGTGTTTTATGACATCGGGATGAGTACGACGTTCATTCTCAGAATGCCAGTTTCTTTCTCACTGTTGCAGCTTTTGGAACTTTGATAATATGTGACTTCTCAAAGTTGGCATTACTGGAAAATTACAAACTACTAAACAAAATGATATTAGGAAATAATTTTTGAGTCTTCTGGTTGGGGATCACTTTGTCAATTATGTCAACCGAAGTAGATATTTGTAATTTGACTTGCGGTGTGTGATTTTTTATTGACTTGTTCCTACCTGAATCTTATAAGTTCCTTTCCTAAAATTTAATCAGCTAATCTGACTATTCTGACTGTAATTAGATGCTACCAAGATTAGGAAATATTGTCTGAGTTGTTTTCTGCTTAGTATGGGAGGTTTTTCTCCATCATTATGGGCAAAAATCTTGTACAGTTGAGCAAACAAATCGCGGAGTATTAATAAGTTGCTTCCTTTGTGATGATTGCAGGTTCATGCTATACTGAAGGAACTGATTCACAAGGCAATCAGTGAGACTGCGGCAAGTTCCCTTTCGTTTCTAGTTACTTTTTGAAGTTGATGATACATAAATTGTTATAATTATTATTCTGGTGTGTTAAGGGTCTAACAATTGGACGCATGCTGCTTCTCTGTGCAGGAGCTAAAGCAGTACCCCTCCCTACGAGTAGAGGTCAGCAATGCAGCTGTTGAATCACTAGAAAGGATGAGGGATGAAAGCAAAAAAGCAACTCTTCAGCTGGTTGAAATGGAGTGTAGTTACCTGACCGTAGATTTCTTCCGAAAGCTTCCTCAAGATATTGAGAAGGGAGGGAATCCGACACATTCTATTTTTGACCGTTATAATGATTCCTATCTTCGAAGGATAGGTAAGTTGTGAACTTCCAAACTCCCCTTAAGTCTTTGATTCTCCAAAGTATTTTGATAAATGCATTAAAAAGTTTCTGCTAATTACTCGCACAATAGTCACGTAAGATTTTTGCCTTGCAACGTTTTTTGGGGTTATCCTCTTAATTGCCATTTGTGAACAGGGTCAAATGTCTTGTCTTATGTCAATATGGTTTGTGCAACTTTGAGGAATTCAATTCCGAAGTCTGTAGTTTATGGTCAAGTACGGGAGGCCAAACGCAGCTTGCTTGATCATTTCTTCACTGATTTAGGCAAGAAGGAGGTGAGACTCTTTCATATTTGTTAATCTAACTGAAACTCTTTTCTGGGTGAGAGGAGTGCAGCAATGGTATGACTTAAAACGGATAATAATGTTCACATAGCGCCCCCCTTTTTCTTTTGCAGGGGAAACAGCTAGGTACTTTGTTGGATGAGGATCCAGCAATTATGCAGCGTCGTCTCTCTCTGGCAAAGAGACTTGAGTTATACAGAGCTGCTCAAGCTGAGATTGATTCAGTAGCATGGTCTAAGTAAACACAACTACACAAACTTCCATTTTTCATCACTTCTCGTTCACCACGATTTGCGTATAGAGATAGGTGACCAGTGATTCTTTGCCTCGATTTGTATTTCTTATTGTAGTAGTTATAAGTAGTGATTAGGTTAAAACTGCTGCTTGCGTAGCTAGTCTCATCGACCGTACTAAAAGCCATGTGTATGGACTTGATATTGCTATTACATCTTTGCTTGTAGAGTATATATATTGAATGTGATGTGTTGCCATTTCATACACATTTTGACAGGACCAATGCGTCTTATAATAGCAAATCACATCTGATTGATTTTGTGCGACCTTTCCTCTTCAGTTGGTCGAACTCAGTTTAGTTCCAGTCGACTTAATACTATTTGCAGAATGTAGCTGGGAACATAAGCCTTGTGGTGGCTTCTGCTTTGCGGGTTTTCGGTGTTTAGCCATCTCCAAGGGTGTGTTCGGGGCGTAAGCAAATTGTATTGGTATGAAAACATTTTTATAGAAACGAAAAAAAAATTAAATTGCTAGTTCACAAGGAAAGGATTGTTCAAATTTATAAAAGTCTAAATTTTCCTCAACCCACTAATGTTAGACTTAACATCCCCGCCTCATGTCCTGTCCAACACTGTACATTTGGTGCGTTGATAATTAATATGGATGTCCTTCCCTTCTGAGTATCAACATAATCAATATAATATTTTCAGCTGATCATATTATACTAAAAGTGGGAAGTTCCATAGCTGAAGTTGAATTACAAAAATATCTCTAATCATATTTAAAATAATCACTTTGTCCTGATCATTTAACTAATGTATCAAATTTTTCCTATTACAACATTTATATCTTTTGTCTTTTAAAATTCAGTCAGTTATATAATCTATACTTTTCATATTTTTTGCACTTTATAAAGTTAGCATCCTGTCAAATTTCTTTGTCATTCTATTCTTACTCCTATGCTGTTAGACTACACAAAAAGCTATTATTATTGCCCTCTTATTTGTTGAGTTTACCCTACCATAAGGTAATACTTTTTTGTTTTTCCTTTGAACAAGTTCAATTTCTGTTTACTGCTTAAATTTGGCTTGTGTTTATGCAATAATGTGTGTAGACAACATTTTTTATTTTATTTATTTCACACACTCTGTATTTTTTGTTTGCTCCAAAAAGTATCACTTTGGAAGTAGCTATTGAATCAAATTCATAAGTATGGAGTATATATTTCATGAGTCTGATTTTAAATCTAACTTTATTGGTTTCATTTAGTGTCATTTTTGTATGCTTTTGTGGCCTCTCAATTCTTATTTAGTATGTATATTTATTTTTAAAACATTATTAGTATCATACCTAAAGTTGCTATCTTCGTGAAGAAATAGAATACCTCCCAAGCATATATCTCATTTGTTACATGACATATAAATAATATTACATTACAAATATATGTTGCATTTGGATCTACTTTTTTCAACTAATGACTGTTCAATTGCTAAATAGAGTATTATATACTTCATTTTAGGAAGTCTATATTAATATATTAGGATGAGACACGTGTCCAGAAATTAATTATACAAAAATTGAGAAGAAACTAAGTCAAAAGTTGAATTACAAAAATATCTCTTAACTATTAATTTATTATCTTGAAATTATTTAACTAATTTTTTTATTAATATTTATTTTGGAATTCATGAATTTTGACTCTTCGTATTATGATAATAACACTCCCATGTATAACTAGACTTACAATCTAGTAATTAAAAAAAGTGGAACGGATTTGACTCTATTACTGTTTCACCAACCATAAAAACACTTTTGCAAAATTAACCTTGAAATTGGTCTTGAGCTAACTTACATTTCGAAAACTAGCTCATAGGGAGGATTTTTCAAGTCCATATAAGGAGTTCAAATTTTCCTCGTCCCACTGTTGTGAGGCTTAACAGGGGTGGGGGTGTGAGGTGGCAGGGAAGGAGGCTACACTGAGGAGGACACAATCAGTATGGAATGTTTTTTATTTTTTCAGTCTGCCTTCCTGCATTTTTCAGCAGTATATAATCTGTATACTACCAAACCACACTTCTTCTCAATTAGTAACAGATATTTAAAAATTATAATCAAAGAAGATTTTGGAGTTCCAAATCTTTGTATAACTTAATTGAAGAGAGGTATTTCATACGTCTCAATTTATATGACACTCTTTTTCATTTTGCACTTTGCACGGTATAAACTCTAAGCAGAAACTCAGAAAGTATACGAGTATATCATCGGAAGATATCTAGATCAGATGCAAATACACTTCCGCTAGAGGTGTCAAAAGAATAATTTTGCTTCGTATACAAAGTAATGAAATCAATGAGTAGCATTTGAGGAAAAAATGGAATAATTGTCACTGGTGAACTAAACAGTGAATACTGCTCCTTAATGCCAAAAAGTATGTGATCAAACAAATCTGCACTAAAAAAAAATACTCATCAGAAGGACCATCTTTTTCCTCAGGTTGCAGAGGGTGGGATAGGATTAACAGTAATATTTGTCTTCGTTTGAAAGAACTAACCTTCAAATCAAGTTGATGCTGCATAACAAAACGCAAACAATATCGAACTGTGAGTACTACCAGTGCTTTTAATCAACACCTCAGCAGTCTTAGCATGTGAGCAACAAAAAACGTGTACTCAGCTTGACTGCCCATCCTTCTACAGTTATCTTGTGAAAGCTGTAAAATTACCTCAAGGAGTTATCTCTATGCTAGTTCCATTTGGATCAGAACTGGTAGACTGGGAACCTCAGTCTCTTATTACCCTGCAACATACAGCTTTGAAGGGCTGAGAAGTATAGGGTCTCTTAAGCAAACTCATCGGCATTCTCAGAATTTGTTTGCGGTTCCTCCTACCCCTTATTAAAATGTTGAAAGTCTTCTCATCATCAGTCTTACAAGGGTGTATCTGTATGTAATTATCACAGGATCCAGCATTCTCATTTGGAGCGTCACCCTTCTGTGATTGATTGTCCGACAAGGTAATGTACTCTGAAGCCAATGTGTTCATTGCTCTCACTTTTTCTGATCCAACCTCAGCTATATCATTCAAAGTTTCCATGGCATCTGGTGAGGAAGATTTGCTTCTGCCTTAACCTCATCCCCAGAGATGAGATCAACAGGAAAGCTTGGTACCGGACTCGAGCGCTCAGAATTATCAGATGACTCTTTTGTGACCGAAACCAAAGTTGACTCAGTAATTGGTTCAACCACAGGTAGCGAGACAGAAAACTCTATTGGATGGCAGCCAGACCAAACTGAGCCAGGAACATAATCTGATGCTTTAGGAGTCATATTGCACTGCCAAGCATAATGATTGGGATGGAAAGCGCTGCTGTTTACTGGGAATGTAGTTGGAGGTAACATCTGGGGTTGAGAATAGGGAGGGTACATAAAGGGCAAACAGTGCATCATGTTTGGGGTGGGCGGAGGTGAATGATATGAGTGATGAGGGGAGGAGCACATTGGGTTGGGCAAAATAGTGGGTGTTCCTGGATGAACACTCATATTCATTGGCCAAAGACCTACTGGTGGTAGTCTTCCAGGACCAGAAGGGTGATTAATGTTCATAGGCAGTGGCACTATACGAGCAACGGCTGGGAATGGGCTGAAGGGTGCCGCTGATGCAGATAACTGTTTATTGGACAAATCTCGACTAATATCACTTGAATAAGATACTGAAGCTTTTACCTCTGGGTACTCCATCTCTTGTAACGTAACATTTGAACTACCATTTGAATCAAAATTGTCAGAAATACACATGTTGCGAGTGTTGACACCTTCCTCTTCCATTGGACTAACATCAACATGGCTGGATTGAACTGAAGGCATGACTGGACATGTGACATCTGAAATTTCACCTCCTCCCAAATAACTCAAAGAAATTCCTTCTTTGTTGTCAGTAGCTACTGTTTCATCATCTATATTACCAGCATCATCTGCAATAAGATGCTGAACGTCCCCCAGCTTGATGGATTCTGCATTACTTTTCATTAGCTCAAAATTTTGTTCCTCTCCATTGGCTTCTTCTCCAAGTTCCAGAACTTTTGGACTATCAGGAACTTCGTCTTGAGAAAAGCTCTTCTGCAACATATAGATGGTACCTGGTGGGGCAACTGCTACATCCTTGTAGGAAGGAGATATTCCTAAGCTTACTATGGAACTCCTCTTTGGCATTAGTCCAGCCTCTTTTACTGCACAGACTTGAATCTGCTCCACTGAAGAACTTAATAACTCACCTCCGGTATTAGAGGTCAAAGCAACAACATCTCTGACAGACGATGTCACGGACTTGACCCGATACATGACAGCTTTGGCAACTCTTCGACCAAGTTTGGTACTGGGAGATGGACCCTTTGCTACATAATAATCTGCATTATTTCCATCTGATGTCTTTTTCTTTAAGACAAAATATCTACCAGCTTGATAGTTATTCTTCAATCTAGCATGGCCAACTTTAGAAATTGAGTCTTCATTCTGAAAATCAGTGACCTTGCTGATGGTTTGCCACCTCTGTCTTAGTTTTTGGCCATAAATACCAGCTGATCTTGGTTTCTGTACTGGCTGCCATCCATCATCTGCTTCTGCATAAGGTTCAGATAAGACAGCGCCATTAACACACTTCTCCAACGAAGTGTCTTTCACCAAGGGTCTAGGTTCAATGGGTTTGTTGTTCTCTGAAATTCTTCGGTCTGCATTCAGATTAGACATAACTACTATGTCAAAGGGTTCCTCATTCTTCTGGGAATCATTATCATCTTTGCAAATTAGTTTCTGATCATCTTGCTTCACTTCCAGGACATCTTTAGGAGTGTCAGAGTTTGCTGAGGCACAATTGGTCTGATCAGATTTTCCCTTTACCTGAGAAATAAAAGCATGAAGCATAAAGAGGGCAGAAGCATTACGGAGGCTTATGCTATGCAAGCCTCAAACTTCAAGCTAAATCTAATTTCACATAAATGTGGAACAAGCAAACGGTAAGAGTTCTGGATACATAAAAAATAGCATACTGTAATATTTGAATTTCACAGCAACGCGTTTGCATTAACATATAGCAGGAAGGCATACAGACCTTTGGAAGCATCTACCTAGAACCAAAGTTTCCTTCTAAGCTAATTCAATCTTTTATCTGTAGGCTTGTGCTGGCATTATGGACGGTAGACCTTTCCAACAAAACAGCTCAAGCTAGACAGTTTAATCTATGACATCCTCCAGCCATTTTCACTTACTCGAAGTGTAATATGATAATTATTGATAGTTGACGAAAATATTACAGTATTAGTTGAAAGTTTGATAGGGAACATCATATCAAAATTTAAAATTTGAATAGTTAAATGAATTTGAGATTGAAAGATGTAAATGTTGCACAGTATAACCTTTTAGTAAGCTAGTGTTACAAATTTTTTGAAACGTCCTAAATGGAAAGATTGTTGTATAAATTATTTGCATTTTGCATCAACATTTTTCTTTGATAAAGAACATATTTGCATTAGCATATACAACTTTGTCCCAAATTACAATTACTTACCCCTTCCTGCAGATTAATATTTGCAACATATAAGGAAAAAAACAAAATATAGAAACATCATGAGCATCCTGTACCTTTGAGGCAAAGCCTTTTCTTTTTGCTAAAATAGCATTTCTCCCTTTGGCATCAGAACCAGGATTGATATAGTCGAGCAAATCCGACACACTGTCCATCAAGATAGTATGTCATAGCAAGATCAAAACCCAAGTGTTTCACTTATCAGTCTCTAGAGTAAAGCTCTGTCGAAGCATTCTTTTGAGAAGATATTGTGCAAGTAAAGCAATTAAAAGATCTTCATGTAACATCTAAAAGTTTTACATTAAAACATTGTCACTTCCTAAACAGATACATAGTCTAACGACTTAGCTTCTCAAAATAAGCAAAATATACCACATAGGATCTCATATCTCATAACAAACTCAAATGCAAGTATGTGGATTGAAGGTGTTGAGAAACATGAAGACAGGACCTAACTTAACCCCAACAGTTAGCTCATAAAGTGAGGATCATTCAAAATGATACAGAGGAACTACAACTCATATCCTCAATCAGTGAGATTCTAACATTCCCCTCCCTGGCACAACTGGAGCTAGACATCTGAAACGTGAATAACAAAACATGGGTCCAACATAGAGTAACCCAACATAAGATATGGGTCTAGCTTTTATACCATGTTTAAAAACTGGTCCTTGCTCTAACTAAATCCAAAAAGCAAGCTCATGACGTCAAAATTGACAGAGATCATATGAAGAGACTCATTGTATCTTCATTCAACCTGTGACTCTAACAATAAGACTCTGATTTAACAAAAGAACCAACAAACCTTAAGCATAAGTCAGAGGAAAGTAACATAGTAATGTCCTAAGAAATTTCAAAGGAGAAGGACAAAGGCAGCAGTCAAAGGGATGGCTAGCATAATGATCACTTGAACAATGGGAACTCAAGCCCTCCAATTATCACGTCAGCTAGCCATGAAATTAGATGTAAGACAAATTGAGACAAATTCTTCTTGGCTGATTATGCCTAACAGTATCCAATCCAAATAAATTTAAGAAAGTAAAAGTGCTAATATACCTTAAATGGCCCTTGCTGGCTATTGATGCATCTGGCTTCCTAGTCCCATTTCGAGCAGCTTCTTGCTGTTCAAAAGCCTTGGACTCGAAATACTCAAGCCAAGCAGCAGCATCCTGCAGAATTCAGTAACAGTTGAGGTTAAAACAAGCAAGCCATAGAAATTGCCGTAAAGAACTTTATCATATTTCAACAGTCTCATCGCTCATTAAATGTCAGAATATGAAAGAAAAAGATAGTCACATAAAGACTAACTATTTGCATGCATACTTACAGTAGATAAAACTCTGAGTACATATTTTTTAATTAAACTGGACTGTTATTTTGTCAGTATTATTTGTTAAATAAAAAAAGTAAAAGAAACAGACAAATACTCAAGTAGTAAAGTGACAGAAATTGTAATTCTTTATGCAGCACCACTCTGGGAAGAGAGTGCATTTGTTCGTGCCTGTATACATGTGCATGAGACAGAAGGTACCTGTGTGCGAAGGTCATCTGGACCAAGCTTCTTTTGAGTATCTGCAAGGTTGTTTGCTCATGTTGAACACTCAAAGGATAAGCTTCCATCAAAGAGAGAGCAATTGCTATAGCATGGTAACTCGCAGCAGTCTGGCAGAGAAAGTGTAGCATATCAGAGAGATGCAGGCACGAATTTGATACTTTTTTCCACGCACATTAGTTTGAAACATGTCTAACTGTTGTATAAGAAAAAAACAGTTCCCCAGAAATTCTGGTTTGAGCACTACTAGGGATTTCACACGGTCATCAAGTTCAAAAATTTATAGCACCATGCTCTAAAGAGAGATTTTTTCAGTTATATGGCCAGAGACATAAAAATAAGTTGAACTGAAGAGGTTAATCAGGTCTCTTGACAGAATAAAATGACTTATTATAAATTCCATTACAGAAGAAACTAGTAACTGTCATCAGCTCAGTCATAATTATCATCCCACAAGAAAAACTTCCATGATCACCCCTTCTGTTAAGAATTAGGAATCGCAAATATGGTAAGAGTTCATTCCTTGTTTATATAGGAAATGTTTAGAATCTCTATACTGTGTAAATAGGAATTGCAATTAATAGAAATTGCTTCCCGTCCCATTTTAGGATTACTTGCATACTTTGCTGTCTTTTGGGGGATTATTTGTATTTGTAAACACTATATAAACTCCAACATGCTAGAGGAACAATCGAGATATTCATTCCCATCATCTCTTCTTTTCTCATTCATCACACCTTTCCTTGTCATGCTGTTGGGATGATGTGCTAGTAAATAGTACTGTCTTTAAATCACAAACCTAGAACCAAAAGGCTGAAGTAAGCTCGTCTGTCAATGATAGCACTTGAAGCAAAAATAGAAAAGAAATGATGCACACTATTTGGAATATGAATGAACTTTGAGTCCAGCACTGTTAGTCAGCATTTCCTGCTGATTTTGAGGTATATAATTGATTACCCTGGAAACTCAAAAACCCTGGCACTATAGCAAACAAAGAGAACCGGAAAAAAATCTATTTCAAATAGAGATTGACACTGGAGACCTAAACCCTTCACTCAAGCCTACAAAATCACTTGAATGGCATGACTACTTGTTTTTGCCATGGAAATGAAGCACACAATAGAAATTGGAAATGAAATACAAATCGTTCTTATGGCACATCCTTTGAGAGGGAAATCATCCTCATTCTACCCTTTGGTAAATCAGCAAATTAATACATAGCTTGTAAAATTGGAAATAAGAAACTGCAGTGTGCCGATAAAAGCCAGTTTGTCCAGACATGCATGGATGTAAGCAGAAAGTTGTGAATGCTAAAACCAAAACAAATATATACTCATAACATCAGTCAAAGAGAACCTGAATATGGTCAGGCCCGAGTAACCTTTGATTGCACTTCAGAGCTTTATGGAGATATCTGAGGGCAACATGCACATTACCGAGCCCTTCTTCCATCATAGCCACATTTATGTATGTTGCGGCAGTGTTTGGATGTGAGGGGCCACATGTGAGATGCAATTGATAAAGAGCTCGCTTTACATAACTGAATAATGGGAAGGTAAGTTGTCAATAAGGAATGAATAGAGCAGTTAAAATTACACCATAAACAATTGCAGGGTTAAACAGGATTAAGTTGAAAAGGTAAGGAGCAAATATGAGTGGTTTAGATTTTTAAATCATGGGGGCATAAAGGTGCGCAGTTGGTGTTTATTTAGTTCATAGTAAAACTAAAAGCTTGTCCTTCATAAGCTTACAAGGTCATTATGTCAACTGTGCAAATTTGTTATTTGAATTTGTCTCAAGATCATATTCACAGCAAGTTTTTGAGCTATTATATCCATTCCCAAGCTGTTAACTATGCAAACTCATCATTTGAATTGTTTCTAAAGATCATTCTTTACCAAGTTTCAAGCTGTTATTTCCATACTCCAGACTCATTATTTTATCTTCCCACTATAAATTTTGGATCTAACTCAACCTCAGAAGCTAGCTCATTAAAAGAGGGTTGGTCAAGATCATATAAGGAGATAATAGTCATTTCCCTCGATCAAACTGGGACAACTTTAACGCCCCATAGTGTAACAAAGAATTGGGATGGGTCTGGTAACACATATCGTCACAATTATCACCAGCACAAAAATTTTAAAATACTTGGCCATCTTAGAGAACTACATACTTGAGAGCCAACTCTGTGTGTTGAAGTCGGTAATAGAAAACTGCAAGATCCCCGTAACTTTTCATGGTATCTGGGTGATCAAGCCCTAACTCTCTTTCATTGATGTCCAGGGCTTTCTGCTGATAGACAGTTGCCTGGCATTGAAACACTAGTATTAACATACTAGAAAGTATAAAAGGACAAAAGGCCACATATTTCAAATATACAGGAAAAAACATGATTTTGCAGAAACCCTAAGCTAATGAGTCTTGAAGAATACCTGATTAAAATCACCGGTGTGATACAAAACAACAGCTAAAAGGCTATATGCTCCAGCTGTCATTCTATGGTAGGGACCACATACTGCAACAAGCTTAGCAAGAGCCTGAAAGCACCATAAATTGCACTATTGACCAAATGGTGTACAAAAATTTAATAATTTGTTACCAAATGCATGCCTAAAGACAACAAGAAGCTATAGAAAATCGATGGTTTCAATATGAAGAAGGGAGAACGTAATGCAAAGAAACTTTCTTTATTTCTATTTTTAATATTAGTTACCTTAGTCCCATAGCTGACAGCATCTTCGAGTTTACCCTTATCCAGAGCCGTCTTTGATGATTCCAAAAGCTGTCGTCCATCTGCAGAAGAGCAAACAGCTTGCTGCAGAGTATAAAACACACAGATCCAACGGAAAGTGGGAAAAAATTAGTGACTCAAAAAAAATGCATGGGTGACTCTAATTATCACATATGATAGCAGGGTTTGCATTGTCACCTTATGCACAGGTACTAGGCTGACAATGTCTTCCTTTCTAAAAGGATTTGGAGAATTCACATCATAATCTCTTGGAACAAGTTCGATTCCCACCTAAATTAGACAAAATATACTCTTCATTGCTCTTTTCCGTTCAATATTACAATATACGAAACAAGATCGTGTACCCAAAAAAATAATATACACCAAGATCGTGGAATGATGAATCAAATGAATATCGAATCACTGAGGCTATGCACCAATCACTAAATCGACAACATAAGTGACACACAACAATTATGTGCCTATTTGCATTGATCTAAAAACAGATCAAGCTAGTCAATAGTTCTTTGGTTCTATCACCAATTTAACGAAAACAATTTTCAAGTATTCTAATTGGCTTCTTGATACATGTTACTAATAATGTCAACATAGTCAAGATGTAGAGTCAATTGGGGTCCCTAGAATAAGTTTGGTATTTCCTGGAAAAGAAAAGGCATATATTCCTTTATCATTAAATCATTTCATATAATTCTATGTATCTACTGATCCATCAAATGTGACCACATAATTATACATGTTGGACATATAATGACAGACGAAATAAAGAGTATTCCTGCTTTTCCGTGCTTTGATAAAAAAACCTGGAGTTCGTCACTGCTTCCTTTTATTTCACTTGGACAATATTTATCATTCCGAACACAATTGATGCATGCATACTGCCAGGATTATGTTTATTCCTAATTGACCAAGATTTTTTTTGTAATACCTTAAGGCATAAACCGCGAAGAATTGTGATTTTCCTCACATCCTTGTGATTTAAAATGCCAGTCTCCCATTCATATCGATTCTTCAAAAATAACTCCAGCCATCTCCACACAAGTGGGTCTATGCCATGGGGTTCATTTTGTTCATCATTTTCAGGAAACCCAAGCATCATGTTTAATGTAGCAGCAATTACTGCAGCCAGATCTTCTATCTCAACGACCGAAGCAATAACAGCTTGCAGAATATGCTTAAAAGCTCTTATTATCATCTCGTGTATACATAGAGATTGCACATGAGATAATTTGTCTGAAAGTTTTATCTGCCAAAAAGAGAAAACATAGAAAGGGTTCATACGAAAAAATGATCAGCATAATATTTTCTCACAGTTGCAACTGTATTCATTCATAATGACCTCCTACCAGATCAATGTAGAGGCAACATGTAGGAGATGAAAAATGTGAAGTTAGAAGTTCAGATTACTTTGGGATACTTTCCATATCACTTACCAGTAACAAACTTGCAACGTTATTATACGAGAATCTAGTGGTGCTTTAATTTCTTATGCATAGTAGTATTATGATTGGGACACCAATATAGGTTTTTAAATAGCATGACAGTGCGGACATTCAAGATACATGATAATAAAAGAAGAAAGCTTACACAAATAAAGGTTCTTTATGGACGGCGAAAAAACAAATTTCTCAGTAGATAGTAAATTAGATTTAGAAAATGGACTGTGCTTTTTTTCTTGGCAATTGAGGGGGAAAAAAGAATATCATAGGGACACTATAGATATACAAGAAATTCCTAAGGGTATAAAAATCAAAATGATCACGAAGACTTACAATGTGTCCAAGAGAACGCATTCGCAGACCTCTGGTATGCATGAAATCAGTTAAGGTTCGACCATCAACTGGTGAGAGTTCCAGAGATCCAAAATCTGCAACCTGTAATACATTTATCAATTAAGACACAGTTAAGAGACCAATTTTTTCATTTATAATTCATCTCTATACAGTAATTAACTACGGTTACCAGTTTTGGAAGGGCAACTTCATTGTAGTACTTCTGTGACATATCAATCAGCTCTTCCACAGACTATCAAAGCAAGGAGGATGTTAGAAAATGGATTTCAACTAAATCTATCTTGTACCCTGTCACTGAACATTATTTGATGAAGTAACCTGTCAATAAATAATAAAGACTTGCTAGTTGCCACCTTAACGTGAAGTCCGGTCTCCGACTCTTTCAGACGAGTAAAACCATCATCCGACAGCAATGACTTCCGTATGAGCTGATTTTGATTGGCATCAGTCTCACGTTGAGAATCCTCTGATGGAATGACATCTTCTTCTGATCTCCCATCTACACTATCTGCGACAGGTTTGAAGCTTTCAGACTGGAGTTCGTTCTGCTTTCTGTTCTTAAGGGATTTCAGATGTATTCCAAGTCCCTCAACCTTGATCTCATCTTTTGTCTTCATTGTATGAGGTTTTTTATCTTTCTCTGATTTCTTTAGATCCCGTAAGTGTTGTATCCAGCAAGCTCCAAGTTCCCATCTGATAAAAGAGTCACCTTCTATATTCTGTTCTTGAAGCTTGATAAGACTCTCTTCTAGGATTCTCTTCACAAATGCCCGAGAGGAACTGATCTCTTCAGATTTTGAGGGTTTTGAATGCATTACGTTGTTGTCATCTTTCGCATGAAGCAAATACCTTAAACTGCAAGATATAGTGTTTAAGCAGGATGCATAGATAATAAAAGACTTGAGGAGATCAAGGGAAACACAGCCCCACTAGAAAACTATCCTAGAAATATCAGAATCAGTAGTTGGTTTATCATCAGACTGCAAAAAGTTGGAAAATAACGATAATGAACCTTTCGTAAAGGACAAATTAACTGATAGGGACTAGGAGGTTGTAAACAACCAAGATGATACAGGAGTATTTAGAAAATTCAGGGATCTTGCATAACATTTTCCATGTTTTCAGAAGTTCTAGAAGCTCCTAAATTTTAACCACCACCACAACCCCCCCCCCCCCCTCTATTTTTTTTCTTTCTTTGTTCTTGTGGTATCAAGATTCTTTTCAATATCAATATATACTTTTGCATCAGATAATATCAGTATAATAATTTCTGGTGATCACTTTTAGCATTTCTGAGGGCATATCTTTGACATACATGTTTAGCAATCAGAATGAGGTGAACTTCTGACATGTCATCTCGGAATTAGTTCCTAGTTGAATTCATTTTCTCCATAACAATTTTTTCCTCCTACAAGTCTCTTCTTTAAATGCTGAACCAAATTGAGCATACAGAGTTAATGAATTTATAGTTCTTTCTGCAAGTAAGTCATAACATAAGTTAATTGTTTGTTTTAACTTAACATGGAAAAGAATGAAAGAAAAACCTATATCTTTTGTTTCATGAAACTACCATGGAAGATAAACTAACATGTACTTATTTTGGCTCTGTAATGCATACTTACTAGAAAATTCAACGTACTTCTTATGAGGAAACATGCAATACCTGTTGATATTAAGCGCATTTGCACCACCATCAGGCTGATCAGCAAGTTCAATGCTTTCCGATGGAAATCCCACTTTGTCACTCTCTTTCCCTTGAACTTTTACAGTCGCAATATAACCACAATGCCTTACATTCAAAACACCTAAACTGGCAATATCCTGAACTCAAAGTCCAGCAATTTTCATTTAAACAAAATGCAAAACTTCAGACAGTAAGTAGTAGATCAACATCATTCTCTTTAGTATATACTTACATGGGCAGCAGTATTTTCATCAGCAGTAATCCCCTTGAGTAGATGCCTTTCAATCAGATTTTTCTTAGCTATTCCGGTTGTTTGACATCCATCAATTTTGGTATCGATTTTGCAGCTACCATCCGCCACATCTTTGGTGACAAATATGCTCAAGTCCCCAACTCTCTCATTATAAATGATTTCTCTGTTTGCATCAGAATGAGCTGGTTTAACTTTCTCCATTACATGTCGCACAGCTGAGATGGCCCGAGAAATTGCAACATCAACAAATAAACTATGAAGAAGAAAAGCCCTTCTATCTCGAACCTGCCTCTCCTCTGTTGTCTTACAAGGCATATATGCAATAAACAAAAGTTCACTTGCATAAGGTAATAAATCACTTTTTCCATCTCGGCCTAGACCACCTCCATTTCCTCCCCACTTTTCATCCTCCACAGGCAGAGATGGAAAGATTGACGGCATCTGTGCAGCCACGGGGGGAACAAGCCATGTGTTGGCTCTGAGACCATAAGGAAGATTCCCAAACTGTAGCAAAAAGAAAAAAAATTACATCCTTTGTGTACATGAGTCTCAAAAGGAAGAGCATATCTTTTTCACTATAAGCACTCGTTTTAGAATTCAACGTGGCCAAAAATATTGACGGCACCTTGTTACGCTCCAGAAATCCTTTCATGAGTTCATTGTAGGCCTGAAAAAGAGGAATCATCTATGCTAAGAGTTCAGTGAGTACATACCCTGGCAAGCAATTGCTCACACTTTATCTGAAGAAGAAAAAAAATCTACAGAACTCACATTGTCAAATGCTCTGCTTAGTTGTCTCAACAAATCTACAAGATTGTGACAAAGTATCCCATGCTTTCCAGTGTTATGAAAACCTTTTCTGCAAGCTTCAACCAAAACCAACTTCCCGTTGAAGAGTTTCACCTGCAAACAGTTAGAGATGCCCATTAATAGAATATTTCATGGTTAAACCACATCTAAAATTTTACATCAAAATACATCTGAAACTGCATTAGTCAAATTATTGGAACCAGGCACAAGAAAGAAGCTAGTTGGAGAGAGGCTTACTTCAAGTGAGAAAAGATAATCATTTGGTAGAACTTCATCAACCTTTCTTGTTTCCCTTCTTATAACTGCAATAAATATGGTTAATTTAGTTAGTGCACAGCTATATAGCAAGAATCTGCACCTATGATGATGAGAAATGAATCCCCTCCCTAAGAGAAAAGGATGAAAGGCAGATCTTAAAAGGGATAATTTGGCATCTAAGTTGTTTCTTATATCCTTTCTCAAGATGTATTTGATGCTACGAAAAGAAACTTGGTGTCAATTGGTATTGCTCATTACACAATCTAATCTTGGTTGAGTTCTAAAGATTAAGGGAACATTTATAAAGTTACTGGAATTAAGTTGTTAGAGATTTGTCAAAGAGAACATACTGAACTTATGATATGAAGGAAAAAGAATATAAACACCAACTGGGATGCGATGAGTCACACACACACACAAATAAGATGAAGCTGATTAACATATTTTCATCAGTAAAGACAGATGGTGTATCTTCACATCAGACCTTTATTTGCATTATATTTTTAGCTTTAGGCATTAAATTGCATACCAAAGACAAAGATTGATCTTTTCTACTTTTAGTTATGTCATATTGACTAGGTAATTATTTCTTTTCTATTAATATTTCTACATTTTTTTAGGTGAAACTGCTCAAAAATATAGAGTAAAAAGAATAATTTGCATACACCACGAATAAAATACATGCTCACTTAACATAATAATAAAAGAGAAATGCATGCACCCAATGTTTATACCAAGATAATTAATTAAATCCTAGGAGTCAATATTAAGTAATTACGAAAGGCTTGTTAATATGATAACATCCAACATTTTTAGCAAAAAAATATATTTTTTATAGTGGTTAAACATTCATTTTCATGGTTTATGATTCAAAATTCATTTGGTTTTTTTGTTCATCACGAAATTTAATACATATCTTAATTCTCAAAGTAGTTTAGTCTATTGTTTGAAATTCTCTTCAATTTTTATTTAACTTGAGCATTGTTACAACAACATACACAGTGGGGCCTGAGACGAGTAAAGTGTACGGACACCTTACCCTTACCTTGGAGATAGACAGACTGTTTCGATAAACCCTCAGCTCAAGGAACAACAATCAAAAGCAGTCCAAAAAGAAGTAATGAAATTGAAAGCATAAAAAACATTTCTCAGTTACGCATTGTGTTAACTATGCATAACTGAGAAAAATGTAAGGTAAATAAGTACTGTACATTCCTTAGTTGGATGTGTACATTTTTTATGGATATATTGTTTTCATTTATGAAGTTAATTTGGAATTCCATTTTCATGAATGATTTGTTCATGCAATTCAAGACAAACTGGGAAGTAATACTTACTCCCATAAACCAAAGGAAGAAAAAAAAACAATCTTTTTACTTTTTTACAAGTTAATATCTTTTTAGAACGTAAAAATAATGAAACGAGTTAATAAATATTTATAGCCATACAAATATCCAACATTTGTTTCACCTTGAATTCCACATATTTTTTAAAATTTCACACTCTTTTTTTAGTTTTACTTATCATATTTTTTTTTCACGGAATCAATTTAACTAATCTTCAAAGTTAAATTGTACTACTACAATTTTTATATTTACTACAATTTTTATATTTTAGATTCAGATATTGAAAAACTATGAAACATTACACAAGTTACTATATTTCTTATATAAATTAATCTGATTAAAAGATATGTCTTAAAATTTATGTTAAAGTTGACTCAGTTAAACTCAAAATTGAAATGTGACAAAGTAAAAATCAAATCTAAACATTAAGAAGCTTACACTGAAGAGGTGGTGTGAGATGAGAAAGTGAGAAGAATTCGTAGAAGCTACCAAGCTTCGGGCAGGAATTACTCATTTCTCCGTCTTCATCCACCGCCATCGCCGCCGCACCCTCCGGCGGTGAAGGAGATCGGTTATCCTTTCCATTTCTCCGCTGCTTACTCGATTTCTTAACGCTCTTCGATTCATTTGTAGCTTCAGAATTCTCGCCGGAATCTCTAACAGACGGCCCAAAACACGTCGTACAGGCGACGATATCCAGCAATCGTTTAACGTGACTCGTCGCGCTCTCTTCGTCGTAGTCCTCTGCAAAAGAAATAATCAAAAACTTTGAGGGTAAAAATGGTAGTGCAAATTTTCAGTACGGCGTCGTATCATATTTCACCTTCTATGAGTGTGAGGACGCATGGCTTCAAGGCGGAAATGTCCACCGTGTCCTTTAAACGTGGGCCCCTTACCTGTTCAAACAATAATTTATTTTTTATTTTATAATGAATATTTTTAAAATAAAAATTTATAATTTAACACACTTAAATATAATAATTAAAATGAATCACCACAACTTTTCCAATACAAAAGGGAAAAAACGTAACGAGATAAGTTTCTATTATTATTTAGATCAAAAAGAGAAATCAAGTTTAGAAAAAAAAACTCCTTGCATAGTTGCATACAGGGGTGTACATAACCGGATTAATTTGGTTTTTCAAATGTTAAATCAAATAATTTATCTCGAATTTTTAACTTATAAACCAAATCAAAATCAATAAAACTCGGATTTTTCAACTTCGAGTTTTTTCGGATTTCTTTGAGTTTTTTCGGATTTTTTCAATAAAGTATTCACACAAATATATAATTTGCTTGTACTTCAAATATTTCTTTAGTCTTACCAAAATGTAACTATCTAAGTTATTTATTAAAAAAAATAACAAAAAATATGATATAATTAATGACACTAAAATATCCAACAAAAAAATTATAATAGAATTGCTTAAAACAAATATTACAAATTAAAAAGTCATAATATAATTGATCATAATTTAAATTACTAAATTATGCTAAAATAAGTTTAGTAAGTATTAGTTACATGACTAAATATTAAAAGAAAGTAAAGTTAGATCATGTATTTTAATTATCTAAATCTATGTAAAACTTAAAAAACAAATATTCAATATTATTGTGTTGAATTGATTCTTTCTTTTTGCATTAATATTAATTTGATTTTTATTTAAACTTTATTATAACATGTATGAATTATAATCTTTATTAGATCATTAAGAATTCAAACATCCAAACATGAAACAAATATATTAAAAGATTAAAACTATAAAAAAATATGAGAGATATTTAAAAATTATATCAAAGTAAGTATTTTACGTATAAAATAAAATTTTAAAATTATATATATAATGTCGGGTTGATTTGGTTTCGGATTGTTTTTTTTTTAGTTGAAACCAAACCAACCCAAATATAGTCGGGTTTTTTTTATCGAACACCAAACAAAGTCAACCAAATCACTAGTCGAGTTTTTTTCAATTTGACTCAATTTGCGGTTTGGTTCGATTTTCGATTCGATTTTGAACCCCCCTAATTGCATATACCTAATATAATTTATTTTAGAAAAAAAATATTCGATTGATCATTCTTTATTATATATCCGTAGATTAAAAATAAGAAGGCAAAAAGGAAAAAAATTTGACATGCAAAATTGAAATTTAATCCTAATTAGTTACCTCATGAGATAATGAAAAATTGGTGATATTACACGTTGCTGTGTTCACTGATAATAATCGACGAACATCGATTATTCTATCGGTAGATATTCCCTGTCAAAGCAAAAAATATAAATAAATTATTTTCTTGAAATGTGTAATAAATGCTGTAAAATAATTTACACGCAATTAATAAAAAGAAAATAATTGGAATTCAGCTCTAAATTGAGGCGAATTATTACTGACTATTTCAAATAATAGACGGTCTTAAAAATATCTATTTTATTGTTTGATTAATTAAACTTAAATATTTCAAATCTAACAATATGAATGAAATACACCATAATTTTTCGTTAAATTTAAGGGTGTTTTCAACACTTTAACTTTTATAAAGAGTTTCATCCTTCTATAAAAGTCTGAAACCAATTGTTATGTCACGTGATATATCGAAGATATATCCAAGTTTAATTAATCAAGTAGATGATGTTTTTTAAAGTCTGTCAACCATTCAGAGACGGAACAAGGTGTATCCAAATTTAATTAATCAAATAGATAATGTTTTTAAGTCTGTCAACAATTCAAAGACGGAGCAAATGATTGCTCCAACTTTTAGAAACGTTTTTCAATACTTCTCAAATTATATACAGTAAATAATTTTATGACCATTTATAAATTAAGTAGAAGAAACTTATAAATATATATATATATATATATATATATATATATATATATATTATATATATATATATATATATATATAATATATATATATATATATATATTATATATATATATATATATATATATATATATATATATATATAATATATATAAAAACTATAAGCAATTTTATAAAAGACGATAAAATCAAATTGCCTATTTCCTTAAACATTTCAATAATATTTCTAATATTGAAAATTTAGCATTAATTGATTATAACCTTATCTTATAAAAATAATGACAAACCTTTAGAATAATATGAGTCTCATCCGGAAGATTTACTGTTATATCTATAGCAACGGGAATAACTGCAAAAGATAAAAAAAAAAAATACCAAAAAGAAATTAACAATATTAATTATAATTATCTGTTTAGTCTTCAAAAATATAAAAATAAAAATAAAAATTAGTAGCTCTTAAATAAAATTTTTAAAAACCTTTTTCTTCCTTCTTCTTCTTGTCTCCTTTTGTCTTCCCACGACCATTCTTGTTTGGTGCCATTTTTCCAACTAAACCTGAAATTACTTCAAATTTTCTAAATGTAAAATCATTATTTTTTTTTTCAGTTCACGTAAAAAAATAAATATCCAATAGCTATTTTAAAAAATATTTTAATTAAAATCAGTGAAAAAAATAAATAATATTTATACATGAAAAAAATAGAAAATTACATATCAATCTCTCATAGCCAATGTGGAAACAAGAAATTTTAAAAAAATAATCAAATTATAATAATAAAACAAATTCTAAATCACATTTGTCGGTACAAGAAATATTAAAAAAATAATTTTTTTTTTTTTTTAAATTGCAACTAAGGGAATTCAATAGAAGAAACACCAATAACAAGTAAAACAATATTTGAAGTGTATATTTGATAAGTTAACAATGTAATATGAGACTGTACGAAAATCTTATCCTTACCTTTATCTGACAGAAGAGATTGTTTTCGATAGACAGTCGACTCTGAGAATTATAATTAGTGTTTTCTATGTATTTTATATGATTATATGATGGGTTTAAGGGTTTTAAATTGAGAATGAATTGTCAACAAGTAGCTAGAATGAAGAAGAAGAGAAGAGAGGGTAGTTAAATTAGTGGGGATTTTAGTATATAGTGAGATATAAAAAGGATGATAAGAAATGAAGGGTGGAGATTTAAAACTCAGAAATTTTAATGGTTCTATATATCTGCATTACTTTTTTATTTTTAATTTAGAGGATATTTTTTTATGTATTATTATATATCAAAAAGAAAAAAGATTCAAAATGGATTGTTATACACATAGATAGACTTTTTACCAAATTTTATAATGGACAAGAGTTGGAAATGTTTTTAATGTATTTAAATAGGTTTAAAATGTTTCTTTTATATCTATTATTAGGTCTAAAAATGTTTTTAATAGCAATTTAAAACTAAATCAAATTATATATGGATTTAAAATTCTCCAGGCTCCATATTAACTATAATGTTAAGGCGTTTTGTAAAATTAAAAGTAAATAAATAATAGATACGAGTGCTTTCATTTTTAATAGTTTAGAAATACTATTATCAATCGAATTTTATATAAAAAAAAAGGTGGCAAATATAATTATTTATTTTTGGTACATACTGGAAAAAGTTATATTACTTTATGTTTGTTTCATAGTGTTTGTGGTCAAACAAGAAAATATATTAAAAATAAATTATTTATTTGAACTTGTTTAATTTATAAAATCAACACTACAATATATTTTATTTAGTTTTTAATTAATTCTTATTTTTAAGTTGAATGCATAAAACAACTGTTTAATTTATAAAATCAACACAAAATATATTTTATTTAGTTTTTAATTAAATTTTTATTTTTAAGTTGAATGCATAAATAATTTCTTAAACTTGACATGATTATTAGGGTGTTATTTTATTTATCATGGATAGGTGAGTTTTTGTTTAAGCTGTGTCAAGTCGAGTCTTCTAATAGAAGGATCAGATTTAGGTCTCGGTGAATAGATTAGTTTGAATTTTCTTTGATAAAAAATTATATTGTTTTATATACGAGTAAAACTATTTTTTATGTTCACTTTTTCATATTTGAATTACCTAAGTAAAAATTCTAATTCTACCACTATATATCAATAAAAATGTAATATTTTTAATTCAAATCTCCCCTCGTCTTCACTCTTGTTATAGGTAAATACCTAGCATAACTCTCTTCTCCACATCGAAACAATACAACAGAAGATTAAAAATCTCATATCAACTCCAATTTTTGTAAAGAAAATAATAATTATACATTCCCTAATTTTATCCTGTGAACTTCATATTCTTTCGACAATATATCTTTTTGATACTTCCCAAACTTTTTAAAATAGAGATGGTCATTATTTGGGATTCAAAATATTATTAAAAAGAAGTGGAAAAAACGTGAATAGATTCTTGAACTTTGAAAAGTTCACTTATTTTGAATCATAAAAAATATCGAAATTATTCATATTGAATAGAATGAGTATTAACTATAATTATTTCCATGTATTATTAAAAAATTACTAAATTAATATTATACATTAGGACAGGTAGTATAATTTTTTTTAGATTACATTTAAAAGTGATGTGTCAATTTAATATTATACAAGTAAAAATAGATGAAAAAATATTCATAATGAGGCCTAATATATAATAATATTTCCAACCGATAATTTTATACTCTTTCTGTCAAGACATAATTTTTCACTTAATTTTTAACTTTTGACATTTCTCCAATGTATTTTTCAAAAATAAATTTATTTTATATTTAAAAATGATAATATCGTCACTCTATTAATTCTCTCTAAAAAATTATATCACATCAATTATTGAACAAATATAAATAAATAAAGATTATGTGTAAATAACTTAATTGGCTTTAATAAATTATTTGTGAGGCGCACTATCAACATGAAATTAAATGGGGCGGTATCAGATTATGTTCTAGTACTTCTTTACTTGTCTAGAGGTTGAACACTTAAAAATAAGTTGTTTTTTTTTTTTAAAAAGTACATTAGTGTATATGTACTCAGATGAATTTAAAACTTAAAATTTATAATTATTATAATAACTTTTAAGTTATTATTATAATAATAATAAAATTTATAATCAGAAATTTAATATATTTCACGATTATTGAATTATATAAATCTACGACTTGCTTGAACATAATGTTAATCCAGCATTATTTGTTAATTGTGGTACTTTTATCAAATTATTGGGAAATTAATTAGGGGGTTTATCTAACCTAGAAATGTCATGCTTGAATCATTATGCAATCGATTAAAATATTGTAAAATAATTTGATTTCTTTAGTTGGAGTTCCACCAAAACTATATTCTAATTAAATAAATCATAAATGGAATTTGTTCAAATAAGAAAGGTATGATTGGTGTGGGATAACCAATGAAATAATCATAAGAAGTTTTTTTTTTTTTTTTTAACTTTTTTCTATTTTTGGCGCAAAGTGAAATACTACCCACATTTTCTTCCAATAAAATATAAAAAAAAAAAAGAAATTTATATTAATAAAAAACTAATTAACATTTTAGATTTGGAAAATATAATACCCCCTCTTCACATACCCTTCAATCTTTAAATAAGCGTTAAAAATGAATTAAATTATTGCATATATTTTAAAAATGTCAAAAACTATTAAAAACAAGAGAGTTAGATATTTATTTAAGGCATAATACATAAATGTGCCCTTTAATTTGACTTCAAATCACATTTATGCCCTTCAACTTTGGATGTGCACAAATAGACACTTAAACTTGTATAAAGTTGAACAGATAGACACATATGTCCTACATGTCATCTTACATATCATTTTTTGTCCTACGTGGTGTCTCTATTGTGCCATGTAGGACTCATGTATTTATTTATTTAAAAGTTGGTTAGTGAAAGTGTCTGTTTTGTGCATTGTGAAAGTTGGAGGTCAAAGTTAAAATTTGAAATCAAGTTTAGGGTCCAATATATGTATTATGCCATTATTTAATGTCACATATAAGCATAATATATAAATGCGCCCTTTAGCTTGACTTCAAATCACATTTATGCCATTTAACTTTGGATATGCACAAATAGATACTTAAACTTGTATAAAATTGAACAAATAGACACATGTCATCCTACATGTCATTTTTTGTCCTACGTGGTGTCCTACGTGTATTTTACCACGTAGGACTCATGTGTTTATTTATTTAAAAGTTGGATACTTAAATTGCCTACTTGTGCATTATGAAAGTTGGAGGTCAAAGTTAAAATTTGAATCCAAATTTAGGGTCCAATATATGTATTATGCCTCACATATATTATATACCATAGATTGTTTGCACAAACAAATGATTTATTACCTATACAAAATAATATCCATACGATAACTTTAGACCAACTTTCAAACTTAATGAATCATTTATATCATTTTGCTATTTAGTCCACTTATGTTAGCAGTTAGTAAAAATTAATCAAGTGGTTAGTTAGTTAATTAGAATGTAGTTAGTTGTGGCTGTTAAATCAGCTGAAACTTAAGACTCTGCATAAACAGATTACTGTCATATTACTAGCTCAGATAACAGCAAAATGGACACCGTCTCTTTGATGTTACTGTGCATATTCTGTTAGATGAACCGCGGAGAACTACAATGAATAATGCTAGCGCATACGCGTGCAAGTTGAGATCAGCAGAACTGAGATAAGTAGAATCGAGGTTTCAAGAACGATACAAAAGAACTTTTGGAGATCAAACAGCTCGAGTTATCACAAGACATTAAAGATTGTATAACCATACATTTACAGAATTTCAACATAAAACTTGGAAAAACAAGTAGATCATCGTAGCCAGATATTCGTACTCTATTTTACAGAGCTATGATCCAATTTCTTGAATCGTTTACACAATTTGAACATAATATCCCAATTTCTACAAATGAATCAGCCACTTTTCTTTATTACTAAGTAATTTGAACATAAAATTTGAACATCTAGGATCCCAAAACAGCCCAATTTCATCACCGACCCTCAATTTGTTATTGTTGAACAATTCAATGCACGAAAGAGCATAGTCATCGTTGCACAGCTTCCATAAGTAAACATGCTCACCTTCATACTTATTAGGAGCATTATCCTCCGTTACATCCCACACTTGAACATACACACCGCACCCGTTCACCAGAACTTTTGCCATGTCCAGTGTCCAGTATCGAATAATGTACTCAAACGTCTCGATATATGGAATCAAGAGGGCTCCTGCCTTAATCTCATAACTGGTGATCTTTATCTTGATCTGCCATGGGTTTTCCAGATCGATTTTGGGGGGAGGATATATATCCCTAATCTCAATTAGCTCTCGAGTCACTACGTATGGAGTGTTGTTACGTTTGCAAGCTTCTTCTTCTTCTTTTGATGGAAAAAAATTGTAAAAGAAGGTCTTCTTTAGGCTACGCAACGGTTTTACAAGAGCATATACTTCCTTTTTACTCATTTTCAACAATTTTAGTGGGAAATTGAAGAAGAAGAAGAAAGAAGAGGGAAATTTATAGGATAAACAGAGGCCGTTACAAATGGCGGGGCATAACCACTTTTCAGTTTTCAGTTTTTGTTTTTTTTTTCCTTTTTTCGCTTTCACTTTTTCTAAATTATTTTTTATGCTGGAACTAAATTATTTTTTTAATCATCAACGATGTTATGGTTTGTATTAAATAAATAAGAATAATATTCAATATCATGAATTGGTAATGTTGAAACTACATAGAGATTAATTATGATTGAATTAACTTTTTTTTTTATCAACAACTGTATGGTTTGTGTTAAATGAATAAAAATAGTAGTGAATACGATATATTATTAGAATTGAAATAGTAAATCTAGTTCTACTAACCTACAAGGTTGATTTCGGTCAAATATGTGTTGACTTTAGAATATAAGACATATTATGTTCATCTCAATTTAGGTACTAATATTTTTAAAACAGAAAAATATCATGTTTTATGTTCAAATTGTGTAACTGATTGAAGAATTGGGAGATATATATTTATGTATCTCCCACGCTTTTCAATTGCGTGGAGTCACATAATATGCCACGTAAGATAAAAGGTGTATAAAATTACAAAAAAAAGTTTAGGGGTGATAAAATCTTAATTTAATTAAGGTGTGTCTCTGAAATTTTAATTATAACCTAGAAAGTACTTGTGCATTTCCCAATATTTAATAACAATAAGTTCTTTTTCCGCGGCAATAATTATTGTCATAAAATTATTTAGTGAGAATTGAGTTAATGTCATTACATTCAGAGTCGCTAAAGCCTTAAACGAGATTAAAATTAAACGTTAGCTTAGCCGCTGAGTGGTTGAGAGGTTCAAAACTCATCTTGAGTTCCTAAAATTAGAGAAATATAGTCGAATGTATTTTCATGGGTTGTAATGGAATGATTGAAAAAACGTAAAAGTAGAATACTATTTTTGAATCTTATCGGTGGAAGTTATAACTGTTTGTTTTTCCAATAATTAGTTTTATTATATAATAACTGTTATTATTTGTTAACCATCTTCTTCTTCAGTCACTTCATATTCGAAAAAAACTGCATAATCTCTACTCAATTTTTTCTTTCTGTTTTGATGTTCTCTGCCAAAAAAAGAAGAAGATGTTTACTGCAGGAGAACCAGTTCCTGCAATTGGACGTAAGCGAATACGTACCGAAGAAGAAGAAGGCCAAAAAGAGCTTAATTGACAGAATGACAATCCAAAATCTGATAAAAAAGGAGGGAGGGAAAACAGAGGAGCATAAAACAGAGGGATTGGATGAAGAAGAAGCTGGAGGGAATCGATTAGGACGAAAAAGAAAACGCCAAGATGATGAAAAATGGCGACGAAGAAAAAGAACACAGACAAAAGGGAAAGACATAATACATAAATATGCCTTTTAACTTGGCTTCGAATCACATATATGCCCTTTAATTTTGAGTTTCCACAAGTAGACACTTAAACTTGTATAAAATTGAACAAATAGACACACGTCGTACATGTCATCCTACATGTCATTTTTTGTCCTATGTGGTGTTCTAAGTGTATTTTGTCACTCATGTTTTTATTTGATTATAAGTTGGATAGTTAAAGTGTCTGTTTGTGCATTATGAAAGTTAGAGATCAAAGTTAAAATTTGAAGTCAAGTTTAGGATCAAATATATGTATTATGCCAAAGGGAAATAGTGTCAAATCATCGAAATTTGAAAAAAAAAAATGAGTGTGGAAATTAAGAATCAGGAGGAGATGCTGCTGAAAAAGGAAAACAACCGATGGTGTGTGAATTTGTTGATTTTGAACAAGGAGAATCATCTAAAACACATAGCGATATTGATGATCATCGAGATTTGTCGATTTTAAAATCCATGTGGATTTTCAAGAACATCAATGGAGATCTCCCACATCCTCCCCAAGATAAACTACTCAATTACATCCTCTTCTCGATTCCCAATTTTGAACTCGTGATGAAGATCATGGAATTTAAGTGTAATTTCAAGGATATTATTCAAATGGATGGTGATAATCCCGATATGAACCGGCCTATTGATAGAAAAACTTACCACTTCTGTAAGCTACTATGGGGTAATCAGCAGCAACAACAAGGCAGTATTCAGCAACAGCGACTAAGGGAGACAATCTTACAAATTTAACTGTATCGTTTTCCTGATAACAATAACAATTACTAAAATTCAAATACAAAGAAATTCAGATAAGCAGAATCGAGATGTGAACATGATGATATCAAATACAAAGAGGTTCTATCAAACGAATGTGCTTGCTGTAAGGCCTTTCATAATCAAATCTTCAACTAATGAAAGAGTAATACTAACATAAAAGACTACGGTATGTTGTTTTTGGTCCTAAATTCTACGAGAAAGTAATTTGAACATAAAATTTGAACATCTCGGATCCCAAAACAGCCCAATTTCATCACCGACCCCCAATCTGTTATTGTTAAACAATTCAATGCACGAAAGAGCATAGTCATCGTTGCACAGCTTCCATAAGTAAACACGCTCACCTTCAAACTTGTTAGGAGCATTATCCTCCGTTACATCCCACACTTGAACATACACCCCGCACCCGTTCACCAAAATTTTGGCGAGGTCCAATGTCCAGTACCGAATAATGTACTCAAACGTCTCGATATATGGAATCAAGAGGGCTCCTGCCTCAACCTCATAACTGGTAATCTTTATCTTGATCTGCCATGGGTTTTGTAGATCGATTTTGGGAGGAAGGTACATATCCCTAATCTCAATTAGTTCTCGAGTCACTACATATGGAGTGTTGTTACGTTTACAAGCTTCTTCTTCTTCTTTTGATGGAAAAAAATTGTAAAAGAAGGTCTTCTTAAGGCTAAGGAACATCTTTTGATCAGACATGGAAGAAACAATACAATTCGCCAAAAAAAATATTACGAACTGAGAGATAAAGAGAGGCAGGAAATTAAGCTTGAATTTATAAGAGTAAACTCTAGGTTTTAAATTATTTTCCTACTTTGAGAGGGAAACAGAAAAAAAATACTCCTTATTTTTGGTGTGAAATTTTTAAAATTATTCTATTTATTCCAATTTGTTTGTATTTTAACTTAATATGGAATTTAAGAAGATATAGAAAAATTTTAAATCCCGCGGTCTTAATTGGCAATCCTGAATAAGATTTAAAAAAAATTGTGTTCAACTTTTATTTTAGCACCAGTTTGTGGGTATGCACCATGCGCGTGTGGCCATATAAATAAAAATATTTTTGTGAATATTGTATATTAACAAAATATTTTTAAGTCATATTATGTGTTATAAAATAGAAAATACAAATTACATGTTCTTAAAATTGATAAGCATCCTATATGGTGTTTTTGTTTCTAAGATCCAAAATCTAAAAAACTATACAACTACAATATTTTGTTGGGTTATGGGTCTTTTTCCCTTCCTATGTGGATAAATAAAAGCCCAATTTGGACCAACTCACTTTTGGCCATAAGCCCAATCTTATGAGGCAAATATAAACCCATTTAGGGTCTTATTTTCAGAACAACAAGAGAGAGTTTTCAGCAGCCAAAAGAGAGAAAAAGAGAGAAATTCGCAGTCCAAATTCAGCCTTCATAGCCATCTTCAAATTGCGATTCCCGCTTCGTTTCTTGTCCGATTGAGCTGATTTTTGGACAGCATATTGTATTCATCTCAATCTTTGATTAGGAACTGACAGAGTTGGATTTGGTGGCCTGCAGCTTCAGTTTTGCTGTCGTGAACAGTAGCTGCAAAATTGGTGATTTTGCTCCTTTAATTCTCTAGATTTGGTGCAATCTTATTTTGTTGTTGCTCATTGTTTGGCACTTGTTTTGTGGCCAATTTTGGAGAAAAATATTGTAACTCTTGGTGATTATAGTGGAGCTTTTGGTCCCGTGGTTTTATACTCTTCACATCGAAGGGTTTTCCACGTAAATCTTGGTGTCTTGTGTGATTGGTTTACTATTGTCTTGTTATATTTGTTTGGTTGAATTACTTGCTGCCTTACTATCATATTGCTTGTGATTGTTTGTCTTCTCTTGGTTCAAATCGAAAAGGGAAAGTATAGACTTGGGTATTCTTCCGCTGTTATCCTGTCAGACATTCTTGGTAGTGCATTGTCTTTCCCAACATATTTAAATGAATAAGTGAAATGTTATGTTCTACGTTAATGAAATATGTGTAAAACTAATAACATATAGAAATTTTTTACCGTAAAATTAATGTTGTGTGTTGCACATATTAAGCCCTAGCAAGGAAATTAAATAATAAGTGTCATGAGTGTATTCTTCACTAAGAAATTTCTTTGAAGAATCCAACAACATCCACAGATGAAATTCTTGAACAAATCCAACAACGTTCATAGCGTATTTTGATTACCTTTTACTTTGACATTGATTGAGAAAAAACTGCTCAGATAAATGATACACTCTTCTTTAGAGCCCATAAAAATGGAGAGGGGACTTGAGGAAAATGAAAACTATTCTTGGCTTTATATAATACTTTCACTTTAAATGATTAATTAGTCTCTTTAGCTTCTTTTCATGTATTATAATTGAAAATAACATATAGTAATATATTAACTATGGGATTCATTGTATTGAAATCTACAACTTTTAAGATTCTAGTAATGTAAAGGTAACTGTTTCTATATTTTAGTTAATGTGCAACTTATATCTCTACCTATTTGCTCTCATTAACTAAAATTTGTCTTTTCATTTTCTTTAACGTTTAAATTATTTAATTTTCATAACTATTCAAATATTCTCAATTCATTAATAGTAAAAAAAGTTACTGCTCAATATTTTTTCAAAAATAAAATAATCAGATATGAATATAACATTTTTATTTAGTATAGGGATAAAATGATAATTCAACTTTATATCTTAAAGCTTCTCACTTATAATATAATATGAAAAATTAGTTTGTCTTTAAAAAAAAACCCTTATCTACACTGGTTCTCGAGTTGCTAACCATGGTGTGTGTTAGGTCTAAGACCTAATTTCAAATAATATCATATCAGAACCTATCTCACCCGATGTTGGGACCCTCAAAATTAAAAATTGTCCACGCACCAAATGCTAAGCACTGAGCGTGAGGTGGGGCGTTAAAGAAATACAGAAGTCCTACATCGATGGTTACTGAGATGGGTGGACTCCTAATAACGCTTGGACAATACTCTTTCCTTTAGCTAGCTTTTGGGATGTGAGTTAGACTTAAAAAGACCTAATTTAACAGTAACAACTTGCAAGGAACAGACTTTATGATACAGCCCTACTTATTAATATGAATTCAAACTTTGAAATAATAGGATTCCAACATAGCCTAATTTCATCACCAACACCCAATCCGCGATCACTGATCAATGTTAGAGAGTATTCAAGACTGTCCAGCTTCCTAAAAGTAGAAAACTTACATCTTCATACCTATTAGTCCTGCCATACTTCTCCTCTGTTACATCCCACACTCCAACACGCTTCAATGCTTGGTGGAATATGAACACTGCCAACAGTGTGCATAAAATGGTACAACAAATCACTCCCATGTGTATAGCATGGGAAATCTGAAAAATTTGGACATCTTGTAGATACGGAGATCAGACCAAATATTTGATATCTAAAATGGAAATGCAAATCCTATGGAACATTAAAGCAGCTATTTGTGTTGCCTTCTCGACTTGTGACTTAACAGGAAAATTGGTTCAAATTTGCACAAGAATTGAAAGGTACAAACCTATTGTAAGTTGTTTGGACCAAGCTTGCGACTGGAAGGATCAAATTCAACACAGATGGAAGCTATATGCAAGAAAGTATTTCCAGGGCCGGCATTCAAGGGGTTCTCAGGAATGACACTGGTCATCTCATTATGGCTTTTTCAATCCCAACTCAATGTAAAAGCAACAATCAGGCAGAAGCACTCGATGCAATAGAATGGTGTAATCGAGCTGGATACAACAAATACGATCTGGAGTTGGACTCAATGGTGATTACAAATATGCTTGAAGAGAAAGACACCAACTATCTGAATCTGAAAAGCATTATCAAATGAACTGTCACATTGTTATAGACAAGCCAACCAAGTGGCTGACTTCCTAGCCAAATTGGCTCCATCGAGTGGAAATGGTACCTTCTACTTCTCTTATCAACAGCTCCCCAAAGAAGCGAAGGGACTCTTTCAATCGGATAGATGCCAACTACCTTGTATAAGAAGAAGATATGACGAATGTAATTTTTTTGTTAGTTGGATCGTGTATTTTGCTTGAGTGGAAGGTTATAAGTCGGTTGCCTTCCCTTTTTTTATGTCCTAATTTCCACTTTCTATTTTTGCCAGAGGTTAGGTTTAGCTTATGCTTCAAAAAAAAAAGACTACTGTAGTTATTAGTTTTAACTTATGCTTCAAAAAACTGCAGAGCAAACTCAGCGTTCCCCTCGAGAATATGTTGGCCAAACTAGCATGAAGAGCATTCTATGGTAATGTATGTCATCATTTTAGTTTTGATTTTATAGCGATTAGCTAGGATTTTTCAGAAACAGTTGAGCAGCCAGCAACTTTGATTATGCAGAAAAAAATGGAAATAAAGACTTTATATATATATATACTTGCACAGCAGTTCCCTTCTGTTAGCAGTTAGTTAGTTGATATTAATCAAGTGGTTAGTTAGCTTCATTGAGGTTACGAAGACGATGATATCAGCACATTCAAGTAAAAGAAAAAACACAAGAGGTTCTACGAGAACAGATCAGTGCACTCACTACCAGGCAAAATGGACACCGTCTCTTTGATGAAGTACAATGACTAATGCTAGCGCATACACTTGCAAGTTCAGATCAGCAGAATCGAGGTATGAAGACGATGATATCAGTAAAAAGAAAAAAACATAAGAGGTTCTATCAAAAGAATGTGATTGTTGTAAGACACGATAATACAACCATCTCTAACTAAAGAAATAAAAAACAGTTTGAACTATCTCATCTTTCATCAAAACGTTCGAACTTGTATAACAGATGAATTGAAACTCGTATATTTTCTTGCAAATAAACACAAGTAGACATAATTCCAAACACAAGTACAAAAAACAGATTAAATTTGAGAAAAGAATCATCCATCATATATTCATGTTTCAATTCTTCAATCATTTACACAATTTGAACATAAAACTTGAATTTCTACAAGCCCCTAATCGATCAATTCAGCCCTACTTATTAATTTGAATTCAAACTTTGAAATAATAGGATTCCAACATAGCCCTATTTCATCACCAACAACCAATCCGCGATCATTGATCAATGTCATGCACGATAGAGAGTATTTAAGATCATCCAGCTTCCTAAAAGCAATATTTGCATCTTCATACATATTATTCCTGCCATACTTTTCATCAGTTACATCCCACACCCCAACACGCTCCACGTTCCCATTCACCAAACTTTTGGCCTTGTCCAACTTCCAGTATGGAAGAATGTACTCAGACGTCTCGGAAGATGAAATCTCCAGTATACCTTGAGTGATATTTTGATGGGTGATGTGTTTCCTCAAGTGCTTTCTGCATATGCTATTCATATAAAATTGAATGGGAGGGTCTGTCGTCTCTTTTAGCTCTTGAGCTGTGTTAGAGAATATCTTCTTCCGACAAACCTTTGAAATTACTTTGAATATAAACTTTGAAACAATAGGATTCCAACATAGCCAAATTTCATCACCAACACCTAATCCGCGATCATTGATCAATACCATGAATGATAGAGAGTATTTAAGATCATTCGTCTTCCTAAAAGTAAAACTTACATCTTCATACCTATTAGTCCTGCCATACATTTCCTCTGTTACATCCCACACTCCAACACGCTCCATGTTCCTATTCACCAAACTTTTGACCTTGTCCAACTTCCAGTATGGAAGAATGTACTCACACGTCTGGGACAATGAAATCTCCAGTGTACCTTGAGTGATATTTTGATGGGTGATGTGTTTCCCGATGTACCTTATGTTACTCGAATCAAATATTGTGGGAAGGTCTGTCGTCACTGTTGGCTCTCGAGTCATTACCCCTGGTATGTTAGCAAATATCTTCTTCCGACAAACCTTTGAAATTAATTTGAATATAAACTTTGAAAAAATAGGATTCCAACATAGCCAAATTTCATCACCAACACCTAATCCGCGATCATTGATCAATGCCATGAATGATAGAGAGTATGTAAGATCATCCAGCTTCCTAAAAGTAAAACTTACACCTTTATACCTATTAGTCCTGCCATATTTCGTCTCTGTTAAGTCCCACAAGCCAACAATCACCGCCGTCCCATTCACCAAACTTCTTGCCTTCTCCAAGTCCCAGTATGGAAGAATGTAGTCAAACATATCGAAAGATGAAATCTGCAGCTCTCCAGAAGCAATATCTTGACTGGTAATCTTTTTCGTCATGTGCTTCACGTTATCTGAATGGATTGTCTGGACAGGATCTGTCTCTGTTAGTTCTCCAAGAAAAAATGTCTTCTTCTTACAAACCTTAGAAAGTATTATGAACATAAACATTTGAAATCTAGGATCCCAATGTAGCCCAATTTTATCACCAACACTCAATCGGTGAATGTTGAACAATTCCTTGACGGATAGAGAATAGTCATCATGATTAGGCAGCTTCCGAAAAATAAAACCTGCATCTTCATTACGCTTAGTCCCATCGATTACATCCCCCATAGCAACACGCTTCATTTCCCCGTTCACCAATTGTTTGGCATTCTCCAAGCTCCAATATGGAAGAATGTAGTCAAACGTCTCCGAATGTGAAATCACCAGATTTCCTTCCTCGAGAACATGACTGGTAATCTCTTTCTTGATCTTCCATAGGTCGTTACAATCGAATTTCAGGGGAGATCCTATCTCTACTAGTTCTCGAGTCTTTACCGGTGATGTGTTGTTAACTCTGCAGGCTTCTTCTTCTTCAGTGAATATCTTCTTCTTCCAAACGGGCGCTTCTTCGTTAGCCATTTGATGATCAAGAATTGGAGAATTTCAGCGGGAAACAGAGAAAAAATGGTAACTGATTTCTCAACTTCTGGTGTATTTATAGTTGGAGGAGTCTCCTTTCCAGTTGACACGTGTCCATCTGTTTTAAGTTATACAAAACCAATGAAACAAACTTTGCAAATTTGAAAAATATTATTCAGGATTTGTAGTTCGAAAGTTGATGATTTCTTGCTTATTTACAATCAGCAGATTCAATTCATTACGAGCGATGACTACGATCAGCAAAGAAAATCCTTATGTTAAACACCTCATCTATACAAGGCTGGTGATGTAAATTCTTGCCTGAGACACGCGGGGTGCACCCGTTCTCCAAACTTTGCCGTGTCCAAAGTCCAGTATCGGAGAATGTACTCAAACGTCTTGAAAAAGTGCAACCACAATCATTCCTACAACAATATCTTTTTTCTTGATCTGCCACCGGCTTTCCAAATCTATTTTAGGGGCAGGGTATAAGTCCGTTATATCCACTAGCTCTCGATTCACTAACCATGGAGTGTTGTTAACTTTGCAAGCTTCTTATTCCGCTTTTGATGGAAAGAAATCACTACCCATGGAGTGTTGTTAACTTGGTACGTACTCTTTATATTTGATTGCTAACACCAGAAGAAAGTTTCGATTTATTAGGGAAAAGGGTAAATCGGAGAAGAATGTTGCCCTGATGAACTATTCGTTGCTTGAAGTTTACGATAACATTGAAGCATAGAAGCTTCATATACAGAGCTCCTTTACTCATATTCTAATTCTTTATTTATTGATTGCACAATATTCAACTATTAATAAGCAACTTTACATACTAAATTGATACTACAATTCTGATATAATTATAATAGAGAAACCAACAGAAGAAATGTAATTCCCTTTTCAACAATTAAGTGTCTAAAAACATGAACTACTACAGTACGACACGATTTCTATGTAACAATTTGCCTTTTTTCTGATCTTGATCTTCCACGAATCGTTCATCATCAGATATCAGCAATAAGCCATTGGATTCTTTGCATACAACACGCGGCGTTGAAACCATTGCAAGTTCTTAGCATTCCGAAAAAATGGTCTCTGCAGTAGATCGACAACTGATGGCCTCTTCGATTCTTTGGTAGAAAGACAATCCAACACCAACTCCTCAAACTCTTTCGAAAACTTTCTTTTACCTTTCACACACTTCAGTTTGTCGTTAAGATATACCAAAACTTTCTTCATTTTCCCTTTCCCTTTCCCTTCTTCTACATTAATCTCCTCAAGCACATCTTCCAACTTATCCGGCAATCTCCTCGACCTCTTTATCTTCTTGATCATTGCCTCAAATTCTTCGTGATCGCTTATTCTTAAATTTCCATATGCTAATTCCAGTGCTGCTACACCGACTAACCAGATATCGGAATGAACAGTGTGGGCATCATCACATGGTGAATAGAACACCTCCGGCGCAGCAGCCCATCTGTACAACTCGCCTAGTTCTAGATTCTGTTGAAAATTCATAAACACAAGTAAAATTATCGACTAATAACACAATTGATTTCAACACCTTAATTTAACTAAACAAATTGTTAATTACCGGATGTCCAGGAGGATCATTTTGTAGATCGGTAACAGTTGAGTCAAGGCCAAGTTCTGTTCCGTGACTAACATAAAGAGGAGATTCCAACTCTGAATCGTAAATCGTTGCTGCAAATCCCAATTTGATTTCTACATTCGATTTGAAATTAACATAGATATTCCCAGCACTGAAACACTTATGAATCAGACCCAAATTATGAAGAACAAACAAACCCCGAAGCGCTTGTTTAAGAGCAATAGCAATACAATCCTCTGGTAATCCGTTGTGAAATCGAGTTGACAGAATGTAACGGAGCGATCCTTCTGACATATAAGGCAATGCAACACAGTATCCTCCATGGTATTTCTGAATACCCCATTTTTCGACGTTAATAATGTTTGGATCAGGGATTGGTTGTTCCTCCGCCAGCTTGCTCCTAAGGACTTCTGGTCCGCCTCGGATGAACTTGATAGTGGCATAACCGGAAGGAAGGAGATTGTCGTTGTCGACCCAATCGGATGTGTAGTAACAAGCTTTGTAAATGAGATCGGAAGTGTGGTGGTCGTTTGTATGCAGCAGTTGGAGGTTATTAATTCCGATTATTTCCAGGAGAACGTACTTAGTTCTGGCGTTTCGTTCGATGAAGACATAGCCGGGTCGAGGATCGTAGGTGAATTCGGGTGTGAAGCGGGGAAACAAGGGATGTCCAGCCATTTTTTTCTTGATGAAGAAGAAGATGAAGTTTACAGAGTAAAACAAATTGGGGCTAAAAAGCCGTTACAAATGGCGCGCACCTAACCATTTTCCAGTTTTTCTGTTTTATATATATATTATATATATATATATATATATAATATATATATATATATATATTTTAATTATAATGGCGCACAGTATAACTAATAATATTTTTTTAGTAATTATCAAATAAGTAAATTATTGTGCTGAATAGATCGATAAAATGGATATTCATATTGATGTTTGATACTTGTATTGGAGTTCAACTATTCCGAATTCACATTGGGAATATACTATTAAAAAATCGTTTACATTGGCTTGTTTTAAGTGTTTTTATTTTTTTTGATGTTTGGAAAAGAAAACAAATGCTTAAAAATAAATCACTTTTAGACTAGAAAGTGTAAAAATAAGCTAATACTAAAACTTAGATATGGCTAGATTTTTTAACTTTTAACTTTTGGTTATTATTTTTATAAGGGAAATTGACATGATATACTTTTGAACTTTGTCATTTTTGAACTGAAATATGTCTAGTAAATAAAGCAATTCAAGAATATACCTCTGCCTCTACAAAATTGGATCACATATACTCCTTACCTTACAAAATGGTTGTATAAACTCATACCGTTATAAAAGTGATTAAATTAATTTTTTTTTATTTTTAATATTTTAAAAAATAATATATTTGGTCCTTTTCACACATAAATTATTTTTTAACTTCTTTAATTATTGTTGAATTTCTTTATTCTCATCTTATTTTCTCTCTCATTCTTTAGTGTAAAAATAAGAGAAATAAAAAAAGTGTGAACGAAGATATACAATTTTTTGGAATGTATAAAAGCTATTAAGGTAAGTTTTATTCATCAATAAGCATAAGCTAAAACTACTCAAATAATCGATTTTGACTCTTGTGTTAAGCAAATCATGAAACTAGACTAGAAACAATTTTGTTGAACACATCCAAAGATTTTCTTTGATAATAAGCGCAACCATTCGAATAGTCAATTTATATGAATTTGGAATTCATACAATATATATTCTTGTGGTCTAGCTTTTCTCCGAACTCCCAGAGCTTAGTGCACCAAACTACTTATTTTTAGAAAATAGAGGTATTGCAAACTGAATGCCTACTCTAGTAATTAGACCATTTAAACATATTTACAAGCAAATGGTGAATAATTTCTTATTTGGTAAACACTCACTTATTTAGTTTAATATCAATCATTCATATACCCTTGTGCAAGTTCTTCGCACTTCACATTACCATTATTACTAGTTTCAAGGAAATAACATATTTAGCTTTGATATAACCATTTAATATACCATCACACATCATTACAACTGGAAATTGTCCTAAAAAAAGAAGGGTGATATACCCTAGTCTATGATCCTGATGACTGGAAAATGGTAGGAGTAAATACTGAAGAGAGATGAAAAGACCATTAGAGTGCCCACGAAAATTGGTCGTCGAGGAGGAAATATAAATCAATTCTCAAACTGGTGTGATGAAACAAGCTTTACAAATGCTGTCATGGCAATATTCTGGGAATAAATTTCACCTGACAGATTGGCCCAAGTTGCCTTTCATCAATGAAGAACAATTTTTCATAATTATCACCAACTCATCTGCTTCACCTGTCTCTACCATAACCAATTGTACATCAAAGCTACTGGCAGAAAATTTGATCTGTTTACAACATCATAACGGGCTTTACAGTCAAGTCTTGTGGATCTTGAAGCCAAACACCCTGGGGACAAAGTTTTGCGTTGGTTTTTGCGGCTTGAGGTGTCCATAAGTCATCAAGAAGAGATGAGGAAATGTCGTCCCAAAGTAAGCTCCATCAATATCTTGAGCAGTTAAAGAAATCATAACCAAGAACAAAAAATATGAAATTTATGAGTAGAGACCTAATCTCAAAATCGATATGAGATTTGCAAGTGTGTGTGTGTGTGCGCGCGCGCGCGCATGTAGAGAGAGAGAGAACATATCAAAAATTAGTAGCAGAAAAGGATACTGCCTTGGTACTTCGATCGAGGGTAATAGATGTCCTCACACTTCGGACAGTATATTTTTACAGTACTTGCACGCGGAATATCTGATTGACCAACGGGAAGACAAGGCTGTCCACTGCAGTAAACTCGTGGGCATCTTCCAAAGTCGTAGTTTTTGTACTTCTCCAACTGAAAGGTTTGTCCCAGATATTACCACCACCATCTCATGGACAGGGTTAAATGAAACATAGTAAAACAACACATCAAAAGGAGGAAAATATGAAACTATACAAGAGAATGTGGACAAGCAATTACCATAGCGGCTATTCCCTTGCTAGTCAAAATGTACCGAACATGAATCAAACCATACAACATCTCTGCCGCCGATTCAACCAATTCATTCTGCTCTTCTGTGAACATATCACCTATTCAAAGCAGGAAAAATTTGACAAACTGCAATTGTCTTAATATGAAAGATGATGCAGCATTTTGATATAGGACAGTATTCTTGGTCTCATAAAGACACAGACGGGGAAGTTTTACTTTAGATTATAAAGGAGGATGTGTTTCTAACATGAAACATAAAACAAAAAATGAATAAATCGTTAAGCTTGGTCTGCCCCAAAAGTCCAAGGATGTACTGGTAACAAAGACATTTTCAACTTGAACATAAAAGTAGATTCAAGACTTGCAACAAATTGATAGCTTGTTAGATCATGCAACAGAAATTATTCAGAAACGTCACATATATCATTTTTCCAAAACATCAGAATTAGTTAAGAACCATGTTAATAGATTAACCCCCAACCTCACCCACCAATGCAAAGAAAAATAAAAGGATAACTCGTAATGTTTTACACCGAGAGATGGAACTGCTAAGGAAAATAGAATTTTTGACGTCAAATAATTAGGAAAAAATACAAGATTATTTAAAACTCACAGCAAAAGAACCCTAAAACCTGAAATATCTGGCCATGGAAGCAGATTTGGCGGATAAGAGTTCCCCACAAAGGTATCAATCTTTGTATGGTTACTAGCAAAGGAGGCCACTTTAACAGCGTACAGCTTGATGAGCAGAGGTATGACACTGCTCAAAATGCTTTCTGTGTAACGGAACAGATGAGACAGTCAACCATCTATTTCTGCATTGTCCATACACAGCTCATTTGTGGAGAATCACCTAAACCTTAAAGGCTTAGCATGGACAATGCCAGGCAAGATAAAAGAAGCTCTAGCAGCTGGGAGGTAACATGTTCACATGCTTAGGATAGGAGTAGATGCAGAATTCTCCCAGCTGACAATCTGGAAGCAGAGAAATTCCAGATGTTTTGAGAGCTTAGAGATATATGCAGAAGATCAAGATGAACTTCATCTTACTGCTATGTTTTTGGTGTAATCAGATTTACGCTAATGATACTGGGTCTCCATCTTTTGACACCATCAAACAAGCGAATACATGAAAGAGAAGGGAGTTAAAAACAGCAGACAAAAGAATATACCAATATTTATTGCAACACATGCCATAATTCCAGAAGAAAACTGAACTCTTGATTGAAAAGAAGCAGCTCCTTTTAAGTTCTATCAGCAGTTAGCAGAGGTAAACAGGAATTTCTCCCCTTTCCATCCCATTTTTTATTTTTAGCAAGGACAGTTGGTTTCCTTTTTTACTTTCCAATGAGATGTGAGATAGAATACAATACACAATTAGCCATAGGGGCACCACAATTTCAATATATCAAGGTTTACTGGCTTAAATTTGCTGCATTGTGGCAAGAAGGTCTCATCAAACATGGACAATGAGAGACAAAGGAGATGCTCCCACTGTAATCACAGGCGCGCTTAATCCCTAAAGCGAGGCTCAAAACGTGTTGAGCTCTTCTCGTCGCTTAATGTGCGCTTCAGTATCGTCATCAAAGCTCTAAAGCATACTTTTCCTTGCCAATGAGCCTCTTTTGAAGAGGTGACACCAAACCATTGATAATTCAGTTTTTCGTAAAAAGAATTTCCATTTCTTTGTTCATAAATTTGACATTCATACTCCAATCGTTAGTCTTTGAATTGACATATATATATTTGTATTTTTCTCCCTTTGCGTCTTTTTTCACTAAAGCCCACACTTTATTTGCACTAAAACTCCTACAGATCTTACAACTTTTTTGCACTTTTTGTTTTTGATAACACTGGACATTCCTCCAAAACCTTACTACTCCCACAGTCCCAATTTATGTGAATGTGTTTGACTAGCCACCAAGTTTAACAATGAAAGGAAGACTTTGAAACTGCAGTTTAAAATAAGCCATAAATATTTAAAATCATCTCATTAAGTGTGAAGTATTCAATTATCCTTCGGAGTGGCCCAGTGGTTTGGAATTGGGACTTCCATATTGGAAGTTTCAAGTTCGAAACCCCTTGCCAGCGAAAGCACGGGGTTTGCCTTTTAGGTCGAGCTCGTCGCACCGGGCTTGCCTAGTGCGGGTTACTCTCTTATGTGGTTTGCGAGCTATTGCATAGGAGCGGGGGTTTTACCCTGTGCGCACCAAAAGGGTAGCAGCTGCGGGTTTCCCTTGTCAAAAAAAAGTGTGAAGTATACGATTTAAATGTTACAAAAAGAAAAGAGTGTGACATAAATTGGAGCAGAGGGAGGACTAGATAAGAACTTTACTTCAAATGACTTAAAAGTCACATGAACATAAATACTTAAAATGACTTAAAAAATACATTTGCGTCACCTATGGACATTTCTACACATTATGATGGTACAGCTTACACCAGTTGACTAAAACCTGGAAGAGTGACTGAAAAAGTATAACAAACGAACTCTAAATTCTAAGTTTTAGCACCCTGTTTTAGGATCTAAGACTTTATACAAGTCAAAATAACCATTTGGGACTTGCTTGAGGGGTTTGGGTTGGGACACAAGGGGACAACCCACAAATAGATTGCAGATTTTTTCTGGTATTGTTTGCTTCACAACACGATCACAGCAGGGAAATTTTTGTCATCGCAATCGCATAGGGCAGTGTAACAGGTATAAAAGCTAAAGTTTTTTATTTCATTTCAAGACATTTTTGGGGTGCTCTGCATTCGGTTTGGTGCGATTTTTGGAGAGGAAATCATCAACTAAGTTTGGATAAGTTTCTTAGACTAGTATAAGTGCCTGTTTGGATCGACTTATTTTAGGTGTTTTTAAGCCAAAATAGTTTTTTGTTACCAACCAAGTCAAAAAAAAGAAGCCAAAATAGCTTTCAAGCAGTTTGAAGTGTTTGGGTAAAGTTAAAAAGTACTTATAAGCACTTATTTTAAAGCCAAAATAACAAAAATAAGCCATAAGTTAGAAATCCTAACTTATGACTTATAAACCAAAAGCCAATCCAAACAGGCTCTTAGTTATTATATGTCAGGACCATGAGATTCAAAGCTTCAATCATTGATTTTGAAGTGTCCAATGGAGGGATTTTGTCCTAGATTCTAGAATGTGCATTTTAGGATTTGAAGGTATGTTGGATTGGGAATCTAATTACAGATTTGAACTCGGGAACTTCCGGGTAACTAATTTTCAAATAAATTTTGGATTTTGACGCTGGGGATTGAGTTCGAATTTTAATAACTTTAATTTAGACCATGTACTAAATTATGGGAGTAGATTCTTATCTTTGTTTGACATTGTTGAACATTCTTTTGGCTAGAGTTGAGCCATTTGGACATGTTTGGGTGTGGAAAGGAGGTCATAAAAGGCTGAAAGCTTGCTTTAATCGAGTTAAGTCGAGCCTTTTTTGTCAATAGGGTAATAATTCCCAATTTATGTGTAATTCATGACTTGTAATGTGTAGGGATAATTTATACATGGCATGACACGGATATATACAACTATCAGGTTAAAAGGGGATACTTGAAATGCTAGGCTTTTGCTTTCGTACCCATACCCACATTTTGATGAGTTGAGCATTATATATATGTCATGTTGAAGTTGGGCTAGTTAAATACTAGTAAAGCGCCCCCAAGGCCTAGCTCGAGTGGCAAAAGGTGGAGGATCTGTGGCTTAGGACGCAAGTTCAAGCCCCCCCAAACCATGCAAAGTGAAGCCAATGGTAGAGGGGCAAGCCCATTATCCACCGAGTTTAGAAGGCTGTGATTGGTCAAAAGGGTGGGTCACAAACGGATTTCTCGGTTATCCAAAAAAACACTAGAAAAGCATGTTCTAACTTCTATCTTCATATCTGTTGAAATTCATGCTTTATACGCTATGTAGTGTACACTGATTTCTTTTTCAGCTCCAAATATGAAATTGATATAGTTGTACAACTTACTTGTAACGAATTAGGGACCATGTGATATGGGGACTATTGAGTTTGGATTGTAAAAGTAACATGAAGGACTATTTGGGTATGTAAGATCGTTGATATGATCATTTAGTTTCACAAAAAAAAAAGAACATTGATATGATCATATGCGTGTGGATATGAATCTGTCGCTTATGAGTCAACGACTTGGTACGTCCCTAGGGGTGTACACGCTAACCATGAAAGAGTTAGCCAACTGAGTTGAGAAGTGAATTATGTGATAAAGATTTTACCTTTACTGTCTTCTTTGACTATTTAACTTTGTTTGATTCGTTATCTGTATCGAACATTTCTATTCTGTTGGTTTGAATTGCGATAAATGCTTAAATGTTGTTAATTGGCTATTCATGCCTATATTCTTGTTAATTTCTCATTCCCTTATATGTCCCACCTAAATTGCATAAACTAAAGGTAAAGGTGTCTTTTTAAGTAACATTTCTCATTACTCTGTGGGAGCAGTCAATGAGACTTATTGGGTACACATTGATTTTCACACGCAAGCTACACTTCCTACACTTTTTGGTACAAGTTCGGATCACATTACCAACATGGTACGCGAGTGAGTTCTAGTTGTGATCCAGTTTTTCAGTAGTGTATCGTTTGCCTTCTACCATAGTGGTCATGACATGCTTTCATGTCATTATGTTGTTGACTTCTCCATTTTCGAACTATTTACTAGTTGAGAAATTTGTACCTTTCTCTTCAGTTTGCTCATGAGTCATGACAATGTAACATCAATTCAAGAAAATTTAATTATGTGCTTTTAATTTGGCTTCCATGTTGTATTAAATCTCTAATTTATGACTTTGTCGATTGTTAGCTTTTATTAGTAATGCTTTCGCATAATTAGATTTTGGGTAATAAATGTTTTGATTTGCCTAGACTGGGATAGTCAATCATAGCTAAGGGAGGGTTTGGATCGTGATAGGAAGTTACTCATTTATCCAATTTTATTATTTTTGTGAGCATGAACTTGACCCAAAATTAACTTTCAGTAATTTCTCCCAGCCTATATAAGAACCAGTGTTTTGGACGGCGAGAGGCGACAAAAGGCGACAAGGGCCTACCTCGCCACGCGGCGAGGCGAGCAGCGAGGCGCTCACCTTTTTGAATCGAGGCGCCAATTAATACCAAAAATTAAAAACATTTAATTGCACATATAATATTCAAAATTTCAATAGCAATTACATACATTACAAATACTATAATAATTACTATAGAAGAATTAATTTCTTTTCAAAAAAATAATGGACAGCAGTCACAACACAGTGAAAGCAGAAAGCATTTTACAGTAATCCGGGACAAAACAGAGAGAGAAGAAAACAGAGGAAAAAAAGAGTAGTGAAGGCAGGGACAGTGAAGAGTGAAAGAGAAAGAGATGAATGGAGCAGCAACTCGAGGGAAAGAGACGAAGAAGAGAGCAACGACTGAGGAAGAGAAGAAGAGAGCAGCGACTGAGGAAGAGAAGAAGAGGAATACATGAAAGTCTTATGAAAGTTTGAAAATAGAAAAAAAAAATATTATTAAGTTAAAACTTTTTTTCAAAAAAATCAAAATGGCGACGCCATTTACGCCGCCATTGGGTCGCCTCGAGTCTCCTCGCCTCAGTGGATAATGGCGACACAGCCTCGCCTCGCCTCGCCATTCGCCAAAGGCGCTATGGCGAGCGCCTTTCACAACACTGATAAGAACTTGTCATCCTAATCAACCTAGAAGCTAGAACATATCAAGTAAACCTAACTAGTTTTCCGCATCTTCCATTCACTAGGTACTAATTTGTGGATATAGTCCATAAGAAACCAAAAAAAATAAAAATGAACCCAATTGTTTCAAAGACGAGAAAATTATCCTTCAATATAATGTAAAGATAAGTCCAAAATTAATTCTCTGGAATTTCATAACAAAATATGAAGTAATCTAAATAAGAGAAAAAATATGTACCATGGGAGGATTCAACATCAAGGATGAGGTCAAGTGCATAGTCGTAGTAGGGAACTTGACTGCTCAATCCACATAGGTTAAAATCATCCTGAATGTAATCATCATCAACTTCACAGAAGAACTCGTTACCACGCAGGTTACAAAACCAAGAAATCCATGAAGTATCATCCCCATCAGAACCACTAACATCAGACTCTTCACTGTCCGTTTCAGATTCCTCTACAAAGTAGATCAAAATGAGATTATACTCCTGTCGATTTTGAGATTCAATGGTAGTGCATTATGGGTTGGCATAGTATGTCACACTATACCCCACGAAAAAGTAGCACCACAAGAAGACTAAATTACGTATTTTATTGAGAAAAAAGTTGTGACATGCTTTCCACAACCCAACACAAGAACCAACTATAAGTAAAAGATCAAGTTAATCTACTTGAAAGGCTAAAGGTTTTTAACAATCAAACCATTAAGCCTGACTTGAAACAGGATAAATAATACAGATAGTGTTAATTAGTAAGGGCAATATACCATATAAAAATATCAATTTTAACTTCATAACTTCTATCCCAGAGTACAATTGACTGATACTACAGCAATATATATTGACAAGTACTAGCATAAAAAGACCACCAAAGTATGGCCTGAACTTATGATTGCACATCACAACACAAACTATTTTAGAAAAAAGAACTCAACTTTGTAAGCCACTAACAAGTATTGACTATGTATAACCAAGCAAATTACATATGATTCCACAAAGATAATCTGCATTTCTCCATGTTGAGAATCTGAGAATATCAGAAATTCAATTTGGAAACATCCACAAAGAACAAGCAACAAAATAAGCAAGACAAACAAATTGAAGAAACAAGGAAGTAGCTAATCACAACTAAAGCCTATTATGCTCATCTCCAGCAATTACTCCCAAAATCACATCTCTATTAAAACATGTTAAACCAAAACAGCTGGATCCTCTATTCTACCAGCAGCTGCAGAAATGATATCAATAGCTAATCACAAAATACTACAGTTTTAACCCGATAAAAACAAAATCCAATGCTTTCTAAAAATGGAAAATATTTAATGGCGAAAAAAAAAATCCTAACCATCGGAGCACTTGTTTTTGTTGGTATTACGATGATCAAAATGCGATTTTCCAGCACCACCACCACCACCGGTTGACGTAGAGGGAACAGCTTTATCCTTCAAAGACCTAGATGTAGAAGGCGACAACTTCTCTAAGTGCTTATCCAACGCATCGTTGATTCTTTTCCGATCCAACGGTCCACCGATCATCTCCGACTTCGATGAACCACCACCTCCTCCTCCGCCACCTCCTCGATCTCTATACATTTCTATCAAGTCTTTATCAAACCTTGCTACTATATATCTATATCTGCATTCAGGAGATTACAGAAAGTTAAGGAAAATTGGAGAGAAATTGAAACTGAGAAACAGTGAGTCGGGTTGAGGAAGATAATTAGGGTTTCAAAAGGGGAAAGTGATAGAAGAAGACACAGAGAACTTCTATGGGGTTCTCTCTCCTTTTTTTGATTTTGTTATTGTTAGATCTTTTGTTTTCTTTCTCCACCTTTGTTTTTTTCTTTTTTTAATTTTTGACGCTTAATACATCGATAATCTTTAAATTATAAGCAAATTTTATTTACAAAAAATCAATTTATTTTAATAGATTGTCGAAATGATTATTTTTTGACGCTTAATACATCGATAATCTTTAAATTATAAGTAAATTTTATTTACAGAAAAATGATTTATTTTAATTGATTGTCGAAACATATAATCATGTATTTCTATCAAATGTTTTTTGTTCAAGTTTTAATATAAAGAAAATTGTTATTGTGGTTTGCAACTACGGCGGGTAAGGGTGGCGACGGAACCAGTATCGGGCGGACCAAACCAGTAATTGTCGAAACTGGCATGGAATCGGGATCGTTCAGCCGGAATTGTTCCGAAACTGGTAGGTCCGGTAGTTTCTGGTTGGAGCTGTCCCGGTCCGCCAGGGAACCGGTAATATACCGGACCGGTTTCCAGGACAGGACGGGTTTTTTTTAAAAAAAATAATTAAAATTAATTAAAACTTAAAAAATTAGTTTTTTTTAATTGAATATAATTTATATTATAATAATTTTAAATTTAAAATTAATAATATATACCTTTAAAATTTATAAAATTTAAAATTTAAAATTCAAAGTTTAAAATTTATGAAATTTAAATTTCAAAGTTTAAAAAATATAAATTTTAAATTTTAATTTTAAATTTTAAAAGTTATAAAATTTAAATTTCAAACTTTAAAAGTTATAAAATTAAATTTCAAACTTTAAAAGTTGTAAAATTTAAAATTCACAATATTAAAAATTAAATTTAATACACAAATAATAATAAAAAATTAAGGTGATTAGCCTATACTTCTATTAATATTTATTTGATATTACAATTTTTATTTGATATTACAATTTCATCTACAAAAATATTAGTAGATTATTAAAAGATTTAATCTACACAACCACCTTCTAGGAAGGGCTCTGTTTGAATTAAATCTCGAATTATCATACTCTTACTAATAGTCGGTGTCATTTAACATTTCTATAGTAACATGATCGAGAATTGGTTGAATAGATAAATCTTCCATTGATTCAATCTCGTTGTCACTATAATCTTGCATGATTTCATCAACATCATTTTGAAATTTGGTCGGTAGTGGTTCATGATCCAAATTTCTTCTCTCGACATTAATCCAATCTCTAAATAATACTGAATCTCCAAGCTATCTGCTGCTAGTGAATGTCAATGATCTTCAGTTTGAAACCTTGCTTCACTAAAACCGTCTTACGAAGCTAGTGACGACGCTTGAATAGCTAATATATCTCGATTCATCAGTTGTAGTTTTGGAAATCCTTTGCCGCGATTTCTCCACCATGCTAGAACATCTTCAGTAGGTTATGTATTTTGATTGACATATGCATCAAAATTATTTCTATTATTGTGAGAAAGTTCAAGATAAGAATCTAAATAATCATCAATATTATCTTCATTAAGTCTACTCCTAGAACTTTGAGGTTCTTGTTCACTTGATAAATTTATATTAGAATTGTATAATTCATACAATTTTCTAGCTTCAAATTTTATGTTATCTTTAACTTGTTGACAACTAGGAATTTTACCCAATTCACTATCAATATCTAAGTTAAAATATATTTTATCAACCATTTTTGATGCACCTATATCTTTATAATGAGGGTTTAACAAACAAGCGGTTAAATAAATTTGAGGAATAGGAATATAATATTTTTTAAATTTTTCAATCATTTTTTGTATAGTTTCTTGAAATCTTGGTTTATTTTTAAATTTATATAATTTAGAAGAAATCATACAAATATCAGGTAAAACAGTACAAATTGATAGACTAAAGTACAGATATTCTTTTGGTAGTTAAGTAAAAAAATTTTAGGAAATCTATAAGTTCATTTATGTCACGCCAATCACTATCATCGAGTTTATATGACATACCTGAATTATGAACATTCCAAATCATTTGTAAGGGTATTTATATTCATAAGCGATTACAAGCGTTTCATATAAAGAATTCCATCTAGTAGACACTGTTTTTGGAATTTTTCTAGGTGGAAGATTATATTCTAAACAACGATTTTGAAAAACTCTACGCCTAAATTTAACTTGACATTTAAATATAAAATGACATGCATTTTCAATTTTCGTGCAACTGTTATCATACATCTATATACCATCTCTAACAATCAAATTAAATGTGTGCAATACACCAAATATGATAATCATCACCATAAATAGGACAAAGAGTAGGTTTTAATGATTCAACAGCAACATAATTATTTGAAGCATTATCTAAGGTTATACTACTTATTTTATTACATATTCCATAAATTTGTAAAATATCTAAAATAGTTTGAGCTATATAACAATCGGTTTTTTGCATCTGACAACATTTATAACCTAATTTTTTTTAAAATATTCCAATTTTCATCAATCCAATGTGCAGTAACAGTCAAATAATCGTTACCTTTTATACTACAACCCATAACAGAAATAATAGCTATTTTACAATTATTATGATAAAATAAACAACGGAGATATTGAAAATGTTGTGCTTGATAATTAAATAAAGCATTTTTTATTGTATTTCTAGCAAAATCTTTAAAATGTTAATTATATACAATTTGAATATAATGTATAAAATTGGAATTTCAGCAAAACTAAATGGCAAATCCATAACAACTATCATTTTAGCTAGTTCTTCAAAATTTTTTTCTCTACTATATGAACGGGGTAAACTAGAGCCAGAAACATTAGAAGGATTTAATTGTGTTTGTACCATGTTAGAGCCGCCTACTCCTACATTTTAAGGAAGGGGGTACCGTTCTTATTAGCTTCCGTTACCGCTTTAGCATGCAAAAATTCATATTACAACAAGACATTAAATTATTACTCAAATGTCTCGTCCTACCAGATTTACCAACAGTTTTATGATTTAATCTATGTTTACATTTATTACAAATAGCTTGTGTTTTATCTTTATTTTGTGTCATAAATTGTCAAACAATCGATTTTTTTAGCACGTTCTACCTTAGGCCTAGGATGTACGGGGGGAACAGGGGCAAGACAACGAAAGGGAGCGGGACTAGGAGTGGGAATGGGAGTATTAATAGCCATAGGTGGCTCAGTTTCATTATCATCATCATCAAAAGTAGGTGTATCAGTATAATCATCAATGTCATTATCATTATCATAATCTCGAGGCAATTATGAAGCTCTAAATCCAATTTCAAAGATCAAATAAGGCAAAAACGAAATTTCATCAATTTTAAGAGATTAAATGTTAAAGAAGTAGAGAGTTGAAAGAATAGAAGATGATTTTGTGAATTTGTGATTAAAAAGAATAAAAGTTTAGGGGTATTCATAGGTAAAAAAAAGGGTTAAAGGTGTAATTTTTAAAGCTTTGGAATATTAAAAAAGTTAGGGGGGGGGTAGGGGGTGTAAATGGCTGCAAAAATGGGGAAATAGCCGTTGGGGGGCCCCACTAGCCGTTACCCAACGGCTCTAAAACGATCAGAATTTTTTTTAAAAAAAAATTAACTAATTAAGGGGACCCGACCGGACCGGTAACGGATCGAATTTACCAGAACCGAGAAAAATCGGTAAATTCTGGTTTCCGTCCCATTATCTGTCCCAAAATCGATCCCTACCAGGATAAACCAGAACGAAATCGGACCGAGACTGACCGGATCGGTAACCAGATAGTGCCGGTTCCATTGCCAGCCTTAGCTACGGGTGAACACTTTGTACACACTGCTAAACTTTATAATATATAATAACATGTAAATCACACAATAGATGTAAATTGCTCTAGGTAAATTATAAGCAACAGACTCGACTTAGAAGTGTCATTAAGTGAGATCATTTTTGGGTCATGTGTAGGGGTGTGCATCGATCTGTTCGGTTCGATTTTATGTATTACTGATTCAATTTTTCGATTTTAAAATAGGAAAAATTATATATAATGGCAGACTAATAATTCAAATTATAGAAAAGTTTCATGTTTTATATTCAAGCTTGTATTGGACAAGAATTAGTGCAATTGAGGCACATTTTATGGTAAATAACAAGTTTGCTAATTTCAATATTTTTTTTAGTTTGACACGATTGTCTGGGACATCGTTAGTCTATAATGTTTAGACGAATTATGGAAAGTTAAAATAATGGACATCCATGAAAGAACCTAAAAATTCTTTTAAATGGTGATTTTTCTTGTACTACTTGTTAGCAAGGCAAGTTAATTGTGAGACCATCATAAAAGAAAGTTGAGATTGAATCTCCTGCGTTCTAGGAACGTATACAAATATTTGTGGACTTATTCATACACCTAGTGGAATGTTTAGATACTTAATGGTCCTAATAGATGTTTCTTCTATATGGTCTCATGTGTGCCTATTATTATCTCGCAACTTGATGTTTGTAAAAATGTTGGCACAAATAATATGTTTACATGAACAATTTTTTTCAGATTAGTTCATTCAATGATGGGATCACGACTCACCTAAAGGGTAAAGTAATTGAGAAAAAATAAATCTGAAAATTACTCTTGGAGTAATAAAATTGAAATTTACTCATATAATAGTAAATCAGAAATTTACTAAAGCAAAAGGCACATGACGTAATAAACTTGGAGTTTACGAGTACTAATAATTTTATTAGTTGGCATGAATAATTTGGTCATCCCAAAAATGTGCATACTGAGTAATGGACATACATTGAAAAACTAGAAGATTCTTCAAGAATTCTTTACGTTGCTTGTTCTCGTGATAAAGTTGATTGGATCAACTAAAGTTGGGACTAAATTTCTAAATTCTGAAAAGTATAAAAGGTGAATATGGGTCCGTTCACCTATCATGTGATATGATAAAAAGATGCATTTATAAGATAATCACATGTGCATTTGTTGTCAACCAATAGTTTGACTTTCACAAAATTGTTTGTGCAAAAATAATTGAGTTAAGAGCACAATTTCAGAATATGTAATCAAGACAATTTATCTTGACAATATTGATAAATACTCAAGATGTTGTGACATTAAGTGTCTGAGATAGTGAAATCATTGCTTGTGAAAAGAAAGCTTCATGTGTTGATCTGAAATATGATACTGCATACAAAAGTAATTTTATGCATCAAACCAATAAATTATGATCAGATTTTCTTTCAATTGATTTATGGTCAGGAACCACATACTTTTATCTGATTATTTTGGTATTTAGTATATAATCAATGAATATACAATGATTTACAAAGATAGATTCTCCAAAAGATTGAGATATATGTTAGTTTGTCTAACATAAGGGGGAGATAGAAGCAACACAAAAGTTGTAAATACTCCTATTGAATGTCCCTTAATGATTGAGTCTACGACATGCGTGAAGCATGATGGACTAATCAATTCTAAATAAAATAATCTTTGAAAAAGGGAGAGGATCAAATAATCAAAATGATCATAATAAGAAGATAATGTGCTCTTGGAGAGCCTACGACATAACACTTTATGAAAACCTCGTGAGAGGGGTAGCTACCTAAAATAATGAAGTGATGAAATCTCAATAAGTTTTGTCATATTGTGAATCGATACAAAATGGTATATCATTGACGATATTTTTGATACAATGGCGCGCAATATTGTAAAAGATTATGAGGATATGAATTCTACATCTATTAAAGCATGCTTGTGTAGATTATTTATTATCAAGTGAAAAGTGGAATGATGCATCTTGGTAAGCGTAAAGCTTATTTGACTTGCAATCTAGGCACTAGAAGATGTCATACATCTAATATTGAATGTTGTTACTTGACAAAATTGATATGAAAATATCCAGTGGGTTCAAAATCTAAAGCATATACAAGTTTTTGGGAACTTGTTTATCATCCTCATAAAGATTAAATAGATTAAAAATGCATAGAGCATATACAAGTATTATTATGCAAGTTGATGACTAGAATTGAAACTCTTGGCAATAGATTATTTGCTTAAAGAAGTTGAAGTAAGAAACTTGCAGAAATATTTGACCCTGAAGGGAAGATTTATAAAAGCAGATAGAAGAAAACATATTTCGTTAGGGTTTTTCTACACTCATAAGCTCCCAAGAATGGTGATATCAACAAGCAAGAGGTTTGTTCAAGTTGTTGATTTATTCACCAAGTCTTTACCAACTACAACTTTCAAAAAGATGATGCACAAGCTTGGAAAACGAAGATTCTAGTCTCTGAATTGATGTTCTCATAAGGGGAAGTTAATACGCGATATACTCTTTTTCCGTCACAAGATTTTGTCACACTGGATTTCCTTGTAAGTTTTTTAATGAGGGATCCATAATGCGTATTATTATATATGTGTACTCTTTTTCCTTCACTAGTTTCTTTTACACTGGTTTTATCTAGTAAGATTTTAACGAGACACATAATCTAACGACACTCAAGGGAAGTGTTATAAACAATTTGTATTATAGTGAATGTCTAATTATGTTAGGATATGGTTACGAATCCTACTTGGGGACCAAGTAAGGTTTTCCCTATAAAGAATTTTCCTTCATTGTAAATAGGATTTGTGAAAGATTTATGAATCCTGAATATACTATGAATAAGAGATCTTTTCTCTTCTCTCTACTTTCTTCTTCTAATTTTATATAGTTTCATAACATATTCGATTTAATTAGAAGTTATTGAATTAAAAAAAAGATTTTTTAAAAATTAAACTAAGAAATTACTACATATGAACAATAATTTTTTTAAATATATATATAAATACCCTCCCCAATGTCAGCACTAACTAGTTGTTGAGAAAAGAAATTAGCAACGGCGAAGGGATCTATTCTCTTTGATTGTGAATTGGTAAAGCGATTAGTGAAATTTGTTGGTGGAAAACAAAATGCTTGAAGATGTTTACGATAAGAGAATTCCATGGAAACTCGCTATTTCTTCACTGAATTGAATTGAATAATAATAAGAAGAAATATCGTAAGAGCGGTGGATTTTGGAAACAGAAAGATAAAACAAAACCCATTCTTGATGAGGATGAAAAGCTGATTATTGGGTACAAGAGAAGCTTGAAATTCAAGCATGATGCCCCTTGTTTAAATGGGAAATGGATGATGAAAGAGTATAATCTTGCTGAATCTCTTGTTCGTCAATTGAAATCAAAGGAGAATAAAGATTTTGTTATCTGTGCGATTATGAAAAAAGCCCAAATTATTAATCAAAGGCAAAATCTGTTTCAGTTTCAGATGATGTTGTTGAGGCCAACAAGTTTATTGATAGTGTTCTGCAATCACAGTCACAAGAACCCAAAAGTTGAAGCGTTTTCTTTGAAATCAAAGATTTTTCTAACTCATATATGTTGGTGTCATTTTGTATTCTCTTGGTCTCTGTTCATATCAAAAGAGTAGTAGAATTAAGAACAATCCAATTTTCATCATACTTATCATAAGTCAAATTCTATTAAAAGAATTGATCATATATCATATATATATATATATATATATATAATATATATATATATATATGCTTCATAGTGTTGGATTTTAAAGGTGTGAACAGGAAAATGAAGGATTATGATTCTCTTGAACGATTGTCACTTTGTTGGAAGATTGTGTCATTTCTAAAGGGTTGTGCCTTTTTCAAAATATTGTGAAATTTCTGAAAGGTTGTCTTCTTTCCTAAGAGTTGTGACCTTTATCCGTTGTTCTCTATAAATAGAGAGATTGTCTCTCATTTTTTAGCATTGAATTATTCCTTCTTTTGCATACATTTCTTACAAAACAAAATCGATCGATCGTTTCTGTATGTGTGATTCGTTGTTGTCATTTTTAGTTTGTTGAAATTATTGAAGTTTGAGGTATCACTACTTCTTTAATGGTTAATCCGTTTTATCTTGGAAGGAATTAATCTGTAACCTCGGGTACTTGAGGGGATTAAATTTCTCAAGGACACACAGTGAATTCCGTGGACTCGGATAATTCTCTGTGTTTTTCTTTTCATCTTTTATTTCTTCTAGTTTGCTAATTTGGATACAGGAGATAACACATAATTATTTCTTCCATTAGAAGTTTATTATTATGCTTTGAAATTTATCATATTCATATGCCTCAACATCACTTTTGAAAGTCTCGTGTAAGGGTGTACATGATCAGGTTGGTTCGACTTTTTTCAAATATCAAACCAAACTAAAATAAATTCAGATTTTTCAACCTCGGATTGTTCGGGTTTTTCAAATACCAAACAAACTTATTGTGTCGAATTTTTAATTTTTAAATCAAATCAAACTAATTAACTTCGGATTTTTCCAGATTTTTGGATTTTTCGATAAAGTTTGCATACAAACATATAAGTAACTTGTGCTCAAATATTTCTTTAGTCCAACCAAAATACAATTACCTAAGGTGTTTTTTAAAAAAATTACACAAAATATTATATGAGTATTGATGACACAAAAATATTCAATAAAAAATAATAATGAAAAATAATAATATAGTAAAGTCATAATGAAAATAATCATAATTTAAAAGTACTAAATCATGTTAAAATAAGTATTAGTTACATAACTAAATATTTAAGAAAATTTAAAATTAGATTGTGTATTTTAATTGTCTAAACCAATGTGAAACTAAAGAATAAATATTCAATATTATTATCAATCTTAGTGTTGGATTGATTTCTTTTTCTACATTGGTATTAATTTGATCTCCGAATCCATTTTCCTGAAAAATATTTTCTACAATTAAAAGATTTATGATCAATATCATCAAAAGTTTAACAAGTAATTTTAGAAGTAAGATTAAAAGGAGTCATAGTTAGAAGGATCTTTTTGATATATTATTTGAACTATGATTCAGAGAATTTCTTCTCTAAATCATTGTTCTCTTAGATCGTATAGAACTATAGTTGGAGACTTTTTAATGTTGTTCAACTGCATTTTTACTTTCTCTAATTCTTTTGTTAGTAAGTCGACTTCAATTTAACTTGCTTCAAGAAATATCTGCTAGTCTAAGAATACATCACAAATATATCTTGAATACATACTTATCTATATTTACTATTTGCATTAAACCAAGAAATTTAATCTTAGGAAGGGACAAAGAAACAATTGATAACACCACAACTAACATTAATGAGAGATTTTGATATTAACTAAATATATTCTCCACGTCTTAAAATTAAAAGACATATTTTTATCATGGGAAAAAGGGTCTGATATATCCCTCAACTTTGTCATTTAGAGCTGATATACTCCTTGTTATGAAAGTGGCTCATATATACCCCTACTTGTAAATAAATGGCTCACATATACCCTTTTCCTCTAACGGAAATGAAAAAAAAGTAATTTTAATCTAAATTTATATTATTTTTTTCTAAAAAATATAATCCCATATGAGTAAATTTAATCATCGCCAAACATAATTTTTTTTGACTTTTTTTTGTTTCAATGACTAATTTATAATTATTATTTTGATAATCAAATTTATTTATGTTTCACTAATATTCTTGTAAAACTTATTGTAGATGACCAAATTTTTTCTTTGAATACGAAATTAAATTACAATACACACAAAAAATAGTTTAATTTTTTTTCTTTAAACTAAGGAATGAAAGAAAAAACAAAATAAGAATAAAAAACTCAAATAATTATAATAAAGAAGTCAAAAAATAATTTATGTATGAAAAAAATAAAATATACCTAGAACTTTGATAGAAGAATCATATATACCACTAAATAATTTTTTTTAAAAAATAATTAGAAGTAATAAATATAAATTTAATTGGATTGCTTGGCTCCTAGAGTGGGTCAGAATGCATAAGGCTGGTTCACAGAGCAACGAACAGTCCTCGCTCTATGCAATGAAAGGATAATGGATCAATGCTTTCCAAGTTCAATAAAAACCTAATGGGCTATTTTATTAGACCACCACTTTTTGTCTAGCTTAGCGAGATTTAATTGAAAATTGCATATCGATCAAAATTATTAATGAATGATTAGTCAAGAAAGGCTTTGAGGGACCTTTATGACTATGAGGAACCTAAATAGGTTAATCTAATGATTTGATGAATGTTGAATGGTTATGATCAAGAAGTCCAAATTAGTGCCTTATATTACTTCCCTTCGTTCATTTTCACTTTTTACGCTTAGATTTGAAACATTCATTAATAAAATAATAATTGATATGATTATTTTGTCATACTTTACTTTTAATGCTAAAAGTAAAACATGAAAAAAAATAATTAGTATTTCTTGATAAGTTTAAAATGACAAATAAAAATAAAGAAAAAAAAGTATAATTTTGTAGGTTTGCAATATCAACAAATAGTATATTAATAATTAATTAGTCACTTTGCACATTGTCATGAGACTCGTGGGCCGATTGGTAAATAATGCTGACACTATCGAGTATAAAGAGATACGATGAAATGATTGAAATTTCTCTAATTCATTTTAATCAAAGGTTTCAATCTAAGCTCAAAATATGAAGAACTTTTAATATAGGGAGCACTTACCGGACACTAATTCAAATTAAGAACGATAAGTACTGCTTATATAAGCGATAATGATAATAGGTGACTAAAAATGTGGTGGATTTATAAATTTTGATGTCTTCTCCTACAAAATGATTTGTTTATGGTAACATTTTGACCGGAAAATAATGATCAAAGCAAAGAAATAACGTGCAAAAGGAGAAGCATAAAGGATGTGTTTGACAACGAATTAAGGAAATAAATTTTTTCATGGCCTATTAGTTAGAAAAACAACTTCATCAAAAATGAAAAAATGGCTTGCTTAGTGGGATCGAGTTAGGAAAATATGTTCCAAAAGTAAAATTAATTTTCTCCTCTTACCTCCAACACACCAATCCCCACCTCAACCCTTCTCCAACCATAATATTTCTCTAGAGATAATATATCGATATTCTTAGGACAATTACACTAAGAAATAAGTATAAAAATAACTTTTTTAATATATATATATATATATATATATATATATATATATATATATATATATATATATATATATTTCCTTAAAAATAGTTTGTTTCTGCCAAACACATACTCGGAGGTATAAACTCAATAAGAGTAGTTATACTTAACCTTTGAAAAACTGATACTTTTTTGTAGCACCTTGTGATTTATAAATCTGTATGAAAATAATTTTATTTATGTTTTTCCCACTAGTAGAAAACACTATTAAATCCTAATTAATTAACTTTCAATTTTCATCTTTAAGAATTAAATTTAAAATAAAGGTAAATCTACATGTTGAGTCACCAACCAGGGTCTTCTTCCCACATCGCTTATAAACAGTGGATTATTTATGTTTATATATGGAGATTAGAACCTACTCTATTGCCGGGCCTTGTAGCGAGGGCTTGTAACTCCAGTGGGGGCAATAATGTGGTGGAATGTTGGGTTATTCCTGATGGTTGGGCTTTGGGTGGCTAATGTCTGGTCTGCCCTATCCAAGCACGGAGTTGAGCCATGTGGTTCAAACGAAAGTTTGGGCTATTTGGATCTTAGAGTGGGGTGGAATGCGTGAGGCTGGTTTCACAGAGCAACGAACAGTCCCCGCTTTGTGCAGTGGAAGGATAATGGATCAGTGCTCTCCAAGTTCAATAAAAACCTAATGGCTTATCTAATTAAACCACCATTTTTTGTCTAACTTAGCTAAATTTAATTGAGAATTGCATAATGATCAAAATTATTATTGAGTGATTAGTCAAGAAAGGCTTTGAGGACCTTTATGACTTGATTAACCTAAATAGGTTAATCTAATGTTTTGAATGCTGAATGGTTATGATCAAGAAGTCCAAATCAGTGCCTTATATGGCAAACATTAGTTTCCTCGGTTCATTTTCACTTGTTACGCATAGATCTGACACACTCATAAAGAAAATAATAATTGACATGATTATTTTTTATCACACTTTTAAAAATAATTTAAAGAATAAGTAATTAATGCTAAAAGTAAAACATGAAAAAAAATAAGGCTTAAGTCATCTGTAGCCTCTTAAAGTTGTCAACATAATTATTTAGACACCTCAACTGGGGCTAGTACCCATTGAACACTTTAACCTTAAAAAATTTATATCAATTAGACACGAAAATTTCTATCACTAGAAAAACAAAAATGAGTGAAGTACAAACGCGAATATATAACAAATGTGCCAATGAAACAACGACACGTGGCAATCAAATTTAATTTTTTAAAAGTTCTTTTTGAAAATCCAAAAATAATTTTAAGAAATATAAAATTAACTCTTTTAATTAACTACCCCACCCCCACCCTCTCGTCTTCTTCTTTACCCCATTCTGCCGGCGTTAACACGCTAATAGAACATCACCTCACTCTTTTTTTTCGTTCTATCAACATCAACAATGCCTCCTACGCAATGCCTTCATCTTTTTTCTATTGATAAATATTTATCACAGTTACAAGAAATAATAACAATTTTTTGTCAAGAAAAATTAATTCAGTTTTCTTTCATCGAAATAAATGGATTTCAGTCAAAATATTTAAAACTTGTAAAAAAGAGGAAAAAATAGAAGAATTATTGGAAAGGGTGAGAGAAAGAGAGAGAAAGTTGGTGGCATGGGAGGTAACCATGGTGGATGGAAATCATTAGGGAGGAAGAAGACGTCTTTTTATTTTATTTTATTATTAGGTACTTGTTTTTGGTTTCTTTATTAATTAAGATGTCAAGTCAATAATGCAAAAAAAAAGTACCTTTCCAGAAAAAATTAAATGAAAAATGTTATTGAGCATCTTTAACGCGCTCATGGAAAGTGAAGTACAAATTGTTTGTCATATCATTATTTTGTGCTTAATAGAGACACACTTTGTATATTTTAAGTGTTCAATAGATACTAGCTCTAGTTAAGGTGTCTAAATAAATTATACGAATAATTTTAAGGGGTTGCAGATGACTTGAGCCAAAAAAATAATAATCTTTTTCGAGATAACTTTAAAATGACGAAAAAAAAGTAAGCAAAAGAGTATAATTTTGTAGGTTTGCAATATCAACGTATAGTCCATTAATAATTAATTAGACTTGTGGGCCGATTCGTGAATAATGCTTACACTATCGAGTAAAAAGAGATACCGTAAAATGATTGAAAGCTTTATATATAATTTATTTTTAATCAAAGATTTTAATGTAGGCTCAAAATATGAAGAACTTTTGATATAGGGAACGCTTACCGGACACTAATTCAAATTAAGAACGATAAGTACAACTTATATAAGCGATAATGATAATAGGTGACAAAAAAATGCGGTGCATTTATAAATTTTGATGTCTTCTCCTACAAATGATTTGTTTATGGTAACATTTTGACTAGAAAATAATGATCAAAGCAAAGAAATAACGTGTAAAAGGAGAAGAATAAAGGATGTGTTTGGCAACGAAGGAAATAAATATTTTCATAGTCAGATTAGTTAGAAAAACAACTTCATCAAAAATTGAAAAAATAACTTACTTAGACGGATCGAGTTAGGAAAAATATGTTCCAAAAGTAAAAAAAAAAAATTCGTTGATTTTCTCCTCTCACCCTCCAGCTTTACCATCCATAATATTTCTCTAGATAATATATCGATATTCTTAAGACAATGTGTTTTGTTTGCGCAGCATACACTAAGAAATAATAAAAAAATAATTTACTCTCTTTAGAAAATTATTTTCCGTAAAAAATATTTTTCTTTTCTGCCAAACACATACTCAATAAGAAGTTATACTGAACTTTTGAAAAATTGATCTCACTTTTTTTTTTTTACCTTTTGTGATTTATAAATCTGTATGAAAATAATTTTATTTATGTTTTGTCCACTAGTAGAAAACACTATTAAATCTTAATTAACTTTCAATGTTCATGTTTAAGAATTATAAATTAAATTAAAAATAAAGGTAAATCTACGTCACTAATCAAGGTCTTCTTTATCCCACATCGCTTATAAATAGTGGGTTATTTATGTTTATATGTGGAGATGAGAACCTACTATATTGCCGAGCCTTGTAACGAGGGCTTGTAACTCGAGTGGGGCAACAATGTGGTGGAATGTTGGGTTGTTCCTGATGGCTGGGCTTTGGTGGGCTAATGTCTGGTCTGCCCTATCCAAGCACCGAGTTGAGTCATGTGGTCCAAACGAAAGTTTGGGCTACTTGGCTCCTAGAGTGGGGTGGAATGCGTGAGGCTGGTTTCACAGAGCAACGAATAGTCCCCGCTCCGTGCAGTGGAAGGATAATGAATCAGTGCTCTCCAAGTTCAATAAAAACCTAATGGGCAATCTAATTAGACCACCACTTTTTGTCTAGCTTAGCTAAAGTTGAGAGTTGTGTGTAATTTATAGATATCTTAAATCGTTAGATATCAGTTATCACTGTTTTTATCTAACTTAGCTAAAGTTGAGAGTTGTGTGTAATTTATAGACATTTTAAATCGTTAGATATCAGTTAACAGTGTGTACCGATTGAAAAAAAATAAAAACTTATCAGCAATTGAGTCAAGACACGCTTTTGGGAACCTTTTTATATAAATTTTTATTTTAACCAAAAGGGCAAAATCGCTGAAAGAGCAACGATTTCGCTCGCCGGAAAAAGTAAAATCAGTGCAATAGCAAATAATTTGACCTTGTAAGAACAATCAAAAAGTATTTTATTATTTACCTTAATAAGTGAATCGTTCTTTGGTAACAATATAACAAACATATGTGGGAGATAGTTGATATCAAACAAATATCTCAAATTGTTGCAATTATCTCAATTGATCATAAGTAATGCATAGTTTAATTTATTTCAATTGTCACATAGTCACATTCTCCAACCTTCCGCGATACGCATTCTCATCGTATTTTCAACTATTTTTTCATAAATCTCCTCTCTTTTGAAATTAATTTTCATCACGTGCATAATGACATTTTCACTTTATTTAGGATTTTCGAATTTCACCTGCATTTTTAATAAATTCAATCATTAATATATTTAGTCAAAAAGAGAAAATATAACAATAACAACAAGAAATTTGATTATTTTTAAATTACCTACAATTATTTAATTGTTCTTTTAAAAAAAAGATTATTTCTGCTGCTGCAGATTTAGGCTATGCTTGTCAAACCATAAATAATTGCTTCTATGTTATGTTTTTTAGTTGGACTATGTTGAACATGTGGAGAATAATATATATGGGTAAATCTAATTGTTTTCCTCTATTTAATTATCATAGATTTTTTTTTCATTTATCTTCAGTAAAATTAGCTGCACTAATCTACTGTGAACCCAATTACGGTACCAAATACTTTTACCGTCTCAATTTTATGTTAACTTTTTTTGTCTCATAAAAAAGGAAAAATGCACAAGTACCCCCTAGAATATGATCGAAATCTCAGAGACACACCTTAACCAAACTAAGGTCCTATATTACCTCCTAAACTTATTTTCCTTATAATTTTGTGCACCTTTTTTGCTTACGTGACATCCAAATATCATCTCCCACGCGCTTTAATCGCGTCGAATCACGGACTGTGCTACGTAAGACAAAAGGTGTATAAAATTACGAAAAAAATAAATTCAGCGGGGTAATAGGACCTTAGTATAATTAAGGTGTGTTTCTGGAATTTTGGTCATAGTCTCGGGGGTACTTGTGCATTGTCCCCGTAAAAAATGACAAATATATCTCTGAACTTTTAGATATACCCTCTGTTATACTTTTGGGACATTGCTGCCCTTGCCATTAAAAAATTAGAGTATATATATACTTTGTATACTAACGGATATATACGTGTCATAATCTTATTTACCGACTCGACATTTATTAAATATCAAATCGATGAATAAGAATTGTGTCATGTGTCCCTATTTCGTCTTTTCACAGAGTGAAGGGCATATATGCTCTAATTTTGGATGACAAGGACATCAATATCTCAAAAGTATGACGAAAGGTATCTACTTACCATTTACGTCAGTTGGGATATATTTATCCTTTTTCTCCAAAAAGATTAATATGTCACATTTTTTTTTGTTAGAGATAATTTTCATTTTAAAATTTTTCATTAACCTTTCAGAAAGATTGGCTATAAAAATTTAAAACACATACCTGCTGGTAAACCAAAATCACCTCAACTTTAATGAAATGTTATATAGGTCATACAAATATCTACTATTTGTTTTACAATCTAATATTTGTTTTACATGATAAATTTTATTAAAATATCTTTAAATTTTTAGTGTACTCAAATAATTCTAGATAAATTGAAACGGATAAAAGTAATAACAAATTAAACAAAGGAAACTAACGAGTGATATTTTTTGGACTACGAGGAGTTTGTAGCAATACCGTTATATAATGATACAATAATTCAGATTCAAAATTTTATTCTTCTTCGTTTTTTTTAATTTGTTAATGTCTGCGTATATTCAAACATCCCCAAATCTTATTAAAAGATAAATTAGTCAAGGTCTACGTAAAAGTTAGGGAAAATTATGCAAAATAGCAAATATTTAGTTCATATTAGGGTTTATAGCTACATTATAATAAAATTACATATTGTGGTTATAGTTTTTTCCAATTCTCTTACTATTTGTTTGATTGAATAATTTGTTTGATTTGTATAATTCGTTTGTTTGTATAATTTGATTTTAATTTGTATACGATTTAAAATTATTCTTTGACAAACGAAATATACAAACGAAGCTCTAAAAAATCTTAAATGTATAAATATAGAATATGCATATGCTTATCTTATTTGTATATTCTGCAAGCAAAATATATAAACACACAAAAATATACGAATATAATTATTGAAACTATAATTATAGAGTCTTATTATGCCTCTTATATTAGCTATCTCTAAAGGAAACCGGAAGATAGTATTATGGATTGTTAATGTTGAAGTGAAACAACATGACCTTAACTTATAAATTGAAAATAAATAAATTAATGTAGATTAAAAACAAACCTATGGTGTGATAAAATTGATATTATCTTCGAGGACTTTCCCACAGATGGAACAACATCTAGAATGTGAAGAAAAAGAAGCATTTAGAATAAATTATAAATAATGAAAGTAAATTAGGAACAAAACGATAAAATTATTTCTTGATTTTTTAAATTGATCACGAGATAAAAAAATGCAGTGTTGGATGAATAAAGCTCACATTTTGTTAACAAAGTAGTGGGGTTGACTGATTGACTTCACACAATGATTACACCAAACTCTTCTTGAATTATCTGAATTAAATTTAAAAGAAAAACATATTAAAAAATTGATAATTGAATTCGAAGTAAAATTAACTCATAAAAATATGTCGTTATAATTCGTTCACCCCAATGATAAATTGAATCTTACTTACATTCTTCTTGTATCTCTGTGTAAGTTGTATCCTTTCCATACTCTACGTCATTCTCGATTGTTTCTTCGTATGTTTTTTCTATTGCGGGATCAATTTCCTTACTCTGCATGTATAATGATATTATTGTAATTATAATAAAAAAGTGACTTTATTAGATAACTTAATGACGACCATACAAGTAATTAATTTTATCTCATGTCCTATTATCTATGCTTATTTTCTCCGGTTAGAGTGAAACTATCGAGGAGTTTATATGAGATAACATCGTAATTTTTTTATTTTGATAGAGTTTACAAGATTTAGGGATGATGAGGAAATATCTTTTTCATTCCGAAAGAATTATAACTCGATATACCATTACATCTTATATAAAATCTCTCATATTTAGCACTATGTAAAACTTCAATCTCTGTGTGAAAATTAAAGCTATTAGAGAGTGATCACATCACATTTTTTTAAAATTATATTTCAACGAAAATATGTAGAGGAAATTTGTTTATATCAAGTTCTTTTCTCTTTTTCAAAATTTTAATTAGAAAATCTTCATTTTCACAATTTTATCTAAAAAGACATCAATAACTAGGGTATTTAAAACACAATAAATTTCATAAAATCATGGGATAATGCACAAGTACCCCTCAACTTATGTTCGAAATCTCAGAGACACACTTATATTATACTAAGGTCCTGTTACCACCTGCACTTATTTTATTAATAATTTTCTACCCCTTTTCGGCCCACGTGGCACTATTTTGTGACCCAACGTTTGTTGACTTTTTTTTCAAGCTAGTGCCACGTAGACAGAAAAATGGTAAAAAATTAGTTATAAAATAAATTCAGGAGATAACAGGAATATAAGCGTGTCTCGGGAATTTCGGGCATAGATTGAAGGAATACTTGTACATTTTCCTTAAAATCATTGAATCAATAATTTTCGTAAAAATACAAACCTTATCTTCATCAAGGACTTTTCCACACAAATTACAACATCTACAATGTCAAGTTAAAAAAAAAACATTTAGAATTAATCAGAATTTAAGTAAAAATTCATTCAAAAAAATTCAAGAAAACAAAGCTAACTTACACTAAGTCACCATAATAATAGGGTCGAATAAATCTTGCACAATAATCGCACAAATAATTGCCCCAAACCATTCTTAATTACCTGAAAAATACACATGAATCTTTGAAATTTCATTAATAGTATATGTTTTAAAAAATAATCCATAATCAACACGTTGAAAGAGGAACAAGAATTACTAAAGTTCTACAATTATAAAAAAAATATTGTACCAATAGATTGAAATTTTCATCTCAATTTTCGATCACAATGTTAAATTATCAATCCTTAAGAACACACTTGACCTAAAAAACAAAACCTTGTAGAATGATTAGAGTATTCCATTATGGTTAAACCCTAGCCATGCCACAATTAGTGTGATGAAATTTTAAAAAGAATATAAATTGTCAAACCTATTACGATATAATTTTCCGATGAAAGAGAATTATTCCAGTGGATGTTGCTCCCCAATTGCCTTTTTTTTCTTCATGTAATGGTGTATTTATGAGTAGGATTTTAGGAGAAACAAAAGAAAAGGCATAAATTTCTAACGAAGAAAATTAAGTATAAAATAATATGTATCCCTCAAATATACTACCTTTTCTAGTTCTAGAAGAAATTAAATTGTGTTCTCAATATTTTTTTAAAAAAAATCCTAAATTTTCGTAACTAAATAGTAAATATAAAGGAAAATAAAATTTCAAAGAGGAATCTAACTTCCTACGTGAAAGTAGGATGCACTTTGCTACTTAACAAAAAAAAGAATTATTCTTTTTTAAGAAAAAAAATTGTTTCAAAAGTTCCTTTCGTAAAATAAAAAAAGGAAAAATTACGCGGTTAAGCAAATTTATACTATTTAATTACGTGGGCTGAATTCGAGTTTGAATATGCATAAGTCGTAAGGATATACAAATCCATATGTATAATATATAATTTTTTTAACCTATATACATGTACAATTCACCTCTCTCACACTCTCTGCCCTCTCTCGCTTGCCTCTCTCCTCCCTCTCTCAATATCGCTCGCCTCTCTCCTCCCTCTCCCAATCTCGCTTGCCATTTATACAAATGCATATGTATAATATACAGTTATATACAATTATATACATATACAATTCACCTCTCTCCCACTCTCTGTCCTCTCTCTCCTTCCTCTCTCGATCTCACTCACCTCTCTCCCTATCTCTCGATCTCTCTTGCCATATATACAAAAATATATGTATAATACACAATTATATAACCAATATACATATACAAATCATCTTTCTCCCACTCTTTTCCCCCTCTCTCTCGCCTCTCGCCTCTCTCTCCCAGTCTCGCTCGCCTTTCTCCTCCAGATAACATGTAGCTACAAATTTTAGTTATCATACTATAGCTATGGAGATTAATTAATCATTTTTAAGTGGCTATATGTGAAAGTTCCTAATAAAAAAAGGTAAATAAATATTTCTTAAATTTTTAATGTAAATTAAATAGGAAAATAATTTTCCAAGCAAATAAAATAATATCTGATTGTCTTCTATCTTTAAAAAATCTAACATAAATATAATAGGGAAAATACATTTTCAAGAATGAGTCAAATTGATCCCCAGAAATCACCATTTTCATTCTGTTTTAGCTTTCATTTTCAAAGCTAAATTAGATTACATTAATTTGATATTTTAAAATAAAATTTTAGATATTCAAAATATGTATATTGCAACTTTATTCATATGAATATGATTTTGAAAAAATACATCTTAAAATATTAATTAAAATTTATATCATTCAAAAAAGAAATTATAACAGCTAAAAAAGAACAGATAAAGTACTTAAACGTAAATAAAATAGGAAAACACATTGTTGAGAAGGAAACAATTATTATTTTCCTTATTAAAAAGAAATCAAGAAGGATTGACATCCCTAGATATCAATACTATCAAAAATATATAAACGTTTATTTAGAACTAGCTAGCTAGTAACACCTCGTTTGGAAAATCGTTGTTATCCGTTTTATTGTATTGTTAGTTTAAATATAATGTTTATTTTGATTGTTATTTAATTTTATTATATCTATATTATATATCAACGAAAAACTCTCATTTTGTGTAACAACTGATTTGATGTGATCACAATATTATCTTAATATAATTTTCTTCTTATTTTTGTCTTATTATTTGATGATCATATTTTATCATTTACTATTTATCCTATTATCAAATTATTGGTATGTGAATATAACAACGAAAAATAATTACCATCTTTTCAAACGTTGTATTCGTTAAAATAATACATACTAAAGTGAATTTAGGGTGTTGGAAATACTCTCCAACTAATTGTTACCTACTTCCAAGAATCCATTTTGCATGTCACTATACAAAAAAATTGTACACTTTTTTTATGACTTACCTAAAAAATTTCACAACTTCATATAAAAGACCTTTAACAAGATACATTCAAAATCACTCAAAAACTTCTCTAAACAAACAAAAAAATGGCCAAATTACTTAACTCTATTTTCTTTACCTTCTTGTACATAAGTTTGATATACACACTTTCACCTTTTGTCAATGCAACAACTTCACAATCTGATATTCAAGTTCTAGTAGCCATCAAAACGTCGATAGACCCTTTTTCAATAACCGCGGATTCCTTCCTTAATAGCTGGGATTTCAACTTAGACCCTTGTGAGACAACTGGTGCAAGTTTCTTAGGCATTCTTTGCACAGTTCCTGATCAAGTAGACACTAATGCCACGAGCCGGATAATGGAGATTGATCTAGAAGGCGATGGACTAGAGGGGTTCTTGACATCGTCTATCGGGAACTTAACTGAACTTGTTACTCTCAATCTAGGTAGGAACAAGTTCAGAGGACCAGTACCAGAGAGTATAACTAACTTGAGGAAACTCACAAGTCTTCAACTTTATGAGAATTTTTTCTCAGGTAGTCTTGTTGATGACATTGGTGTCCTTTCAAAACTCGAAAATCTTGATGTCTCAAATAACAGACTCTCTGGTTCAATCCCTTCCTCCATTACATCACTTAGAAGTTTAACACGATTAGACCTGTCTAACAATGAATTCACCGGAAAAATTCCTCAACTCAACGGATTATGGCAACTCTCTTCATTTGACATTTCAAATAACCAAATTTATGGGAATTTACCACAATTCCCATTGAAGATCAAAACAGTATCACTAAGCCACAATCTGTTATCAGGACACATTACCCCAGTGCATAGACTTAGACATTTAAACACATTAGACCTTAGTGATAACAGATTTTCAGGAGGAATAAACAAAGGGATCTTCAGGTTAACTGAATTAAGTCACGTAAACGTTTCAGTAAACCGTTTCACAGTGTTTGAGGTGGTAGAGTTCTCTGATATAAAATCACAGCTACACACGTTAGACGTACATGCTAATCGTCTACATGGTCATTTACCTGTAAACCTTGTTACTTACCCAAACTTAACAGAAATAAACCTTGGACATAACCTGTTTTCGGGTGAGATTCCATCAGAGTATTGGTCAAGACTCAGATTTTCATGGAGAAGTCTTAACTTGGAATATAATAACCTGGAGGGATCGGTGCCTCGTGAGCTCAACAGGACTTTAGAAGGGGTTCAGGGAAGTTTTGGACACAACTGTCTAATTTGTCCAAAGGGATTGCAGCTATGTAATGGACAGAGGACAGCTTCAGAATGTCATGGAGGAGACCATGATTAGTTGAAAAAATTACATTGCATTTTTATATGTTTTCCTAGTTTTTCTCAATATAGTTTATAAGTTGCAGACTGTTATTTCAATGAATAAAAGAGTAGCATCGAAAGCTCCTTAAATTTGTCAGTATATTTTATTCAGACACTCGAACTACAACACGTTCCAATTGAGCACCTGAACACAAAAAAAGGGGCCAAATGACGAGGTAAGACCTACCCCTTTTTCTCCTCGCGGAGTATACCTCACCATCCAAACATGTGATTACAGGGCAACTTCAAACGACTAGTTGATTGTAATCAGCTCAGTTACGGTGTCTTTCTGTTATTATTTAACTATAATAGACACCGCCAACATCAACAAAAGACGAACCTTACATGAAAAATACCAGCCAAACAATACAACATTTTTATGTACTCTTCTGCACATAAAAGCATATTCGCGAACATGAATATGAACAATAAGGGAAGAACAAACAAGAAACATCACGAATCGTGATCAAGCTTTTGAAACTAGTGAAATATCAGAGTTAATAAAAGAAATCTCTTCAACTATTTTCTCAAGTGCAATTTCATCTTTTAGTATACCTGTATGTGAAACTCCTTGTAACTTGATGACTTTCAGATGTTGATAAGTACTCTTATTTGATTCGAAACTCAACAAGCTTATCATATTAACAGTCCCATCACCATCCCCATACACAATCTCAGGCGACTTATCAAAATCCCCGTCTGCATACAACAACGTCTCGGGAGTTTTAACCCCACAACCAATTACACAAGTGATAGGCACTTGATCAGTACTAGTTACCAAATTTTCAACCAAGGGCAAGATACGCGATGTGTAAGGCAAAACCCCTTCAGGAAACCCGATATCCTTAAGGAATTCCGCGATGTCATGAGCTGAGTACGTAACATTAGGGGTAACAACAAGTGGTGATTTGGTGTTAAACACTTTCGGAGAAGGCAAAAGCCACATATTACTTTCAGAACTCCTCTGTTCTTCCCTTACGAGTAACGGATTAACTAAAGGCACCCCAAGTGTGTTACCAGAAGCAAAAGTGAGCATTTGCATAACTGTTCCTCCCCATGGTGAGGCCAATGCTATAAAGTGTTTGATGTACTTTTGACTCCAGGATTTTTGATTACGAACGAGTAGTTGCTGGACATATAAACCACCTAAGCTGTGAGAAACAAGAATAACAGGTTTACCTCCATTTGAATTACTTGCACTTTCTATCAGTTCTTTCAAGTCCTCGAGATATTTCGAACCAACATGACTTTGATGACCTTCTGCAGCTAAACCATAACGAAAATCGTAGGGTGCTCCATACAGATTTGCACCATCTCTATAGCCTATTTCTTCCAAAGCTTTCACAAGTGGCTCCATATATGCTGTAATTTTCCTAAACATGTTAAAAAAAAAAGTTAATACAAGGAATTTCTTGAGTTATTGGTTGACACAGAATCGAAATTCTTGAATCATACGTTACCATAATGGCGCTATATGATATAACGCCATACTGGTAACGTATGATATTAGCATTTTGATCAACTGAGGGCATATATTTTTTTTCTTCTTTATAGTGTTATCAGGACAACCTTTTTTGCACTTCAACAGGAAAATAAGATTAAGCATTTCCAACACTCAATATATTACCGCGTTTCATTTCATATTACTTGACCATGTTGACCTGACATAGTCTTTAAGTAAACTTCAATTGGATGTGTATTTTACTAAACTAAACCTACTAATGATATTTTGAAACTCCATATTTTACTACTACTACTTTATGTATTTGTTTCTTCCGGTTCCATTTGTTTATCCTGCTTTTATCTTTAGTCCGTTCCCCAAAAAAAAACATCTATTCTCTTTTTGACAATTCATTAAATTCCAACTTTCCACATAACATTCTTAAAACCACACGATTAGAGACATATCTTTAGTTAATGACCACGTGATTCAACAATCTTTTTTACTTTCTTAAATTACGTGTCAAGTCTAAATAGGACACACAAACTGAAACAAATTTAGGGACTATTTAATACTAAACAATTTGTTTAGTTGGAAACACGTTATCCCGGAATAAATTATTCCAGAATAAGTTATTCCACCATGTATGGGATAATTTGTCTCATCACTATGGTAAAAAATGAAGGAATAAGTAATTCAACAACGATCTAATACCTCCAACCAAATGCAGGATAGAGTAATTCTGCATTTTATCATTATTTATACCTTATACCACGTATCAAACGATAAGTGAATTAAAACAAGATGTTTTTAATATAGGGAGTATCAAAAAAAAAAAAAAACTCAAAACACAATGTAATTAGCTGATAAATAAATAAGTAGGAATCAATTAACTTACTGTAGATAAGGATTAAGATAAAGAAGGGATTTAGTAGAACCAAAATGTGTAATCCTAGTCTCAACACCAGGATCATTATAATAATCATCTAATTGTGTTTGATAATAAAGCCTCATCCTTTGATTAAAACACTTTGTAAATGGTGCCAAAAGTATACTTGGATCAAACCATATCCTAAACCAACCTTCACTATCTTTATTTAATGGATACAATTTGTTGCACAATAAGCTTGTAGGCTTGTACTTTGAAGTTAACCTTGCTTCTAATTGGTTTCCACCAGCTCCTGGTATCAAGATTAGAGGGTTGAGATTAGTAGTAATTGCTTGGCAATTAGTGGACAACATTGTTGATATTATGAATATGATTAGGATTTTCATGGCTAATTAGTTAATTGACAATGAACAAAAAGAGGAAGGAAAAAATATGTATAAGGCCATTAAAAATTAGTTTTGTGATTGGATAAGGATATGAAGAAACTTCGTTCTTTAGATTTGTGGTAGATAATGTGTTGACGTTTGTTAATTATTGGACAAGTATACAAATATATATATACTATATGCTTTTGAGATCACCATTTAAATTGTTTGTAATTTTTTTTTTTTTTACAAGTTTAATAACTTGTTTTGGAAATAATTTAAACGTGCAGGATTTAAGATTGTGAAAATTTGTATTTAAATTGTGTTCGCTTTGCAACTTTTTTTTACAAATTTACCTGTTTTGGAAATTATTTAAACATACACGATTAAGATGGAAAATTAGCATTTAACTTTAATGTGTAGATAATATATATATGCTTTTGAGATCGTCATTTAGTTGTGTTTAGTTTGAATTTTTTTTTTGTAAATTTTATCTGTTTTGAAAATAATTTAAATGTGCGCGATTAAGATTGAAATTTACATTTAATACGCATAGAATAAATAAAGTAACACCTCTCTTTGGCTAGCACTACTAAAAAAGAATTTTAACTTCTTTTAATATCTTTTTTCAACCTTATTTTTCTAATTAAAAATTAAATAAATTCATGAAAAATATTACTTAATGACGATATAAAATGCTACTTGTTGATAATAGATGCCCAATTTTCAGCTGAAAAAAAAAAAACTATACAGCATAAAGGAATATTTGTAGCAGTTTTTATGCTCAATATTTCCACATAATGTAAGAACTTGGCTTTTTCCACTTATAACTTTTTAATAGTTTTTTGTTGCCATATAAGTTTGCAGGAAAATAAAAATATGTTCATTATTAATACTATTAATTATTTTTCTTAAGACCCTTATTGTTCCTCCTCCTTTTGTTAGGGTTGTCTAAGCATATTATTATATTTACTCCTCTTCACTAGTTTCCTTTGAACTTTGCACACCTCTTTAAGACAGTGATTAATATAAGTATGTTTATCACGGATACTCAGATTAGATATATAATTTTAAGTCTTGAAAAATAATTTGAAAATAAATAATTTATATTAAGAGTAAAGTTTTAAAAAAAAATCTTTCTTTTCTTTATATAATAAAAGTAATAAAAAAAATCTATTTTTCAGATAATGGACAAATAAAAGTGAATGGAAAGAGTACTGAGTTTTTCATAAATCTCTTCATTTTTCTCTAACTTCTAAGATTTAGCATTGTTGTCGCAATGGTATGTCAGAATTTCATAATCAAAATATGAAGCAACCCCCACAAAGAAGTCAAAGGGGATTCAACCAAGTATAATTTTCTATTAAAGGGGATCCAGATTAACCTCTTTGGCCCTATCTAACTCCACCCTTGTCTGGTTGTATCATCTGTATTGCATTCAGTGAGTGAATGATCACTATAATCCCAGAACCACACATGCAGGTTCATTGACTATGACCAGCCTTTGCCACCAGACAGTGGCTAGTTTCAGGGTCTAACTAGTTGTCTTAGCCTTACATTCATCGATGCTCTACCACGGAGTTTGCATCGTGGAGTACACACAACATAGGTCAGAGTCATGGATGCAACTATCCCCAGTTACATGTTCACAGGTGTACATTCAGTTTAGACATGCATATGTTTTCTTCCTAGAATAATCTTGGACTTAAGAGACATGTAGAGGAAGCTTACCAGGTCTAGATGACTCACTCCGCAGCTATGTGCACATACATCTGATGATTCATAAGGCTGCACATACAATCCAAGATGGAATTATTATCCCGATTCTGTGGAATGAGGAATGCGGGAGACCACCTCCTATATTCTCACTTCAAGAAGAGAAGCCAATTCCAATAAACATGATGCAAAGAACTAGTCAAGAGAAACATTAACATGTTTAACACGTCTATCATCAGTTTAAGGAAGTGCACAAATGAGTAATCAACATCCTCTGTATCAATGCAAATAGACATAGATGTACACTTGTCATTCCAGCATATATAACAGTAGTTCTAGTCTTCTAGAGGTAATATAACCCTATACTCTCATAATGGTCCTCTCTGTGGTGATATATTCAGCAGATGCTCAAAAAGCTGCAAGTCTCATGCTGCTCAAGTTAGGCCAATCTTGTATTTTCGGGCATAGCCTTATGCCAGAAGCAAAAGTTACGTGGAGCACCATTAGCATGAGTTGACTTCGCCTGATGCCAGAAAATCAAATCTTATTTCTTGAATCATGCTGCTCTCCGCAAAAATAGAGCCAACATGTAAGACAATGCAGAATCAACTGAGAATAAAGCAATGATAAACAGCCCAACTAGAACAAGTGCCAGTATTGCAGTCTTCAGCTGCAGCAATTGGAGAAAGGGTTAGTTTTAACTTATATATTGATCTCGACCTCAAAAGAAAAAGGATGAACATTCTTTGAAACTATGCTTAATTTATGAGTCAAGAACGTCAGTGCTAATCAACATCATTGAAACTAATGCTTAATTTATGAGTCAAAGCATGTCAGTGCTAACCAACATCATTCAAACTAATGCTTAATTTATGAGTCAAGCATGTCAGTGCAAATCAACATCGTATTTAGCACATAGTAGAATCTCAAGAACTAAAAAATTTAGGTAAAATAATTTGTCCCTTCATCAAACAAAAGGGTAGATACTGTTCAATGTAAGATTTCCAACAATTAACTTCTGAAAGTCAAAATACAGCAGCGCAGAAATTACGCAATGCATGTTATTTTTAATAAGCCTAACCAAACACTGTACAAGAAATAATCTTGGCATAACTAATAAAATATTACTAATATACAATATGCAGAACGACACCTTAGTTGTTATCCTTATTTTCTAACTTGTCATCCTTCTCCTCTTAGTTGTATCCTTATTTTAACTTTAAGTCCCACATTAGTTGGTGAACATCTTCCCTTAGCTTTTGTAAAAGCCTATATAGAGGCCCTTAAGGCTTGACGTAAATCATCTTGAATTTGAATATATCTTTTATATAAAGTTCTATTCTTTAGTTTACTCCTTTTAAGAGAGTGTGTTTCTTCTTAATTAGTAAGTGAGTCATCCTCAGTTTTCACTATCCTGACATAGAGCAGGGTTCCTAACCTCACCATTATTGGCACACCCCCGACGTTCCGGAGTCACACATCCTTGGCCAATTGAAGTTCTTCGCTTTTTTATCCTTCGTGTCTGCACCACTTCTTATTTGCACCTCATTTTTGTGGTTTTCCCCCTAATGTATACATCATTTTTATTTGCACGATATTATTTGTACTTGTTCTGATATGTCACCCAATGTATGCATCATTTTTTTAAATTTACGCCGTACCCATTGAAATATAACAGCATACTTCCTATTTCAAGGACAATATACGAGTAATGTATATCAATGCCATTGTAGAAACTACCAAGAACTATATAAATATATAGGTTCATATCCTATTCCCTTTGTAGCATCTCCAACTCTTTTTTCACAAAGATGTGTCCTTTCTCAATTAAAACTATGCCAAATATTCTGTTTTTAAGGTCGATTATGTATGTGAAGATAGAAATACGTCTGTTAAAAAGATGATAAATATCTGCTGAGGTGCAAATTTCCAAAGGATTTGGAAAATCAACTATTGTAATTAAATGTGGATCTAATCTGGATTAAGAAAGTTAACGGAGCTAGTGAGGTGAACCTTAAAAAAGGTCGAAAAATTGGGATAACAGTATTATTCCTTTTTGAATGTGAATATAAAAGACATAGATAGGGCGCAAGCTGAAAAATGGTGCATACATTAGGTGCCAAACCTAAAAGGTATTAGGATAGGTGCAAAACAGAAAGCCGTATACACTACGGACAAGTTGTAAGAAGAAATAAAAAACATATAAAATCAAAGAAAACATACATTAGGGTGCAAAATGCAAAACACTCCAGCATGCCCCTCACTCCCATGGATGCCTTACCTCAGGCGTGTGCCATGCATGCCTGCAAGACATTGCACTCCATGGTTGCCTTGTACATTTGGCCCCACCCTTAGCCATCTCATGGACCTTAATTTTGGTGTTTGTTGTGGGTTGTGAAATTGTACAAGAGCATTTCATATGATTTTATTATATCTAAAACAAAAGTTACATTGCCTCTACATGTCAAGTTCAATAGCTAGCCCTATAAAGGGGATTAACTATATTTAGCATTTGTGATTTTGTCTTGATGACCAAGAGTTGAGTATCCTGAAGTAACAAGCCAAATGTAATGTGGTGCTGGTTACTCCAATGCACTAAGCACACAGAATGATAACAAGTGGGTGTAACACATTATCAGCACACTATATTGGGCTATTGGCCACATACACACAACAGAAGGTAAATGATATTTACCAAATAGAAGAAAAGGTTTTACATACTAACCGTGCTTTGAAATCCAGGCCATTCTATGTACTTCAGCTGACTTGGCTGCTCAACCAAGAATTCCATTATAGATTTTGCAGCCCTGAGTCATTAACAAATAAATATTTTCAGAACAGTATTAATACATCATCAAAAACATTTCATCTAGTTAAACTTTCACAATTCATATTATTAGAGGATCTTGTAATAACATGGTGCAACTCCAGATTACCAAGTACATGACCTTTGATAGGGGGTGTGGAGGTCACGTATTAGGGTAGAAGGTTAGTAAGTATGGAGTGTTGTCTTGCTTTTCGAGGGGTTTACTCTTATTTCTTATAGTGTCTTGCTTTTGATTCCGTCATCATTTGTTGTTTATTGTGTTTAGGTTATCACAGTTGTTTAGCTTTCTTCACAGTTATTTCACTTTTTCATACCTGCTTGATATTTTGTACCTGAGCCAAAGGTCCTCAGGAAACAACCTTTTTACCTCCACAAGGTAGGGGTAAGGCATGCGTACAATCTACCCTTCCCAGACCCCACTAGTCGGATTTCACTCGGTAATTTGTTGTTGTCGTAGAGGATCTTATAACATCCAAGAAAATAACAACAAAAAACCGAGGGGAGGGTAGAGTGAAGGAAGACCTTACCCTACCTCGTGGAGGATAATATCTAAGCAAATTAAGAATTAAAAAATGGATATCATAGACAAGGAGAAAATATTGGAGAAACTACTAAAACCTCAAGTTCTCACATCAAGATACTGAACTGCATCAAAAGGACTAAAGGAGATCTCATACAAACAAGATCTCAATACCTATTTCTCCATGGAAATTGAAGAAACAATTAATTTGATAAAGGGATTTGAGGAGCTTGTAGCTCCAGAAAGTTAATATTGGTCAAAAGAAAAGGTCTAATATCAGATAAGTCGATATCTTCTCTCTCACCTACCTATACAGTTTCACTTGCAGAAACTGTGTTATGCATCAAGGTTACACGCACATACTGTAATTGACATACCGTACAGATTGCTTGGTAGCATTTATCCAAAATGGAGCCTCATCATCATTGACACTAGATTGATAGTTTCTTTCTACAAATGAAGCACATTTGATAGCACGACCAGCAAGAGACAAATGCGTAATGCTTCTACAAGGAACCTGCAAATACCAAAACTCTAAGTTAAAGATGTATTATCGTCACAACAAGATACCCAATGTAATCCCAGAAGTGGGGTTTGGGAAGGGTAGGATGCACACAGACTTTACCCCTACCTTTTTGGGGTAGAGATGTCATTTCCGGTAGACCTTTGACTCAAGTAAACAAAGAAGTATTCAAAGGAAAATAACGACAGCAAAATAGCAAGATGAACAAAGCAAATGAAGAAACATGTATAGTAAAAATTGAAGAATAAGATACTACGTGTATGCTAACTAATACTACGAATTAAAAAAAGAAGAAAAACTAAATAAACCTTTCTAGACACAGGCTGAACGCAACCATGACTTTTGAATGTGCTCCTCTTGTAACTCACAATATGGGACGGTAATTTTGGATAGACTCCATCAATTTTGGGGCAGAGTACACCTGATGTAAATTAATTTTTAGGAGATTCACAGAGTTGTTTTAGATTAATTGAAGCCACAAAGAACCGAACAACATATGTGCAATGGAGAGTGGAACCTGTAACTAGATCCGAACACCAGCTGGAAATACTGACCATCTCAGTGATTTATCACAATGTTAGACACTTGCTCACTTGCGCCGGCAAAAGTCTCTGAATGAGTTTATGAAGACTGCAAAAAGGGGTTGCAACAATGAATCATCCGACATCGAAAGAGACATAGTAATGGTACTCATACAGTTGAAAAGTACAGTCATGCAGTGATCTACAGTGATGAATAATGGCATTGAAAATGTGTTACATCAAATAAAGAAAACTTCTGAATACCCTTCGTTTTTTGAATAAGAGAACTCATACACAATCAAGGATGATTCATATAATCACAAGTTATGCAACTTAACATCATACAGCAATGTGCGAATTTGTTAAGTTATTTAGGGACAACAAAAAAAGTAGCCAAAACTAGAGATATGCATACACAACACAAATATACTGAATAGTGGTAGCAAAGGGCAGGTTGGATTGAAAATGGGTTATAACTCAACCATCCACTTCAATACAGGTAAAAGTGGGTCAGTGAAAACCAGTCTGGCCAATTTTACATGGCACATGAGTAGGAGTTGAATTTAATATTGATTATGGTCTATTTACTAACATCAATTTTGAGTAGGAGTTTATGTGAGATACTAATTTATGTCCTTGCTATCATAGTGGTTATCTCATAGGTTAATTACAGTGTTAACTTAAGTGTGAATTAGACAATATGAGTTGAACTTGTGCAAGTATAATCCAATGTTAGATATCTAGTCCTAAGTCAAAATTTTGAGCCAACGACGTCTAACTAGTGAAATCGAGATATATATGAAACAATCTTTATCCAATTTTCCCTTCCCTGCAACTCTTAAGTCTCATTTCACATATCCTCTCAAATTTCCCCTAAATACTCTCATTCTCCGAAAATATTCAAAATTAAATAGCTTCAGACGAAAAAGAAACAAAATTCAGCTAGATTGCTACTAAGGCATCATCATTACAAAATGTAATCAACTTCAGTAATCAAGACCCCTCTCCCTCTCTCAGTCCCTACCCTTATCCTTCATTACGAAGCACCAATTACAACACCCCTATCATTTTTTTCTTAGGTTTCAACAACACCCATCTCAATTTTTCCCCTCAAATTCCCGGGGAAATCATTTACACCTAAAATTACTTAAATAAACACACCAAAAGCAGAAAATTAATGACATTATTGCACAAACAAGGCTGAGTATGGAAGCAGAAAAAAATACAGTGTTTGAATTGTAACACATAGAGATTAGGGTATTTGTATTTAGCGTGAGAGAGATAAAGAACTTACAGTGCCTGACTGAGGTAGAGACACTGGTGTCGACCGTCGGAGCAAGAACACCCGAGTATACTGACTGTAATATGGGTGTTAAAGTGGGTCGGAAATTAGAATTTGGGTTGCATTGCTTATTGCCCACCTAACATGGGACTAAATAAATGAAAAACTACCTAAATATACTTATTTTGTAATATTTTTTAAAAAGAGAAATTATCATTGGAAAAAATTATTAAAAATTTTATATTTGGATATATTACTTTTTGCAATTATCAATTGAATACATTATGAGTCAGATACATCACTTTATACGATATATCGAATCATTCGCAATGTTCTGAAACAATAAGTAATGTATTCAAAACTAAGACGTGATGTATCGAAAAAGAGATTGAGAAATGTATCCAAAATTGAAATATAATATATCGAGATGTTTTGAGTTGTATTCAAATTTCACCAAATATAAGTAATTTTGTAATTTAAGAATATGATGTAATTAACTCTTAATATTATAGAATTTGTGTAAAATTCTCATTATAAAATTTTATAAATACCCAATTTTTAAAGTTTGTCATCAGATATATTTTTTTAGGAACTTCCAAAAATAGCAAGGATTAGAAATATAATTAGGTCTAATAGCTAATATTTAATTATGATTTATAGTTACGTGTTAAAAAAAGAAAGGCAAACGAGAAAGTAAAAAGAGGAGAGAAACGGTGTTGTGTAATTGTATATGTTAGACAATGTATATAACTTAAAATTCTCATTAAAAAATTTCATAAGTACCCAATTTTTAAAGTTTGTCATCAGATATATTTTTTTAGGAACTTCCAAAAATAGCAAGGATTAGAAATATAATTAGGTCTAATAGCTAATATTTAATTATGATTTATAGTTACGTGTTAAAAAAAGAAAGGCAAACGAGAAAGTAAAAAGAGGAGAGAAACGGTGTTGTGTAATTGTATATATGTTAGACAACGTATATAACTTAAAATTCTCATTAAAAAATTTCATAAGTACCCAATTTTTAAAGTTTGTCATCAGATATATCTTTATAGGAACTTCCAAAAATAGCAAGGATTAGAATATAATTAGGTCTAATAGCTAATATTTAATTATGATTTATAGTTACGTGTTAAAAAAAGAAAGGCAAATGAGAAAGTAAAAAGAGGAGAGAAACGGTGTTGTGTAATTGTATATATGCTAGACAATGTATATAACTAGTATGTATATGTATTGTTATATCAATTAATGCAATGTATTACAAATATGATTTGTATTAATAAATATAGTTATATTAATCAATACGATGTACTTAATTGTATTAGTGAATGCCACTTTTATAATATATATATATATATATATATATATATATATATATATATATATATATAATATATATATATATATATATATATATATATATATATATATATATATATATATATAACTATTTTTGCCTTGAGAAAGTTATCACGTGTATTTTTATATTGACGGTATGGTTAACAGGAGAAGGTTATCATTTGTATCTGTATATATTAGTTGTTAATATTTGTATTTATTTATGTACCAAGTAATTTAGCATGGGCATAAATAATTTTTCTAAGCTTTATAACAACTTTTTCAATAATCGACTATGATAAGAAAGAAGAAAAGGTAATTTTAGAAGGTTTTAAGAACATTTTAACAGAAATTTAATTATTTGACATTATCACATATCTAAACAATTTTAAATATATAATAAATAATTAAAAATATCTGCATACCTAATTAAATTTGCTAATATAATTATCTTGTTAAAATTGAGTGATATTTGTATGTAGCAATGAAGCATCACTTTTTTTAATTTTTTTACACAAAAAAAAATATAGAATCTGATAATTCTATGGTTAGAAAATCGTTAAAAATGTACACAACAAAATAAATAACTTTTTTTTTAGATAAAATTTACTTTTTCTGAGGCCGAATATTCAGAACTTTTCGTTATTGTTACTTTGTTATTCTAACAAAATTTGAAGAAGGAGAAAAATAAATTTGAAACAATAGCAAAATAATAATAATATTGTTGACTCTTTTAGAAATTCATTCTTCATTATATTGTTGCTCTGAAGGCACTTCTAAATGTTTCATCAATGCAATTTTACGACTTTTTCAGAAATATGTACATATAATTGTTGCATTATGAAAGTACAAGTAGATCAAAATGTTGGATTGTAGACTCATGTTAAAGAAATATTCTTGAATATAAAAAAATTAGAAATTGGTCTAACCTATATAACTCAAATGCTCAACAATGACTTGGGATATGAAAACCAACAAATCTATGTTAGTAGACATATATTTTATAGCTTCAAATATTACATTTATTTATAGTATGTTTGCTTTCATATTTTTCAAAATATGCTTGGCGAAAATAGACATAACTCACACCAAAAATATTTAGAAGAGTTGAATGAGAAGGAAAAAAAACATTAAAAGGATGAACTTTGTCAAAGTGAGATCATATGCAATACTTCAATCAATTTTCGATCCTTAAAGTACGCATAATACCCACTAATAAAATTTAGTAAAAAGAGATACTTTACAATATAAAAGTGAAAAATATTGGCATGCAAAAGCTATTAACTCTTAAATGGTTTTTTAATTAACAAAAAATCTCATCCTTGTATGTGAAGGAATGATGTTGTTGAATTTTTTTTTAGAGATTTGGGGAGATTCTTTTATCGTACCTTCAACAGTTCCAGTAAAAAAAACTTGTCCGAATAGTCAATTAACATTGTTATTTAATTTGCACTAAGTATAACAATAAATTTACAGAAATATAAACCATTAAGTTTAAAGTATGTACTCAAAAACAACAATTAATATATAAGCATAAATTAATTACTGCAAAAAGCATATTAGGATCTGTATCAATAGAATGAAACAAAATGAAAAAAAAATTGAGCCCACCGAATGCACAATATCCCCTAAGAAATTATTCTCCTCTAGTACCCGAGGTTTATGGGAATAACTCATCTCATGATAGAACAATTGTATTCACCAGTATATTGATACAAAAATAGTGGTGTCAATGAGTCACTCAACAGGAACAAAGTTCACAAATATTTAACTGTCCAGAAGAAGGAGTTCAGATTTTTCCTTGTTTTATAATTAAAAAAAATTCCTCTATTTATAAACAACAAAGGGTAGTGTGAATAAATATTTATTATGCCTTATTGGAAAGGTCACAACTCTTTAAAAAAATTATAACCCTTCGTTGTAACGACCTGATTACGTTGTTATGAAAAAGTCAATGAAGAAAGAATTGGGGCCAAAAAACTCATTCCTAGTAACTTGGAATTACCTAACCTAATCCAGATTTGAAAGAAATTAGAGTCATTAAGGTGTAGAAAAAATCTTGTAATGAATAAGAGATCAAATTGTAAATTTTATAACATGAGTGATAAATAAGACGATAAGAAACTCGTAGCACTTTATGGAATCGAATTTGGACGAGCCCGAAATTGATCTTTTCGTGAATGGGTACATTCTGTCCGCGCAGAGGCCGCTATAGCGGGATTTAGGCCACTGGTGCGGCGCCGCTACAACAGGATGGGTCAGCTGGAGCGGGATAGACGCATTTTAAGTTGCTTATAAACCTTAAGACAACCCTATTTAGTACTTTTTGACTTTTAGGACTAAGGAGCGATCCCATATGAGTTTTTAACATTTTTTCACCATTTTTAGGCAAAAGATATGATATTAACTCCCTGAATTCATTTTTTTGATCCGTAAAAGCTATTTCTTATATCGATGAGAAAGGGTTTTAATTTAAGAGTTATGATGGAAAAAATTCTAAATATGGTATTATGATCTTGGATTTGGTCTATGGTTATTGGGTTTGTAATAATTCGAATAATTAGACCTTTGATTGTTGATCCTTTCGTATATTAATTGATTGTGATTGTGGTGTGTGATTGAGGATCGGATTGCCACATTCTGGCAAGCAAACTTGGATTGATTGTCACGTTCCGACATAATATTGGATCAGATTGCCATGTTTTGGCATAACTATAGGATTGAGTTGCCACAATTGTGCAAGCTAACTGGGATCAAGTACCACGTCGTGCACTAACAATTTGAGTTTGAGTTTCGTGAGAGGACCAATGATGTGTAAGCATGTGAAATGTGTTGTTGAGTTGTCATGTTGATAATGATGTTATATTGATATATTTATGCATGTTACTATAATGTTTGTTCGACATATTTATATTGCACAAGTGGGATAGCCGCGTGATCTCACCAGTACACAGTGATTGTGTGATGATTTTGCACTTGCTCTGATTTTTGTTGAGTACATGACATCTTCATGCGATTGTTGACACACCTCGTTTAGGAGATCGGTGACTAATTCGAATTCAAGAGTGAGCTAGTTCCTCCGGCTGCCTTGAGTTCTCTTTGTTTAAGTCCACTCTCTTCGGACTCAAACTATTATTTAAGGTGTTGTCTAGTTCGGGGTTGTGCCACTTGTTCTTAGATTTGTCTTTAGTAGAATTTGGTACAATGTCTTTCAGGTTCTAGGTGTTTAATTCTGCATTGTTAGTTAATTAAACTTGTTTTTGCAACTTAATTGTCTTAGTTTTAGTTTAGATGCTTGGTTTGGGTTGTAGTAGTGGTTCTCCCACCGTATGATTAGTGTGGGTGTCAATCACGATACTTTAGGTCATGATTAAGAAAGGTTACAACTTTTTATAATAGTCATAATTTTTCTTAAAAATCGCAGTTTTTCATTAAAGTTGTAACTTTTCATAAAAATCGCAAATTTTCCTAAAAGTCACAAATCTTTTTTTTTTTAAAAAAGTAATTTTGAAAATTGTTATAAATTCATTGAATGAGTGGATAGTCCATAAGGTTGGTACATGAACAACCATTCATATTCACTAGGTTACATGAACCTTTTTTGGATAAGAATGTTACTTATTATGATACTTAATATGGTGACCTTTGGAGTGATTTCTCACTCTATAAATAGGGTTGTTCATTCACTATTGTAAGATATACATATGAGACTTGAATACACTTGAATAAGAAGAAAATTCCTCTTCTTCTATCTACATCTCTTGTCTTCTTCTCTTTATGATTATATCTCTTATGAGCTTGATTTTATAACACGTTATCAGCACGAGTCTCTATCCAATTGAGAGTGAGTTCTTGTTTTTCTTTAGCTCATATTTTGGTTGATCGCGTTATGAAGATCAAAGTATTGTATGCATAAAATCAGGTATGTATTTTCTAAAATATTTTATGATTTAGAATAAAATAGTGTTCAGTCACTAACAATTATCAGGAACCGAAGACATATACTACTATTGGTTGAATATGACAGGCTATTCAAAATTTCTTAAATAGAAGAAGGTGTAAAATTTTAATAGCATGAGTTTAAATATTATTTTGATTGTTTTGAAAGACTCAAAGGGTGAGTCATGTTGTACTTTGGTCTATTATACCGTTGGTTAAGGGTAAGACGATGGATTCAAATTTCATCGCACCAAAAGGGTAAGACATCAGGTTAAAGTCCGGATGCACTATAATGAAAAAATTTGAGGATAAGACGATAGATTCAAAGTCTATCGCACCAAGAGGATAAGACATCAAATCTGAGTTTTGATGCACCATGATGATAAGGATTGGGTTCAAGTCCTTTAGAATTTGGCCTAACACGCCTTGTATGGATAAGACATTGAGTTTGAGTCAATGCACCATAGTGATGAAACAATGATGACTAAGGTTTTGATGAAAAAGCCTTGAAATTTGTCATATTGAACTTGCTCCATTCCTTGAAAAGAATGTGGTAGCAACATATGATAACTTTGAAATCCGATGCTGACTTGCTCCATTCTGTCGTATGAATGTGGTAGCAGTAAATAATTAGTCTGAAAGATGACAAATGATTAGCGATATGAAAAAGGGCATGAAGGGACGGAATTATAATAGTCATCATTGTGGTAATTATAAAAAGAAGAACACTATGGGTTCTCCAAATAGTCCTTCGAAATGTGAAGGCAGTTTTCATTATCAAAATGGTATGAAAGGACATTGGACTTGTGAATGTTGTCGACCCAATAATTTATAAATCCTCCATCAAAAGACAAGAAGATAAAGTGATGGTACACTTAATCTTTCAAAGTGATGTTGAGGTGTGTCATGGAAATATGATGAATTTTAAAGCCATGACAATGTGCTTATAATGCAAATTTATGATGTACATATAAATAATTAGTCCAATCCTTCAAGAGAATGTGACTTGTAATGAGTATCGTGAATGCTCGACCATTCTATAAGAGAATGGGTCCAGATGTGATAAAATCATTATGGATTGGATATATGTCACAACTCACCTCTATAGAAGGTTTAAGAAAAAAAAAATGATACATGTCACTTCTCATCTCTACGGGAGATTTGAGAGGAAATAAATTTTATTTGGCAGAAATGGCTAATTGTATTGTACGTTTTATACGTCACTATGATATAAACTACCGAAAGGGCAAAAGAACCTATAAGGGTTGTGGTCATTATTGTGTGGCAATACAAATTTGTCATTGGTTGTGTACCTATGGTACAACAAAAGTAAAGCAAGAAAGATGTCTTGCTCGTAATGATTTTGACCATGACAATAATAATATAATTTCCTTCTTGAAGGAGATGCTCACCATAGGGATGGTGTCATGCAATATGTGATAGTACACAAAATTAATTGCAAGCTCTAACGAGTTGTGCTATTATCAGAGGAATAATATTGGGGTTGTAGTAAGTCTCAAAAGAAACTTTTTAAGTTTCGGATGAATGAAAATAAATATTGAGACTATAAATCACTACAACCGAAGAGGGTTATAATGTTTATGTAAAAGATTACCCCACTTTTCCTCTTGTTTGTTCCATACAAACATGTACATGCTGATGAAATCACATGTAAAAGTGAATTATAAGTGTACTAAAATAAAGATCAGTTGGCATGACCGGTTGACCATTCCGTTTAAATGTAATGCAAACGTGATTGAGAATTCAGGTGATTTATATAATGAAGAAATAAAGATTCTTCAAGAATTCTCTTGTGTTGCTTGTTCTCTTGATAAAATGATCATTGTACCAGCTAAGGTCGGGACTGTAATCCCCTAAAATTTTTGGAACATATAAAAGGGTGAATATGGGACCGTTCACCTGTCATGTGGATCATTTGTAACTATATGATTAATGCATCTATGTGATGGTCACATGTATTTTGTTGTCAACTTACAAATTGGTTTTTGTAAGGTTGTTTGCTCGAATTGTTATAATTAAGAGCACAGTTCCAAACTATGAAATTATATTGATAATGCTGGTTGATTTAGCAGAAATTGTATGCCTCCAATTATAGCTACATCATGGTTATGAGAACAAAACTCCCAAATAAGATTTGGTATGAGATAATTTTGTTTAACATGTAGCAACACATGTATGCATCAAAGCAACAAGGTTTCCCCATTAAAATTGGTTCAGGGTCAGGAACCATATAATTTTCATCTAAAATGTTGAATGTGCGGTTATGATTTTAATTGCTCCACCACGCACAAGATGAACTTCCAAATAAGGTTGGAATGAATGTTAGATTTTCTAACATTAGGGGGAGAGATGATTGACAGCTGAAAATTATGTGTGAGGTTAATTATGAATTATCTAGATCCTCGTTAAAATAAGTATGTGAACTTAAAGTTCAAGGGATAATTCAGTTGCATAATGTTGCAAATCAGTTGCCAGATGAATGCACTGACCCTATGATATAATTCAGCTGCAAATGCTCCAATGTGAAGTCCTTGAAGGACAGAGTCTATGATACGCCGGAAGCGTAATAGACCAATCGATTCCAAATATAAAATTCCTTGAAGAAGGAAGGAACAAATGATCAATATGGTCATGATAATGAGGCAAGTGCTATAAAAGAGCACATTGACATAACACTTCATAAAATCTTCAAAAAGGTTCAGGTACCTGAAATAATAAAAAATGAAGAGATCTCGATAAGTTATGTCTTGTTGGAATCGATATCAAATAACCGTCGACGGTATCTTTGATATGAGGTAGCGCTCAATGATATAAATTGTGACGAGGATCTTGAATTCAAATCTGTCATATAGTGTGGACAGATAAATGGTTGGCCAAGTAAAATGCATAATTCAAGTATATTTTGTTTCACTTAGAAAAGTGACATTTTGGACTGGTAGTCCATAAATCAAGGTATAATGTCAGTGGGGTACAAATAAATAATTATGCGATAGTACAACCGTAATATATCAAATACGGTTTGTGCCTTGGGGCATAAAGATTTATCACAAAAATCCTGACATTATTGGAGATGTTTTCTCTTTTGGTGGATGCAATGAGGTTTGTTTTGATCTGGCAAAATATGAAAACTTGAATGCATGTAATGAATAATTGTAATGTCTAGCTAGACAATGAAGGTTATATGAAAATCCTTGAAATAATCGAGGTGTCTGAAGCATATAAGAGTTTGAAAGAAACTTTTCCAATAAAGCTTCAAGAATCCTTATATGGATTGAAATAGTCAAGGAAGAAAAAGGGTACAAAAGAATGACCCTAATAGTCCTTGTATTTTTATGAAAAGGTCTTGGTAAGACAAAATTTTGTCTTGACCTACAAATTGATAATTTGACAAATGAAATATTTGTCTAACAGTGCACATACACTGAAAAGTTTTGATGCAATTTTATATGGATAAATCGCATTCATTGAGTACCCCAATGATTATGAGATCATTTGACATAAATGATGATTCAGTTTGATCTCAAAAGAAGGATGATGAGTTTCTTGGTGCAATCAGGACACTAGTGCATCTTACTAACAATATTTGACTAGATATTTGTTTTGCAGTAAATTTACTGGCAAGATTCAGTTTCTCCCCGATAAAAGGACATTGAAATGGTGTTGAACACATGATTGAATATCCTCGAAGGACTATAGTTATGGGCTTATTCTATTCCGAGGAATCCAAGACAAAATTGATTGGTTACGCAGATGCAGAATATTTATCTGATCTGCATAAAGTTCTATCTCAATCACGCTATGTGTTTGCATGTGGAGGCACAATAATATCCTGGGGATCAATGAAGCAAATGTTGCTCTGCAGAAATAAAAGTCCTCCATGAAGCAAGTCAAAAGTGTGTCTGGTTGAGATAAATGACACACCATATTCAAGAAATGTGTGGTTTTTTCTTTTAAAAAAAAAGAATATACCAACCAACCAATGTACGAAGATTGGAGACATCATCACAAGAAATTAAGTGATGTTTTAATCAGGGGAGTACAATACGCGTTGCACTCTTTTCCCTTGATCGAGTTTTTTTTTTCCACTGGGTTTTCCTGGCAAGGTTTTTAATGAGGCAACAAATGGTGCGTATCAAAAGATATGTGTACTCTTTTTCCTTCACTAGAATTTTTTCCCACAGGGTTTTTCCTAGTAAGGTTTTAACGAGGCACATTATCTATGGACATCCAAGGGGGAGTGTTATAAATTCATTGAATGAGTGGATAGTCCATAAGGTTGGTACATGAACAACCATTCATATTCACTAGGTTACATGAACCTTTTTTGGATAAGAATGTTATTTATTATGATACTTAATATGGTGACCTTTGGAGTGATTTCTCACTCTATAAATAGGGTTGTTCATTCACTATTGTAAGATATACATATGAGACTTGAATACACTTGAATAAGAAGAAAATTCCTCTTCTTCTATCTACATCTCTTGTCTTGTTCTCTTTATGATTATATCTCTTATGAGCTTGATTTTATAACAAAAATAAATAAGTTAAGAAAACTCTTATTTGTGATGACATTACATAAGTGGGCTTAAAGTCTTTATTATATAAATAATATACATGAGGTGAGAGAGAGAGAGGGGACAGAGATAAAATGAAGTATACTATTCCATATCACTATTCAATTGAAGTATTCTTTAAGATTTCAATGACCGTCTTAATGGGGTTACAATATATAACAAATTTGTTTATTGGAATAGCTTTGTTGAATCTAGACGACTCTTCTATTGGCTTTGAGCTTGTTCTCTTAATAATCGAGTGATGTCAAAGTACTTAAGGTCTAATTAATTTGAACATTTATATATGTTTTCATTTACTTTTTTCTAATGAAAAATTTGACTCAATCATTTCATATTTGATATGTTTAAGATAATATTTTTAATTATACGTGTAAAAAGTAATTTACGCGTCAAGTAGAAATGACGAACCTATTCCCTCATACAACCCCCTCCCCCCTCAAAAAATGAATTTCGCAACAGTAGAAACTAATGTATACTCCTAATTATTTAGACGTGTCGTTAATTTTCCTCTAAACCACTTTAATTAGAACCTACTATCCAAGCAACTTAATTAAAGAAGTAAACTAGCTAAAGTCTTCAAATCAAAGACAACAATGCCTATATTTACATATGTAAACTCCATGACCAAAAAAGTTTATTTATCTATATATAGATTAAATTCTATAATATAATTACTACTAATTAACTTCATTTTTAAAACATGCAAAACCATTCATGCACATAAGCTGTTTAAAGTCAGCAATTTTTCTAGCAAGCAAAGGTACTAGAATTGATCATTAATTAATTAATGCTTAATTATTTCTTCAATTATTTCCTAAGTTTATTGCTTGCTGCTTCTTCACATTCTGCCAGCTCTTTCAAAAGTCAACCCCAACTTATTTCACGATAAATTAAAGTTTACTTATGAGTTTGACTTATATTTATGTAAAATATATTTACACTCTCAAATCATCTTTACTTGATATAGTTGATAACATGTTCTATAAAATATACAAAGGATAATTACCTATAAATACTATTTTAGTTACTTGATAATGTAAAAAATTTTGAACCTTTTTATTTTTTATATGACACTTTTTTATTCTTCGTTTGATATGAGATAAAAATAACAATCTTGAAATAAAATGTGAATATTTTATCTGTTATTTGTATTAAAATGATGAGATTTGTTATTAGTTGATTCCATGGAATACTCTAATTGTCTATTCCGTATAGCATATCAATGACAATTTTTTGTAATAAAATTGATATTTTTTTATAATCGAAAGATGCAATGTTATAAATTTTTCATTAAACTCTTACTGATATTTTATAGTAATGAAAAAAAATTATGACATTGCTTATATTTAAAACGATACATTAAAAGATCTGTAATGGAGCCTCGAATGCAAATTATTTAGTTTATGCGATCCAATAATTTTAGTTCAAACTATATATATACAACAACACCGACAATAAGTTCAGTGTGATCCCACAAGATACATGAGAGTCTACGAAGAATGATATGTCTATTCAGACCTTAATACTTTACTCTATTTTTGTGTGCGGTAAAAAGATCGTTTCGTATATATATATATGTATATATATATATATATATATATATATATATATATATATATATAATATATATATATATATATATTTATATACTACTCCCTCCGTCCGAAATTATTTGTCATGTTGCGCTTATCAAAAGTCAATTCGACTAATTTTCAAATATAAATTAGATCACATTACTGTGATATTTTAAACAAAAAAATTAGATATTCTAAAACTACATGAAAAGTACCATAAATTACAATTTTTTGCATATTAGTATGATGAAAAAATATATCTTAAAATGTTAGTCAAAGTTTTTATAGTTTGACTCGAAAAATAGAAACCATGACAAATAATTCTGAACGGAGGGAGTATAAAAAAATTGCGTAACTAGTTATGGTTGAATATTTCAATAAAAAATGAGTTGGTACCTAGGTAGCATGTCTATATAAGTACCCCTTCATCAATTCTTTCAAACATTTCATTCTTCTTTCCCTTTTTCATACCCCTCTAACAAAAATAACTAAATCTATCGAGCACCTCAACGTACATTTCACCTTCTCTATAAGATGAAGGTGATGAAAATCTTAATATCCCTCGCCGTCACTATGGCGATCGCCATAACTATCATCACCACCATCACCACCACCACTACTCCTGAGATTACGGGGTCCAAAAAAGCACCAATTCCCACATTGCCCCCGTTGAAGAAAAAATTAGTAGCAAGTCGATTTCTCGCGGAACAAGTGAAGCCGAAAAACCCTAGAGCGGCCGATCACTGCCACAAGGATAACGAAATATGTAGCGCTCTTGAAATTGGCGGCAAAAACACAACATGTTGCAACAATAAATGTATCGATTTATCGTATGATGATCATAATTGCGGTGCGTGCAAGAAGAAATGTCCGTTTACGGAGACTTGTTGTAGGGGTGAATGTGTAAATTTGTCTTTTGATAAAAGGCATTGTGGATATTGCAACAACAGGTGCATGACTGGTGGATATTGTTTTTATGGAATTTGTGATTACGCCTAATATATAAGGTTTGGCAATTTAATAATTTTTATAATTTAAAGTATTATTATTGTTTATGTTGAAAATAAACAACCACATTTGAGATATTTAGTGGTTGACATCCCTCAAGAACATCATTTATACATTAATAATGATTTATCATTCAAATATTGATGTAATAATTTCAAGCATAAGAGTGTGTATACTCATGATAATTGTTTGTTTTTGTTAACAATTTTTTTGTGCAATTTGAGTCAATTTTGTGCAATTTTCGAACATGTAGTGTTGGTGTTATATTCTTTGTAACCTGTTTTGTTTCACAAATTTAAACCTTCTATTACTCGTAAAATTGTTTATCTATTTGTTAGTTGATGAATTTTAATTTATTGGATGAGTTTGGGTGTTTAATTAGATCGCAAGGATACATTTGTTAAAATTATCAGTTCACTTTGGATCTAGTAATTTTTGTTAAAACTTTTTATATGTATTTAAAACTTCGATAAAAGAAGTTCTTATAATAGGTTGCCATAGGTCCAATATATATCTAATGACTCATTTGATAGATATAAAATCAAAACACCCTTAGTTTAGATAATAATACCAAATATGAAAAAAAAATTTAAAGAAGTTAGTAACATGGGTTATTGACTAATACTTCTCTTTCTTAATTACTTGTTCAATTTTAACTTAGTATATCTATTAAGAAAATAATAATTGACATAATATATCATTTTATCCTTAATATTTAATAAAATTTTAAAATTAATTTACTCATTAAAGAAGTTTTATCTTTTTTACAAAAAACATTAAGTTTCTAATAAATTAAGAATATAATAATAAAAATAAAAAATATTTTTTTAATCTGTCAAAATCGAACAAATAAAAAAAAATAGGAGAGTAGTATTAAAAATACCAGTCGAATTCTAGGTGAAAAAAATATGAATTTTAAAATTTCAAGAGAGATCTAATGGTTTTCCCAAAATATTGGAATTATAATTAATAATTATATTTTAAGTATAGATACTCTCGTTCCATTATTTTACCAAGTCTTACAACATACGAGGTTAACTTGTAATTTTTTGTTTTTTTCCTTTTGTAAACTTTTTATTGAAAAATTCATTTATTCTGTTAATTCGAAATTGTATTTATTGATAGAAAATGTCCAATTTATCAACAAATCTTCATTCACATGATAGTTTGTATTTCAACTTTAAAAGTTTGACCAATAATCATTGAAATCTTTTTTTTTTAACTTACTCCTTTCATTTTATATTAATTAAATTGTTTCAGATATTTTTTTATTTTTAAATTAAATTAACTATTTAATTTTAAAAATATTCTTCTAATTTTGACCTTCATTAATTAGTATTGATGTTAGTTATTAATTAATATTCAGTTACTTTGATAAAAAATTTGAGAATAATTAATAAAAATAAAAATAAGAAATTACACTTAATTTATCTTAATATTTTTTAAAGAGAATAAAACACTTTACCAATTCAATTAATATGAAATTAGAGGAGTACTGATTTGCAAAACAAAAAGTAATCTTAATTGCTTGGATCGTAAACATGCATGTGAAATGTCAAAACCTAGCAAAATGTTTTTTTCGAAGCAATCAATAGTCAAATTCTTTTAATCTACTTTTTTTTTTATTTAGTGTTTTATTGTAATTTGATTAAATTTAAATTTATATTAAAAAGTTGATAAAAGGTTTTTTATATTTAAAAATACTTAAATTCAAGACTTCTATTTAAAAGTAAAAATATATTTATCACTCCATTACTGTCCTTTTTAATTTTAATTTTTCTTTGCAAGCTTCTTTAAGTGTTATACGTTTGAACTTTTGAACAAGCAAAGGTAGCTAATTATGTTTATTCATTACTCATAAAGACAATTCAAAATAAGGATAATCTGTTTTTTTCTTTCTTTATTTTAATTTTCCTTTCAATTAATTATAATGACTTTCCCTATTTTTTAAAAAATATATATTGCAAGAATTCATAAGTACTCTATTTAAGTTAAATCCCACGCTTACTTCTTCCCTAAGTCACGGTGTTAGCCTTGAAGTGTTCACCTCACATGCTATTAAACTATGCTCCCTCTAGTCTTTTGAATTATTTGTCGTAATTTTTAAAAATATTAATATTTTAAAAAGTGTTAAGCAGTCAAAAAATTTAGTTAAAATTTTTTATCAGAATTTGACCAGAAAATTTAAAAACTATAAGATTTTTTTAATTTTTAAATTATTGATTTTTTCTCCATTTTTTAGTTAAAATGTATTAAAGTTAAAAGGGTAAAAATATTTTAAAATATAAAATAACATAGAAAAAATATCACTGTGGTCAAATTCTAGTTAAAATTTTTAGGCCAAATTCTTTTTTCACATATTTTAAATTATTTATCATTTTAAAAGTTTAAAACATAATTATTTTTAAAAATCATATTTATCCTAGTAGTAAATATTTTTTATAATTAGGATACCTCAGTAGAATAAATATCTAATGACTTGAAATTGTATCTTTAATACATAAATAAAAGTAAATAATAATAATAATAATACTTTAGTATTTCTTAAGGAACACATAAAATGAAATTACAACTGATTTAGTTTAAGAGGGAAATATTACTTTTTTCAAACCGACCAAAATTAATTTAATAAGTTACCTAATATTACTATTCCCTCACCAAATCTTATAAGGATTATCGTATATATATATATATATATATATATATATATATATATATATATATATCTATATATATATTATATATATATACACACAAAGATTACCTATAATCTTTTCCTTTTCCTATGTAAAAATGACTTAGGTTTCTAAATTATGAAATACCAAAATCCTTCTCCATCTAATATTATGATTATTATGTTTATAAAAAAAAAGGATCCAAATAGACCACTAATTACATTATTAAAAAATTATTAGTTAGAGAGAAGTTTTAATATTCTACTTAGTTTATTCATGGCGAAGTATAAAAGAAAATTTCAAAGAAAACAATGTAAGGTGTTGAAGGTTAAAAAAGAAATTAAAAACTATTGTTGAACATTCAATATTTTCGTGTACGTCAATTTCAAAAAGATCAAGGACAAAAGCAAGTATAATTTTTTTTGCGAAGAACGGCCAAAAGTTTAATCCATCAACTAGTTGGCTTGACTACAAAAAGGAAAGCATGAAAAAGAGTTCAAAGGATCTTGATCAAATGGATGACAATTGGTACTCTATACCACTTTCAATATTCCAGATGATATTCCTAATGATCTTGATGAATTATTATGGGATAAAGATATCTTTAATTTTTCTAATTATATTCAAAAATTGTATAAATAAATAAATATTAGAATTTTGATTAGCAAATAATTACTTGAACTAATTTTCTTGTTATACTAATTATTACACTTCATTAGAAATATCATTACCTTATATACTTAATTAGTGTTTCTCATCTTTTTCATCCAAAAAGATATTGTTTATCCTTTTATGAAAAATTTGTAACATGAATTAAAATCTTGATTTTTAAAGAAGTAAAAATGTTGATTATGAAAGGTTTATTTATTTTTAAAGTTGAAGAAATCAAAATTTTTTCAAAATAAAAAATAATAAATTGGGGTGAAAACGATTATCACCCTTTAAAAAAAATCTACCACGTCCTTTTATTTACTATGCCAAAAGAATATCGACTTCTAAATTAATGAAACATTAAAATCTATCTCCGTTCTAATATAAAGATTATTATATTCATAAATAAGATTTCAAGACGCACTAATCATGTTATTAAATGTTTGTTAGAGTGAAGTTCTAATACTTCTATTTAAGAAGAATGGAGTGTCCAAATTCTAAGGAGTATTCTTTAGCCTTTTGAGATATGCAGGGCGGCTCAAAAGCTTTGTAAAAAAATAATTGCGTTAGAGCTGAGGGCCTATTTTTTTAAAAAAAAAAAAAATATTATAGGGAAGATTATGCAAACAAAATAAATTTATACTATTTAATTACTCATCATAGCTATAGTCTGATATAATTATCACGATCTAACATTATACATTAATTATGTGGGTTGACTTCGAGTTTATATAATTAGTTACGTTTGTATATGTATAATTCGTCAATAATATACAAATATATATGTATAATATACAATTATTTAACCTATATACATATACAATTCACCTCTCTCCCACTCTCTGTCCTCTCTCACTCGCCTCTCTCCGCCCTTTCTCAATCTCGCTCGCCTCTCTCTCCCAATCTCGCTAGCCATTTATATAAATGCATATGTATTATATACAATTCACCTCTCTCCCTCTCTCCTTCCTCTCTCGATCTCGCTTGCCACTCTCCTTCCTCTCCTAGTCTCTCTTGCCATATGTACAAATACATATGTATAAATGTACAATTATCTAACCAATATACATATACAATTCACCTTTCTCCCACTCTTTTCCCCCTCTTTCTCGCCTCTCTCCTATCTCTCCCAGTCTCGCTCGCCTCTCTCCTCCATATAATATGTAACTACAAATTATTATTATCAAACTATAGCTATGGAGAGTAATTAATTATTTATCCATTGTTATTCATTTTTCATTAACAATTAACAGCCGGAAGTGTTTGAGTTATTACTTATTGCACGACATTCCCAAGCTAATTATCACTCTTTTTCAATAATCTACATTATTATGCACTACTTTTAAAAATTAGTGAAAATCAAATTAAAAAATTAACCTTCCAATATTAATTTTCCTTGAAAATGGTAAAACAAACAAACAAACCTCATACGTAGGTTTACATTTTTGTTTTGTTTTCGACGTTAAAAAATGGGAAACTTTCACGTATAGCCATTAAAAATAACCTAATTATTCTCCATAGTTATAGTTTGATAATTTCAATTCGTAGCTACATGTTATATGGAGGAGAGAGGTGAGCGAGTATGAGAGAGAGAGAGAGAGAGAGAGAGGAGAGAAGCGCGAGAGAGGGGAAAATGAGAGAAAGGTGAATTATATATATATATATATATATATATATATATATATATATATATATATCGGTTAGATAATTGTAAATTATACATATGTATTGTATATTGACAAGCGAGAGTTGGAGAGGGAGGAGAGAGGCGAGCGAGACTGGGAGAGGGAGGAGAGAGGCGAGAGAGAGGGCACAGTGGGAAGAGGTGAATTGGTATATGTATATAATTGTATATTATGCATTGCTTTTGTATATATGACAAACAAGATTGGGAGGGAAGAAAGAGGCGAGCGAGACTGAAAGAGGGAGGGGAGAGGCGAGCGAGAGAAGGCAGAGTGGGAAGAGGTGAATTGTATATTTATATAATTGTATATTATATACATGCATTTGGATATATGGCAAGCGATATTGGGAGAGGGAGGAGAGAGGCGAGCGAGATTGGGAGAGCGAGGAGAGGGGCAAGCTAGAGAGTGCAAAGAGCGGGAGATAGGTGAATTATATATGTATATATGTTAAATAATTGTATATTATACATATGTATTTGTATATTCTGGCGAATTATACATATACAAACGTGACTAATTATACAAACTCAAAATCAGCCCACGTAATTAATGTATAATGTTAGTCGCGAGTGGTAATTATAACAAATCATAGCTATGATGAGCAATTAATAAGTTTACTTTATTGCGTAATTTTCCCAAAAACAAATTGATCTCCAAAATTCAATTTTGTTTTAAAAAGTTAAAAAAATTTAATAGTGTACCATCTTTTTATTTAAGGTAGGTAATTGTACCATGCATTAGAATTAATTAGGGTTATCAAGTCGGTATCTTAATTAACTTTTATTTAGTTTCCTAATGATTTCCAATTTTAACGTTACCTAATTTAATAATCTTTTTCATAATCTTATAAGAATTGTCGTATTAAATAAAAAAGTTTTTCCTCTTCTTTTTTTTCCTTGTGTCTAAAGGACTCGGGTTTCCAAATTAATAAAATATCAAAATCTTTTTCAACCTAAGATTAGGGTTACCTTATTTAAAGGTCCTAATAGATGACAAATCATACTATTGAAAATTATTAGCTAGGGAGAAAAATTCTATTATTCTATTCGATTTATTCATGGCGAAGTATCAAAATAAAATTCAAAGAAAACAACATAAAGTGTTGAAGGTCAAAAAAGATGAAGCTATTGCTGAACAATCAATATCTTTTTGTACGTCAATTCCAAGAAGATCAAGAAAAAAAATAAGCATAAAACAAATTGTGAAGAACGGTAAAAAATTCAATGAATCAACTAGTTGGCTTGACTACAAAAGGGAGAGCAAGAAAAAGAATTCAAACGATCTTGATCAAATGGGTGACAATTGGTACTCTATACCACTTTCAGAATACGACATTCCAAATTCTTTTCCCGATGATCTTGATGAATTATTATGGGATAAAGATGTCTTTGATTTTGTGAATGACATTCCAAACTTGTATAAATAAATATTCGAATTTTAAATATTATTACTACAATTAATTTCTTTGTTATTCTAAATTACTTTATATTATATATTTTTTTTATAGATATTTGTGTACCTCATCGATCAATTAAGCCGGTCTCATACTGTGCTTGATATTATACGTTGACACCAACCTCTGCAGATTTTGCTTCTTCCAGCCGTATACTAATTGTTGAAAATTCATTAGAATATATAATTAAATATAAGCGTAAGCTTTGATTTAAAATGTGGTTGCATGGAAATAAATTTATCATAATCAGTGGCAGAGTAAAAAATTTCACAAACGGTATTCAAATATTACAATTAGAGTTATGCTTTTGAATTAAAATATGAAGAAAAAAGGGCTTCAAATGTTGATAGTCACAAATCACTAGGCTCCAGTATAGTGTTATTTTAAGGGTGTCCAAAATTTGTTATTTAACCCTTTAATTTATCATTTTATTAATATATATAGTATAATTTCCAATGAAGGGTGTCGAATATGTTGTAGCTCTACCCTTGATCACAATGTGCTTGATTGTTTAATTTGTCTGGGAAATCTAGTTGAAAGCAGAATTGTTTAATCACTAGGCCATTAAAATTATCGCTTGGGATATCATATTTTTAGGACTCTATTTTTAAAAAAATACTTATATATATTATTAAAAAAAATGATATGTACTATTTTTTAAAAAAACATGAAAAAAGTATATAAAAGGGAAAAAGAAAAAATATACCCCCCAACTATTATAAATGGTATGTCGATATTGTCCGTCATACTTCTGAGACATTGATGCCCCTACAATCCAAATTATAGCATATATACCACCTACAATTTGTTAAAACTTTGTTTCATCTATACGTTTTCGCATGACAAAAGGCTCATCTTTGAATGAATAAAAGATTAAAAAAACTTTCAATTTATCCAACCTTTAACTCAACAAATCATATAATTGAGGTACACATAAACTTATCTTGGAATAATCTTTGGTTGTCTATGTTAGATCTTGTGTTTCTTTTATGTGATTTCTAATTACTTTAAGGTAAATATAACTCTCTTCATCCACTTTTAATTGTCATGCTATGTTTTTTTAAAAGTTAATTTGACTAATTTTTAAAGTGAAAATTAGATTACATTAATTTGATATTTTAAATAACAAAGTTAGATATTAAAAAACTATATGAAAAGTACTATAAATTGCAATCTTTTTTACATATCAATAAGATGAAAAAATACATCATAAATATTAATCTAAATTCTTATAGTTTAACTCTAAAAATGAAACCATAATAAAAATATTAGTCTAAATTCTTATGTCATATTTTGTTTTGTCCAATTATCTCCATTTTATTAATCTTCTATCTTTTGGTTCATATTAATATCTTTTCATAATATAATTAGAAGTGAAGATGGAAACCAACAACTAATTATGCCTTTGTTTTCTAAAAATGACAAATATTACAAATAATTTATTTTAAACCGAAATGACAAGTACTTAAAAATAAAAAAGACTTAGAAAGTGACATCATTTATAAAGATATAGGAGTACAATACGTAAAGAAACTTGCAAACTGATTCTTGACTGACATTTAATGTCCTCTAATTTTAAATATGGACGAATATACCTTTAAACTTGTATAAAATTTAACAAACAAACACATTCATTTTATTGGACATCTTAAACAAAAATTTGTGTCTAATGTATCGTTTTTCGTGTGTTATATCACATAGAATGCACTTGTTTATTTGTTAAATTTTGTATAACTTTTTAAGTGCTTATTTGTTCACATATAAAGTTGAAGAACATAGATATCAACTAAAATCAGATTAATTTATAAAACAAATTAAAAACAAAAATAAGACAAATAAATTAAAATGAAAAATATGCGGAGAGAGTATATTTTTTTTTCAAATTAATGATGGGTTTGAAAATATTGCAAGTGCCATTTTCAAACTTGACAGGGTTTTACTTTTACATCCTAATCCGGAGGTCCCGGGTCTAGTCTATTCTACATATATATCACCCTAAATTACTCCTCAACTACCCACAGTTCTTCTTTCTTCGCCATAGCTCAACCTTCACCTCTTCATCTGAGCTTCAAACTCCATTTTCTAGAACCTTCTCGGCTCTCAAAATCGGAGTTCACTGCTAGCTTCATCTCCATTGTTGATACTAGAACAAGGTGACAAATCTAATCTTTTTGTATTTTCTCGTTTTGCTAGTTCAGGAAAAGAGTTCTTTTCGTTTTTGTAAACTCATTGTACGGTCGTATATATATGAAGATGTAAGCTCAAAATGCATAGTCTATGGAAGAACTTTGAGTTATCCTTGTGTAGATTTAAGTTTTGGCGCTTTCAGGGATTTGAATTTTGATATAGGATAGTTAATTTACGAGTATTATTAGAGTGAGTAAAATTCTTAAATTATGGACTTGGGCAATTCTGTCCTGAAAAGTTAGCTTTTGGGTTGAGTTAGGTCCAGATTCCATATTTTTACATTTATCATTTCAGAGAGTTACTTTCTTTGTTTAAAACAATAAGAATCGAGATGGAAGATGGCTTTATAAGATTAAGTAACTATAGTTGAGTGCTGTATGAGAAAGTAACTGTTTAATTTACTTGCCTTATTATCGGGTGTTGATTTTGCTAAATTAGAACTAGAGCATGTTGGCTTCAACTACCAAAACTGAACTGTTTTTTTGGCTTCTTGGTATATGGTACTTGTTCAACTGATTATTTAACCTATGCAATAAAGCCTGATGGTTAGAAAAGGTAAAAAAGTTTAAAACTTTCCTTAACTGTAGTTGCAATGTTTCATGTAAATGAAAAAAGAGTGGTATAATTAATCCACTTTGGATACTTAACATTTTCTAGAAGTAACATCTATATGTGGTCGGGTGAAAGTTTTGTCGCCTTCGGTGATTTGAATTTTGAATAGGAAAACATTTGTCTTTTTCTCTTTGTGAATAGTTGACATATGCGTTGATTTCTTAGATGGTCACTCAACTAATAGTTATTATTTGTGTAAGTAACGAAGCTTGTGTGCGTTTTGACGCTTCTTGTTCTTTAAGGATTTTAAAAATGTTGAGCATTCACTTTATTTGGTGTCTCTAGTACAAAATGGGTGAATAAAGTGTCAAAATTTATGTCTAGTTTAAAAAGGCTGTTGGACTTAGTTTTTGATTTTGTGTGTGTGTGTGTGTATATATATATATATATATATATAATATATATATATATATATATAAGAAACTGGCAATTGTTTTGAGTGTAACTTGTGATCTCAGCTATTCGATGGGATTGAAGATTGATATAAAAATAGAAACTTCTATTTCCCCAGTGGAGCGTAATATTTTCTTAACTGTAACAAAAGCTGTTTTGATCTCTGAGGCGATTTGTTAGCTACTCTTAGATGTGTTTGCTTGTCTCTGTTTAAAAGAACCCATGAACTGTGTTGGCTATTCCTATATTTTCCTTTAATAGAAGTAGTCACATTGGCACATTTACTGTGAGTTTTAGAGATTTAACTGGAGTTATATGATTCATTTTTCACCCTGGTAAGTCTCTTAAATGAGCGATTGATAACAGGATACGCTTAAAGATCTGAGGAAGTTTCACTTAGAAGTATATTTCGATTTCTGCCAAGGATGTGATGTTTGTACATTTGCATGAGAAAAAGGAGATCTGAGAGAAACTTTGTTCATTGGACCTTTCTCTTTCTAGATTCTTATGCAGATCTTATACCAAAATCATCCCCGTAACATGTTGTTATTGTACCGAAAGAGTTAATCCCCATAGTACTTGTTAAAGTTTCCAGCTGCCCTTTGCTTTGGGAACTCTGTGCAGTTTAGCATCTGAGCTTTATATGCTGAACTGGTACATTATCACCATTAAACTTAGAATTTACTAATGGAATGAACTTTGTCTACTTTATGCTGTGATACATTCAAATACCAGATATAATCAAATAACACTCGTACTCATACTCCCAGGAGGATGCTTAAATGCTATAGCTTAAAAGGTGTTACACTTTAAGCATGTTCAAATCAAGTAAAAAACTGTTATTTTTGTTTGGTTTAAATACATTGATATTTCGTCTGGATCTCCCTTTTCTCTTGAATTTTTTTTTTGTGAGATAATCACTTGTCCAGTTAAGGGAAAAGGATACAGAGACTCGCAGAGTTTGAGAATTCATTTCACAACCTATGGCAGAAAGAGCTTCTAGTTTTTTAGATTATGTTTACTTTATTTTTCTGTAGTTTTCATTTAAAGAAACATAAAGGCAACTATGGACAACTGCATGATGCTTATATATTTTCATTCAGAGTAATGAAAACGAAGGACAATGGAAATGTTATTTGCAGCCTACTGGGTCTACCCAAGAAAAAACTTCAGGACTTGTGCAGGAAACACGGGTTATCTCCTTATAAGACAAAGCCCAATCTTGCGAGTTCTTTGGTCCCTTACATCAAGGTAAATATCGTAAACAATCTTATTTTTGTAGTGAATAAAAGTGAATATTTTGGGTGAGATCAAATATCTGATAAATGAAAATGAATTCATCAGGAAAGTGTATTCTTGATGTGATCATCGTGAAAATGCCTTATTCAAGTTTCTTGATTGTTTGTAACCTGCTTAGCCAACTTGGATTGACAGGGAGCAGATGAGCTTTTATTTAAAGAGATGAAGACAAATGACAATGGAAATTCCATAAACAGGCTACCTAAGAAAGAGCTTCAAGATTTGTGCAGGAAACACGGTTTATCTCCTTATAAGACAAAGCCTAATCTTGTAAATTCTTTGATCACTTACGTCAAGGTAGATGTTAAAGAGAACATTATTTTTTGGTGAATAAAAGTGAATATTTGGGTGAGAATGAATATCTCATTCATGAAACTGAATTCATTGTGAATTGTATTGTTGATACAATCATCTAGAAAATGTCTGATATAAGTTTCTTGGTGGTGACACACAGACTTCTTAGATGGCTTGGATTGATCACTGAAGTATCAGTTTGTCTTGATGCAGGGAGCGGAGAGTTTTTCCTTCAAAGAGATGAAGACAAAGGACAATGGAAATTCCATTTACAGCCTACACAAGAAAAAACTTCAAGAACTGTGCAAGAAGTATGGTTTGTCTCCTCATAAGACAAAACACGATCTCGTGAATTCCCTGGTCAATTACTTCAAGGTAAATGTTGGCTTTATGTTGATGATAGACAATCTTACTTTTGTGATGAGTGAATGTGGCAATTAGCTGAACATATGATACATGATGATGAGTTCATTATGAATTTGTATAATTGTATTGTGGCAGGATCATCTCCAAGTCACTTGATAAGGTTTGTATGTTATTACATCAAGTGCTTAGATGCCCTGCGTTGATCTCTGAAGTACAAGTTTTTCTTGATGCAGATAGCAGATACAGAGACTTCTAAAGGCAAAGGGTACAACATTCTAAATTCTTGTGGTGTGAAGAGCGCAACCGGAGAGATATTGTTTTCAAGATTCATCCCTCATAGTGATGAGAAAGGTTTAAATCAAGGACTTCACAGTTCACAAACAAGTTTTTCCAAGAGTGCATTTGCTTCTGATGTTACGTCGATGCATGCACCTTCTTTTGAGTTTTCTGTCTCATCAGAAGATGGAATCAACCTTTATATTGACTTGAATTCATGCCCAACAGACACTTTTAAAAGATTGGAAAAGAAGGTGTGTGTATGTCACAATCTGCAGAATCACAAATGTCAAAGTTTCTGTCAGGAGATTCAATACCTAGGAAATAACAGACAGATGACAAGTTCATTCCTCTGGAGAACAGATTCAGACAATAGATTTAACAGCAGCCATGCACAAACTTTTTCTTCTGCAGGTTTATGTAGTACTGTTGATGTTGTATGTCACACAGAAAATACAAACGATGCGTCTTTGGGTTTTTCAGCAACGACAAAATCATGTGATGGTTCTGTAAAAACTTTAACACATTCAGAAGGAAAAAAGGGAAGTCCATCTTCATTTAGAACCATTTGTGGTGTACAGAACATGAATATCACTGATGTAAATACTTGTATGGGAGAGGAAGAGATAACATGTGTGGGTCTGAATACCTTTCAAGCTTCAAAGAAATCAGTGGCTATTAATAGAACTGTCAATGTTGAGGCTTATAACCCAGAAAACACTACAGAGGTCTTAGATGCTAGGCTATGTAAATCTTTGCATGCATCGTTGGAGAAAGTAGCAATTAGTTCCCCTGCAGATGTGCCAAAGCTAAAACATTATAAAAGTGAAAATCAGAATATGAGGCTAGATGTAAGTTGTCTCAATTCTGAAAGGCAGAGAAATTGTATACCGGAGAAGCTTATAGTGCTATCTCATATCTCTTCACAAACTGATTTTACTGAGATAGAGGCTACAAATATTGGCAGTCATCATCAACATTCATCATATTCTTCTTCTGGAAAAGATTGCCTTAGACATTTGAGTGATGCAGCAGAGAGCCTCAAAAGTCTGCCCTATTCTAGTGAGGATACCTGTGGCATTTACCTGGATGACACTCCATCTGCTGCTGGTGGGGTAATATATTCTAAGCATAATCTGGTTCTTTTTGCTATTGTAGCTTATCTAGGTTATTGCTTTGCAAATGTGATTCTATTTAGCTGTCTTTCCTTGTCTATATTTTTAGGTAGTGGGATGACCAACCAGTCTGAAGTATAGTTTCGGCTCTATGAATGATGAAACTTTAACTTTTGAAGATTATGTTAATGATATTCTCATGTTTTATATAGTTTCCTCATTACAAGTATGTGTATTGTCAGCATGTTAGAAATCTGAGTGTACCAGCTGTATTCAAGGCTAGTTCTTCTTTATGTTTTTGTGGAGATGTTTCTTAGCTTGTGACATGACATTCATTAGTAGGGTAGTATCCACTTTGATAAGCATATTACTGGTCTGGTAATTATATGATATTAAATATTGGAATAGTTTGTGCATTCTAAGCAGCTCTCCTTACTTTATTTGGATACTCCTCCTTTTCCTCCTCCCTCCCCCCTTCCCCAACCTACTCTAGTACAAGTGTCTGTGGGCTCGCATGGGCTACCACTAGTCAAACCATCGCGAAGACTTCTGCTCAGATTAATGAAATACTCAAATCAAGGATCACTGATGACCACCATACTGGTAGATCTATGAGTTCTGGCTGTTTTACCTTCAAGACTGCGCAAGCTTTGAGGGACGCGATCACGAGGATGAACAGCCCAAACATTGATCGTATATCAGTTGTGCAGAACCAGCGGTGGTGGTACTGGTGAGGGACACCATTTGGGTGGTGGAGTGTCTAGAGGTGAGAGACACAAAGGTGAAACGGTGGTGGCCACAGAGGTGGCTGTGACACCGGAGGTGGATATGGTGGCAGCATTTGTGGTTTGTTACTGTGACAGTATATCACACTGCTGTTGCAGCAGTGGTGCTTTGGATGGAAAGGAATAAGATGATTGGGATTTGGGAGTGAATGTGGGTTTATTGGTTTTGATCAAATTTGTATTAGTTCTACTTTGATGTTTGTGTGACCGTTACTTTCGAGCGGTATTGGCTCGATTAAGTGGAAGTTGCATATTTTACAGCTCTTCCATTTCTCAGTTTGCTTACGTTTTATATTTATCCTCTTTTTCGTTGCATCTAATAAGAGATGATCACTAAGCACGTAGAAATTTGTTTTCGCGATTGTCTCAGTATAAATATATTTTGCTTCTTTCATGAAAATCTGAAACAAGTTAACATCATGACGTCTTTCATTTTACAGGCAAGGGCCAGCCATGCCGACAAAACAGATACTTCTAAGTAATCTATCTTCCTTAATTAAGATGCTTTGAATTATAGAATCTGACGACACAAGGATGAAAATTTGTTTTCTGGACTTGTACTCTTGCAGAGAGCTTTTGAAGAAGCAGAAGGAGCAATTATCCCATGGAGGGAAAAAGAGAGAGAGGCATGACGGTGAATCCGATAATGTTTATCATTGTAATGATGGGAGAATTTTGAGAAGTGCAACGCGTCTACAAAATCTTCCCAGAAGATCTATTCGGCTTGTCTCTAAGGTTTGCATTTAGTGTTGCTGCTTCAGTGTTTGATCATTAAATTGACTGAACGAATTAGAAAATGGATTAAACCTGGTTCTCGAATTCAATAAAGAATGGACACCTTATATATACTCCTCTCCATTTCAATGTGTTTGTCTAGTTTTGATTTTGCATGGAGTTTAAGTCTCTAAGAAAGTACAAGGACTTTTGAATCTTGTGGTCTTAAATTTAAGATATGTAGAATGTACCAAAATGTTCTTTAATCTTGTGGTCTTAAAAAATGCATGTGGAAAGTTATAACTAAAAAGTTGCCAGAAAGGGAAAGTGGCATTTTTTTTGAAACGGAATAAAAAGGGAACTAGGACAAACATATTGAAACGGAGGGAGTCTTATCTAACATTCTTGACTGGATGTTGGACTACTAAAGGGTTGGGATATTAGGCAACCTGGTACTGTACCATTACTATCTGCTGTCACCATTTTTATTATATGGGTTGCAAAAAATGATATCCTCTCACACTGATAAAAAAGGAGATCCACTCACAACTTACCCATTTCAATATACCGCTCTTAACCATAAAGCAGACTGGAGGAGCAATGAGATAGAGGGTGAATTACATTTACCTTTCTCCTTTTGGTTTGATGATCAACTTTTATACAGTAGCTAAGTGGGAAAATCCTGTGTCCAACTAGTATAAAAAGAGAGTATTCAACTCAGGAGCTAGATTATTCCCTCAATATTTTACTGTAATTATGAATGTATACAATTTGGTAGGTGTATTAAAAACTCCAATCAAATCCTCAAATCAAATTCCCTGATGAAATCAATATCATGTAAATATTTTTTTTGACTACAGAAAAAGGATAAATAGTATTTAAATATTGAACTGTCTTAACAGACAGAATGCTGCAAATGGAAGGATCAGTTCCTATTGTGAAATGATATCCTTGTCTAATCCCATGTATATAACGTCCCTCCAGAGACCTCCACATAGGTCATAGTAATGTGATCGACCATCCACCTCCTTGGATCTCATATTTGTCTTCGATAATTCTTCTTCACTGGATCATATTGTCCTTGAAAATAATTATATGTGATCAGATGAAATCTTCTAAGAGCACTATGAGTTGTCATTACCGTGGTTAGGGTCCATTCTTCCAGCCAAAGTGAGATAAAGGTCTTTGCAACGCCAGGGATATTCGGTCATTTGATTTTCTATGTCAAAACTCTACATTCGTTCCCAAAGAGGTTCTGGCAAATATTCTTTAGTCTCTGATTCCTGATCCTCATTGTCATGCCCCTTTTTAACTCCATGAAAGGTTTAATTTTTTTTTTTGCTTTTTGAAGTGACGCTTGTAAAAGAGATTATTTATAATGGGGGTTACCTCTTAGAATTGAGTTTGGTGTTTCAAATCACCTTTTATTTTAATTTTTAATAAAAAAGGACGGTGTGATCCTTAGTTATTGGTCCGCCGTTCGTGAAAACAAGAAGATCGGGTAAGGAATTCTGTCGACCCGGGGAAGGTATTAGGCACCCTCTAGTCCTGTGGTTCTAGCATGGTCGCTTTATTGACTTATATTTGGTGTAAGTTAGTTCATGTTGGATAAAATTGTGTTCATTTGGTTATGCCTATGATTTGATTGATATTGTTTGAACTTTGAACTTTGATTAGTCTTAACTAAGATGTAACCACGACCTTAGCTTCGAAATAAACCGGTCAAGGCACATTATCATGACCTAGTCCTGTGTATCACGCCCTAATCTCGAGCCTACTTGCCTTATTAAACCACGATGCTTCTTTTATGTTAGTGTTGGGGTCAAGTCGCGTAACCATGACCTTTCTGTTCCATCGACATGTCCATATCCAAGACGTGTAACTGTGACCGCGGTCACTACATTATATTATTCGTGTCGTCGTCTGGCCTATCACTTGATGTATATCATTTATTAGTCTCTCGCAAATCCAAGCTTCTATCTTTGTCCATTTTGTTCTTTTCATTTAATTTTTGCAACTAGTCTTGAATTAATTCGCGACTTATATCGCTTTCTCATAATTGTTCTTTCCACTCTTTTTCTTTTACTTTGCTAGCCAAACATAAGAAGTTTTAGCCCAACCCCCCAACACCAACAACATCCTCTTAGTGACGATAAGAACCTAGAAAAATTTGAAACCCATTGAGTTAATGAGCAACATCTGGGTCTCCCCAGAATAGTGAAAAGACAACTCTTTTCATGTGAATTCGGTGTTTTCCAAAGAACATGTTGTAAGAGGTGTCTATGTCCAACAATTGGAAGTTAATTTCCAACTCAATGGATCTGATTGTCAGATGGGCTCATTTCACCAATGAGTGAGTGAGAGAAAATGTTTTCGGTAAATCCTCAGCTCAAGAAAACCATTTTCAATTTTTTTTTGGGGGGACAAACAAAAGTAAAAACTATGATGATAATACTATAGAAAGTACCGGCAACAAAAATAGTAAAGATAATCAAAGTAAAAGAAACAATAATAGTAGTATCTCTGGAGAGTAAGATAAAAATATACTAATATAATGATACTGAAAACTTTACCTTGCTCAATTCTTTTTATCTATAATGATACTGATGAATAGAAGAGGGAATAACAAGTTAAAAAGAAGTAGGGGTGTCAAGGATCGGACCTAATTGGAATTGGGTTCTATCTCAACCCATTCATGCCTAAACCCATTTTATGAGAATTCGAAATTAAGCCCAATTAATCTCCAATTTCAACCCACTTTAAGACTCTTTATTTGCATTGATGTAATGTATGTTCTTATATTGAATGTATGATTCACTATCTTTTTTATATCTTTTAGGATTTATCTATCCATTTGTAACTTTTTTTAAAAAAATTTCTTGAGTTCAATTTCAAATTGGGGTATAAAAGTTAAATAAAAAATAGGCATAATACATATATTGGACTCTAAACTTGGGTTCAAATTTTAACTTTGACCTCCAACTTTCATAATGCACAAACAGTCACTTTAAATATTCAACTTTTAAATAAATAAACAAATGAGTCCTACATGACACAATACATGTAGGATACCACGTAGGACAAAAAATGACATGTAGGATAACATGTAGGACATGTGTCTATTTGTACAACTTTATATAAGTTTAAGTGTCTACTTGTTCACAACCAAAGTTGAAGGGCATAAATGTGATTCAAAGCCAAGTTAAAGGGCAAATTTATGTATTATGCCAAATAATATGTTACAATTATTGAGATTAAGCGGGTCAAATTGGGGAGGCCATGACCCAACCCAATTTTTAGCCCATTTGAACCCAAAATAAACTTGGGTGAGTCAAGACCCAACTCGATTTCTATATCAATCCATTTAAATATCTTCAATTTCAACTCAACCCGCCTATAGTTAGAAGCATGCTCTCACACAGGAAACACATAAATTACCTCGATTACCTACTAATGCTCACCCTTATCCTTGACCTCCATGCTATCCTATCTAGGGTCACTCTCGGTAAGCTGAAGCCTGAAGATGTTCCATGTCATGTATAATCACTTCTCCCAATTTCTTCCTATGTCTTCCTCTACCTCTTCTTAGATTTATCACTGCCAAACTTCCGCACCTCTTCATCGGTTATTCGTTTTCGTTACATGCCCAAACCATCTCAGTCTCCCTTCGTGCATTAGTACATCTTGTCCACTAGTGAGGCCGTTCTGATCTTCTCCCATATATCTTATCCTTCTAGTTCGCCACACATCCTTTTTAGAATCCACATTTCCGCTACGTTCATCTTCTTAACATGTGAATACTTTTTTTTTAAGAAAGGTAACATTAATTTTGTATACCCTACAAAAGTATTACAACTTACAATAAGTGGTTCAATTTATCTTTACAAAAAGTCTAAAACATCAAAACATTTTATGTTTGAGCTAATAATATTTGCTCACACCAAAAATAAAATAGGCCTACGCAAATCATCTTAAGATTCTGTAAGCTGCTTTGTACATACACAAAACACCTCTTATAACTCTTAGGCGAAACTGACCACCAACTACAAGGTGGGACAATCTTCCATCTCTCCTCCTCCTTACTTACCATGTTTGAAAATGTGTTATCTTGACTACCCAATACTTTGCCCCATCCAATGTTGCTATGACTATTTTATAGAAGTCTCGGTGGCAAAAGTTTGAGGCCAAACTAATTAAATCTAATACGAAGAGCGAGATGGGTTTACAAGTTTATCTGAAATCCCATAAAAAAAAGTAAAAAGAAAAAGGGTTGATGTTTTGTGTATGTACAAAGCAGCTTTTCTTGTAACTACTCGAACTATGAGGGAGTGGGATGAGTCGTGAATTAATTCAAGACTTGTTGCAAAAATCAAAAGAAAAGAGTGAATAGAAATCTCGGATTTGGGAGAGACAAACAAATGATATATTTCAAGTGATAGGCCAGCCGAAGGCACAAGTAGTATGTCGTCCTGATTGAGGTTGCAGTTTCGCGTCTTGGATAATTACCTGTAAATAGAGCGGCAAGATCTTACAACAAGATTGTAGCTGCACGTCTTTGACCCAAACATTTCAATAAAAGAATCTAGTGTAATCAAGACGAACATTAAACTATCAGTATAACATATAAATTTGTTAATTTAGTGGACTAGTTATGCAAGGATCAACACATGGATCTTTTTTCCAATGAATAATATATAAATTTTATGCATCATTAATAATACATGAATATATATGTTGTAAATTTATAGTATGGTTGGAATGGACTGGTCGTCTAATCATATGGACTTGGGAAATCCTTTACCTCATGAGCTATCTTTTGGGGTTGAGTTAGGGTCAGGTGCCATATCTTAAATGGTATCAAAGCCAAGTCCATCCCTGTTTGGGCTACCCGTCCACGTGCTAGTTGGGCCTAAGCATGAAGTGGGGTGGGGTGTTAAGTGGGTAAATGTTCCACATTGGTTGGAAAATGGACTGGTGATCTCTTTGTATGGACTTGACAAATCCTCCCCCGAGAGCTAGCTTTTGGGGTTGAGTTAGGCCAAGGTGTCATATCTTACTGTACGTATATTTATGCTCGATTAATAGTATGTGGATTGCCATGCAAAATTGTGATGCCAAATTCAAGAATTAAATTTACTCAGTAGTATGCTTTTAAAAGTTCTCTTTAAAACTTTTATACAAATTTTAAAATACTTGCTTATCCATGTATGTATATAGAAAAATATTTTTTAATTTGATTTTTTGTGCAGCGACTGGCGGCATGTAATTCCTAAGTGTTAAAGAGATCTGCCTATGTAAAGATTAAACTCAGTACTGGTTTACAACATACATGTTCTTGTAAGTACAAATCCTGAAATTCAGCTTCGAGTAGTTCACGAGGTGAATACATTATGTTTTTTGAATCCTTCATCTTAATGTTGTTTGTTTCTATTTCCTATTAAGTTTATTGTTTATTGAGCAAACATGTTAATTCTGCTCTAACTTTCTCAAAAGCTTTTCTTGAACGCGAGTGCCTAAGAATGGACACATGTCATACACTTCTATTTGAGTAATTTTCAGCTGCAGCAGTTTTAAGAATGTAGATTCAAGAGTTAGTCTAATAAACTCAAGAAGTTCACTGAAGGTTTTTAGTTTTATGCTGTCTGCTTTGTAAATTTCGTGAAATCAATTACTGTGACACTCAAAATCTATTTTGATTTCTGACCGTTTTGTTTTAGCACGCATCATGCTTAGTTCGGACTCTTAAAATCATGTATGTGGAGTCCTTAAGGCTTAATCTCACTTTCCTAACTGGTTTTAACTTGCTGCAGGAGGTTCCTTTATTCTGTATTCAACAACATACTCACTGTAATCCCACAAGTGGGGACTGGGGAAGGTAGGATGTACGCAAACCTTATCTCTATTCTGTATGCAAGAGAAAAATTTATTTTGAGGTCAGGTCAAGTTGTTTAAAGTTATCTATTTTTCATTCTGCTAAAATGACATTTTTATTTTGCCCATCTTTTCTTTGTTATGCTGCATTGTTTAAAACTTTGCACACTTTGTTGTTTGTTCTAAACCAGTTTGTGTCACTCAATCGGAACTCTACGGCTTCAAATTAAGAGGGGAATGAACACCTCCAGTTTCCCCCGAATGTAGTTTTAGTTTATAGAAATAATTTATCGATCTTTATCCTTTGTCACAGCTTTTCTCCAATTGTCCACCCTATGCTAGTACACTAAATGCTCTTCTTCCTCAAATCATGAGGCGAGGATTACAGGGTTGGTCTTATCCCCCCCTGCCCGCGACGTGGGGAATGAAGGAGCTTGTCTTTCTTACTGCTTTCTGTGATTGGATATTAGTTTTCTTTAGAAGTAATATAGAAAGTGTTAATGGTTATTTAATCAACCAAAGAAGAATTGTGAAAGGTCAGTAACAGTAATGGTGAAAAATTCAAGGTGATGGAGGAAGGAGAAGAAAGAGGGTCCATTGAAGATTTGAAGTTTACTGGAGGATATAATACTGAAGGATCCATTCAATCTAAGAGTTTCTGGTTGTCATTCTGTACCCCAAATCATAATAGTAGAAAGTGAAGCATGCTTCTAAGAAACAAGAAATATTTCAAACACACATAAAGAATTATCACAATGAGAGAATGGAATAGAAGCAAGATAGAGCTTCTAATGTGTTCTTGGGATCAAAACAAAGTAGAAATGAGAAGAAAGTAGTTGGATTTCCTTCATTAACTTGCAAATAAGAAGTAGAAATTTTTAAATTTCTCTTCACATCACTTGTTAAACAGAATAGAGGATAAGAGATACATTATAAACCTTTTGATCTCTAGAGGACCTGTAGTATCAATCAAAACCTTTATTAAACATTACTGTAGGATAGAAGACTGGAGGTAATTTTATCCCGCACAAAATGTGTACACAGAGATTTATAACATGAAAATGAGGGACTAATACTTTTCTATCCAGATTCTTTAGGGGAGGAGCCAAAGAACATGAAATAAAGAATTAGAAAATATAACAAACTATTTACAAGTCGTAAACCTACGAAAAGAGCAGGAAAACTCCTTTTTATCTGTGTTGTTTTTTTCTTTGAAATAAACATAACAGTGCGGAAAATGAGTGTATTTTTCTCTCTATTTTTCGTTTTCTGATTTTGAATCTAGTATTCCAAGTTCACTTGATTGACTAATTAACATTAGCATCAAGTTGGCTTATTAAGGTGGTAAAGGCTCCATCCCAGAAACTTCTCTAAGAACTGTCCTCAGATTTTTGCTCAAAGGGTACGAGATTCCAACCTCCAAGGTCTTGTTGATTTCCTTGTTAACTCAATGCTGCAAATCCACCACTTTTCATCATCTGCTTAAACTCTATAAAATTCACCATTCCATCTCCATCAGCATCCACTTTCTTAATCATCCGCTTGCAGTCATCAACGGTCCGCCCTTGCTTGAGACCAAGTGATGCCAAGACAGATTTTAATTCATCCACCGTAATGTATCCGTCCCCATTTTGGTCGAACACATTGAAGGCCTCTCTGATGTCTTCCTCCTCATCTCGCTCTTCCATTATGGTCTCATATAGAGCACCAAATTCATCAATATCGATGTAGCCATCACCATTCACGTCAATCTTGTTGATCATCTGCGCCAGATCCGAATCAGACATGAAGATCCCCATGTTCTCTAACGAGTCATTCAGCTCCTTTTTCGTTATCCTTCCATCACCATTCCTGTCGAACATATGAAAGACACGCTTGAGCTCATCTGTCTCCATTATTCTGTGGTTAAACAACAATATAGTTATTGATTTTCACGCCACTGATTGTAATTTTTGGGAGAAGATTAAATGGCCTGAACTTTTTGGACACAAAGGAGAGAAGAATTGTGTCAAAGAGGTGTCTTAGACAGAAAATTCTCAACAAAATGGTTGGTAGTGGCATTCTGTTGTGTGTGCAACACTTATTATTGTGTGGTGATTTTGGCTTCTTGGTTGAGAAAATTTTGGAGAGGAGTTTGGTAATTTTTTATTTATTTATTAGTATTATCATAATATTCATTTTTTTTCCTTGACCCAACCCACCTTTTGACATATGTCGCCTCCCGGTTTGATTTGAGCAGTCAATCACAATTGAGATAAATATGTTTCTGACTTGTTTTGTATATTACCAGTAAAAAGTATTTGTTCCTTTGTATTACATGTGAATGAAGGAAACTTGCATTCAGAAAATAGGTTGACTTAGAAAAACAAATTTGAAGAATTCTTGATTTTTCTCAAGTATGTCCATGTCTTCCTCTACCAACCCAAGCCATACTTCTATTCCCTTCCCATCACTAGTGTCCATTAAAACAACCAAATTGGGAGCTACGCTTCCCACAGATGCCATTTTGGCCTACCCCATCTAAAATCAATATCATAGAAAGGAAACTTGCATAAACTAGTGGAGTCAAGTATTCACTCTTCTTTGTTCATTGTTCTTACTCTTATCGTCCATATTCTTTACATCATAGCTATGTTTAGTCACATTCTTTATTGAATCTTGAATTTTTTTCACTAGTAACTTATAGTCTAATGGCCCCTCAGAAACTTCCCAATTGCCTCAACCATGTGAATGATATTTCCCGTGGTTTGTTGAGGTAATGGAGGTTGAGTTCTTCTCCTTAAGTCTGTTGGAATTCAAATTACATAATTCTTGATACTATTATTATTGTTCCTTTTCTGCATAGCTGCAATAACTGCTTCCCATACAAAGGCTAGCACAGCCTCTACTCGAGAAGTTGAATGTTCTGCATTCATATTCAGAGCCAAAATATTGGACTCATTGAATACGAATCTTCTCGCTGCCATTTTTGGTTGAAGTTGATCTTTTTTCCCAAATTGGAACATTGAAAAACTATGTGTTTTATCCCTTTTGATGTCGTCCGCACCTGTGGTTTTTGGAGAATTCATCCTTTTGGATGCTCTCGACAAAGACTGAGATAAAACTCGTTAGCTTGAAAATGCAATTAGGATGGGAGACGGTGTCTTTTACCATGTCGACACTTCATTATTCTCCTCAATATTCGACGTCGACTCGATCGTTCTGACGTCCAGCAAATACAGCTTATGCCTTGCGTTTAGCAATATAATTTCAATGTACTCTATACTTGATGTCGAAATAAATAAATAAATGCTGATGCAACATTGATGTCTCTTTTGTCGTCATCTTCGATGCTCTTGATATTTATTTTTATCAAAAATAAAAGATGCAGTTGAGGCAGGCGGATAAATGTTCTTGGGATACACACTTTCCCCTTTTTTATCCGTGTATGTCTTCTTGCGGGGCATGAATATCTTCCTGCGATACGTAAATTCCCGCGAGGTATGAAATCTTCTCGCAATGTGCAAATTTCAACGAGGCATGGATTCTTCTCGTGATGCATAAATCTCGGCGAGGTATGAACTCTTCTCGCGATGTCCAAATTTCAGCAAGACATAAAATCTTCTCGCGATGTACAAATTTTGTCGAGGCATGAAATCTTCTTGTCGTGCATAATTGTTGACTCGCAATGCATGATTTTCCGCAATGCATGACTTTTTCGCGATGCATGATTTTCAACGAGGCATGGATTCCTCTCGTGATGCACAAATTCCAGCGAGGTATAAATTCTTCTTGCGATGTCTAAATTTCAACGAGGTATGAAATCTTCTCGCGATGTATAAATTTTGACGAGGAATGAAATCCTCTCGTCGCACATAATTGTTAACTCGCAATGCATGATTTTCGCGAAACATGACTTTCCGCGATGCATGATTTCGCTATGCATGATTCTTCAGTGCATGATTTCCGCGATGCATGATTTTCGCGATGCATGATTTTCGCGGTGCATGATTTTTTCGTGTATGACTTCCGTGTATGACTCCCGCGATGCATGACTTTCGCGTTTCCGCGATGCATGACTTTCGCATTTCCGCTATGCATGACTTTCGCGATGCATGATTCTTCCGCGATGCATGATTTTTCAACAGTATTAACTTCCGCGATGCATGAATATTTATATCGTCCGTGTTGATAATAACGGCAAAACGACCTCCAAATAATATACCGACTTGATCGATAATAACAAATAGTAAAATAACTCTCTTCTGGGGTAATGCGTTGTCTTGATTGACAATAATCAACTTGTGTTGATGACGTAATGCAAATAGCGTCCTCTACAGAAATCGTGAAATCTTTGCTGAGATTCCTGTTTGATTCACCTTTGAATCTGGCCAGACACTTCGTAAATTTCATATTGTTGGGAATGACTTGAAATAAACAAACACATTCACAAGCATCTTGACACAAACTATATGAACTGCCTCCTGCTTTCAGTAAAATCACTGGTTTTTGAAGATAGTTTTCTCCTCTTTGGGAGCTCTCCGTATTCATCCGTCGGGAGAATTCGGCCGATTTCAAAGCAAAACTATAAACCTGCATCCACAGAAAAATTGTCAGTTTTTAAAACATACTGATTTGTGTTGATTTCTTCAGCTGTTTGCTCCTTGTCTTGATATCTCCGGTTGATTTCTCGATTTCCCGACTCTTGATAGATAAGAAAAAATATCTTATGCCAAAACAAATGAAACATAAAAGGGAAATTTTAAGAGAATAAGAAATCTTAAAAAAACGTCTTGAAAAAGTCACTGCCAAGTCATGTCATATCAGGCTTAACGAGCTCCTTTGAGTTCGACATTCGTTGATGAGTTTCAAGGCACTCCGGACTTGTAGGGAAACCCATAACGAAATTTTGAGGCCATCCTTAAAATTTCTGTCCCAGGTTACTGTCCTGCTTATCTTTCTACTGTAACTGAACAGATTGCGGGATTTTTGAGATCCTCTCAAAAATTCCGTCCCAGTCGCAAATCTCAAAATGTCTTTGGTTTGATCCGCTGAAAAGAAGGCTTCTTCTGGAGAATTTTTGAGTCCCTCTCAAAAATTCTATCCCAGTTTCTATTGTAAAAGGGGAATAGAAATCTTAAGAGATGTGACCGAACCCTTGTGGCTCCTACGTATCCCATTGAGGCAGGATTCAGGTCAAACGTAGTTCCCCTTAACGATTAACAAAAATAAAATTTATAAAGAAACCGATCGAGGCCGACAAAGGCCGCCTACGTATCTCATTCTTGAGAATTCAGGTTGAACGTAGTTCAGATACAAATAAATAATTAAAGGGGATAAATGGGGTGACCGAAGCCGACAAAGTCCGCCTACGTATCCTTTTCTCGAGAATTCAGGTCAGACGTAGTTCATTACAAGAGGGATAATAATTCGAAATAAATACAAGCAAACAGAAAGATCACAAGTAAATACCAGAAAAATGCAAAATGAAACTTCACGCAGAGTATCTCTTGACAACATCTGAGTTGATAGGTTTGGGCCATATAACGCCCTCCATCTCTGACAAGACCAAAGCACCTCCAGATAATACTTTACGAACCATGTAAGGACCCTGCCAGTTTGGCGCGAACTTTCCTTTGTACTCGTCTTGATGAGGAAAAATACGCTTAAGAACCAACTGACCAACTTCAAAATTCCTGGCTCTTACTCTTTTGTGAAATGCGCGAGTCATTCTCTGTCTGTACAACTGGCCATGGCAAACGGCGACCATTCTCTTCTCATCAATCAAGGCTAGTTGATCAATCCGTTTGCTAACCCATTCGGCGTTACTTAATTCAGCTTCTTGGATGATCCTCAATGACGGTATCTCGACTTCAACAGGCACGACTGCCTTTGTTCCATATACTAGCAAGTATGGAGTAGCCCCAGTCGATGTTCTGGCCGTCGTTCGATAACTTAGCAAAGCATATGGCAACATTTCATGCCAACCCCGCTATTTGTCAATCATTTTCCTCAAAATCTTCTTGATATTTTTGTTGGCGGCTTCTACAGCTCTGTTCATTTGGGGGCGATAAGCAGTTGACTTTCGATGAATAATCTTAAATTGTTCACATATCTCTTTCATCAAATGACTGTTGAGATTTGCCCCGTTATCAGTAATGATGGATTCTGGAACTCCAAATCTGCATATCAGATTGTTGCGGACAAAATCGGCCACCACTTTCTTGGTTACCGACTTGTAAGAGGCTGCCTCCACCCACTTGGTGAAATAATCAATGGCAATCAAAATGAATCTGTGTCCATTAGAAGCGGCCGGCTCTATAGGACCGATGACATCCATTCCCCAAGCTACAAATGGCCAATGTGAACTCATAGCGTTGAGTTCGTGAGGTGGCACCCGTATCAAATCGCCGTGCACTTGACATTTGTGGCATTTTTGCACGAATTTGCAACAGTCATTCTCCATAGTCATCCAGAAATAACCAGCTCGAAGAACCTTTCTTGCCAAAGTAAGCCCGTTCACGTGTGTGCCGCAAACTCCAGCGTGTATCTGTTCAATAAGCCTCACAACTTCAGCAGCATCCACACATCTCAAAAGACCCAAATCTGGAGTCCTCCTATAGAGGACTTCTCCATTCAGAAAGAAATTGAGAGCCATACGACGTATCGACTTCTTCTGATTAGATGTAGCGTCTTCTGGATATGTCCCAGACTCCAAGTATCTCTTTATGTCAAAATACCAAGGCAAACCGTCTGGTTTTGATTCAACGTGCGAACAATGGACTGGATGTTCCTTCAAATCTATATCCAGCGAGTCGATGTAATCAGTATCCGGATGTTTGATCATCGAAGCGATGGTGGCAAGAGCATCAGCTAATTCATTTTGTATTCTGGGAGTGTGTCTGAATTCGATCTTGCGAAACCTTTTACATAGATTTTGCACATACTGTACGTAAGGTACAATTTTCGGGTTCTTCACAGCCCATTCTCCTTGAACCTGATGAATCAAAAGGTCTGAATCTCCAATAACCAGTAACTCGTAAACATTCATGTCAATGGCCATTTTCAAACCAAGAATACAAGCTTCGTATTCAGCCATGTTGTTTGTGCAATTGAATCATAGTTTAGCTGCCATAGGATAGTGCTGACCAGATTCCGATACTAGGACTGCTCCAACACCTTTACCTTGGTGATTCGTCGCTCCGTCAAAGAATAATCTCCAACCTGGATACGCTTTAGAAATATCTTCACCCACAAATGACACTTCTTCATCGTGAAAATACGTCCTAAGAGGTTCATATTCTTCGTCAACGGGATTTTCTGCAAGATGATCGGCCAAAACTTGTGCCTTTATTGCCTTCTGAGTCACATACACAATATCGAACTCACTCAACAACATTTGCGATTTAGCTAACTTTCCAGTCGGCATCGCTTTCTGAAAAATGTACTTCAATGGATCCATTCTGGAAATAAGATATGTAGTATATGAAGACAAGTAGTGCCTCAATTTCTGGGCAAGCCACGTTAGGGCGCAACATGTTCTCTCCAGCAAAGTGTACCGAGACTCGTACGGAGCAAATTTCTCGCTTATGTAGTAGATAGCCTTTTCCTTCTTCCCTGTCTCGTCGTGTTGACCAAGTACACATCCAAAGGCACTATTCGAAATAGACAAATACAGCAACAAAAGACTCCCCTCTCGTGGAGGAACCAATACTGGTGTGTTAGACAAATAGCTCTTGATAGCGTCGAAACCAGTTTGGCACTCCTCAGTCCACTTAGTCGGGGCGTCTTTCTTCAACAACTTGAAAATAGGCTCACATACCACTGTTGATTGTGCTATAAACTGACTGATATAGTTTAACCTCCCTAAGAAACTCATCACCTCTTTTCTCGTTTTCGGCGGAGGTAACTCTTGAATTGCTTTGATCTTTGAGGGGTTAAGCTCAATGCCTCTTCTGCTGACTATGAACCCCAACAACTTCCCAGCTGGGACTCCAAAAGCGCATTTGGCGGGATTTAGCTTCAAGTTGTACCGACGCAAACGCTCAAAGAATTTTCTCAAGTGTGTCAAACGATCTGAACTCTCGCGGGATTTGATAATGACATCGTCCATGTACACTTCAATTTCCTTGTGAATCATGTCATGGAAAATAGTCGTCATGGCTCTCATGTAAGTGGCACCGGCGTTTTTGAGGCCGAACGGCATCACCCTGTAGTGATACACACCCCAAGGCGTAATGAATGCCGTTTTTTCTGCGTCTTTTTCATCCATCAAAATTTGGTGATAACCTGCGTAACAGTCCACAAACGACTGCATCTCATGTTTGGCACAGTTGTCAATTAGAATATGAATATTAGGCAAGGGAAAGTTATCCTTCGGACTAGCCTTGTTGAGATCTCTATAATCAACACAAATCCTGATTTTCCCGTCTTTCTTGGCGACCGGGACGACATTGGCCAACCAGGTTGGATATTGCGTTACCTCCACCAATCGAGACTCTATTTGCTTCGTGATTTCTTCCTTAATTTTCAGACTCAATTCAGGCTTGAATTTTCGAGCCTTTTGTTTCACCGGTTCAAACCCTAGGTTGATAGGTAGCTTATGAGATACAACATCTGTACTCAACCCCCCTGCATGTCACTGACTTCCCAAACAAACACATCACTGTATTCGGCAAGCAAATGAATCAGGCTCTCCTTCTGAGTTTCATTCAGATAGGTGCTGATCTTAACTTCTTTAACACATTTCGAATCTCCCAAATTCACTGTTTCTGTCTCCTCCAGATTCGATTTACGCTGATCCCGAACTGTCGAAATTCCTCTGCAACATAATCAGGTTCCCCATTTCTTCTTCAAAGTCGTCAACCTTGTCGTCATTTGTCTCATTTTGCTCATGACATGACATTGGCAGGCTGTAACTTATGTTACTGAAATCACAAACAGACAAAATTAGGAAAACAAAGTATAACAAGAAATTAAATAAACAAAGTTAAAAATAAAGAGGCTTTCATTTAAAACAGAAATGCAAACTTTGGTCATGGCACATGGCCATGTCGCTTTTAAACATCACAACGAAAACTCAAAATTCGAACAATTAAGAAAGATGCAGAAATGGTGGGTCTCGGGGCTCTTCCGGACAACCACCGATTTTAGTATGCATAAAATAACTCCTTTCTACCAAAGAGTTCGGGACATCAGGATTGGCGTGGAAGTCCAATTCTGCAGCATCTCCCCTGGATCCGCATCACGAATGCCAGCTGTCTCGACCTCCTCCTCGATGATAGCATTGATCTCCTTGAAAAGATCACAGATTTCTTCCCCACAGTCTTCAGGCTCGGCATGCTCCCGGACTGGAAAGGATTGGTACAGATGCGGGATCGGTTTAGCCAACTCTTGATCCTTTTTCTTTTTTATCTTCGTATCGTCATCTGTGGGGATGTACCCCAAACCATATTTGGATCCTTAATTAAGGACTGGAACTGGCTCGACTATCCCTTGGGCATTTCTTCCCAATTCGAAACCTGGTTCGAACCCGTTCTGCAGCATTACCGTGGCGATCATTCTGGTACACGGCTGGCATGGGAGTCTGCGGGGCCAAGCCCTCATCGGTGGCATTTACCAACTCCACCGTGTAAAAATCCGAACCTTGCGGCGTCTCGTCGAAGACCGGTACCTGCTTGCCTGAGTGGCTCCTTTCACCGTGAATAACTAGCTCCTCATTTTTCCATACCAGCTTCATCATTTGGTGGAGAGTGGAGGGGACGGCTCCAGCCATGTGAATGAATGGCCTTCCCAAAAGAAGGTTATAGCTGGTGTCGATATCCAACACTTGGAACTTCGCGTCGAACACCGCGGGGCCTATTTGGAGGGTCAGGTTTACCGCCCCTAATGTGTCTCTCTGCACACCGTCAAACGCCCTTACATTAACCTGGTTTTGCTCCAATTTTCCGAGGTCAAACCTCAGCTGCTTCAATGTGGACAAGGAGCATATGTTCAAACCAGATCCATCGTCTACCAAAACACGATTGACGACCTTTCCGCGGCATATCACAGTGACTTGTAGAGCTTTGTTATGGGATCTCCCTTCGGCCGGCAATTCATCATCGCAGAAACTGATGCGGTGTCCCCGAATGACTTGGTGAATCATGGCAGCTACGTTATCGCTGCTCGTACCTGAGGGCACATACGTGTCATCCAGAGCTTTCATCAAAGCCTGTCTGTGGGACCAGGAGCTCATCAGTAGGGCCCACACAGAAATCTGGGCTGGAGTCTTCTCCAAGTGCTTGACAATGGAGTAATCTTTAGGCTGCATTCTCCTCCAGAACTCCTCGGCTTCTGCTTCACTTATTGGTCTCTTGGCATGATCTTTCTTTTGTCCTCCGAGAGCAAGCTCATCAGGAGTGTAGCATCTGCCAGATCTAGTCATGCCTTGGGCCACGGCCGTTTCTATGACAAACTTGGGTTTGGCGAGAGTCTTTGAGGGAACCAAGGCAACACAGCCTTCGCAGGTGTCAGAATAACGAACTCTCCTTTTTACCTGACGCTCAAAGAAGCGACAACCCTTTCCAAGTCTTCATGCGCAACAGGAGTAATCCTCTTGGTTTCACACTCATCTTCGTCTGTTTCTATCATGTTGATGTTTCCACCCCCATGATTCGGCAACGGATTTGTATTGACGTTCGGCGCCGCGGGCTGGAGGGAGACCACTTCCTGGTCGATCAAATCCTGGATTTTATGCTTAAGATTGATACAGTCTTCAGTGTCATGTCCAACACTGTTGGAATGATAAGCACATCTCTGCTCGGTTTGTAGAATCTGGAGTTGACATCCACGGGCTTGGGCCCACAGCGTGGATGTATCCGACCGCGGATAATCTTTCAAACAGCTTGGTCCTGCTTTCAGCCAGCGCGGTAAAGTTTCTGGAGGGCTTCTTCTCAAACCTAGGACGAGAAGGATCATACCCGCTCTGCTGAGGGGGAGGAACTTGTTGATAATTGCAAGCATTTGGGCGAGGAGCTTGGGTTCTAGGGTAGGGATTTGTCTGGTAATTTGGCACTGGAACTTGGTAATTTGGGAGGGGGCTTTGATATGCTGGAGCTTGGACTTGATATGTGGGGGAAGGTGCTCGATAGCTCGACTGCACGTTAGCACAGCTGGGAGCTATGTTCTGGTAAGGGGGAGGAATTTGATAAGCTTGGGGGTAATTTGGGTATACGGAGGGAAAATTTTGGAGATTTGGGGGTGGATTTTGATATGACAAAATTTGGGCATCTGGATAAGTGGGGGCAGCATTGTAGTTGCCGGAATGATTTGATTGTGGACGATAGGCTTGGTGGGACTTTGGCGGAGGCTTGGAGCGGTCTTGAGGACGCGATGAGTTTCTGGGGACTTCTTCCCCCGTATGAAATAGCGGCGACCTCCTCTCTCTTCTTCCTCATCAGTCCGGAAGATCCAGATACTCGGGGCTATCTTCCCCGACTTCAAACCATCTTCAATAGTCTCACCAACTTTGACTATCTCGGCGAATTTGGCTCCGATTAACAAAATGATTCTGTCGTAGTATTCGGCTCTTGCACCCGTACGAACACTTCTACGATCTCCTTTTCAGTCATCGGAGGCCTCACCCTCGCTGCCTCTTTTCTCCATCTGTAGGCAAATTCCGATAGCTTTCCGTTTCATTTTCTCTAAGGAGTACCGATCAGGGACTATCTCATGCATCTATCAATGAAGTATTTAGCTAGTGCACTCCAACTGGGCCATTGTCGAGTTTCGTGTGACGTAAACCATTCCATGGCCTCACCGCACAGACTCTGGCTGAACAACCTCATCAGTAAAGCTTCATCTTTGCCAACTCCACGAGTTGATCGCAGTACGCTCTCAATGGGGTGCACCATGAAGGGTTCGGGATTTTACCCTTCAAGGAAGGTATCAAAGGTTCACTAAATCAGGATTATGCGTAGCTCAATTCGGCGACGTCGGGAACGCATTGCAATTCTTTCATTGCCCTCTTAATCTCCTCCTTTATGTCGATCTTCGCTTCTTCCCTTGCCTTCCACTCTCTCTCCTGCTCCTCGTAATGATCCAACTCAGAACCGTGCACCTCATGCTCGGCCGGGATGGGAACTTGGAATGTGGTTCTTTTTGGGAGGGGTGGAGCTATGGAAGGGCTCAGGACGTTTTATGCAATTGATAGTTTTGTGGATAGTTTTGAGGATTGGTATTTTGGGTTAAGTGGGGATGTGGTGTTTGGGGGTTGAAGGCGGTCGGATTTTGGTTCTGATTTTGGGGTGGTGGGGCTGTTTGAGTGTTCTGGGGGTGTGGTGGCATTTGTGGAGGGTTGTTTGGAAGCGGTGAGGGGGTTTGATAGGATACTGAAGCGTACTGGGGGTTTTGGTTGTCATATCTATCTCAGACGGGTTATGTACGGGTGTTGACGGGTGGTTCTGAGTTGGATCCAAGTTGGACGAGGGGGAGTACGTCGGAGGTCTTGCGTCGATAAAATTAGGGCCGAATCTGGGTGGAGGCGTGTCCTGCCTTCGCTGCATCTCGACTCTCATATCAGCTATCTGCTGCATCAGTTGCGCAATTAGCTCATTTTGTTCTGCCACGGTGGGCTGAGCCACCACAACATCTGTGAGGCTAACTTCATCATTGTTGTCTCCGATGGCTGTATTTTACTATCTGAGTTTGGTCCGGGGAAAGAATCTGCAGGACCTTTTGCTCTGGTGAAGTTGGGGTGATCTGCCAGCTTTTATCGACACAGATCAGTTAAAGGTACCTGAGAGGTGAAACAACTCAAAGGCAAATTTGTTAGTGCATGTTCGGAGTACAAAAATGCATAATATCACACAGAAGCAGATAAACACACAAGTCGCTTTGTTTGAGGACATTTTAACCCACGAATGAGGACGGGAATATATTTTGAACAAACAGGAATTTGTTTGTTTAATGCTATCTTGGGAAGGCTGAATCGCGTTGAGCTATGGTCTTCTAGCGGCTGCTTTTCGATGCCCGCTGATCTTATCTTCATATCTTTGTAACATGGAAGAAAATGAAAATTTTCAGTGATAGGGGCCGGGAAAGGCTGCCTACGTATCTCACAAGGAGAATTCAGGCCCAACGTAGTTCGGGTTTAGGGAGAAATATTTTCATTCATTCTTTCATTGCGATTACGAGGAAATTGAAAGACAACATTGAAATTCCTAGAAAATGGCGATAACATATTGGTGATTTCTCGTCCAGTGGCTGCGTTATTCCTTTCCTTTCAAATAATCGGAAATGGAGGCTTGTAGACGATTTCCTCCTCATCGTCCTCCTCAATCGATTCTCTGTCGGGGCCACTGTCGTCTGCTTCCTTGCTACAGGTCGTCAATTCCTCATCGAGTGATGCACTTCTGGCTAACAGTACGGAGTGTCAATATCTATCTTTGCTTCTCTTGCCTTTCCTTCGTGCACCTTCAAACAAAGCAAGTTCAACCTTTTCCTCAAGCTTTCGGTTTCCATCTCAACCTCTTTCTTTCTTTTTATCTGCGACGCCAGATCCTCATCCAATGTCACGGCTGCAGCTTTGTAGATTGTCGTGGTCATGTCTACTTTGAGTCCTACCTCTTTAACCTTCTGAATTTATCGAGTGACTCGCTCGATCTTTCTTCGCAATCCTCTTCAGTGAGCTCCGTCTGGACGTTCTTGCCTTTGTCCATAGCTGTGACTCACCTTTCTGAGACGATAGAGCGGTATTTAGGATTTGTGGTATGGGAGATGGACTTTTGAGTGAGAAACTTGAGACTTGGGAATTTTGGTCGGACATTTGTAATAGTGGCTTCCGTATATTTCTTTGGGTTCTGGTAGAAGTGGGTTTATGACATCCTCATTCAAAGCAACATAACACATAAGCATTTAAATACACATATATATCGCGTCCTAATCATGCGTGGGGACCCTTTTGTGCCAAGGGTAGGCCTAGCGCATTCGAATGAAGTACGTGTGAATTTAAACTAAATAAATGATTCCCCCCAAAATAATATTTAGTAATGAGTAAAATGTTCGAAAAGGGAAATAGACATAAAGACAAACCCACGCAGGGGCCATTAGAAAGTGCAACAAAATCAGGCCCACGCAGGGGCTAAGGTAATGTAAATACAAGTAAAAACCCGCGCAGGGTGATGCCCACTATGCTGCTCCGGATGGTCCTGCTTCGTCGTCGTCTTTCTGGATTTTGTGTTGCTGAAACATGTACCTCAGCATCAACAGAAAACCTTCACCCAGACGTCCTTTGTCTTCCAGACTCTCGTATCACATCCTCTCGATTTTCTGCTGGATCCAGTTGTCAAAATCGTCATACCCCTGCCTCAGTCTTTCGATCTCTCGAGTTGCCCTCTCAAGAGCGTCTTGATTCTCTACGAACTTGGCATAGACCTCATTGGCCTCTTCCTTCATCTCTTGCAGTTCGGCCACTGCTTTGGCCTCTCTGTATGTCCTTCTTCAGCCACTCTTTGTAACCTTCGTCATATCCAGCATTGAATCGGTCCAGGGCGATAGTGTCTTTACCCATGCGCTTGGCGTTTTTCCACTCCCTGAGCATTTCCGAAGCGTCATGCACTCTGTCGTCTCCAATGTCGTACACATAAGCGCCATAATACGCTTCTTTAGGCACGGTATGTTTTCTTCCGAATTGTCGCAAGACTTGGAATGACGCGTAAGGGCGAATTCCCTGAAAACCTGGTAGAGGGAGCACGACACATGTGCGACTCTCCACAACAACTTCCTTGGATATAAAAAGGTCCAGCATCCATTGGAGGTCCTCTTCTCTCAATTCGAAGAAAATTTGGGCCCATCTTCCTCTTGTTTTCCGATTGTCCATGTTAGCCCAGAATAGTAAGTCGTTTAGGTCCTTGGAAGTGTTCTTGTTGTCGAGAGTGTGCGATTCCCGAGTTCCAGCACCCTTCGCCAAGTGGCTGAGAATCCACTATTGGAGGAGCAGATTACACCCCTGGAAATATCGGTGTCCTTCTTTGCACTTTCCCAAGGCTCGATATATGTCAGATAATATGACCGGAGCTACGGAGTAGTACTTTGTTGTTCCTTGATTTTCGTATCCTTTGAACGAGCGTTATGACTTCGGTGTTGATGCTCAAACTCGGGCAGTGCGGGAAGACTATTGTTCCCAACAATGCCACGACAAACGCTAGGGGGCGGACCTCGTTCCACTCCCTGTAGGAAATCTTAAACTCCCGATTGTATGCGGCGTAGAAACTCGCGTGTCCGAATCTAATGTTGAGGTCCCTAAACATCACGTGGGAATCCTGACACCAATAAGTGAAGTCTTTCCTTAATCTAAACCAATGCGCGATGTTCTTTACGGAAGGTTTGTTGGGTATGAAAATATCCTCTTGTTTTCGGGCTCTCCTCTCTATATCAGTGCCCACGGTGTCTATGCAATCCTTTACCCTACGCTAGAAGAGATAAAGGATTGCATAGACACCGTGGGCACTGGTTATAGAGAGAGAGAGCCCGAAAACAAGAGGATATTTTCATACCCAACAAACCTTTCGTAAAGAACATCGCGCATTGGTTTAGATTAAGGAAAGACTTCACTTATTGGTGTCAGGATTCCCACGTGATGTTTAGGGACCTCAACATTAGATTCGGACACGCGAGTTTCTATGCCGCATACAATCGGGAGTTTAAGATTTCCTACCGGGAGTGGAACGAGGTCCTCCCCCTAGCGTTTGCCGTGGCATTGTTGGGAACAATGGTCTTCCCGCACGTCCCGAGTTTGAGCATCAACACCAGAGTCATAACGCTCGTTCAAAGGATACGAAAATCAAGGAACAACAAAGTACTAATCCGTAGCTCTGGTCATATTATCTGACATATATCGAGCCTTGGGTAAGTGCAAAGAAGGACACCGATATTTCCAGGGGTGTAATCTGCTCCTCCAATAGTGGATTCTCAGCCACTTGGCAAAGGGTGCTGGAACTCGGGAATCGCACACTCTCGACAACAAGAACACTCTCAAGGACCTAAACGACTTACTATTCTGGGCTAACATGGACAATCGGAAAACAAGAGGAAGATGGGCCCAAATTTTCTCCGAATTGAGAGAAGAGGACCTCCAATGGATGCTGGACCTTTTTATATCCAAGGAAGTTGTTGTGGAGAGTCGCACATGTGTCGTGCTCCCTCTACCAAGTATTCAGGGAATTCGCCCTTACGCGCCATTCCGAGTCTTGCGACAATTCGGAAGAAAACAGACCGTGCCTAAAGAAGCGTATTATGGCGCTTATGTGTACGACATTGGAGACGACAGAGTGCATGATGCTTCGGAAATGCTCAGGGAGTGGAAAAACGCCAAGCGCATGGGTAAAGACACTATCGCCCTGGACCGATTCAATGCTGGATATGACGAAGGTTACAAAGAGTGGCTGAAGAAGGACATACAGAGAGGCCAAAGCAGTGGCCGAACTGCAAGAGATGAAGGAAGAGGCCAATGAGGTCTATGCCAAGTTCGTAGAGAATCAAGACGCTCTTGAGAGGGCAACTCGAGAGATCGAAAGACTGAGGCAGGGGTATGACGATTTTGACAACTGGATCCAGCAGAAAATCGAGAGGATGCGATACGAGAAACTGGAAGACAAAGGACGTCTGGGTGAAGGTTTTCTGTTGATGCTGAGGTACATGTTTCAGCAACACAAAATCCAGAAAGACGACGACAGAGCAGGACCATCCGAAGCAGCATAGTGAGCATCACCCCTGCGCGGGTTTTTACTTGTATTTACATTACCTTAGCCCCTGCGTGGGCCTGATTTTGTTGCACTTTCTAATGGCCCCTGCGTGAGTTTGTTTTTATGTCTATTTCCCTTTTCGAACATTTTACTCATTATTAAATATTATTTTGGGGGGAATCATTTATTTAGTTTAAATTCACACGTACATCATTCGAATGCGCTAGGCCTACCCCTGGCACAAAAGGGTCCCCACGCATGATTAGGACACGATATATATGTGTATTTAAATGCTTATGTGTTATGTTGCTTTGAATGAGGATGTCATAAACCCACTTCTAGCCAGAAATCCCAAAGAAATATACGGAAGCCACTATTACAAATGTCCGACCAAAATTCCCAAGTCTCAAGTTTCTCACTCAAAAGTCCATCTCCCATACCACAAATCCTAAATACCGCTCTATCGTCTCAGGAAAGGTGAGTCACAGCTATGGACAAAGGCAAGAACGTCCAGACGGAGCTCACTGAAGAGGATTGCGAAGAAAGATCGAGCGAGTCACTCGAGAAATTCAGAAGGTTAAAGAGGTAGGACTCAAAGTAGACATGACCACGACAATCTACAAAGCTGCAGCCGTGACATTGGATGAGGATCTGGCATCGCAGATAAAAAGAAAGAAAGAGGTTGAGATGGAAACCGAAAGCTTGAGGAAAAGGTTGAACTTGCTTAGTTTGAAGGTGCACGAAGGAAAGGCAAGAGAAGCAAAGATAGATATTGACACTCCGTACTGTTAGCCAGAAGTGCATCACTCGATGAGGAATTGACGACCTGTAGCAAGGAAGCAGACGACAGTGGCCCCGACAGAGAATCGATTGAGGAGGACGATGAGGAGGAAATCGTCTACAAGCCTCCATTTCCGATTATTGAAAGGAAAGGAATAACGCAGCCACTGGACGAGAAATCACCAATATGTTATCGCCATTTTCTAGGAATTTCAATGTTGTCTTTCAATTCCTCGTAATCGCAATAATGAAAGAATGAATGAAAATATTTCTCCCTAAACCCGAACTACGTTGGGCCTGAATTCTCCTGTGAGATACGTAGGCAGCCTTTCCCGGCCCCTATCACTGAAAATTTTCATTTTCTTCCATGTTACAAAGATATGAAGATAAGATCAGCGGGCATCGAAAAGCAGCCGCTAGAAGACCATAGCTCAACGCGATTCAGCCTTCCCAAGATAGCATTAACAAACAAATTCCTGTTTGTTCAAAATATATTCCGTCCTCATTCGTGGGGTTAAAATGTCCTCAAACAAAGCGACTTGTGTGTTTATCTGCTTCTGTGTGATATTATGCATTTTTGTACTCCGAACATGCACTAACAAATTTGCCTTTGAGTTGTTTCACCTCTCAGGTACCTTTAACTGATCTGTGTCGATAAAAGCTGGCAGATCACCCCAACTTCACCAGAGCAAAAGGTCCTGCAGATTCTTCCCCGGACCAAACTCAGATAGTAAATACAGCCATCGGAGACAACAATGATGAAGTTAGCCTCACAGATGTTGTGGTGGCTCAGCCCACCGTGGCAGAACAAAATGAGCTAATTGCGCAACTGATGCAGCAGATAGCTGATATGAGAGTCGAGATGCAGCGAAGGCAGGACACGCCTCCACCCAGATTCGGCCCTAATTTTATCGACGCAAGACCTCCGACGTACTCCCCCTCGTCCAACTTGGATCCAACTCAGAACCACCCGTCAACACCCGTACATAACCCGTCTGAGATAGATATGACAACCCAAAACCCCCAGTACGCTTCAGTATCCTATCAAACCCCTCACCGCTTCCAAAACAACCCTCCACAAATGCCACCACACCCCCAGAACACTCAAACAGCCCCCCACCCCAAAATCAGAACCAAAATCCGACCGCCTTCAACCCCCAAACACCACATCCCCACTTAACCCAAAATACCAATCCTCAAAACTATCCACAAAACTATCAAACTGCACAAAACGTCCTGAGCCCTTCCATAGCTCCACCCCCTCCAAAAAGAACCACATTCCAAGTTCCCATCCCGGCGAGCATGAGATGAGGTGCACGGTTCTGAGTTGGATCATACGAGGAGCAGGAGAGAGAGTGGAAGGCAAGGGAAGAAGCGAAGATCGACATAAAGGAGGAGATTAAGAGGGCAATGAAAGAATTGCAATGCGTTCCCGACGTCGCCGGATTGAGCTACGCAGAATTGTGTATCCACCCAGACTTGAACCTTCCTGAAGGGTTCAAAATCCCGAAGTTTGATACTTCGGAGGGGTAGGCAACCCCATGGTGCATTTGAGAGCGTACTGCGATCAACTCGTGGGAGTTGGCAAAGATGAAGCTTTACTGATGAGGTTGTTCAGCCAGAGTCTGTGCGGTGAGGCCATGGAATGGTTTACGTCACACGAAACTCGACAATGGCCCAGTTGGAGTGCACTAGCTAAAGACTTCATTGATAGATGCATGAGATAGTCCCTGATCGGTACTCCTTAGAGAAAATGAAACGGAAAGCTATCGGGAATTTGCCTACAGATGGAGAAAAGAGGCAGCGAGGGTGAGGCCTCCGATGACTGAAAAGGAGATCGTAGAAGTGTTCGTACGGGTGCAAGAGCCCGAATACTACGACAGAATCATTTTGTTAATCGGAGCCAAATTCGCCGAGATAGTCAAAGTTGGTGAGACTATTGAAGATGGTTTGAAGTCGGGGAAGATAGCCCGAGTATCTGGATCTTCCGGACTGATGAGGAAGAAGAGAGAGGAGGTCGCCGCTATTTCATACGGGGGAAGAAAAGTCCCCAGAAACTCATCGCGTCCTCAAGACCGCTCCAAGCCTCCGCCAAAGTCCCACCAAGCCTATCGTCCACAATCAAATCATTCCGGCAACTACAATGCTGCCCCCACTTATCCAGATGCCCAAATTTTGTCATATCAAAATCCACCCCCAAATCTCCAAAATTTTCCCTCCGTATACCCAAATTACCCCCAAGCTTATCAAATTCCTCCCCCTTACCAGAACATAGCTCCCAGCTGTGCTAACGTGCAGTCGAGCTATCGAGCACCTTCCCCCACATATCAAGTCCAAGCTCCAGCATATCAAAGCCCCCTCCCAAATTACCAAGTTCCAGTGCCAAATTACCAGACAAATCCCTACCCTAGAACCCAAGCTCCTCGCCCAAATGCTTGCAATTATCAACAAGTTCCTCCCCCTCAGCAGAGCGGGTATGATCCTTCTCGTCCTAGGTTTGAGAAGAAGCCCTCCAGAAACTTTACCGCGCTGGCTGAAAGCAGGACCAAGCTGTTTGAAAGATTATCCGCGGTCGGATACATCCACGCTGTGGGGCCCAAGCCCGTGGATGTCAACTCCAGATTCTACAAACCGGAGCAGAGATGTGCTTATCATTCCAACAGTGTTGGACATGACACTGAAGACTGTATCAATCTTAAGCATAAAATCCAGGATTTGATCGACCAGGAAGTGGTCTCCCTCCAGCCCGCGGCGCCGAACGTCAATACAAATCCGTTGCCGAATCATGGGGGTGGAAACATCAACATGATAGAAACAGACGAAGATGAGTGTGAAACCAAGAGGATTACTCCTGTTGCGCATGAAGACTTGGAAAGGGTTGTCGCTTCTTTGAGCGTCAGGTAAAAAGGAGAGTTCGTTATTCTGACACCTGCGAAGGCTGTGTTGCCTTGGTTCCCTCAAAGACTCTCGCCAAACCCAAGTTTGTCATAGAAACGGCCGTGGCCCAAGGCATGACTAGATCTGGCAGATGCTACACTCCTGATGAGCTTGCTCTCGGAGGACAAAAGAAAGATCATGCCAAAAGAACAATAAGTGAAGCAGAAGCCGAGGAGTTTTGGAGGAGGATGCTGCCTAAAGATTACTCCATTGTCAAACACTTAGAGAAGACTCCGGCCCAGATTTCTGTGTGGGCCCTACTGATGAGCTCCTGGTCCCATAGACAGGCTTTGATGAAAGCCCTGGATGACACGTATGTGCCCTCAGGTACGAGCAGCGATAACGTAGCTGCCATGATTCACCAAGTCATTCGGGGACACCGCATCAGTTTCTGCGATGATGAATTGCCGGCCGAAGGGAGATCCCATAACAAAGCTCTACAAGTCACTGTGATATGCCGCGGAAAGGTCGTCAATCGTGTTGTTTTGGTAGACGATGGATCTGGTTTGAACATATGCTCTTGTCCACATTGAAGCAGCTGAGGTTTGACCTCGGAAAATTGGAGCAAAACCAGGTTAATGTAAGGGCGTTTGACGGTGTGCAGAGAGACACATTAGGGGCGGTAAACCTGACCCTCCAAATAGGCCCCGCGGTGTTCGACGCGAAGTTCCAAGTGTTGGATATCGACACCAGCTAAACCTTCTTTGGGAAGGCCATTCATTCACATGGCTGGAGCCGTCCCCTCCACTCTCCACCAAATGATGAAGCTGGTATGGAAAAATGAGGAGCTAGTTATTCACGGTGAAAGGAGCCACTCAGGCAAGCAGGTACCGGTCTTCGACGAGACGCCGCAAGGTTCGGATTTTTACACGGTGGAGTTGGTAAATGCCACCGATGAGGGCTTGGCCCCGCAGACTCCCATGCCAGCCGTGTACCAGAATGATCGCCACGGTAATGCTGCAGAACGGGTTCGAACCAGGTTTCGAATTGGGAAGAAATGCCCAAGGGATAGTCGAGCCAGTTCCAGTCCTTAATTAAGGATCCAAATATGGTTTGGGGTACATCCCCACAGATGACGATACGAAGATAAAAAGAAAAAGGATCAAGAGTTGGCTAAACCGATCCCGCATCTGTACCAATCCTTTCCAGTCCGGAGCATGCCGAGCCTGAAGACTGTGGGGAAGAAATCTGTGATCTTTTCAAGGAGATCAATGCTATCATCGAGGAGGAGGTCGAGACAGCTGGCATTCGTGATGCGGATCCAGAGGGGAGATGCTGCAGAATTGGACTTCCACGCCAATCCTGATGTCCCGAACTCTTTGGTAGAAAGGAGTTATTTATGCATACTAAAATCGGTGGTTGTCCGGAAGAGCCCCGAGACCCACCATTTCTGCATCTTTCTTAATTGTTCGAATTTTGAGTTTTCGTTGTGATGTTTAAAAGCGACATGGCCATGTGCCATGACCAAAGTTTGCATTTTTGTTTTAAATGAAAGCCTCTTTATTTTTAACTTTGTTTATTTAATTTCTTGTTATACTTTGTTTTCCTAATTTTGTCTGTTTGTGATTTCAGTAACATAAGTTACAGGCCTGCCAATGTCATGTCATGAGCAAAATGAGACAAATGACGACAAGGTTGACGACTTTGAAGAAGAAAATGGGGAACCTGATTATGTTGCAGAGGAATTTCGACAGTTCGAGGATCAGCGTAAATCGAATCTGGAGGAGACAGAAACAGTGAATTTGGGAGATTCGAAATGTGTTAAAGAAGTTAAGATCAACACCTATCTGAATGAAACTCAGAAGGAGAGCCTGATTCATTTGCTTGCCGAATACAGTGATGTGTTTGTTTGGGAAGTCAGTGACATGCAGGGGGGTTGAGTACAGATGTTGTATCTCATAAGCTACCTATCAACCTAGGGTTTGAACCGTGTGAAACAAAAGGCTCGAAAATTCAAGCCTGAATTGAGTCTGAAAATTAAGGAAGAAATCACGAAGCAAATAGAGTCTCGATTGGGGTGGTGGTAACGCAATATCCAACCTGGTTGGCCAATGTCGTCCCGGTCGCCAAGAAAGACGGGAAAATCAGGATTTGTGTTGATTATAGAGATCTCAACAAGGCTAGTCCGAAGGATAACTTTCCTTGCCTAATATTCATATTCTAATTGACAACTGTGCCAAACATGAGATGCAGTCGTTTGTGGACTGTTACGCAGGTTATCACCAAATTTTGATGGATGAAAAACGACGAGAAAAAAACGGCATTCATTACGCCTTGGGGTGTGTATCACTACAGGGTGATGCCGTTCGGCCTCAAAAACGCCGGTGCCACTTACATGAGAGCCATGACGACTATTTTCCATGACATGATTCACAAGGAAATTGAAGTGTGACATGTCGATGTCATTATCAAATCCCGCGAGAGTTCAGATCGTTTGACACACTTGAGAAAATTCTTTGAGCGTTTGCGTCGGTACAACTTGAAGCTAAATCCCGCCAAATGCGCTTTTGGAGTCCCAGCTGGGAAGTTGTTGGGGTTCATAGTCAGCAGAAGAGGCATTGAGCTTAACCCCTCAAAGATCAAAGCAATTCAAGAGTTACCTCCGCCGAAAACGAGAAAAGAGGTGATGAGTTTCTTAGGGAGGTTAAACTATATCAGTCAGTTTATAGCACAATCAACAGTGGTATGTGAGCCTATTTTCAAGTTGTGAAGAAAGACGCCCCGACTAAGTGGACTGAGGAGTGCCAAACTGGTTTCGACGCTATCAAGAGCTATTTGTCTAACACACCAGTATTGGTTCCTCCACGAGAGGGGAGTCTTTTGTTGCTGTATTTGTCTATTTCGAATAGTGCCTTTGGATGTGTACTTGGTCAACACGACGAGACAGGGAAGAAGGAAAAGGCTATCTACTACATAAGCGAGAAATTTGCTCCGTACGAGTCTCGGTACACTTTGCTGGAGAGAACATGTTGCGCCCTGACGTGGCTTGCCCAGAAATTGAGGCACTACTTGTCTTCATATACTACATATCTTATTTCCAGAATGGATCCATTGAAGTACATTTTTCAGAAAGCGATGCCGACTGGAAAGTTAGCTAAATCGCAAATGTTGTTGAGTGAGTTCGATATTGTGTATGTGACTCAGAAGGCAATAAAGGCACAAGTTTTGGCCGATCATCTTGCAGAAAATCCCGTTGACGAAGAATATGAACCTCTTAGGACGTATTTTCACGATGAAGAAGTGTCATTTGTGGGTGAAGATATTTCTAAAGCGTATCCAGGTTGGAGATTATTCTTTGACGGAGCGACGAATCACCAAGGTAAAGGTGTTGGAGCAGTCCTAGTATCGGAATCTGGTCAACACTATCCTATGGCAGCTAAACTACGATTCAATTGCACAAACAACATGGCTGAATACGAAGCTTGTATTCTTGGTTTGAAAATGGCCATTGACATGAATGTTTACGAGTTACTGGTTATTGGAGATTCAGACCTTTTGATTCATCAGGTTCAAGGAGAATGGGCTGTGAAGAACCCGAAAATTGTACCTTACGTACAGTATGTGCAAAATCTATGTAAAAGGTTTCGCAAGATCGAATTCAGACACACTCCCAGAATACAAAATGAATTAGCTGATGCTCTTGCCACCATCGCTTCGATGATCAAACATCCGGATACTGATTACATCGACTCGCTGGATATAGATTTGAAGGAACATCCAGTCCATTGTTCGCACGTTGAATCAGAACCAGACGGTTTGCCTTGGTATTTTGACATAAAGAGATACTTGGAGTCTGGGACATATCCAGAAGACGCTACATCTAATCAGAAGAAGTCGATACGTCGTATGGCTCTCAATTTCTTTCTGAATGGAGAAGTCCTCTATAGGAGGACTCCAGATTTGGGTCTTTTGAGATGTGTGGATGCTGCTGAAGTTGTGAGGCTTATTGAACAGATACATGATGGAGTTTGCCGTACATATATGAATGGGCTTACTTTGGCAACAAAGGTTCTTCGAGCCGGTCATTTCTGGATGACTATGGAGAATGACTGTTACAATTTCGTGCAAAAATGCCACAAATGTCAAGTGCACGGCGATTTGATACGGGTGCCTCCTCACGAACTTAACGCTATGAGTTCACCTTGGCCATTTGTAGCTTGGGGAATGGATGTCATCGGTCCTATAGAGCCGGCCGCTTCTAATGGACACAGATTCATTTTGGTTGCCATTGATTATTTCACCAAGTGGGTGGAGGCAGCCTCTTACAAGTCGGTAACCAAGAAAGTGGTGGCCGATTTTGTCCGCAACAATCTGATATGCAGATTTGGAGTTCCAGAATCCATCATTACTGATAACGGGGCAAATCTCAACAGTCATTTGATGAAAGAGATATGTGAACAATTTAAGATTATTCATCGAAAGTCAACTGCTTATCGCCCCCAAATGAACAGAGCTGTAGAAGCCGCCAACAAAAATATCAAGAAGATTTTGAGGAAAATGATTGACAAACAGCGGGGTTGGCATGAAATGTTGCCATATGCTTTGCTAGGTTATCCAACGACGGTCAGAACATCGACTGGGCTACTCCATACATGCTAGTATATGGAACAGAGGCAGTCGTGCCTGTTGAAGTCGAGATACCGTCATTGAGGATCATCCAAGAAGCTGAATTAAGTAAGGCCGAATGGGTTAGCAAACGGATTGATCAACTAGCGTTGATTGATGAGAAGAGAATGGTCGCCGTTCGCCATGGCCAGTTGTACAGACAGAGAATGACTCGCGCTTTTCACAAAAGAGTAAGAGCCAGGATTTTTGAAGTTGGTCAGTTGGTTCTTAAGCATATTTTTCCTCATCAAGACGAGTACAAAGGAAAGTTCGCGCCAAACTGGCAGGGTCTTTACATGGTTCGTAAAGTATTATCTGGAGGTGCTTTGGTCTTGTTAGAGATGGATGTCGCTGTATGGCCCAAACCTATCAACTCAGATGCTGTCTCAGATGCTGTCAAGAGATACTATGCGTGAAGTTTCATTTTGAATTATTATCCCTCTTGTAATGAACTACGTTCGACCTGATTTATTTATTTCGAATTATTATCCCTCTTGTCATGAACTACGTTCGACCTGAATTCTCAAGAATGAGATACGTAGGCGGCCTTTGTCGGCCTCGGTCGGTTTCTTTGTAAATTTTATTCTTATTAATCTTTAAGGGGAACTACGTTTGGCCTGAATCCTGCCTCAACGGGATACGTACGCACCACAAGGGTTCAGTCATATCTCTCGTAAGTTCTTTTTCTCCCTTTTACAATAGAACTGGGACAGAATTTTTGAGAGGGACTCAAAAATTCTCCAGAAGCCTTCTCCCCAGCAGAGTTGCCATTCTGTTTTATCAAAAAATATTATCGAAAAGAGTTTGTTTTATTTTTTTTCTTTTTTTAAAGATATTTTTGACTTTTAGGAGTCGCCACTTAATTTTTTTAAGGAAAATTAAGAAAACTTATTTTTCAAACAACTTAAACAGGAAAATTGTTTTGAAAAACATTTTAAGGGTTCGAGATTCCTATTAGCGTCTTAGGAAGGTGTTGAAAGCACCTAAGACGCTCCGCTAACTACGGTTTTCCGACGATTAACAATTTGACTATTTTATAGATTTTTGCGAATTTTAAAGTTAGATTTCTTAAATCTATTCGAACTTGCAAATTTAAAATATTATTGTTTTATGATTCGATTTTAGTTTTAAGTTTGATAAAATAAGAGGCGTTCGATGGGGTTTGGAGTTTTTCTAACCCTAACTAACAACATTTAAGCAAAACACATAAACAAATAGTAAAGTGGGAGAGAGAGAGAGACAGAGAGAGAGATTTTTGGGTCCAAATTCAGGTTCTGTTCGCCTTGATCGAATTTTGGACCCACCTGCTTTTGGGTTTTTGACTCATTTCCTGTCCTAGTCTAAACATACAAAGAAATATGAGAAAGTAAAAACGACAAGGGGGCTTATGCCCCTTACAAATAAAAATACAAAAATAAAAATGAAGAAACTCTTTAATCCATTTTTTCAAGCTCTTCAATCATCATGGCCTTTGACTTTTTACGTTTGCCTTGACTCGATAAAGGAATTAGCCTTTACGGTTCTTCCAAATGCATAAAATAAAACGAAGTCCCAAAATGGACTCGGGAGACAATTTCACATGCGATTAAACAAAATGGAGTTAAGAAAGGAACGTGAAATCTTAACACAAAATAAAATAAAAAAAAACAAAAAAAATTCAAAACAAAGCATCATTAACATAACATAAAATGACAATACACTAACTGACATCAACCACAATGTTAGGTGTTGTAATATTATTTAAACAGAACACAGTCACTCCCACATGTGACTAAATCACTCACCAAATCAGTGTAAGAAAATGACAACATAAAAGGATGACAACATCATAACATGCAAATCTTTTATTTTCTTGACAAACACAAAACCCCTGATGAAAGTAAAATGCAGATCATGATTTTTAGGGACTTAAAAGATGGAAGACAGATTATGAGATACTAAAATGAAATGGAGGGTTTGCATATGCACAAACCCACAAAATAACATTAATAAGGTAATACATGAATGACATGAATGAGCAGGGGGTCTCGACATTTACAAATTCATTTGAATGAGCAAGAGAGGGGGGACAGATACTTTAACAAATAATAAAAACTTCAGAGGGAAATGCAATGTCAAATACTACAACTTTGGATCAAAAACGTAGAAAGAATAATGTAAACTATCGATCAACCAAAGTGAGGAAGAAGTAATATATTAATCCAAGTAAACTCTGAGACATATTGGCATTACAGAGGGTCAACATAAATCCAGAGCTAAGGAATATAATACTAAATTTCCAGTACGGTAATGAACACAAGATAAGCATGCTATCGGAAATCTAAAATGGCCAATCAACTTGATCTATATGGGCGAAATCCTTTCATGTTCGAACCGAGATGTTGCCAAATAACTCACACATAAAGTCACAAATGCCAAACTACTATGATCTAAACGAAACTAACGGAGATACGGGCATAACAGGCAGCTAACGAAACAGAACAAGAGCAAAGCAAAAAAAAAAAACAAAGGCAAAGAGGTTTTACTGATGATATATATATATATATATATATATATGTATCAAAACACAATAGAAATAAATAATAAAGAAAACAGAATAACAATGAATGAACAGAGTTCCTCGCGCGCGCACAAACTTGAAATCGAAAACAGGATACAAATAGAGGATAGATTTTACCTTTCGAGAGCAGCAAACAGGGACGGGACGAGCGGGTGCGAACTGTTCCACCACACGAACACGAACGGAGCTTGACCTCAGGCGGGATATCACTCCGAGGCTGGATTCGAGAGGCAACTCGACAGCAATCCAAACAACGAAACAAAAACAGGAAAAAAAAATGGAAAAGCAGGCGAAGTTCACTGTCGTCTGTGAATTTCTTTAAAACAAACGGAGAAGGAAACAGAATACTCTCTCAAAATTTGTCTCGGCCCTTCGTGATAGAACTCTCCCAAAAAATTCCCACCTAAAAATTCCAACCAAAATCTAACCACGAAAAATCTAAACCCCACTGTTTTCCTACAGCGAACAGAAAAGAATCAGAATATTCTCGATAATAATTTTTGTACTCCTCGTGATATACTCTACAATTCTCAAAGAAAAATCGTCCAACCCCCCTTCTGAAGAGGGAGGGGGGTTTATATAGGAGAAGAAAACTTAGGGTTTTCGAGGGGAAGGGCTTGCAGAAACCCTCAGGCCCATTCCGAATTCAAATCCCCAAACCCTATCCGCATCTGAAGGAATATCCCATTTTGATGCCGAATTCCCAACGGATAGGAGGTGAGGTGGAGGGTCGAGATGAGTTCGTGGTACTGGCGCGCTTCGTGGCGCAATCTCGGCATGGCAAGGACGAAAAACGCGTCTGCAAAGCTGAACAATCCAGCCTGCCCTGCTGCGAGGCGTACTGACGAGGGAGAGAGGAGTGAACGCGTGAGGAGACACAGGGAGAGGGGTGAGAGAGGGGGGTCTGTGCGTGAGGGAGACACGAGTTTCGCGTTTGTTTCTCCGAGAATTTGTCGCGTCTGAGGGGGGCGCAGGTTTCTGGGAATTAATTTGTTGTCTTTTCTGAAAAGGGCGTGGTGAGAGGAGGAAGAAGGAAGAGGAGAGGGGTCTGGGTCGGGTCGGACGGGTAAAGGGGGACGGGGCGGGTTAGATTTTAAGTTAGCGGGTCGCCTGGGAATATTGAATGGGTTGGGAATTGAGATGAGTGTTGGGCCTGGGGTTAATTTGTGGGTGGGCCGTCTGAAGTTTTAGGATAGAAGAGGGGATTTTTAGGATGGGAGAAAAAATAAATTGGGTTGGATCAAACTATTGGGCCGGGAAGAGGGAGTGGGCATGGGACTTGGATTGATAATTAAAGGGAAAAGGGTGGAGTGGGCCTACGAATTGGGCTGGTAAGTTGGAAGAAGACCCAAAATTGGTTCTAAGGGAAAAAAGTTAAGTTTAATAAATAGTCAATTGATTTAAAGTAAAACGAATTTGGTATAAATTTATTAACGAGCTTATTTATTTAGTAATATAATTATTTAAACTATAAGATAGTTGATTCAAAATAATCATAGTTTAAACTAAATTATTTAAATAGAATACTTACTAAAATTTAAAATATTTTGAGAAATAATCGTAAAATATAGCAATTGTATACGTGATCATGTAAAATATATAGGCTATCTATAAATTATAAAAAAAAAAGACAAAAGTACTCAAAATAATATAAAATTCATATGTTATTATTTTTCATTCGCGAAATTTATACGACTAATTAATTTTAATTATTTGGAAAATTTAGGAAGCTCGATAATTAATTTATACCGACACGAGTCAAAAATTGGGTGTCAACACTATGGACCTCTTTCGGTGGAAAGATGGAAGAATAATCCATGAACAATTTGTCTGAAATAGTAATGTTTTCATTTCCTGCGTGACCTCACTAATGCTTGCCCAGGTTTTGAGAAAAGTGGCGATGGATGAACCATCTGTTATAAGGTGACTAATACAAACACCTATAGCAATTCCTCCACAAGCAAAACAGTTTATTTGTAGTGGCAACAAGACATTGTCATCTGATCTTGTCAATGGATTCATTGGGAGTAATTTTCTCAGGACTTGAATTTTCAGGTTCATAAGCAAATTTGACATGTCTTCATGAACGTTGGCACACGCTAAATCAACACCTTGGTTGTTGCATTCAATTGTGATTTCATCTTTAACTCTCCCTGCAAGCGGGTTCAGGTAACTTAAAGTTTGCGACAGGGATACCTTAAGTGAATCTATAACATTTACGTATCACTACTTGAGTTCTTGTTGTAGAAGAGAAGAAATGTAGTGTAACAATTTGGAGCCTTTTAATCTGAAAGAGAAAGCTTTTGGCTTTTATGATTCTTTAAACTTGGAGAAAATGGTTTGATTATTTCTTTGGAGATAATCTCAACTTTGATGTCCATTTCCCCTCAATGAGAATATGTTGATTTAATTAGTACAAATTTTGTGCATATAAGCTGAGCAAAGTGAGAATAACATCCCAAGAGTGCCAAAGGCAAAAAGGACAAGGTCATAAGGCCGGCAAAATCATTAAGTAGTGTGGTGAGATGAATGAGATATCGTGGTTTAATTCTAGAAAAGGTCAATATCTTAGTAGGGAGATTTTCCACTTTATTGGACCTTACATGACAATAATTTGAATTTGAATTAGTCGAGTCAATTTGTTCGGAATGATGTATGGTTGAACCAAATAAAAAATTCATTGGTGGCAGAGCGGATTATCCAAGGGAGCAATGAAAGTGATATTCAGCCGCATACAACCAGAGATTAGAGGACAAACCTTATACAAGGATTCTTAATGAATCAATTTATATTTTTATTTGGAGCTCTATAGCTAATTAAATTGAGGTGTATTACCTGATTCTCAGAAAATAATATCACGACTTCTCACAAGTTTCTTTTTAATTGGATCATATAGCCTGTAACCAAATTCATCTAGGCTATATCCAATAAAGATGTATTGCTTTGTCTTAGCATCTAACTTTGACCTCTCATCTTTCGGCACATGTACAAAAGTTTTGCAACCAAATATTCTCAAATGGTCATAAGAAACATCCTTTCCATACCAAACACTATTTGGTACATCACTTTGCAAAGCAACAACAGGAGATAGATTAATAACATGTGCAGCGGTCAATAAAGCCTCACCCCAAAATGAGTTTGACAACTTTGCTTCAGAAAGCAAATATCTAACTCTTTCCATCAAGGTCCTGTTCATCCTCTCAGCCTAACCATTAAGTTGAGGAGTCTTGGGAGGAGTTTTTTGCTGTCAAATACCTTGATGCTTGCAGTATTTGTCAAATGGTTCACAATATTCACCACCATTATCAATACGAGTACATTTCACTTTCTTTCCAGTTTCTCTTTCAACTGAAGCATGAAACTGCTTAAAGACACCTAACACTTGGTCTTTAGTCTTCAAGACATAGACCCAAAGTTTTCTCGAGTAATCATTAATGAAAGTGACAAAGTAAAGTGCACCACCCAATGTCTTTGTCTTCATTGGACCACATAAATCAGAGTGCACTAACTCAAGCAACTCTGTCTTTCTCAAAGGAGGGTAGGACTTAAATGAAACTCTATTTTCTTTACCAGCCAAGCAGTGCTCACATTTTTCTAATTTAGCACTTCGGAAATTTGACAATAATTTATTCTTGGCTAGAACATTAAGTTCTTTCTCGCTAATGTGGCTAAGCCTCTTGTGCCATAATGTTGAAGAGCTATCGCTCTCAACCGCATTCACCATATCAACACAAGTAGAGGTCGTATTACAGTACACACCACGACATTTGTTACCACGAGCCACAACCAAGGAACCCTTAATGAGCTTTCATTTTCCATCACCGTTGGTACTAACATATCCTTCATCATCTGAAACACCAACAGAAATTAGGTGCAGACGAACATCAGGAGCATGTTTCACATTGTTCAAAACTAGTATAGTTCCAACACTAGTTTCCAAACAAATTGTACCAACACCAACCACCCTAGAAACAGTCTCATTATCCATATTCAAGGTTCCAAAATCACCAGGAGTGTAGGAAGAGAAAAAATTCTTCCTTGATGTCACATGAGATGCGGCACCACTGTCCACAACCCAACTTGACTCATCACAAGTAATATTTATCATGATTGCATCAAGAACGGTAACAAGATCTTCGGCGGTGACGGTGGCTAGGCAATTTTCATTGCCTTTTTTTTTTAGTTTCCTCTTTGTTTTTGTTCTCCCTCTTCAACTTCCTGCAAAACTTCTTTGTGTACCCTTTCATACCACAATGTAGCACTCAATATCCTTAAGTCTGCCTTTGGATTTGCTTCTATTTTGTTCTCTATGCTGAGAATCACGAGTTTTATTTTTCCCCCTGGGCCAGTTATAAGGACATCCGACGAAGAGGAACCTTGAGTTTTTCTTCTCATCTCTTCGTTCAAGACACTACGCTTGGCGGAATCCATAGAGATCACACACCATCCGGAGCAAAATTTGACTATGACGTTCTAAATGTTTCCCAAGAATCTGGTAGGGAACCAAGTAGAAGCAAGCCTTGAATTTCTTCATCAAATTTGATGCCCATCGCAGATAATTGGTTCATAATCCCCTGAAAATTATTTAGATGGTCTGTCATCGGAAAACCATCATGATACTTCAAACTCAACATCTGCTTTATTGAGAACATTTTGTTGTTGCCAGTCTTCCGAGCATACAAACTTTCAAGATACTCCCATAGGGTTCGAGCATGTGTTTTTCCAGAAATATAATTCAGCACATTATCGTTGACCCATTGCCTAATGAATCTACAAACCTGTCTATGCAACATATTCCACTCTTCATTTGTTTTATTATCAGGTTTTACAGTGGTAAATACTGGTTTGTAAAAATTCTTAACTTAAAGCAGATCTTCCATCTTTCCCTTCCAAATGGCATAATTAACACCATTCAAAGTAATCATTCTACTTGTGTTGGCTTCCATTGTTTTCACCAAAAAATATAGTTATCGCAAATAAAAGTAAATCTTTTATGATGTGGAAGTTCAGATTGTGCTGCAACCACAGAGCATATTCTAATAAAACCTTGGCTCTAATACCAATTTGTTGGGAACACGCGGACGAGCACAAAAATATATATGGTAAAAGTAATTGAAATAAAATGAGAAAATAACGACACCAAAAAATTTATGTGAAAACCCTTCTGAATATGGGAAAAAACCACGGGCCAAGAGGAGCAATTGATATTACTATATTAAGAAATTTTACACTGTGTAGTCACGAATACAATACTCAAAGTGACTACGACACACTCTAAAGGAACAACACTCTTTTGATTTTCGTTTTACTAAAATATCGCTCACACTCTATTTTTCTTCACAAACTATTTTATTGTATAGTCTATAGGTGTTCTACAAATGAGCAAGAATGCTCTATTTATAGAAGGATAAAACCATGCTTATGTCACTAATGACATAGGTAAATATAGCAAAGTCAAAAATGGTTGTAAATCTTATCAAATGAGCAACAATGCTCTATTTACAGAAGGATAAAATCATGCTTATGTCACTAATGACATAGGTAAATATAACAAAGTCAAAAATGGTTGCAAATCTTACCAATTTGTCAACCACCAAATCTTTTATTTTCAACTCCAATTACTATTACTTTTTAACAATTGCTTGTACCAGTTGAGCTCTCTCCAAAGAAGTTGAAGATACCTTCTTCCAGAAAATGGGACTGGATGGGGAGTTTTCTTGAATCCATCCCATTTTTTAGTCAACTTTAGCTATTCAACTGGTAAAAGCAATTGTTAAAAAAGAATAGTAACTGAAGTTGAAAAAAAAAGATTTGGTGGTTGGCAAATTGGTAAGATTTGCAACCATTTTTGACTCTGCTATATTTACCTATGTCATTAGTGACATAAGAATGTATTTTATCCTTCTATAAATAGAGCATTGTTGCTCATTTGGTAAGATTTACAACCATTTTTGACTTTGCTATATTTACCTATGTCATTAGTGACATAAGCATGGTTTTATCCTTCTATAAATAGAGCATTCTTGCTCATTTGTAGAACACCTATAGACTATACAATAAAATAGTCTGTGAAGAAAAATAGAGTGTGAGCGATATTTTAGTAAAACGGAAATCAAAAGAGTGTTGTTCCTTTTGAGTGTGTTGTAGTCACTTTGAGTATTGTATTCGTGACTACACAGTGTAAAATTTCTTACTATAGTATTATCAATTGCTCCTCTTGGCCCGTGGTTTTTTCCCATATCAGAAGGGTTTTCACATAAAATTTTTGGTGTCGTTATTTTCTCATTTTATTTCCATTACTTTTACCATATATATTTTTGTGCTCGTCCGCGTGTTTCCAACAAACTAGTATTAGAGCCAAGGTTTTATCTGAATATGCTCTGTGGTTGCAGCACAGTCTGAACTTCCACATCAGAAAAGATTTACTTTGCTTTGCGATAACTACATTTTTTGGGGAAAACAATGGAAGCCAACACAAGTAGAATGATTACTTTGAATGATGTTAATTATGCCATTTGGAAGGGAAACATGGAAGATCTGCTTTAAGTTAAGAATTTTTACAAACGAATATTTACCACTGTAAAGTCTGATAATAAAACAGATGAAGAGTGGAATATGTTGCATAAACAAGTTTGTGGATTCATTAGGCAATGGGTCAACGATAATGTGTTGAATTATATTTTTGGAAAAACACATGCTCAAACCCTATGAGAGTATCTTGAAAGTTTATATGCTCGAAAGTCTGGCAACAACAAAATGTTCTCAACAAAGCAGATGTTGAGTTTGAAGTATCATGATGGTTCTCCGATGACAGACCATCTGAATAATTTTCAGGGGATTATGAACCAATTATCTGCGATAGGCATCAAATTTGATGAAGAAATTCAAGGTTTGCTTTTACTTGGTTCCCTACCAGATTCTTGGGAAACATTTAGAGGTTGTGACGCACTGGTTGTTGTGTGTTGCCCTTAATTAGAGGTCTCGAGTTTGAGCCCTGTGTATGGAGAATCTCTTTGGGAGATTGAACCCTGTAATACGTAATTCGAATTTAATCAAAGCTTCAATGTAGGCTTCAGACACCATGTGGGAAAAAAATTGAGATGTATCAAAAGAAGTCTTCGAAAGAAAATTTTGCAATTCTTTTTCAACCAGGAGGTAAAATTTAAATAAAAGTTGCGAATTCGATTATTTGCCTACCACTTATATTCATAGTTTACTCCCTCAAATCCATGAAAAATCAAATAACATAATTAATAGTAGAAATTATTTTACATTTATAGATATAGCCATATAGGATATGTTTTTTTTTGTATATGTAGATAATATTTAATATATGAATAAAGATATAGAATTTTGGGGCCTCTTTAAACATTAAGATTTATCAAAACTAGAATTATTTTTTCTAAGAAAAAGTATGTATGGATTAAATAAAAAATAATTTGAAAGGCTTAAAAAACATATGAAAGGAAATAAAGTTGACAAACGATAATAATGCAGGACATATTCATGTGGTATAAGGTGGAATGCGAAGAAAATAATATATTATGTTAATATCATATTGATTTGTGTCTTGTTTTATTTGTGTGCAATAATATATTTGTAGTGCATTAATTTGATATTGAAAATCAAACATATCAAATTTAGTGATTATCAAACATAAGTTACCAATTTTGTCATTTTTTCTTATTAAATTGCTTTAAACATTTTCATATATAGTCGAAAGAGATTCTTCTTTTATTGTGAAAAAACAAAAAAAGTATTACTCCTTCAATTGTTATTTAAATTCACCAAATCAATTTCTACTTTATCATTAATATTCACCAAATTTAAGTAGTAATAAACTTTAGGGTGATGAGAACAATAATTTTTAAAAAGTAATGATATGATTATAAATTTTATTCACATTTGAAATAAGTGATTAGCATACATAAATGTGAGATTGTTTTAACAAAGTATAAACTTGTGGATCAATTTTTGTATTTAAAAATTCTAAATCGTGATATGAAATTTTCATATCATAATTTTTGGAGAATATGAAATTTCATTTCATGATATAAAACTACATGTCTAAATACCAAATTTCATAGTATAATATCACATGACGAATCACTTACTTAAAAAAATAATTTGAAATCACGTGTCACTTTATATAAAGCTAGCAAATGATAAATGTGGTGGAGCGAGAGCGAAAATAATAATTGTAAAGTGAGGTGGGGTATAATGAGTTGAAATCATTGTCAGTTTACGCGAATTTTTTCAATTGAAAAAGTTATTTAAATTTTACATAAATATTCAACTTTAAAGATCACTACGATGCTTAGAAAAATACTCTATTAATGCATTACGTAGTTCAAAATGAGCTCCTTTGTCCTTTATTTTTTAATAGTATTAATGTATTCGGAAAGTTATTGTTGTAATTTTTTAAAATTACTATGTTTTGTTGTACTATATGAATAAAGATATAGAATTTTTGGGCCTCTTTAAACAATAAGAATTTATCAAAACTAGAACTATTTTTTCTAAAAAAAAAGTATGTATGGATTGAATAAAAGATAGTTTGAAATCACGTATCACTTTATTTTTTTATTTTAATTTGAAGGCTTAAAAAAACATATGAAAGGAAATAAAGTTGACAAACGATAATAATGCAGGACATATTCATGTGGTATAAGGTGGAATGCGAAAAAAATAATGTATTATGTTAATATCATAATGATTCGTGTCTTGTTTTATTTGTGTGCAATAACATATTTGTAGTGCATTAATTTGATATTGAAAATCAAACATATTAAATTTAGTGATTATCAAACATAAGTTACCAATTTTGTCATTTTTTCTGATTAAATTGCTTTAAACATTTTCATATATAGTCGAAAGAGATTCTTCTTTTATTGTGAAAAAACAAAAAAAGTATTACTCCTTCAATTGTTATTTAAATTCACCAAATCAATTTCTACTTTATCATTATATTCACCAATTTAAGTAGTAATAAACTTTAGGGTGATGAGAACAATAATTTTTAAAAAGTAATGATATGATTATAATTTTTATTCACATTTGAAATAAGTGATTAGCATACATAAATGTGAGATTGTTTTAACAAAGTATAAACTTGTGGATCAATTTTTGTATTTAAAAATTCTAAATCGTGATATGAAATTTTCATATCATAATTTTTGGAGAATATGAAATTTCATTTCATGATATAAAACTACATGTCTAAATACCAAATTTCATAGTATAATATCACATGACGAATCACTTACTTAAAAAAATAATTTGAAATCACGTGTCACTTTATATAAAGCTAGCAAATGATAATGTGGTGGAGCGAGAGCGAAAATAATAATTGTAAAGTGAGGTGGGGTATAATGAGTTGAAATCATTGTCAGTTTACGCGAATTTTTTCAATTGAAAAAGTTATTTAAATTTTACATAAATATTCAACTTTAAAGATCACTACGATGCTTAGAAAAATACTCTATTAATGCATTACGTAGTTCAAAATGAGCTCCTTTGTCCTTTATTTTTTAATAGTATTAATGTATTCGGAAAGTTATTGTTGTAATTTTTTAAAATTACTATGTTTTGTTGTACTATATGAATAAAGATATAGAATTTTTGGGCCTCTTTAAACAATAAGAATTTATCAAAACTAGAACTATTTTTTCTAAAAAAAAAGTATGTATGGATTGAATAAAAGATAGTTTGAAATCACGTATCACTTTATTTTTTTATTTTAATTTGAAAGGCTTAAAAAAACATATGAAAGGAAATAAAGTTGACAAACGATAATAATGCAGGACATATTCATGTGGTATAAGGTGGAATGCGAAAAAAATAATGTATTATGTTAATATCATAATGATTCGTGTCTTGTTTTATTTGTGTGCAATAACATATTTGTAGTGCATTAATTTGATATTGAAAATCAAACATATTAAATTTAGTGATTATCAAACATAAGTTACCAATTTTGTCATTTTTTCTGATTAAATTGCTTTAAACATTTTCATATATAGTTGAAAGAGATCCTTCTTTTATTGTGAAAAAACAAAAAAAGTATTACTCCTTTAGTTGTTATTTATATTTACCAAATCAATTTCTACTTTATCATTTATATTCACCAAATTTAAAGTAATAATAAACTTTAGGGTGATGAGAACAATAGTTTTTAAAAAGTAATGATATGATTATAATTTTTATTCACATGTGAAATAAGTGATTAGTATACATAAATGTGAGATTGTTTTAACAAAATATAAACTTGTGGATCAATTTTTGTATTTAAAAATCCTAAATCGTGATATGAAATTTTCATATCATAATTTTTGAAGAATATGAAATTTCATTTCATGATATAAAATTACATGTCTAAATATTGATTCCATCTTAAAATTTCATAATATAATATCGCATGGCGAATCACTTACTTAAAAAAATAATTTGAAATCACGTGTGACTTTATATAAAGCTAACAAATGATAAATGAGGTGGAGCGAGGGCGAAAATAATAATTGTAAAGCGAGGTGGGGTATAATGAGTTGAAATCATTGCCACTTTACGTGAATTTTTTCAATTGAAAAAGTTATTTAAATTCTACATAAATATTCAACTTTCAAGATCACTACGATGCTTAGATAAATACTCTATTAATGCATTACATAGTTCAAAATGAGCTCCTTTGTCCTTTATTTTTTAATAGTATTAATGAATTCGGAAAGTTATTGTTGTAATTTTTTAAAATTATTATGTTTTGTTGTACTATATGAATAAAGATATATAATTTTTGGGCCTCTTTTTTTTTTTTTTGGTAACTAACTTTATTAATTACCAGCATCAACATTACAAAACAAAGCAACTAACACAGTTGCTTACATCTTCAAAAGAAAACAATCTACTCTACCTCCTACACTATTACTGGGCCTCATCAATCGATTACATCTGCAACATTACAAGGAATCCTAGCAGTAGTTACATAGGCTATCTCTTTAGCTATACTCTCCTCCGTTTTACTCTTATGTTCAAAGATTCTATTGTTTTTCTCTATCCATACTCCATATATTCCTTCTGTTAGCACAGTCTTGAACCTTTTTGTTGTAGCTCTTTTCCCTTTCCCATATTGAATACACCACTGCTGAAATTGTTCCCAACCCATTGGAATATTGCTGTGATGATTTATGCTTCCCAGTAGTCTCTCCACAAGCTCCTTGCAAAAAGACATTGTAGAAACAAATGTTCAGAAGTCTCTTCAGCATTCTTACAAAGTACACACATTTTATCAACTTCAATTCCCCATTGCACTAGTCTATCAACAGTTGACAGCTTTTGATTCATCATAATCCACATTGTGATATAGGCTTTTGGTCTTGCTGCATTGCTATACATTAGACATGTCCAGGCTGGCCTTTGCTTCATTCCTTTCATATGATAGTAGATTTGCCTAAGCACCCCTTTACCTCTGCTTGGTAATTGTTGAACCTGATCCACCAGTGATTTTGCATTCATTATCTTCTTTACCATCCAGCTTGCATTGTTACTCATCTTCCATTCTCTCTGTCCTTTTATATAGTATGCATGTATCCATTTGATCCACAACTTATCTTCTTTGTTTTCTAGATCCCAGCATAGCTTAGCTATTGCAGCCCTGTTCCAAATTTTTATATTGAGCAGGCCTAATCCTCCTTCATATTTAGGACAACAGACTTTGTCCCAAGCTATTAAGGCCTTCTTTGTTATATGGCTCACTCCAGACCATAGATAACTTCTACATAAACCTTCTATCAACTTGATTATCTTTGCTGGAATTATAAACAATTGTGCCCAGTAAGCCTGCACTCCAAACAACACAGACTTGACGTTGAGCCCTTCCTGCATAGGATAACTTCTTTGCTGTCCAAGTATTGATTCTTGCCATGATTTTTTCTATAAGGGGATACCATTGTAGGTTAGTAAGCTTCTTTGATGACAGAGGCACCCCCAAATATTTGAATGGTAACTCTTCCATTATGTATCCAAGCTGTTGTACTATCTGTTGTCTCACCTCCCTCTGAACTCCACCAACAACAATATTGAACTTTTGTTAAGATTAGCTTGCAGCCCTGAAGCTTGAGAAAACTCTGAGAACTTTTGTTGCAGTGCCTTTATAGAGTTGAGATCACCTCTAGAGAATAACAGCAAATCATCTGCAAAGCACAAATGTGTTATATCCAGCTTAGAACACTTAGGATGGTACTTAAAGTTCTTCTCTTCTTTTAGTCCTTTGAGCAGCCTACTAAAGTACTCCATAGCAATAGCAAATAGGAAGGGTGACATTGGATCTCCTTGTCTAAGACCTTTAGCTGCATCAAATCTTTGGCTATTCTGACCATTGACTACAATTGTATAGTTTACTGTTTTGACACACTTCATTACCCATTGAGTAAACAAATCAGGAAAGCCCAATCCCACCATCACCTGCTCTAAGAAAGGCCATTCAACTGAGTCATAAGCTTTTTGTAAATCAATCTTTAACATACTTCTAGGAGAGACATTCTTCCTAGTATAAGCCTTAACCATTTCATGAGCTAGAATTATGTTATCTCCAATTTTCCTCCCTGGTATGAACCCTGCCTGACTCTCACTTATAACACTTTGAATTACTTCATGCAATCTATGTGTTATCACTTTTGAGATGATTTTATACAGGACTGTACAACATGCAATAGGCCTAAATTCTTTCACATTCTTTGGACTATGAACCTTTGGTATCAAAGAAACAAGTGTACAATTGAAAGCCTTAAAGAGATTCCCTGTATTGAAGAAGCTCTTGACAGCATCAATAACATCTTGCTCAATAATCTTCCATGTGTGTTTAAAGAATAGTGCATTGTAGCCATCAATCCCTGGAGCCTTATCATTCCCAATAGATTTCAAAGCATCAACTATCTCCTGATCAGTAATTGTTGCACAAAGCTGAATTCTATGTTGTCTTGACAAAACAGGTCCCCTTTTCATCACCTGAACATTTATTGCTGAAAGATTACTAGCTGCTGTTCCCATAAGACTTTTATAAAATAGAACAAATTCATCTTGAATCTCTTGAGGTTCAGACAACAACCTTCCATCTAATGATATCAAACTTCTTATATTCTTCTTATGATTTCTCTCCTTTATCACTGAACTAAAATATTTATTATTAGCATCCCCCAGCTTAATCCATGTAGCTCTTGCTTTTTGCCTCAATGCACTTTCTTCAATCAAGGACCACTTTTCCAGTTTAGTTAAGATCACTTTTTCTTTAGCAACCCATTCATCCTTTCCTTGGTGACTGATTTGATTTTGTATATCTATCAACTCATTTCTTGCTTCCTCAATCTGGTTACTTATATATTTGAACTCTTTCCTATTCAACTGTTTCAAAACAGGCTGCAGATCCTTCAACTTGTACCACACCTTTTCCATTGCATCCCTTTCTTTCTCCTGCTTCCACACTTTCTCCACCAGATCTAAAAAAGATTCATGTTCAGTCCATACATTAAAGAATTTAAACTTTGCTTTTACTTGTTGATTGCTTTGATGAAGCTCCAGCTACATAGTACTATGATCTGAAACTCCTGGATTACCATATTCTAAGATGACATGTCCCCACTTATCCATCCATTCATCATTACCAAAGGCTCTATCAATCCTGCTTGAGACTCTAGCATTACCCATCTGCTTATTACTCCATGTATAGTAACTACCTTTCGACTGTCTCATGAATTCCCATAGTCTTGACACAATCTGCAAAATCCTTTATCTCTTTCTCATTAACAGGTGTTCCAGCTAGTCTATCCTTGGGGGACAGAATAGCATTAATGTCTCCAATTATAAGCCATGGGTATAGAACATTTTGTACCATCAAGTTCATATCATTCCATAGACTCTTCCTCTGCTCTATAGTATTATAACCATATATAACTGATAGATTAAATTGATACCCTTTGCTTCTTTCCATTACCTGACAATGTATCATCTGAGCTGTACTATTTATTAGCTTAACATCATACCAACTGTCATCCCATATAATCCAAATTCTTCCATTCTCAGCATCTTTGTAATTGTTCAGCCTATTCCATCCTGGAGCAATACCTTTCATTGTTGTAGTAGCATTACCCTCTTTCACTCTAGTTTCAATTATCCCTGCTAAAGACACTTTATTCTGCTGTAAAAACAACTTTATTTCTTTTTGCTTATATCTCTTATTCATGCCCCTCACATTCCAAAAACTCCACTTCATTAACAGGATTTTGAAGTTCCACCTCTATCCACAGGCAGTGAAACCAGCTTGCTATTCATGAGGCTCTCAAATCCATTTCTCATAGGTATAGCTGATAACATTGGAAAATTAGACATACTAAACTCCAGCTGCTTACTTCCATTATAAGGCCTTAAGCTTGGCTCTGGTGTTTGCTCCTGATCTCTTCTTTTCTCACTCCCTTGTTTCTCCTTCTGCTCCTGTTGTGCAACATCTTCTTTAGTCTCTAGCACCTTTCTTTGTTCCACTACCTTCTCCTGTTGTTGAATAGGTCCTTTGTATTGCCAAGTCTGTGTAACTTTTTTCCATGGCCTGTTCTTCTTTGGTTGCTCCTCCTTATTTGTTGCTTGACATTGGTGACCAATCTTCTGACATTTATCACAAAATAGAGGCTTCCACTCCATCACAACATCTTGTATAAATGATCTACCATTAGGATCCATTACTGTTATCTTCTGAGGGATAGGCTTAGTAACATTTACTTCAATGAGCATTCTTGCATAAGATATCCTTGTCTGTTTTGTAGTGCACTCATCTGCAAACAGTGGAACTCCTATAGCACTCGCAATTCGACTCAGTGATCCTGCTCCCCAGCAATTTAAAGGTAACTTTGGAAAGTTAACCCATAGAGGGATCTCAGTTAAAAACTCATTCCCAAAATCAAATTCTGGACTCCATTGCTTTAATATGATAGGCCTATTACTAATTGTATAAGGCCCTGCGTATAGAACTTCATTCATATCATTCACACTCCTAAATTTGATTATATAGTATCCTTCCTCGTGAAGGAATACCTCAGGTTTATCAACTTTCGACCAATTCATCAATATGTATCTATTCATTGTTTGTATCCTGGACAATCGCCAATTACATATGCTACAAGAGCACATCTCCACTTTTCCTCTTCAATCTGAACTTCTTCTCTTTCCAACTGCACACCACAGCTTGCCCATTAAGTATTTGAGGAGGAAAATAATTCAAGTTCATTCCATTGATAGCTGCCCCGTTATTTTTAAACATGTTAACCCAAGGTTCCTTATACTCCTTACTCTTCTCCCCTTCTAAGCCATCTTCAGTTACTGTTTCATTATCATCCACCTTATTCACGATCTCATTGTTTTCTAGATCTAAGTTTTCATGTTCCTCTTCCTTCTCCAGTGAGTATTTAGCAAAAAATTCTTTAAACATTAAGAATTTATCAGAACTAGAATTATTTTTTCTAAAAAAAAAGTATATATGGATTTAAAGAAAAAATAATTTGAAATTACGTGTCACTTTATTTTATTTTTTTAATTTGAAAGGCTTAAAAAACATATGAAAGGAAATCAAGTTGACAAACGATAATAATGCAGGACATATTCATGTGGTATAAGGTGGAATGCGAAGAAAATAATGTATTATGTTAATATCATAATGATTCGTGTCTTGTTTTATTTGTGTGCAATAACATATTTGTAGTGCATTAATTTGGTATTGAAAATCATAAATATTAAAATTAGTGATTATCAAACATAAGTTACCAATTGTCTTTTTTTCTTATTAAATTGCTTTAAACATTTTCATATATAGTCGAAAGAAATCATTCTTTTATTGTGAAAAATAAAAAAAAAGTATTACTCCTTCAGTTGTTATTTATATTCACCAAATCAATTTCTACTTTATCATTTATATTCACCAAATGTAAAGTAATAATAAATTTTAGGGTGATGAGAATAATAATTTTTAAAAAGTAATGATATGGTTATAAATTTTATTCACATGTGAAATAAGTGATCAGTAGATATAAATGTGGGTTTGTTTTAACAAAATATTAACCTGTGGATCAATTATTATATTTAAAAATCCTAAATCGTGATAAGGAATTTTTCATATCATAATTTTTGGAGAGTATGAAATTTCATTTCATGATATAAATTACATGTCTAAATACTAATTCCATCTTAGAGTTTCATAATATAATATCGCATGACAAATCGCTTACTTAAAAAAATAATTTGAAATCACGTGTCACTTTATATAAAGCTAGCAAATGATAAATGTGGTGGAGCGAGGGCGAAAATAATGATTGTAAAGTGAGGTGGGGTATAATGAGTTGAAATCATTGCGAGTTTACGTGACTTTATTCAATTGAAAAAATTATTTAAATTCTACATAAATATTCAATTTTCAAGATTACTACGGTGCTTCGATAAATACTCTATTGATGCATTTCGTAGTTCAAAACAAGCTCCTTTGTCCTTTATTTTTTCATAGTATTGATGAATTCGGAAAGTTATTGTGGTAATTTTTTAAAAATTATTATGTGTTTTGTACTATATGAATAAAGATATAGAATTTTGGGGCCTCTTTTAACATAAAGAATTTATCCAAACTAGAATTATTTTTTCTAAAAAAAAGTATGTACGGATTAAATAATAAATAACTTGAAATCACGTGTCACTTTATTTTTTTATTTTAATTTGAAAAGCTGAAAAAAACATATGAAAGGAAATAAAGTTGACAAACGATAATAATGCGTGGAACGCGAAGAAAATAATGTATTATGTTAATATCATAATGATTCGCGTCTTGTTTTATTTGTGTGCAATAACATATTTGTAGCGAATTAATTTGATAATGAATATTAAACATATTAAAATTAGTGATTATCAAACATAAGTTATTAATTTTGTCTTTTCTTATTAAATTGCTTTAAACATTTTCATATGAATAAGATCGTGTCACATATTTCTATTTAGTCTACTATTAGAATGAAACACAAATATACTTTAATTTTTAGATGACAAAAACATTAATATCTTAAATATAAGAACGATAGTTCTAAAGTTTAAAAAAATCACGTTAACTTAGCCATTTAAGATGCACGATTTCTAGGATAATAAAGAAATGGCCAACAATAATCCACGTAGCATCATGTGATTGGTCTACACAATTAAAAATGATATCTATCCCACGTATATATAAATGCACTTGTTTTCACGATCTATTTGACAGTAATTTTAAAATATTAATTTGATATTGAGTTTCAATACACCCGCTACGAATATTTTGAATCCGTCACCGTAAAAAGATGTCTTGGCTCCCAATTCTCATGTTAATAGTTGCATTTGAGATCATATGCCTACAGCCTGCTCTAGCTGGTTTGTCTGTCGAGTATCTTCCTGGATTTGAAGGACAACTTCCCTTTCAACTTGAAACGGGGTAAATTTTTTATTTATCTTAAAGTAAATATTTATTCGTAGGAGCGGATCTACATTGAAGCTTTCAGGTATTTAGATCGGAACATTCATTAATTTTGTATCGAATTAATAGAAATTTGAACAAATGGAATAAATATAACTAGTGAGCACTCAACCAACAAGTAGTTGATTGGTGTAGTGGTTGTTTGTGGGCGTTCAAAGTTATATATTTATCTGTTGTCTTCGAATTTGATTCTCATTATAGTATTTTAAAAAAATAATTAAAGACCAACCCTTCTCGCGTAGCAGGTATTTTTTATATTAACTAATGGTTGCATAACATATTTAGTTGTCATGATTTTCTTTTTTAGAGTCAAACCATAAGAATTTTAATTAATATTTTATGACGTATTTTTTCATTATAAACATTGTAATTTGTAGTATTTTTCGTATAGTTTTTTTTTTGAATATCTAAAATTTTTAGTTTAAAATATCGTATTAATATAATCTAATTTAACTTTGAAAAATAGTAAATTGACTTTAAAAAAACGCAACATGATAACTAAAAGGGGAAGGAAGTAGTATTTGAATTTCTTTTCATGCCCTTTGCATGTGACAATGTTTGGTAGGACGTATGATAATAATGCTGAATATGGTGTATCTTAATAACGATGATATTATTAGTTATGCTGATATTAATAATGTGGAGATAAATTTTTTTATGCATTATTTGATTTGGTGTGTTAAAATAATATAGATTGAATAATTTTTGTTTATTTGATTTACAAAAATTATAACTTGCCCAAATATAATGAAAAAAATATAAAAAATATTTAATAGATAAATTGAGCTTTTAACAATGCTAATGTGTATTGAAAAAAAATAATCATACTAATGCATATATTAAATCTATTGTATTATTATTCTATGTATCAATTATGCATATATTCCTACTACTTAGAGTGTATAACTAATTATGTAGGTGGAAAAAATCTATCAAATATATAAAATATTAAGTGTATATCGAGAACTAAATTTTGTTAATTAAAGTATATACTCTATATGGAACACCATATATTTACGAATTCAATTTTTAAATCTATACCCATAGTAATTGAATGTTCGAGTTCGAGCAACATAATTTTTTTATAATATGTATACAGATATTGAAACATTAAACATCCATCGGATATTATTGGACACAATGAATGGTTGTGGTGAAATAGGGGCGGACCCAGTAAGCCAGATGCGGGTGCTCGAGCACCATTGATTTTCGAATTTTTTTTTTTATATATATATATATATATAGAAAATATGATACATATGTTATTATAAATTAAATGAGCACTCATAGAACAAAAGCAACTATGGGTGAGTTGGTTTAAACCTAAGAGGCGCGCGAAGCCACTAAGCGAGGGTTTGAATCCCCGCCAGTAGTATTTATTTTTTTAAAAAATTTTCACCGAATTTTACACCTGGATTAAATTCTGGATTCGCCACTGGGTGAAATCTAATCGCCAGAAGGACTAAGAGCTATAATGTACTTTTCTTATATGTGGAACTTTTTTTGAGATTGGGAGGCTTTTAGCTCAATTTGAATAAGACTGTTAATTTATAATGCTTGAGAAATATGGATAGGGTTCGTTTGTGGGTTAAATAAAAATTAATTAAAAATAAAAAATAAAATAGAGTATTAAAAATAATAAGAGTTTAAGTTCAAAATCTATTAAAAATTTGAAAGATTACAATTTAAATATAAATTATGTGCTACATAAAATAAAATTTTCCTAAAATTTCTAGAATATCACTACATAGGCCGTGATTTATGGGTTATTGTCATAGTTTTGGGGTTTTATTATGATCATTGGAAAACAGTTAGTTTATATTTCTATTTAGCTATTTATATTCTTATTTAAAATTAAACTTAATATTGTCTATACTTATAATAAATATTTTAGAATAATAATCTAATTTAAAAAATTATAAAAATCTGCTTTTAGAATAAGATGGTTGGCCCGGTAAAGTCCGTAGTTCACATATGGGCTTTGCCGACCATTTTCTGGTCTATAGAAAAAATGAACTAGCTCGATCTGATCCGTAAAATTTCAAAATGTATATAGATTAACCCGAATAAGGTGAACCAGCCAATATTGACAGTTCTATATTATTATTTTTTATGTTTAATTGGTCTGTCATATATTTTTACGGGGTATTTTAATAATGAATGATGTATATATGAAATTCGAAAAAAAAAATGTTGATTATTCTCAAACTAATTGATCAGGTATATAGGAGTAGGTGAAGCTGAGGTGCAAGTCTTCTATTATTTTATAAAGTCGGAATCGAATCCTAAAGTCGATCCACTTATTTATTGGTTTACGGGAGGTCCCGGTTGCTCTGGATTGAGTGCCATTTTTTTCGAATTTGGTAAATTATTTATCTAAATCTATCCTTATATTATAAGAATTCATTTTCTTTTTAAATGTCTTTGTAATTTAATTGAAAGTAATTTATAATTATAAATAAAATATAAAGAAACATAACTTTATCGGGTAAATTGCAATTATACGTATTAGTTTTTATATGAAATCACTCAATTATGTTTTTAAATATTATTTAAATTTCTTCCTAAAATTTGCAGGACCCATTACATTGGACACTAGAGCTTATAATGGGAGCTTGCCCACGTTGTCTTTAAATCCATATGCATACACAAAGGTCAGAAATAATAGCAAAACTTATCGAAAATTCATCGATTTAGGAGCTAATTACTTAGAGATACTTTAATTCGTAATACTATGAATTTTATTAGATTTTGATGTGTTCAGATTTGTCCAGATACAGGTATCTCAAGATATATGAGGTCAAAATTAGGTGTAATTTGTTTTAAATACATTGTATCTAAGTGAATTTGCATATATCTTGGATACATAGGCAAATCTTGTTATCATTACATGTATCTAGTGTTTATCTAGTGTGACTCGTATTTATATGAGATACATGACTATTTCTCTGCCCATCTTGCTCGCCTCCTTATCTATCTCGCTTGCCTTCTATTTGAATATATCTAGTAGCAACAATACATGTATATAGGTGTATGTTTCTCCGCATATTATCGAAAACTTTTAACTAGTGGTAAAATACACAATTATTTAAAAATATAGATAAAACTAGTATATATACAATATTAATACATGTCTAATAATATAGTTTTTCCAAATAAAAAAAGCTATAAATTACAATAATTAATAAATTAAAATTATTTTAAAAAAAATATAACTGAGTCTCCTAATTCCATCTCTGCCACATGAATTAAGACAAATATAATAATATATATTATATTCGTATAAATATAATAACATATATTAAATTCTTACTGACATAATATTTGATATATCTAGAAATGCCTCTAACTATTGATTGAATCATAGGTGGCAAGCATAATTTTTGTGGATTTGCCAGTGGGGACTGGATTTTCCTATGCAACAACACAAAAAGCAAATTACTCAGATAATTTACTATCAGCTGATCATGGTTATGAATTTATTCGAAAGGTAATACATGACAAATTAATTAGTTAATTTTTATTATTAATAATATTATATATGTATAGTTATTAATAAGATAATATTTATATCTTTTTTTTTAATTTACTAATTTTTTTATAAATATTTTACAGTGGTTAATTGAACATCAAGAATATCTCAATAATACTTTTTATGTTGGTGGAGACTCATATAGTGGAATTACAGTTCCTATTGTTACTCAATTCATATCAAATGGTAATTAATAAATCAATGATTTGCTTGTAATTATTATTATAATATATAGTTTTTAATTTTATAGGAAAATTTAATATATTGTTGATACAAATTATGCAATGTAGGTAATGATATGGGAATCAAGCCATGGATCAATCTTAAGGTTGGTGATCATAAATATATTTTTAACTTAGGAAAATTTAATTTTAATGAAAATTAATTAAATCGAGCTACTCATTTTCAATAATTATATTCAAAGATGATTTTACATATCGATTAAGAATAAACTTTTTATTACATTAATATGATCATAAAAAACTAGTTTTGTGAATTTATTATTATAGTGAGTGAAGTTAAATAACTTAATATAAAAATCAACATGAATTATATAGCTTAGCACTAAAAAAGATTTTATGGTGAAAAAAATATCTGAAACTTTTACTTATATTAACAAAAATTTTATTATGCATTTTATGTCCAATAAATTAAAGGACAATTTTCACATGTAGCAAACATAAAATTTATATTTGTATGCTATAATAAAATTTGCTTTGCATAATTATACTTCGTAGCAGGCATATATATGTATAATTCGCTATACATATACAATTAAAGTGAATTGTATAAAACGAAGTGTATAAATCGAATTGTATAATGATATGTGTATAGAATGATTATATACAATTTGAATTTTTATAACATGAGAAAGAAAGAAAGGCAAAAAAGAGTTGGGCAGGGAATATACAATTGAATCGAATTGTATAAAACGAGAAAGAGAGGAATTATATACAATTTGAATTTGTAAAAAACGAGAAAGAGAGAAAGGAAAAAGAAACTGAGCAAATGAGTATTCTTATTGTATAATTATAAGCGTATAGGACAAAAAAATATGTATTTGTATGTGTATATACAATTTTCTCTCGTTTTATACAAACAGAAACACAATTTATACATTTCGTTTTTGTTTGTATAAGGGAGAGAGGCGAGGGTGGCGAGCGAGATTAGGGAGAGTGACGAGCGAGATCTGGGAGAGGGGAACAAAAATATATGTATTTATACAATTTTCTCTCGCTTTATACAAATAAAAACAGATTTTATATACTTGTGTTTTGTATAAAAGTGAGAGGAAGCGAGCGAGAGTTTGAAGGAGAGAGGTGACTGACAAACAATTCGCTACGGAGCACAATCAAATCAATGAATGGTTATAAAAATTAATTTAATTTATTAGTTTATCATTATATATAATTTTTCTCTAAATTAATTATATACAATTTTTCCTTAATTAAATGATATTTGCAGGGATATATTTTAGGCAATCCAGTAACATTTGCTGGTCAAGATTACTATATCATACCTTTTGCTCATGGGATGGGCCTAATTTCTGGTGAACTATACGAGGTATGAGTACTTTGAAATAATTTTAGATATGCGGTGTTTTAAAACAAATATAATAAATATATTGAGATAAAAATATTTGATTATAAAAATATTTGATTTTAGGTAAAATATTCGAATATCTACGCACTCCAACCTTTGTTTCTCTTTCGATCATTTACATTTCTTTCCAATTATCTTTTATGAATGATTATTTAATTTACATTAAATTATTTGATTTATCCAACAATCATTATTACCTAAGTATCACATATATAATATAAAAAATAAATTATATCCAACAAACTTAAATGGTGATACTTATTTTGGTATGGAGAGAATAGTACTAAAGAATAGTATTTTTTAAAAGGTATTTATCAATGTTTCTTCAAAAAAAAATTTTGAGCGAGTTTTGGGGCTGGGCGTATCGAAAACGCTCCAAAGCATAAATTAAAAACGTAGATTTATAAGGCATAAGTTCTAAAATTTAAGGCATAAGCCTCGAGTATAAAACAGTAAGTTTCGGGCGGAAAAAACATAAGCCCGAGCATTTTAAATGTGTTTTTAAACCGTTATTTTACATGAAATCATATTTTTTTATTATTAGTTAATTGATATTTCTTAAATAGTAATTATAATATTTGTTTCTTCATTATTGATTATTAAACTTATCTAAAATAAAATTATAATATAATTTCTATATACTATAGGTTATTTATAAATATTTATTTGTAAAATTATTGAAAGATTTACTTTTGATTTATTTTATTAGTAATAAAAATATAAAATTGAATATATATGAGACTACGCCCCGTATATCCATGAACCTTACACTCCGTGTCTCGGAGCTTATGCGTGTAAAACATTTCGCCTTACACCCCACCTTTTAAATCACTGATATTTATTAAAAAAACAAATTTAAACGAAAGAAGTAGAATATACTATAGTTAAATGTCTTGATTGATGCAACAAAACAAAAATTAATTTATTACTTCAAGTGCCTCTCTAATTGAGTTTAACTTTGTTTCTATAAACAGTCATTAGTGACTAATTGTGAAGGAGAGTTGATATATAGAGATCGACCTATATGTTGGGAATAAATCCGTAACAGAAATAATATTTGCGGTAATAAAGGCAACAAATGCGGAACACAACAATGCGGTTAAACAACGAGAATAAAAGAGAAATAATGACACCAAGATTTTACGTGGAAACCCTTCTAAATAAGGGAAAAACCACGACCCGAGAGGAGCAACGAATATCACTATAGTAAGGATTTTACACTTGTATGTCTGAGTAAAACTCCAAAGACTAGTACACATTCAAAAGAAATAACACTCTTTTGATTTTCCACCTCACTACAATAGAGCTCACACTCTCTATTTTTCCTCACAGATTATTTTCCTCTGTGATGCCTCACTCTTCTTTTCTCTCCTTTGTAATTCTTTTTGGTGTGTTTAGAATGAAGAATTGTCCTCCCTTTTATAGAGAACAAATACACTACCCTCCAAATGTGCTATAGAAGAAAAACACTTTTTTCTTCTTTATAGATTACCAACTCTTCAAACTTTGAAATTGGCACAAAGTTATTCAAAGTTTGGCACATGGGGATGGACCTCACAATCTCCCCCTCCAGACCCATGCACCTGAAGGAGGTAGCTCCAGGTTTCTAGCTTGAGTACATGCCGACAAGTTCTTTGCATAGCTCAAACTTGTCCTTTGATACCACCTTGGTCAGCATATCTGAAGGGTTTTCAGTAGTAGGGATCTTCATGACCTGCACAGATCCGTCCTCTATCTTTTCACGAATCCAGTGATATCTCACGTCGATATGCTTCGTCCTTGCATGATACATGGTGTTCTTGCTCAAGTCTATTGCACTCTGACTGTCACAATAGACGACATACTCCTTCTGATGCAATCCAAGTTCTTGAAGAAATCGTTTCAGCCATACCATCTCTTTGCCAGCTTCAGTAGCTGCAATATATTCTGCCTCAGTTGTAGAGAGTGCGACACACTTCTGCAACTTTGACTGCCATGATATAGCTCCCCCTGAAAATGTAAACAAATATCCAGTAGTGGATTTTCTATTATCGAGGTCACCTGCCATATCAGCATCAGTATAGCCTTTCAAGATTGGATCAGATCCTTTAAAACACAAGCAATCTCTTGTGGTACCTCTTAGGTACCTGAGTATCCACTTAACTGCCTCCCAGTGTTCTTTTCTAGGATTTTCAAGGAATCTGCTAACAACACCAACTGCATGAGCAATATCAGGTCTGGTACACACCATCGCATACATCAAACTCCCCACTGCTGAAGAATAAGGAATTTTAGCCATTCCCTCTTTCTCCTCTTTTGTTGTAGGACACATCTGTTTGCTCAACTTCAGATGACTCGCAAGAGGTGTGCTAACAGGTTTAGCACTCTTCATGTTGAAGCGTTCTAGTACACGTTCAATGTACTTCTCTTGAGATAGCCACAACTTTCTTTTTGTTCGTTCTCGAACAATCTTCATCCCTAGAATTTGTTGTGCTGGGCCCAAGTCTTTCATGTCAAATGACTTGGACAAATCTTTCTTCAACTTTGCAATCAGCTCTTTGTCTTGTCCTACAATTAACATGTCATCCACATATAACAACAAAATAATAAAATTGTTGTCAGAAAATCTTTTGAAGTATACACATGGATCAGAATAGGTCTTTGTGTACGTTTGACTTTTCATGAAAGAGTCAAACTTTTTGTACCATTGCCTTGGGGCCTGTTTCAACCCATAAAGACTCTTATTCAATTTGCACACCATGTGTTTCTTTCCAGATACTTCAAATCCCTCTGGTTGCTCCATATAAATCTCTTCTTCCAAATCTCCGTGAAGAAATGCAGTTTTCACGTCCAATTGCTCCACTTCAAGATCTAGACTAGCTGCTATGCTCAAAATAGTTCGAATAGAAGTCATTTTGACAACAGGTGAAAAAATTTCATCAAAATCAATACCTTTCTTTTGTTCGAAGCCTTTTACAACCAATCGAGCTTTGTACCTCACCAACTTGCCATTTCCATCTTTCTTGAGTTTAAAGACCCACTTGAACTTAAGTGGTCTTTTTTCTTTTGGAAGTTCAACTAGCTGGTATGTGCCATTTTTCTGTAGAGATCCCATTTCTTCGTGCATGGCTTTCATCCATTGGCTCTTTTCTGGATGAGACAACACCTCCTTAAGACTTTCTGGCTCACCTTCATCATTGATAAGGACATACTCTGAGGAAGGGTATTTGGTTGATTCTACCCTTTGTCTTTCTGATCTCCTCAGAGGTTGAGATTGTTCTTCTTCTGGGTACTCCATTTGCTCGGTATTATCACCAAGTTGCTCCCCCTGCTCAACAATCTCATCGGGTTGCTCTTCATGCTCAGCAACTTCATCAATCATACTTTCTGCACTTATGGGATGGTTAGAAGAAGAAGGAATGGTAACAAGATTAGGGACTATACCATTCTTTTTCTTGGCCTTCTCGGATAGATCATCAGCAGTTCCAACTTCACTTTCTCGAAAGATTACATCTCTACTTCTGATGACCTTCTTCTTCACAAGATCCCATAGTCTGTACCCGAACTCTTCATCTCCATATCCGATGAATATGCAAGGAACTGATTTATCGTCTAGCTTGGTTCTTTGCTCCTTCGGTACATGTGCAAAAGCTTTGCAACCGAACACCTTTAGGTGCGAGTAAGACATCTCTTTGTTGGTCCAAACTCTCTCCGGAATGTCAAACTCCAACGGAACTGATGGACTATACGATTGATAAGATAACACGCTGTCCGAACTGCTTCACCCCAGAATGTCTTGGGTAATTTAGCCATTCTGAGCATGCTTCTCACCTTCTCAACAATGGTGCGATTCATTCTCTCAGCTACACCATTGTGTTGTGGGGTTCCAGGAACTGTCTTTTCATGTCTGATTCCATGGTTTGAACAGTACTCTTCAAATTCTCTTGAAGTGTACTCACCTCCATTGTCGGTTCGGATACGTTTTAGCTTTCGACCTGTCTCTCTTTCTATCAGAGCATGAAACTTTTGAAATACTTGAAACACCTGATCTTTGATTCTCAAGATAAAAACCCACAATTTTTGAGAAGCGTCATCAATAAAGGTAACAAAGTATTTATTACCTCCTATCGATTCTATCTCCATTGGACCACAAACATCAGAATATACCAAATCAAGTATATTCGACTTTCTTTCAGATGATGTCTTAAATGAGACTCTATGTTGTTTACCAAATAAGCAGTAGTTACAGGGTTTTATCGTTGTACCTTTGGGAAAAGAGATGAGTGACTTTTTGGAAAGAATTTGCAATCCTTTCTTGCTCATATGACCCATTCTTTTATGCCATAAATCTGCAGAATTTTCTTCGTGAGCCGCATTTAATTCACCTTGGCATATTTCTGCATTTGTCCTGTATAACGTGCCACGAGCAACTCCTTTTCCAATCACCAATGCCCCTTTGGTGAGTCTCCATTTTTTATCTGCAAAGTAATTCTCATATCCATCTTGGTCCATCAAAGCAATTCCCGAGATCAAGTTCATCCGCAAATCAGGTACGTGGCGCACATCTTTCAACAGTAATGTGCATCCAACATTTGTTTTTAAGCAAATGTCTCCGATCCCCGCAATGATTGAGTAACTTGAGTTACCCATTTTCACATTGCCATAATCACCGGCTACATATCTACAAAAAAGATCTCTTACCGGTGTGGCATGATAAGAGGTTGCTGTGTCGACCACCCATTCCGACTCTATACCTGCCAAGTGCATGCATTCTTCTTCCTCATTTATGAGGAACACAATCGTCATTATTTTGCACCATGGCAGCTATGTTGTCATCATTCTCCTGGCCGTTGCTTTCCCCTTTGCCCCTTTTTAGATTTGGACAATCTCTTTTGAAGTGTCCTGGTTGATCGCAATTGTAGCAATTTCTGGCCTTTGATTTTGATCGGACCTTGGACTTTCCACGATCCGGATCTACCATAGTTACTTGAGCTCCTTTGGTAACTTATGCCTCTACTTTCCGTGATGAGAGCCTGTCCGTGATTTTCAGGCCTTTTACTCATCTTCTCATTAAGCAAAAGGGCTGATGTGACATCCTTCAACTCAATAGAGTCCTTACCATGTAAAATGGTTGTTGATAAAGTATCGTAGGAAGATGGCAACGAGTTTAGGAGCACTATGACTTTATCTTCATCCTCGATCTTTACTCCGAGGTTTGCTAGCTGCGTGATTAGTCCATTAAGTACATTTAAATGAGACAAAATTTGTACCTTCATCCATATGTAGTGCATATAACTGTTTCTTTAGGTACAATTTATTTGTCAGCGTTTTGGACATGTATAGATTTTCTAACTTTGTCCAATGCCACATGCACTCTCTTCATCGACGATGTTATTAACTACATCATCTGTTAAGTGCAATCTGATTGCACTAGCAGCCTTTTCATCCATTTCTTCCAATCCTCAAGTTTCACGGATTCGGGCTTTTTGGATTTGCCGCCTAGTGCCTTATGCAAACCCTGTTGGATGAGCAAGTCTTTCATCCTTCTCTGCCACGTTGAGAAACCGCTATCACCGTTGAATTTTGCTACCTCGTACTTTACTCCAGACATTTTTTTTATTGAGTATAGTACAATGAGCTGGCAAAAATAATTTCTGTAAATGAGCAGAACTTGTGCTCTGATACCAATTGTTGGGAATAAATCCGTAACAGAAATAATATTTGCGGTAATAAGGCAACAATGCGGAACACAACAATGCGGTTAAACAACGAGAATAAAAGAGAAATAATGACACCAAGATTTTACGTGGAAACCCTTCTAAATAAGGGAAAAACCACGACCCGAGAGGAGCAACAATATCACTATAGTAAGGATTTTTTACACTTGTATGTCTGAGTAAAACTCCAAAGACTAGTACACATTCAAAAGAAATAACACTCTTTTGATTTTTCCACCTCACTACAATAGAGCTCACACTCTCTATTTTTCCTCACAGATTATTTTCCTCTGTGATGCCTCACTCTTCTTTTCTCTCCTTTGTAATTCTTTTTGGTGTGTTTAGAATGAAGAATTGTCCTCCCTTTTATAGAGAACAAATACACTACCCTCCAAATGTGCTATAGAAGAAAAACACTTTTTTCTTCTTTATAGATTACCAACTCTACCAAACTTTGAAATTGGCACAAAGTTATTCAAAGTTTGGCACATGGGGATGGACCTCACACTATAACCAACCCACTTTGTTCAAGGGACATGGATACTTTCAATTGGGTAACTCTCACTAATTTTTTTTTAATTGTCGAGTTAATAATTAAAAATCATTAATATATTAATGCAGTTGACTAAGGATATTTATTTATATAATATCCTAGAGTCCCCTTGTGAACTTGTATCAAAAGATTCAAGAAGATGGTTGACTCAAAATGTTATAAAGCTCAAAAATTCTGCTACATATCCTCAAGTTAAATGTCGAGTAAGTAACTATCATTCTATGCCTGAAATTTCAGAGACACAGTTATATTACACTAAAACCTATTACCCCTCTGAACTTATTTATAAATAATTTTCTACCCCTTTTGGTCTATGTAGCACTAATTTGAAAAAAAAAATTATATAACTATGCCTGAAATTTCAGAGACACACTTATACTACACTAAGACCTATTACCCCTCTCAACTTATTTATAAATAATTTTCTACCCCTTTTTGGCCTACGTAGCACTAATTTGAAAAAAAAAATGTATAACTATGTCTGAAATTTCAGAGACACACTTATACTACACTAAGACCTATTACCCTTCTGAACTTATTTATAAATAATATCTACCCCTTTTATGCCTACGTAGCACTAATTTAAAAAAAAAAATGTCAACACACATTAGACACACAAGATAGTGCCATGTATGCCAAAAAGAGATAAAAATTATTTATAAAATAAGTTAAGGGATAATAAGACCTTAGTATAATATAAATGTATTTGTAAAATTTCAAACATACGTTTAAAGGTACTCGTGCATTATTTAGATTATTTTTTTTTGGTTACTATATATTATGATATGAGAATCAGGACAGACATTTAACAATTTATTTACCTGTAGAAAGAATGGCATGCCCTCGCTTTGATTTGGACCAACGATAATAATGTAAGAGATGCTCTTCATGTTCGAAAGGTATGCAATTTTAATAATAATAATAATAATAATAATAAATCAAATTAAAACTTAGATATTATTTATTGAAATATCCAAATTAAATTAAATTTAGAAAACTATTGGAGCATGGGAAGAATGCAGGGGCAACTTATCTTTTGGAGAAATTATCAACAATACTATACCATATCATTCAAATCTTAGTCGTAAAGGTTTTAGATCTCTTATTTACAGGTATTTATATTTATTAGACTATTTTATTTTATAGCTAATAAATTAATTTTATAGTAAATATTTTATAACGAAATGATTATTCAATTTTACCGTAGTATATCAAAAACTTATATATGTATTTTTATTTTTATTTTAAATAGTGGTGATCACGATATGATTATTCCATTTATTTCAACTCAAGTTTGGATTAAATCACTAAATTATTCGATTATTGATGATTGGAGGCCATGGATTGTTGATGGTCAAGTTACAGAGTGAATTTCTAACCTAAGTATTATTTTTTCCAATTATTCCTTAATTAATGTTAAGCAAAAGAACAAATTGAAAAAATATTAATTAAGTTCGATTGATGCATATAGGTATACTAGAAGTTACTCCAATCAAATGACATTCGTGACAGTTAAGGTAAGAAACTAGCTATAATATTTGGTTGAATTTGTTTATTTTACTATTTTTAAATTTGTTTGAAAATGTTTTTTTTTCTTTTTCAACAGCTATACATGTCATGTCTAAAAACTATAAGATCAAAAAGAATTTTAATGTGTTCTACATATCTTTAATTTAAAATGAAAACGTTTAATTTATTTTTAATTCCCTTCTTAATTTGTATTCAAGTAAAATAAAATGAATGAAGTAATATTTTTCATGATAAAAGCTTGTTTGCATCAGACTAATACACACATGCATCTCTCATGGATATGTGTTTATATGTTAACTAAAAATTATTAAATAAGCATTAGGCTATAGATTTGAATTTTATTTTTTATTTTGTTAGTATTTATGGAGTTGGAGTAAAAAAATAATCTGGTGTTAGTTATACTATTTGCCAAAAAAATTTCAATTCAATGTGTTTAAATACAACTTTAAAAGTGAAATATAAGTTGGAAAACAAATTATAAGTTTGTTTTTTAAAGGGTACTTTCACAAATAGCAAATATAAAATTCATATTTGTATGTTATAACACAAAATATATATAATTGCGCTCTATAACAAACATACATATGTATAATTCGTTTACATATACAATTGAAGCGAATTGTATAAAATAAAATGGATAAAACGAGAAAGAGAAATTATATACAATTTGAATTTGTATAAAATGAGAAAGAGAGAAAGGCAAAAGAGACTTGGGGAGGGAAATATTTATATTGTATAATTATAAGTGTATAGGACGATATATACATTTGAATTTGTAAAAATGAGAAAGAGAAGAAGAAGGGCAAAAGAGAGACTTTGGCAAGGAATATACAATTGAGTCGAATTGTATAAAACGAGAAAGAGATAAATTATATACAATTTGAATTAGTATAAAACGAGAAGAAGAGAGAAAGGCAAAAGAGACTTGGGCAGGGAGTACTTTATTGTATAATTATAAGTGTATACGACAAAAATATATGTATTTGCATGTGTATATACAATTTTCTCTTACTTTATATAATTAGACACACAATTTATAAAATTATATTGTATAAAGCGAGAGAGGCGAGCGACATGAAGCGAGAGAGAGAGAAAGAGTGGCCAGCGAGAATACGAGGGAGAGAGGGACTGACAAACATGTCGCTATAGAACACAAATAAATCAAACGATAGCTACTATATTTATTTTATATTAGTAATTTGTCATTCTATACGATTACCTCCCTTTTTAAAATTTAAAATACAATTTCAAATATAATTAAAATCTTATGATCATAAGCTGACACAAAAAAAAAAATAATTTTAAAAAATAATAATATTTTTATAGCTAAATGGTTCCTAGGAAATACTATATATTAACTTATTATTATTTTTGACTACCAACTTATTTAGTTTAGTATAAACATTATATGAGTCCGGAGCTTAAAGGGTAAAAAATGTTAATAAAAATTTTAAAACGGTATATGAAATTTCTTTTTAACCAAAAGGGCAAAATCGCTCGCGAAGTAGCGATTTTGTCCACTGAAAAAAGCAAAATCGCTGCTATAGCAGCGATTTGTTAAATTTTTGTTTTTTTTTTTAAAAAAAAAAAATTATAACAAGGAGCGATTTTCAAAATAAAAATCTTTTTTTTTAATATTTCTTTTATATGTCGCTGCTTAGGCAGCGACTTGTGTATAATTTTTTTTTAATTAATTTTTTTGCTTTTTTTTTTTTATAAAAAAAGTTTAAATCATTTTTTTTTTTTTAAAATCAAATAGCTGCCAAGGCAATGATTTTAATTAATTTTTTTTAAAAAAATAAATCGCTACCAAGGCAGCAATTTTAAATCAAATTTTTTTTAGTGATTTAATTTTTAAAAATTAAAAAAGAAATAATTAAAAATCGCAGCAATTTAATTTAAAAAAATATTTTTTCATTTAAACTTTTTTAAATAAAAGAAGCAAAAAAAAAAAAATTAAGGTAATGTCGCTGCGTAAGCAGCGACTTACTTAAAAAGGTTACAAAAAAAATTTGAAAACTGAAAATCGCTCCCTCGGGAGCGATTTTGTTTTAATTTATTTTTTTAAAAAAAATAATCAAATTTAACAAAATCGCTGCTGTAGCAGCGATTTTGCTTTTTCCAATGGACAAAATCGCTACTTCGCAAGCGATTTCGCCCTTTTGATTAAAAAGAAATTTCATATACCGTTTTAGAATTTTTGTTAACATTTTTTACCCTTTAGGCTTCGGACTCAACATTATATCTACTCTAGTTCATTTGTTTAAATAACTTCTAATTGTCATTCTATTTAATTCCTTTTGAATACAGGGAGCAGGGCATACTACCCCAGAGTATAAACCTGTGCAAAGTCTTGCTATGTTAAAGCGTTGGTTATCCTATGAATCACTCTGATTTAAAGTATATTTATTGATAATATTATTTTTATATAATAAATTATGAAAGGTTAATAAAGAACTTTATTTTTGAAATTATCATATTAAGTTTGGTATGAAGCACTAAAAAAATAAAATAAATTTGATTCCAAATATGTTCTTATTATGAGTGGACTAGCTTATGTTTGCCCTTCAATTCAGTAATAAAATTTATTTATTTATTGATTAATCCTTTTATTTTAGGATAATTTTTTTTTACTACAATTATATGTTACAATTCAAACTATCTTAAAATTCATATGGTCTATCTCAAGTCACCACAGCCTCTTTCGTTGTCAACTCATCGTCTAGACGATTTTACCCTCATGTTAGATTATAACCTTACCTTCTATCACATCATCGTCTAGACGATTTTACCCTCATATTAGATTGTAACCTTACCTTCTATCACAGAGAGATTTTTCAAATAGAAAGTCGCTTTTACTCTGTTAACCAATATACTATTCTTCCTCAAGTTCTCATGCCAACACCCTAATCCTTGAGACCACATGCAAGATTCCTACTAAATCATCTTGTCTCAAATTCCTTCTTTATCAGATATATGTTTTAAATACTGAACAACTATGTTAGTTTCAATACTTAAATTACGTACGAAATCCTTGGTCATCAGCTTGACCTAGTAATCACAACTTAACAAAATAAATAACATACATTTTAATAATCACAAGTATAACATAATCTGAACTCTAAATTTTCACTTTTAGTCGATATACCTAATAAACGTGAATAATCTCAGCATAACAAGCCATACATGATTCATTACACATTCTAAGTAAACTAAACCATCAAAGATCCCTAGAACATCATTATACATGCAAAATTGGTCTGCACAAGAACTATACCTATCATTCAAAATCTAGCCATTCATGGACAAACATGTAACCATTCCACTATAAAGAAGTAAATTTCGATATACACAAACCGTTAATGTAACCATTCCACAATAAAAAAGTAAATTTCTATATACACAAACCGTTAATGTACTGATGTCACTATAATAAAAATAATTTTTAGCGGTATTAAATATTGAAACTAAAAAGAGTGTTAAAATCTTTACCGGCATTAGTTAAGTGTCATTAGAACCAATATCGCTAAAGGCTATACGGACATATACAAAGAGTGACAATTGCCATTAAAAATACATATTTAGCAACAATTAAGAATTAAATATTGTTAATGGTCATTTTTGTTGTAGTGTGTAGTACGTAAGCCAACTAATATTAGCTAGTGTACTGTCATAATATCTGAGTCGATCATTAATGTATATCTCCAAACCAAATATGATATTGTTGGGTATGTAGCAAGAATTGATAGGAAATAGAGGGAATGAGAGGAATTTGAAAAGTTGAGAACTTGAAAAGTCCTCTTATGCTTTAATGAAAAGACATTTGTCCCTCATCGGTGATGGAAAGAAAAATAGGAGAGTTTAAATACAGAAACACTCCTATTAATTGTTAAAAGGGTTGGAAAGAGGGACCTCCCTCGCGCATTCATCGTCGTTCGCTCGTTTTGGCTTCGGCTTTGGCAAATGATTGAGAGATTATTTTTTGGACAAAGTTTATTTTAATTATTATTTAATAATTAAATGGCCAAAAATGTTTAAAATTAATTAGTTGATAACAGAAGTTGAAAATTAACCGAAATGTTTCGACTTTTTAGTTGACTAACCCGAACGTTGCAACTTTCATGAACAGTCAGTACCATTTGAAAGGTTGTAAACTTTCATTAATGGTCGTGTGAATTCTGAAAGGGTTGCAACCTTTCACAACATATTCTTCTTTCCTATAAATACCACTCATTCTTCAGAATATTCCGAACGAATTTTTTGATCTTCTTCTTCTTCTTCTTCTGCATACATTTTTCTTCGTGTACTTTTCTGTTGTGGATTGATTCGCTGACAGTAGAGTTTTTGGTATCTACACTCTGCTGATTAAGATCATTTTACCCTAGAAGATTATATTCCAAATCAAACTTCGGATACTAGAGGGGAATAATTTCCTTAAGCACTATGAGTTCAGTGGACTTGATCTTTTTCCGATTTAAAAGGTTTTTTCAGATTCTGGTACGTTTTTACATATTTTAGTTTTTGTGAATCAAATTTCTGTTCATCTTTCTTACTGATTCTATAAATTTTAGTTATTTCGTGTTTCTGAACAATTTATTAGAATCAATAATTTCTGATTTTGATAACACATATTGAAAACAATTCATACAAACTGTTAGTATATCTATGAATTGCATGGTATACAAACCAATCATTAGGAATTCTACGCACTCGAATTTTTCGAGTGAAGAAGGGAAACTTCACATTCGACCCTGGTTAAATTTTGTTTGGTTGCTTCTAGTTTATGAATTCTAGATTTTTTGTAAGCTTATGTAACAAGGAGCAACCTCCTCCTTTTTTTCTTTCCTTTTATTTTGATAAGTTAGAGAGTAAGGATGTCCCTCACTCCTAGTGTTGTAATGCGGAGGTCAGGTTTCACCCCCCTCCATGCCCTTTGACTTATCTATTGAAGCCCCTTGAGGGAATCTTTGGAAAAAAAAAAAAAAAGCTCCTTAATGTCTTCGCTAATAGAAAAATCAACCCATGCTTTTAGACATTATCACCAATCTTTTTTTAAATTACCCTATACCTCACCTTACTCAGATTTCATCTGAGACTGACCTAATCTAAAATTTTTAAATCACTATTCAAAAAATTGCATATAAAAATTGAATTAATCGACCTAATTCATTGTGAAGTCTGGATAATTAAACTAAAAAAATGTTATGATACATCGACTTCTGTAATAACATTATTAAGAAATCAATAATGTTCATGTAGCCTCACATGATCATGATATTTTAGGACCAATTAATAATGCCCCTCTATAATATAGTATAGTATATGCATAAACGCAGACATTAATTAATTATTTATGGAAAAGGGTCTGATATATCCCTTAAGTTTGTCATTTAGAGCCGATATACCTTTTGTTATGAAAATGACTCATATATACCCCTACTTGTAAACAAATGGCTCACATATACCCTTTTCTCTAACGGTAATGAAAAAATAATTTAATCTAAATTTTTATTTTTTTTTAAAAAAATATAATCCCATATGAATAAATTTAATCCTCGTCAAACATATTTTTTTTGACTTTTTTTGTTTCAATTACTAATTTATAATTATTATTTTGATAATCAAATTTATTTATGTTTCACTAATATTCTTGTAAAACTTATTGTAGATGACCAAATTTTTTCTTCGAATACAAAATTAAATTACAATACACAAAAAAATAGTTTAATTTTTTTCTTTAAACTAAGGAATGAAAGAAAAAAATAAAATAAGAATAAGAAATTCAAATAATTATAATAAAAGAAGTTAAAAAATAATTTATGTATGAAAAAAATTAAAATATACCTTGAACTTTGATAGAAGAATCATATATACCCCTAAATAATTTTTCTTAAAAAAATTAGAAGTAATAAATATAAATTCAAAACTAACTTTTTAACTTCCGTTAAATGAAGGGTATATGTGAGTCATTTTGTAGCGACAGGGGTATATGTGAGTCGTTTGTATAACGATAAGGACATATATGAGCCACTTTTATAACGAGGGAGGGGTATATTAGCTCCAAATGACAAAATTGAGGGGTATATCATACCATTTTCCCATTATTTATTAGCATAATTGAGACCCACAAAGTTCAGTACCACTTGTCTTGTAATATATATATATATATATTATATATATATACCAAGGAAATTTATTTCTTGTCCAGTCAAATCCACCATATGTATTCGAGAGGGAGAGGCTAAAATTTAAAAAAAAAGAAGATACGATTCAATATTTTCCATTCTCAACTAGAGAAAAAAAAATGAAATACTCGAAGATGAAGTGTTCACTTTACGTTGTTTTGATAATATTTGTATATCCACTTTTTGTTCTTGCTGGTTCACCTGTCAAGTATCTTCCTGGATTTGAAGGACCTCTTCCATTTCAACTTGAAACCGGGTAAATTTACATTCTTCGTTTACTTTTATTTATTCATTGTTATTCTAAAAAACAAGATATATATTCACATTTGACGTATCAAAGTATATATTAATTATCTATTTTCTAAATTATGAATAATATTCATGTCAATTGAAAATGTACAAATAAAAGTAAATTGAGAAAGTATTTCATTCACTAATCTTTCAGTTATTAGAGGCAAAATATTATTTCCTCAATAGCTTTTGTATTTAACATGAAAGAGTTTTTGTTTTGTTTTTTGTTTTTAAGTTATTTTAAAATTATTTTATTATTATTATTAATAATAATAACAATAATAATAATAATAATAATAATAATAATGTTTGATTGTAACTACAAAAAATAAAATATCTAGTCTTGATTTCTCCATTGACAGGTTGACTTAGATGATAAAAATATGAATAAAATATTGAATCATTTCTTGATTTTCGAGTTAAATATTTATTTAATGTAGTAAAAAAAAAAATAATCTATGACATGCTTATTAAAATGTATTCTTTAAGCTTCCTCATTAATTTGCTGAAGCAAGATCGAGATCACCGCTACTTTTAAAATAGTCGACATCATACTTATTATTTTTATATTTATATTTAATGGATTTACTGTCAATATATAGGGTTACTTTATTACAAAATATCTCAATTTCGTCTTAATTTATATATATTTTTAAAATTTAAATAAATTTATTTTTTATTATAAATATTTGATATATCTTTGAATAATTTAGTATTCCATAATTTTTCCCAAAAGTGCATAATCCAACTTTATTAGTATTAGGAAAATATGATTTATGTTATAGTATTGTAGAAGTCGAACAAAATATTAAATTTGTATTATCAAATTTAAAAACTTAACATTCTTTCCAATTAACAACAGTAATATATTAGAAATATTTGTCTAATAACTTTTGTCCAATTTAAAAAATTAAGAGATAATTTATCTTTTCGATTTATTTTACCTTGCTATTACTATTTATTATCTACCACATTTTTCAAAACATTAAAATTAATAAAATCAAAAATGATATAGTAGTATTACCCCTATTATTTCTTATTTCTTAAAGAATATGTCAAATCACTTATGAACAACTAAGTTGAACGAAGAAGTATCATACCCCTAAATCATTTCAAGGTTAGGTATAATATGAGCTCATTTTTTTTTTTAAATTCTATTATGTTACAATTTTTTTTTTTGATAATGCAAGAAACATGATTTTATTATATTGATGATTCTTAAATTAATTAATCAGGTATATAGGGGTAGGTGAAGCAAATGAGGTGCAGCTCTTCTATTATTTCATAAAGTCACAATCTAATTATAAAATCGATCCACTTATTTATTGGTTTACGGGAGGTCCTGGTTGCTCTCCATTGAGTGCCATTCTATATGAATTAGGTAAGTTATTCATTTAATTTGTCTTCATATCATAAAATGCCTTTGAATTTGAGAATTTTTATAGTCATATAAGTTTTTATTATTTGTTTTGTATTTCTTTTACATGATTAGACATATTTTATTATATATATATATGTATATTTGCTATCAGATACAGTAAAATAGGGAGATAGACGAGCGAGACGGGAGGGAGGCGAGTGAGAATTTTTGTTATATATTTGAGATACATGTGAATCACACTATATACATATATCGATATGTATCTCGTTTGATCTGCATGTATCTGGAAATTAAATACGTAGGACAGTGGCGAACGAGATTAGAGAAAGACGATCACGATTTGTTATGTATTCAAATACATGTATCTAGACGTATCGAACGTATTTGAACTTATCAAAATCAGATAAGATACATAATATTGAAAACTAGAGTGTAATTAACTCATAAACTAGATAAATTTGACTTTCTTAGTATCTATATTAATTAAAATACAATCACATGATTTTAGATGAAAAAAAGTGTATGTATATATTATTTATTTTTTAAATTTTCGAGCTAAAATTTGCAGGACCTATAACAGTGGATATTAGAGCGTATAATGGGAGCTTGCCAACGTTGTCTTTAAATCCATATGCATACACAAAGGTTAGAAACAAAAAATACATTGTAATAATGTTTTTTTTCTTTTTATTTGCAGATAAATTTAATATTACGACTCATTAGGATAATCAAAATAAAATTTAAATAATGCCTAAACTTTCAAATTTTGTTTCTTTTATAAAGTACTTTATGTCAAAAGTGATATCCAAAAAATACTTTGGAGAATAAAAGTCATTGTTTGACTAATCAATTTAAAATTTATATTTATCAAAATCAGAATAGTATTTTAATTTATGCTCGATCAATAATCTAAAAAATATGTTTAATATTTTTTTTCTATTTTTTTTTAAATAAACACCTTTAATTTTGAAAAATAAATACTTTTAACTTCTCAAAAACTTCGAGAACTAATTAATAGGTGGTTAAATTATAGGTGGCAAACATGATTTTTGTAGATTTGCCAGTGGGGACTGGATTTTCCTATGCAACAACACAAAAAGCAATTTACTCAGATAACTTACAAGCAGCTGATCATGCTCATGAATTTATTCGAAAGGTAAGTCGAAAGTTATTATCGAGGATCGTGGTGAAATAGATAAAAAAAATATTATTCTTAATTTAATTAAAGGCCTTGAATATAAATTCTAGATATATAAAAGAAATTCCTCTTACACAGCACGAATTTGAATTAATCAAAATTCTAATATGAATACTGAATATCTGGCGGAAAAAATCAACCTCGAAATGTCATTATTGTTATTTTATTTGTGTATAATTATCATAAGGTGCTTATATAAAATTCTAATTATTTTTTTTAGTTTACCATTTTATTTAAATAATTATATTTTACAGTGGTTAATTGAGCATCAAGAATATCTCAGTAATCCTTTTTACGTTGGTGGAGACTCCTATAGTGGAATTACAGTTCCTATTGTTACTCAAGTCATATCAAATGGTAATAATAAATAGTTTGTTTATTATTATTATAATATATAGTTTTCTCTTATAGAAAAAAATATATTGTAAATTATGCAATGCAGGTAATGATATGGGAATCAAGCCATGGATCAACCTTAAGGTTGGTGATCATACATATATTTTTTTAATTTTCGCAAATTTAAATATATGTACATTTTGATGGAAATTAGTTAAATCAAGCTATCTCATTTTTAATGATTTTTTTCAGAGTTTATTTCATATATTGATCGACAATGATTATAAAAAACTAGTTTTGTCACTTTATTATTATACTGAGTGATAATTAAAGATATATCTTTTCGTGATATATTAAAAATAACAATTAAAAATTAAAAAAAAATATTTTTAAAGTAATAGATAAACAAAAATAAATATAAACTATTTTACGTATTTATGTGACATCAATGAAATTTACAGGGATACATTATTGGGAATCCAGTAACATCTACTGATCCAGATTACAAGTATAAGGTGCCTTTTGCTCATGGAATGGGCCTAATTCCTAACGAACTATACGAGGTATATATAATTATCGTACTCGCTCTGTATTAAAAATGAATTATATGTGAAATATATGTATTATAAATATATTAAAATAGGTTATACTAACTTTTAATTAAAAATATCGCATTATATATTTAAAATGAATTATGCGTATAACTAGATGTATCACACTATGTATAAAGTTAATTTTGTATGCAATATATAAATGTATTATAAGTGTCTGGAAAATGTATTAGGCTTGTTTTGGTAAAAAAGAGTTGCACTATTATATCAAAAGTGAATTATATATGCCATATAAATGTATTATAATTTTTATTTATCTCCGATATAAAATGTTTGGGTTTCTCCTTAAAATTATATAATTATAAATGGTAAATATTTTTTAAACATGATATATTTGGATAAGTTACCCTTTTCTTTTTGAAAATTATTTATCTTTAACTAATTATCACAAAAAGTGAATAAAGTATATTTTCTTATGAAATATAAGGGAAAAATACACAAATTGAACTCGACAGGTAAGTATTTATCCAAATTGGACTCAACCCAAGGTATTTATATTGATTGGACTCACGATCCAAACTTTTTACCCGACTATCTCATTTTTAATTCACCGAAACACTGCTTCTTCATCTTTGATACCATTATATATATATATATATAATATATATATATATATATATATAATATATATATATATATATATATATATTATATATATATTGGAGTATGTGTATATATAAACACACTGTTATGGTATCAACCACTAATTGAACAATCTTTTCACTTAATCTCTCTATACTCTAATGGTATCATCAATAATTGAGCGGTGTTTTCACTGAAGTACTACATGTTGTTTCTTGATACTATCAAAATATGTAGATATTTTAATGATATCAAGGAGTAATTGAATAGTGTTTTCACTGAAGCACTGCTTTTTTCTATTGATACTATCAGAACATATATATATTATATATATATATATATATAATATATATATATATATATATATATATTATATATATATATATAATATATATATATATATATATTGATGGTATCAAGTACTAAAAACACATTAATAATTAAACAGGAAGATATGAAAGTCAGGAGACAACCGTTTGTAAATAATTTTCATTCAAATGTTATTTCCCAAAAAAATTGCTTAGCTTGGGTTGACTATCACAAAAATGACTTTGTTTAATGAGTAGTGACTTTTATTTTTGTTTTTGTTTTATAGAGAAATAATTAATTAAGTGGGCTTAATTTCTTAAACAGTCATTTGTGACTAATTGTGGAAGAGATTACAGCCCTAATGATTCAACCAACCAACTTTGTTCGAGGGACATACGTACTTTTGATTGGGTTAGCTCTCATTCATTTTTTAAATATTTTTTTGAATGAGTAATTTTGAATTTCGATTGCCAAGTTAATAATTAAGAGAAATTAATATATTAATGCAGTTGATTAAGGATATTTATCAATATCATATCCTAGAGTCCCCTTGTGAACTTGTATCACATGATTCAAGAAGATCGTTGGCAGAGAATGTTCAAAAGCTCAAAAATCTATCATCATTTTTTGGAATGAAATGTCGAGTAAGTTTTTTTATTATTTTTAAGATTTACTTTAATTTTTGGATTTTAATATTTGATATTTACTTCGATTTTTTCTATGGGTCAAGGTTTAGACTTAGGGTTCTAGTCCAAAGTGAGGTTGGGTCTTGCTAAGGTCAACACTCAGTGTCGAGCAGCGATGGAGCTAAAGTTTCAATAAGAGGGTTCAAATTCTGAAAAATTAGACACATGAAGTAGTCAAGGGGATTCACTTCTACTATATATACCTAAAAAGTTATTCTAACCATGTAAATTATATGATTTTTCGCAGTAGGAGGTTCCGATGAATCCCTAATGGTAAGGTGGCTCCGCCACTGGTGTCAAGTCCTGAACCGAGGCCAAAGGCGAGTCTCATGTTAAGTTTCAAGTTTTGGGTCAACGTCAGGTCTTGAGTCTCAATTGGTTACAGGGTTAGGTCTTGAATTCTAGGTCAAATTGAGTCTTAAGCCCCAACTCATGGTCACACCTAGGATCTCAAGTACCAGGTCTCGATCGGGTTTGGGTCTCTAGTCTCATGTTCCTAATCATACTCAGCTCTCGAGTCTCAGGTCGGATCGAGTCTCGAGTATTGAATCAGGGTCCAATCTCGAGTTCCAAATCTGTCACGACCCAAAACGAGCCGCGAGTGGCACCCACATTTATCCTCCTACGTGAGCGAACCAACCAATCTAAACCCCAATCATTTACCAATATTTCAAACATAATAAACAGAATATAATGCGGAAGACTTAAAACTCATTAATAAAACCAATAAATAACTTCTAAAATTTAATACTTATTATTCCCAAAATCTGAAAGTCATCACCACAAGAACATCTATCCTCAAATTACTAATCTAAGAGTATCTAGAAGCTAAAATAAGTAAAAAGCTAGTCCATGCCGGAATTTCAAGGCATCAAGACATGAAGAGGAAGATCCAGTCCAAGCTAGAAGCAATAGCTCACCCTGAAATCTGGCGTGATGAAGACTGGCTAGAGTTGAGGTTGCGTTGAAGACGATGGCACGTTTGCTGCACTCCACAATTAACAAAGAAAAACAAATACAAGTAGGGGTCAGTACAAGGCACAGTACTGAGTAGGTATCATCGGCCAACTCAAAATAAAGCAATATATGTCAGATAATAACATAAAATCAGCTAATATCCTTAACAGGTGACAACAACATTACCATAACCCTTGGTCACAACACCAAGCACATCTATGACGACTCAAGCCTCCACACCATACTCATTTGGGAACAGGTTATTTAGATTGAGTATATTAACATATTTCAAGATTCATTCTCTTTACTATCCTGGTCTCGGTCGAACGTGACACTCCGATCCATATACTATCCTGGTGTCAAAACGTGACACTCCGATCCTATATTATCTGGTGTCGGAACGTGACACTCCGATCCATATACTACTGGTGTCGGAACGTGACACTCCGATCCATATACTATCCTGTGTCGGAACGTGACACTCCGATCCATATACTATCCTGGTGTCGGAACGTGACACTCCGATCCATATACTATCCTGGTGTCGGAACGTGACACTCCGATCCATATACTATCCTGGTGTCGGAACGTGACACTCCGATCCATATACTATCCTGGTGTCGGAACGTGACACTCCGATCCATATACTCATTACTTTAGTTCATCAAGCCTTCTTTTATACCAAGACATCATCATTAACAAAGTAAATTTAGGATTTAAGATTCAACAGCCTCATCATGCTAATTCATCACATCATGCAAATACACAATTAAGCATATAGAAGACTTTATAATACTACCCAACACATATCATTCGCTATTAAGAGTTTACTATGAGATAGTATAAACCATAACCTACCTCCACCGAAGAATCGCGATCAAACAAGCTATCTTCCCAAACCTTTGCTTTCCTTGCGTTCTCTCTTCTTGATCGTTCGTTTCTCCTCCCTCTCCTTGTTCTTTCTATTTTTCTTATTCAAACCCTTTTTCTTTTACCCTCACTGTCATATAATTAAGTATAAAAGATGATAAAAATAACCCACTATTTATTTCAAGGTTATCTCCTTTAACCCCCAAGTAATTGAATTATTAACATTAACCCACTAACTTTATAATTATAAGCATGAATAGTCCAAAACGCCCCTTAAAAAACTTTAACAGAAATCCGACCCAGTCTGGGTTACGCAACCTGTGACGGTCCGTCATGACTGTGACGGTCCGTCCTGCAGGTCCGTCACAAAGTTCAGAGAGTTAATTCTGTGGAAGGATTTGTGACGGTCCGTCGTGCCAACGACGGTCCGTCCTGCCATTCCGTCACGAAGTTCAGAGAGTCGATCTTAGTACCCAAATTTCAGAATTCTAAGTGTTTTGGAACGAGACCCCCTCGACGGTCCGTCGTGCCCATGACGGTCCGTCGCGGGATCCGTCGACCCAGACAGTGATTTCCAGAAATAAACTCTGCTGCTCAAACGACTAAACAGGTCGTTACAATAGATACCAATTTACCCATCATTCGTCCTCGAACGATCACAAGAAGAAAAAAGCTGAATCTGTAAACAGGTGTGGGTATCTTTCTTGCATATCAGCCTCCTTCTCCAAGTGGACTCTTCAACTGGTCGATTCTTCCATTGAACTTTGATGGATGCAATCTCCCTTGATCTCAACTTGCGAATTTCTCTATCTAGAATGGCAACAGGCTCCTCCTCATAAGACAATTCTCATCAAGCAGAACCAAATCCCACGAAAGATGTAGTTTCCATCCCCATGGTATCTTTTCAACATAGACACATGAAATACTGGATGCACTCCTGACAGTCCTGGAGGCAAGGCTAATTCATAAGCCACCTCCCCTTCGCTTAAGTACTTCAAATGGTCCAATATACCTTGGGCTTAGCTTACCTCTTTAACCAAACCGCATCACCCTTTCATGGGTGAAACCTTCAGCAAAACTTGTTCACCCTCCATGAACTCCAAGTCTCTAACCTTTCGATCTGCATATTCCTTTTGCCTACTTTGCGCCGCTAAAAGCTTTTCTTGAATAGATTTCACTTTCTCTAATGAATCCCTCAAAAGATAAGTACCCCAAGGTCTAACCTCAAATGCATCAAACCAACCAATGGAAGACCTACATCTCCTCCCATACAATGCTTCGAATGGGGTCATGTCAATACTGAAGTGATAGCTGTTATTGTATGAGAACTCTGCTAAGGGTAAGAAGTTATCCCAATGGCCACCAAATTCTATCACACATGCACGAAGCATATCCTCCAATACCTGAATCGTTCGCTCAGACTGACCATCGGTCTGAGGGTGAAATGCAGTACTAAGATCCAACTTAGTATCTAATTCAGCATGCAATGTTCTCCAAAACTTAGAAGTAAACTGCGTACCTCTATCTAATATGATGGAAAGTGGAACTCCATGCAATCGAACAATTTCTGAGATATAGAGTTTGGCTAACTTCTCTGCATTGTAGGTCACCTTGACCGAAATGAAGTGAGTAGACTTAGTTAATCTGTCCACAATTACCCAAATAGAATCAAACTTTCCCAATGTCTTGGGAAGACCAACCACGAAGTCCATTGCAATTCTCTCCCACTTCCATTCAGGAATGGGCATTCTCTCTGAAGTGTTCCTCCGGGCCTCTGATGTTCATACTTTACTTGCTGACATTTGGACATTTGGCAACAAAATCAACAATGTCGCGCGCTTCATTCTACTCCACCAAAAGTGTTGCTTTAGGTCACGGTACATCTTGGTTGCACCAGGATGTATAGAATATCCAGAACTATGAGCCTCTGTGAGGATAGTGTGGATCAAATCATCAACACGGGGCACACATACCCTTCCCTTAATCCTCAAACACCTTCCTAATCAATTATTGCCTCTTTAGCCTCTCCTAGCAACACCATATCCCGATTCGGCTTAGTTTCTCATCATCAAACTGTTTTTCCTTGATCTGTCAAAAAAGAAGACCTTGCCTCCACACAGGCCAAAAATCCTCCTTTCTCTAGTATTTCCAGTCTCATAAAGTCGTTAGCCAAGTTTTGGACTTCTCTAGCCAATGGGCGTCTAGAAACTTGTAAGTGGGCTAAACTACCCATGCTTCCTGCTTTTCTACTTAAAGCATCAGCCACCACATTTGCTCTTCCTCGGTGATACAGAATAGTAATATCATAGTCCTTCAACAGTTCCATCCACCTCCTCTGTCTCAAATTCAAGTCTTTCTGGGTAAAGACATACTGTAGACTACGATGATCTGTGTAGACTTCACACTTGACCCCATATAGATAATGTCTCCATTGCTTTAATGCAAACACAACTGCAGCCAATTCCAAATCATGGGTCGGATAGTTACGTTCGTGCACCTTTAGTTGCCTTGAAGCATAAGCGATTACATTCCTCTCTTGCATTAGCACTGCACCCAACCCAGAATAAGATGCATCACAATGAACAATGAAATTCTTGCCTTCCACTGGCAAGGTAAGAATCGGTGCCGTAGTCAGCAAGGTCTTGAGTTTCTGAAAGCTTTCCTCACATTCATCTGACCATACAAATAGAACATTCTGCTAAGTCAAGTTTGTCAATTGGGAAGCAATAGAAGAGAATCCCTTGACAAATCGTCGGTAGTAGCTGGCTAAACCAACAAAGCTCCTTACTTCTGACACATTAGTAGGTCTTACCCAATTCCTCACTGTTTTAATCTTAGAAGGATCCACCATCACTCCATCCTTAGAAACCACGTGCCCCAAGAAGGACACTGAATCTAGCCAAAACTCACACTTGGAGAATTTGGCATAGCCTTTTCTCCCTTAATACTTCCAACACAATTCTCAAATGCTCCTCATCTTCCTTCTTACTCTTGGAGTATATCAGTATATCATCAATAAATATGATCACAAAGAGATCCACATATGGCTTAAAAATCCCGTTCATCAAGCTCATGAAAGCAGCAGGAGCATTCGTAAGACCAAAAGACATTACTACGAATTCGTAATGCCCGTACCTGGTTCGAAAAGCAGTCTTTGGCACATCTGTTGCCCGTATTTTCAATTGATGATAACCGGATCTCAAGTCAATCTTAGAGAAGACACAAGCACCTTGTAACTGATCGAACAAGTCATCAATGCGAGAAATGGGGTACTTGTTCTTAATAGTTACCTTTTTCAACTGCCGGTAGTCTATGCACATCCGGAAACACCCATCCTTCTTCTTCACAAATAACACCGGAGCACCCCAAGGGGATGCACTTGGTCTAATGAAGCCTTTACTTAACAACTCTTGAAGTTTGGCCTTTAACTCCCTTAATTCCGCTGGGGCCATCCTATAAGTGGGTATAGAAATGGGGCGAGTACCCGGCTCCAGATCAATGCAAAAGTCAATATCCTATCCGGTGGCATACCAGGAAGGTCTGCAGGGAACACATCCAGAAACTCACGGACTATCGAAACCGACTCAATTGAAGGTACTTGGGTAGTATCATCCCTGAGGTGTGCCAAGAACGCTAAACACCCTTTACTAACCATTCTCTTAGCACAAAGAAAGGAGATCACACGAACTGGAGTGGAAGTGTAGTCACCCTCCCACACTAACGGATCTGTTCCAGGCTTGGCCAACGTTACCGTTTTAGCATTAAAATCTAAGATTGCAAAATTCGGAGAAAGCCAAGTCATACCCAGAATTACATCGAAATCAACCATTTCTAAGATAACCAAGTCTACATGGGTATTGCTCCCCACAAAAGTCACCAGACAAGACCTATATACCTTTTCAACTATCACAGACTCACCCACCGGAGTAGAAACACGAATAGGCATGTAAAGCAATTCACAATGTAAATTAAGACCAGTAGCAAATGAGGAAGATACATATGAAAATGTGGAGCCAGGATCAAATAATACAGAAGCCATGCAATCACAAACCAAAAGATTACCTGTGATAACAGCATCAGATGTCCCCGCTTCAGACCGCCCGGGAAAGCGTAACAATGGGCCCTATCACCTGTCTGCCCGTTGCCCCTACTATGTTGTGATGTAGTGGCTCCAGTTTGCCCGTCACCCCGGCCATTTTGGTGAACACCATTACCTCGGCCACCACGTCCTCCAGAATGATGGCCTCTTCCATGACCACCTCTACCTCTGACTATTGGAGGTCTGTAACTCTGTTTTGGACAATACCTCTTAATGTGTCCAGTCTCCCCACACCCATAACACTCTCTGGATTCAAGCATAGGTCTCTGTGAGAATGACGAAGTCTGGGGGTAACCTCCAAACTCAGAGAAATGTTGACCGGTCTGCGGTGGACCCCCAACTACAGCCTGCAGTGAAGACTGAATAGGTCGGGCTGGATAACCTCCTGAACCCTGCCCTCTGGAGTAAGAACCATTACACTCACCTCCCTTACGAAACCTTTTAGATGTCGATGCCATGGTGAAGTCATCTGGCTTCACTCCCTCCACCTCTATCCGAAGTCTACCACTTCCTGAAAGGATTTTGCTGTAGTCGCTATCTGTAAGGCTGAAATTCGCAAATCTGACCTCAACCCCTTCACAAAACGGCGAATCCGTTCTTGTGGACTGAAACAAAGCTGGGTGGCATACCTGGATAATGCACGAAACTTAGCCTCATACACGGTAACCGACATCCTACCTTGCTCTAGGCTCAAGAACTCATCTCTCCTCCTATCCCTCAAGGTCCGGGGGATATACTTCTCCATAAATAAGCTAGAGAATGACGCCCAAGTCATAGGTGGTGCCTGTGCGGGTTGACACTCAACGTATGACCGCCACCACATTTTGGCATTTCCCTGAAACTTATAGGTTACAAACTCAACGCCAAATCATTCCACTATGCCCATTTTATGTAGTAACTCATGACAATCAACCAGAAAATCGTAGGCATCCTCAGATTCAGCACCCTTGAAGACTGGAGGTTTCAATTTCAAGAATTTACTGAAAAGTTCATGCTGATCACTTGTCATTATAGGCCCTGTAATCAAACGAGGAAACGTGCCTATTTCCAATGAGGCATCCATGCGGGGAGCCACAGCAGCTGCCTGTTGTACTTCCGGAACCTGAGGTGCTGGTGCAGAAAATACTGGAGGTGTCTGGCCTTGATCAGATAACCCGCTAAGATAAGCAAGAACATGATTAATCATCTCTGGGGTAGGTTGGGGTGGTAATTCCTCATTCTGCACTTGCTCATTTTCCCCCTTCCTCACCCTCTCTTACTACTTCCGCAGTCGGTGGAGGAGTCACCACCCTAGTACTAGATGGGCTAGGTGCTTGTCTTCTTCCTCTAGAGGACGTTCTCCCGCGACCTCTACCACGGCCTCTTGCCACTACTCCTCTTCGAGCTACAGCCCCAGTGGCTGGCTCAGACGCATCTTGTCTTGTCGGTGTTGGTGTTGGCGCGGTTGTTGCTCTAATTCTAACCATCTACGAAATAGAGTGAAGATGGTCAGATACCAATTTGTATCACCTAGATACCAATTGGATCCAAGTAATAGCACGAAAGAAAGAAAGAATGGAATTTTCCTAAAGTCCTATAGCCTCTCAAAGAAAAGTAAAGGCGTCCCCCTACCGTTCCTTAAGACTCTACTAGACTCGTTCTTGTGTGATGAGACCAACGAACCTAATTCTCTGATACCAAGTTTGTCATGACCCAAAACGAGCCGCGAGTGGCACCCACATTTATCCTCCTACGTGAGCGAACCAACCAATCTAAACCCCAATCATTTACCAATATTTCAAACATAATAAACGGAATATAATGCGGAAGACTTAAAACTCATTAATATAACCAATAAATAACTTCTAAAATTTAATACTTATTATTCCCAAAATCTGAAAGTCATCACCACAAGAACATCTATTCTCAAATTAGTAAATCTAAGAGTATCTAAGAAGCTAAAATAAGTAAAAAGCTAGTCCATGCCGGAATTTCAAGGCATCAAGACATGAAGAGGAAGATCCAGTCCAAGCTAGAAGCAATAGCTCACCCTGAAATCTGGCGTGATGAAGACTGGCTAGAGTTGAGGTTGCGTTGAAGACGATGGCACGTTTGCTGCACTCCACAATTAACAAAGAAAAACAAATACAAGTAGGGGTCAGTACAAGGCACAAGTACTGAGTAGGTATCATCGGCCAACTCAAAATAGAAAGCAATATATGTCAGATAATAACATAAAATCAGCTAATATCCTTAACAGGTGACAACAACAATTACCATAACCCTTGGTCACAACACCAAGCACATCTATGAGGACTCAAGCCTCCACACCATACTCATTTGGGAACAGGTTCTTTAGATTGAGTATATTAACATATTTCAAGATTCATTCTCTTTACTATCCTGGTGTCGGAACGTGACACTCCGATCCATATACTATCCTGGTGTCGGAACGTGACACTCCGATCCATATACTATCCTGGTGTCAGAACGTGACACTCCGATCCATATACTATCCTGGTGTCGGAACGTGACACTCCGATCCATATACTATCCTGGTGTCAGAACGTGACACTCCGATCCATATACTATCCTGGTGTCGGAACGTGACACTCCGGTCCATATACTATCCTGGTGTTGGAACGTGACACTCCGATCCATATACTCATTACTTTAGTTCATCAAACCTTCTTTTATACCAAGGCATCATCATTAACAAAGTAAATTTAGGATTTAAGATTCAACAGCCTCATCATGCTAATTCATCACATCATGCAAATACACAATTAAGCATATAGAAGACTTTATAATACTACCCAACACATATCATTCGCTATTAAGAGTTTACTATGAGATAGTATAAACCATAACCTACCTCCACCGAAGAATCGCGATCAAACAAGCTATCTTCCCAAAACCTTTGCTTTCCTTGCGTTCTCTCTTCTTGATCGTTCCTTTCTCCCTCTCCTTTTCTTTCTATTTTTCTTATTCAAACCCTTTTTCTTTTACCCTCATTGTCATATAATTAAGTATAAAAGATGATAAAATAACCCACTATTTATTTCAAGGTTATCTCCTTAACCCCCAAGTAATTGAATTATTAACATTAACCCACTAACTTTATAATTATAAGCATGAATAGTCCAAAACGCCCATTTAAAAACTTTAACAGAAATCCGACCCAGTCTGGGTTACGCAACCTGTGACGGTCCGTCATGACTGTGACAGTCCGTCCTGCAGGTCCGTCACAAAGTTCAGAGAGTTTATTCTGTGGAAGGATTTGTGACGGTCCGTCGTGCCAACGACGGTCCGTCCTGTCATTCCGTCACGAAGTTCAGAGAGTCAATCTCAGTACCCAAATTTCAGAATTATAAGTGTTTTGGAACGAGACCCCCTCGACGGTCCGTCGTGCCCATGACGGTCCGTCGCGGGATCCGTCGACCCAGACAGTGATTTTCATAAATAAACTCTGCTGCTCAAAACGACTAAACATGTCGTTACAAAGTCAAAGTTGGTTCTCAAGTTTTGGGACAAGTCAATGCCGGATATTGACTTTTTAATCAAATTTAGCCCAAAAACAGTATTGGAGAATAAAATTGAAAATTTTTAAATACATCAACAAAAATGAAACTTTTTCTCGTTATTCAATTTATCGTTAAAAGAAAATCAGGATAAACACTTAATAATTTAGTTTGCTTCCTTTGTAATTCTTTTTTTAGGAAGAATGGCATGAACTCTCTGTGATTTGGGCCAACGATAAAGTTGTACAAGACGCTCTACATGTTAGAAAGGTATGATATTTCAAATATAAAATAATATTTTCTTTAAAATTAAACCTAGATAATTTTTACTAAAATACAAAAATCAAACTCTTCAAAAGACTAGTATGGCATGGGAGAGATGCAGGAGCAACTTGTCGTTTGGATTAATTATCAACAATAGTGTATCATATCATGCAAATCTTAGTCGTAAAGGCTTTAGATCTCTTATTTACAGGTATTTATTAAACTATATATTATAATTTATTATGGTCAATAAATTATTTTACTCGATAAATATTTTTCATGTATAATTTTTATTTTTATTTTTTTTGAATAGTGGTGATCATGACATGGTTGTGCCATTTAGTTCAACACAATTATGGATTAAATCACTAAACTATTCAATTATTGATGATTGGAAACCATGGGTTGTTGATGGTCAAGTTGCAGGGTGAGTTCCTTATAACTTAAAAATATTTCTTCAATTATATATGTATATTATAATGTTAAGAAAAAGAGGTAAGTATAAATAAAATTAATTTAAGTTTTATTATTGCATATAGTTATACAAGAAGTTATTCCAACCAAATGACGTTTGCCACGGTCAAGGTAAGACTAATTAACTTCATCACGATTTCCTCTTTCATACATACAATTATCATTAACTTGTGATTAAGGTATCCACGACTTATAAAAATTTCATGAATTTAGGGGAGCTAATTATTTAGATAAATTTTAATTTGCTATATTACAGATTTTATTAAATTTTGTTACACCAGTTATACATATCTCAGAATACATGCAATAATCAAAATTATGTGTAATTTGCTCTAGATTCATTATATCCAAGTGGATTCACATGTATCTAGGATACATATACAATACAATTATACATATTTTGGATTATATGCAGTGGCGGATCTAGAATTTTTAATAAGGAGGTTCAAAATTTGAAAAAAGTAAACATACAAACTAATAAAAGGAGCTTCGACATCTACTGTGTATACATAAAAAATAATTTTAACGATGTAAAAATAGTAAGATTTTTTGCCGAAGGAGGTTCGGGTGAACCTCCTTACACACTGCTGAATCCGCCCCAACTTACATGCATAATCAAAATTATGTGTAATTTGCTCTAGATTCATTATGTTTAAGTGAATTCACATGTATCTACGATACAGATAAATAACATCTAGTTATACATATCTCGGGTTACATGCATAGTCAAAATTATGTTTAATTTGCTCTAGATTCAATATATCTAAGTGGGGTTCCATGCATAATAAAAATTATGTATAATTTGTTCTAAATTCATTATATCTAAGTGGATTTACATGTATTTAGGATACAAAGATAAATATCAATTGCCATTGTTATGTATTTGATATCCCAAATACATATCAATCATGTGTATTTGATATCTCGTGTGTATCTAGAGTGATTCTATGTATCTAAGATACATGAACAAATCTCGATCGCTTCTTTCTCTATGTCTCAATGAATTTGATAGCAAAAATCATGTATCTATGTGTATTTGACTTAAAATCTGATATAAATATTAACTAGTTATATAAAATATAATTATTTCAAATTATATGAAATATGAATTATTATTATTATTATTATTATTATTATTATATTATTATTATTATTTTTTTATTATTATGTGCCTGAAACATATATTTGCATTCAGGGAGGAGGGCATACGGCCCCTGAGTGGAAACGTGTGGAATGTCTTGAAATGTTAAAGCGTTGGTTAGCCCATGTATCACTCTAAATAATTTTTTTATCATTTTTAATAAAACTCTTTTTGAGTCCAAAAATTATTTTTATAGGATTTTAGTTACATATTATAATAGTATGATTGTCATTGCTTAATCTAGTTGATATATAAATAATTATTCTCTCCATTTCATTTTATATAACATCATTTCTTTTTTGTCAGTTCTAAAAAATGTCATGTTTTCTTATATGACAAGTATTTAAAAATACAATTCTTTTTTTACCCTTATTGGTTCCACTTAATTTTAAAGAAGTACTCCAATATATTTATGAGGATAGAAAAAAATGAGTCTACTTTTTAACTTTTTCGGAGGACAATTTGATAAATATTTCAAAGTCTTCATTTATTTCTTAAATTTCGTATCCGATCAAATATTGCCACATAAAATAGACGTAGAAAATACATATTATTGATATGAAAGAACATTTATACCCAAAAAGAGAAACTTTTTAAATAGAATTATTTTCTTATTTTTGTACCCCTATTTTTTAACTACTAATAACTACTAATGCAGTTTATATATATACTCTTATGATTGTTGGAAAAACATGAAGAATAATTTTGTGATAATAAGGAATAATTAAGAGAAAATTGTTCAAGTCACAATTTGTTAAACTTTAAATTAGTAGAAAATATATTCTTTGTGATACTTTGTTGGTATATTGATACCATGTTGGTATTATATATGACTAAGTTTAATCCTATGTGATACTCCGTCGATATTGTTACCCTATTGGCTTTATATATGAGTGAACTCTTTTTTTTTTAAGAAATAAATAAGAAACAATTAACAAAACATTATTCAAGTCATAATCTTATTTATTCAATTCTAAATTAGTAGAAAATATATTTATATAATTTTTAAATTAAAATATTAAAGAATTAAAATATACTTCAATGATACCACAACTATATATAGATTTACCATCACCGATGATTGAGTAATTCCATCAAAAAACTGAAGTAAACCTCAATAAAAATATTGTTCAATTACACATTAATATAACAAAAATATATTATACGTTAATGATATCACATGAATGTCACTTGGCACATGATTCAACTAAAAATAGGTGATTTTCAAAATTTATATATAAAATAATTTTATTTAATCCCTAAACTTACTCGTATATTTATCTTTTTTTCATCTAACACCCCTTAAAAATTTTAGTTCCTCCACTTTTATCAAGGTGTAATCTCAAGTTGATACTCAAAAAGAAAAAAAGTTTACCCGAGTAAACCTCACCCTACATAAACCATTTGAAACCGTCATTTCCATTTTTAACTTGTAGAAAAAAGTTTTATAATTTTTTTTTGATAAAACAAGATTTTGAAAAAATATACTCACTCTGTTAAAAGTATTTTTTTTATTGTCCTAAAGGGATCCGAAAACACTCTTTCATTATCCATTTTCAAAAATCGATGAAAGATTTAATAATGAATGAAAAAGAAGTGTTGGTGATTTCACCACTTGGTGAAATCTCACAACTAAGAAAAGTCAATTTTTTAAATTTGATTATTTTGTCAATTGAAAGTTCAAAAATGAACCATCCTTCAATTCTTTTTCCATATGAATCTCACTAGATATATGAAAGTCTTCTTTGATGGTTGTAATGAATGGGGAATCAACAAAACAAATGGAAGAAGTTTATTGAAATAGTGAAGTATATACATCACCACGTATGAAAATTTGTGAATCAATCATGATTTAAATTTATAGAGTCCACGGAGATAAGGGTATGGACTCTATAAATTAAACTCGTGATTGATTCACAAATTCTAGCGACATTTCATACTAGGTGATGGAACGACTTTTCTACTCATGTTTTTTATTTATTTTGTTGATCCCGCCATCAATTACATCCATCAAAGAAGACTTTTAATTTTTAGTCAGATTCAGATGAAAATAAATTGAAGAATATATGCTTTTAATTTGAACCGTCAATCGAGTGGAAAAGAAAAGTTCTAACAAAGGGCTTTTCTTAGTTGTGAAATTCCACCAAGTAGTGAAATCATCAACACTTTTCTTACGTCCACCATTGAATTTTCCATCGATTCTTAAAAATGGACAATCAAAGAGTGAATTCTTATATTTTTAGGACAAAACAAAAAGTCCTCTAGAGTGACTGGGTTTTTTCAAAACCTAATTTTTTCGATCTTTTATGCAAAAGATTTTTTCTCGTATTATTTTCTACATAAAAATAGGAATGGCGGTTGTAAATGGTTTATCCAAAGTGAGGTTTACTTGCCTAGAAATTGTTTATCATTTTCTGAGTATTAACTTAAGCTACCTTGACTAAAATGGAGGAACTAATTTTCTAATTGGTGTCAAAATTAAAAGTAAATGTACAAGTTACATTTGCGATTATAATACTCTTACAAAGAGCACTATTTTTCTCTAGTTAGGTAGTTCTTCTGATCGTAAGATTCTTTATGAGTAAGTTTAATCGAAGGTCAAGAAAATTTATTGATAAGAGGGAATCATTTGCACCCAACCCTACCTACCCTATGTATTCAAGAGAGAAGTTGAAACTGAAAAAAACAAGTTCCACACATATGAAACAGGCGGAAGGTATGACACGAACAATTTCTTGAAAAGAAAATTTGATCCCATAATTGTCCAAAAAATTTATCCAGTGTGATTCATCACTTATCCTATCAATGGATTATGGACTAGTGGAACGATCGAGTATAGATTTCCTATGTTCATGTAAAACGGTCGAGGTTGGTCAGTCCATATATCTTATTTAATGAACCAACCAAGGCTTGATCAGATATAATTTGTCCACAAATAAAACAAAACAAGGTTTTTTTAGTGTAGTTCATTAAACCACGAATTACCACGTTCCAACATGCATTATGCTAACAGGTCCCACCACCAACTCTACTTGAGAAGTTGAGTCACTTTTTAGGAACTCTCGAATTTCACAATTTCACAACTTAGGCCTAAAATTCTCAAAAAGATTCAAAATCTAAACCGAGAACTCTCACTGATTAGATTTCATATTTTAGGTCTGATGAAATCGACGAAATTTCATTCTGGCACTCGAAACTCCAAAAGATCGTCAAAAATACTTTCTTAAAAACCTAGTCTTTCAAATTCAACTCTTGACTCAAAGTTCAAAGACCAACTTTTCAAACTCAATCAAAAACACTCTGGGTCAATCATGGAGGGTAAAATGGTAAATTTATGAAACTTTTAAAAAAAAATGACTGATCAGGTCATTACAGATGGAGCCAAAAATTTCAAGTTACTATTCAAAAAAATTCTTCCCAATTCTTTAATCATTGGTATACCCATAACAATCAGAAGAGGTTACGATTTCACTACAGTAATCCTATTAGTTTATGTCTTGTATTAAGTTTTGAAAAAATAATTTGGAGAATAAATAATTAATTTTAAGAAAAAAACTTGAAAAATGAATTGTTTTTTCTTGATATGTTAGAAGTGACATGTAAAATAAAATATATTTGTAGAACAGTAGACAAGTAAACGAACAAAAGGGATCAATAATGCTTTCTTTTTTCTTGTTTCACGGTGTTTATCCATTGAATTTTCTAGCTTTTTTCGAAGTTCAACTTCAGAAGTTATGTAGCCATAAGATTTTGAAATTCAAAATTTTCAAAAAACTAAAAAATAACGAAAAGGTGTTAGCATTCTTTTTGGGAAAATGATAAAATTACAGACTATCAATTCAAACTAAATGTTATAATCGCAGTTTAATTTTATTATAACTCGTAATAAATTGTTGTCATTCATCTCGCTCCCTGAAATTCTAGCTATTCACTCTTGTTTCTCGTTGGCAGTCTCTCCCCGCCTCTTTCACAATCATACAATACAAATGTATGATTGTTTCTCATTGGCAGTATTTGTATAAAGTGAGAAAACTTTATAGATACATATCTTTCCGTTCGACTCGCTCCCAGAGAATCTCGCTCGCCACTCTCCCAGATCTCGCTCGCCACTCTCACTCGACTCTCTCACTTATACAAACACAAACGTATAAGTGAGAGAAAATTGTATATACAAATACAAGTACATATATTTTCGTCCTATATACTTATAGTTATACAAGTACAATCTCTTCCCAATTTCCTTTTGTCTTTCTCTCTTTCTCGTTTTATACAAACACAAATTATACTATTGATTCTTTTGTAATATTGTATACCGAAACAAATTATACAATTAATTCTTTTGTGTATATTATACCGAAATAAATTATTCAATTGATCTTCTGTATATGTATACCAAAATATTCATAGTAATAACTATAACAAAAGTTTGCTATGGAGCACAATTATACAAACTATAGCTATAGCATACGAATATAATTTTTATGTTTGCTAAACCTAAAATTTACTCTTTTTTATATTCTAAATTACTCACAATTTTATTTTTCTAAAATAACAACTTCAATTTATATGCATAACTCAACACTATTCAATTTTTTAAGGAAAAATTACTAAAATACACTACTTTAATTTATTTAATTTCATTAATTCCCTAGTGATGTATTAAATTACAAAAATCCCTTTTTTATCCCAAATGATACTAATTAAATTTTATACATTAAATTTCATGTCCAACACATAAAAGATACTCAAATTCACAATTTAAATTAGATACTTTTAATTTTTATATACTTATCAATAATTCATATAAATATGATACTTAAATAACAGATGTATGACAGTATGATACACATATACTATTATTTGATACCTTAATATATACAAAATATAAGTAAAAATAAAACAAAGAATCATTCTATCATGATCACCAAAAATGATACTTAATAAAATTAATTGAACATACTAACAAATATATTCAAAAATCATGATAAGATTGAAAGATACTTAATACAACTCATCTTATACTAACATATAAAAAAAACAGGTTAACATGATACTTACAAAATACTAATTGAAACTATATATATAAACGAAATATTAAATTAAAATATATATTCTTTGATACATTAAATTTCATGTCCAACACATGAAAAGATATTCAAATTTTAGCTATAACAGTTACAGAAAAAAAATATCCAGTCATTTATATTTAAGTATCATTTCTATTTATAAGTATCCAAAATTCTTAAAATAAGGGATTTTTTGGTAAATATCGATATTATAGGGATAGAATGTAATTTATCATTTACAGTATGTTCATTTGCCTAATTTTTACATTTTTTTAAAATTATTTTACTTACAAAGCAAAATTAAATGCTTCTTTTTCGAAATTAAAGAATAAGTCTTTTTAAAAAATTATGATATTAAAAAGAGAAAATTTTAGGTTTAGCAATCATAAAAATCATATTAGCGTTCTATAGCTAAAGTATTGATATTTGCGTTCCATATCGAACATACATCAGATTTGTATAAATCATAGGCAGACATCTCGTTTGTATAAAACTGCAGCGATTGAATATATATATCGGTAATTAGATAATTGTATATATGTAATTACTATGTATATGTATCAATTATTGTATTTTTATATCTGCGTAAAATTTGAATTTGTATACAATTAAATGGATTAAAAATTCTGTATATCAAATCTCTCTCTCGCTTTTTACAACTCAAATTATACATTGTAATTTGTATAATTTATATTTGTATAAAGTGTAAAAGAGAGAAAGGCAAAAAATAACTGGTATGGGAAGATCTGTATTGATATAATTATAAGTGTATAAGACGAAAATATATGTATTTGTGTTTGTATAAAGTGTGAGAAGCGAGGAAAAGTGACGAGCAAGATCTGCGAGAGTGACAAGCGAGATTCTGAGAAGAGAGGCGAATGAGAAAGTGTTTGCTACAAATTAGAATTAAATGAAACTATAGTTATAAATTTAATTTGAATTAATAATTTGTTATTCATTACATTTTTTCCTTAATATGAGGTATTATTTTTACATATGGAAAATGCACAAGTACCCTAAAATCTACGCCTAAAATCTCAGAGACACACTTATACTATACTAAGGTTCTATTTCCCCCCTGAACTTATTTTATAAGTAATTTTCTACCTCTTTTCGGTCTACGTGGCACTAGTTTGAAAAAAAAAGTCAACCAGCGTTGGGCCCACAAGATAGTACCATGTAGGCCGAAAAGGAATAAAAATTATTAATAAAATAAGTTCAGGAGAGTAATAGGATCTTAGTATGGTACAGTGTGTCTCTGAGATTTCGGGTATAGGTTGAGGAGGTACTTGTGCATTATCCCTTTTACATATAGTAAATTATGATATTAATATATGAGGTGATATTTTTACTTTAATATATTTTATTTAATATTATTTTTATTTTAATACATGGTATTTAATTAATACAACCTATCAATTAACAAGTAAAATTAAAAAAATATCATCATATAACTAAAAGGGAAATTGTATAAAATGACAAACTTTTCATTCAAATTAAATGTTATAAACACAGTTTTATTTAATTCTAATATGTAACAAACGATTTTGCCAGTCACCTCTCTCCTGGCGAATCTCCATGGCCTCACCCTTTTTTTTCGAAAAATTAATTGGACAATTACCATTGCTTCGTTTAGTAATGAATAGACTGGTAGATCTCTCATTTTGTTACATGCAACGATGTCATGCATTCAATTTTCATCTCAATTTACAACGAAATAGACTAGATCAAAGGAAAACGAAATAGTCTTAACATTATCGCCTAAATAACCTCGTAACAGCTCTTGCACTCATTGATGTATGATAATTGGTGCTTCTATCTTTCATGAGAAGTGTAAACATCATCATATTAACTTGGTTCGTTTGGATTGGTTCTGGCTCTCTCACTTTATACAAACACATATGTGTACATTGTGTTTGTGTTTGTATAAAGCGAGAGAAAATTATTTATATAATACAAATGTATATATTTTCTTTATGTACACTTATGATTATACAAATACAATCTTTCTCTGCTCAATTTTATTTTGTCTTTCTCGCTTTATACAAACACAAATTATACAACTATTTTTTTTTATGTATATTTATATAAAATTATACAATTGTTTTCTTTGTATATGTATAGCGAATTATACAACTGCTTTCTTTGTATATGTATAAAGAAATATACATATTTATGTTTGCTATAAAGCGCAATTATGTAAACTATAACTATAATAGAAAAATATAATTTTTGTATTTGTTATATGTGAAAGTTGCTCTAACTAAAATTCAATAATATCAGTACATTTTATTTAATCCAAACGACCATGCATTTAGTAAACACCCACGCATTCAATATATATATATATATATATATATATATATATATATATATATATATATATATATATTTTTTTATTTTTTTTTCTAATTAAGAAGTCTCTAAAGCAAAATGCGCCTTATACGACAACATAACATAACATTATTTAGTTTACTTAATTTTCCTATTGATTTAATGAGAAAAAAATTGAGGTCTTTGATCATTTCAATCTTACCTACTTTATATATGTTGCAAAATTCTTAAACCAAAATATTATTAGACAAATACAATAAGTTTAGGTCATATTTTATAAAAATATTTGCTTCACATGGGAGGATAGTATAATAAAAAGAAACAATAGTGAGGAATATATATGTATATATAGAGACAAACATTTTAAAAAGGATTGTCCATGAAAAGACTGAGAAAAATAAAATTCTAGTTAATAAACAGTAAAATATAGCACACACAAAAAAACTATATTATAACTTAAAATTAATAATTTATTAAATCAATGAGGCGTACGTCGGTACAGGATAGGATATTAATTAGTGGACGAAATGTGATTACTCTTAAAATTAATAATGCATTTAATCATCTTTTGATTGAACATTATATAATTAATTGCATCTTGTTAATTGGAGAAGATTTTGGCTAAATTCAAAATTGGATCGAAGAACTTGGCTAATGGTTATGTATGACCTCAACCTGGTTCACGTAGAGATTGAAATTTAATGTAAATTTATGAGATTTGGTCAATTCTAATGAATTTTACGAGACTTGTTTAATTTTAGTTAGGATTCTTGAAGGTTACTCAATTTAGACCCTATAGTTCATGTTTATACAAAGGATAATATATTTCCTTGAAAAGACACAGAATAACTCATAAACTTTTGAGATATTCATAAAGAGATCCAGTTCAACTCTCGAATCACGGAGAAAGAATCAAGGGAAGGAACAAAACAACAAATGTATATTGTTTTATATAAGATACTGGTTTCTTTATATTTTTATTAAATGATTAATTTATTTTTCATATATTTAAAATTTACCGCAAAATCTGGAAAAAAGAAACAAGAATATATTGATAAACCAATATGGGAACAATTTTGTTCCTTGATTCATCCCTCTAAATTTTTTCAACTTTTTTCGTGATTCGAGAGTTATAAATGACGTATTTTTCAAATTAAGGATGATTTGTATTTAATTTTCATGAAAAAATTTGTGATTTTTCTTGACGTATTTGATTATCAAGAAAACTAGAAAAATATGAATACCCAAAAATTTATGAAGTTTTCTAGATGACTCGAAAAGAGAATATATATATATATATATATATATATAGATATATATATATATAATATATATATATATATATATATATATAATATATATATATATATATATATATATATAATATATATATATATATTATATATACTCTTTATATATAGACATGAGTTAGGGCTTAGTTAGAATAAACTTTAAAAATCTTAATTGAAATATAATTCACCTTATAGAGTCGTACAAAATTTCGATGTCTCGTACCTGAAACTTCAGTTACTAAGGCCACATAGACCTATCTTGAACAAAGCTATTTTCTATTGATCTCTTTATTAATGCAACTTGTGTTGATTTGTATGTGACCTATCACATATCGCTTTCTGATTCATTCACATGTTGTGTCTACATTTTATCCTATACATCAATATTAAAGCTTTATTTTCAGAGCTCGATATCCGTAGCATCCTTTTCAAAAATCAATAATAAAATTTAATGCTTTTTTTTTATATTTACTCTAATAATGATTAGTTAACTTGCTCTTGATTAACCCAAAAATAGGCATTATTTACGAATGAAAATGACAACTAATCCAGAAGAAAAGAACACTAGTACTTAAGTATAAAATGATTAAAAAGAAAATTGAAATAATTAAGTTATACTCAAACGTCATTACTCATTTGATAGCGATGATGAGAAGTAACAATTATCAAAAATAACTATAAGTTAATTATTATTATTTTTGAAAAAAAAAATTTAGAAAATACTTTAATTTTCATCAAAATTGTTATTATGATATCAAATTTTATAGAGGACCTTTTACCCTCTGCACTATTTAATATTGTATTTTAATGGTATATATGCCTACATGGACACATTACTATTTATGATTATACAATATTATTTATGTCCACATGAACACATATATACCTTTAAAATACACTATTAAATAGTGTAGGGATAAAAATTTCTTTTCAAAATTTAATATCGTTAGATCAATTTCGATCAAAATTTGAATATATTTCAGATTTTTTTCTCTTATTTTTATATTCACTAGATAATACATTATACAAAAATAATAACGTACACAGTATTTTAATAGAAACTACTAATAACCAAGTATATTATCCCCTCCATAAATATAATAGATAGCTTAGAAATATATTATCCCCCATACACCTATATATATAATCCATTCCTCCCTTTCAATTTCAACTACATAAAAATATTAAAGAAATAAACCCTCTTCCTCTTCCAAATATAACAATGCATCAAGAAAACTCAACACAATTTGATCTAAGCATTCTTGATTCACCACTAGAACATCAATTCAACGGCTTCAACTTGGAATCAATCTCCTTCGATCGATCCGTCGATCATACATGGGAGAAAATAGACAAAAATGAAGATAATATTCCTCGTTCATCATCACAAGTATCGAATAACTGGAAGAGATATAGAGGCGTACGTAGGCGTCCGTGGGGAAAATTCGCTGCCGAAATTAGAGATCCGAAAAAAAAAGGTGCTAGGCTTTGGCTCGGAACTTACGTGACCCCCGAGGACGCGGCATTGGCTTATGATCGAACCGCGTTTAAATTGAAGGGCACACGCGCTTTATTGAATTTTCCTCATTTGATTGACACGAACGTTGCTGAGCTGAATAGAGTTCGGCCTAAGCAACGGTCGCGATTATCCGAAATAATTAAGGGGGAAGAAATTCCGAGTCCAAAAAGAAGAAATCCTCAGCTAATAAACAACATAGCTAAAGTCAATAGTATTATACATATGTTTGAAATCACTAGTTTGGCATTTCATCCTCAAGGTGAAAATAAATAAATTATTATATAAGTTTGAATTAAAAAAAATATATATGGAGGTGGAAGTACTCTTCTTTTCTTTCCTTCTTTTTTCGTGAAAAAAGATTGAGCTTATAATCTTATTATCCTTTTTTTTAACGTTCTTTTATTTTACCTCATAAGGTAAATTTTAAGTTTGTTTTTTATGAAAAAGGAATTTAATTATATGAGCGTATATAACTAGTAACTTGTGTACGTGTACAAATATTGGTTCGCGTTTTGATTTGGATGTTCAATGATAAATAGTATTTCCTTCGTTTTAAAAAGAATAACCTTATTTCTTTTTTAGTCTGTTTAAAAAAAAATGACCCCTTTTTTTAGCAACACTTTAAGTCTTTAACTTTCCACGTGACATATTAAATGTTAGGACCAAAAATAAGCTGGTGTAAACGCGAAAACTAGCAAAGCAAACCTTGAAAGACCACGAGTAAGAAGTCAACGAGAAATTTATCAAAAGACACAAAGATTTAACGTGGTTCGGTCAATCGACCTACGTCCACAAAGGAGATGAGCAATTCACTACAAATATGAGAGTACAAAATACAGAGAGAAACAACCTCAACCAATTCACTCGTAATACATGGGAGATTCACACAAGTGATAACAGGGCATGTTGATACATTTGATATACCTTTGATTTAGAACCACAAGATTTTAAAAAGTCTTTTTTTTTTAAAACTCCGTTTCAAGTCAAACTAGGTCATTCTTTTTTAAAATAGAGGGAATAATATATATCAAGATTGTCGATTGATTAATTTAATCTAGACATACGTATAAACTCCTTAATTAACATTGAATTTTTTTAAAGCTGAGTATTTAGGTATAAAATTTGATGAGTTATTTTCATGTGTGAATATACTAGTCAAGAGGCAAAGTTAAAAGATTTTTTGAATTTATGAATTTTAAATTCTACATTTAATAAATTATTGCTATAGTGCTTTGACATTTTTCAATAATTTAGATTCTTTAAACTACTCACTTTAATATTAATGTGAAATGTACTTTCTCTAACTTTAGTACTTTTTTCTATATTATTATCACTTAAAAATACTACACTTCTTCCTAAAAGTTACTAAATATTCTCTTTTGGATCGGAATAATAGTTTTAGAAATTAGTGAAAGAGAATTCTTAACAATATTGAAAACAATATTATCATATACATCGACTTTCTTTTAAATTTGTATCTATTTTTAATGTAGATATCTAAATTGTTTGAGGGTCTATTAGCCCACAAAATCATTTTCACATAATTGTGTTGTCATGAAAGTTGGATGTGTGAAAAAGTTATAATACATTTTCTAATAAGTGTAATTTTAAGTGTCTACTTGACAAAATATGTACAGATTTAAAAGAGATTCTATGTGTTTTATTTATAATTAATTAGATAAATTTTAATAACTACTGACATAACACATATAAAATGAAATAGAAAGTTAGCCAACTGTTTTATTTTAATCTTAATTTATATTTCATTATTCCATACATGATCAAAATAAGACAACATAAAAAGTCCATCCACATGTATTTACATGTTAATTAATTCTTTCGAATCGTTTTAAGAGATCCTCTTTAATATAATAAGTTTATTTTTTTTTAATTTGTGTCTGTCTTGTCAAGTGTGGAGGAATAATATTATCAGAGTGGGTGATGGAACTTTTGGTAGAAATGATCAATAATATACCACTTTATTAACGAATGCTTTCGAATCGAGGATTTAAACAATATAAAGGACGATTTATATATCACTTTATTGATTAAGGCTCTCCAATTAAGGATTTAAATAGTAGAAGGAATGATTTTATCTGTTCGAAATAAGAATAATCTGCTTTCTAGCTGACTGATCACATTGATCATATTTCTAGAAGGAAACATGTTATTAGTAGTGAACGATAAAAATGTCCTTAATCATTATAATGACGTTAATTCCTCTTTTAGTAGACTCAATTATTAATATTCATTTAAAAATAAGTATATCAGACTCTTTCTTTTGTTGCTAGTTCCATTTTCAACATGTTGCAACTTTCTTTTCTATCCCCATATTTAAAAAAGAAAATGAGATACAGGATCACATTTGATTAAAATAATTTTATTTTAGATATGTTATATATATTTCCGTAAAATATAAAATTAAAAATAAATTCATAAAAGGATATAAAATCAAAGTCTTCCCACTGATTTATTCAAGATAATACATGTAAGAAGCTAAAAGTTATTAAAGACAACGTGACAAAATTGAAATTTCTAGTTCATTGACAACATTTTAATTAATAACAATTCAATCAATTTTTTGATGAATTCACCAACAAATTAGGTGGGATGTTTATCTTTGTTGACATTAAACCTTTTGTAATGCAAATTATAATAAAGAAATTTTTGTGTCTTTTTTTTTCGCTTTCTTTATTCTCGTGGTTTTTTTTTTCTTTTTTAATTTCTTTATATATATATATATATATATTATATATATATATTATGACATATTCTTTATTAGACTTATTAATTCAAGTAAATGAATGTGAGAAATAGAATCTATCTAAATAAACAAAACTGGTTCATTTGCCCCTTTTCATTGATTTCGGAGTCAAAAGGGTAAAAAAATTGTTAAAAATTCCAAAAGGATATACCAACTTTTTTACCAAAACGGCAAAATCTCTCACGACGTAGCGAGTTTGTCCGTTGGAAAAAAGCGAAATCGCTGCTGTAGCAGCGATTTCTTAAATTTCTTTTTTTTTTAAAAATAAAATAATAATTAAACAAGTCGCTCCAAGTGGAGCGATTTTCAAAATTAAAAAATATATATATAATTTTTTTAATAAGTCGCTGCTTTTGCAGCGACTTACATTAAACTTCTTTTTTTTTTTCCTTTACACTTAATTTTTTTTAAAAAAAACATAATTTAATCGGCTAATTTTTTTTCCACCGATTTAATTAAATTTTCAAAAAAAAACAATATAAATTAAGTGTAAATCGCTACCTTTACAACGATTTGATTTTTTTAAAAAAAAATAATTAAAAATCACTGCCAATGTTTTTTAAAAAAAAAAAAAAAAATTAATGGAAGTCGCTGCAGAAGCAGCGACTTATAAAAAAAATAATTTTTTTTTTGAAAATCGTTCCATGTGGAGCGATTTGTTTATTTTTTTATTAAAAAAAACAAATATAGAAATCGCTGCTATTGCAGCGATTTTGCTTTTTCAGACGGCCGTCGCTGCAACGTGAGCGATTTTAACGTTTTGGGTTTTTAAAAAAATTGATATGCCCTTTTGAAATTTTTGACAATTTTTTTTATCCTTTCAACTCCGTTACACCCGAGATGTACGTGAAGCCTAAACAAAATTTTATTTTTGCAAAAAATTATTTTTAAAGTTAATGAATACAATTAATGTTATAATCGTGATTTTGAATCGTTCTCATCTATATATATATATATGATCAAATTTCTCTTATTAACACATAAAAAACATTATTTTATTAATCTCTCTTTAGTAATATTTTACGGTTTGATTTTCTTAAAAGAATTCTATATGCAAACTTCATACAACAAGTGTTAGTATTCGAACGATCGATTGATCTAAACTATTTATACCACAATTAGGATAAAACTTGCCACGATAGTGATTTGATAGGTTTTATAATTTTTTAGTTTATGTTCAATATTAATATTATTTCTAATAATTTGAAAGTGACTTTCTGCTTAAATATTGATCATCAGCTAAGGCATATTGCCATTATACCAACGATACTAAGAGCAACAAATATATGAGAGAAATATTCATTTATGAAACGATCGATGGTAATTAACTAATTATAGGGATTGTCAATCCAATTTTCATTATGAATATATGTTTGTGATTACAAACTTTTAAATATACATAAAAGAGGATTTACTAGTCAATGATAGTAGTAGCTAATTAGTTATTCTTTAATATGATTACGAACAATCTCTTCACACCCAAGCATGAGTTTATATATATGTGCAAAATTTATAATGATGGCTTCATTTTATTCTTTTTACAAAATATATATTCATGGATTGAAATTTCAAATCATTTTTTCCTGAAAAATTTATATGTCAAAAAATCGCATGTTCAAACACTAATTGACGCATATCCAAGAGCAGGATTTAAATTTTCTTTTCTTGGAACAACTGAACAAAGAAAAGGTGATTTAATTTGAGATGGAAATAATAGCAAATATCACATTATCATTTTCAAAATAACAATTGCAATTGGGATGTAAGTAGTCCAACAGAGAACAACAATACATCTTGGGATTTCACAACTACAAGGTGGTAACAGAGGCCATCTGGGATCCATAACCTCTCTTTCAAATCAAAAGTTTCAAAACAAGAAAAGAGTAATAACATAGTTCAGCAATGGACGAGCAGCAAGCTTTGCCAAATGGACGATAAGTAGCAGAAAGGGAAGAAACCCGAACAATACAATCACTTAAGAGTCTGGTAGACTTACATTTTATTTAGCAGCAGATATTATACCCGTTTGTTTCTCGTATACAAACTCTCCAGCAGTAAATGATTGTTTCTCTCCGGATTGGATACTTCTCTTTACGTGCAGATGTCCACAATACGCTACCTCTAATACAGTTGAATCCTTGTTAAGCTCAGTAAAGATGGAACCTACTCCTTCACCTGGATTAATGAAAGAAGAGTTAATAAGAGATCAAGAATGCTATTGCAGACTTAAGCCTTATATTTAACCAAGAAAATAGCATGAATATGCATTTTATGTGTAGAATTAGGTATAACCAGTTTCAACAATCATTGATGCACCAATCAAGTCGTAGTTATAATCAAAGCCACTCCATTTTAGATTTTCAATCATGAAAAGGAAAAAACAGTACTAGATCTTCCAATTTACAGTTAAGCAGCTGCTTTATGACAAATGAAACTTAGGCAAGAGTATCGATGCCACCTAACAGGTCCAGCAGGTCACTTTCATGAGGAAGAGTTGTGTTTCCCATTTTATCTAATCGCTAAAACTCCAGAGTGTGTGTAGTTATGAAAAAGTTCATGGCATGCAACTAAAATTGTTGTTAGAAGTGTTCTCTTCAGTGGTACTAGAAAGATACGTATTGTTCTTATAAAATGACAAAGGGAAAACGCACAGCCACAACAAATCTAAACATGTGACACGTGAGAAAGAAACTACTGCAGATAGAAAATTAGAGAGCAATCTGAAACAACAAAGATACGCCATTTAAATTGAAACACGCATTGATTTCGCCACAGCAGAAGCAGTCTCTCACAAGGGCCCTGTGTGCTCTTTGGAGACTAGAAAGTGTTCACTCACCACATCACAACCTACATTGCACCTAGAAAATGCAAAACCAAGCAAGAACACTTACCATGTGTGACTAACAACAGGTTCTCAGAAGGATACTTATCAGCAAGGGCCTTAACTACCTTCACATATCTAGCCCTTGCACTTTCCAACGACTCTTCCCACTCTGGCAGCTGCAGTTTCAGAAGAATAAAATACCATAAGTAGAGGCAACAGTGGATCATGCATATACTAAACGATGCCAACAAGTAAATTGAAGAAAAAACTCATATCCTACAAAATACCTTATTATACACAGGTTCAACAGAGTTATCTACAGTTCCAGCAGGCAACTCAGATTCATATTGTGAGATGCTGAATTTGAAATCCCCATCCTTAGGAGCTACAGCAGCTCTTACAGCTACTAAATTCAGCATTTCACACAAACCATATTCAATAGATACCTGAAATGTTAAAAATAGAAATATGTTAAAAGTCGTTGAGAGTCAAGAGTAAGGAGAACCATTTCCAAAAAAAAAGTGACAGTAAAGAAAATCCATTTGATTTGAACGCTGATGTTCAGCAAAAATATGTTTTTATATTTGTGCATGTTTCTCATACCCCTGCTTCTACAAAGACTCAAGTGAGATTCATACAAGTTTCATGGCACAGAAGAAGCATATTCAAATCTAAGTCCTGGTATAACTTACCGTATTTATTACTGATTAGAGGCTCACACCATAGAGAAAATAGAAATATTAATTAAATTCATAAGATATTTCATGACAGGATTGAAATGGATGGATGCATCAGCACATGGTGGAAATATTTAAATATGGAATATGTCCATTTAGTAAGTACTTCTATATTGTCAATATGAGATTTAGCATGAAAAAGGGCAGACTGTTCCTTCTTCCTTGGTTTTTCTTCTCAACTTTTATTTTTTTAATTTGACAAGTCAAAATAATTTATATTAATATATACCAAAATGCTGCTAACGGTGCATAAGGAAATATTAGAAGTATGCTTTAGAGTAAATTGGATAAGTAACCTTCATGAGTCTCCAAGCACACTTTCCTATTTCAGGCCGAAGATCCTACATGCTTGTTCATAATGAATCTGCAGTTCTTGGGTTATTGATATGGCTATCGAAGTTTTAAACCAGGAAATTACAAATCTGGTAATTCAAATATCCTCACACTAAAACAACCTGACTCCTGAATGAGGATTTCTTCTTTCTTACTGTTTTTGAAAGAACTAATAAAACAGGGCCGAACCAACCAAACTTTGTTTAGTATTATCCACATATGAAAAATAAACAGATCAATTCGAATTAACCTAGTATGGCAAAATCAATCAGAACTCTGTGTCTACTGTCTAGTGACAAATTTATATTAAAAAGGGCAGTAATGCACCAAACAGTTCTGAGTGGAACATGCTTTGCAAGAAAAATTTGAACATAATAAAAACAATAATAATTTGGAGGAGAAAAAAAACTAAAGCTAAATGATATTTATGAAAATAACATATTAATTAAGCGCAGAAACCATTTGAAGTGTCTAACTTAGATTCGACGATGCAGCCAGTGTTCAAACTTATCAGGTACTTTTATCGACACAAATTTCTAAAATTCTACTCCGGATGATTCATAGTAGTATCTGGATGAAAGAAACTAAAATGAAGTCTACAACAACTTAATGAAGTCTGAAGAAAAGAACATATCAATCATCTGCAGGAACTAATTTAAAGGTTCAACTTAGATGTAATAATGCAGCTATAAGTTTCTAACTCAAACTTATTTAGTTTTCTTTTACTAAAACTCTAACTTCGCACAATTAGCGCATTCACAATATTTATTTTAGAATTGACATATCACTTTGTCAACTACATTTATTGTTACTACTCGTGTCTTAAGCAAACTGCCTTTCTTGGACTGCATCTAAATTCAAGGCTTAAGAGCGCCTTAAATGAGCTTCAAACAGTACTCACATACTTACTATAGTACCGAACAACATGCATGCTGAAACACAAACATATACAATATGTCTACATATAAACCAAGATGTTATATGGTCCTGTTATTTATATTGAGAAACAAATTTCTTTAGTTCCTCCAACGTCAAAAGAAGCTAAAGAAATTTGTGTGAATTTTAGGCAAAATGAACCAACTAATTGCAGCAATGACTATAAAGGGTACATATCAAGTCAAGGATTTAACATTTTCTTTTCTTCTAAAAAAAAGAAAAGAGTTGATGTCTGACCTCAGATGCTTAGTTAGCAGTAAGGATGAGAGGGAAAAAACTAAAAAAGGTCACAGTTGCAATAGTGGCCTTTGCTCCCTTAGGAATCTACTGCAAGTTGTAAGTCAAGTCAAGTATACAAAAAATGTCTTTTTCTTCTTCTTCTTCTTCTCTTTTGATAAGGAAATACTATATCTTTTAACTTTGTGACAGACAAAAAGTAAAGCACAACTTTTAAGCATACAAAATTTCTTATAACAAAAAACAGTTCTTACTAGTAGTACTATACAAAGCCTATCAATGATGTATTCTCCCTGTAAAAAGTTAAGCCTTTACACTAGAGTAATGACGGGGTAAGACCTGCATACACACACCAACCTCTCAGGTCTCATTTGATCAATTACACTAGATATGTTATTGTTATTGGGAGCGGAGCTACACTTTTACTTAGGTTCAGCTAAACCAGTTGCTTAAAAATTCGCATATATAATCCAGAACTCATAAACTCAAAAAGCTAGCTATGGTCATTCAGCAAAATATAAGATATAAAAAAAAGAGAGAAACTGTACTTTGACTTTAGATGGATCAATAATGACTGAATCGGAATTGGATGACAAGACATTAGACTCGCCGTTGTGATCAGCAACGTCACAAAGAGCACGTACGACCTCTGCAGCAGTCTGCACACATCGGAGAAACGGAGAAACGAAAACCCGATGGATCGGGAAATCAATACTGGATCGGATCTTTTGACCCGTACAAAATGCCCGGATCTTACCATCCTGATGCAAAGGTGGATCCCACGGTCTTTCCGCTTTCATCACCCACAATTCCTCAACGTTATCCAACCGGTCACCGTGTCTCATTACAATTACATTTTGATTCGCCGCCATTGTTGATACCAAAAATTAGTACTACTATGATGAAGATTTAGAGATTTATTTATATAGAAAATGTAGAATCGTGAATGGTGATTTTGGAATTATGATTTTTGAAGTTTCGAAGAAAGAGGATGGAAGAAGAAACTGCGATGGAAGTTCTGTAATGGCGGACAAATTGAATGCTATCCAAATTACATGGGTCTTATTTCTTCGTCATTGACCTTTTCTACTTGAACAAAACAATTCGACATTTGAAGAAACTGCCTGTAAACTTCTCTTTCATTTAGAGACAACCGTTCATTCGAGGCGCGGTGAATGAAATTATTTTTTATTAATTAGTAAGGGTGGAATTATCTCGTACAAAAGTTCATTCGAATTCTATATAGATGTTAAATTATATTTGGTTATCTATTTTTATATATTTTGAATTTTTTTATTGAAAATTCTGATTCCAACTTTGTAACTAGTGGTCATAAATTTGAGTATGTGAAATTAAATTAATCGAATTTCAATACGAATATTATGATTACTCAATATAGGTGAGATATTATGAATTCTGATTCCACTTTTGTTAACTAGAGGTCATAAGTTTAAGTGTGTGAAATTAAATTAAGCGAATTTCAATACGAATATTATGATTACTCAATATAGGTGAGATATTATGAATGTGTACAATATATTATAAAACAATACGTAATAACCATCTAAACTAACTGTCAGAGATAATGGTGAATTACAAATCATCACCGATTTGAGTTGTGGTGCAATGATGAAATAGACCCACCATTAAATTAAAGGTCATAGGTTTGAGTCTAGATGTGGGGAAAAATTCGTTGGAAGCGACACTTCGAATAGGCCTTCCAATCTGCGATATGAATTTAGTGGGATTCTAATACAAACTCTAATCACCTACTAAAAAATTATTTTAATAAAAAATGCACCAATAATATGATACGTGGATAAAATTATTTTTTCTTTAATTAAATATCTCAACTTCAAGTTCTAGCTTGAATTAGTCATCAATACTAAATCAAGTGTGAAACCTAAAAATATAAAGGATCAATAACACATCCCATATTTTTTTTACTTGACAAAATTTAAAAAACAAAAATAGATATTTATAGTGAATATAAATTATTTCAAAGAGAACTTTAAATAACTTTTATTAAATATAAAAATATGTTTATAAATTATTTTAAAGAAAACTTTAAATAACTTTCATTAAATATAAAAATATGTTATTCTTATTTATATCTAATAAAATACAATTTTTGTATTAGTTCATCCAAGTAACAAAGTCGTTCCAACTTAGCAGTAGTCAACTGCCACAACTGACGTGGGACCTACTTCTCATTAATCAAATTTTAGATTATTTTTTTCCGCCAAATATTCTAATTTGTTAAAATGTCATATCACTATTCATGATTTCGGTTTATTAAATTTAAAAAAAAAATAATAAACGTTTTAATTTGTTTGGTTTGAAAAGAGAACTATAGTGCTTTTTTTTTTAATCTAAATAAAATATCTTACACAAAACAATAAATCAAAGAGTAATTAATGAAGTTCTCAAATATTTAGACAGTGTAAGTTAGAGGAAAGTCATGTATAAATATTTTATTTCTACTGTCAATTTTTCTCTTATATTAAAAAAGGTAGTTTAACGTGCTTGCTTCATTTTTTAAGGGCATTTTTATCTTTTTCAAGTTTCTATAATAGTTAGGTGTCATCTTGTTATTTAATCAATTTTTATCTTTTCAATTTCCTTTTTCAACGTGTCTTCCTGATATCAACTTATGCATGTGATTTTATATGTCTTTCTTCTATTCTTCCCGTAATGATATTACTATTTTCACATCAAAGTTTAATTATTTCTCTTCAGTATTTACCAGGTAAGATTTTGCATGTTTCAATTGAGCTTGTTTTTTCCCGATATTTTTATTTTCATTAAAGTTGAAGTTCCAAATTTGATTTAGCTGAGCGAATGTTCCCTTACTTTTCCATTTGAGATTTTCTTATTGATGTTGGATTATCCTTTTGGTTGGGAGATTAAGTTTGATATAGATGTATAAATATGCCAAATTTAATTTGGGTATGTGAAGCTTTTTTTTTCCGTCATCTTCCTTTTCATCAAAGTTGAAGTTTCATATTTGAATTGGGTGTGTGAATATTTCCTTATTTTTCCTTTTGGGATTGTTACTGATGTTGGATTATCCTTTTGATTGGGTGATTAAATTTAATTTAGGTTTGTGTGAATATATGAAATTTGATTTGGGTATGTGGGGTATGGAGGTTTATAAGAGATGGATAAGAAAGAACAAAGGTTTCGTGCATCAATTGGACATCATAGAAGTTAAAAAATAATAATATAAAAATAATAAATCAATACATAAAGTTACTCGTATCTAATACAATACATTACTAATATCTACATAACTCTAACGAGTTGCCTAATAGACCATTTGATAGCTAGTTAAAAGATATTTAATTCATGTATTGATTTTTGAATAGGCTAGGAATGAAGTTATTCATATATAAATTCAATACGAAATTTGATTTGAAATTTAGAAATCAATCAAATAGATATTGCCGTATTATCTTATGTTATGTCGGAATAAAATATGCAATAGTTAATACCCTATTGCTTTTAACATCAAATCAAATAAATTAACTTGTTGATTACCTCATTTGTGTCAATTTCAACTTCAAGGTGTGCAATTTCCATCGATGTTTCTGTTATGCGGAATTCGAGATAATACGAGAAAATATAAACGCGAAAAACAAGACAACAGATTTACGTGGTTCACCAATAAATTGGCTACGTCCACGGGGAAGAGGGGGATCAGTTTTATTACGGAGAGGCAAGAACATAATACAGAATAGGGTTTGCCATAGCGTCTATATATAGTGGTAAGCTACGCCCTAACAGGCTTGGGCCCAAAATACAGAATTGACAGATAATTAAAGGCATTCAACAGTTTCCTTTCAAGGCATTCAACCGTTTCCTTTCATCAAAACTTTTTTTTCAATATAATATAATTAGTAAAAACAATTAGGAGTATAATTTTTTTTGAAATGGTCCATTTTTGTCCCTGATATATATCCATTTGAGAAATGTAGTCCATGATATATGTAAAATATGATATATAACTAATGTATTTTCTTCAAAAATTGTGTAAAACTAGTGACTTTAATTTATCAAAATAAAAGAAAAGAAATTGACTAACGTTGTTTTTTAAGGATGGGCAAATAAAGATTGTCACATTATTTAGAGTAATTTATATGAAATTCAGATATGAATGACTTTTTTTCGATAAATAAAATAATATTTATTTTATTTTTATCTTTCGAGCTTTTGTTTAACCATGATATGTAATAACAAACTTTAACTGAATGATTATGTTATATTTTGTTCCAATATTACCCTAGTTGAGAAAGTTTTGGAGTGGAAAGGTTACAATTTCATTTTTATGATGATGAGGATGAGATTACTATATTGTGGCATTAGGGTGAAGGGTTAGTATGGATAAAATATTGTTCTATCTTGCGAAGGTTGTTGCCTAGTATCAGTCGTATTAATTTTTGTAGTATGTTGTTTATTATGTATCGATTATCTAATTTGTTGTTGTCATTGTTTCTTTGTTGTAGACTTACTATTTTCCTTACTAACTTTTATGTTTTCTTCATTATTTTTTCTTCTTATACTTGAATTTGATACACTTAAGCCTGTTATTTTAATTTCAAATGATATATAGTTGTTATTATCATAGTCTATGTCTTTTGGATGAACACTTTGTACAAACTGAATAAACTTTTCACCATATAATAGTTGAAGTAAATAGGCAGAAAAACTTTAAGAAGAAACAGAGAATTATAGTCTTTTCTATATTTCAGTATCTGAAATCACAGGGAAATACAATTTTATATAGACTTAAAAATAACAAACTACTAGAAAATACTGCACCATAATCAGCACAACTAGCCCTATAATAGAAAACACTATTAACAAACTTAATTAATCAGATTACTCAATTAATCAGATTATACTTTGAATCAGTCTTCAATAGTAATAACCCTACAAATTACATAAACAAAGAATATAAATCATATGAGATAAATTCGATCGGATCGCCTTAGAAGACATTTTGATAATTATTTTAAAAATAATTTTCTTACTTCACCGCCTGAAATTCGAAATCTAAAAAAAACCTCTCTTCGAAGAAAGGAAAACACATGTCAATTTTTTTTTTCTCTGTAAAATAACAACTCTTTTTCTTTCTATCACTCTTTTTCACAAAATCCCATTTCGAATTTTGAGGTAATTTTTTTTTCTGATGGCTATAACCCTTAGATCTTTTTTTTCTATTATCTAATTCTTGGGTTGTTGTTTTAATTGTATGTTAGTTTTTTTTTTTAAAAAAATAATCAAAATTTGGGGTTCTTTTTACTAGTATATGTTTAAAGAAAGTTGGTTTCTTTTTTTGGTGATTTGAAGCTTTACTGCAATTCACGTGAGTTTCTTGTTTCTATTTATTCATATGTAAAAAATTTGGATATTCTGTTTTGTCTGTGTAGTGAAAATGTTGTAAAGTTTGATTCTTTGTATCTTGTTGCTATCTTATTAGTGGAAAGATAAGTGTTATTAGTGGCAGAGCTAGTGTTTTTACTATGGGGTTTGAAACATGTAGAATTAAATAAGAAGTTGAAGGGTGTAAGAACATCTAATGTATATGTAAAAAATAGTTTTTATCATGTATAAATGGCGTAATTATCCGTCCCGTTAGAATGATGTAGAGGTCTTGGTAAAATTATAGAGAATTTAGAACTTTGAATGTTGGGATATTTTGAAAGCTGAATCCGAAATGGTGCAGACACCATTGAAATGAATTTTAGTTTGTAGTTAGGTTTCATGTATATATGATTAGTTTAATCGATAATCGATGATAGTAGGAGGAGGAAGTTGTAAAGGGGTTTAGCAGCTTAAATGATTGAAGGGGACTGACTTATTAGAAGAATCTTGCTATTTAAATAGGAAAAGACCTATCTTTTTTTCCCTTCATCAAAATAAAGAAGATCATACTTTTGTTCTTCTCTGTTCCCATATTATAAAGGCATATTCAAAGAATAACCTCCTCCTGCTGGGATCACCTTATGCCTCACCATTCAAGTTGCACTTCTCTGTATGAGGCGATCGGTCCTCATTTTGATTGCTCTGATAACAACAACGTACCTAGTGATCCCACAAGTGGTGTGGCGTTTGGGGAGGGTGGGTGTACACATAACACTTATCCTACCTCGTTTTGATTGCTCCATCGTTTAAAACATCGAAATCATGGCTTTTAGTAAAATTGTGTATCAGAGCATGGCCTTTTGCCTTCTTTTTTTCTTAACTGCTTTGGGATTGCTAACAGAATGCCTTATACATTCTATCATTTTGTGCTTGAACCACATGTTGAAATTTAACGTACTTTTTGGATTGCTAGTTTTGATACTTCCTTATGCCGATTGACTTGTAATCAATACACATCAGCAATTTACAGCACATACCGTATGTGTAGTATCCACCTTTTGTTATATAGTAAGTTTGTCCATAAATGGTAATTTGAGATGAAATTATTGCCCTTCTATGAAGGTACTAAGGTTATCCGTAATGTTTGGATGGGGTGCAAGGAGGAGTGACAACTCCAAGTACTACGAGGTGCTTGGTGTTTCAAAGAATTCCAGTCAAGATGAACTTAAGAAGGCATACAGAAAATCTGCTATAAAGAATCATCCTGATAAGGGTGGGGACCCTGAAAAAGTGAGTTGTCCCTTCTCGCACGCGCTGTTAGGATTTTCTGCATCTTGCGGTTCTAGATATGTTACATCTATACCAAGGGAACCTTTTGATTCTGATGCTTGATTTGCTTTTCTTCATTAGTTCTTTGTCCTGTTTTGTCTCCACTCAGTTCAAGGAATTGGCTCAAGCATATGAAGTTCTAAGTGATCCAGAGAAGAGAGAACTTTATGATCAGTATGGTGAAGATGCCCTTAAAGAAAGAATGGGTGGTGGTGGTGGTGGTCACAACCCATTTGACATATTTGAGTCGTTCTTTGGTGGAGCTTTTGGCGGTAATAACTATTAACGACCCATCTCCCTCTTGGGGAAGAGACCCTGCAAGAGGATGGGGGATGGAGGCTGTTAAATTCCTCTTTGTTTTTATTATCTTTTAAAATTTGTTTGGTTGAAACATCTCATCTCTATGCATTGGTTATCCCAGGTGGTGGTAGCTTTAGAGGCAGCAGAAAGAAAAAAGGTGAAGATGTAGTGCACACTCTAAGGGTTTCGCTGAAGGACTTGTACAATGGCACAACAAAAGAGTTCTCTCTTTCACGGAACATATTGTGTCCAAAGTGTAAAGGGTATTTATCTTTCATTAATTATCTGACCTTTTTCATTTACTATTGTTCTGTAGCACTTTGTGACATTGATTTTCAAATAACTGTGTTTAATGATGATATTGTATTTAAAATTCTTCTGTTCCCACTTAGGCTGTGAATCAATACCAAGTTCTCTCACTGAACATATCTGAATTGAACAAATCGGGGTTCCAATAGTAAAGAATGTGAATCCTCTATGTATACAGATGTACTATTAACTGGTGACTTGTTCATCGAGACCTTTTATGTTTCTTCGCGCTATTCCTTTTCTTCTTTTGATGTCTCTCTCGACTGATCCTGTCTTAACAAACTTTAGATTGTAATATGATTGTCGAAGCGTTAGTTTTTGATTTATGCCAACTAAACCTGGACATCATTGATGTGTTGGTCCTTGTGTAGTTGATTCAATACTTTCGAGCCCTCGCTTAATTTTGTTACTACAGTTGGTTGCATGTATTCCTGAGAAATACAATCACCAAATTTTAAGCAGGCTCTGCATTTGCGCCCAAAATTAACCACCGTCTGAACAGATGTCTGACACAGAGTATTTAGATACTTTTGGAATTCTTCGATTTTTGACACCCTTCTATAGGAAAAATTGGTTACTAATTTTCTGCTACTTTGCTCTATGTAACAAAATGATATCTTTTTATAGGATAAAATTAATCCATTGTTGTAGACAATAACATCTATTATAGCAGGTTTTCGTCCAATAATTTGAGCAAGAGCCTGTTTCGATTGGCTTTTGGCTTTTCAGTTATAAGCCAAAAAGCATAAGTTAGATATCCTAACTTATGGCTTTTGGCTTATTTTCATCATTTTAGTTAAAAATCAAGTGCTTAGAAGCACTCTCTAAATTCATCCAAATACTCCAAAAAGTGCTTAAAAGCTATTTTGACTTACAAGCACCTAAAATAAGCCAATCTAAACAGGCTCTAAATTCTATTTTCTTGGATCTTTCCACTCCCTTTGGATGCTTTAACAGCATTTTGTAGGACATAGGAAGGCTTGGATCTAGTTTTTTCGGTGTTGAAAAATTTGAATTGTATGGACTCAAAACCTCCATATCTTTGTCGTGCTAGTTTCCATTTCCGGGCCCCTCAGGATGGGTTTTGATGAGTAATTTTTGTTTGATCTATACAATAACAATTTTGATATTAATTCTCGTGTGCAGTGTACCCGTCATCTATGCGGGTGTCCAATGAGGTGAATTTGGTGTTGCTAGTTTATATTACTTATCCCTTTTTGGGTAGCGGTAGCTATGCTGCATCTTACTGGGAAATTTAACATAACCTTTTTCAGTTGCAGATAAACATATTTGAGAAAACATAACATCATTTTTGTGCAGGAATGACAAGAAAGGCGAGAATATTCAGAAAAAAGAGTTGTCTGATAAAATTGTTGTATATTACCTCTTCTAAGAAGTTACCTGTTTCACCGTATCAGTGTATGCTGTGTACCAGAACATTTGCAATTTGAATGAGAGACTAGAGGGCTTACACAAATCCATACTTATTAGTTTAACTAGTCTTAATCGGCCTTTTTATTTATTGGGTTGCTTATGCATTAACTTGCTTTATGCACGCATGCATATTTTATTGAAAACTTCACTGGTGCATATTTACAATTTGTATTTGATTTACTTGCATTATCAGGAAAGGTTCAAAGAGTGGAGCTTCTGGAAGATGTTATGGATGTCAAGGTACTGGAATGTGTGTTACAACAAGACAGATAGCCTTTGGCATGATTCAACAGATGCAACATGTTTGTTACGAGTGTCAAGGCTCAGGTAACGAGATTTCCCAGTAATTCTAATTTTCAGTCTTACATTTGGAGGAAAAAACACTGCTTGTAACTATGAATTTTTCCTTGTTAATACAGGAGAGGTTATAACTGAGCTGGATAGGTGTCCTCAGTGCAATGGAAATAAAATTACACAAGAAAAGAAAGTATTGAATGTGAATGTTGAGAAAGGGATGTTACACGGTCAGAAGATTGTTTTCAACGCGGAAGCTGATGAAGCTGTAAGAGTTTTTTCGCTATACAAATTGGCTCAGCTTTTTGTAATTCCCCAGTGTACATTTTAAATTGTGCCTCAAAAGTTTTTAGGCAATATTTGCATACAAAAACTTATCTTTCTTCTTAAGTCTAAATTTTGAAGTTAGTGCAGGACTTTGAATTGACTTCCTCTTACATTTTGGCAAGTGATATTTCGTTTCTCATAGTTGTTTTGTGGTGTTGTATGCAGCCAGATACCATCACCGGCAATGTCGTTTTTTTATTACAACAGAAGAGTCACTCAAAGTTCAGGCGCAACTCTGATGATCTTTACATGGAACACAATCTCAGTTTGACAGAAGCTCTCTGTGGCTTTCAGTTTGTCCTGACTCATCTTGACGGCAGGCAGCTTCAGATCAAATCTAGCCCCGGAGAAGTTATAAAGCCTGGTACTTAATGATTGTTCTTAGTTTGTGCTTTAATTACCTTGTGGCGTGAAATGTGATATTTATATATGGGGGGAACATTTCGTTCTCTCTTGCAGATCAATACAAGGCGATAAATGATGAAGGAATGCCCCATTATGGTAGGCCATTCATTAAGGGTCAGCTTTACATCCATTTTAATGTGATATTTCCAGAATCTGGATTTCTTTCTCTCGATAAATGTCGTGCTCTTGAGGCTATTCTGCCACCGAGACTAGGGAAACGCTCATCTGGTATAGAGTTGGAGAAGTGTGAGGAAACAACTATGCACGACGTCAACATTGATGAAGAAATGAGACGCAATGAGCAGCGTCATCACAGGCAAGAGGCTTATGATACAGATGATGAAATCAATGCAAATCTGCATAGCTTGGGTTGTAACCAACAATAGAATTGAAGTTCCCAGATAGTGTGGTCTTTTAGTTGATTCCCCAATTTTGTCCAATGCTTTGTTGGCTGTTTTGGTTAGTAACTAACTGATTTTCTTTTTTGTTCTGCTTTTCAGTATAATGAAATGCATATATTTGGATGGTAAGTATCACAAAAGGGGTTTGTATCGAAAGTATAACGAAGAGTAAATATACGCAGAAAGAAAGAATCAAAAGTAGTTGTAACATTTAAAACATTGACATCTACAGGTGTTTGCCAAAATATCACTATTAGAAAGTCAAAAACCTTTTAATTGTGTAGTAAAATTTTTCATTTTATATATTTGTTAAGTTCTTGCAATCTACATTTATCTCAAAGATGCGTCATTATACATATATATTCCTTACATGGAGAAAAATTTCATATATTTTCTACGATACAAAAGATATTAGTGGTAAAGTATTGTGATAGAAATAATTGAATTTTAATAGAAAGTCTCTACATTTGGTTGTAGATTTGCATGTTTTGCCCTACATTTTCTTTTGATGTTCAATTTGTATCAACCTGTTTTTAGATTTGGGGTAGATTTTGGCTAAATAGATTTATAAAGCTTTTATTTGATATTAAGTGTGCATTGCGCCACTATGAAATAGAAATGTTGTTTTTACCTTTTAAAATATATGTGTGTTGGTCACAAATGAGTATCACCACTACTCATTTGCAAGCAGTCAATAGCCTAACACTATTTGCACTCTTTGGATGCATTATACTCACCAGTATTTTATGCTTTTGGAGCTAACAGTTAGGGGTGTTCACGGTTTGGATAAAAATCAACCCAAATCGAAAAATTGAATCAAATCGATTAATTAAATCAATTTTTATTTGGGTTAGATCTGGTTTGATTTTAGATTTTTAAAAATCAATAGTATGTGGGTTGGTTATGATTTTGTTCGAAAAAATTGAATAAATAATCAAATCGAACTGACAAATTATATACATATATTTTATTAATATGCATACATAATATATTCTTTTTATTAACAATTTAAAAATTTTTATATGTATTTTCATCAAAATTTGTTTGTTTATAATTTATTAAAGAAAAAGTGTCCAAGGTGACAATATTTATCTTATTAGTTTTATGTATATGAGTGCGTCTATGACAATTCTGTATGAGATTGAAAATATGACTTTCTCTTTCTTCTAGGTTAAAATAATGAATTTTGAAGCTTTAGTAAGAGTAAATTCAATGATTGAAATTTCTAATAATGTCTCATTCTAACTATTTTCGTTTTAAAATGGATTGTTGTTACTTTTTTCATGTTTTGAATGAATCGTTTCTATTATATTTATCTATGGTTAATAATCGAATAACCGAAATCCATAACAACCAAACCGATAAATATATACTTTATTTGGGTTGGTTTGATTTTGATAATTTTAAAACTGACAAAGTTTATTTGATTTTGATTTTGACGAATAATCGATTCAAATCAATCCGTGAACACCCAATGGTAGTGTTGTATTTTGGCATGGTATGTTGTCTAGAAACACAAATTATGATTCGGAGCAGGCGAGAAATTCAATGGCCCATGAATTTTGTTTCACTCTTGCTATTTGTTGCTTATAAACACTTACATTTTATGACGTATATTTTTAATTTTTTAATTATATTTTTCTCTAGCTTTAGATTACATTTTAGCAATTTTAAATTGTTCCTCTTTAAAATTTAACTGCTTAATTAATTTATACTAATTTATTCAATTTTAATTTATTGGGCCTGTGTAGTACATCTAGTATAAGAGAAACATAAATATGAACACACTTGTAGGTTTTTGGTGGATAAATATGGCTTTGCTTTTCTTTAGGTCAATCAATACTAATACCATCTACTAAAGTCACCAAATTTATTAGAGCATTTAATTTATTAGTGTGTATATGAGTTTGACCCAAAAAGTATTAATTTCTAAATTTTATTGGACCAATACTTTATTGATTTATTTATTTATGATTTTAGGATATTTTTTCATATATTTATCTATATATATTTTTAAAAATATTAAACTCAATTAAAACTTCTATGTCGACATTGACCCTAGGCCTAAAGACAATACCTAGGATCATCATTTTGGTAAACATTATTACGGTTTTGAAAATTCCCAAAGGTCCATGTATTTAATCATCACAGCTAACTAAAACTATGAATGATTGGAAAACAAAAAATATTGGATTATTCATTTCACGCTGGATATGTGATTTTATGTTAATTGCATATTACGAGTGTGAACACCTAATTTTTTACCAAAATATAAAGAGTCAAACACCAATTTTTTAAAAAAGGTTATATTTAAAATAAATAAAAAATAAATAAATTGTGTAAATTACTTTAATGATAAAAATTATGAATTTATGGTATTTGTTTTAGATCTTCAACTTTTAATTAGTTTAAAAATAATGGTAGAAGAAGAAAAAAAGGGGAGTCCTAAATATTCAAATTACCTTCCCCTTTATCCTAATTATTCCCAACTTCCTAACTTATTTTACTAAAAAATCTCATCCCATTTTTTTTTCTTTTTCTACTTTTTCTCTTTGGACGTTTGTTGCACTTTTTTTTTATATATTTTTTTAATTTTCTATTATTATTATTTATTTATTTTATATCTATCCTTATCTCAACCCCAATTCCCTCAACAATATTTCAAATTAAATCCTAATCCAACTCTATTCGATTCCTTTTAATTAGCACCAAACTCTCAGCCAAATTATTATAAAAACACGTTCAGTTAAGAAGGAGAGAAAAATTCACAGATACACAGATATAGAAAAATACACAAATACACAGATACACAAACAGACAGATAGAGAAAAAAAAAAGCAAAGACAGAAAAAAAAAATGAGTTATTTCTTTTGAGAATTAGGCTAGAGTTAGAGATTTGATCGTGATTCCGAATTCGTGGATAACAGCTCGCTTTGTGGTATCAATTTTCGTAGCGAGGTAACTATAAATTCTCGCATGATTTAAATAATATTACTTCTATGAAAAGTTGATTTCAATAGCATGAAATACTTCAAATCACATGTATTATATTGATTATTGTTACATTGTTATTATTATTATGTTTTTTTAGATACATTTTGCAATTTATGTCTATTTTGTTGAATTTATTGTAGACTTGTTAGATTAGAATATAAAAATAATAATTAATAAATAATTTTTTAAAATAAATAAATAAATAAATTATCTAAGTAGAATTCTCATAGAAATAAATTTTATTTAGAGATTATTATTATAAACTAATAATAATAATAATAATAATAATAAAAGAAGAAGTAAAATTTGAGAAATTATATAAAGATAACAAAAGAATAATAAAAAAAAGCATAAAACAACGAAAAAAAAACAGAACTTTTTAAAACAAAAACAGAAACAGAAAATTAAAAAAAAAACGTGAAAAAATGAAAAATCAAAAAAAAAAAAAAGGAAAGAGAGAGAAGCAGAAGGAAAAATAGATAAATAAAACAAAAGTGGAAAAAGAAACTTATAAAAATATACAATTATTAAACAAAGGGTAAAAAAAAAAAAAAGAACGTAAAAGAAAGATTTATATAAACTTTTCTAAAAGAAAGTAAAACAAATATTATAAATAAAAAAAAAAAAAAGAAAAACAGAGCTAATTAAAAAATAAAAACAAAAATTAAAAAATAGAAAAAAAAATTAAAAAAAAGAAACAGAATGTTGTTGAAAAAAAAAAAATTAAAAAAAAGAAGGGGTAACTAAAACCGTACAAAAAAGAAAAATGAAAAAAAATGAAAATGAAAAGAAAAAAAGAAAAAAAAAGAAGAGAGAGAAAATAAAAATAAAAATATAGAGAACAAGAAATTAAAAAAAAGAATGAAAAAAAAGTAAAAAAAAGAGTAACAAAAATTAGTTAAAAAAATAAAAAAAAGAGAAAAAAACAGATTTTATAAAACAATAATAAAATAAAAAAATAAAAACAAAAAGTTAATTTAAAAAAAAAAAGAAAGAAAGAAAGGAAACTAGGAATAAAATAATAATAAAAAATTTAACAAAACCTAAGTTTTTTTTATAAAAATAAAAATAAAAAATAAAGACCCTTTAAAATAAATAAGCTAGTTTAAAATAAGTTTAGAATAAATCTGAAAATAAATAACAATTTTATTATTAAGTTAAATAATACAGTGTCCAAAAATTAAGTTAAGTCATACTAAAATCAATAAAGCGACCGTGCTAGAACCACGGGACTCGAGGGGTGCCTAACACCTTCCATCGGTCAACAGAATTCCTTACCCGAATTTCTAGTTTGCAGACCAATAAAATAGAGTCAAATTTCCTTTTGATTAGGGATTTAAATAAAGTGACTTGGAAAACCAAAACTCAATTCCAAGTGGCGACTCTGAATAATAATTATCCCTTTTCAAAATGTCACTTTAATTGGAAAAACTCTTTTTCTTTCGAAACAAATAAAAATTCAAAATAAAATAATGAGAGAAAAAAAAAGGGTGTGACAGATGGCGACTCCGCTGGGGATTAACTAGAATTCGAGCTTTAAATATTAATTTATTTATGATTATGACTTATATATTTATGCTTTTGGATATTGTATTTATTTTAACTTAATATGCTAATTGTTTATTTATTTAATGTTTTAATAATATTTGAATTGAGTTATAACTGTATTCTCTCACAAACCATTCTGAGTTTTCATAAAATATGATGGGAATTGCAACTATGCACCCCACTTCTGTCAAGATAGCCAGTGGATCTTCGGTCCATGGTGAAGGATATTTAGTCACACCATTTTAGGATAGGGAGCACCCATGCACAAAGCCGGAAAGCGCTGCTACCGGTACGTTGCTACTCCCTGACTCGAGTTGTCCGTTCGTTTTAAAGCCAGTCTAGATACCTTTTTCCACGAGGTTAAACTTGGTAACCGAAACCAAATATGGTAGTTCCTAATAGACTTCATTATTTGATTCATTTACATATGATTTAATGAAAAACTCTACATATGATCGAACTATCTAGATAAATAACTCAATTTACCATTTTAAATTAAAATCAGAATAATAGAAAAAAGTTTTTTCTTTTACAATGTAAAGTTCATAAAAAGAAATTTTAAAAGTTTTCTTATATCACTTTAAACGAAGAAAAGAGTTGCATTTGTCAACAAATTCTAACAAAATTATTTAAGTGTTCAATCTGAACGAACTACGCACACCTGATTCTCACCTTAATGAGATACGTAGGCAACCTTTCTTGGGTTCGGTGATCCTTATTTAAAAATTATAAAATTAAAAAAATATCTTAATTATTATTTAATAATTTAAAAAAAGAAATAATATATGTATATATGAAAAAGGGAATTTGTCCTTAAGGAAAAAACATATTTTTACTTATATTTTGGAACTACGTTAGACCTGATTCTTGTTTTAACAAGATACGTAGGCAACCTTATTGTAAGGTTCGGTCCAACCGAGAAAAAATCTAAAATCCTAGTCACTTAAACTAGGGCAAAAAAATATATATATATATATATAAAATTTTTTTCTTTGACTTAGTTGGTAACAACATGCTTAGGATTATGCATAAGAAAAAAATAAAGTGTTAAACTATTTGGTAAGACAGATCAACTTTGTTGTGACTTATAGACTTCTATTGACATCTCTCAATACATTATGTCATTCTTGAGAAATTATCTTGTTTAAAGTTATTGATAAAATAAATTTGACCTCATTGTTTCAAATGCATTGTATGGTGAGCTTTTAGACGTAAAATTCAAAGTCATGATTTTGTTGATCTAGAACTTGGCCCGAATGTTGGATGAGACGAAATTTTGAGCAACATTTAACTTGAGAAAGGATTATAGGCTTTCTTTGAATCGATTGTGCCTTTCAAGCCTACCGAATGACAGTTATCTTCAGAACTCCCATTTCGACCCTGAAAACTTTTTATTTGAATAACCACATCTTAGCATATACCTTTTGAGTGTATAAATGCACTAATCCATTTATCTCACCTCCTTGAGCGCACTATGAAATATCTATATAATATCAAAGACCTAAGTTGGGTAACAAAGTGAAAAAAACCAAATATGTCCAAAAAAAAAAACAAAGATAGAATGAAAAATGAAAAAAAATCTCCAACAAAAAGGAGAGAAGATCAAAAAAATGAGAGAAAAAAAAATGAGAAAAAGACCCTACAAGAAAACAAAGGTCAAATGCAAAAACGAAAAAAAAATATCAAAACCATCGTCCAAATTCTAAGGAGGAAATAGTCACTTTATCTCAAATGAATATCCTACCTTTCCCTAAGACTACATTACAAGCCAATGACAAGTCCTATTTGATCTCATTTTTTATGTTCTCATATTAGTGGATGCTTACATGAGGGCCAAGCATATGGTATCTTAATCTCATGCATTGAATATCTTTCTGAGTGGGAGTGACTTTCAAAATGTCCTACGATCTAAATTATTATATTGTGTGAAGTAGGACTTTCATATATTGAGAGTGCATTTGAAACATGAGGATACGAATAATTCTATCCCTTAATTTTGACAAGATAAATTGATCTTGTAATTACTTAAATATATTTGAGATACAATTTGAAACTATATAAATTACTCAAAGTTGACCTCAAATTTATTTGAAAGTCGTTGAATGTAGTTCATATGCATAATACTAATTGTTGGTACCAACTAAAGTCAAAGCATTATCAAACATGAACTAATTCTTTTTCCAATTTTTCCGTTATATTTTTTAAAAATAAATTTTAAAAAAATACTTTTTATTGAACTACGTTCGACCTGATTCCTAAGAGGATACGTAGGCAGCCCTACATTGAGGTTCGGTCTAATCACTCAATAAAATAATGATCATGCTATTTAAAATCTACAAGGGTTGAAACATGACATTGTAGCCTATGGTATATTACAGAAAAAAATAAAAAAATAAAAAAAAAAAAAAGAAAGAAAGGAAACTAGGAATAAAATAATAATAAAAAATTTACAAAAAACCTAAGTTTTTTTTATAAAAATAAAAATAAAAAATAAAGACCCTTTAAAATAAATAAGCTAGTTTAAAATAAGTTTAGAATAAATCTGAAAATAAATAACAATTTTATTATTAAGTTAAATAATACAGTGTCCAAAAATTAAGTTAAGTCATACTAAAATCAATAAAGCGACCGTGCTAGAACCACGGGACTCGAGGGGTGCCTAACACCTTCCCATCGGTCAACAGAATTCCTTACCCGAATTTCTAGTTCGCAGACCAATAAAATAGAGTCAAATTTCCTTTTGATTAGGGATTTAAATAAAGTGACTTGGAAAACCAAAACTCAATTCCAAGTGGCGACTCTGAATAATAATTATCCCTTTTCAAAATGTCACTTTAATTGGAAAAACTCTTTTTCTTTCGAAACAAATAAAAATTCAAAATAAAATAATGAGAGAAAAAAAAAGGGTGTGACAGATGGCGACTCCGCTGGGGATTAACTAGAATTCGAGCTTTAAATATTAATTTATTTATGATTATGACTTATATATTTATGCTTTTGGATATTGTATTTATTTTAACTTAATATGCTAATTGTTTATTTATTTAATGTTTTAATAATATTTGAATTGAGTTATAACTATATTCTCTCACAAACCATTCTGAGTTTTCATAAAATATGATGGGAATTGCAACTATGCACCCCACTTCTGTCAAGATAGCCAGTGGATCTTCGGTCCATGGTGAAGGATATTTAGTCACACCATTTTAAGATAGGGAGCACCTATGCACAAAGCCGGAAAGCGCTGCTACCGGTACGTTGCTACTCCCTGACTCGAGTTGTCCGCTCGTTTTAAAGCCAGTCTAGATACCTTTTTCATGATTTTAAACTTGGAAACCGAAACCAAATATGGTAGTTCCTAATAGACTTCATTATTTAAATCATTTACATATGATTTAATGAAAAACTCTACATATGATCGAACTATCTAGATAAATAACTCAATTTACCATTTTAAATTAAAATCAGAATAATAGAAAAAAGTTTTTTCTTTTACAATGTAAAGTTCATAAAAAGAAATTTTAAAAGTTTTCTTATATCACTTTAAACGAAGAAAAGAGTTGCATTTGTCAACAAATTCTAACAAAATTATTTAAGTTTTCAATCTGAACGAACTACGCACACCTGATTCTCACCTTAATGAGATACGTAGGCAACCTTTCTTGGGTTCGGTGATCCTTATTTAAAAATTATAAAATTAAAAAAATATCTTAATTATTATTTAATAATTTAAAAAAAGAAATAATATATGTATATATGAAAAAGGGAATTTGTCCTTAAGGAAAAAACATATTTTTACTTATATTTTGGAACTACGTTAGACCTGATTCTTGTTTTAACAAGATACGTAGGCAACCTTATTGTAAGGTTCGGTCCAACCGAGAAAAAATCTAAAATCCTAGTCACTTAAACTAGGGCAAAAAAATATATATATATATATAAATTTTTTTTCTTTGACTTAGTTGGTAACAACATGCTTAGGATTATGCATAAGAAAAAAATAAAGTGTTAAACTATTTGGTAAGACAGATCAACTTTGTTGTGACTTATAGACTTCTATTGACATCTCTCAATACATTATGTCATTCTTGAGAAATTATCTTGTTTAAAGTTATTGATAAAATAAATTTGACCTCATTGTTTCAAATGCATTGTATGGTGAGCTTTTAGACGTAAAATTCAAAGTCATGATTTTGTTGATCTAGAACTTGGCCCGAATGTTGGATGAGACGAAATTTTGAGCAACATTTAACTTGAGAAAGGATTATAGGCTTTCTTTGAATCGATTGTGCCTTTCAAGCCTACCGAATGACAGTTATCTTCAGAACTCCCATTTCGACCCTGAAAACTTTTTATTTGAATAACCACATCTTAGCATATACCTTTTGAGTGTATAAATGCACTAATCCATTTATCTCACCTCCTTGAGCGCACTATGAAATATCTATATAATATCAAAGACCTAAGTTGGGTAACAAAGTGAAAAAAACCAAATATGTCCAAAAAAAAAAACAAAGATAGAATGAAAAATGAAAAAAAATCTCCAACAAAAAGGAGAGAAGATCAAAAAAATGAGAGAAAAAAAATGAGAAAAAGACCCTACAAGAAAACAAAGGTCAAATGCAAAAACGAAAAAAAAATATCAAAACCATCGTCCAAATTCTAAGGAGGAAATAGTCACTTTATCTCAAATGAATATCCTACCTTTCCCTAAGACTACATTACAAGCCAATGACAAGTCCTATTTGATCTCATTTTTTATGTTCTCATATTAGTGGATGCTTACATGAGGGCCAAGCATATGGTATCTTAATCTCATGCATTGAATATCTTTCTGAGTGGGAGTGACTTTCAAAATGTCCTACGATCTAAATTATTATATTGTGTGAAGTAGGACTTTCATATATTGAGAGTGCATTTGAAACATGAGGATACGAATATTCTATCCCTTAATTTTGACAAGATAAATTGATCTTGTAATTACTTAAATATATTTGAGATACAATTTGAAACTATATAAATTACTCAAAGTTGACCTCAAATTTATTTGAAAGTCGTTGAATGTAGTTCATATGCATAATACTAATTGTTGGTACCAACTAAAGTCAAAGCATTATCAAACATGAACTAATTCTTTTTCCAATTTTTCCGTTATATTTTTTAAAAATAAATTTTAAAAAAATACTTTTTATTGAACTACGTTCGACCTGATTCCTAAGAGGATACGTAGGCAGCCCTACATTGAGGTTCGGTCTAATCACTCAATAAAATAATGATCATGCTATTTAAAATCTACAAGGGTTGAAACATGACATTGTAGCCTATGGTATATTACAGAAAAAAATAAAAAAATAAAAAATCAAAAAAAATAAGAGGGTCTTATGAGTGAAAACTCTCGAGAGAAACATAAGACGACAGTAAAAAAAATAAGAATGTCTACTTGGTAAAAAATCACGAATGAAACCATTTATCAAATGATGACATTCCGTCTTGGCATGAGCACAATAAAGACAGAAATAAAGTTATAGGCTGAAAGAGCTATAAAGACAAATCATGCAAGTAATTCGCTAGAGACAAACGCCGCGATGGTAAGTTTTTTAATCCTTGTCTCTCATATAATATGCAAAAAAAAAAGAATTATTTTTTTCTTAATAAAATCTGGGGCATTTTATTTTATTTTAAAATTGGTCAATGTACTAATAAAAATAAAATAAAATAAAATAATATTAAATAATAATAATATAAGTAAAAAAAAAATAACCCCTATCATCATTTTTATGTCTTCACAGGGCACAATAATCCCTGGTTGCATATAGGGCACAATAAACCCTATTTTATTTTCCATGTCTCACATGGCACAATAACCCCTAGTTGCATATAGGGCACAATAACCCCTATTTTATTTTTCATGTCTTCACAGGGCACAATAATCCCTGGTTGCATATAGGGCACAATAACCCCTATCCTATTTTTCATGTCTTCACAGGGCACAATAACCCCTGGTTGCATATAGGGCACAATAACCCCTATCCAGTTTTTCATGTCTTTGCAGGGCACAAAACCCCTGGTTACACATAGGGTACAATAACCCCTATTTTATTTTTCATGTCTTAACAGGGCACAATAACCCCTGGTTGCGTATAGGGCACAATAACCCCTATTTTATTTTCCATGTCTCACAGGGCACAATAACCCCTGGTTGCATATAGGGCACAATAACCCCTATTTTATTTTTCATGTCTTCACAGGGCACAATAACCCCTGGTTGCATATCGGGCACAATAACCCCTATTTTATCATTTTTTCTTCACAGGGCACAATAACCCCTGAATTGCATATAGGGCACAATAACCCCTATCATTTTTATGTCTTCACAGGGCACAATAACCCCTGGTTGCATATAGGGCACAATAACCCCTATCTTATTTTTCATGTCTTCACAGGGCACAATAACCCCTATTATTTTTTTTATGTCTTCACAGGGCACAATAACCCCTGGTTGCATATAGGGCACAACAACCCCTATCATTATTTTTCATGTCTTCACAGGGCACAATAACCCCTGGTTGCATATAGGGCACAATAACCCCTATTTTACTTTTCATGTCTTCACAGGGCACAACAACCCCTGGTTGCATATAGGGCACAATAACCCCTATCCTATCTTTTTTTTCATGTCTTCACAGGGCACAATAAACCCTGGATTGCATATAGGGCACAATAACCCCTATCATTTTTCCATGTCTTCACAGGGCACAATAACCCCTGGTTGCATATAGGGCACAATAACCCCTATCTTATTTTTCATGTCTTCACAGGGCACAATAACCCCTGGATTGCATATAGGGCACAATAACCCCTATCATTTTTTTCTGTCTTCACAGGGCACAATAACCCCTGGTTGCATATAGGGCACAATAACCCCTATCCTATTTTTCATGTCTTCACAGGGCACAATAACCCCTGGATTGCATATTGGGCACAATAACCCTATCATTTTTTTCATGTCTTCACAGGGCACAATAACCCCTGGTTGCATATAGGGCACAATAACCCCTATCCTATTTTTCATGTCTTCACAGGGCACAATAACCCCTGGATTGCATATAGGGCACAATAACCCCTATCATATTTTTTATGTCTTCACAGGGCACAATAACCCCTGGTTGCATATAGGGCACAACAACCCCTATTTTATTTTTCATGTCTTCACAGGGCACAATAACCCCTGAATTGGATATAGGGCACAATAACCCCTATCATTTTTTCTTCTTCACAGGGCACAATAACCCCTGGATTGCATATAGGGCACAATAACCCCTATTTCATTTTTATGTCTTCACAGGGCACAATAACCCCTGGTTGCGTATAGGGCACAATAACCCCTATTTTATTTTTCATGTCTTCACAGGGCACAATAATCCCTGATTGCAATTTGGGTACAAAACTCCCTTTTGTCTTATTTTTTTTTTTACATTCTGTAATAGGCTATACAAACATTATTTTTAATATTAGTATTGACTTTTATAGCAACTAGGTAGAAAATTTTGTTTTGTGTGCAGGTTTCTACACAGTACACAAATTTGTAGTTCAAAAATAAAAGAATTCATCCTTTCAAGAAAATAAGTTTTCAAGAATATCATGCGGAAGAACGTCAGTAGCTGAAGTCAAGTCATGAAGTTTCAAGTCTTAAACTCAGAAGTCCAGAGCAAATTTCGGAATAGATGAACCTACCCAAAGAGGGTGAAGCGATCTCTGAGAATCCAAAATGAAGACTTAGCACTATCGGAATAGATAGGATTTCATATATTTCCTTCTGCATTTTGTTTTTTTATGTAATAGCTGGAGCTACGAACCAGAATCTCGACAAAACCTCACTCGACTACCTAACTCATTGAAACTACGCCTGACTCCTTATCATCTCAACATATGATAGGTAGTTTTTAAAAGTTAGGACACAGTCAAACCTCTTCTCTACTATAAATTTTTCGCATAAATATTTCAGTAAAAAATTAGTCACATTGTTCACGTCTTTGCATGAAAACTCTTCATGTTTTCAAGCAAAGAGGGGCATACTGTGAACACCTAATTTTTTACCAAAATATAAAGAGTCAAACACCAATTTTTTTTAAAAAGGTTATATTTAAAATAAATAAAAAATAAATAAATTGTGTAAATTACTTTAATGATAAAAATTATGAATTTATGGTATTTGTTTTAAATCTTCAACTTTTAATTAGTTTAAAAATAATGGTAGAAGAAGAAAAAAAGGGGAGTCCTAAATATTCAAATTACCTTCCCCTTTATCCTAATTATTCCCAACTTCCTAACTTATTTTACTAAAAAATCTCATCCCATTTTTTTTTCTTTTTCTTCTTTTTCTCTTTGGACGTTTGTTGCACTTTTTTTTTTATATTTTTTTAATTTTCTATTATTATTATTTATTTATTTTATATCTATCCTTATCTCAACCCCAATTCCCTCAACAATATTTCAAATTAAATCCTAATCCAACTCTATTAGGTTCCTTTTAATTAGCACCAAACTCTCAGCCAAATTATTATAAAAACACGTTCAGTTGAGAAGGAGAGAAAAATTCACAGATACACAGATATAGAAAAATACACAAATACACAGATACACAAACAGACAGATAAAGAAAAAAAAAAGCAAAGACAGAAAAAAAAATGAGTTATTTCTTTTGAGAATTAAGCTAGAGTTAGAGATTTGATCGTGATTCCGAATTCGTGGATAACAGCTCGCTTTGTGGTATCAATTTTCGCAGCGAGGTAACTATAAATTCTCGCATGATTTAAATAATATTACTTCTATGAAAAGTTGATTTCAATAGCATGAAATACTTCAAATCACATGTATTATATTGATTATTGTTACATTGTTATTATTATTATGTTTTTTTAGATACATTTTGCAATTTATGTCTATTTTTGTTGAATTTATTGTAGACTTGTTAGATTAGGATATAAAAATAATAATTAATAAATAATTTTTTAAAATAAATAAATAAATAAATTATCTAAGTAGAATTCTCATAGAAATAAATTTTATTTAGAGATTATTATTATAAACTAATAATAATAATAATAATAATAAAAGAAGAAGTAAAATTTGAGAAATTATATAAAGATAACAAAAGAATAATAAAAAAAAGCATAAAACAACGAAAAAAAACAGAACTTTTTAAAACAAAAACAGAAACAGAAAATTAAAAAAAAACGTGAAAAAATGAAAAATCAAAAAAAAAAAAAAGGAAAGAGAGAGAAGCAGAAGGAAAAATAGATAAATAAAACAAAAGTGGAAAAAGAAACTTATAAAAATATACAATTATTAAACAAAGGGTAAAAAAAAAAAAGAACGTAAAAAGAAAGATTTATATAAACTTTTCTAAAAGAAAGTAAAACAATATTATAAATAAACAAAAAAAAAAAAAACAAAAGAAAAACAGAGCTAATTAAAAAATAAAAACAAAAATTAAAAAATAGAAAAAAAATGAAAAAAAGAAACAGAATGTTGTTGAAAAAATTTTTTTTAAAAAAAAGGGTAACTAAAAACGTACAAAAAAGAAAAATGAAAAAAAAATGAAAATGAAAAGAAAAAAAAAAAAAAAAAAGAAGAGAGAGAAAATAAAAATAAAAATATAGAGAACAAGAAATTAAAAAAAAAGAATGAAAAAAAAAGTAAAAAAAAGAGTAACAAAAATTAGTTAAAAAAAATAAAAAAAAGAGAGAAGAAAACAGATTTTATAAAACAATAATAAAATAAAAAAAATAAAACAGAAAGTTAATTTAAAAAAAAAAAAGAAAGAAAGAAAGGAAACTAGGAATAAAATAATAATAAAAAATTTAACAAAAACCTAAGTTTTTTTTATAAAAATAAAATAAAAAATAAAGACCCTTTAAAATAAATAAGCTAGTTTAAAATAAGTTTATAATAAATCTGAAAATAAATAACAATTTTATTATTAAGTTAAATAATACAGTGTCCAAAAATTAAGTTAAGTCATACTAAAATCAATAAAGCGACCGTGGTAGAACCACGGGACTCGAGGGGTGCCTAACACCTTCCCCTCGGTCAACAGAATTCCTCACCCGAATTTCTAGTTCGCAGACCAATAAAATAGAGTCAAATTTCCTTTTGATTAGGGATTTAAATAAGGTGACTTGGAATACCAAAACTCAATTTTAAGTGGCGACTCTGAATAATAATTATCCCTTTTCAAAATGTCACTTTAATTGGAAAAACTCTTTTTCTTTCGAAACAAATAAAAATTCAAAATAAAATAAAATAATGAGAGAAAAAAAAAAAGGGGTGTGACAACGAGATGAAATTTCATACTCTTCGAAAATCATGTTTTGAGAATTTTAAATCGTGATTTGGGATTTTTTCAAATTTTTTTTTTTGATCTATTAGTTTATATTTTGTAACAGTTTCACATTTATATCTATTAACTATTTATTTCACATGCAAATAAAATTTATAATTTTTAAACCATTAGCATCTCGTATATTGATTATTCTCACTAATACAAAATTTATTATTACTTTAAATTAATTTCTACTTGAGATTAACTTATATTTACTGACGGTGGACAAAAAATAAACTATCAGTTCATTTTTTAGAAATACTATGTCATTTATATTCACTAATTCATTATTTTTTTTGTTAAATTTATTTATCTAACTAAATTGACGGACAAGTAGCTCAAAATAACAATGTTGCTTCATCTTCATAGTCATATGAACGAGAATTACAAGTTTAATGTAAAAAAAATAAAAAAGATTTTTTCATACCATGTGGAAGTACTGTATTAAAAATTAGTATACCACAATTTATATATATTTAATTTTTTATTTAATTAAAGTTTGATCAATAAAATGTTGTATATTCTTATAAGAATATCTTTCTCACTCTGTGATAGTGTACTATGAGATTTCATAAATTTTTAATTATTTGATAAAATTATATAAAAAAATTGAGACAATTTTAATAATGTTACAAATTATGAGATTTTTATATGAATAAAAAAACATACGACATAAAAAGTTCAAATCACATATCTATCAAAACTTAACTTCTCATAATTTCATATCAGGATTTTTAAATAACGATTTTATATCGCACAGTCTAGCGGACCCAGAATATATAATGTCATGACAGTTCAATTGGTTTGTTGTCAAAATTCCATAAGTTATGTAAAATATTTGATGGACGCAATTGCATGGCTCACGTATATAAATGTATAAAAACCCACGCATAAATACGTATACACGACGCACAAAAATATTTAAAAAATTATTTTTTTAAGAAATTACTTTTATATCAACCCTAAGTTAATACTTTTATTTTATATTAACTGAAATTTTTGAGGATTTTTCAATGTTCAAAACAATTGAATTGTTCATCAAAGTTTAAATTGGGTTTGAATTTCTTTTATTCCTTCATCTATTGAATATTTTTTTTTCCAAGAGATAAATTACAGTATTAATAAAGTTATATTTATGATTTGAAAGAGGATAATGATGAAAAATTATGATTCAAATTATGTCCTTAATAAGGTGCATTGCGCTACAAATTAAATTAATATGAAATAGAGAGAGTACTTTTTGAGTCGGATACATTTCTTAAGAAAATCGTTATTCCTAGAAAATACTCCCTCCGCTCATTATTATTTATCACGATTCATTTTATGATAATTAATTTCATCAATTTTTGAAACTGAATTAAATTAAATCAACATTTAAATTTTAAATGTAGATGATAGAAAATTAATTTATTAGTGTGTATATGAGTTTGACCCAAAAAGTATTAATTTCTAAATTTTATTGGACCAATACTTTATTGATTTATTTATTTATGATTTTAGGATATTTTTCATATATTTTTATCTATATATATTTTTAAAAATATTAAACTCAATTAAAACATCTATGTCGACATTGACCCTAGGCCTAAAGACAATACCTAGGATCATCATTTTGGTAAACATTATTACGGTTTTGAAAATTCCCAAAGGTCCTGTATTTAATCATCATAGCTAAATAAAACTATGAATGATTGGATAACAAAAAATATAGGATTATTCATTTCACGCTGGATATATGATTTTATGTTAATTTTATATTACGAGATGAAATTTCACATTCTTCGAAAATCATGTTATGAGAATTTCAAATTGTGATTTGGGATTTTTTAAAAAAAAATTGATCTATTAGTTTATATTTTGTAACAGTCTCACATTTATATTTATTAACTATTTATTTCACATGCAAATAAAATTTATAATTTTAAACCATTAGCATCTCTTATATTGATTATCCTCACTAATATAAAATTTATTATTAGTTTAAATTATTTTTCTACTTGAGATTAACTTATATTCACGGTTGGTGGACAAAAAATTTCTACTTTGTCATTTATATTCACCAATTCATTATTTTTTTTGTTAAATTTATTTATCTAACTAAATTGACCGACAAGTAGCTCAAAATAACAATGTTGCTTCATCTTTATAGTCATATGAACGAGAATTACAAGTTTAATGTAAAAAAAAAAAAGAATCTCATACCATGTGGAAGGACTATATTAAAAATTAGTATACCACAATTTATATTATATATTTAATTTTTTATTGAATTAAAGCTTGATCAATAAATCTTGTATATTCTTATAAGAATATCTTTCTCACTTTGTGATAGTGTACTATGAGATTTCATAAATTTTTAATTATTTGATAAAATTATATAAAAAATTGAGATAATTTTAATAATTTTACAAGTTATGAGATTTTTATATGAATAAAAAAACATACGACATAAAAAAGTTCAAATCACATGTCTATCAAAACTTAACTTCTCATAATTTCATATCAGGATTTTTAAATAACGATTTTATATCGCACAGTCTAGCGGACCCAGAATATATAAAGTCATGACAGTTCAATTGGTTTGGTGTCAAAATTCCATAGGTTATGTAAAATATTTGATGGACGCAATTGCATGGCTCACGTATATAAATCTACAAAAACCCACGCATAATGACGCAAAAATATTTATAAAATTATTTTTTTAAGAAATTATTTTTATATCGATCCTAATTTAATACTTTCTCTATTTCATATTAACTGAAATTTTGAGGATTTTTCAATGTTCAAAACAATTGAATTGTTCATCAAAGTTTAAATTGGGTTTGAATTTTTTTTGTTCCTTCATCTGTTGGATATTTTTTTTCTAAGAGATAAATTACAGTATTAATAAAGTTATATTTATGATTTCAAGAGGATAATGATGAAAAATTATGATTTAAATTATGTCCTTAATAAGAGTGCATTGCGCCACAAATCCAATTAATATGAAATAGAGAGAGTACTTTTTGAATCGAATACATTTCTTAAGAAAATCGTTATTCCTAAAAAATACTCCCTCCGCTCATTATTACTTATCACGATTCATTTTATGATAGTCAATTTCATCAATTTTTGAAACTAAATTAAATTAAATCAACATTTAAATTTTAAATGTAGATGATAGAAAATTATATGTATGATACCATAAGTGACAATTTTTCTCATATTAAGATGTTGAAAAATATACCTCTTAAAATATTGATCAATCAAGTCCATATAATCTAACTCTAAAAAAGTGATTTGACAAATAAAAATTAACGAAGAGAAATGATGTATATTTTTTCTTACTTAGCCTTTGATAAATACTTTTCAAATATGTAATGGCTACATATTTTGATTATGTATATAAAGTTCTAGTTGTTTAAAAGTTAAAAATTGAAAGAACACAATTAGTGCCGTCTTTATCATAAAAAAACATCAATTATTTGAAATAAAAGAAAATAAAATAGAGACAATAATTATTTTAAAATAAATGAATAATAAATAGGTTCACAATCAAGTACTCTTTTTAACGTGGATAGAACATTGCATTGAAATTACATGTTTAAATTATGTACATTCATGAAAAGAACCTAATTTATATTCTCAACTACTTAGAAAATGAAAAAAAAGGACTCTTTTGGTGGTGTGCCACCCCTATTAAAGGACATAACGATAAATCTATCTCGCGTTTTTGAAGTTTGAAATCCTTCATTGATTATCAATTTAAAATCTGATTGAATTTTAAAATGTGAATGATCGATAACATGTAAGATGAGGACCCCTACTTTCCTACGCAGAGGCGGAGCTAGGTGGTGTTATGGGTTCGGACGAATCCACTAGCTTTTTCATAGATTCTATATTTATACTGGAAAATGAAAAAAAAGTACCTCTAGTAAAATTAATTGATGGTGATCACGGCTAAAGAAGAAAATATTTTTCACACTAGAGTTATGGGTTCGAACCTCAAGCGCCCTCTCTTTTGTTTTTAAAAGGAAATTTAAAAGATCTCCAAACTCTTAAAGTGTTTTTGGTATGAAGGAAAACATTTTTTCAATTTTCTCATGTTTGGTTGGGGCAAAAGTTTTGGAAAATGTTTTTCAAATCAACTCATTTTCCTCAAAATTAAGGAAAATGACTTCCCTTCAAAAATTAAGGAAAACATTTTTCAAAACTCTCCTCCAATTTTAAATTACATTTTTAAAAAAAAAACATCAATTTTTTTTAAAATAAAAAATATATTCAATTTCAAAATTTTATTTTTTCACCCGATCCCTGACCACCCTCCCCCAGCCCCCCCACCCCCCCAAAAAATAAAAAAAAATTAATTTTGCTTTTTAATAATTTTTTCAACTTCAATTTTTTATTTCTAAGCTCCTACCTCCCCCCTGGCCAGCCCCCCTACCCAACCCCACCCTCACCCCCCCTCCCACCAAAAAAAATTAATTTTGCTTTTTAAAAATACTATCAACTTCAAATTTTTATTTTTTCACTCCTACCCCCTCCCCCTGCCTCCACCCACTACCCACCATCCTACCACCCAAAATAATTGTCTTTAAAAAATATTTTCAATTTCACTCTAGTAAAAATAGAAGATGTTCCTCAAAAATATTTTTCATTCACAAATCAAACACTAAAAATCATTTCCGAAAAATATTTTCTACTCATCAACCAAACATGAAAAAATAAATCCAAAATTTACTTGTCTTCCAGGAAAACATTTTCCTTCGTACCAAACACAACCTTAATCTTGGCTCCACCTCTAGTCCTACACACATTCCTCTCACAAGAAGCAGAACATCAAAGATACATGATACATAGCTATTGTCCAATTAATATCTTAACTTTTCATACCACCTAAAAAAGTAATGGTGGAGTTTCATCGATTGTAAGTAATATTTATAATAGTATTGCGTTCTAAATATATATTTCAGAATATAACTCTTCAACAATATTAAGGTCCTGATTGTTCCACTTTTAGATATAAACTCCTTTTAATGATCATACTTTTTGAGATATTATCCACTCAAAAAAATCGATTTTAAAAAATCTAAATTTCAACAATATTAAGATCCTTCAAAATTCAGTGTCTTGAATTAATATATTTTCAGCTTCAATGATACACTTATCATTTGATCATTTTTTGTAAAGCAAATCAAGTTATCAAACCATAAGAGTGACTATTGATAGAGCAAATGATGCAAGAGATAATGGTCTATATAAATAATAATTAAGATATTGGATTATACTTGGTAAAATAGATGATCTAAAGATATTTTGTTCGATTTTAAAAGGTGTAAATGGATAATCAAGAGTTGTAACTTTAATGAAACATTATGACTTTATAAATTGTGATTTTTATGAACCTTTTCAAAAGATTGTGACTTTTTCGATAAAGCACAATGAATTTGTTCACATTATCTTTTGTTGTCAATAAATAGAGGGATTTCCTCTCATTTAAAAAAAATAAAAAAATTCTAGACTTCTTCTACACTACTAGATCTAGTATTCCAAATATATTTCAATGTCGTTGAGTGGTTCGCTGACATTGTAGTTATAGGTATCGATACACCGTTTGAGTAAGATCGTTCTATCCTGGGAGGATATATTCTATTAACCTTGGATACTTGAGGGGAATAAATTTCTTAAGGGGACACTGTGCATTCAGTGGACTCGATTTTTTTCTTTGAGAAAAATATTTTGTATGTTATTTCTAATTTGTTTCTAATTCATTATATCTACTGATTTTAATTTTCTAGTTTTGAAAATATACTTTAAATTTCGTTGTTTCTTATCAAGTTCTTCAAAAAATTATTCTAAGTATCTTAGGAAAACATTTAACTACTGTATTATCCATTTATTTATAAGGACATTTATTAGCCTGTTTATTATCAGTTTTATCATTCTTCTAGATCTAACGTATAAAAATATTATCATGGATAGCGGAAAATATTGAATTATCTATTTCACGCTAGATATGTGATATCATGTTAATTTTATATCATGAGATAAAATTTCATATTCTCCAAAAATTATATTTTGAGAATTTAAAATCATGATTTGGAATTTTTCAAATACAAAAATTGATCTACAAGTATGTATGTATGTGTGTGTATATATATACATATATATATTATTTTAAAAAAAAAAATCAACTCCACATTTATGTCTACTACTCCCTCTATCTCTATTTAGTTGTCCATTTTAGAAAAGACACACATATTAAGATAAAAATAATTAACATAGTAAAGTTAGAATTTTACCCTTATTAATTACATGTACAAACAAAACTTCACTTCCCTTTCAGATTTTATCTTATAATTTCATATCATAATTTTAAATAGTGGATTTATATCGCATGATTAAACGGGCCTAAATATATAAAGTTACGTACAATTCAATTGGTTTGTTGTCGAAATTCCATAGGTTATGTAAAATATTTAATGGATGCAACTATATGGCTCACGTCATTCGTATATGCAAAATGTCATTTTCCTTAAATTAATGTACAAAAACCCCATGTATCAATACGTATATATACACTTGAAAATATATTTAAAATTTATCGATTTTTATATCGATCGTAAATTAATACTTTCTTGCTTCATATTAACTGAATTTTTGAGGATTTATTCAAGTACAAAATAATAGAATTGTTCAAAGTTTAAGATCAATGTTCGAATTTTTTTTATATTTGTTCTTTCATTTATTGAATCTTTATATTTTCTAAGAAATAAAGTATCACTTATAAAGTTATATTTTTGATTTCACAGAAAATAATAGTGAAAAGTTATGATTTAAACTATGTCCTTAAATATTTTTCTTAATACATATACATTGCCGTTACATATTTATTGATATGGAATAGAGGGGTTACTTATTAGGTTGGATATATTTCTTAAGAAAACTATTCATACTATTCATTCCTACAAAATACTCCCTCCACTCGCTATTACTTATCACGGTTCATATTATGATAGTCAATTTAATTAATTTTTGAATTAAATTAAATTAATTCAATATGTAAATTTTAAATTTAAATGATAGAAAATTATATGTAAGATATCATAATTAAGTTACAATTCTTTCTTATATTAAAATGATGAAAAATATACATATTGAGATGTTGATCGATCAAGTACATGTAATTTAACTCTAAAGAAGTGACTTGACAAGTAGAAGTTAACAAAGAGAACAATATATACTTTTTTACTAACTTAGCCCTTAATAAATACTTTTCAAATATGTAACTCTTTAATGGTTATATATTTTTATTATGTATGTAAAATTGTCGTTATTAAGAAAAGTAAAATTGATAGAACATAATTAATGCAGTCTTTATCATCAAAAAACATCAATTATTTGAAATAAAATAGAAACATTAATTATTATAAAACAAATGAATAATAAATAGGTTCACAATCAAGTACTCTTTTTAACGTGAATAGAACATTGTACAGAAATTACATGTTTAAAATATGTACATTCATGACTAAGAACCTAATTTACATTCTCAACTACTTAGAAAATGAAAAAAATAATCTTTTGGTGGTGTGCCACCCCATTAAATGACATAACTTTGTATTTATCTCGCGATTTAGAAGTTTGAAACCCTTCGATTGAGCATCAATTAAAAATTTAATTGAATTTTAAAATATAGATAATTGATAACATGTGAGAGGACCCCTACTCTCCTACGTAGAAGCGAAGCTAGATGGGGTTCATGGGTTCAAACAAATTCATTATTTTTTTCATAAATTCTATATTTTTATTGAAAAATTAAATAAATACCATTAATTAAATTAATTGATCCATAACTTTTGAGATATCGTCCCCTTAAACAAAGCTCGTTTTAAAAAATCTAAATTTCAAACTTGAACTCCAAGATCCTTCAAATTTCAGTGTCTTCCTATAATGTTTTCTACTACTCCCTTCCCTTTATGTTTCTCAATTTTCAATTAATGGATAAATATATTTTCAGCTTCAAACAATACACTTATCATTTCACTTTTTCTAAAGTATATCAATGTAATGATCCGGACTCAAAAGGTCATTTTTGATAATTTTTAATAGGCATTTAACTTTAGTTAATTGATTTGTGCGTAATTTGATTTTTTTTTTATAATAATGGATCAAGTCTGAATTATTAAAATAAATTGCTGGGGATTATTACTTTTAATACATAATTAATTTAAAAAAGAAAAAAGAAAGAGGCGGATGAAAATCTGACCTCTTTCAAATCAAGATTCTTCCTAAAATTTATACATATCATAGTTTATGTTATTATTAAGGGATATTGCTGAAAATTATTTTGTTTTTTTCTTAGAAAAGAGACAAAATAGTCTCATCATCTTATTTGCCAACATTTAATCATGAAGAGGCATATTTGCGGTAATAATGAGTGCAAAATTAATTTGGGTTACTATAAATATAGACAAATTGTATTTTGACATTAATTAATTTAATTTATGTTTAGTTGCTACAGGATTTGTCATTAAACATGAAATAATATTCTTAATTTTCTCTCTTTTTGTTAGTGAGAGTTTCAAAGTTTCTAAGGCCATTAAATTAAAGTAAATGATGACAAAATTAATGGAGCAAGTTTTAAGGAGTTTTATTTTTTAATATTTTGTATATTATTCCTTCTTTTTCAGTGTTAAGAATTAAGAATGGGGTATACATTATGCTGTAAGTTGTGTAGGTTTTGTGATATTCAATTATAATTTTATTCTTCTTTTATTTTCTTATGGTCTGATGAATCAAATGTTAATATATATAGGTTGGGTGATTGACTATTGGTAGTGTTATGCATATTGCTGGAAAATTGGAAGAAAAAAAAAGACAAAATATTTGTCTAAAAGGGAAATTATTTAAGCCATGGTGAATTGTGCTCGTGGGTCCTGTGAAATTATTATGACTAAATTATGATTGTCATATAGTAATTAGGAATTAGGAGAAGTATATCCAATGGGGGCATACGAATATTGTGTCACGACCCAATTCGAGCCGCGAGTGGCACCCACACTTACCCTCCTATGTGAGCGAACCAACCAATTTCAACCCCAACATTTCAATATAATATCAACAGAAAGTAATGCGGAAGACTTAAACTCATTAATAAAATCAATTCAATAAACTTCTAAGAACTCAACATCTATTATTCCCCAAAATCTGGAAGTCATCACCACAAGAACATCTATGATCAAATTACTAAACTAAGAGTATTCTAAGAAGCTAAAATAAATAAAAAGCAGCTAGTCCATGCCGGAAGTTCAAGGCATCAAGACATGAAGAGGAAGATCCAGTCCAAGCTAGAAGCATTAGCTCACCCTGAAATCCGGTGTAATGAAGACTGGCTAGAGTTGCGGTTGAGTTGAAGACGACGGTCCGTTTGCTGCATTCCACAAATAACAAGTAAAGAAACATACAAGTAGGGGGTCAGTACAAACACAAGTACTGAGTAGGTATCATCGGCCAACTGGAAATAGAGAACAGTATATATCAGATAATATCATAAATCAACTACAATACTCAACATGTAGCAACAACAAGTACTATAAACATTAATAAGTACCGCCAAGTTCACCCATGAGGACTCAAGCCTTAATACCATACTCATTTTGGAATTAGGTTCATTAGATTGAGTATATTAACATCTTTCAAGATTCATTATCTTTAATTCTCTCGTGTCGGTACGTGACACTCCGCTCCCCTACTACTATGTGTCGGAACGTGACACTCCGATCCCCTAATTCTACGTGTCGGTTCGTGACACCCGATCCCCTAATTCTACGTGTCGGTTCGTGACACCCGATCCCCTAATTCTACGTGTCGGTTCGTGACACCCGATCCCCTAATTCTATGTGTCGGAACGTGACACTCCGATCCCCTAATTCTACGTGTCGATTCGTGACACCCGATCCCCTAATTCTATGTGTCGGAACGTGACACTCCGATCCCCTAATTCTACGTGTCGGTTCGTGACACCCGCTCCACTAATCTCATTCTATCAATTCATCAATCCTTCTTTTACACCAAGGCATCATCAATCTCATTACTTTAGTTTATCAAGCCTTCTTATACCAAGGCATCATCAATCTCATTACTTTAGTTCATCAAGCCTTCTCTTATACCAAGGCATCATCATTAACAAAGAGATTAGGGTTTTTCAAGATTTATGATTCAATAGCTTCATCATGCTTATTTTATCACAATTAGATAATCACATTCATGCAAGCATACAATTAAGCATATAGCAGGGTTTACAATACTACCAATACATATCATTCGCTATTAAGAGTTTACTACGAATAGCATAAAAACCATAACCTACCTCCACCGAAGATTCGTGGTCAAGCAAGCAATTTCCCAAAGCTTCGTTTTTCCTCTTCGTTCGTATCTCTCTCGATCGATCGTTCTCCCTCTCTTTGTTCTTTCTATTTTTCTTATTCAAATCCTCTTTCTTTTACCCTAATTAGTATATAATTAAGTATAAAAGATGAGGAATTAACCCACTAATTAACTCAAGGTTATCTCTTTTAACCCCCAAGTAATTAAACTATTAACATTAACCCACTAACTTTATAATTAAAGCAGGAATAGTCCAAAACGCCCCTTAAATTACTTAACACAAATCCGACCCAGCCTGGGATTACGCAGCCTGTGACGGCCCATCGTGCCTGCGACGGTCCGTCCTGCTGCTTCCGTCACAGAGTTCAGAGACTAAACTTTCACTAAAGGATCTGTGACGGCCCGTCACGCCTATGACGGTCCGTCCTGCCATTCTGTCACGAAGTTCAGAGAGTCAATTTTAGTACCCAAATTTCAGAATTCTAAGTGTTTTTGAACGAGACCCCCTCAACGGTCCGTCGTGCCCATGAAGGTCCGTCGTGGGTTCCGTCGACTCAGACAGTTTTTCCAGAATTAAAATCTGCTGCTCAAAACGACTAAACAGGTCGTTACAATTTGGGGTTCATAGGTGGTGCTCTTTTTGTGAATGGTTGGTGATTCGGCTTAAATTTATATTATTATCACATTATGAGTGAAATTTGATATATTAGGATAGGTAATTAAATATTAGATCTATCTTATCATATGAATATCATTTGAATTATGATATTGGAAAATTGAGATTTAATCCTAGACTTGGAATTAAAATATGATAGTTGAAATAATAATTGACATCAAGAATTATGAACTTGATAAATATATGGGTGTTGTTAGTTTCAAGACTTTATTGTGAATATATACTTGAATAGATTGCATCGGTTCGGAAGTTCAACGGAAAGAGAAGGCTCAAGTCCTAGAGTGATTATTCGATTGGTTAAGGCAAGTGGATTTCTGAACCCTTGTTAAGCGTATGAAATTCGTGTATTTCCTTGTGTAATGTTTGAGATTGATTTGGAGGCCTATTGCTTATTTGTTGATGTTGTATTACAGTTGCATCGTTGTGAATTGTTCCTTGTTATCAAAATGGTTATTTTCCTCATTGTTCGTTTGAGCATGTCATTTGCATTGCATCTGAGACATGTGTGTGATAAGAGGATGTACCATTTCGATGGTCGTATCGCGCATCACGATGGATTTATATTTCGAGCGACGTATCGCGCTGCGATGGTTACTATTATCGAGGGTCATATCGCATGCCGCGATGGATGCATGGACAGTTATATCCCGCATGGGTCCCAGACTGAGAAACAACGGGTGTCTATCATTAGAGCAGTCATACATCACAATACTTGACATTGCATTTTATGGTGTTGCACATTTTATAATTGATGAACTAAAACTCGTGTTTTGTTGATCTTGTGAGTGCTTTTCTGTGAAACTTGTGACCGTTGAAGTTTGAGATGTTATTGAAAATACGTAACCTGTTGGAGTATTGTTGTTGGGGTGTGTGCTTTGTAAATTGTGAACTGTTAGGTTGGGCTGGTTTTATACAAGTTATAGTGTGGAGGTTCGGATAGGGTGTAAGGAGTACCCACATTTTGTTCTCTAATCTTGTGTTTAGAGGTTTGCTTGTTGAGTACTGTGTGGTTTAATACTCAGCCCTTGCTTTGACAAATTTTTGTAGGTTAGAAGCTCGGATCTTCGTGATACCTTCCATTCTCTTTGTTTCCAAGACATCTTGTGGAGGATTGTGAGGTAGCTGCTTGCACTATAACAAAAGCGATTTTTAGCAGCATTAAATATTGACACTAATAAAGAGTGCTAAAGTTTTTATCGGCATTAGTTAATTGCCATTAGAACGAATGTCGCTAAATGCTTTAGGTACATATACAAAGAGTGACAATTGCCGCTAAAAAACATATTTAGCGGCAATTAAAAATTAAATGCCGCTAATGGTCAATTTTGTTGTAGTGTTGTCATCTCAGCGAACCTTCTTACTCTAGCTTATGACTTTATTTTTACTTGAAAGACAACTTCATTTTAGACTCGTGTTTTATTTCAATTCTAGTATTTACATTAGAGGCTTGTGAACATGACAACCTTGTTTTGGGGATTGAATTAAGTTAACTTATTTTCGTCATAGATACTGTTATTGGACTTTTGTTTATTTCTGCACTTTGTTAGATGTTGAGTTTTAGGCTGATTTGTCTTGGTGGGATAAAACGAGTGTCATCACACCCGTTTTTGGGTCGTGACAATCAAGTTATTAAATCATAATAATGACTATTGATAGAACAAATGATGCAACCGAAAAAAAAGAATTAATTAATGGTCTATGCAAATAATAATTAAGATATTGGATTATACTTCGTACATTAGATCATTTAAAGACATTCTGTTGGTGTTTAAAAGATGTAAATAGATAATAAAGATTGGTAACTTTTATAAGGAGTTGTGACTTTTATGAAAAAATTGTGACTTTTATGAAAGACTATGACCTTTCCGAAAATTTTTAACTTTTTCAAAGGATTGTCACCTTTTCGATAAGGCGATAATAACTATATGTTCATACTACCCTTTGTTGTTTATAAAGATATGTAACAACTATTTAACTACTATATTATCTATTTAGATGTAAAGGCATACCATTGGTTCTTTCATTTGAAGGAAAAAACTATCTTATTATATATATATATATATATATATATATAATATATATATATATATATATATATATATATATATCTATATATATATATATATAATATATATATATATAGGGAGACGTACGAGTAAGATGGGAAGGGAGACAAGCGAGATAATAATGTATCCAGATACATGTAAATTCAGTTCTTTACAAGGTGAGGACGTGAATCGAGGCGTTTACTTAGCATAGGGCGAGACGTAAGCCTCGGGACGTGGAGCGTAAGCCCTGTGAATCTTTAAAATTTTAATTTATAATATAGTATAATAATGTAGTAACACAAAATTATAAAAATAAGTCAATAGTTTGAAATAATTACAAATATGGTTAAATAAACTAATAGAAGATAAAAGTTCTAATATCTTCACTTTCTAATAATAAAAGAATCGTTATTTCTCGAAAATATTTATCCATCATACCTACATGATTTACCCCATAAAAGAAAAAAATACATAAAATTTCTCCTGAACTTGACAGCGAAACTTATTTTAGTACTTTAATTTTACGAGTAATTATTTACCCCTTCCCCCTCTCCCTTTGTCTCTTTACAAGTGAATTTGAATACACCAAACAATTGACGTGGCAACTCTACAAATTTACTGCGCGTAAATACCAAAAATTAAAGAGAAAAAAGAAGCCTCACCCTCTTATTTTCTCTTCAACTTTGCTGCCTCAACGACCACTGCATTGCCCCTTTCAACACTTCTTCTTCTTCTTCATTGAACTTTCCATCTTCCTTCTCTTTCTTACTTCAAAATTATTATTTATGGTAGTGTTTGAATATGATGAATTTGAAGCTATTTTTAACGAAAAAACTATAATTTCTTCATTTCAAATTAAATTTTCAATCATTATGTATTTGTCTTAAAAATAGACTGTGTTTCTGTGTGATGATTTTGACATTTTGGATCAATCTTTCAATTGTAGTCGAATTTGTTCAATTGCAATCGTGATTGAGTTGAGGAACAATGATCTTATTTTTTTATTATATTTTTTGCTTTCTAAATTATGAATATATAAAAAGAAACAAAAAACTGAATTAACAAAGTAAAAATTATATAATGTTCTTAGTGGCAATAATGTGGCACTAACAAATCAATGTTGTGACACGTGTGAAATGCATTTGTCATTGTAAGACTGATATTATAATTTTAGGGTGATATTAAATTCACTTGAAAAGAGAGTAGGGGATAAATAATTATTCATAAAGTTAAAGTATTAACGTAAGTTTTGCTTTCAAGTTTAGGAGAATTTTTTTGTATTTTCTCTAATAAAAACACCATTCAATCATGAATAAAAATAAAATTACTTTCAAAATGCTAAATAAAATATAATAATTTTGAGATATACGACAAAACCATGAAGGCCAATGATAAGTAAAAAAATAAAATTTCGTAACGTATTTATAAAAGAAATATTACGTAATATATAATTACTATTTTTTATAATTTGATGCCTCAGATTAACGTATATTTAAGTAATTATTAACTCCTAAATTAGTGAAAATTCTGTAATGATATATCCCTTCATTCATTTTATCTTCTTGTTTTTATTTATCAGAATAATTAATAATGGTTATGTTGTTAATTACAAGTACTTAATATATTTCAATAAGAGAAAAGACATAAACTCACCATTAAAGTTGTTTTGAATTTTTCAAAAAGACATCTTAACTTTGTGGTCCTCTTTGAACAATTTAAAAGTGTTGTAAATATCTTACTTTTCATCCAACCCCAGTTGCAAGAAAAGAAGTGCAATCATGCACCAATGATTATTTGATATGTATTAAATTCTTTTTATTTTTAATTTTTAGTTTCATTGTCATTTATTTTATATTCATTTTTATTCCTCTTTCTTCTTAAACCTTCATTACTCCTCTTTGCTGTAAATCCTCCAAAAATAGCGGTCATTGTCGCTTCAACATAGCCTCTATGATGTTTCCCTCTTACAACACTATTTCCGCCACTAGATCATCACTAAAAAAACCAACTCAACTCTCAAGTTACTAATGTAAGTTAATGGAGTTCTATATTGAGGCCAAAAATAAGAATAAAAATGGAGTTTCTTACTACTCACTAATCAATCTATTAATGGAATTCAAATTTGTTTTTTGTTTTTTTTTCAAAAAAAAAGAGGATTAAAGAAGAAAAAAAACAAAGAAAAGCAATAGACAAGAAAATAAGTGACAAAAATGGATGAAGTAAATTGATCTTCTAAGTTGAAGAAGATGAAGATAAGGTAATTGAGTTTTTGAATTTGGGTGAAGAAGATAGAGGAAATGAATGAATTCGTCAAAGAGAGAGCACCAACGTTGAGCTTGCTTTGAAAAAAAAGTTGAAATCGATTTTAGGGCTATCAATGGCTCATTTCTCTTTAATTTTGGGAAAGATTATGTAAATTAATTAAATAATTAATGGGAAAAGGCCAAATATGCTATCGAACTTTCAAAAAAGTCTCATTTATGTCATCAGTTAAAAGTTTGGCGCATTTATGTCATTGTTGTTAAAGAAAAGGCTCATTCAATGCCATTATTTTCTAACGGTGGTTTCGCAAACCATTTTTGACACATGTCCAATTATAATTCGGCCACGTCATCAATTTTTTTAATAAAAAAATTAGTTCAAATTTTATTTAGAATTTGATTTTTTTATTAAAAAAAATTGATGACTTGGCCAATTATAATTAAACCACGTCATCAATTTATCTAATAAAAATTAATTCAATTTTTTTTTCAGAATTATGATTTTTTATTAAAAAATTGATGACATGACCGAATTATAATTGATCACGTGTCAAAAATGGTTTTGCAAAACCACCGTTAAAAAATAATGGCATGAATGAGTCTTTTCTTTAACGGTAATGATATAAATGAGCCAAACTTTTAATTGATGACATAAATGAGCCTTTTCTGAAAGTTCGATGGCATATTTGAGTCTTTTCCCATAATTAATTAAAGAATAAAATGACACACGGCACTTTATAATTGGTTAATGACAGTGAAACATTGCCTCACGCGCCTCGTGTGTGGTAACAACTCAAACGAGGAAATAAATCAAAATGACTCATTTATAAAGATATTAAATATTTTATAGTTTGATAAGACTTTTTCAAAATTAAAATATTTTAATACAAAAACAATTTTAATGATGATTTTATAATCTTTTCTTATTTTAATAATTAAAACTCTCACAACTCATCTATATTATTTGGGTCAATTTCCTTTGATGTTATTTTCATTGTACGGAATGTACTTGATGAACTGGCACAAATTGATGTATCCACAAAACTCTAAAAAAAAATCTAGTTATATATTTGTATATTATTAGTACTTGTGGTTTTCAAGCCACTAATATATGCTGCCATTTAATTATGTCAAAACATTCAAAAATTATTTGTTGATTTGTCCTTTACTACTTTTAGCAGACCAAAATTTGAAAATTATTAGTTCTTGATTAATCAAATCTAACTTTTATAAAATTGATTTCTCACATAACCACTAAACTAATTAATAATATATATTAGTTATATTATTATAATTTTGGTTTTTTCTTTTCTGTCTTGGTTTATTATTGTTTGTTAATAATAGGAAATATGTATAAGTATCCTTAGATTATTATTGAAATCTCAAAGACACACATTAATTAAATTAAGGTCTTATTATTTCTCTAAATTATTTTTTTGTAATGTTGTGCACCTTTTTGGCTTACATGACATCCAATATCTCTCACACGCTTCAATTACATGGAATAACGGAGTGTGTCACGTAAGACAAAAAATGTTTAATTTTAAAAAGAAAATATTAATTCAGGTGGTAATAGGAAATTAGTTTAGTTAAAGTGTGTTTCTAAGATTTCGCTCATAGACTAGGGGGGTACTTGTGTATTTTTCCTTAATAATAATCCGTCTTAGTATATTGTTTATGACATTTCGATTACCACATGATTTCATGTCACGATACAAAACAAGTGCATGAGTAATACCCATACTTAATCTTCTAGGTGGGCAAATCAACGAATTCAAATTTTAGCTTATACTAATTGTTCAACTAACATAATATAACTATAATACGACAACTCAAAATTTATAAATGTAAGATACAAAGATCCACTATAGTCTATTAAATATCATTTCCAAAATCTGAAAGTCACCATATCAAGATACATTTAATCCTCAAATACTAAGTCTAAAAGTATAAAAAAAAACATAATAAATTAACAAAGTAGTTTGTGTTCGGAAACTTAGGATATCATGCCTAGAGAATCCAACACGAGCTAGCTAAAAGGATGAATAACACACTTGTTGCACTCCACAAAATGAAAAAGAAGAAATATATCAGTAGGGGTTAGTATAAGGTAACATGTATTGAGTTAGATATCATTGATCAATTCAAAATAGAAACTAGTATGAATAAAATAATAACAAGAATCAACTACAACACCTAACAAATGACAGATGACAAATAACATGAACAAGTGACAACAATAATGAAGCAAGTATGTAATTAGTCACTATATCACGACACACACGAAGACTCATGCCTCCACATCACACTCTTTTGGGAAATGAGTTCTTTGAGATTGAATACATTAAGTTATTTTAATATATTTTCCCTTAATGTTAACGTGCCGCAACGTGACACCCGATTTAATAATATCGTATTAGCTCGTGCCACCCCATCCAAGTATATTATGTCGGCTCGTAACACTCAAATTCAACAATATAGTTAACTCATCATTATTTATTATCTCATTTCACTTTCTTAATAATATTTCATCAAACCTTCTTTATTTAACGCATCACTTTAATAAAATAAGTTCAAAATTATAATTTGATAACAAAATAATAATATTAAAAATTGAATCTACTAGTTAAAAATCAACGACAATGACCATGAACCCAATTCAATTGATTCTACCCTATTTTATTAAATATAACATTCAACTTATATTTGTCTCAATCACTTAGTAAGCATTTGCACATCATTATACAATAATGGAAGACAAAGTTTGTCTCCACCAAAATCAACTAGTAACAACGCTATAATCCTAAAACCAGCACCTTTCAATTATAATAATAATTTACTTGAATCCGAGGACTCTTTCACTTATGAAATTTTACAGGATATGTTATAACTACATAAAATTTCATTTTTTTATTGAAGGAAATTAGGATCGAGAGGTAACTTTGTAACATAGTAATTATTAGGTGAACAATCATTTGAAAAATAAAAAAAAAAGTAAAAGTAAAAGTAATTAATTGTATATTTTATTATTTATAAAAGAGACAATCTATACATAGATTAGCCCCAAGTTTTCTAGCTAAAGTCAAATCAATGATTTTCTTTTCAAATTAATAGAATATCTTTTTTCTAGGTAGACTTCTATATATCAATGAAATAAAAGCGGAATCGAAGAAATTTGTTTTTGTCACGACAATCCATCTTGTTTTGTACAATGGAGTTCCTCAGTAAACTAATTTTTTACCAAAATTGTTCAAATACATACTCAAAGACACAAATTCGAAGTTTTATAAAGAATTATTTTGATATAAATCACGTTAAATTTTGTGCTCTTTCTTTTACGTTTTTGCTAACGTAACATCTTATCTCAAAAAAATTATTGGAACATGGAATCAATGGAAATGGAAAAACAAGTTATATATATAATCAATCGATACTCAATTAATATTTCATCATCAAAGAGCAATAAAATCAAGACTTTAGGACTCATTTTGTCACGACCCAAATCGAGCCGCGAGTGGCACCCACACTTATCCTACTATGTGAGCGAACCAACCAATCTAAACCCCAACATTTCAATACAATATAAACAGAATATAATGCGGAAGACTTAAAACTCATTAACAAGATCAATTAATAACTTCTAAAATTTATCAGTTACTATCCCCCAAAATCTGGAAGTCATCACTACAAGAACATCTATCCTCAAATTACTAAATCTAAGAGTATCTAAGAAGCTAAAATAACTAAACATCTAGTCCATGCCAGAACTTCAAGGCATCAAGACGTGAAGAAGAAGATCCAGTCCAAGCTAGAAACAATAGCTCACCCTGAATTCTGGTGTGATGAAGACTGGCTAGAGTTGGGGTTGAATTGAAGTCGACGGTACGTTTGCTGCACTCCACAAATAATAAAGAGAAAACATACAAGTAGGGGTCAGTACAAGGCACAAGTACTGAGTAGGTATCATCGGCCAACTCAAAATAGAAAGCAATATATTTCAAATGATAGTATAAAATCAACCATAAAACTTAACAGGTGACAGCAACAAGTACCATAACCATTAGCCACAACCCAAGCACATCTATGAGGATTCAAGCCTCCACAACATACTCATTTGGGAAATAGGTTCTTTAGATTGAATATATTAACATATTTCAAGATTCCTTCTCTTTACTATCCTGGTGTCGGAACGTGACACTCCGATCCTTATCATACTATCCTGGTGTCGGAACGTGACACCCGATCCACTACTACTATCCTGGTGTCGGAACGTGACACTCCGTTCCTCATCATACTATACTGGTGTCGGAACGTGACACTCCGATCCTCATCATACTATCCTGGTGTCGGAACGTGACACCCGATCCTCTATTACTATCCTGGTGTCGGAACGTGACACCCGATCCTCTATTACTATCCTGGTGCCGGAACGTGACACCTGATCCATTAATACTATCCTGGTGTCGGAACGTGACACCCGATCCTCTAACCTCATTATTTTAGTTCATCAGACCTTCTTTTATACCAAGGCATCATCATTAACAAAGAGGTTTTAAGGTTTAATATTCAACAGCCTCATCATGCTTATTTTATCACAATTATATAATCACATCATGCAAGCATACAATTAAGCATATAGAAGACTTTACAATACTACCCAATACATACCATTCTCTATTAAGAGTTTACTATAAAATAGCATAAATCATAACCTACCTCCACCGAAGAATCGTGATCAAGCAAGCTAATTCCCCAATGCTCTGATGTCCTCTTCGTTTCTCTCGATCGATCGATCGATCGTTTCTCCCTTCTCTCTGTTCTTTCTCTTTTTCTTATTCAAACCCTTTTTCTTTTACCCTAATTAGCATATAATTAAGTATAAAAGATGACAAAAGTAACCCACTAATTAATTCAAGGTTATCTCCTTTAACCCCCAAGTAGTTGAATTATTAACATTAACCCACTAACTTTATAATTATAAGCAGGAATAGTCCAAAACGCCCCTTAAAACATTTAACAGAAATCCGACCCAGGCAGGGTTACGCAGACTGTGACGGCCCGTCGTGCCTGCGACGGTCCGTCCTGCTGCTTCCGTCACAAAGTTCAGAGACTAAATTTCACTAAAGGGTCTGTGACGGTCCGTCGTGCCTACGACGGTCCGTCCTGCCATTTCGTCGCAAAGTTCAGAGAGTCGATCTCAGTACCCAAATTTCAGAATTCTAAGTGTTTTGGAACGAGACTCCCTCGACGGTCCGTCGTGCCCATGACGGTCCGTCGTGGGATCCGTCGACCCAGACAGTTTTTACCAGAAAATACTCTACTGCTCAAAACGACTAAACAGGTCGTTACAATAGATACCATTTACCCATCGTCGTCCTCGAACGATCACAAGAAGAAAAACAAGGGCGAAAAGGAGTACCTGAATCTGTAAACAGGTTGTGGGGTATGGTTCTTGCATATCAGCCTCCTTCTCCCAAGTGGCTTCTTCAACTGTCGATTTTTCCATTGAACTTTGATGGATGCAATCTCCCTTGACCTCAACTTGCGAAATTCTCTATCTAAAATAGCAACAGGCTCCTCCTCATAAGACAAATTCTCATCAAGAAGAACTGAATCCCAACGAATGATGTAGTTTTCATCCCCATGGTATCTCTTCAACATAGACACATGAAATACCGGATGCACTCCTGACAGTCCTGGGGGCAAGGCTAATTCATAAGCTACCTCCCCCACGCGCTTCAGAACTTCAAATGGACTAATATACCTCGGACTAAGCTTACCTCGCTTACCAAACCGCATCACCCCTTTCATGGGCGAAACCTTCAGCAAGACTTGCTCACCCTCCATAAACTCCAAGTCTCTAACCTTTCGATAGGCATATTCTTTCTGCCTACTTTGAGCCTCTAAAAGCTTTTCTTGAATTCATTTCACTTTATCTAACGATTCCCTCAGAAGGTCAGTACCCCAATGTCTAACCTCAAATGCATCAAACCACCCAATGGGAGACCTACATCTTCTCCCATACAGTGCCTCAAATGGGGCCATATCAATACTTGAGTGATAGCTATTGTTGTATGAGAACTCTGCTAAGGGTAGGAAGCTATCCCAATGGCCACCAAATTCTATCACACATGCACGAAGCATATCCTCCAACACTTGAATCGTTCGCTCAGACTAACCATCGGTCTGAGGATGGAACGCAGTACTAAGGTCCAACCTAGTACCCAATTCCGCATGCAATGTTTTCCAAAACTTAGAAGTAAACTGCGTACCTCTATCTGATATGATGGAGAGTGGAACCCCATGCAACCGAACAATTTCTGAGATGTAAAGTTTGGCTAACTTCTCTGCATTGTTAGTCACCTTGACCAGAATGAAGTGAGCAGACTTAGTTAACCTATCAACAATTACCCAAATGGAGTCATACTTACCCATTGTCTTGGGAAGACCAACCACGAAGTCCATTGCAATTCTCTCCCACTTCCATTAAGGAATGGGCATTCTCTGAAGTGTCCCTCCAGGCCTCTGGTGTTCATACTTTACTTGCTGACAATTCGGGCATTGAGCAACAAACTCAACAATGTCACGCTTCATTCTACTCCACCAAAAATGTTGCTTTAGGTCACGATACATCTTGGTTGCACCAGGATGTATAGAATACCTTGAACTATGAGCCTCCGTAAGAATAGTGTGAATCAAATCATCTATGCGGGGCACACATACCCTTCTCTTAATTCTCAAAACACCTTCCTCATCGATTTGTTCTTCCTTAGCCTCTCCTCGCAGCACCTTATCTCGGATTCGGATCAATTTCTCATCAGTAAACTGCTTTCCCTTAATCGTGTCAAGAAAGGAAGATCTTGCCTCCACACAGGCCAAAAATCCTCCCTTCTCATTTACTTCTAGCCTAATAAGGTCATTAGCCAGAGTCTGAACCTCTCTAGCCAATGGGCGTCTGGAAACCTGTATGTGAGCTAGGCTTCCCATGCTCCCTGCTTTTCTACTTAAGGCGTCTGCCACAACGTTAGCTTTTCCCGGATGATACAAGATAGTGATGTCATAGTCTTTTAGTAGTTCCATCCACCTCCTCTGTCGTAAATTCAAATCTTTCTGAGTAAAGACATACTGTAAACTACGATGGTCCGTATAGACCTCACACTTAACCCCATATAGATAGTGTCTCCATTGCTTTAATGCAAACACTTTCGCAGCCAACTCCAAATCATGGGTCGGATAATTACGTTCATGCACCTTTAATTGCCTCGAAGCATAAGCAATTACATTCTTCTCTTGCATTAGCACTGCACCCAAACCCGAATAGGATGCATCATAATAGACAATGAAATTCTTACCTTCCACTGGCAAGGTGAGAATTGGTGCAGTAGTCAACAAAGTCTTGAGTTTCTGAAGCTTTCATCGCACTCATCCGACCATACAAATGGAACACTTTGCTTAGTCAAATTTGTTAATCGGGAAGCAACAGAGGAAAATCCCTTGACAAATCGACGGTAGTAGCTAGCCAAACCAACAAAGCTCCTTACCTCTGTAACATTAGTAGGTCTCTCCCATTCTTCACTACTTCAATCTTAGATGGATCCACCATCACTCCATCCTTAGAAACACGTGCCCAAAAAGGACACTGAATCTATCCAAAACTCCACTTGGAGAATTTGGCATAAAGCTTTTTCTCCCTTAACATTTCCAATACAATTCTCAAGTGCTCCTCGTGTTCTTTCTTGCTCTTTGAGTATACCAGTATATCGTCAATGAATACGATGACAAAGATATCCAGATATGGCCTAAAAATCCCATTCATCAAGCTCATGAAAGCAGCAGGGGCATTCGTAAGCCCAAACGACATTACTAAGAACTCATAATGCCCATACTTGGTCCGAAAAGCAGTCTTGGTCACATCCGTTGCCCGTATTTTCAATTGATGATAACCCGATCTCAAATCGATTTTTGAGAAGGTACAAGCACCTTGTAACTGATCGAACAAATCATCGATGCGAGGAAGAGGATACTCGTTCTTAACAGTTACCTTATTCAGTTGCCTGTAGTCTATGCACATCCTAAAACTTCCATCCTTCTTCTTTACAAACAAAACGGGAGCACCCCAAGGGGATGCACTTGGTCTAATGAAGCCTTTGCTCAACAACTCTTGAAGTTGGGCCTTTAACTCTCTTAACTCAACGGGAGCCATTCTATAAGGCGTTATAGAAATGGGGCGAGTACCCGGTTCAAGATCAATGCAAAAGTCAATATCCCTATCCGGTGGCATACCAGGAAGGTCTGCAAGAGAAAACACATCCAGAAAACTCACGGACTATTGAAAACGACTCAATTGAAGGTACTTGGGTGTAGTATCATCCCTGAGGTGTGCCAAGAAAGCTAAACACCCTTTACTAACCATTCTCTTAGCACGAAGAAAGGAGATGATACGAACTGGAGTGGAAGTGTAGTCGCCTTCCCACACTAACGGATCTGTCCCAGGCTTGGCTAACGTCACAGTTTTAGCATTACAATCCAAGATTGCAAAAATTGGAGAAAGCCAAGTCATACCCAGAATTACATCGAAATCAACCATTTCTAGGATAACCAAGTCCACATAAGTATTGCTCCCCACAAAAGTCACCAGGCCAGACCTATATACCTTTTCAACTAGCACAGACTCACCCACCGGAGTAGACACACGAATAGGCATGTCAAGCAATTCACAACGTAAATTAAGACCAGTAGCAAATAAGGAAGATACATATGAAAATGTAGAGCCAGGATCAAATAATACAGAAGCCATGCAATCACAAACCAAAAGATTACCTGTGATGACAGCATCAGATGTCTCCGCTTCAGATCTCCCAGGGAAAGCGTAACAATGGGCCCTATCACCTGTCTGCCCGTTGCCCCTACAATGTTGTGCTGTAGTGGCTCCAGTTTGCCCGTCACCCCGGCCGTTTTGGTTACCACCATTACCTTGACCACCACGTCCTCCAGAATGACGGCCTCTTTCATGACCACCTCTACCTTTAACTATTGGAGGTCTGTAACTCTGTTTTGGACAATACCTTTTAATGTGTCCAGTCTCCCCACATCCATAACACTCTCTAGATTCAAACATAGGTCTCTTTGAGAATGACGAAGTCTGGGGATAACCTCCAAACTCAGAGAAATGTTGACCGGTCTGCGCTGGACCCCCAACTACAGCCTGTAGTGAAGACTGAATTGGTCGGACTGGGTAACCTCCTGAACCCTGTCCTCAGGGGTAAGAACCATTAAACTCACCTCCTTTACGAAACCTTTTTGATGTCGATGCCATGGTGAATTCATCTGGCTTCACTCCCTCCACCTCTATCACGAAGTCTACCACTTCCTGAAAGGATTTTGCTGTAGCCGCTACCTGTAAGGCTGAAATTCGCAACTCTGACCTCAACCCCGTCACAAAACGGCGAATCCGCTCTTGTGGACTGAAACAAAGCTGGGTGGCATACCTGGATAATGCACGAAACTTAGCCTCGTACGCAGTAACCGACATCCTACCTTGCTCTAGGCTCAAGAACTCATCTCTCCTCCTATCCCTCAAGGTCCGGGGAATATACTTCTCCATAAATAAGCTAGAGAATGACGCCCAAGTCATAGGTGGTGCCTGTGCGGGTTGACACTCAACATGTGACCGCCACCACATTTTGGCATTTCCCTGAAACTGATAGGTTACAAACTCAACGCCAAATCGTTCCACTATGCCCATTTTATGTAGTAACTCATGACAATCAACCAGAAAATCGTAGGCATCCTCAGATTCAGCACCCTTGAAGACTGGAGGTTTCAATTTCAAGAACTTACTGAAAAGTTCGTGCTGATCACTTGTCATTATAGGCCCTGTAGTCAATCGAGGAAACGTGCCAATTTCCAATGAGGCATCCATGCGGGGAGCTACAGCAGCTGCCTGTTGTACTCCCGGAACCTGAGGTGCTGGTGCAGAAAACACTGGAGGTGTCTGGCCTTGATCAGATAACCCCTAAGATAAGCAAGAACCTGATTGATCATCTCTGGAGTAGGTTGGGGTGGTAATTCCTCATTCTGCACTTGCTCATTCCCCATCCTCACCCTCTCTTACCACTTCCTCAGTCGGTGGAGGAGTCACCGCCCTAGTACCAGATGGGATAAGTGCTTGTCCTCTTCCTCTAGAACACGTTCTCCCACGACCTCTTCCACGGCCTCTTGCCACTACTCCTCTTCGAGCTACAGCCCCAGTGGCTGGCTCAGACGCATCTTGTCTTGCCGGTGTTGGTGTTGGCGCAGTTGTTGCTCTAGTTCTAACCATCTGCAAAATAGAGTGAAGATGGTCAGATACCAATTTGTATCACCTAGATACCAATTGGATCCAAGTAATAGCACGAAAGAAAGAAAGAAGGAATGGAATTTTCCTAAAGTCTTATAGCCTCTCAAAGAAAAGTAAAGGCGTCCCCTACCGTTCTTTAAGACTACTAGACTCGTTCTTGTGTGATGAGACCAACGAACCTAATGTTCTGATACCAAGTTTGTCACGACCCAAATCGAGCCGCGAGTGGTACCCACACTTATCCTACTATGTGAGCGAACCAACCAATCTAAACCCCAACATTTCAATAAAATATAAACAGAATATAATGCAGAAGACTTAAAACTCATTAACAAGATCAATTAATAACTTCTAAAATTTATCAGTTACTATCCCCCAAAATCGTGAAGTCATCACTACAAGAACATCTATCCTCAAATTACTAAATCTAAGAGTATCTAAGAAGCTAAAATAACTAAACAGCTAGTCCATGCCAGAACTTCAAGGCATCAAGACGTGAAGAAGAAGATCCAGTCCAAGCTAGAAACAATAGCTCACACTGAATTCTGGTGTGATGAAGACTGGCTAGAGTTACGGTTGAGTTGAAGTCGACGGTACGTTTGCTGCACTCCACAAATAACAAAGAGAAAACGTACAAGTAGGGGTCAGTACAAGGCACAAGTACTAAGTAGGTATCATCGGCCAACTCAAAATAGAAAGCAATATATTTTAGATGATAAGATAAAATCAACCATAACACTTAACAGGTGACAGCAACAAGTACCATAACCATTAGCCACAACCCAAGCACATCTATGAGGATTCAAGCCTCCACACCATACTCATTTGGGAAATAGGTTCTTTAGATTGAATATATTAACATATTTCAAGATTCCTTCTCTTTACAATCCTGGTGTCGGAACGTGACACTCCGATCCTTATCATACTATCCTGGTGTCGGAACGTGACACCCGATCCACTACTACTATCCTGGTGTCGGAACGTGACACTCCGTTCCTCATCATACTATCCTAGTGTCGGAACGTGACACTCCGATCCTCATCATACTATCCTGGTGTCGGAACGTGACACCCGATCCTCTATTACTATCCCGGTGTCGGAACGTGACACCCGATCCTCTATTACTATCCTTGTGTCGGAACGTGACACCCGATCCATTAATACTATCCTGGTGTCGGAACGTGACACCCGATCCTCTAACCTCATTCTTTTAGTTCATCAAGCCTTCTTTTATACCAAGGCATCATCATTAACAAAGAGGTTTTAAGGTTTAATATTCAACAGCCTCATCATGCTTATTTTATCACAATTATATAATCACATCATGCAAGCATACAATTAAGCATATAGAAGACTTTACAATACTACCCAATACATATCATTCGCTATTAAGAGTTTACTATAAAATAGCATAAATCATAACCTACCTCCACCGAAGAATCATGATCAAGCAAGCTAATTCCCCAATGCTCTGTTGTCCTCTTCGTTTCTCTCTCTCTCGATCGATTGATCGTTTCTCCCTTCTCTCTGTTCTTTCTCTTTTTCTTATTCAACCCTTTTTCTTTTACCCTAATTAGCATATAATTAAGTATAAAAGATGACAAAAGTAACCCACTAATTAATTCAAGGTTATCTCCTTTAACCCCCAAGTAGTTGATTATTACATTAACCCACTAACTTTATAATTATAAGCAGGAATAGTCCAAAAGCCCCTTAAAACATTTAACAGAAATCCGACCCAGGCAGGGTTATGCAGACTGTTACGGCCCGTCGTGCCTGCGACGGTCCGTCCTGCTGCTTCCGTCACAAAGTTCAGAGACTAAATTTCACTAAAGGGTCTGTGACGGTCCGTCGTGCCTACGACGGTCCGTCCTGCCATTTCGTCGCGAAGTTCAGAGAGTCGATCTCAGTACCCAAATTTCAGAATTCTAAGTGTTTTCGAACGAGACTCCCTCGACGGTCCGTCGTGCCCATGACGGTCCGTCGTGGGATCCGTCGACCTAGACAGTTTTTACCAGAAAATACTCTACTGCATAAAACGACTAAACAGGTCGTTACACATTTGATCTCGAAAATCAATAAAATCTTACTACCTCTTTAGAAAAGTTTGAGTTCTAATTTAAGTGATAAAATCAAAAAAATAATAATATGTGTTTAATGAGTTATAATTATAACTGAATCAGTAATAAATTTGAGTATGAGATTAATGTATCTTCTTGCCTATATTGTTATTTTGTTGTTATTGATTGTTATGTATTATGTTATAGCGTTATTTGTTAACATAACATATTCATTATAAAATAATGATATAAAGTTATGAGCATGTTTAACAATTTTTAGAACTTGTGATATAAATCATATTCTTTGAAATACTCAAATACTTTTTTAAAAATTTGGGTACAAATACTTGATGAAACTCCACCAAAAACTTCACTCAAATATGATTTACAAAAAATATTTAAAAATTTGAGATCAAACCTAACTTAATATGATACTCGGACAAAACGTCCCACTTTAACAAGCTGCAAACAAACACAACCTACAAATAGGAGTAAATTTCCTCTATCGTCATTTAAGTTTTACTAAATAAGAAAAATTGTATATAATGACAACTATTAATTACAATAAAATATTATAACTACACTTTGATTTAATTGTGCCCCGTAACAAATTATTTGTCAGTTGTTTCTCTCCCTCAAACTCTCGCTCGCTCTGTCGCTTGCCTCTCTCGCTTCATACAATCAGAAATGTATAAATTGTGTTTCTGTATATATAAAGCGAGAGAAAATTGTATATACACATGTAAATACATATACTTCATCCAATACGCTTATAATTATACAATATAAATATTCCCCTACCCGGTTCTCTTTCTCTCTTTCTCGCTTTATACAAATTATACAAAATGCAATGTATAAGTTATATGTGTAGAGAGCGATATTTAATATACAAACATTTTATTCAATTTAATTGTGTACAAATTCAAATTTAATACAGATATACAAACACATAAAATTGAATTGAGAGTTCGTCAACAATTTATAAACGAGAGGCTGCCAACAATTTATATAAATGGTGTGCCAACGAAATTATACAAATCTGAAGAAGAGCCGACAAATTATACAATTGTCTCTTTTGTATATATGTATAGCGAAATAATCATATCATATTTTATATGGAGCGCAATTATGCAAACTATAGTTGTAAGCTTGTAGCATACAAATATAAATTTTGTATTTGCTATATATGAAAGTTACTCAAAGAAATTATACACTAAAATATCATTTATATATTTATTAGGATAACAAAATTATTCAACTATTATTATTTATTTCAAAAATAGAATGTTATGAAGCGCAATTATGCACATTACAGTTGTAGCATACAAATATAAATTTTGTATTTGCTATATATGAAAGTTACTCAAAGAAATTATACACTAAAATATCATTTATACTATATTATTATTTATTTCAAAAATAGAAGGCTTAAGTCATCTACAGCCACTTAAAGTTGTCCACATATTTCATTTAGGCACCTTATCTTAGACTTGTTTCAATTGAACACCCTTTTAGTTTAAAAAAATACCTATCGAACATATTTTGACAATCAACTAAAAATAAAGATGGTGTGTCATACACTCGCGGCTGACATGGCATGGTAGCTAATAAAAACGAGACATCTGGCATTGGGCCCAGAAAAACACAATTAAATAAATAAAAACTATTTTTTGAGGAAAAAAAATTAAAAAAGAGCAACCTTCCCTTTTCTTCTACTTCTTCTTCCCAAAACCACTCCCACCCAACCCTAACTTTAAATTCCACATTTTTTAACCAAAAGACACAAAATCGAATCACGTTTCGAATAACCATTTTCACTTTGACGTTTTTCCTTTTAATTTGAAATTATATGTTTTTTTTCGATCAACCCACCTACCCCTCTCCTTGAAAATCTAATTCAATATTGGAAATGGTATTTCTTCCAATCACACTTTTTCTTAATCATTAATTAAGATTTGTTAAAATTGAAAAATAATAATAACAAGTTTTTGTCCAAAAAAAATCTATTCATATCTTTTTTCATCATAATTAATAGGACTTCGTCAAGATATTTGAACTTAAATCAACATAAGAAAGAAAAAGGAAAAGTAGAAGAAGAACGATAGAGGGTGAGAGAAAGAGAGAGGTGGAGGTGGTGGTGTGTAGCGTATGTAAAAAGATTATGAAAATGGTGGAAGAATAGTTGCAGCAATATTGGGGAAGAAGATGTATGTTTCTTCTTTTTTTTTTGTTAATTTTTTTAAAAATTAAATTAGGTGTAAAAGTTAATGAAAAAAAAAAAGAAAATATATTATTTTCATAACTTAACGCGCTCAAAGAAAGTGTACTACACATTTTTTGCCATGTCAGCGTTTTGTGTTTAATGGAAATGATTTTTGAACAAATAAGGTGTTCAATCGGCATATGGATGAGTTAAGGTGTCTAAGTGAATTTTGCGGGCAACTTTAAGTGGCTGCACATGACTTAAGCCTTATGTTATGAAGCGCAATTATGCACATTACAGTTGTAACATACAAATATAAATTTTATATTTGTTATTTATGAAAGTTGCTCAAAGAAATTATACACTAAAATATCATTTATATACTAAAATATCATTTATACATTTATTAGGATAACAAAATTATTCAGCTATTACATTTATTTCAAAAATAGAAAAATAACAAAAATCTCATTATCTCCTAATTAACATGTCATGTGATACAATGGTACAAAGATGGGGAACTTCAAGGGAGTTCATAGATCAAACTAATTGATTTACATAAAATAATATATATACATCATATCATAATTTATCTATATACTAATCATGTGAAATTTAAAAATGTCAATCTTAATCTGTTGCATTTTATATATACATTTTACTCAAAAATTGCTATTCCCTTTATTCGGTAATGTTTGTTATGATTTCTACTTTTAGAGTCAAACTATTAAAACTTTGACTAACATTTTAAAATGTATTTTTTATTATATTAATATGCAAAAAATTGTAATTTATAGTACTTTTCATATAGTTTTAGAATATCAATTTTTTTTGTTTAAAATATCGAATTAATATAATTTAATTTACCTTTGAAAATTAATTAAATTGACTTTTGATAAGCGCAATATAACAAATAATTTCGGACGGAGGGAATATAAATTAAACATGGTGCAAATTATGTGGGAACAACTCCTAACCAATAACCAAATGACACCTAAGCAATTATCATAAATAACTTACAACTTTTATAGGCATTGACTTTGTAATACCTAATTTTAATGCTAGGTGATTGCATGAGTATTATCTAAGATGATATGCACCAATAACTACACTAGGCATAATCTTTTTAACACGTGTCTCCTTCGAAGAGAATATTTTTTTCTCGATTCATTAACAACTTGATTAACTTCTCGATAATAATAAATTTGACTAATTAAACAACTTCAATTTGTTGTAATTAAGATCATGACTCTGAGATGAAATTGAGATTGAGATAATTCATTAATTTGGAGTTATTACTAGAGTTAGAAATAACACGAAAAGTATACTCATATTCCTTCCATCAAAGAACTTTATAAAGCTAAACAAGATATTTCAGTGTACGTTGGCAAATTAATTATTCAAATTGCTACTCTATCAATTAAGTGGAAAAATCAGAAAAATCACGAAGGATATTTAGAAATTATATAATAAAAGTTTTTTTAAAAGGGGGAGCAATTATTGTTAGTAAAATTTGAATAAGTGAGCACTGACACAGTTCAAGGGGTTTGAAATCACTAGGCTACAACATGTTATGTCAAGAGTGTCTAAAATATATCAGTTGTATATCATGTTACTTATATATACAATATTTTTCCCCACGAAGGGTGTCTAATTGGACATCCTGACTTGCATGTGCCTCTGCTCATGTCTCCGTCCATATTAGTTTATCATCCTACTAAAAGTTATTGTAACGTATTAGTTCTTCACCTTGGTAAATCAAGAAAGTATTACTTAAATTTTTCTATATTATTTTTGCAATTATTATGTTTGTAAAAAATTTAAAAAGTTTTTAATTAAAATAGAATTGATGAAATTATTTTTATTCAATATTAATTTATATGCGTGTAATAGAAAAAATAATCAACTAATGTGAAACAAACGGAGTAGCACAATAATTGATTGAGAAAATGTGTACTAATCGAAAATATAAATAAAATATAGGTCAAGAGTTGCATTCTCACTTTAATAATTTGCATCACTTCATTGGCTTTGGCAGCTAGATAAGGTTCTAATTAATTATTGCTAAATGAATTTAAGTTTGATTAGGATTAATAACATTTCGTATGATATTTTGTTGAGCACATTTAGTCTTTAATTATTTGAAATGTGCAATTTGTTTTAAAAAAAATAAAATAAAAGCAAAGATAAAATTAAAATCTATTAGCATGTGAATAGTCACAAATTTCCTACAAGAACAACTATTTTCACTGTTTAATTATCGATGTATTATACTCCTAATGTTACTCATATTTGAGGGTTATATATAATTCGTACAAATAATATAACGTACTCCCTTTGTTTCTTTTTATATATCTTTATTACTGTAAATGGTTGATTAATAATACTTGTCATTTCATAAAAATCAATACATAAATTATAATATGTTTTCTATTATATCTTTGATAGTTAATTAGTCTTGAAAATAAATATTGACCAACATAGAAAAATTAATAATTAATTAATGTTTATTATAATTACTTCATGCGTTGATCAATTACTCTCACCATTGCATTACTCTATAAAATTTGATTTTGAAAAAAAATTCTCAACAAATAAATTAAAAATAAAAGATGGATTTATTATTTTACTTATCATTTATTGAAAAATTTACTTTAGAAAATATTAAATAATGGAAGAATTGTAAACTTACGTAATTTCTTAATGCAAGTAAAATCTAAAAAAGTGACATATAAAAAAGGAAAGGAAGAAGTAACATGTTTCTTACATAAAAAATATACATTTTAATTAGTTAAGAATACACTGAAAGTGATAGTCATAATATAAGTATCAAAATTGAAATATACTCAAGATTTGATATACCAAAAATGTTACTCTCTGTCCTAAATTATGTGATATTTTTCGTTTTTTAAAAGTCAAATAGTTTAAGTTTGATTAGAAATTTTCGCATAAATTTTTTTAAAAAAATTGAATATTTATAAACTACGTAAAAGTATCATAAGTCACAATAATTGATAATTCAAAATATTTAAAAAAATCTATAAAAAAGATAATGAAAAAATAGACATATTTGAAACTCAAAATCTATAAAGTTTCACATAAAATAGCACAGATAGAATATTATTTAAATCACTTGCTTGACATGTGATTTAACATTAGTATCTAATTTAACGTATGTTTATTGTTTTAGGATCAATATCACAGCCCTCATATAAATAAAATAAATCCTTTCGCATATTTGTGAAAATTAATTAGGAAAAACTAAGTTGTACTTGAACTTGTATATATTGAACAAATAAACACATGAGTCCTACGTGATATAATGCATGTTGAACGCCACGTGGGACGCGAATTTTTACGAAGATTATCGTGTAAGACTCGTTTGCCTAGTTTTTTTAACTTTATACAAGTTGAAGTGTCTGCTCTCACGTTCAAAATTGAAAGACGTAAATGTCAAATAAGACAAAGTTAATAACAGATTTATGTGCTTTACTTTTTACTTGTATATATTCACATCTTTTTTCTTTTTTTTCATAATCCATGTACAAATACAAGAATACATGTATCTATACATAGACCATACATAAATACATGTATTTATGCATAGATACATAAATCTCCTTCTCCTCCTTTTTCTTCTCCCTCTTCTCATGCTTCTTCTTCTTCTTCTAATGATATCTATGTACATATACACTAAGGGTGTGTTTGGTACGGAGGAAAATGTTTTCCATGGAAAATGTTTTACCGGAAAACAAGTAGATTTTGAACTTATTTTCTCATGTTTGGTTGGTGAGTAGAAAATATTTTCTGGAAATAATTTTTAGTTTTTGATTTATGAATGAAAAATATTTTTGAGAGACATTTTTATTTTTACTAAAGTAAAAAATAATTTATGACATTGAAAATATTTTTCAAAATCAAAATATTATTTTTTGGGTGGTGGTGGGGGTGGGGGGGGGCGGGGGGGGGAGGGGGAGGGGGGGGGGGAGGGGGAAAGGCTTTGAAAAATAAGAATTTAAAGTTGATCTTGATAGTATTTTTAAAAAAAACAAAATTAATTTTTTTTGGGAATTGGGGGGTGGGTGGGGGCTGGTAAGGGGGGTTGGCCGGGGGGGGGGGAGGGGGGGGTAGGAGTTTTAAAATTAAAATTTGAAGTTGAAAAATTTTTAAAAAACAAAATTAATTTTTTTGGGAGGAGGGGGGGCTGGCTTTTGGCAGTAGGGTCAAGGATCAGGTGAAAAAATAAAATTTTGAATTGAAAATATTTATTTAAATTGATGTTTTTTTCCCAAAAAAAATAATTTGAAATTGGAGGAGAGTTATGGAAAATGTTTTCCTTAATTTTTGAAGGGAAGTCATTTTCCTTAATTTTGAGGAAAATGAGTTGATTTGGAAAATATTTTTCGAAAATATTGTCCCAACCAAACATGGGAAAATTGGAAAATTCATACCAAACACACTCTAAATATAATAAAGCATATTTGATCCTAATTTATTTGTATAAGTGAAGATTTGATAGGAAAAAAGGTCTGAAATATACATAAATTTTGATCGAAACTATTGTAACGATACTAAACTTTGAAAAGGACATTTTATCCATCTACACTATTTAATAGTGTATATATGCCCAGATATATTAACATATATTTTTGCCTAGATATATTCGTGACCCTTCATAAATGTCATAACCGATGACCTATAGCTTTTATTATAATAGCTATATGGTAACTAAAACACTACAGAACAAAATATGAACGTCCAGGAAGTTGCATAGTATACATCAATTCACTCTCATAATCAATCTATATTGCATAAATATATTGGATGCATCATTGCATATTTAATATTGAATATACTAAATGAAACTAATATTGTATACACTAGATAATATTGATATTGAATACATCAATGTATATTTGATACTTGAAATACAGATACATAAACTTGTGAAATACGTAAAAGAAAGGAGAGGAACGAGAAAGAGATAGTGTTAACCGAGATACATCTAAGTGCCTTGAATATAATGTAAATGAAGACGAGTATGAATAAGATATATCTATGCATTGAATAATTAACACCTATATAACCTAATGTAAGAAATTTCTTAAAAACTAGTCAAGTCAATACGTCAAAAATCATACGAAACGAATAATTAATTAAATTAACTATGTCTAACTATGAAGTAAATATATATATATATATATATATTATATATATATTAATTAATCATAATTCAATATTGAAAGTTTATGTGTACACAAAAGTTTTTATTCATTACAAATTTTAATATAAATTTTGAATGGTGATAAATTTTTATTTTCCCTAATATTTTACCTATTCAAATGGTTGATAAAAGAAGCCAATAAGGTGACATGATATCAAAACAAACTCATTTTCTTTATAGCTATAAAGGTGAAAGTGACTATTGGAGGTCCCCTATCTTAGTACTAGAATATTGCAAGAGCAAGAGTGGTACTTTTGGGTTGAGCACCCAACAGAATATTGTACTAGGGGATTGGGATGATTTATGCAAATATTTCTTTTTAAGTTATTATTTAATTTTAAAAAAAATAAAATAAAATTGTGCTTTGAATTTTTACCCCACAGTTTGTTGTTAGATTCGAATTTAATATTTGTCGTATATCATAGAAAGTGATCAAACGTTAATAATAATTTATAAACTTTAAATCGTAATCTAGCATTTCTCCATCATTCTATTTAATTTTAATCAAAAGAAAGAAAGTGATTTAACATTTACAATAATCTAAAAACTTTAAATCATAGTCTAGCATTTCTCCATCTTTTTTGTTTTAAATATTAATCAAAAGAAACGTTTAGATTGTGATTTAAAAAAGCCTTTTTTGATATCATCTCAAGATCATGATTTGTCAATCATCATGAATTAACTAAGTTTATTAACATTTGAGGCTGATAATATAAATTGCATAAGTAACATTGATCAAAAAAGACTTTTCGATTATATATTATGGGAGCCCAAAAAGTTAGGTTTTGATTTTAAATGAGATATGGGCATGAAAACTACAATTTTTAAGAAAGATGAGTTTCATAGATGTTAAGTACCTTTTATTTGGTGTGTAGGGACATGAATTGAATCTCCTATTATTAAGGTGAACAAGACAAACATGTACAACATAATAGATGCATTAGCCCTCCTCTCAACCAACAAAGGCAACAACTATTCCAAGCCTCACAAGTTCACAAGTACTCAAAATTTGAGGTTTTAGTCGTTACTTTTTCTATTTTAATTTATGTGATATTGTCAGAGGTATGAACTCAATCAGTTACGCGATTCATCAAACTTCTTAATTGATATTAACTAGGTGTATGGACCATTTAGACTTGGTTGATCTCATTTTGAATGTAAACTAAAATAAATTACATTTATTCAAGCAAAGGATTTCCTTATCTAGTAAGGGCCCGTTTGGTTACTGTATAAGAGACATCTTATTCATGTATAAAAAGTTACGTTAGTTTTATCCTTATGTAGTAAAGGTCCGTTTGGTTACTGTATAAGAGACATCTTATTCATGTATAAAAAGTTACATTAGTTTTATACTTATGTAGTAAGGGCCCGTTTGGTTACTGTATAAGAGACATCTTATTCATGTATAAAAAGTTACATTAGTTTTATTATGTTTGGTACAAGTTTTGCATTAGGTATAAAAATCAACATTATTTATATCATGTTTGATTGCACTTTTCTAGTCCTATAGAATTAATATCAACATAACTTATGAGAGAATCTATGTATAAAGTTATACAGGGTAGAAGGTGAAATACGTTATGTGGGTATTAGTTATACATGTATTAAAATGATAAATTACAATATATTACCCTATTAATTTATTTTATTGTTTTTAATTGAAAACTCTATTATTTTCCTATATATATATATATATATATATATATATATATATATATATATATATATATATATATATATATATGTTGTTTTTATTTCTTTTTTATATTAAATTATTTTTATTTATTTTAATTTTAAAATTGGAAACTTTATTGTTTCTTATCAACATGTGTTGTTTTTATTTCTTATTATAAATAGATTATTTTCATTTTTTTTTATACACTTACGATTTTGATTGATTTATGCAAATATAAATATTTTTTTACTATTAGAAATTAATTGTATATTTTTTAACGGTACATATGCTAATCACAATATTAACTTTATATATTATTCAGTATATTTCACATTTTATTAGCATGTATTATTATTTTGTAAATAATATATATTAATAATTTATAACAAGTAGTTTAATATTTAATAGTTAATAATTTAGGTATTGTAATCTCTACGTAACTAAATAATATCTACATAACTAATATCCTTATAGCTAATATCCGCATAATTAAACTCATTATAACTAAACACTGCATAACTAAACTTCACATAATTAATACCTGTATAACTAAACTCTGCATAAGTTATACCTGTGTAACTAAACCCTCCTTAGCTACTACCTGCATAACTCTAATCAATAACTAACAAAATCTCTAATTAATCAATAGTACACGAATAGTTCTACTATTAAGATGTATAATGTAACTATGTGAGTAATAGATATTAGTGTTCTAGTTATAGTACAAAATGTCATTTGTATTTACTTTGACTTTTTGAGCTTAGTTTTCAAAGGTGAACATCGACTTGTTATAGTATAATTGTAATAGATATAATAAATTTTGGATAATAACTATTTTGATCCTTTTATAAAGAAATCTTGTTTAATTTTGGAAAAATATTTAGTACGATTCATAAATTATTTATACTTAGTAAATAATACATTTGTTATTAAATTTTTCTAATTTCTCCAATAATCTAAGTTGCTCCAAACTACTTTTGATACTGTCAATAACGATAGTATTTAAAAAAAAAAGATCAAAATAATATATTCTGGAAAAAAAAAAAGGAAAAAGAGAGTGAAATTAAGGAAATTAACAATTTTGTTATTCTAAGTGAGAATTAATTAGGGAAAGCAAATCGAAGGACTATTAATTAATTTTTCTTAGCATGTGATGATGCATATGTATTCCATCAACTATTTAAAATATGTGGTATTTTGGTTTATTTTATTCTTAAAATAAGTGATATTATAGATTTTTTTTTGTTAAAAATTATCTTTGTTTATATGATCAAGAACTATAAATTTTTTTTTTCTTTGAATAGGGTAAATTAATATAAAAGAAACTTTTGATTTTTTTAGAAATGAATAATTTCTTAAGAGTTATATCCCGGTTAAAAAAAGTTAATTATTTTAAAATTAAGAAAATTATATTTTAAAATTTTAATTTCTTAAAACTTAACAAATATATATTAGTATATATATATATATATATATATATATATATATATATATATATATATAATATATATATATATATATTGATTTCGATAAATGTAGAAACACAAGGACAAAAGCTTCTTGTCCATTTCCCATTATACAAAGCGCACATTCAAAAAATTTTAAAAAACGAATGACGGTACTAATTAATTAGTGCGTCAATTTTTTGTTTTCTTGTAAATATTCTATCGATTCTTTTTTACTTACTATATTTAAATTTGACATATTTAGTAAGAAAATAATAATTGATAAATTTATTTTATCACAATATTTCTTCTTTTAATATAAATTGAGTATTTAGTCTTAAAACTAAGACTAAAATGTGGAGAAAAATAATTGTATTTTTTTAACTTGTATAAATTGACAAATAAAAATAATTTTATTTTAAAAGGTGAAGTAAAAATGAATCGTGGGAGTTTCTTTTATTGGTCAACTTACTGAAGTATGATTCTTTGCTGTTTTTTTTAAAAAAAAAAAATTATAGAGAAAATGATTTCTTATATTTGAGGATAGTTTTAAAATTTATCTTTAAATTATGTATTGAATAGTTCTGATTTTTTTAGTTTGGTAAAAAATAATATTTTTGACCTTTGTCAAATATTTAAATATGTTTGCTAGATTAAATTTAATAATAGGGAAAAAGATTTACCATAAATATCATGAAAGACTTTCTACTCGCATAAAATAAATACACATTAAAAGCTAAAAATATATTTTTAAAAATAATAAAAGTTACGTCTCAAAGAATAGCATCGAAAAATCATTTACATTCTAAAAGTGAATAATTTCTTAAAGAGTTATATCCGATCAATACCATTTATTTTAAACTTATAAAAAAATCTATTTTTAATTTTAATTTCTTTAACTTATCAGTATATTTATTCGAAAAACTCGAATTGATTTCGACAAATGTAAAAACACAAGGACAAAAGCTTCTTGTCCATTTCCCATTATTCAAAAAGCGCAGATTTTTCTTAAAAATAATTATATTCAATAACAGTACATATTAATTGAAGGACAGTACTATTAAATTATTATGGAGTACGATTTATTTTTTTAATTTCTTTTAACAATAGAGAAACTGGTTTCTTATATTTTTCGATAAAATTAAAATAATCATTTAATTATTTATTGAGTAGTTCTGGTTTTTTAATTTGACAAAAAACAATATTCTTAATGTCAGTCAGACTCAGATATTTAAACAGGTTTGCTAGATTTGAATGGGAATTATTTTTTTATCATGAAAGGGTATCCAATCAAAAAAATTATGCAACCTAATAAAACATTACATGCTAAAAATATATTTTAAAATATAGGGAAAATTACATGTCAAAATATTGCATCAAAATTTAGAAATAAGTCAAAAATATCAAACACCACAAAAATTGTACAAAAAATTAAGAGTTATTGTCAAAATTCATAGATAAAGATTTATAAGTCTTTTACTATCTATTTTTAACTAAGTCTGTATTAACTCCGATTAAAAAAATTATTTGTCTTTTTGATATCTTTGCTATATGTGATTTTAGATTTATCTCATTCTATTTTTTTTTTCAAAGGCTTTATTCACCATAGTTTCACATTTACGAATCGATATAAGATATGGCTAAACTATTTCAAATGACCTTTTGATTTTACTCTCAATGTATGTTGCTTACATCTTGTAGATATGATATCCTTTCATTTTATCTAATCCTATATAATTATATATTCGATTGTCATAAATGTTGTTCTCGAGGACATGTACAATAAGGTCTTTATTGATCCTATCAACATGGTGCATCTCTTAGTAGATAGGCGGAGACTCTGACTGTAGGGATCAACTGATAGAGATTTTTCTTGATGAAGAGAATGCAGGATGAATGCTTTTTTCATTCGCTACGTGTAGCATTTCGATATCGATCACTTCTCCATTTCAATAATAATAAATCTAGATATTTTAAAATAAAAATAAAAATTGACACCACAATCTCATCTAGTCAAACTAATATTAACAAAGCTTGGGAATTTCTTTTATTTGTCTTTTTTTCAAAGGATTTTGTTACTTGAATTAGGGCAAGTTGTGAAGAAATGCAGGAATTTGCACAACTTGAAGAAGACATATTAACAAAGCCTAGCATTTTATTTTAGTTTTCCTTGAAAAGAGGGGAAGGCAAGGAGAATGACCTTATGATAATCAAATAATTTTGCACCCATATAACATATACTATAAGAGAGTAGTTTAATTAATTGAAATATCACTCAATTTTCAAGGTATGTCATTGCTAACTACAATAAATTAGTCCACAACAAATTTTTGACCTAGTAGTCAATGAAGGCACGGTTGAAAAATCTGATGTCTCGTGTTCAAAATTCAATGGAGGTATATTGGGTGATTCTTTGCATGCCTTAATGGACAGAGTTATTTGGTACATGTTGTTGATAGGAGGTGACTATAAATATCACCTGACACGGACAAACCACGGTCTTCAAAAATAAATTTCTTACAAAAAGAAACAAAATTTAACTATATACCGAAAACTGTCACTCTCTCATTCTCAAATAATTATTTGTTGAGATTTTCTTTTATATGGCCTTTGAGAAACATTCTATCCGTTCATTTTTATTTGGTCATTATTTTTAAAGTAGATTTTTACATTACTTGTCATTTTTAACATATCAGGAAAAAATATTTTTTTTCTAATATACTTATCAATCGTTGTTCCAAAGTAAGCAAATAGAAATGAACGAAGGATATATAGTTAAAAATTACTTATTAATTACTCTTCATTAGTGTCTGAACAACCATAATAATACTCCATAAATAAGAATATAAGATGTTTATTAGAGACAGAGAATAGTGATTAGTGAAGAATTCAACATGATTAATTAATTCTTAAAATGTGCAAAGTATTTTGTCTCATTAAATGGTCGACACAAAAGTAAATGGAAAATGAATGGACAAAGTCATTTGTAACCCTACTAGGGTCTTATGTCAAACTTTCATGTGCAATACATGGTTTTTGATTATGACATAATTACTCTACCCTATACATGGCCAAAATACATCTTATAGGCTTTTAAACACATAATATTAGTTTTACCTTTTGATTTTACAACTGAGGTCCGAAACTCGCATTGTTAACTTTGACTAAATTTGAATTGCACACTGCATCATAATTCTCTCCTTATCTGAGAGCTTGAACCTGAAACTTCTAATTAAGAGTGAGATAGTTCTACCATTGTGTTACAACTTATGTTAATCATATTATATTATGTTATATATTCTTTATAACAGTGAAAAGATACTCGAACAATTAAAATTATTATATAGAAGTTTGACCGTATTTATTTTATATTTTCATTTTTTTTTCCTCTCCAAAGTAGACAAGACCAATAAAAAAAATTGTGAATAGTTAAAAAGGAAAAAAAAAATAATGTATGGCAATTACCACATGGGTGGCAAAATAGATGAACTGTTGACACCCTTGCTTGAAAAAGGTCCTTTTCATCTTTACTTCCTTTAATTTATTATTTTATTATTTAAATGAACACAACAATACTTTTTTTTATATATATATATATAAGAAAGACCACAAAGCAAAACAAACATATCAAAATTTCTATTTTAATATATTTTCCTTTCTACTTTCTTTACTTGCTACAACAATACTTCACAAGAAAGACAATAAGCTAATAACCACTTTAGCTAAAAAAGAAAAAAAGTTATGAAAAATCAAGAAGAAATAATCAACCTCAAAAATCATCATGATTTCATCTCTAATGGATTGAGTTTTCCTTCAAATATCGCGACATCACCATCATCATCATCATCTTCTTCTTCTTTTTCCTCGAGCAATGTATCAGTTTCAAAAAAGTGCCAGAGTTCGAAGAAAAATGAAGAAGAGAAAAAGAAAAAGAAGATAAATAATGATGACGAGGATAAGCACCCAACCTATAGAGGGGTACGTAAAAGGAGTTGGGGTAAATGGGTGTCCGAAATTCGCGAACCAAAAAAGAAATCAAGAATATGGTTAGGTACTTATCCAACAGCTCAAATGGCAGCTCGAGCTCATGACGTGGCAGCTTTAGCCATCAAAGGATGTTCTGCTCACCTTAATTTTCCTCATTTGGTTGATCAATACCCAAATCCGGCTTCCACTTGTCACAAGGATATCCAAGCAGCAGCCGCAAAGGCTGCTGCCATCCCATTTCCCGAGGAAGACGAGGAAGAGGAAGATCAAATCGAGTCGGATCAAGTAGAATTACGAAATTGCCATCCATCAACAAATTTATTCTTGGAAAATGCCAAAGAATCACTAAATTCTCCATCAAGAGAGGATGATGACACATTTTTTGACTTGCCTGATCTTTGCATTGATGTGGTGGATCAAACTAATAGTTATTGGTGCACAATGTCCACGTGGCAGCAGCTAATTGGAGCTGACACTACGGTATACCGGCTCGATGAGCCATTCCTATGGGAATAGTCATGATGCATCGAGTGTTTATATTAATCAGAAATTCGATTCTAATTGTTATAAATATAAGTAATAATGTGTAATAATATGCGTGTACGTAGGAGACGTACATCTTGGATTCATTGAATTGATGTAATTAGTGTGAAGTAAGTATTTTATTTTTTTATTTTTTTTACCTAATGTCTGATAACAGGGAACTTCTTTTATATTTATAGTGAAAATAAAAATATTACTATAAGGTCTGTATAGATTTTTAAAAAAAAGTTGATGAAAACTGTCCCCCGCCCCCTCCCTTTTTTTTCTCCTCCGTTCATCTTTAATATAAGTTGCAATAAAAATTAATATGAGTTGTGGTGTACTGGTAGGAGTGTCTTATCTTTAATCAGAAGTCTCAGGCTCGAATTCTGGATATCGAGAAAATTCTGTTAAGAGCACTATTCTCAAATGGACCCTGCAAAGTGCGATTTGAATTTAATCGAGGCCACCCTCGAATGGGCCACACAACAAGATTTTTTACTTTTAATTACAACTCAATGCCTTTGATTGATTTAGTTTACAAAATAGTCAGCAATTATATACGCCACTCTCAATTCTCTCTCCATCTCTCTCAATTTTATACAAAAACAAATGTATAAAGTATTATTGTGTTTATATAAAGTGAAAGAGATTCTCTCTCTCTCTCTCTAATCTCTCTCTCTCTCTCTCTCTCTCTCGCTCTCTCTCTCTCTCTATATATATATATATATATATATATAATATATATATATATATATATATATATATAGATATATATATATATATATATATATATATATATATATATCACTGATACAAATATCTGATTTATAAAAATTATAACTATAGAACGCTAATATAATTTTCCTATTTAATTTGTTATTCCTAAAATTTACTCATATTTTTTGCTATGAAGGAGAGGCAACAAATTTAAATTGATTATTTTTCAAAGAAAAATGTCTTTTTCAATATTTTAATTTGTATTTATACTAATTAAGCATTATTAATTTCAGAAGGAAAATCGACTTTGAGTGATATATCTTCTCCTTCTCCGGTCTCCACCATAGTTTGTTTTTCATTTTCTCCCTAATTCTTTCTTTTAAAAAAAATAATTTATTGTCTTTATTAAAACTTGCATAAATCTCACTAGTTTAGGAGTCAATCATTTAGTTATATTTTAATTTGCAGTATTACGTATTTTATTAAATTTTAGTGCCTCCAAATACATGTATCTTAAAATACACGATGTTAAAATTATGTGGAATTTGTTCTAAATACATTGTATTCAAGTGAATTTGCATTATGAGATACATAACAAATCTCATTCATTATATAATTAAAAAAAATAAAAGAATTTGCATAAATACAGCTAGATACACATAAACGAAAGTCATTTTTGGTAAATAGCATACTCATAGCTATTGAATTTCAATAACCCTATAAATATAGTTATTTACGTAAGTTGCTCTAATATATTTACTTTATATGTTCAGTTTTATTTATTCAACTTTATATATCTTTCTCAGAATAATAATTAATTATATTAAGTAATGTTTAGTTTTAGATTTTAAAAATTAATTCAAGGAATAGATAATACTATTATGCAAACCTAATTTCTACAACGGCCAATTGGAATAAAGAATTTATTTTCAATAGATCATTGGCTCAAAATAAATATAATTAAAAGAGGATGCAAAGAAAATAAGAAGAAATATTATAATTAGATATACTTCACTATCATATATACTATTATGTATATTTTAAAAATATTATGTAACTTATCACTAATTAAGAGTTTTTCTATCATATGTTTAGGAAGATACATTTAATTAGATATAGAGTATATATTTTTGCCATATGATTACATTAAAATATTGAGAGAGACGAACGAGATTTGTTATGTATCTCATATTCATGCGAATTGTGTGATTCACATGTATATGTGATATAAGATACATAGGAGAATAAGGAGCGAGATGAGAGAGAGGTGAGGGAGGCGAACGAGATTTGTTATGTTCCTAGATACATGCAAATTCACTTGAATATAATGTATTTAGAACAAATTACTAATAATTTTAACCTCATCGATTTCAAAATACATGTATCTGGATGCACCAAATTTGATAAGATACATATAATACTGCAAATTAAAATATATTTAAATGATTAACTTCTAAATTAGTAAAATTTATGTAAATTTTTCAAAAATAAAGATAACAATTAAGTTTTTTAAAAAGAAAGAATTAGGGAGAAAATGAAAAACAAACTATGGTGGAGACCGGAGAAGGAGAAGGATATATCATTCTAAAAGTTAATTTCCTTCCGAAATTGATAATGCCTATTTAGTACTAATACAAATTAAATTATTGATAAAGATATTTTTCTTTGAAAAAGAATCAATTTAAATTTGTAGCCTCTCCTCCACAGTAAAAAAGAATGAGTAAATTTTAGTTGAGGGGAGTGTGAAGTGTCGAAGAAGGTTGATGGAACATGTCAAAGGAACATGTTCAATGAAATTGACTGACAAGTTAGAGTTAGAGGTACACCGGGACTAGATTATTGAATTTTAATTTATGTACAAGTTTATAATTTGTATTACTAAAATTGATACAGTCAACTGGGATAAGGTGTAAATAATATATTTGTATTGTATTGAAATTTCTAATATAGCTATGTTCGTTAATGAAGGAAAGTTTCATGACGATAAGAAGAAGAAGAAAAACAGCTAAGCAGCAGCTAAGAAGGAGAAGAAACAGTTAAGAAGAAGGAGTAGTGTATTTTTGTATGTAAAATCGTGTGTATCATGTACAAAGAATGAGCTGTATATATAGCTCTTTTTCTATATTAACTAACTACTAACAACCTATCTAACTAACTAATTGACAAGTAGTTATAACTAACTTTTATGTAAAAAGACTATTCTACCCTTTCTATTATTTCTAAAATCTACAGCTTTCCTATATTACAACACTCCCCTTCAAGCTAGGAGGTGCAAAAATATTCAAAACCCCTAGCTTGGATAACAAGTGTTCATGTTGTAGTCTAGATAACCCTTTGGTCAAATACATCAGCTGGCTGTTCTTTGGTATGAATGTACTCCACTTTAATTAGTTTTTTTGCAATTTTTCTCTTATGAAATGGCAGTCAATTTCAATATGCTTGGTTCTTTCATGGTATACTGGATTAGCAGCTATCTGAATAGCAGCCTTGCTGTCACTGTAAACTTCAACTGGTACTTGAACCTTAGTACCTACTTTCTTCAATAATCCCAGCAACCACACCAATTCTGAAACAGTTGAAGCCAGGCTTCTATACTCAGCTTCAGCTGAGCTTCTTGACACTGTCGTTTGCTTCTTTGCCTTCCATGATATTAATGATTTACCAATCTTAACCATATACCCTGTCACAGACTTCCTAGTGAGTGGACAAGATGCCCAATCAGCATCACAGAATGCAGTAACTTGTCCATCTGAATCACTTGCCAATAGCAGTCCTTGACCAGGTTGTTTCTTTAGATATCTGATCACCCTTAATGCATCATCAAGATGAGACCTTTTTTGTTGCTGTAAAAATTGACTCAATGTTTGAGTACTAAATGATATATCTGGTCTTGTCATATTCAAATACAACAACTTGCCTATTATCTTCTGATATGTTGTTTGATCAATCAAAGGATCATCTGATTCTTCTTGTTTCACATGCTCATCATATAGTTTAGATATTAGTTTGACATTGATGTCAATAGGTGTTCCTGCAGGCTTAGCTGCTGTCAATCCAACCTCAGCTATAAGTTCCAGCGTATACTTTCTTTGATGTATTAATATACCAACTGCTGATCTGGTAAACTCAATGCCTAGAAAGTTTTTTAATTCTCCTAAATCTTTCATCTTGAATGCTTGTTGTAGTGCCTTTTTTGTGTCTTCTATTAGTTTAAGACTACTGCCAGTAATTAGCATATCATCCACATAGACCAACACTAATATAGTTCCTTCTTTTGACTGATTAATAAACAAGGAATAATCATGTTGTCTTTGTTTGAACTTGAGATTGCTAAGAGCTTCAGTCAACTTTTGATTCCATTGCCTTGGATCTTGTTTCAGACCATATAGGGACTTTGTTAGTCTACATATTTTCTCCCCCTGACCAACAAATCCCTGAGATAGTTGCATATAAATTTCATCATCCAAATCACCTATGAAGAAAAGCATTGAATACATCCATTTGATGAATATGACAATGCCTAGCTGCTGCAAGAGAAACAATGGTTTTAATTGTCACCATTTTAACAACAGGTGAGAAGGTCTCCTTGTAATTTATTCATTCTTGTTGAGAATAACCTTTAGCCACTAATCTTGCTTTGAGTCTCTCTATCTCACCTGATGAATTGTATTTAACTTTATAAATCCATCTACACCCAATAGCCTTCTTCCCGTTTGGCAAATCAGTGAGGTCCCAAGTATGATTACTTTCTAGTGCTTGAATTTCATTCTGCATTGCTTCTATCCATCTTTTATCTTGAACAGCTTCTAGATAAGAATCAGGTTCCTTAATAACAGAGGTAGCTGCAATATAACTTTGATATATAGGAGAAAGATGAGCATAACTCATGTACTTTCCTAAAGAATACATGACATCTTTGTTAACAGTCAAAGATACAAAGTCTTTCATCCAAGTTGGTTTAAGTTTCTGTCTAGTAGACCTCCTATGAGTAGTAAGACTTGCAGACTCTTGAGTCATCTCATTATCTACCACACCAACAGTTGGAGACTGTTCTACCTCATCAACAAAAGACAAAGTATAAGTCTCATGAGACACATTAGCATCATGAGACACAGTAGTAGAAGGACACCTGGGAATCACAGGACTTGTACACTGTACATCACTACTTAGCATGTCTGAAATTTGCATAGGATCCATAAACACTCTTTCTTGTATTGAATGATCTATCTTTGCAAAAGGAAACACATCTTCTCTAAACACCACATCCCTATTTGTGAAGAATGATTTTTCAGTTAGATCTAGAAGTATATATCCCTTTTGTAACTCTGAATAACCCATGAGTACTGCTGGTCTTGATCTAGGCATCAACTTATCATGTTCATAAACATCCTAGAGTTTTGACATGAGATATTGATGGTTTACTACCATACAACCTTTCATAAGGAGTATCAAATTGCAGGACACTACTTAGTAACCTATTAATGATATATGCAGCAGCTAACAAACAATAACCCCAATATCTGATAGGAATGTGAGCTTGAAGTCTTAAAGCTCTGGTAACTTCAAGTAAGTGTCTATGCTTTCTCTCAGCAACTCCATTTTGCTGAGGAGTGTATGGACATGATCTTTGATGTAAAATTCCCAATTCTGTAAATAACTTGTGACAACCTGAGTTTACAAACTCAGTACCATTATCAGTCCTCACCACTTTAACCCTTTTTCCAAACTGAGTTTGAACAAATTGCAGAAACATTTGAATGGAAACACACACAACAGATTTATGTGAGAGTAAAAATAGCCAAGTTACTCTTGAAAAATCATCCACAATTGTAAGAAAATACTTCTTGCCATCAACAGTAGGTGTATTATAAGGACCCTAAAGATAAACATGAAGTAGCTCAAAACAAACAGTACTTTTAATGCTACTATTAGGAAACACATTCCTTGTTTGTTTAGCAAATGGACATACAAGGCATTTAGAAATGCTACAGGCACTTTGCTTATTCACTGAAAACATTCTAGCAAGTACTGTTGATGATACATGACCCAATCTTTTATGCCATAACACCATGTCTGTCTCCTTGACATCATGAGCAGCAAATGCAACCTCAACTTCCTTTTCTTGACCATTACACTGAGTAGTTAAATGCTTTATTAGCAAGTACAATCCTCATTCCTCCTTACCAACTTCTTTTCACCTTCCCACTGTAGAGTTCCTGGAAGACACAAAAGTGAGGAAAAAGGTAACAGAACACCCTAGTTCCTCAGTAATTTGACTTACTGATAACAAGTTATACTTGAAATCAGGTATGTGAAGCACATTTGATATAATACTCCTTGTTGATAAACTACAAGACCCAATGTGAGACACCTGAGTAGTAGTACCATTAAGTAGATATACAGGTTTAGAGACTTCAAGTTCATGCACAGTGTTTTTAGTCAACATATTCAAACTAGAAACCATATGGTTTGTTGCACCAGTATCTATAATCCACATGTTACTGTGTTCAGAAACAAAAAATGTTTTACCTGTATTGTTTGCAGTAATACACACAGAAGTTGTAGGCTCAGACTTCTGTTGAATCATTTTTAGAATGTGATCATATTGATCCTTTTTAAATGTACATCCTTGAAGCAACTGTTGAACCTCTTTCTCTGCTGAACTTACTGTTCTATTAACAATGGGAGTTTCTGATGAAGATTGATACTACTCAGATATATTTCCCCATCCTGGTGGATGAACATTGGTGTTCATTCCATAGGTGAGATTTGCATGTGTTAATGGTGTCTGACTGTAGTTGCTACTACCAGTAGTACCATATACAGGAGAAGTTCCTTGCACCTTTCTTTTGGACTTAAAATCAGGAGGATATCCTACAATCTTATAGCAAAACTCTTTGTTGTGACCCTTACACTTGCAAAAATCACATATCAACAATGTGTACCTTCTCAGTTTCTGACTTACATTTGAACTGCTACTTGCTTTAGAATAAAGAGCAACTGACTCCAATGCAGCTGAAATACCATTAACACCACTCACTACAGCCTTTTGACTCTCATCACCAACTATCATAGCATAGGCATAGTTAATTGATGGTAATGGATCCATCATCAAGATTTGACTCCTTGCTTGATGATAGGAGTCATTTAAGCCCATTAAAAATTGATACAACTTCTGCCTATTCATATGAGCAACAAAACCTTTGGATATTTCACAGTTACAACAAGGAGATGGCACCAACACCTCAAATTCATCCCACAAGCTTTTCAGCTTTGTATAGTACATAGAAACAGAAATAGTACCCTACTGAATGAAGCAATATCTTTGTACAACTATAGGTTCTAGAGCCATCTACTCTATCAAATCTTTCTTTAAAATCAGTCCAAACATCGAAAGCAGTAGAAGCAAATGCAATACCACTTAGTAAACTCTTGGATACAGAATTCATTAACCAAGACAAAACAATAGCATTCACTCTTTCCCATTGTCCCCACATTTCCTTACTAAACACCTCCTTTCTAGCAGTTCCATCAATTAAACCCATCTTATTCTTTCCTAGTAGAGCTATCTTAATAGATCGACTCCACCAAAGTGTAATTCTCAACACCAAGCAACTGAAATGAGATAATACTCATACCACTAACATCAGTAGGATTAAGAAACAAAGGATGGTTATAATCGATACCTTGACTCTGCCCAGAACTGACTTGTGAAGAAGCATTTTCACCTTCAATTGTCATTTGAGATTTGAAAAAAAATGATTCAACAGTAATTCAACAACCTGTAATTCTTAGCTTGAACCAATACCTGGAACTTGAAGATTTTTTCAACAAAACTTGTGAATCTGTGAACTTTTTCAACAAAAAAACTTGTGAATCTGTGAATCAGTAACTGATTCTTTGATCCTACGATTTCTCTAAAACAAAAAACTGTGAGTCTATGAATCAACTGTGATTCTTTGATTCTGTGGATTCTCCAACTTCATCAGTGTTTACTGAGAAGCAAAAGCTCTGATACCATGTTCGTTAATGAAGGAAAGTTCATGACGATAAGAATAAGAAGAAAAACAGCTAAGAAGCAGCTAAGAAGGAGAAGAAACAGTTAAGAAGAAGAAGAAAGAGTAGTGTATTTTTGTATGTAAAATCTTGTGTATCATGTTCAAAGAATGAGTTGTATATATAGCTCTTTTTCTATATTAACTAACTACTAACAACCTATCTAACTAACTAATTGACAAGTAGTTATAACTAACTTTTATGTAAAAAGACTATTCTACCCTTTCTATTATTTCTAAATTCTACAGCTTTCCTATATTACAACAAGCTAGTATATGACTCTTCTCATATATAAGGAGTATGTAACTTAATTGTTCAATTATCAATACAATCCTTGATTTCTGCATATTTACGTGAGAATACTACATAGTTATCGTGGTCCAGTTTAGAAAATGATTTATTAATTAATTTTTTATTTTACATTTTTTAACTATAGTTGATTTGCAATATTATTTTAAAAAATACTTAATATAGTTGATTTGCAATATTATTTTAAAAAATACTTAATTCAAAAGGTAATGTAATGAGACCATCATTCATTCTTTTTGCTTCTTTTAAGAGTATATACGTTCAAAAATGGATAAGTAAAAATAGATGAAGGGATATAATATTGTGTTTATATGGTAAAATATATTATTTTCTTCGTTCATTTTTGTTTGGGAAACTTTCACATATAACCACTTAAAATAGCCTAATTACTCTTCATAGCTATAGTTTGATAATTACAATTCGTAGCTACATGTTATGTGGAGGAGAGAGGCGAGCGAGACTAGGAGAGAGAAGAAAGAGGCGACAGAGAGGGGAAAAGAGTGGGAGAAAGGTGAATTGTTTATGTATATTGGTTAGATAATTGTATATTATACATATGTATTTGTATATATAACAAGAAGATTGGGAGAGGGAGGAGAGAGGCGAGCGAGACGAGGAGAGGGATGAAAGAGGCGAGCGAGATTGGAGAGAGGGGCAGAGAGTGGAGAGAGGTGAATTGTAAATCTATATAATTGTATATTACTTATGCATTTGTATATATGGCAAGCGAGATTGAGAGAAGGAGGAGAGATGCGAGCGATATTGAGAGAGGGAGGAGAGAGGCAAGCGAGAGAGGGCAGAGAGTGTGAGATAGGTAAATTGTATATATGTATATGGGTTAAAATAATTATATATTATACATATGTATTTGTATATCCTGGCAAATTATACATATACAAACGGGACTAATCATACAAACTCAAAGTCAGCCCACATAATTAATGTATAATGTTAATCGTGAGTGATAATTATAGCAATTTATAGCTATAATGAGTAATTAAATAATATAAATTTGCTTAGCCGCGTAATTTTCTCAATATATTTTACTACATAAACACAATATGATATTTCTTCATTTATTTTTAATTGTCCATTATTGGACATAGATACTTTTCTAAGAAGCAAAAAGAATCCAATGATATTCTCATTACATTACCTTCTGAATTAAGTATTTAAAAAAAAAATATTGAACATCAGCTACAGTGAATAATAAGGATAAATCAAAAACAAAATAATAAATCATTTTCTGAACTAGACCTAACAAGTAAAGGTATAAAACAAAAACTAAATAGTAAATCATTTTCTAAACTAGACCTTGACAAGTAAAGGAAGACATTGAGTATACTCTTTTCATTTTACTTTTTTATCCTATTTTAAGAATATGTTTTAATCTTTTTTCTTTTTTGACAACTTTAATTATAATTTTTCATATTATATATTTAAAATCACAAATTTTAAAATCCTAAATTGAAGAATATTTTGATAAAACTATCATATTTTTAATTAAAAACATAAAAAAGTTTAAAAATTAATATCAAATTTTTTAAAATTTCACATTAAATTATATCAGAACAAACAAATTAAAAATCGAAGAAATAAAGAATATTAAGTTTACATAATTCCTATAACTTTCGGGGTTTACCCTTAGCGGTTGCCTGCGGTGCCTAACAAATAACAATAACATAATATAATATATAATAGTAAAAATAAAAATATGTATAATTATAATTAATTGAAATGTCAAAGATCATTTGTCACTCACTACCAAAAAGTGCCAAACATTATTTTCCATTCATTTCATAAAATATTATTTCAATTTTCAATTATTGAATAGTATTGAGGTAATGAGGTCAATGGTATAACTAAAAGAGTCGATATATTTAAAGTGATCAACTTATCAACGTAATAAATATTTAAAAATAAATATAAGCTAATTAAATTAATTTAAAATTGAAATTGAAAAGATCAAATATGAACATGTATTAGAATAAATTATTGTTGAAGTATAAAATGAAGTTTACTCGCAAATTTAAAAGATTTTTTTTAAAAAAAGTAAAACAATTATTAACAATATTGCAATGATTGATGTTTTTCCCCCCTATAAATTTGTATTTGAGGAAAGAAAATAGTTTACATAGGTCTATAAGGTTTCAAGGAAAATATTTATTTGTTGCTTAATTTTATTTATTTTTTAAAAAATAATTTTTTTTTAAATTTTTTTTTTTTTTTTGTGAAAATAGAGAAAACAAGTTATATAAGTGATATGCTATATTGATGGTATCATGCATATCCTCTAATATACCTCGTCTTCACGTTCACCTCTCGTAGTGATTATTTAAATTATTATACGAATATCTGTAAGTTATTTTTTTTTTTACTTATATACCAAATTAAAAGAGTTACTGAAAAATATGTTTAAAAAGAAAATATTAATATGATTTGTGTGCCAGTTAGATATCCTTAATCGAAAAAGAATAATCAGAATTAATTGTTGTGTATTATGTTACTACCTCCTACCTATCCTACATTTTTTTTTTTGTTAAACATTATTAAGATGAAGCTTTAATTAAAATGCAACAAGTCTTTTCAATACCAAATACACTCTTAAAAATAGAAAAAAACATACACGTGATTAAGTGTCAAATCTTCTTGAATTCTTCATCTAATTAAGAACTTAACCAGCAAGACTAAACCTCTTTGTAGCTAGATTCTCTTGAAACTTACTTTAATAAGGAACCTATATATCCTTGAAATTATTGATTCTAAAAAAAGCATGTGATATATATATTGATATAAAATAATATATATATATATATATATATCTATATATATATATATATATATTATATATATATATATATATATATATTGTTAATGAATTATTCTTTTCTTAAAAATTGCTTTGAGGTTTGATTTATTATTAATACTGTGTTTGAAGTAAAGTTTCTCTTAGTCAAATTGATGGCAAAAACGATTTTTTGTTCGAGGTTCAAGAGGAAGGAGGGAAATTACCGTTTAATGGCGCTTTTATGGAAGTATGATTATAGTGACTAATACTTTCTTGAGACTATTGGACCTGAAATCATTATTTGTATGTGATGGGGTTGGGAATCGGAGCAGAGTCAAGTAGGAGCAACAGATTAATTTAAATTTTTTCAATGAAAATTATATTATTGTATTTAAAGTTAAAATTATTTTCATATACATGTAGTAATTATCGATTTTCTTTTAGCTTTTTATGTGTTTTAATTTTTTATAAATTCAATATTCTTATTGATGTATAATTTTCTTTTTAAGTCATTGGTTTTATGGAATCCAATCAAGATATAAAATGCTTATCATCACAAAGATTAGTGTTTGTTAAGATATGATTAATTGATTTAAAAAAATCAAGTTATGAACTATTTAATTGATATTATTTATTAATTAGCTATGCTTCATTAAGTAATAAAAAGGATACATATGACTAATTAGTATTAATGAAGTTATTTCTGTCAAAGAATTTAACCAAAATAAATATCAAATATATATAAGAGACAGTTTTGTGTATTAATCAGCTAATTAGGCATAAAGCTTTTTCATATTTGGATTAGACACCAAACACCTATTAAAGCAGTTGGGTAAAATAACTAATGAAGGAAGTTGAGCAAAATATTGAAATTCAATTTTTCCTATTTCCTCAAATTATTACTTGAATAAGTGTTTTAATTAAATAAAAACGAGAGTTGTAATAATAACAAAAAAATTATTTCCCATTCTATATTCGATACCTACATTAGAATCCGACTAAGACGAAAATAATTATATCTGCTAGCGAAAAATAGAAATTGGTAATGGATGAGGAAAAAATTAAATTTGTAACAAAAAAATTACCTTGTGGTAGTGAATGTGGAAAAATCATAAATACAAATTCTTATAATTCTTCAACTTAATTATCTTTCGTCAAACTTATTGTTCCATTAGTATTTTACTCCAAAAAATGTCATATATATATATATATATATAAAGTAGAATTTAGAAATAGTTTTTAAAGGATGTGTTGGATAGAAAGGAAGATGTTTTTCAATAAAATAAGTGTATTTTTACTTATTTTGTTGCGTTTAATATATAAGTAAATATTATTACTCTAAACGTATTAGAGTAAAACAGACATGAACAATCAATATAAAAAGTTAATATTCATTAATTTTCACTTAATATATTATATAATATAAGTATTCCATTATATAAATACTATATAATAGAAGAATTTGATATACATTTTAAGTATATACTATATAGTATAAGTATTCAATTATTTATGTTTCTACTTTCACGAATTTAATTTTGACTTTTCTACTTTAAAGTTATCCTTTATTTTATAATTAAATAGATATACACTATTTATAATAGATTAAAACTTTCAAACTAATAGATGTTCAATTTAAAAAGAACGGTCCAGCCCATTAAGACATGGGCCACAACCCAGCCCAGTTAGCCTAAAATTTTGGGCTGATGGGTTGTGAATCGATCCGGACAGCTTTTTCCGGATCGAACCAAGCCAGTTTGGAGACTGGTGGATTTTTAAAGGGAAAATTGTATATAGTAGCAGACTAATAACCTAAATTAAATGGAATAGCTAGGGTTTGATTTAATTGTGCTCCATAGCAAACATTAGCTAAAATTTGCCAGCGTCTCTCTCCCAAAAATCTCGCTCGCCACTCTCAATTCTCGCTCGCCTCTCTCGCTTTATACACAGAAGTGTATAATTCTGTTTCTGTTTTGTATAAAGCGAGAGAAAATTGTATATACACATGCAAAAATGTATATCTTCGTGTTATACACTTAATTATACAAATTACAAACATTTTACTTCAAATATTGCAGAGAAAAAGGCCAACGAATTATACAATTGCGAATTATACAATTGCAGTGAAATACAATTTTCTCTAGCTTTATACAACAGAAGTGTATATATTGTGTTTCTATTTTTGTATAAAGCGAGAAAAACATATATCTTCTTGCTATACACTTATAATTATGCAATATACATATATTTTAATTCGATTCAACTGTATGCAAAATAAATTATACAATTCCAGCGAAATAGGCCTGCGAACTATACAATTTAGGCCAGCGAATTATACAATTTAGGCAGCGAATTATACAATTGTATATGTATAGCAAATTATATAGCTTTATGTTTGCTATGGAGCGCAATTATGCAAAGTTTGCTATAACATACAAATATGATTTTTTTGTTTGCTATATGTGAAAGTTGCCCATTTTTTAATGGGTCAGAATCCAGACTGATCTGGTCCAGCCCACTTACAAGCTTAATGCCAAGTGTCCCTTTTGTGTATAATGCGTATATTAATTGTGTATAATAATGCTTTGTTTGGTACATTTTTTTTCAACTTATGTATAACTATTACACTCTATTGTATATTAAGGTATGTATTTCTCATATAATTATTTTTTAGATATTAGTAATGCAAGAGATTTAATGCATACATTAGCATGATTAAAACTCAATTTACCCCTCAAAACCCTTTTTATAGCTTTTTCACTATAATTGTGGAGGACAATATTTTTATAAATTAATTTTTTTAAAATAATGTATGTAATTTTTAATACATCAAATAAACAATGCAAAAAAAAATTCTATGTATAATTAATAGAAGTATACCTAATGCAAACATAATTAATAAAAACATTATTAATTACTCTATTCAACATTATTTTAATACATCCATCAAACGACCCATATTTATTTCTAGAAGGCTTTTGTAGACATACTAAATGAAATTTAATATATTCATAATAACATGCTTAATTTTACTTATCAATATCGAATTTGTTTGAGTTATTATCGCTTTTGTTTTTATTTATATTCCCTGAAATTATATTTTTCCGCTTCTTAAAAAATCAAATTAATTTATCATTATACTCTTATTCAGTACTGTTGAAATCAAACTTTCAATAAATAAATATGAATTAATTTATTCTAATTAACTAATTTAATCTATTAAAATGAATCAATTACTTAATTTTTCTACATTGAACAAATATATATTTTCAAAAATATGTATTGATATTATAAAAAAACAAATTAAAAAAATATATAAATACTTAAAAAAGAATAAAAATAAAAAAGGCTATTTTATACTAATAAAACTTATCCGCATCGGTGTTTACACGAATCTTCCTTCGTAAGGAACCAAAAAGTTAAAATCATTTTCGGTCACTTCTTTAACCTTTCCACTCCCTTGGGCAAAAAAAGTAAGGTAAACAGCAGCATTAATGTCAGAAATAAGAAAATAATATGGAAAGGCAAAATGCTGCTTCATCATTTTCATTTTCAAATTTTAACACTATCACTCCTTCTTCTTCTCCGATGAAGTTCGGATTTTCATCTACTGATTCCGGCTCTTCCTCGCCGGTTGCCGGTGATACAGTTCCTGGACTATCGGCTACAGTTCCTTCGTGGTTGCTCGGAACTAGTTTCGTTTCAACTGATAACTCTACTTGTAAGTTGTACTGTGTCTTCCTATAACTGTCTGTCACACTTTTCAGTTTTTATTTAGCGCCTTCGTCAATCGGTATCTGAAAAACCTTGCGATTCTACTACTACTAAGTACTAACTCATAGTTTTGTTTATGCAGTACCTTGGTTTTCGAATGCGAGCTCATCAACTGTGATTTCGTCATCTTTAGGACCGACTACTACAAACAATTGTTTTGCGGATTCACTATCATCAGTCACTTCGCCTTCTTCGGTTTCAGAAATTACTTCTACGGTATCAGCCACTTCAACTTCTTCTCTCTCTGGAAAAGTATCTGTATCAACTTCTTCACCACCACAACCAACCGTCTCAGCACCGGGATTTGGTAAAAAAAAAAATTTGATGTTCAATGCTTAAGCTATGTGCTTCGTATAGCTATGATCGTGTATTCGTGTTAATGAATGTTTGCTCCATGATTGATTTATTATGATTGACATTATCTGCTAGAGGTCTGACTCTATGTTAAGAAGTGAAATTATAATCAATTCAGTTTAGCAAGTTTATGTTGGTGGATTCTGTTATGTTGCCTCCTTCTAGCGTTGCTGTATAGTTTTCTAATTGCTCAGTATGGATTTCACTTTACGGGAATGTATTTGGGGTTAAGTTGAGTACAAGTTCCTCTTCCAATTATTTCAGCAGTTTTGCTTTGTTTGCTGGAATGCTTACGTTCTTCATTTACCATCGTGCTCCGAGTAAGAGGGAGCAAGTGAGCCAGCCACTGTCCAATGATCTACAGTTCCTGTTTGATGAGTAACAGATTACTGAGGTAGAGAAAGGTACAAAATGAAACTAGGAAAGTAATGTAAAACAATGTGACTAATTATGTTGTTCATCTCGCTCCCTGTAACATCACTGTTATTAAAAGAGGCTGTAGCCTTACCTGCCATTTTGTCGTCCTCTGGTTACTGCATCTGTGGCGCAATGCATCATTGCTATGTTGAAATGGAGCTGTTAGCAAACCTGCTACCGCTATAAAGTAGTTTTGGTCGAAATAGTTTGTGAGCTCATAGGTCAGAAAGAATGAGCTGTAAAATGTTGCTTTGAGATTGCCTCATTGCCAGGGAAAATGGGAGAAAAAATTGCAATGAGATCCCAGCAATATCAAGGGTTATTCTTCAATGCCTAAATTAGACTTGGCATTAGTAGGAATGAATTTGAGAGAGCAATTGGAGGAGATGGTAAGAAGAGTTCCTTTAAAGAGTGTGTCCTCAAGTTATCAGCCCTTGCTTCTGTCTATACTATTTGCTATTCGTAAATTGTACCTGTTGCCCAAAGCTAAGTTTTGCCATCTTACCGATAGTTGGTAGCTTTTATCAATGAACAACTATGTTACTAAAAGAAGTTATTCATGACCTATCCATCTTTGGGTAGGATTTGTATATGAGATAGCTCACTCTGTCCATTATACTATCAGATGTTCTCCTAACTTCATAAGCTTGGATTTGTTCATGGTAGAATGTTAAGCAAGTCAATGTTGTGCTCATTTGTTTTACGACGTGTGACGTGTGTTGGCCGAAAAATAAGGGGGATACATTGCTTCCTTTTTGGTGATTCATCCTCTCCTCATATAAACATTAGCACCTGCTTCTTGGTTTCTCAGGGAGAGTTTTTAATCTTGTGCATGCAACTTCCAGCTTCCTCCTTCTGTGTTTTCTGCTTACCTTCATTCCATTTGATTTTACACTTCCCCTTTTCTCGTCTGCCATATCTGTCAGCTAAAGGTACGGTTTAAGCTTCTTTGTTGAATTCTACCCTTTTCTCGGTTGCCTATATCTATCAGCTAAAGGTACGGTTTAAGCTTCTTTGTTGAATTCTGCAGTTCTCTTCATTTTATTCATTTCTTTGGCTGATGTGTTTGTGATTGTTCCATCAACTGTTTGCGCCTCTGTTTCCTGGCTTCTGACAAGTTTGCTTCTTCATCTTTTCCTTTGATTAACTTTTTGTATTCTCAGATGGTTGCAAGATGACATGATTTTTTTCATGTAGAATATTATCTTCGAACTCCATACCAGACTCAGAATCTAAAAGCATCTGCCCCATGCAGTAGATTTCCGACTTCTCCTCCTGTTTGGACTACTCTTGTTCAATTTGGTTAAACCATAGATTAGGACATGACAGCACTTGACTTCTGAAGAAATTAGAGGTATACTTTCCATCTTGGGCATGTATACCCCAAAGCAATGATTGGGCTAACAGAGTTTGTGAAGAGTGAAGATGATATGTAGTTTGCCTCAATTGCATTAGCTCAGTCTCAGTTTTTCTTTTCATCTGCTAGACATTGAGCTATTTGAGCAATGTCATGAGTTTTTCTTTTCCATAGAGTTTTCTGTGGGATCATAGGCAGCAAATATGTGTTTCTTTTTGAGTTTATTTTTGCCAAGTAGCTTTTGAATTATATTGGTTGGTTATCAGATCTCATAAAAATATTCTCAAGTGCCATTTAAATTCACAGCTTGAGAGGAAATTTTTGTTTTATCCATTACCTGTGGAGTTGCTACCTACCTCTATGAGCTGGCAGGAGTGAATCTTGAGCCCTAGCTCACCACAACCCTTAGGAACATGATCAAGTTCTGGTTGATGAGTTGCCAAGTGTAGAGCAGATAACATCAATCATGGTTTGCAGCTGATTGAGTGCATTTCTTTTCTGGTGTTTTAAGTCAACTAAGTGAAATTATTACTTTCTAACCTTTCATGTTGCTGAACTTTTTTGTTTGTTTGCAGTAACTGTCCCTGCTAGTTGTTCACTCGAGCAGGATGAGGTTGCTGCAATTTTGGCAAGACAATGTGAGAAGCTTCTGTCCCGCCAAGCTCAAGGCAGAGGGCAAAATGAAAAGCATGTTTCAGTCTCTCAGCCTTGTGCCTATAGAGCAACAGTACTTGAAACTACAAGCTCAAGCAAGCCTGTCGGTGATGCTGCTCATATACCTGCTGCTACTGCTGAACAGAAATATGGGGAGTCCAAGCCGTGCAGTGTTCCCATTACTGGTGTCCCTTCAACCTCCACTCCTTCAGTCCCGATGGGCTCAAAGTCAGGCAGCTCATTGCTTCCAAGCTCACAGCCTATTGAGGAGGAGCAACCTTGCCTTCCACCTGTCGATCTTCTGGACTCAACAATTGAAATGTGGGAGCGGGTTGTCGTGAATAACAAGACGGATCAAGAGGTCACTGAAGAGGGGCTTCGTCACTTCTACGAGGTCAGTTTCTCTCTCTTTTCTTTTCTTAATGAAGTTAGCCTCTCCTTTCAACTTTGTTTTCTCTTCTGTTTCCTTTTTTGACCTCTTATTCTCCCTTTTGTAGGGCATCAACTATTTTTGTCTCCTGTCAGAACGCCTTCAATTAGTCACTGACAAGTATGATGAGGAGGCAAAAGTGAGGGATGACATGGAAAAGATGACCTCTTCTTTAAAAGATAAGTTGGCTAAAGTCAGTCGGAAGCTCGAGGACTCTAAGAAGGAGAAGGAGAGACTTGAGCATGAGTTGGCCGGGGCTGCAAACAAGATAACTGCTCTAACTGGTGAGAAGGACTCCATTTTGCTGGTCCAGACGATCCTTCACCAAACTATCTCCGAGCTGAGAAGGGAATTGGAGGAGGCTGCTCCTGCTGCTATCCAGAAATACAAGGCTTCCTCCCTGTACAGACAGGAGCTCATGGAGTATGCTGCTCCTTACATGGGAAATGGGGTGAAGCTGGCCATAGAGAAGATCAAAGCTAAAGACCCCACATTTGAACCCGAGACCTATGGCCTTGACATGTACATTCTCCCTCCTGAAGCTGATGACCAAGAATTCTCATCATAGGAAAGTGACGATGGGTGCTAATCACAAGTAAGCTTGAGATATGGTTGAAAGAGTAAGTTTATGAGATTTTGGTCATAAATGTGTTGTTGACGTAAGTGCTGAAGAACGAAATGATCCCCGGAGCTTCGCATGAAGCTCTTTCTTTTTTACTAATATGCATATGCGAATGCAACTTTTCTGGCTACTTTATCTCTGAACTAGTGTGTTTGGCTGCTCCATGGATGTTTCTGGTGTTAATAGAGTATGTATGAATGTGGTTAAGTGCTAACATCAAAACTCAGCAGTATATATAAAATAAGATTTTACGAATTCGTCACTTAAAAGTTCAATCTGTGCAGTGTGCCTTGAAGTTTTTGAGAGGCGAACCAGAAAAAAGAGTCTTATTAAGCTGTGGTTTTCCCTAGGTAACCAATTTTCGTGATCGAGTTCGATTCGGCAGTTAATTTTGGTGATAATTTTCAATACATCATAATTACATTTTAAGAAATCAGCTAAGATAGTGTTATATTATTTAGTAAGTTGTTTCCGATTTGTTGTCTTTTATTTTAATTTTTTAAATTAATATTGGCAGTTAAAGGTCAGAGGTGAGGAATAAAATGGGTGCATGCATTTCTTGCTATTATCTTATTCCAAAGTTGTTATCGAGCAGTGGAGAAGTCATAGGTCATAAAAGGTCTACACAAGAGGGAAGAAAGAACTAGCTGTTTGTAAGAATCATACAGCAAGCAAAGCAGAACCATTTCCGTTAAAGCTATAATTGCGACATGATTCCATTCACGGTCTAAGAAACTAGAATTTGGTACTTCTTGTTCATTAGAAGGTGTTGGAACACAGATAGCACAAGAAAAAATCAACTCATAACTAGAAAACTTTTCTATAGATTTCATAGCATTAGACAAACAAACAAGAAAATAAAGCTACAATGTCAGTTTTTCCTTAAACGATGAAAGATGTTGTCCAACAAAAATTTCCCAACTCAGCAACGGTTCGGTCTCTAGCCCTCTCTGCGGACAAAGTAGAGCTTACCCATGACGTGAAGGATCGCAACAAAGGCTATGAATCCAATACTCATCACAAGCACAACATTGGGGGATATCTTGAGTCCGGGGGAATCATCAGTGTAGAATTGAAGCATGGTACCACCTGCTCCTCCTGCAGCTCCACCTGCTCCTCCTGTCTTCCTTCGACGTAGGTTAGCAGCTGCTGCTGCTGCAGTCCCTCTTTGTGGTCCACCTCCACCCAAAGCCATTTCTAGTCACTGTTTCAATGTATTAACAAGAAAATCCTCAGTGGGAAGAATCACAGAGATCTTTTGCAAGTCCTCAACACACAGTGAACATTTTAAAGACAACATACAATCAAACATAGCAAAATTGATCAACTAAAGGGAACACTGTAACTATTACATCCAGCCATTTCAACAATATAAATCTTCCTATATTTATGCATCACCAACTCAACCATCAAAGTCAAATTAGGCTACACGATTTGAACTAACGGGGTATTATTTAAGATATTAGTCAGACAACATTAAACAAATTGTGAAATAACAGAATATTGAATTATTCACTTGATACAGATCTTTAGGAATTACAAACTATAGAACAACATGCCAATGTAATTCCACAAGTGGAAGGTGGTACTACTAAATATTAACTATTCAACATTATAATGCAAACATTGAGACGTACAAAGAAAAGGAAAGACATGATTGGGCCAGGGTAAAAGACGATACATAAATGCTCAGGAGAATCAGACGGCTTGCAAAGAAACAAGGAGACTCTATTCGCTCATTCTATTTTATTTCCATTTTTTAGCCCGCCCTGAAGTGTTCATTTCTTTTTCATGTCCTTCTATGGTCAAACCACGCCACTTCTGCTGATTTCACTTGTTGAAACCTCTTCACAAAATTGTATACCAAAAGAGATGGTGAATCCTGAATATGTCCCACACTTGTTTCAGAACCACCCTCACAAAGCCATCAAAGCAAATAACAAGTTTTCGCTAATATCAAACTAAACCATACAATTGCAACACGAGGGTGCCTGCCCCATCCCCCTATTTTCCCAAAACACTAAGCTTATGAACCCCCATCTAGTACAAGTTCATTTGAATATATTTTCAAGACAAGATAAAGGTACATACAACAAAAATGATGTATAGTTAATCATCATTCTAGCCCCTGCTAACTTGCTATACTGCACCTTCAGCCCAGAATTGATAACTACCTTTATAAGACTGGTACAACTCAAATACAGTGCATCCAGTTTTAAGAGAAATTATCATCGAAAGGGGTAAACGACCGCTATATTCAAGCAAGTGCTTGATCTCAGAGGCAAATCTAAAGGCGGCCAAGAGTGTTAAGCCTTTTATGTATATATACAAAACTAAAGACTAATTTAGATTCTGTTCAAAGTTCAAATCATTGCATTCTAATTTATCAAAACCCTCAATAAAATCCTAGATCCGCCACTACACTAACCAGCCGATGAATCCCCAAGACAATCACACAATGTTTGACTTCAAATTAAACTTACATGTAGAATCATTGCTCAATTCGCAAGTCATCGCAATAAATTCACATCGCGGTTTCAAAAAAAATCCGAAAACTTGCTAAATCTGAACCCGAGAGATCAAATTGTAAAAGCCATCAGATCATAAAACATCAACACAATTCAAAACTCAAAAGTTTAGATCCTTCCGATTTCAGATCTCAACACATGCAAAATTCACTTTTTGTTAACAAATCAATTACATAAACTTGCTCCAATGAAAATTTAAAAAATTCACAAGCAAAAATCAGTACAAATCTAATTAAATCTGCAGGTATGAAGACAAATTCATACAAAAAATGAAAAAAAAATTCATCAAATGATGCTAGAAAAGGAGAAAAATACCTTAAGAATGCTGAGAATTAGGGAAAATGGATTCTCCGATCTGGAAGGAAAATGGATGAGAAGTATTTTGACGCGTTTGTTTAATAGATATTCTATTAAGTTTTGGACTTTAAAGCTTTGATTTATTATACGTGGAGGAGGCCACATCACTGTGGCCAATCAAACTATGACACGTAATCTCGAACACTTTAGGCAAACTAATGACATTTTATAATAGTCATTTATTTTTAAAATATATTTTTTCATTTATACTTATTATTATTGATGAAATAAATATTTTTCAAGATAACATTTGATAGGAATAATTTGATAAAATATTTATAGCAATAATTGAAAAAATTATATGAATTAATATATTTTTAAAAATAATTACTGATATTAGCGATATTTTTTGTTTATTATCATTTATAGTAATACTGTGATAAATCTGTAATATGTATTAAAAGTGAATTATGTATGCAATATATTTGAATTTTAATTGTTTTTGAAATATCTTATGTTTGTTTGGTAAAAAATTGTCACATTGTATTATAAGTGTATTAAAAATTCATCATTTAAACCTGTATTATATGTGAATAAGAAAATTGTTCTTTGTAATATGTATTAAACTTGTATTATAAATGAATTAAAAGTGATCAAGTGAAAAAAAAAAAGTTATTGCTATAAATGGTAAATATTTTTTATTATAGTATATTTAAGTTATTGCTATACAAGTAAAAATGAATTATCGACGTATTATATAACAAACTCCTAAAGAATCAATATCTATTTGTATTGTAAACAAATTTTGAATTATATTATTTAAAAAATATTGCGTTACAGATAACATAACTCGTTTATCTATATAGAAAAATAAAATAAAATAATACTCTAGAAGATAATAAGAGATATGCAGTATTTAAATTTATATATTTACTTAATAATAACAATATGGTGCTTGATCTGTAGTAAATTCATAAAATTATTATTCTATTTATAATGTTAAATTGAACCTATATAAAAAAATTTAAGTACATAAAATAAAAAAAAAAAGATTATGTATGATATAAAAAGATATTGTAGAGATGAAAAAATTAAAATATCAAGGATAAAATTGATATTATGTGTGGGGTATCTGTCATTCAAAGCTAATATGGAATTTTGTTTTCCAACAAAGAGCATGACATTGCTGTTGGCGGCGAGAAGTGAAAATTCTTGTTTTTTTTTAAAAAATAAAATAGAAAAATAATTTGTTAAGACTAAAACATCCCCAATATATATATATATATATATATATATATATATAATCAGTGTTTGAGTATTGAAGCGTAAATGAAAGACGTAGATTTATAAAGTCTAAGTCTTAAAGACATAAGTTTTGAATATAAAAACGTAAATTTTGAACGTAAAAATATATGGCAGGGCATTTTTAATTTATTTTTACAACCTTTTTTGCTTGATATTTCTCAAATAGTAATTATAATATTTTTTTCTTTATTATTGATTATTAATACTTATTCAAATAAAAAACATAAATCTTTAAAAGGTTTAATTTTGCTTATTAGTAATAAAACTATAAAACTGAATATACATAAGATTAGGCCTCGTAGATCCATAGGCTTACGCCTCACGCCCCCGCCTTTTAAAAAACGGTACACAGGGCAAGCAAGCAAAGCAAAGACATCTTTAGAAACTAGAATTTGATTGCGTCCTATTCATTAGAAACAGTTTTAACTCGATTATGAAAACTTTTCTATAAACTTCATTGCATAGACAAACAAACAAGAAAAAAAATTCTACAATGTCAGTTTTCCTTTCACTAGAAAGTTGTTGCCCAACAAATGTTTTTAAAGTCAGCAATGAGATGGCTCTAGCCCTCTCTGCGGACAAAGTAAAGCTTACCCATGACGTGAAGGATTGCGACAAAACCTATAAAGCCAATACTCATTACAAGCACAACATTCGGGGATATCTTCAGTCCAGGGGAATCATCAGTGTAGAATTGGAGCATGGTACCACCTGCTCCTCCTGCAGCTCCACCTGCTCCTCCTGTCTTCCTTCGACGTAGGTTAGCAGCTACTGCTGCTGCAGTCCCCCTTTGCGGTCCACCACCACCCAAAGCCATTTCCACTCACTGTTTCAATAGAAAATCTTTACTGCGAAGAATCACAGAAATCTGATATATTGCAACTAGTCAAACCCAGTGAACATATGAAAGACAGTAACAAAATGAATTGATCGACTAAAGGGAACATGGGAACTTTTGCATCCAGGCATTCCAACAATATGAAGTTGATATATATATATATATCCCTTCTGATATTTATGCATCATAACCTTTAAATGATAAAAGAGGTAAATCAACCTCATTGCACAAGTGATATGAGAGTTGAGACTGCTAGAACTACTATACATATCTTTTAACTTGGATTACACGATTCACTGCACTAGTGTCCATTGTTGTGTATATATATAATAATAAGCCAAATGGTTTGTCTAGAACAGGTATTGGTGGTGGTTATACTTAAGTTACAGCAGTCAGCAGGAGCTATTAACGCAAGCTCGAGGCAGTATGCCTATAGTGTAGTAGCAAATCCAATAGGAGGAATGTGATCCAGGGATCTAGATATGACAGGGAAACTTGATCCTTCATTTGTTTGGGCAAGTGATCCATGGATCTAGGTGGGGGATACTCCTATTCGTGCTTCTATATTGCTATTTTTGTACTTCCCGTTTGATTGAAGCATTAATCATTTGGCGGAATAGTCTAAGTGAGCGTAAGTTGGCCCAAGCCCCACCATCACCATACACAGTGTAATCCCACTAGTAGGGTCTCGGGAGGGTAGGATGTAGAGAAGCATAGTCAGCCAACTTTGTGACTTCACTTACTTCAAGCATTACAAAGGAATAACATTCCATTATCTACACGCCCTCGAAGGAGAGGTTCCATGAACTTCTTCCTCCAAAGGTCAACAATAAATTGAGAGGTCACTTGAGATAGTATGGTCATGGAGAGTCGACGTGAAGGTATAAACTTGGAAGGAAATTGTCCCGATGGAACTAAAATTTCTTGGGATTCACATAGACTTACCGGACACAGACTATGCAATAAAAATGGTGTATCAATTATTCATCATTCTTGCTCCCATTAACTTCTATAATGCACCTTCGACCTAGAATTGCTAACTACAACTGGTACAATTCAAATACAAGCAAGTACTTGTTATAACACCAACTACACTAACTACTCAAATGAAGCCTAAAATCTAAGGTCACAAAATGTTTATGCATAGTTTTCTTTTAGGGTGGCTGCGGTGTCCGAGTTTTAAGCATAATTAAACTTACATGTACCCAATTTAGGGAAGAAATACACTAATCTTATATTCTCATTATCATTCAAGAGTCGTAGAACCAGTAAACAATTTGCAAATCATCAGCACAAATTCAACTTTATTTTCCTATCATCTGGACAAAAACCCTACTCTACCGGACCTTCGAAGTGACCCAGTGATTTGAGCTTGGAACTTCCATGTGGTCTCAAGTTTGAAACCCCTTGCCAACGAAAGCAGGGGTTTACCTTCTGGGTCGAGCTTGTCCAGGCTTGCCTAGTGCGAGACTAGTTTGCGAGCTATTGCATAGGAACGGAGCTATTACTCCGTGTGCACCCATATAGCGAATGCGGGTTTTCTTTATCATCCTAAAAAAACCCTACCCGATCCGAAAAATGAAATGTCAAAGCCACCAGATCATCAAACATTAAACATCAACACAGTTCAAAAGTTTTAGATCTCAGAAATGCGAAGGTAATTAGCTCCAATTAAAACTAAAAAAAAAATCGAAATTTTTCGTAAGAATGTACAAATCTACAGGTGAAAAAACACAAATTCATACAAATAAATAAATTAATTAAATCAATGAAATAAGATGAGAAGAGGAGAAAAAATACCTGTGAATGCTGCGAATTTAGGGGATGTGGACTCTTTTGATCCGGAATGAATTATATTTATACAAATTATAATATAAAATTACAAATAGTATTTATAAAAGTATAACAATATCTAATGGGAAAAGGAGGAGCTTAAGGTCAAGTTCCATTATTTACTTATAGGAAACTTATTTTTAAAATTTATGAAAAAGGAATAGAAATGGTGCTTTGGATCATGTTTTCGAATTTACAAAGAAAGGAACATATTTTTTAAATTAAAAAAAAGGAGAGTAGAAGAGGAGCTTAAGGCCTAAGGGTCTATTTTTAGAATTTATAAAGAAAGGAACTTATTTTTTTAAACTATGAAAAAATTGTATTATAAATTTCAATAATTAACAACCTAAAATATTCAAAAAAAAAATATTAAAAATTGGAAAATTACTTGGAGTGGTACTTTTCAATATAAATAATTACTGATTTTAGCGATATTTTTTTATTTATTACCATTTATAGTAATATATGTTAAATTTACTATATGTATTAAAGTGAATTATGTATGCAATATATATTTATCATAACCATCTTTAAAAATATATTATGCTTGTTTGGTAAAAATTGACAAATTGTATTATAATTGTATTAAAAATGTGTGATAACTATATTATCCATCAACAAAACTTGTATTATATGTGAACAATAAATTGTACTTTGTTAAATGTATTAAAATTGTATTATACATGTATTAAAAGTGATTAAGTGAAAAAATGTTATTGTTATAATTGAGAAATATTTTTTAATTATAATATATTTATTTAAGTTTCCTTTAAATATTTGGTTGACTCTCAAAATTTGACATGTGATCACATAGATTGGGACAGAGATTAACATATGTTATTTGAAATTTATAAATTTTTTTTATAAAATTATAATAATTCAAAATTCAAAATCATAATAAAAATTTGATTAATTTTCAAAATTTCACATGTGTTGCATAATCAGAATTGTGTGATAACATATATTATTTGAAAATTATGTAAATAGTACTAAGAATTCAACCAACTTTCAAAATTTCATATGTACTGTAAAATTGAGATTGAATGAGTAATATATATTATTTGAAAATTGCGCTAAGAGTTTTATAAATCACAATAATTAACAACCTAAAATATTTGAAAAACATATTAAAATGTGACTAACTCTCGAAATTTCACACATGCTACATAAATTGAAATATAAGACGCAACATATATTATTTAAAAATTATGTCAGAAATATTAGTATAAATTACCTAGATAAATTGAGATAAACAAAATAACAAATATTGAACTCGTGCTTGAACGGGCTCACTGTGTCTAGTACTCTCTTTGTTCAATATTGTTTGTTATGATTTTTATTTTTAAAGTTAAACTATAAAAAATTTGACTAACATTTTAGGATCTATTTTTTAATCATATTAATATGCAAAAAATTATAATTTATAGTATTTTTTATATAGTTTTTGAGTAGCTAAATTTTTTATTTAAAATATCAAATTAATATACTCTATATTTTACTTTAAAAATTAATCAAATTAACTTTCGAAAACATTATATGATAAATAAAAATAGACAAAAGAAATAGTATAATATCGTCTAAAGAAATTTAATAAAATAGTGCCCGAGTCATATAAGGATGAAGTAGTAAGAAATACCTCCTCGTAGCTTATAATTTGGGTCTTCTACTTTTCGTAATAATCTCTCTATTCATTTTTATTTGTCATATTGTGCTTTTTGAAAGTCAATTTGATTTATTTTTAAAATTAAATTAGATACACTTATTTGGTTTTTTTTTAAAAAAAAATTAGATATTCAAAAATTATACGAAAAATACTATACAATGCAGTTTTTACATATTAATATAATGAAAAAACATATCCTAAAATGCTAATCAAAATTTTTATAATTTAACTTTAAAAATGGAAAGTATGAGAATTAATAATGGACGGAGAGAATATGTTTTTTTTTTTCTTTTCAATATGCGAAGTTCTTATCGATTTTCCATTACAATTATAGGGGTGTTAATAATGAATTTATAATTTTAATTTCACTTAAAACACATATTGAACATTATAAATTATAATTCTTTTTAAAAAAACATTATTTGCTTTTTTTTATCAAGAACATTTTATCACTTTAAATTAAACAAGACAAATCTCTATATTGATTTTTAAAGTTTTTAAATCAACATTCAGTGTGATGTATTGCAGACAAATATTTAATCTTAACTAGAACTAGTCCTTAGTCCTTACTCTTACAAACAATAATATTACTGTGTGAATTTATACTCTTAATATCTTTTAAAAACATGTACTAAAAACAAATAATCTACAAGAACTAAAAAAAAGAAAGAAGGGAATTTTAAAATTAATAATATTTATGTGCATGTATTTACATATGGTCTCTTCAATCCGGAATATTATAATTATAAAACACAAAATTACAAATGCAAAGGAAGAAATATTATTATTTGTGCCATCCATTTGGTTGTTTGAGATAAAAAATAAAAAGTTTGTGATAAAATTAATTACTTGTAAATATATTCACTCCCATAGGCTTTACTACTCTCCTTCCACTTGTCAACTCTCACTCCCTACTTTCACTTACACTCCTATTTTTCTCTCTACCTCTAAACTTGTCTCCACAAACCACTACTCCAACTAAAAACTAGGACTAATTTTTTTCTCACCATCCAACCTTACAACAACTTCTAGTACAAGAACAACAAACTCACCAATGCATGCACAATCCCCCCCATCTCTCCATTCTCTCAACTAACATTATATCCACATTCATGTTTGAAGTAAAACATCATGGCTTGTATAGATCAAGAACAACAACAACAACAACAACCAATTTATAAGCATTATTGTAGAGTTTGCAAGAAAGGTTTTGTGTGTGGAAGAGCTTTAGGTGGACATATGAGAGCTCATGGAATTGGAGATGAAGGTGCAAACATAGATGATGATGATCCAGCTAGTGATTGGGAAGATAAGTTTGGAGGGGGTGTTAAGGGAGGTAATAAGAGGTTATATCAATTAAGAACAAACCCTAATAGACAAAAAAGCAATAGAGTTTGTGAGAATTGTGGGAAAGAATTCTCATCTTGGAAATCATTTCTTGAACATGGAAAATGTAGCTCAGAAGACGCGGAGTCACTAGTGTCCTCGCCCTGTTCAGAGGGCGAGGACTACATTAATAATGGTGGAAGAAAAGGCTATGGATGGTCTAAAAGGAAAAGGTCATTAAGAACAAAAATTGGAACCATTAATAGTACTACTTCAACTTATCCATCAAGTGAAGATGAAGATCTTGTCCTTGCAAAATGTCTTATTGATTTAGCCAACGCCAAGGTTGACCTATCGTTGGTTGAGCCTGAGGAGTCGTGTGCCTCGGCTAGCAAGGAGGAGGAGAGAGCTAGAAACCCCATGAACTATCTAACACCATTAGTGAGACCCTTTGACAACAAGGCTAAAGGGATTTCTAATAAAGGATTGTTTGAATGTAAAGCATGCAAGAAAGTCTTTAACTCTCATCAAGCCCTAGGTGGACATAGGGCAAGTCACAAAAAGGTTAAAGGATGTTATGCAGCCAAACAAGATCAACTAGATGATAGTTTAATTGATGATAATGATATGAATATCACACAAGATGATCAATTCACATTACAAGGTTCAAAATCCATGAGGAAATCAAAAATCCATGAATGTTCAATATGTCATAGAGTTTTCTCCACAGGACAAGCATTAGGTGGGCATAAAAGGTGCCATTGGATCACCTCTAATTCCCCAGATTCAACATCCAAATTTAATTTCAATGGACATATGGATCAAATAAATCTAAGATCAAACTTGAGAAAATCAAGTGATACATTAGATCTCAACATTCCAATATCACACGATGACATGTCGCGAATTAGACGAGACCCTATGAATCCATTGAGCTTTGAGGTTTCAACAGAAATTCATTTGCATCCATGGAGTAGTAATCCTAATGAAGCAAAAGAACATAGTTGTAGTGAAAACTACTACCTTGATGAAACCATAAATAACAACAACAACAACAACAACAACAATAATAATAATGAAAACAACAACATTATAAATGGTACAATACAAAATGTAGAAGATGATGAAGCAGATAGTAAATTGAAATTAGCTAAGCTAAGTGAATTAAAGGATATGAATAAAAATTCTGAAAATCCCTCTCATTGGTTACAAGTTGGAATTGGCCCAACCACACAAGTTGGGGCTGACCCATAAATTATACATATATATATACACACACACTATATACAAAAATTGTAATTACAAATTCACCATAAAAGATGATACATGGTGACATACATATTGTAATTTGTACCTTCTTTTTTTTTTAAAATCATTTTCTTGTAAGGAACCATAGATACATGATCTTGTAATTGTTTTATACACTATGCAACTCTTGAGTTGTAATTTAATTTAATTTAATTTAATTTAATTTCCACTGCAATATATATAAAACTCACATTTGTTTCTTCATTCGATATGAATTTTCTAAGTATTAAATTGATTTTTTTTTCTAAGTATTAAAAGTTAATTTTAACAAATTTCATGATGTTTTCTTTTGCTTTTCTCTCTTATGTTGAATGTTCACGATGTTATTCTTCAAACTATTTCGTAAATAAATTTCAGAGATTGAATCAACACTTTATTAAAGCATACGAAAAAACATACAACATAGAACATCAAAACTATTGATAAAACAAAAGGGAAACATAAGCAACACTTGAAATCTTGAGATTGATTAGATTTTAAAATCTCGAGATTAATTAGATTTTAAAATTTCGTTTCCGTGAAAAATCTTAATTAGTCTTCCTACAATTTTTGCGGATTTGACCATTGGTGCCAGTAAGTGGGCTAAGATTACCCATTTTCACCATGGAATTTGCAAAATCAGTGAAGAAAGTGGCTGAATTGGAACTATAAGTGTTAACTATAGAGTCTGTTGAGCCACCACTAGAGAGTTGTTGGTCAGAATGAAGAAGACCCTTTTGAATTCGCAAATTCTTATAGTAAATATTATCAAATGTGGTTGGGCTTGTAGTGTCTAATGGAGAAATGTCATTGTCACTTCCACTTTGTGGACAGTTTGATTTAACTGATGTTGCAAATGAAGCATTTATATCAGTTTCGTTGTAGAGACGATCGCGAAAAGTAGTGCATCTTGCTTGTCCTATCGTGTGAGAACCTGTACAATCCAAAGATATTTCAATTTAGCGTACGTAAATCTCGTGACTTGATTTAAGAAAAATATTTAATATATTTTTATGTAAAAGAAAATAAACCTGAGAGAGCGACCATTTCTTTGGAACTAAAACCTTTATTAGAAAAGGAAGAAATAAGAGCGCTAAGATTCAAAGTTGGTGCAGGAATGTCACTATTTGCAGTACTCAAACTTGCAGCTGTTGAGTCTCTTCTTCCAAGTAATACAGTCCAACTAGGTCCACCAAGCTAACAAATCATCAATACTATAATTAGTTTTCAAAAACTAATAAAATATAATATTTAATTTGTATATATATATCAAAACTTTGACTAATGTCCTGCTTTTTATAAAGGTCAACTTGCTTTCTTTTCCTTTTCCTAGCCAACAAGTTTATTAGGTGAAAAATATATTTGCACATGCTTAAATAACTTCCATGAAAAATCAATCAACTACATATGGGATGTTCGTTACAATTATTTTATTGTAAGGCATGTCACATGTGGTTATAGCTTAGGAAAACCATCTTTTTTTTATTTTCGTAGATTCATGTTCGGTTAAATTAATACACATAAACTATAATAAAAGTGTATAATTTTAATTGTTTAACTTACTTTAACAACAGAGTCTCTAGCTGCGACAGCTAAAATATCTGCACAAGATACGACGTCTGCGCAGGATGATTCAACTTGAGTTTTGATAGTATCAATCACATCGAATCCCCTTATAGATCCACTATTTGGATTAGCAGTCTTTTCTCCAGTGAAACTTGATGTATCATCTAGTAGCACAGATGCATCATAACCCTACATATTCAATACTAATTAATACTCGTTTGACTTTCAAAAATTAAGAGTTGTTGCTATAATTGAGACAGAGTGAGCAAATAAATAAGGCAACTTGTATTAACAAAACAATCGTGAAAATGAAGACGAAGCAAGGAAGCCCCCATGCGAGACTCTGAAGCGATAGCAGAATTCACAGCTGTTTTGATTATGGAGAGAACATTTGGGCATGATGAATTGTAGAAATTGGAAGTCAATTGAGCTGAGCTCATTCCAATTAAAACAAAAGGGACTATAACAGTACTAGTAAAAAAGATATGTTAGCCATGACAAAGAAATTATTAGAAGTAAAAAAAGGAAGAAATTAAGAAAAAAAGATATTGTCTAAGTTTATTGCTAAGCACTGCTTAATGTGGAATATAGTACTTAATTCATCCCATATTTATAGTAGAAGAGAGTGCCCAATTTTTTTTATTTCTTATTTCCATTTTTTCTTTTTGGGTTTTTGATTTGGGTTTTTAAAAAATACCAACTGATTCAAACTTTGCAGCATTACCAAACAAACCATATTTTTCTAAGACTAATTGTAGGCCAATCAATGGAGCAAGTGATTTTTTTGATATTTTTTTTTTGTTTTGCCCAATCTGCTATCCGAAAGAAAAGGGAATGATTCGGTATTAATTCAAAATAAATGTTATAAGCAAAATTTTATTTAATTCCAAGCAAACTCTTTGGCCATTCGCCTCTATCATTGAATCTCATTCGTCACTCTCCCTTGCCTCTCTCACGTTATACGAAAACAAATGTATAAATTATGTTTGTGTTTGGATAAAACGAGAGAAACTATATATACAAATACAAATACATATATATTCGTCATGCACACTTATAATTACACAAATATAACTCAATTCTCTTTTGTCTTTCTCTCTCGCTTTATACAAACACAAATTATACAAAATAAAATGCATAAATTTTGTTTGTATAAAGCACGAGAGAGATTTGATATACAAATACAAATATTTTAACTCGATTCAGTTGTACATAAATTTTCAATTTTTATGCAGGTATACAAATACAATCATTGATACATATGCATAGTATTTACATATATGCAATTATCTAAACGATATACATATACATTTAACATCTCTCCCCTCTATGTCCTCTCTCGCTCGCGTCTCTCCTCTCTCTCCTAATCTCGCTCGCTACTCTAGCCTAACACAAAGTACATATACATATATAAACGCAATTTTCATAGACACAGATGTCCGATTTATATAAATTGCTGTGATTTATACAATTATTGTGATTAGTACAAATCAAATGCATGTGATTTTACACAATCAGATGCTCCATAGAAAAACTGTAGCTCTACTACAAAGCACGAATATAATTTTTATGTTTGTTATTCCTAAAATTTACTCCAAAATATAATTAAATAAAATAAATGAGTTGGAAAAAATCAAGAATACTTGAGCTAATTCCTTTGGCCATGAAGTTTGAAAGCATTTTTTACGAACTTTGTGTTAAACTTATAGATATTTTTTGATACTTTTAGAACTTTTAACATTAAGTTGTATTTCTAATTTGGAAAAATGCACAAGTATTCCTCAAAACTATGAATGAAATTTCAGAGAAACATCTTAACAATTCTAAGGTTCAATTATCTTTTGAACTTATTTTTTTGGTAATTTTGTATATATTTTGCTTACGTGACATCTAAATATCTCTCACGCGTCTCAATTGTATGGAGTTATAGAGTATGCCACGTAAGATAAAAGGTGTATAAAATTATTTAAAAAATAAATTCAAAAGGGTAATATAACCTTAATTTAATTAATATATGTCTCTAAAATTTTAATTTTAGTCTAGGAAATTGTTATGCATTTTCCATATAAAAGAAAATGTCACATTAGAGGGAATAGTGTACCATATCAACTAAAACATGATTGTAGTATTTAGAGTTCTTTTGTTTTCTAGTTATAAGTTAAATTATTTCTAATATACAAAGGTAATATTTTTAATATATTTGGTCAAATTAAGGAAGTAGTATATACGAATTTTTTCTTTCTTTCTTGATCGTATGAAACCAATAACAATGGAGAATCTTTAATATATTTGGTCAAATTAGAATAATATACATGATCTAATTAATTATGCATCTATATCTAGAAAAATAACCTGTTTTTTCATTAATTTATTCAATTATATAATATTTTAAATTTAGTACATTATTAATATTCTAAATAAAATTACATCATCAAGTTAAATTCACATCCAATATTAGATAAGTTTTTCGTTTTTTCTAAAAAAAATTTACTCGTATATGATAACAATACGTTAAATTATTTGCAAAAAATATATCTTATTAGAACATATAAATCAAATTATATATTTAATAGAGAAAAGAGAAGAAGATTCTGTTATGACTTTTTTCATGTCAATTAGCAGGTTTAAACAATTAGTATGACTAAATTAAACCGCGTAACTAATCATTTGGTTAATCAATTTTTTCCAACTTTTGAGTTATCTTAGTGCTAAAATTCTTTATTCTTGCATTTCTAGATGCAAAAATGGATATCTATTTGACTATAAGATTATTATTTAATTATAATAATGTAACTTGCAAATATTCAATTAGTTTTACATTTGCTTTCTAAAAGTCACAATAATTTCTAACTTAGGCAGTTGACACTTACATTTGGCCCAAAGTCAACCATTGATACACAGTATAACTCCAATAACTGTATGGACTGTGGTGTATAAGTCCGTTTAGATTGAATTAAAAAAATATTAAATTTAAATAATTTTTTTAAGTCAAAAAAATAAAAATAAAAATAGGAGAGACCTATTTTTGATTGTAAACTTATTTTAAGTTATTTTTAATATTGTCAAACACTTCCTAATTTATTTTAAACTAGTTTTATATTTGACAAACTTCAGAAGTAAAAAATTGACTTAAAAGTAAATTTGATCAACTTTTAAGTCAACCCAAACATCGTACGAGTATTTAGGAGCCCAAGCTGGTTAAGGCTTGATTTAATATATGAATATTTACCAGACCTTTTGGTGCTTTTTCTTGTTTTTTTTTCAGGAAAATAAAATGAATGGAGAGTAGCTAAAGAAATTTGTTTTTTTTTTTTAATTCCAAAGGAAAAACATTCTAAAAGCAAAACAACAAAAAGAGATATTCAGTGGTAATAAACTACCTAATTAATTCTCTAGAAGAATTTTTTATTCTTTTGTTACTCTAATATATGCATGTAGGATTATAGATAAAAAAATTACAATAATTATTAAAAAAGAAAGAAAAGATAGAGTGGTTAATCGATCACATTCAATTTATACTGAAGAATATTTGTATTCAAATTATGGTCGAAACCAAGTTGGACTATTGTACTATTATTTCATCAAGACTATGAAAGAGAGTAATAATTATATAAAGCCCAAGCACTAATTAGGGTTAGATAAATATATTTGACTTAATCAACCTTTATTATTTACATTAAAGCATGCAAGTTGATTAATTAAATGTTACACATTAATCAATCAAAGAAATTTATCTCCCCTACTTTCAAAAGTTGAACATTAATTTGCCATTATGCATTCATCCCATGCCAATTATAGATGTTCTTTCAATTAAAATATAGCCAATGTTTGTTTTGTATTCAATTCAGAGGTGGAGCTAAGTTTAAGAGTTTGGGGTTTTAAATTAATTTCGTTTGGGGATTCACATGTTAATATACATATATTTGTTTAATTTTTTAAAAACAAATATAGGACTTATGAAAAAGTCAGTGAATTCGTCCGAAATCATTAACCCCCACTTAGCTTCATCGCTGATATTTATTTCTGAACAACTGCGAAATTAGTGAAATTTTTCGACATCCTTGATTAATTTATTGCTAAAAAGTTTCTATTTAATTGAAATTTATTATAGTCCGTCACTAATTTGTAGCTTAATAGGATTAACGTGATTATTTTTTTATAATTAGCGATGAAATATTAGCCACCAGCGAATCTTGTGTTTTTCTCCTTCAAAATAAGAGTAAAATATTAATTCAATTTAAATTAACATTTTGTGTCTTTTATGACACGTTTATATAGTCAGTATAGATAAATCTCAACGCAATGCAATCCAACAAATTCCAAAAAGAACGTTATCATCACGATTTGAATTTAAATTTAAATTTGAATTCAAATCCACATTACATGTAATCCAATCCGAGCAAACTAACTCATACAAGAAAACCTACTTCACTCTTCTTTTTTTTTTGAAACTAACTTTTTTTAAAAAAAATTATCACCATATGGTGGTGAGATCTTTATATTGATGAATAAAATTACAAAGCAAACGAGAGCTTACGCTCAACCCATTGTTTCTGTAATTGAGATAATTCGGATGGACGATATGGATTTTTTTGAGATAGTTAACCACTTTTTTCACCGTGAGAGGGTGGATGTAATTCAGCTCGAACGAAGTGAGAGGGCTGAAAAGGAAGTCTTCACAAAAACTAAGGTTCTGACAAAAACTATACAACTTTTGCACAAATTTACAAGATCAGACAAAATAATTCTTCCTCTGCTTATGCCTTAGGGACTCATTTGTTTGAGATTAAGTTTGTAAGATCCGATGGCTATCGATGAAAGTTGAGCTTGTGCAGAAATAAACAACTCCTCATTTATAATCCATTTTGCCAAGGCATCTGCAACTTGGTTGGCTTTGCTATAACAATGTCTAACCTCACAAGTAATAGTACTTGGAATATTTTGAATACAATGAGTTCTTCAAAATGGTTAAAATTATTACATTTTTCATTGATTTTCCTGTGTTATGTTCATATTGTTGTACCCTAAATGACCATGATTTTGATATTGTCTATTTATCATATTTAACCTAACATTTTGTCTTCTCGATAATGACAATTGACAAAAGGAAAAGTTAAAAGATGTTCATTTAGTTACTCTGATCAAAGAAATTGATCCTTGTGACAATTATTCATTATTGATGTTGATGTTTGCAAGAAACATACTAAAACATTTCTATTGAAGATACAAAAGTTAGTTAGTAGCTAGATGATACGGTAGAGTAATTAGTTAGAGAATCGAATTAGTTATAACTGTTCCTTTCTGTTAAGCAGTTAGAAGGATGTGTGTGCGTGTGTGTGCGCGCGCGCGTATGTGCGTGCGTGCGTGCGTGTGTGCGTGTGTGCGTGTGTGTGCGCGCGCGCGCGCGTGCGCTCAAGTTAAGATTCATTCAATTCAATACACATTTTATTCTTTTACACTGTTGATCTTCTTCTTAGATTAGAATATCATAAAACCTCCATTAGAGGCTTTAATATGGTATCAGAACAAGTTACTGATTCAACATCAATGGCTACAGAGCTAGTTATTCCTTACACTCATCCTTTATACTTGCATCCATCTAATGCTCCAGGATCTGTACTTTGTCATTTTAAGTTGACAGGGACAGAGAATTATGAATTGTGCTGGAGGTCGATGAAAATTGCTTTGCAAGCGAAACGAAAGTAGGATTTGTGACAAAAACTTGCAAGAAGGCTAGCTTCAAAGCTAAGTATCATGATCAGTGGGATACTTGTAATGCTATTGTTCTGTCATGGCTCATGAACACTGTTGCTCCTAGTCTCTTGAGTGGTATTGTGTACTTGTCTGATGCATCTCTTGTTTGGGAGGATCTGCAGGAACAATTCGATAAGGTCAATCGTGTAAGTATCTTCCAATTACACAGAGAGATAGCTACGATTGCACAAAAAACTGATGTTGTTTCATACTATTTTACAAAGTTGAAGGAGTTATGGGCGGAGTATGATACAATGGTGATATTTTCGAGTTGTGAATGCCCAAAATCGAAGGATTATGTTGAGCATTTGAGACAACAACGGCTGATTCAATTCCTTGGAGGATTGAATGAATCACATTCTCAGGCGAGAAGGCAAATTTTAATGAAAACAACTAAACCAACTCTTAATCAAGCATATGCTATGATAAAAAATGAGGAAAGACAGAAATATGATATGGATCACAATGCTATGGGGATGAAAACTTTAATTGAAGAAAACGATGTCACATCTTTTTTGACTGCCAAACAACCTTCAAAACCTAGATACAAGAATCCTAATACATTTTGTGATCACTGTAAGTCAAAAGGTCATATGAGGGTGATTGTTTTCAGCTTGTAGGATATCCTCCTTGGTTTAAAGGGAAGAAGAAAGAGGGATGCAATGTGCAATACAATACACCTATTACCTCTTAGAATCCTCAATTGTTTAATTCTGAATATGGTGTTCATAATGCAGGACATATGGTTGCCCCTTCTTATGGAAACTTATCTTTTCCTCTGAATCATAATGCAGGAGAGGTTTGTACACATGGTGGAGGACATGGTCAATCTGGTGATTCTACCTGTTTCATCCCCTCTGCATCTCAAGAATCTGGTGGTTATAATCAAGTTATAGTGGACAATTATCATTCTGGACATGGTTATGGAGGAAGAGGAGTAAATATGGCTTTCATGGGAGGAGGTCACCATGTTTCACATGGATCTCAGTCTCCAGATGTTGCAGGTATCATAAATTGCTCTGCAATACATAATTTAACTAGTTCTAGGTGGATAGTTGACACGAGAGCTACTAACCACATGGTATCCAACCACACGTTGCTCTATGAGACTCAAAATGTATCCCCAACTGAATCTCAGAAGGTTCATTCACCTAATGGTCAACAAGTACCTATTGCTCTCATTGGGAAGTCTAAACTTAAGCAAGGGGAACATATCTAATGTTTTGTACATTCCTGATTTTAGTTACAACTTGTTATCAGTTTCTCAATGACCAAAGAGCTTCACTGTTGTATGGTGACCATTATGTGCTGCAGGACCTTCACACTGGGGAGGTGAAGAATGCTGGTAATTTAGAGAATGGCTTATACTATTGTTCATACAATATTGATACTGTTATTGCACCCTCAACTCTTTTAAGCATGATGGACACTGCTGATTTGTGGCATAGAAGATTAGGACACATTCCTCTCAGAATTCTTCAACAAATGCATTTACCACATCTTCCAGCTTAAAAACAAACTTCATGTAGTATTTGTCCTTAGGCAAAACAAACCAAAAACACTAGTAGATGTATTGTTGTGTTTGACTTGGTACATGGTGATGTCTGGGATCTATATAAAACTCCAACTTATGATGGTCATCGATATTTCCTTACATTAGTAGATGATTGTAGTAGGATGGTCTGGATATTTCTTCTCAAATTGAAAAGTGATGTTTCCATTATATTGAAGGATTTTCTTAATCTAATACACAGACAGTTTAATGGTCATGTGAAATGTTCCGAAGTAATAATGGTTCTAAATTTTTTAATTCTCATTGTGGTGATTGATGAAAGCTACTAGTATAATTCATCAAAGTTCCTGCCCTTATACTCTTGAACAAAATGGAGTAGTAGACAAGAGGCATAGACAAATCCTTGAGGTTGCAATGGCCATTAGATTCCAGGCCAATTTGCCTATCAAGTTCTGGGTGTGTGCCCAAAGTGTTGTGTACTTGATCAATAGAGTTCCATCACCTACCCTTTTTGGAAAGTCTCCTTTTGCTATGTTTTTTGGGAGGGAACCTTCTTTGCAGCATCTCAGAGTTGTGGGGTGTTTGTGTTATGTTGTTAGTCATAATACAAATGGGGACAAGTTTGGTGCTAGGTCCATTAAGTCAGTTTTCTTAGGCTATTATTCTACACAAAAAAAGTACAAACTTTATAATCTTTCCACCCAATCTATTTTTATTAGTAGGGATGTTATTTTTAAAGAGAATGAATACCCTTTTCAACTAGGTCTTGAATTCCCAACACCTACAGTCCATAATATTTCTGACATGTTTGCTTATGATGATCAACACATTTCTCTTGACAGAATTACAGTACCTGTTCGTCATACTTCTGAGACACAAATTAGAAGGTCAACTACAGTGTCTAAACCTCCTGGTTGGTTGCATGATTTTGCTCACATTGTTTCTTCTTCTTCTGGTTCAATTCCTTGTTCTACTACACATCCCATTTCAACGTATATGTCCTACGCCTCTATTTCTCCTTCCTACTATCAATCTTGGTGTCATTTTTCTGCTGTACGAGAACCTGCTTCTTATGCAGAAGCCATACAGTATCCCCAGTGGGTCCTCCCTATGAATTACAACCTTGCATGATAATCATACTTGGCAACTGATTACATTACCTCCTGGAAAGAAATTTATTGGCTGCAAATGTGTCTATAAGGTCAAGTTTAATGCCCAAGGTGAGGTGGATAGATATAAAGCACGACTAGTAACTAAAGGTTACACACAACAAGAGGGGTTGGATTATCAGGAAACCTCCTCCCCTGTTGTCAAAATGGTTACTGTAAGGGTGGTTCCATCTCTGACAGCTATGAATGGTTGGGTTTTACATCAGATGGATCTTTTTAATGCTTTCTTGCATGGTGATGTAGATGAGGATGTTTACATGTCCCTCTTCCTAGTCTATTATGTGAGGAGTTGTCCAAGTCACTTTATGGTTTGAAGGAAGCCTCTTGATAGTGGAATTTGAAATTGTGTGGAACTCTTATTGGTTCTGGTTTTGTTCAGGGTCATCATGACTACTTTTTGTTCCACAAGAGTTCTGGTTTGGACCTGGTCCTCATATTGGTTTATGTTGATGATCTTTTGATCACAGGTTCTAGTTCACAACTAATTCAACAAACCAAGTCTATGCTTCAAGCTCTTTTCAAGATCAAGGACTTGGGGATATGAGTTACTTCCTTGGTCTTAAAATTGCTAGGAATGAGGAATGCATTGTTGTGAATCAAAGGACGTTTGCTTTGGATCTTATTTCAGATTTTGGACTGTAGGAACTAAACCAATCAGTTTTCCTTTGGAGCTTAATCAGAGGTTCACAAGTCAAGAGTTTGACATGTATTATGAGTCTCAAGAAACACACGAGGATGTGATACTTAATGATCCCACAGGTTATCAGAAATTGGTTGGTAAGCTACTCTTTCTCATAATGACAAGGCCAGACATTAGCTATGCAGTACAGAACCTTAGCCAGTTTATGCATAAGCCAAAGAAATCCCACATAGATGGGGTTTTAAGAGTGGTAAGGTACTTAAAGAATGCACCAGGTTTGGGGTTGTAAACTGTGATGCTGACTGGGCTACATGTCCTATGACAAGAAGATATGTGAGTGGATTTGCTGTGAAGATTGAAGACTCTTTGATTTCATGGAAATCAAAGAAACAAAATACAGTTTCTAGGAGCTCGGCTGAAGCAGAATACAGGAGCATGGCCAATGCTGTGGCAGAATGGTTTGGTTAGTAGGCTTGTATAAAGAACTAAAGGTGGAGTTCGAATTGCTAGTCAAATTGTTCTGTGATAGTAAGGCAGCACTCAGATTTCTGCTAATCTTATACATCATGAAAGAACGAACATATAGAGATTGATTGTCATTTCATTCACGAAAGGATACAAAAATGTGTCAGTCAAACAAGTCATGTACCATCTAGAATGCAGTTAGCAGATGTGTTAACCAAAAGTTTGGGGAGGACTCAACATGATTTTTCACTATCCAAGCTTGGTGTGTACAATATGTTTGCACCATATAGCTTGAGGGGGAGTATTGAAGATACAAAAGTTAGTTAGTAGCTAGATGATGTGGCAGATTAATTAGTTAGAGAATCAAATTAGTTATAATTGTTCCTTTCCGTTAAGCAGTTAGAAGGAGATGTACATATGTACATGTATACTCAAGTTAAGATTCATTCAATTTAATACACATTTTTTTTACACTGTTGATTTTTCTTAGATTAAAATATCAGAAAACCTCCATTAGAGACTTTAATACTTTCCAAGGTTCTTATATTTAGTTATTTATAGGGTTACACTGAGTAGACGTTGAGTCCCTAGACTTATATTGATCAAGGTTAATTATTATATCCCGAAGATGACATGGTTATCATCAAAATGGGAAAATTTGTTGAGATAATGGATGAATAACGGAGGAGATTATCTCTGAAACTTACATAGTACATCAAAATCTACGAAATAAAATAAAAATGAAAACATATTAGACACACTTTCAAAATAAAATAAAGTCGTATCAAGTCAACCGTTGGATCATTACACATCGGAGGGGGAACTTTACCACATTTACCTCCAAATTAACAAAACAAGAACATCAAAGTTCGCGATTAAACGAAAAGGGAAAAACATATTATATAAGAAAACACTTGAAATCTCGAGATTAAATTTTAGAAAAATCTCGTTTTTATACGAAATCTTAATTGGTCTTCCTGCAATTTTTACGAATTTGGCCGTTGGTTCCAGTAAGTGGGCTAAGATTACCCATTTTCACCATAGCTTTTGCAAAATCAGCTAAGAAAGTGGCTGAATTTGAACTATAAGTGTTAACTATAGAGTTTGTTGAGCCTCCGCTAAAAAGTTGTTGGTCAGAATGAAGAAGACCCTTTTGAATTCGCAGATTCTTATAGTAAATATTATCAAATGTAGTTGGGCTTGTAGTGTCCAATGGAGAGACGTTATTGTCACTTCCGCTTTGTGGACATTTCGATTTAACCGATGTTGCAAATGAAGCATTTATATCAGTTTCGTTGTGTAGACGATCGCGAAAAGTAGTGCACCTTGCTTGTCCTATCGTGTGAGAACCTGTCAAATCCAAAGATATTTCAATTTAACATATTTTCTATGAGTCTCGTAAATTAATTAAAAAATAATTACTTTAAATATAAAAATAAACCTGAGAGAGCGACCATTTCTCTGGTATTGAAACCTTTGTTAGAGAAAGAAGAAATAAGACTGCTTAAGTTCAAAGTTGCTGCAGGAATATCACTATTTGCGTTACTCAAACTTGCAGTTGTTGAGTCTCTTCTTCCAAGTAATACAGTCCAACTAGGTCCACCAAGCTAATAAATCATAAACAATATAATATAATTAGTTTCAACAACTAATTTATACACTTTATAAGCACTACATCCAATTATTTAATTTGTATATTCAAACTTTGACTAATGCTCAGCTTTCTATAAAGGTCAACATGTTTTCTTTTCCTTTTCCTAACTATTAGTTAAATATAAACTAAATAGGATGTGCGTTACTAGTTGGTATTTTAATTTAATATAAACTAAATAGGATGTGTGTTACTAGTTGGTATTTTAATTTATTGTAATTTGTAAGGCATGTTAAACGTGCGTATATTTAAATTGTTAGCTTACTTTAACAACAGAATCTCTAGCTGCAACAGCTAAAATATCAGCACAAGATACGACACCAGCACATGACGACTCGATTTGAGTTTTGATAGTATCAATCACATCGAATCCCCTTAGAGATCCACTATTGGGATTAGCCGTCTTCTCTCCAGTAAAACTTGATGTATCATCTAATAACACAGATGCATCACAACCCTGCATGCATGTTCAAATAAGTAAAATAAGTTGTCATGTGAAAAAATTATTTGCACGACACTTATAGAGGCATAGGCCGAATTCGAAGCTTATAAATTTGAAGTTGTTATTTTAAATTATTAAGTTTTAAATTAATAATTTGTACACAAAGTTAGAGCCAAAGTTATTGAGTTCGATGATTAGTCGAAGTTCATGTCTACACTCTTGCTCCACCCTTGGATGCATGAGCGCGTTATTCCACAGATTCAGTAGCTTGAGTTCAAATTTTGTGTTTGTATTTCAAAATTAATCCATATATTTAAACAATTTATCAAGACCTCTCGTGAAATTGAGAAATTCTGATTTCACCTCTGTATATATGATGATTAAGTAAGACAACTTACATTAACAAAGCAATCGTGAAAATGAAGACGAAGCAAAGAGGCTCCCATGCGAGACTCCTTAGCGATAGCAGAATTGACAGCTGTTTTGATTATGGAAAGAACATTTGGACATGAAGAATTATAGAAATTGGAAGTCAATTGAGCTGAGCTCATTCCAATTAGAACAAAAGGGACTATAACTAGTAATAGTACAAAAGACATGTTAGCCATTACAAAGAAGAAAAGATATTGTCTAAGTTTATTGCTTAGCACTGCTTAATGTGGAATATTGTACTTAATTCTTCACATATTTATAGTAGTAGGAAGCAGAAGAGTGTCCCAAATTGTCAAAGTTTAGCTTAATTATTTAAGTATTTCTTAATTCCATTTTCTTTTAAGAGTAGATTGAAAAAAAATAAATTAGACGCATCATATTTTTCTAAGATTGGTGCATATAAGGCCAATTGCAGCCACTTTTATAGATATTTGTGATTTATTACCTTATATTCTACTATTTACGAATACATTAATTCATAAAAATAAAGATGTAATACATATATTAAACTCTAAATTGGCTTTAAATTGTAATTTTGATTTTAAATTTTTATAATGTACAAACAGACACTTTAACTATCCAACTTTTAAATAAATAAACACATGAGTCCTACATGGCACAATGCACGTAAAACACCACGTAGGATAAAAAATGACATGTGTGTTGAGTTGTTCAACTTTATACAAATTTAAGTATCTATTTGTGCACATATAAAGTTGAAAGACATAAATATGATTTAAAGACAAATTAAATGACACAGTTACGTATTATATCATATATAAAATATCCCCTCGCGTAGGCTAATGGAATTCATTGCTATAAGTGGAATTAAAAAAGTAAGTAGTTCAAATAAAAAATTAATTAATTAATCATAACAAAAGAGCATATAAGTTTTAAAATTTTAATAAATATAATAAGATTCACTTTAATATTTAAATGTATACCTTAAAATATGTTTCCTTTTCTGAAAGAAAACTTATGCGAAGTGGAATGGGATGAATTTATGCAGGTAGTGCGGAGGAAAAAATTTATTCATATCGGTGTGTATATTAAACTAATGCAATTTTTATTATTATGTAATTTAATGAAATAAAATTCATATAATTAATTAAAATTAAATAGAATAAACTATAAATTTAAACACATGATATATATATATATTGAATTGATGTAAACACGTACAAATAAATTTATGTCAGGCGGAATGGGGAGAGGTAAGTTAAAATTATAATAGAACAACAAATTCATTCTAAATAATAATAAAAGAATAATAAGACTCATACAAAGTTCAAGTATTTTTTCAAAAAATAGGTCTACCTTTAATGAAATAATTATGTATTTTTTATTATAATTGAGAAAATAATTTTAAAAAATCCTCAATCTATTAGTCAATTCTCAACTATATAGTTATTCTATACGGGGTCCTATTACCTCTGAATTATTAAAATATGAAATAATCACCTCCTTAGGAAGGCATAACAAGTTTTATCTCAAAGTTGTGCAACACACGTAAATCACTGTACATTCATTTTATTTTTCTTAACCTTTCTCTTTTTTTTTTGTAAAAATTTAAGGAATCTCATAGTATAATTCAATAATTACATTCTGTCCCGATAAATTTAGTATTTACAAAAAATCCCTTAAATTTGTTGTTCCGTGATACTTTAGACTCTAATGATACATGGTAAATGATACACGGTAAGTTTAAACTGTTGAGAAAAAAATGGGGAAAAAATGGTACAATTAATGTTGTTACTAAAACAACTTAATTTAAGGTAACAAATCATTAATCACCATAAAATCAGCACGTAATTGGATATTGATTTCAAATTTTGAAAATCAAAATTATATCATCTATTTTGAAAATATTTTTTATGAACAATCTGTTAAATTTTGAACTACATTAATTTTATTGTTGTTACAGTGGATTTTTCAATTTGAATACTTCGATTTTGATGATTCATTGAAGAAGAATTCAGCTATTCAGAAAATGGTACTATCAAGATTGAGGCTTCATCATCATCTGATCAGTAAGTGGTAACCAATGCATTATCTTAATAATTTCAAGCGTGCCTTCCAGATGTTTGATAAAATTCCGGTGAGAATACTTCAAGATTTTGATCCAATTGAACATACGTTTGTATGTACCATATTACATGATTTTTGTTTTATTTTCATATGTTAATGTAGAAATGGTGGGACAGGATAAAGCTGAGCTAGGGAGTTTGCTTGAAATTTTACCCCTTGTAGAGTTTTGCTGTATATATGGTTCTAAACTTCATCCCAACAACAAAGATGAGGTTTTTTCTACTTCTTCGGATATTGAATTCCACTCATGTTTTGTTTGATCAAGAAGTTCTATAAAATACTGCAATAGTACATTGCTAACAACTTCATTGCTAGACATCTATGACAGATTACATTATTGGAGTATCTGATATGATTCATTGAAAGAAGAATTCAGCTATTCAGAAAATGGTACTATTAAGATTGAGGCTTCATCATCATCATCATCCCCTACACCATATGAGGAATCATCATCTTCGCCTGAGTCTGATATTACTTTCTTGGATTTCGCTGAACCATCTTTCGATGAATCATAAAACTTCTTCTTACCCAAGTACCCTTCCGTGGAGATTGATTGGGCAGCTCTTTGATACTTTGTTGTAGTATTACTTTGTTTTTTTTTTTGTTTTTTATAAAAAATATATCATGTATGGTGTCAGGTATGACCTCCTGCAATGGTGTTTTTGACATTTGCAGAGGTTGGTGTAGTAGTGAATAGAGTCATGTAATAGTAAAGGTCACTCACTCTCCATCTTGTTCATGCTGTGGTTTTTGTATATGCATTGAACCAAAAGGGAGAGACTTTGTATCATGTATGTGTCTTGTTCATTTCTTAGCTTAATATAATCATATTTAATGTTTTAGTTGACATCCCATTGGAGAAATTACAAAAGATGACAATCCTCCAATCTTCAAGTTTTTTAAATTCTGTTTCCTCAACATCATACAATTACCGTTGTAAAAGAGGATTGATAAGAGCTACTATTAATATTCCAAGAATTAAAACAAGCAAAATCTCTCTTCCGAATCTTCAATCAGTGCATGAACAAGAGTTGATTAGCTATTCCACCATAGTAAACAACGATAACCTAGTCGAGATACATCTTAACCCAGCAACAACAAGAACCCATATGGTTAATGGTCCTGATCCCCTGGTTATTGAGAAGCTTTACACGATCAAGGAGTAAGAAAAAAACAATCTTTCAGTATTCCCAAAAACAAAGAATTCATTTAGCTAGTCAAGTAAAATAAGGTCCAAACATGAGGATTATTGAAGTGAATATTGAAAATTTGAGGTAAATTATTAGTTTTATTTTTAAATAGTGACAGAAGTACCCGTTTACTTAATTTTGATATAATTTGTTTCGTGATATATTAAGTGGCTTCTAAATTTTGTAAAATCGAGAAACTCGTAAGTGTTGAATTCACTAGTACTTTTCAGGTAAATCATTGGCAAAAAACAGTAAGGTAAGAGAGTTTTCAATAAATAAATATATTTTTATACTTGCTAGTAGTATCATGTTTGCAATTGAGTATACATCAGATGATCAGAATCATTAAAAACAAAAAGTAAGAAAACTAAAAAAAACAAGATTATTTTTCACTCATGCTCATCTTGTCATTGGATCTCTCCTATTCCTAAATCCTAACTACATAAAATAAAAGAATCTTGGAAATAAAAATCATTGTCATCTCCCCACTTGGCATTACTCATTTGGTCTTTACTTCATCCTGCAAATACATTGGCAAACGACAACGTACATGTATCAGTGAATTAATTAAAACATTATAACATGTGATACATGTCTAATACATGTATCAGAAACATCGACTAAACAACATACACATTGATTCTATATGTATCATCAGGTACAACAGATGAAACATTTATTAAACTTAGTGAATGATACATTATAACAATTTTCAAACCATGTATCAGTACATCAACTAAACAACTAATATCTTGCTGATACATGATATCAGCTTTCACGAATTCATACTACATGCAAAACACGTGATACATATCTACTACATGTATCAGTGCATTGACTAAACACTGTACACACAGATTCTATATGTATCATCAAGCACAGTTGATGACGCATTTACTAAACTTATTGAATGATACATTATAATAATTTTCAAAACTTCATGATACATATAAAATATTATGATACACAACAAATTCATGTATCAATTCACCATATAAAACACTATACACACTTATTCAAATGTATCAGCAAGCACACGTGATTCCTTAAAATTTTTACTAATTTAAACAACATTTTTAAGTACCAAAATACTAACCCGAGACAATGTAGGCCTAACAACAATGTTTGCTGCTTCTTTTTTCCTTTTTTGTTGTATTTTGACAACCTTTGATTTTGATGTTTCACCAGAGTCTTTGTTGAATCCTTCTGAAGATTCATAGGATCATGCAAAGACTTTTTCCTATTTTCTTTCCAATTTTCATCGTCGGAATCATATATCCTTCTATTAATTAACGGATCTATTATTATGATGTAATAGAACAATTAACAAAAACAAAAAAGAGAAAAATATACGAATTGATGGATTAATAATAAAAAGATGTTGGGTTCAAACGATTACAGATTAGGAAGAAATAGACGATGATGGATTCAAGAATAAAAAGAAGAAAAGAATGAAATATGCTGGGTTAAGAAGAATGAAGATGATTATGGAAAAAAAAGAACTGAAACTTGAAGGAGTAAGAAAAAAACGTAGAATTTAATGGAAGTTGTCCTGGTTCCTGAAATTTTTACTTTTTTAAAATTCAAATTTTTTGAATTTTGAAATTCAAAATTTCAAAATTTGGTCTTTTATTTAAAATAATTAAATTTAATAATTCAAAATCAAAAAGCTGATTAAAAGGTGAGTGTTTAAATGGATAAAATTTAAAATTCAAAAACTAATTTAAGAGGTTGAGTGTTTTAATGGAGAAAAAATAGGCATTAAATTGGGTAAATGTGTATTATAGGAGAGAGAATGTAATGTATCTAAAAACTTACACTAAAATAAAAAAAAAAGGGAATTATGTAATATTTAAAAAAGGTAGGGAAAATTAGAGAATATAAAAATTATAGTTGTGTATTTAAGTTATTTTTCCTTTTTTTTTCCTGTAAATTATTATAAACCTAATCAAAATAATAATTTAATAATTCCTCATAAAATTATGTAAAGTTTCTATTTTTGTCAAGCCTAGAAATTGAAATTTATAAAAAATATTTTCAAATAGAGATTGTTTTCCCAAAATACTAATATTTTCTTTAGATAATAATAAGAGAAAATGATGAAAAAATTCTCTACACCAAATTAAAAAAAGAAGAACAACTCCATAGCTAGTCTAAGTAAATTTTCAATTTGAAATCTAGCCCAAAAACAAAATTTCACAAATGTGGGAGTTAAAAACAAATTTGATAAGAATGAAGTGAGAAAGTGAAATTCAAATTCATCATTGTTAATTCATTGTGGTTTTTTTTCTTTTTATTTATTTGTATTTTTTATGAAATTATGAGGGGTTTAAGGAAAAACTTAAATTCCATTTTTAAGCTTCATATATGTAAGTTTCTTATGAGTTAGATGATTGTTGTTGTTAAAAACGGTTGATGTGTGATTAACTAAGCATAAATCGATAGATATAAACTGATTTAGAGCTCTTAGCGACGAAATTTAGAAGACTATCATTGAAGGACTTTGAGAAAAACTTGAAGAAATCATGAAATAGGTATAACAATTTTATGATATAAGAAAAGAGAAAGAATTAAAAAAAATGAATTACTTATATAATTTCCAATGAGATTACTGTCAAATGGATTATTTGTTCAATTATAGTGATTTTATGTCTTTTTGTTGAACACTTACGCGCCTACAAGAGGTGTATTTACTTTTCTGGACAAATCAAATTTTTAGGGTCACAAATATCGAAAATAAAAAATTCAGAAAGATAACAAAACCCTCATAAAACATAAGTGTATAATTAAGAATTAACTAATAGATTAGATAGACACTTAACTTTTTTCACATTATAAATTTAATAAATATTAAAACAAGCTTCGAATTTGGAGGAAAATTCACTCTTTGAGTTTCAAATTTTGACAACTTCTTATAGGTTATTAATTTTTAATAGCTTAGTAATAAAATTGTCATATTACATATTAGTTTCTTGTCATTTGTTTTCAATCCACTATTAAAAAAATTACTTTTCATTGATATGTCCGATTAAAAAATGATAAATGATTATTTCTTTTAATTATTTTGATTGAGTAAGCGAGAGAGAAAAAAGATAATTATGTTTTCATATGAAAAATAGAAAAATTTTCACGATTTTAATAAAGATTTATTTTTCATCAAGTATTTTTTTACGAACTGATTTAATGAAAATGAGCAAAAAATATCATACTCCCTCTATTCATATTAAGTGCTTTTTTCATTGTTCAAAGTTCAAGAATCTTTGAAATTTTCTCATGTTTACCCTTTAATAAAGTATTACATTTTTAGAAGACAAACTGAGATTCAGCCAAAATGCACTAGCGAAAAATATGATTTAAATTATATTCTTATTTTCTTAATAAATATGTATTAACTTAAAAGTTTATTATCAAAAATATAATATAAATATTATTAGTGAAATATTATTACAAAGAATGATTATAATACTGATCCAACCAACAAATTATGTTCTTTAGAGAACCTTCTCAAATATTTGAGAATATACTTTTTTGGGTATATGATATGTAGACTTAGTGGGTTGTGGATCTTAACCCAACCCACCAAAAGGTAGTATGAAACTATTAAAATTGGAGAATCTTTAATTTATTTAATTGATCAATTGGGAATACATATATAGGACCTAATTAATTAAAGGAAAAATTACACCACCATATATAATCATCTCATTTACTTATCAAAGTAGATTTTAAAAAATTAATTCTCTTTTACTTAATCACTTCAACAATTTGTGAGAAGAATAATTATCATCCTTTTCGATTTTATCTTTGTTACTAACCAACCGTTCAAATTTAGATTTTTAAAGTATCATTTACAAAAATAATTTAGTAAAATAAACACTTAATATATGCACCAAGAGGATTGACATATTTAATTCCTCCAACCATTTTTACTTTAACATGTTACATTTATTAAAAGTTAATTTGACTAATTCTTAAAATTAAATTAAATTATATTAATTTGATATTTTAAATAAAAAAGTTAGATATTCAAAACTATACGAAAAGTATTTTAAATTTCAATTTTTACATATCAATATGATGAAAAAATACATCATAAAATGTTAATCAAAATTCGTATCATTTGAATCTAAAAAAAGAAATCATGAAATCTAAATATGGACGGAGGGGTAGTAGAGAAAAGTAGGGGCGGACCTAGAGGGTGAACCCCCTCGGCAAAAAGTTACGTTGTACATTTAAGATATTTTTAAAATTTTTTAATGTTTATATATTGATTTTGAACCTCCTAAATATAAGATTAAGGGTTGGCTTAGTGGTTTAGGGGTACAAATCATTACTCTTTCTATGACTTTTACATGTAATTAAGTCTTGAAAGACAAATAAATCGCGTAGTTAATTTGTCATTTGGTGAATCAAAATTTTCAAACTTCTGATCAGTTGTGTTAATGCTAAAATTCCTTTTTTTTCTTGCATTTTAGATGTCAAATGGATATATTTTCTTCATTCACTTTTATTTATCACGTTTTACTTTTCTAGAGTATTAATTTGCATAAACTTTAATGATATTTTTAAATATATCTTTTTATCGTATTATATTAATTGAGAAAAAATTACAACTTACGAATTTTTTTTTATAATTTTTAAATATCTAAATTTATAATTTAAAATATTAAATTAATTTAATTAACCTAATTCTAAAAATTAATTAAATTAATTCTAGAAAACAAATGCCACAAATAAAAGTGGAGGAAATATGGTATAATATTAATATTGGTCAACTCAGTTTCTTAAAAAGCAAGTCTCTTATTCATGACTATAAGGTTATTGTTTAATTATAATATAATAACTTTGTAAATATTCAATGAGCTTTACATTATGGCTTACTATATGGCCCTCATCCTCATGCATGCAGCATAAAGTCTAATAGCCTTGACATACCAGGCGTATCCAAGATCTAAATTTTTTAAATTAATTTAGTTTATAAGGTTTTTAATATTAATTGATTATATTTTTAAAATTATGAATTCATATCTAGTATTATTGCAATTGAAGTAAATTTTTACATATAAATTTATACTTCACATTAAAAATATTGATTTCTAATAAATTTATCATCGATACATTAGCTAGTTCCGCCCTTATAACAATATAAGTATGAAATATATGGCTCAAAATTAATACCTTAGCGCTGCAAACACATTTACGAAGAAAGTCATTTTCCTTTTTTTTTTTTAATAAAATAATAACTTTGGGGGTGTTTTCCAAGTCATTAACTCATAGGAACATGATTTTCTTTTTTTTTAAAAAAGTGTTTTTTTCTTTCCACCATTTATATAAAATATTAATCTCAATCATTATAATATAAAAAATGAGATAAAGTAATCTCATGATTAGCTAATAATTAAAATCAAACATGTGATGAAATTAATTTCAACTTTTATTCAAAATTATTATCTTTATCCTATCTACCAATCCATCACCGAAAGTATAACTAGAAAGTGCCAATAATGCACGTAGGAAAAATTAAGATGGAGTCGTTGTGGAAATTAAAGAGCATTAATATCTTAAAAGATTAAAGTCAATTTAATTTAACAATAAAATATTTATGATTCAAACTTTGGTCGAAACAAGTTGCACTATTGTATAATTTCATAAGAGATTATGAAAAAGGCCATGCACTAATTAGTGTAAGATATTTGACTTAAACTTTTTTTTAAAAAAAAAAAACATAGGTAACGCACATCCTAAAAAGTAATTAATTAGCCTCTATTTTTGACATTAAAAGTATCCATAGTTGATTAAATGTGTATTACGAGTATTAATCAATCAAGAAATTAATGCCTCAACTTTCAAAATTAAAGTTGGACATTTGCCATTGTATTCATCTTCTTCTATCAATCATAGATTTGCTTTCAATCAAAATATAATTACCAATGGTTTTTTTATAAAATAAAATAAAATTCCAGCTTCACCTTATTATGAATTCTTCATTAATTTCACAAAAAGAATGACAAATTGTATAAAACAATATCAACTTGTATTATAGGTTAGGTGGACCAGCAACTTGATGTATATAATTACATATACATGTTAGAAATTAAAAATATTGGTATCTAAAGTGGTATTCATACTCTTATGACTCTTTCATATTTCCTAATAAAATAAATAGTGAGTGGGATCTAACTACACTTCAAAAAAAATTATTTTATCATTACTAACATGTTTTTATAGCCATATACAAATCTCATGATAGTTTAATTTAAAAAGTTTCAAAAAAGATAAACCTTAATTTTTCGTTTTTAGGGGTCGTTTGGTTATGGTATAATTTGCCTCTTATTCATGTATAAAACAATGTATTAAGTTATACAATGTTTGATAAAAAAATTTGTTTAGGTAAAAAAATCAATATAACTTATATCATGTTTGGTTGCATTTTTGTAGTTCTACGTAATTAATACCTAACTTATGAAGGAATCTATATATAAAGTTATGCAGAGTAGAAGGTGGAATAAGTTATGTGGTATTAGTTATACATGTATTAAAGTGACAAATTACATATTTACCCTATTAATTTATTTTATTAGTTTTAATTACAAACTTTATTGTTTTCCTATATATAAGTTTGTTGTTTTTATTTCTTTTTTATATTTAGATCATTTTTATTTCTTTTAATTTTTTTAATTGATAACTTTATTGTTTCTTATCAACATGTATTGTTTTTATTTCTTATTATATATAGATTATTTTCATTTTTTTTATATATTTACCGTTTTGATTGATTTATCCAAATATAAATATTTTTTAAATATTAGAAATTGATTGTATATTTTTTAACGGTACATATGCTAATCAAATATTAGTGTTATATATTATTCAATATATTTCACATTTTATTAGTATGTATAATTATTCAAATATTAACGGTACATATGCTAAAAATTATTTTATTAACGTGTCTCAAATAGTTCAAAAATGTCCTCCTCTCATCTTTAGGTTTAAAGATGCCCTCAACATTTTTTTAATGTTTAAAAATTGTCCTGTAGTAACAACCCACTAACATGATAAATGATGAGTCATTTAGTTAGCCAAATGGTTTCATTTTATTGATCTACCTAGTTTTTAAATTTCAGCCCAATGACCCGACCCATCTGTTACAAAAACTCAAACCCACCCAAAAACCCGTTTTAGTATTAACCTATCTTATCTTTGAATTTCGTTTTACCTTATTCTCAACCTCTTTTGTAGCATCCGAGATGACAGTTTAGGAATGCAAATCACAATACCTTTAATTATGTTTTTGTTTCTTCAATTTTTTACTCAGTTGATTTCATTACTTTGCAACTAAAGTAATGTCATCAAAGAACAAACTTAAGATTTAACTGTCTTATTTTTCTTCTTGAAATCAATCGAGAAATGAAAAAAGAAGATAAATTGAAGGAGGGAGGAAGAAAGAAAAGAGTTGGAACAAATAGGAACAAAAGACACACAATTGATTGGGCATAGTGGGTTAGATTTGAAATGAGTTTCTAGATTAAATGGGTTATATATTTTGAAATATGTAAAGAAAATCCATGTCACAAATGTCATGTCATTGTGCTATGAATAAAGGGAATTTTAAACCTTAAAAAAACGTTAAAGTCATTTTTAAGTCAAAAGGTGAAAGGAGCGCATTTTTGAACCATTTGAAATACGTTAGGAGCATTTTTAAGCCTTTTTCCATTTTGGAATAACTAATTGTACAATATCAAAGCAAAAAAAAAAGAAAAAAAAAAGAGACAAGATATCAGAGACTAGATGTTGAATAACAACAATTAGATCAACAATAAAAGTTACAACTCTAACTTCTTGAGGAAAAAAAATGAGTTGAACTTTTTGAATGTGAGCATAAGTCAATAGTCATATATTGTAGTTAACAATTTTTTTTTCTTTGTATAAACCCACCTATAACAATATTCTATTTTTAACTTTTTATATATATACATAAACAGTGGAATGATTTCTTTGGGTGTGCAGTGAACACTGGGCCAAACATCTCAGTGGGGTTGGAAACCAAAATAAGCCACAAAAATATAAAAGTAATCAAAATAAGTCACTATTTTAGTAAGTAACTAAAATAAGCTTAGTGAAAGAAAAAATTCCACTATATCCAATAATTTAAACGTTTTCCGTTAGTTTCATAACGTTATTTTTAATATATAACGGAACTTTTTCTTACACTTTATAAAGTGTAGTTTTTTCTTCCACTTTATAAAGTGGAACTTTTTATTACACTTTATAAGAAGAATATTTTTCGTCTTGAAGAAGCTTTTTCAATATTGTCATATAATTATATGATTTGATATGTCATTAAAACGGAAAAAATTATTTCATTATGTATTTTATTATTTTATTCTGAAAAATCTATTTAAGGACGTTTATACATAATCGATAGCACCTACACATAAAGTCTTAATATTTGTTCATTTCAATCTAAAAAAAATATCTTCTACACCTAAAGTTAAAATTTCACTTTATTGGGATGGCGAAATTATACATGACGGAAATATCATTTATTATAATTATCCTCAAAAACACAATGCTAAATATCCAATAAATGTTCGATATCATAAATGTATTTCATCAATTTATAAATGAATGGGTATAAACAGTATGATTATAGCCGAAAAATACCCTACTTCATTTTTATCACAAGGAAAAGTAAATTTTGGAGAGTGAATTATATATAATGACGAATCATTGACCGACTTTTTAAGGATTCCAAATTACTATATAGATCAAATCAAGTCAACAATACTTGGAATCTATGTTAGGAAGGAGCCTAAGATTAGTCAACAACGTTCTCCTTTATCAGTCGATGTTCATCCCTAATTAGAAATCATAATAGCATTGATGGATTTTCGATAACTCAATCTACAGATTTTCCTAAAATGTCTCATTATCAAAATACTCTTACCGGCCGGTATGATTTTGATTTAAACAAAACTATCAATGATAGTGATCGGTAATGCTCAATTATTATATTTCAATTATTGTTTGTTGATTTTGTCAATTATTTATTAATTTATATTATTATTATTCTTATTTATATATTTTGTAGCGATTACCTCAGCAAGATAGGGATATTGCTCCCAGTTATGGACTAAATAATTATTTTGGTAAGTCCTCACACTTTGAAATGACGGAAAATGTTGAGACATCCTCAAATTTTCATGTCTCACCTACTTTTGATGCAGATAATTATCGCTATGTCTAACACTTATTTTTTTAAGTGAATTTTTTTATACAGATGACCATTTTCAAAGTGAATTTTTTTTTGGAAGCCATGAAAAGAAAAAGGAGAGAAGGTGAATGTCACGACCCAAAACCGGACCGCGATTGGCACCCACACTTACCCTCCTATGTGAGCGAACCAACCAATACAAAACCTAACATTTCAATGTAATAACAAAATATAATGCGGAAGACTTATACTCATTATGAAAATCAATTAAATAACTTCTACAAACTCAACAACTATCTTATCCCAAAATCTGAAAGTCATCATCACAAGAACATCTATGATAAATTACTAAACTAAGAGTATTATAGAAGCTAAAACAAATAAAAGCTAGTCCATGCCGGAACTTCAAGGCATCAAGACATGAAGAAGAAGATCCAGTCCAAGCTAGAAGCATTAGCTCACCCTGAAATCCGGTTGTAATGAAGACTGGCTAGAATTACTGTTGAGTTGAAGACGACGGCATGTTTGCTGCACTCCACAAATAGCAAAAAAAGAAACATACAAGTAGGGGTCAGTACAAAACACAAGTACTGAGTAGGTATCATTAGCCAACTCAAAATAGAAAACAGTATATATCAGTTAATATCATAAATCAACTATAAAACTCAACATGTAACACAACAAGTACTATAATCATCAATAAGTACCACCAAGTTTCATCCATGAGGACTCAAGCCTCAATACCATACTCATTTGGGAATTAGGTTCATTAAATGAGTATATTAACATATTTCCAGATTCATTATCTTTATTCCTCTTGTGTCGGTACGTGACACTCCGCTCCCCTACTTCTATGTGTCGGTACGTGACACTCTGATCCCTTAATTCTACGTGTCGGTTCGTGACACCGATCCCTTAATACTATGTGTCGGAACGTGACACTCTGATCCACTAATACTAGTGTCGGAACGTGACACTCCGATCCCTAATTCTACGTGTCGGTTCGGACACCGATCCCTTAATACTATGTGTCGGAACGTGGACACTCCGATCCACTAATTACTATGTGTCGGAACGTGACACTCCGATCCACTAATCTCATTCTATCAATTTATCAAGCCTTCTCTTAAACCAAGGCATCATCAATCTCATTACTTAGTTCATCAAGCCTTCTCTTATACCAAGGCATCATCATTAACAAAGTAGATTAGGGTTTCTTTCAAGATTTAAGATTCAATAGCTTCATCATGCTTATTTTATCACAATTATGTAATCACATCAATGAAAGCATACAATTAAGCATATAGAAGGGTTTACAATACTACCAACACATATCATTCGCTATTAAGAGTTTACTACGAATAGCAAACCATAACCTACCTCCACCGAAGATTAGTGATCAAGCAAGCAAATTCCCAAAGCTTTGTTTCCCTTCGTTTCTCCTCCTTTCTCGTTCGATCCTCTTCTCTCTCTCTGTTCTTTCTATTTTTCTTATTCAACCCTCTTTCTTTTACCCTAATTAGTATATAATTAAGTATAAAAGATGACAATAGTAACCCACTAATTAACTCAAAGTTACCTCTTTTATCCCCCAAGAAACTGAGTTATTAATGTTAACCACAAAATTTATAATTATAGCAGGAATAGTCCAAAACGCCCCTCTAAAACTTACCAGAAATCCGACCCAGTCTGGGATTACGCAACCTGTGACGGTCCGTCATGGCTGTGACGGTCCGTCCCGCAGGTCGTCGCAAAGTTAAGAGACTCAATTCCTTGAAGAGTCTGTGACGGTCCGTCGTGCCCACGACGGTCCGTCTGTAGGTCCGTCACGAAGTTCAGAGAGTCGATTTCAGTACCCAAATTCCAGAATTCTAAGTGTTTTGGAACGAGACACCCTCGACGGTCCGTCGTGGGTTCCGTCGACTCAGACAGTTTTTCCAGAAATAAAATCTGCTGCTCAAAATGACTAAACAGGTCGTTACAATAGATACCAATTTACCCATCGTTCGTCCTCGAACGATCACAAGAAAAGAAACAAGGGCGAAAGAAAGTACCTGAATCTGTAAACAGATGTGGGTATTTTTCTTGCATATCAGCCTCCTTCTCCCAAGTGGCCTCTTCAACTGGTCGATTCTTCCATTGAACTTTGATGGATGCAATCTCTCTCGACCTCAACTTGCGAACCTCTCTATCTAAAATAGCAACCGGTTCCTCCTCATAAGTCAAATTCTCATCAAGCAGAACCGAATCCCAACGAATGATGTAGTTTCCATCCCCATGGTATCTTTCAAAATAGACACGTGAAATACGGATGCACTCCTGACAGCCCTGGAGGCAAGGCTAATTCATAAGCCACCTCCCTTACTCGCTTAAGTACTTCAAATGGTCCAATATACCTTGGACATAGCTTACCCCTTTTACCAAACCGCATCACCCCTTTCATGGTGAAACCTTCAGCAAGACTTGTTCACCCTCCATGAACTCCAAGTCTCTAACCTTTCGATCCGCATATTCCTTTTGTCTACTTTGAGCCGCTAAAAAAGCTTTCTTGAATAGCTTTCACCTTCTCCAAGGAATCCCTCAACAGATCAGTACCCCAAGGTCTAACCTCAAATGCATCAAACCAACCATGGGAGACCTACATCTCCTCCCATACAATGCTTCAAATGGGCCATGTCAATACAGGAGTGATAGCTATTATTGTATGAAAACTCCGCTAAGGGTAAGAAGCTATCCCAATGACCACCAAATTCTATCACACATGCACGAAGCATATCCTCCAACACTTGAATCGTTCGCTCAGACTGACCATCGGTCTGAGGGTGAAATGCAGTACTAAGGTCCAACCTAGTACCTAATTCAGCATGCAATGTTCTCCAAAACTTAGAAGTAAACTGCGTACCTCTATCTGATATGATGGAGAGTGGAACCCCATGCAATCGAACAATTTCTGAGATATAGATTTTGGCCAACTTCTCTGCATTGTAAGTCACCTTGACCGGAATGAAGTGAGCAGACTTAGTTAGCCTATCAACATTCACCCAAATAGAGTCATACTAGCCCATTGTCTTTGGAAGACCAACTACGAAGTCCATTGCAATTCTCTCCCACTTCCATTCAGGAATGGGCATTCTCTGAAGTGTTCCTCCGGGCCTCTGATGTTACATACTTCACTTGCTGACAGTTTGGACACTTGGCAACAAAATCAACAATGTCGCGCTTCATTCTACTCCACCAAAAGTGTTGCTTTAGGTCACGGTACATCTTGGTTGCACCAGGATGTATCGAATATCCGGAAGTATGAGCCTCTGTGAGAATAGTAGGATCAAATCAGAGCAGGGTACACATACCCTTCCTTAATTCTCAAAACACCTTCCTCATCGATTTTTGCTTCCTTAGCCTTCCTCGCAACACTTTATCCCGAATTCGACTCAGTTTCTCATCATCAAACTGTCTTCCCTTAATCTTGTCAAGAAAAGAAGATCTTGCTTCCACACAAGCCAAAAATCCTCCCTTCTCATTTACTTCCAACCTCATAAGGTCATTAGCCAGAATCTGAACTTCTCTAGCCAATGGGCGTTTAGAAACTTGCAAGTGAGCTAGACTTCCCATGCTTCCTGCCTTTTACTTAAAGCATCTACCACAACATTAGCTTTCCCGGATGTACAAGAATAGTGATATCGTAGTCCTTCAGTAGTTCCATCCATCTCCTCTGTCTCAAATTAAATCTTTCTGAGTAAAGAATACTGTAGGCTACGATGATCCGTATAGACTTCACACTTAACCCCATATAGATAGTGCCTCCATTGCTTTAATGCAAACACTACCGCACCCAACTCCAAATCATGAGTCGGATAGTTACGTTCATGCACCTTTATTGCCTCGAAGCATAAGCAATCACATTCTTCTCTTGCATTAGCACTGCACCCAAACCAGAATAGGATGCATCACAATAAACGATGAAATTCTTACCCTCTACTGGTAAGGTAAGAATTGGCGCAGTAGTCAACAAGGTCTTAAGTTTCTGAAAGCTTTCCTCACATTCATCCGACCATACAAATGGAACATTCTGCTTAGTCAAGTTCGTCAATTGGGAAGCAATAGAAGAGAATCCCTTGACAAATCGACGGTAGTAGCTAGCTAAACCAACAAAGCTCCTTATTTCTGACACATTAGTAGGTCTTACCCAATTCCTCACTGTTTCAATCTTAGAAGGATCCACCATCACTCCATCCTTAGAAACCACGTGCCCCAAGAAAGACACTGAATCTAGCCAAAACTCACACTTGGAGAATTTGGCATAAAGCTTTTTCTTCCTCAACAACTCTAATACCATTCTCAAATGCTCCTCATGTTCCTTCTTACTCTTTGAGTATATCAGTATATCATTAATAAATACAATCACAAAGAGATCCAGATATGGCTTAAAAATCCCGTTCATCAAGCTCATGAAAGCAGCAGGGGCATTCGTAAGACCAAAAGACATTACCACAAATTCGTAATGCCCATACCTAGTTCGAAAAGCAGTCTTTGGCACATCCGTTGCCCGTATTTTCAATTGATGATAACCGGATCTCAAGTCAATCTTAGAGAAGACACAAGCACCTTGTAACTGGTCGAACAAGTCATCAATGCGAGGAATGGGATATTTGTTCTTAATAGTTACTTTGTTCAACTGCCGGTAGTCTATGCACATCCGAAAACTTCCATCCTTCTTCTTCACAAACAACACCGGAGCACCCCAAGGGGATGCACTTGGTCTAATGAAACCCTTGCTTAACAACTCTTGAAGTTGGACCTTTAATTCTCTCAACTCCAGAGGAGCCATTCTATAAGGGGGTATAGAAATGGGGCGAGTACCCGGTTCCAGATCAATGCAAAAGTCGATATCCCTATCCGGTGGCATACCAGGAAGGTCTGTAGGGAACATATCCAAAAACTCACGGACTATCGAAACTGACTCAATTGAAAGTACTTGGGTAGTGTCATCCCTGAGATGTGCCAAGAAAGCTAAACACCCTTTGCTAACCATTCTCTTAGCACGAAGAAAGGAGATGGTACAAACCGGAGTGGAAGTGTAGTCGCCCTCCCTCACTAACGGATCTGTCCCAGGCTTGGCTAACATCACAGTTTTAGCATTACAATCCAAGATTGCAAAATTTGGAGAAAGCCAAGTCATACCCAGAATTACATCGAAGTCAACCATTTCTAAGATAACCAAATCTACATAAGTGTTGCTCCCTACAAAAGTCACCAGACAAGACCTATATACTTTTTCAACTATCACAGACTCACCCACCGGAGTAGACACACGAATAGGTATGTCAAGCAATTCACAAGGTAAATTAAGACCAGTAGCAAATGAGGAAGATACATATGAAAATGTGGAGATAGGATCAAATAATACAGAAGCCATGCAATCACAAACCAAAAGATTACCTGTGATAACAACATCAGATGTCTCCGCTTCAGATCTCCCAGGGAAAGCGTAACAATGGGCCCTATCGCCTGTCTGCCCGTTGCCCCTACCATGTTGTGCTGTAGTGGCTGCAGTTTGCCCGTTACCCCGGCCGTTTTAGTGACCACCATTACCTCGGCCACCACGTCCTCCAGAATAACGGCCTCTACCATGACCACCTCTACCTCTAGCTATTGGGGGTCTATAACTCTGTTTTGGACATTCCTCCTAATATGTCTAGTCTCCCCACATCCATAGCACTCTCTGGAGTCAAGCATAGGTCTCTCAGAGAAGTGTTGACCGGTCTGAGGTGGACCCCCAACTACAGTCTGTAGTGAAGACTGAATTGGTCGGACTGAGTAACCTCCTGAACCCTGTCCTCTAGAGTAAGAACCATTAAACTCACCTCCCTTTCGAACCTTTTGATGTCGATGTCATGGTGAAGTCATCTGGCTTCACTCCTTCCACTTCTATCACGAAGTCTACCACTTCTTGGAAGGATTTTGCCATAGCCGCTACCTGTAAGGCTGAAATCCGAAATTCTGACCTCAACCCCTTCACAAAACGGCGAATCCGCTCTTGTGGACTGAAACAAAGTTGGGTGGCATACCTGGATAATGCACAGAACTTAGCCTCATATGCAGTAATCGACATCCTACCTTGCTCTAGGCTCAAGAACTCATCTCTTTTCCTATCCCTCAAGGTCCGGGGGATATACTTCTCCATAAACAAGCTAGAGAATGATGCCCAAGTCATAGGTGGTGCCTCTGTTTGGTTGACACTCAACATGTGACCGCCACCACATTTTGGCGTTTCCTTGAAACTGATAAGTCACAAACTCAACACTAAACCGTTCCACTATACCCATCTTGTGTAGTAGCTCATGACAGTCAACCAAAAAATCGTAAGCATCATCAGATTCAGCACCCTTGAAGACTGGAGGTTTCAATTTCAAGAACTTACTGAAAAGTTCATGTTGATCATTTGTCATTATAGGCCCTGTAGTCAGACGAGGAAACGTGCCTATTTCCAATGAGGCATCCATGCGGGGAGCCACAGTAGCCGCATGTTGTACCTTCGGAACCTGAGGTGCTGGTGCAGAAAGCACTGGAGGTGTCTGGCCCTGATCAGATAACCCGCTAAGATAAGCAAGAACCTGATTGATCATCTCTGGGGTAGGTTGGGGTGGCAATTCCTCATTCTGTACTTGTTCATTCTCCCCTTCCTCACCCTCTCTTATCACTTCCTCAGTCGGTGGAGGAGTCACCGCCCTAGTACCAGATGGGCTAGGTGCTTGTCCTCTTCCTCTAGAGGACGTCCTCCCACGACCTCTTCCACGGCCTCTCGCCACTACTCCTCTTCGAGCTACAGCCCCAGTGGCTGGCTCAGACGTTTCTTGTCTTGCCGGTGTTGGTGTTGGTGCAGTCGTTGCTCTAATTCTAACCATCTGCGAAATAGAGTGAAGATGGTCAGATACCAATTTGTATCACCTAGATACCAATTGGATCCAAGTAATAGCACGAAAGAAAGAAAGAAAGAATGGAATTTTCCTAAAGTCTTATAGCATCTCAAAGAAAAGTAAAGGCGTCCCCCTACCATTCCTTAAGACTCTACTAGACTCGTTCTTGTGTGATGAGACCAACGAACCTAATGCTCTGATACCAAGTTTGTCACGACCCAAAACCGGACCGCGACTGGCACCCACACTTACCCTCCTATGTGAGCGAACCAACCAATACAAAACCCAACATTTCAATGTAATAACAGAATACAATGCGGAAGACTTAAACTCATTAATGAAAATCAATTAAATAACTTCTACAAACTCAACAACTATTCTTATCCCCAAAATCTGGAAGTCATCATCACAAGAACATCTATGATCAAATTACTAAACTAAGAGTATTCTAAGAAGCTAAAACAAATAAAAGTTAGTCCATGCCGGAACTTCAAGGCATCAAGACATGAAGAAGAAGATCCAGTCCAAGCTAGAAGCATTAGCTCACCCTGAAATCCGGTGTAATGAAGACTAGCTAGAATTACTGTTGAGTTGAAGACGACGGCACATTTGCTGCACTCCACAAATAGCAAAGAAAGAAACATACAAGTAGGGGTCAGTACAAAACACAAGTACTGAGTAGGTATCATCGGCCAACTCAAAATAGAAAACAGTATATATCAGTTAATATCATAAATCAACTATAAAACTCAACATGTAACACAACAAGTACTATAATCATCAATAAGTACCACCAAGTTCATCCATGAGGACTCAAGCCTCAATACCATACTCATTTGGGAATTAGGTTCATTAAATTGAGTATATTAACATCTTTTCAGATTCATTATCTTTATTCCTCTTGTGTCGGTACGTGACACTCCGATCCCCTACTTCTATGTGTCGGTACGTGACACTCCGATCCCCTAATTCTACGTGTCGATTCGTGACACCCGATCCCTTAATACTATGTGTCGGAACGTGACACTCAGATCCACTAATACTATGTGTCGGAACGTGACACTCCGATCCCCTAATTCTACGTGTCGGATCGTGACACCCGATCCCTTAATACTATGTGTCGGAACGTGACACTCCGATCCACTAATACTATGTGTCGGAACGTGACACTCCGATCCACTAATCTCATTCTATCAATTTATCAAGCCTTCTCTTATACCAAGGCATCATCAATCTCATTACTTTAGTTCATCAAGCCTTCTCTTATACCAAGGCATCATCATTAACAAAGTAGATTAGGGTTTCTTTCAAGATTTAGGATTCAATAGCTTCATCATGCTTATTTTATCACAATTATGTAATCACATCAATGCAAGCATACAATTAAGCATATAGAAGGGTTTACAATACTACCAACACATATCATTCGCTATTAAGAGTTTACTACGAATAGCATAAACCATAACCTACCTCCACCGAAGATTAGTGATCAAGCAAGCAAATTCCCCAAAGCTTTGTTTCCTCTTCGTTTCTCCTCTTCTCGTTCGATCCTCTCTCTCTCTCTTGTTCTTTCTATTTTTCTTATTCAAACCCTCTTTCTTTTACCCTAATTAGTAGATAATTAAGTATAAAAGATGAAAATAGTAACCCACTAATTAACTCAAAGTTACCTCTTTTATCCCCCAAGAAACTGAGTTATTAATGTTAACCCACGAAATTTATAATTATAGCAGGAATAGTCCAAAACGCCCCTCTAAAACTTAACCAGAAATTCGACCCAGCCTGGGATTACGCAACCTGTGACGGTCCGTCATGGCTGTGACGGTCCGTCCCGCAGGTCGTCGCAAAGTTAAGAGACTCAATTTCCTTGAAGAGTCTGTGACGGTCCGTAGTGCCCACGATGGTCCGTCCTGCAGGTCCGTCACGAAGTTCAGAGAGTCGATTTCAGTACCCAAATTCCAGAATTCTAAGTGTTTTGGAACGAGACACCCTCGACGGTCCGTCGTGCCCATGACGGTCCGTCGTGGGTTCCGTCGACTCAGACAGTTTTTCCAGAAATAAAATCTGCTGCTCAAAACGACTAAACAGGTCGTTACAAGGTGAAGATGAAGATGAAAAGGTAACTTTTTTATAAAGTGGAACAATTTCTTCCACTTTATAAAGTGGAACAAAAAATTCCACTTTATAAAGTGGAAGAAAAAGTTCCGTTATATATTAAAAATAAACATTATGACAGTAACGGAAAACGTTTAGAAAATTGGATATAGTGAAACTCTTTCTTCCACTAAGCTTATTTTAGTTACTTACTAAAATAGTGGCTTATTTTAGTTACTTTTATATTTTTGTGGCTTATTTTGGTTTCCAACTCATCTCAGTGTTATTATGGGTTCGCAGGAAATATATATAAATATTTTACTTCAGAATTTAATATACATATAGGGTGTAAGGAAAAGTCAGTGGTTCAATCGAACTCCTATCGGCTATTGTAGCTTGGCCCCTACGAGTTAAAGTCGTTAATAAACCCCTAAACGACTTCATTATGCACTTTTTAACTTTTCGAGCTAAGAAACGACTTCCAGACGATTTCCATTCGCTTTTCACCATTTTTAGGCTAAAGATAAGCTTTTCACTCTCCGAATTTGTTTTTCGATCCGTAAAATGTATAGAATAGGTTAATGTTGATGAGGAAGGGCTTTTTTTATGGATTCTATGGTAGAGACAACCCTAAATTGACTAGTTGGGATTATGGATTTGATCTAGGGTTCATAGAATTGTTATAGTTTTGAATAATTAGCAATTAGTTGTTGATTTTTGTGTTATTGTGATTGTTTGTAGACCAAAAACAAGTGAAACGAATCCAAAAAGGGAATGATCAAGTTTCTTAGGGTTTCAAGCTTGTTTCGAGGTAGGTGATGATTGCGATTCTATGATTTTGTGATGTATGTCTGTTCTTGCTTCATTGTGATACTTGTATATGTTCAAATGACGCAATATTGATCACATTTGTTGTAAATGAGATATATCAAAGATGCATGCCATGAAACAATGATGTAAACGTATGATCTTGATGATATTATTGTGATTGTGATTGTAGGGTGTTTGGGATCGATTGTCACGTTCCGGCATAACTAATTTGGATAGGCTGCCAAGTTCCGTCATAACTTTGGGATTGAATTGCCACATTTTGGCATGATATTAGATCGGTCACGTTTCGGCAAAACTTTGGAATCATATTGCCACGTTCCAGCAAGCTAACTATTTGAATTTGGTTTCTGCGATAGGATCAATGATGTGATAATAATGTGAAATGTGCTATTGATTTTTCATGTTGATAATGTTGTATATGTTGATATATATGGATGTGGTTATAATTTTGTTTAACTTGATTATGTTGAACTAGTGGATAGCTGTGTGATCCTACCAGTACACGGTGATTGTGTATTGATACTGCACTTGCACTTATTTTTGTTGAGTACAGGTCATCTTCACGCGACTATTGGCTTAACGCACTTAGAAGATCAGTGATCGTTGCTTCAAATTCAAGGGTGAGTCGATTCTTCTGCACTGCCATGGGAGTCTCTTTAGTCTATGTTTACCATTTTTGGACTTAGACATTTGTTTAGCTAGTTGTTAGTTCATTAGACCGAGGTTGCATCCCTACTTGTTTTAGACTTGGTTGAGTTTTAAATGTTTCGGTACATTGACTTTCATATCTAGGTACTTAAATTCCGCATTTGTTTCATTAATTTTCTTAACTTAATTGTCTTAGTTTTGTCTAGTTGCTTGTTTTGGATTGTAGCAGCAGTTCTTCCACCGAAGGATTAGTGTGAGTGTCAAATCACGACGATTTAGGCCATGACAATTTGTCAATATTCTAGTTGTAATTTACTCAATTCGTCTTTTCTTCCAAATAAGATTGGATATTTTAGACTTTGATCTATTTATTTTTTTAGATGAATCAGGAGCGGCTCAAGCGTATTAGTGACCTAAAGAAAAAATCAAACGGGGCCTTAGCCTTAAATTGTTAATAACTTTTTTATATAATTTATCTCTTTTAATACTCACTTCATAATATAATCATTCTTATTTTAAATTATTTTTCATAAGATATAGTACTCAAAATATGTCAAATTTCTTCTAATAATTCCTTCATTTTTCATGAAATATTTACTTTTTCTACAAATAGTATTCAATATTTGTTTAAAAAAATAATAACTTATAATCTATTATTATAAAAAAAAAAAAAGGAGGCCCTTAAATTTGAAGGCCTAAGGCATATGTCTTTTTTTTTAATACTGTCGAGCCACCTCTGAGATGAATGTACCCGGTACCCGCCCATTGTAGGGGATTACTAACCTCCAAAAAAAAATATGTATCTTAACTAAAACGTATATTTTTATTGACAATATTCTAGCAACAAAAGTAAAGTAGTTGCACTTTGTTGATTTGGGGTGCTCAACTTGATTTTTTAGAGTTTGATTATCATCATCCTGGCATTTGTTCAAACTTTATTCTTTGTCATTTTTATAGTTATAACATCTTATATATCAACACTTGTTGAGTTTATATTTTGTGAAAAATTGTCAAAATAGAATGTGCTTGAATAAATTCAAAGTCTATCAATTCAGTAAACAAAGTACAAAGTGAACTTTCATAAACATGTGATTATTTTTCGATTAACGAATGTGTGAATAAGTAGTAGTAGGACAAGATAAAATTTCGAGGTCAACATAGATCTTAAGTAATTGCTTAAACCAATGTCATGGGTACAATTTTCAAAGTATAAATAATTAGGTTAATGTTTTGTTTTTATTATAAACATATTAAACTGGTTTCCACCATCTTTTATGATATCAAAAGCATGAAACAAATTAAAATATTACTTGATTGATTATTCTGTTAATGAAGGTAGCATACAAGTAGAGACAACTAGGAAACATATATAGGTAGACATGTTTGGTGCCTAGTCAATATAAAAAGGTGTCTCACTTTTTTCACATTACCATAGGGATCGTTTGGACGAGAATAAGTCGTTTTAAAAATAATTATTTCGAAATAAGTTGTTTTAAAATAAATTATTTTATTATGTAATTAGAACAATTTATCTCATCGCTAAAATATAAATGATGAAATAAGTAATTTAAGGATTATCTAATATTTTCAATCAAATATATTGTAGATAAAATAATTTTACATTTTATTCTGAAATACGTTATACCTCACAACAAACAACATGTATGTGTGAAATAGTTTTACTAGCTTATACTATTCACATTTCACCCAGTTCATTATTCTAAAATATAATTCACTGTTAATAAATCAAGAAAAGACAATCTTTTTGAAAGATTGCATAATTATATATATCTTACTACCATATATACTGTTATTATCTATATTTTCAAAATATTACATATCTTATCATTAATTAAGAATTTCCTACTACATATTGAAGACAATACACTAAGGTACATGCATTTTTTGTTACCAGATATACATATATAGTGAAAGACGTGAGCGAGATTTGTATGTATCCCACATATGTGCGAATCACACTAGATACGTGTATATGCATGTATCTGAAGTGATTCACATTTACTTGGGATACCAAATGCATGAGAGAATGGTGAGCAAGATGAAAGAGAGACAAGGGAAGCGAACGAGATTTGTTATGTATCTCAAATACATGTGAATCCACTTGGATAAAATGTATCTAGAACAAATTTAACCAAATTTTGACCCTTTGTATTCGAGATACATGAATCTGAACGTATCCGGAGACACCAAATTCTGGTAAGACACGTAATATTGCAAACTAGAGTATATATAAATAATTAGCTCCTAAACTAGTGAGATTTATGTAAGTTCTTTATTTTTTCCTATTTCATCCTCTACTTATTTCCCTATTAATTATGAGACGCGTGAATACAAAATGAATAAGTAAAAGTGAACCGAGTGAAATAATTTGGTAAGATTTTCAAGGTAAAAAGACGAGAAACCAGGAGGCATAAGCCAAGTAGAACCAACAAAAATGGACAGGCTCTTGCTTTCTTGTTTTTCTTGTTTCCTTAACCATCATGAGCCATCTATAGTTCAACACTTAAATAAATCAACCATCTTCAAAAAATAAATTCAAAACTAAAAAAAGTAATTAATATATATATATAATATATATATATATATATATATATATATACACACATGCCCTCACTTTGAATATCTTCATGCCTTTGAGACTCAATATTTCTTATTTTGCTTCTTATTTCCTACTTGATTACATACATGATTTGCATGTTATTATGCTAATCAAACCTTTATATCCTTCTAAAATCACCATCTAAAGCTAGCTATATCTACTCTTTATAGTAGTATTTATATGTTAAGTCTTGATCCATTTTTTTTAAAAAAAAACAAATATATTTGAGAAGAACAATTAATGTACAATTCTTCTCAAATGTCAATGATAACTATATCCTCTCTTCTTATTATTTTCCTTCTATTCCATGCATGTAATGCAAGATCACTTGGTCTACTCAATAAGGTAAATTCTTCTATTTCTATATATTAATTTCAAATTTATTGTCTAATTTATATCTTTATGTTCAACATTATTACATTATGTTGCATGTGGTTTTGCTCTCTTCTTGTAGACTTTGTAATATTTTCTTCAGTATCTCCTTGTTACTTGTTATATTTCCTTCACTTCACTGTCTCCTTCTTCCTTATATATGGATTTGCTACACTAGAGCCGATCTAGGGTCTTTTGAAAACGTCTCTCTATGTAAATCTGGCATACTCTAGCTAGCTACCCTCTGAGACCCCACTTGTGAGATTTCATAGAGTATGTTTTTATTGTTTATATCTTTATGTTATATACATAGACAAAATAAAGTTATTTTTTAAAAAAATACTATCAATATATTTTGAAGTACAATAGAAGATTGTTTTATGAAAAAACAATGTTCGTAATATAACTTATATTTTTTTTTAATTTTAGAATTTAAATTCTATGAACCGACAATATAAAAAGTAGTTACATTAATCAAATCACTTTATTACAAGATAGTTACAAGTAAATTTCTATGATAAAACTACACTAATTATTAGTAACCTAGCGATAAATATGATAATTAACCTGCAATTACATGTAACATTTAAATTTCTTGGATTGTTCGATATATATAACTTAAATACTAGAACGATAAGATTATATAATGATTAATGTATTTCTTGGTAGAATTTTGAAATCTAAAATTGAATTTTTTGGGTGTTTTTCTTGCAGAATGAGGAGATCATTTCAAGTATGGTTAGGGTTTCGATTCGATCGCGATCGGATGTAGAAGTAAAAGCATCAAATAAAAATATGAAAAGGGAGGCGGAGTATAATTTGGACTACTTGCCACCAAGAACACACCCTCCAATTCATAATTGAGTTTGATTGCTGAAGTTCATATCGCTCCATTTAAGTTCATCTTTGAAATATAAATTTTGGTTCTTAATTTTACATTTTGATGACTCCACTAAATTTTGTATGTGCATTGAGAATATTGCTACATGATATACCACCAAAATGTTATATAGGTTGAGTGTGATAAATAGGCAATATCCAACTCATGGTCATTTAGCCAACTTTAAGTAGGGAGTTTATAAACTACATTAAGATTTTTGTGTATGGGCTATAAAATATGTCATAAAAGACCCCTTTATAAAATAAAATAATAAATTATGAGCAACTTTCACATATAGCAAACACAAAATTCATATTTGTATGCTATAGTAAAGTTTGTATAATTGCGCTACATAGCAAACATAAATATGTATAATTCGTTATACATATTGTATACAAATCAATTGTATAATTTGTGTATGTATAAAACGAGAAGGAGAGAAAGACAAAAGAAAATTGGACAAGAGATATTTGTATTGTATAATTATAACTGTATAGGATGAAAATATTTATGTACTTGCAAGTGTATATACAATTTTCTCTCGCTTTATACAAACAGAAACACAATTTATACATTTCGTTTCCGTTTGTATAAGTGATAGAGGCGAACGAGATTTGGGAGAGTGGCGAGCGAGATCTGGGAGAGGGGAACGAAAATATATGTATATATATAATTTTTTCTCGCTTTATACAAATAGATGCTTTTATACACTTGTGTCTGTATAAAAGTGAGAGGGAGCGACGAGAAAGGGAGAGTGGTGAGCGAGAGTTTGAGGGAGAGAGGTGACTGACAAACGTTTGCTACAGGGCACAATTAAATCAAAATGTGATTGTTGACACCCAATTTTGACCCGCGTCGGTATAAATTAATTATCGAGCTTCGTGAGTTTTTCAAATTATTTAAAGTTAATTAGTTTTATAAATCTTGCGAAAATAAAATATATGTATATATATACATATATGTATATACATATATGTATATGTATATGTGTGTATCTTAAGTATCCCTCTTTCAGCCCATCCTCCTCAACCCCAAATCAATCCCAAGTTAATTCCCCCAGGCCCAAATGACGTCCATCCCTCGACCCAACACTGAAATTAACCCACCCAGGCCCAAATCCCTTAACCTCTTTAACACCATCAGCAGCCCATCCTCTCCCTATCACTAAACCGGCCCAAAACACTTAAATACCCAACATTACACCTCAGTCCGGCCCACCTAAAAATCGACCCAACCCTTTTGTTTATTAACCCGACCAGCCCTTCGACCCGACACCCGACCCAACCATCTCCCCCTCCTTCATCTCCCTTCCCCACGCGATAATCCCCTCCCCAACTTTTCCAGAAAAGAACGAACAATTCCCAGGAAGAAAAAACGCAGAAAAACAGACAGCCCCAAATCGCAACCCCTCTCTCACCCGCGTCTCCCTCACGCACTCTTCCCCTCTCCCTCCCAGTCGCGGTATCCCCCAACTATCAGAAGCGAAAAAAGAAACCCAGAAAAACGCAGCAAAGGACAGACCCCACCCGAAGCGGAAATCTCTCCCAAACGCCTCGCGTCTCCTCTCACACGCGACCTCTCTCCTCCCCTCTCTCCTCGCCAGTACGCCTCGTAGCATGTCAGTGCTTTCGGCTGTGGCAGACCTGCGTTCGCGGCTGTGGCAGACGCGCTTTCGTCCTTGAGACGGGAGATGAGGACACGTTGCATCGCCTAGGACACTCGACTGATCTCGACCGTCTCTCTCCCCTTCTTCTTTCGGAATGGAGTCGAATTTGCAGGAAAGGGTGCTGCTCTGTTTAGGGAAAGGGATTTTGAGTTTGAAATTCAAAATGGGCCTGAAATCTCCCGCCCTTCCTCTTCCAAAAAACCCTAATATCCCCCTATATAAACCCCTTTCGTCCTCAAGAAAAAGGGTTAGCGATTTTAGATTTGAAATTCGGGGTTGAACATTCTTTGGCTTCTTCTGTTTACTCGACGAAAATTTTTCTTTGGCTTTTCTGGTTCTGTTTCAGAAGAGTTAAAATTTCAGAGGAGAAATTTTGGGGGTTGTAATTTCTTTGAAGAAGAGTTCTGGCCTTCTTGTTTGTTGCGTGAGAATAGGAGAGTTTCCGGAAAACATTTTTGTTTCTCTGTTTGCGTAGAAGAATAGAAAGAAATAAGAGTATAAAGCAATAGCCAAGAGAAGTCGAGATAGCGCGTTCTTGTTCCGGTGATACCAAGTTCGTGGTGGAAGCTCGTCCTCTTTTAAACTCGCATCGTCTCGTTCGCTGCTCCGAAGAAGGTAATCGTCTTCTCCAGACTTTCATCATGCTTTTTTTTATTTTTTTTATTTAACCGGGTGTTGTGAATTGTGAGGTCGTTATTGCGATTGTGTGTTTGTTCTGGATCGTTTTTTCTGTTTCCATGGCTGTTGAAGAAGTTTGCCCTGTTTTCTGACTTGTTGTTCCGTCTTAGATGGGAGTCTTGGTTTGTCTCTTGGTCGAATATGTGTAGTCGGTTTCTTTAGTGTGTATTCTGTTGTCTCGTATCAAATGGCCGGTTTGCGGGGAACATAGGCTGTCTTATTTGTTGGGTTTGGTTCGAGGTTGAGAGTTTGCCGTGTGTCATGACTCCATTCTGTTATATATGCTCGTCTTGCTCCATGTTGAGTTCATGTATATTTGGTTTTTTTGTTGTTGTTGGTATTCGTTGAGTCTTGCTTCCTTTCGTCAGGGCTTCGATTGTATGCGGAATAATCCACCGTCGACGACTAGGGAGGGAATTTTGTTTAGTTTTGGTTTGTAATATACACTTGCTAGTTTAAATAGTTTTAGCCCTCATCGTTGTGAAAACATGTTGATTGACTAATCTTGTTTGTAATGAGAATAGTGAGTGTGTATTGTTTTGAACCATGTATTGTATTACCATGTTAACCATTTGACTCTTTAATTAACTAGTGATGAATATGTTAAACACCCGTTGAGCTTCAAAAAAAAAAATGTTCAAACCCGTATGCTTCCATTTAAATTCGAAATAGCATGTATGAATTCTCTTTCTTTCCTTTTCTTTCCGCGGTACGGTCTTTCGTCACATTAGTTTATTTGTTAAGAATGCGTTAGTGTCGAACTTCAATTAATTGGCATGATAACTTGTTATTTCCAGTGATATTTCCCTGCAAGTCTACTTGGTCATGTGATGTCCACCTTCTTAGTGTTCACTTCTGTTACATGTCAATTCGAGGGTATACGTAAATTACAAATTAATCAAAGTTGAAAGATGAGATTGTCTTATAGTTTGCATCTATAGTTTCTAGCTCATCCTTGAGTTTTGTCTTCTTATTCATTGGGTTAAATGTTTATTCGAGTCAGAATCTTTGTTTGCTTGATGTCTGCTACTGTACAGTTTGCACCCTTTAGTAGTGGATTCATTGCATATCTTTGTTGTATATTGTTAATAATCACAATGATATGCATAAATGATTTAGTCATAAGTGATAAATAACAATAAATTTTATATATTCTTTGCCTCTTTGTTATGCAAGACTCTGCTTGTTTTTCATACTGCCTTTATTTTATTTTATTTTTTTTTGTTTTGTTTTTGCTGTTGCATGTGAAATACCTTCTCGAGTCCATTTTGGGGCTTTATCTTTCTCTACGCATTCGGAAGAGCCGTAAAGGCTTGAAACTCTCTTTATTCGAGTCAAGCCATCAGGATAGACATGCCAAGCAAATGCCCCGAAGACTGAAAGAGCTTGAAGAAATGGATTAGAAGATCCTCCTTCGTCTTTTACATTTTTGCATTTTTCTTGTAATGGGCATAAGCCCTTGTTGTTCTTATTTTACTTTTCTCGTATTTCTTTTATATGCTTAGACTAGGACAGGTGGAAAAATGGGTCGAAAAACCCAAAAGCAGGTGGGTCCGAGTTTCGACCAAGGCGAACAGCATTCGAAACTTGGACCCGAATCTCTCTCTCTCTCTCTTTCTTTATTATTTGCTTATGTTGTTCTGTTTTGAATGCCGTTAGTTAGGGTTAGAAACTCCAAACCCCATCGATGCCTTTTATTTTATCGAGACTTGAAAATTAAAATTGAATCTTAAAACAATAAAATTTCAAACTGAAAAGTTTGCTTAGATTTTAGGTTTAAAAGGTTTAACTAAAACGGGGTCTCAAAACGATGAGTATTTCAACTTGTAAATTTTTTAGATAAGAACTTTAAGTTTTGAAATACATTCGCAAATTGCGAGATAAACAATAAAGTATTCTAGCAAGTTGAAAATTTGCCTAAGTAAATCTCTAATAAATTCAATAACAAAAGATTGCAAAAGTTTAAAACAAAATAATTAAATATAGTTAATCGTCGGAAAACCGTAGTAAGCGGAGCGTCTTAGGTGCTTTTTTTTCAAAACCTTCCTAAGATGCTAATAGGAATCCCGAACCCTTAGAAGTTTTTAAATAATTTTCTGTTTAATTATTTGAAAACATGTTTTTCTTAATTTTCTCAAAAATTAAGTGGCGACTCCTAAAAGTCGAAAATACCTTAAAAATAAAACAAACTCTTTTCGAAAAATCTTTTTTCGATGAAACAGAAATGGCGACTCCGCTGGGGACTTGGAGGATTCTAACCTTAAGATTAACGTAGTTGATTATTTGTGATTTATTGTTTAAGTGTTTAAATTATTTAGATTTTAACTGTTGCATGCATAACATACATATTCCGTCAAACGACACTTTTTACATTTCCACTAAAGGACGATTATGCGGGTTCGCAATCGTTCGTTAACCAAAAATCTTCTCGGGGCACCCTGACGAGTGTAGTTGATTACTTGATAGTCAACGATCGTTAATTGTCCCAGCCCAAGTAGTCCGCTTGGGTTACCCATTCCACTTTAAATACAACCCACTCTTAGTCAAACTAGGATAGAGCGAAACCGAATCCCGAAAAGTAGCGCATTGGCCTAAGACGACCCAACACCCAAGGAGTGTTGGGCCCATTAGAAAAGACCACCTTGAGTCCAAAACGGCCCACGGCCTAAACGGACGTTCATACTTATGTGTTTAAATTTGAAGGACGTATGCATCCTTCAGATCGCTAGGCCTACTCTTGGCACAAAGGGTCACATGCATGTTTAGGACTCGCTATATGTGTTTAAATGTTTATATGTTACGTCGCTTTGAATGAAGATATCGTAAGCCCACTCCTAGCCTAAATTCCAAAGAGTATACAGAAGTCACTATTACAAATGTCCGACCAAATTCCCAAGTCTCAAGTTTCTCACAAAAAATCCATCTCTCATACCCTAAATCCTACTTACTGCTCTATCATCGCAGAAAGTTGAATCACCGCTATGGACAAAGGCAAGAACGTCTAGACGGAGCTCACTGAGGAGGAATTGCGAAGAAAGATCGAGCGAGTCACTCGAGAGATTCAGAAGATTAAGGAGGAAAGACTTAAGGTTGACATGACCACGGCAATCTACAAAGCTGCGGTCACGACCTTGGATGAAGATCTGGCGTCGCAGATAAAGAGAAAGAAGGAGGTTGAGACAGAAACCGAAAGCCTAAGGAAAAGGTTGAACTTGCTTCGTTTGGAGATACACGAAGGAAAGACAAGAGAAGCGAAGATAGACATTGAGACCGCCGTATTGTTGGCCAGAAGTGCGGCACTCGATGAAGAATTGGCGACCTATAGCAACTTAAAGGGCGGAAAATACCTCGCCCGTGAACAGGGAGCAGACGACAGTGGTCCCGACCGTGAAGTGATTGAGGAGGATGATGAAGAAGAAATTGTCTACAAGCCTCCATTTCCGACTGTCTGAAAGGAAAAGAATGACTCAGCTACAAGACGAGAAATTGCCGAAGTGTTGTCTTCTAGGAATTTCAATATTGTTTTTCAATTCCCTTGTAGTCACAATGAAAAGTGAATGAAAAGATTTCACCCTTGTATCCGAACTACGTTGGGCCTGAATTCTCCCCGTGAGATACGTAGGCAGCCTTCCCGGCCCGGCCCCTATCACAGAAACTTTTCATTCTCCTCCATGTTTCGGAGATACGAAGATAAGATCAACGGACGTCGCAAAGCAGCTGCAAGAAGACCATAGCTCAACGTGATTCAGATTTCCCGAGATAGCGCCAAAACAAACAAATTCCTGTTTGTTCAAAATATATATCCGTCTTTATTCGTGGGTTAAGATATCCTCAAACAAAGCGACTTGTGTGTTTAATCTGTTTGCTGTGCGATACTATGTATTTTGTACTCAAATATGCGCTAACAAATTTGCCTTTGAGTTGCTTTTACCTCTCAGGTACCTCTTACTGATCTGTGTCGATAAAGCTGGCAGATCACCACTACTTTACCAGATCAAAAGGTCCCGCAGATTCCTTCCCCGGATCAAACGCAAATACAGACATGGGAGACAACAATGAACAAATCAGCCTTACAGACGTCGTGGTGGCTCAGCCCACCGCGGCAGAGCAGAATGAGCTTATAGCGCAGCTGATGCAGCAAATAGCTGACATGAGGGTAGAGATGCAACGGAGGCAAGACACTCCTCCGCCTGGGTTTGGCCCCAACTTTCTCGACGCGAGACCTCCTACATACTTCCCCTCGTCCAACTCGGATCCTACTCAGCACCGTCCATCGACACCCGTGCATAACCCCTCCAGAATAGATATAACCACCCAAAACCCCCAATACGCGTCAGTCTCCTATCAGACTCCCTCATCACTCCCAGACAATCCTCCACAAATACCACCACACCCACAGAGCACTCAAACAGCCCCACTACCCCAAAATCAGGCCCAAAATCCCACCGCCTTCAATTCCCAAACACCGCATCCCCACTTTAATCAAAATACCAATCCCCAAAATTTTCCGCAAAACTATCAAACCGCACAGAACGTCCCAAGCCCTTCCATAGCTCCACCCCTCCCCAAAAGAACCACTTTCCAAGTCCCTGTCCCGGCCGAGCATGAGGTGCACGGCTCCGAGTTGGACCATTATGAGGAGCAAGAAAGAGAGTGGAGGGCGAGGGAAGAAACGAAGGTAGACATAAAGGAGGAGATCAAAAGGGCAATGAAAGAATTGCAATGCACTCCAGACGTCGCCGGTTTAAGCTACGCTGAACTATGCATCCACCCAGACTTGAACCTGCCTGAAGGGTTCAAGATCCCGAAGTTTGATACCTTCGGAGGGGTGGGCAACCCCATGGCACACCTAAGAGCATACTGTGACCAACTCGTAGGAGTTGGCAAAGATGAAGCCTTGCTGATGAGGTTATTCAGCCGGAGCCTGTGCGGTGAGGCCCTGGAGTGGTTCACGTCACATGAGACTCGACAATGGCCTAGTTGGAGTGCACTGGCTAAAGATTTCATGGACAGGTTTGTGTACAACGTCGAGATAGTCTCCGATAGGTACTCCTTGGAAAAGATGAAGCAGAAATCCACCGAGAGCTATCGAGAATTTGCGTACAGATGGAGGAAGGAGGCAGCGAGGGTGAGGCCTCCCATGACAGAGAAAGAGATTGTAGAGGTGTTCGTACGGGTGCAGGAGCCCGAGTACTATGACAGGATCATCTTGTTAATCGGCGCCAAGTTCGCCGAAATAGTCAAAGTGGGTGAGACTATTGAAGATGGCCTGAAGTCGGGAAAGATAGCCCGAGTGTCTGCATCGCCTGGGTCTTCCGGATTGGTAAGGAAGAAAAGAGATGAGGTTAACGCTATCTCACACGGGGGAAGAAAGGCCCCCAGAAACTTACCACGTCCCCAAGGCCGCTACAACCCTCCATCAAAGCCTCATCAAGCTTACCATCCACAATCAAATCATTCCGGCCACTACAATGCTGCCCCCCCTTATCCAGATGCCCATATGTTGTCGTATCAGAATCCACCCCCGATTCCCCAAAATTTTCCCTCCATATATCCAAATTACCCCCAAGCTTATCAAGTCCCTCCCCATTACCAGAATGTCGCTCCCAGCTGCGCTAATGTACATCCAATCTATCAAGCACCGTCCCCCGCGTATCAAATACGAACCCCAGCATATCAAAGCCCCCATCCAAATTAGCAAGCTCCACGACCAAACGCCCGCAATTACCAACAAGTCCCTCCCCCTCAACAGAGCGGGTATGACCCCCCTCGCCCCAGGTTTGAGAAGAAGCCCTCCAGAAGCTTCACCGTGTTGGCTGAAAGCAGAACTAAATTGTTTGAAAGATTATCCGCGGCCGGATACATCCACCCTGTGGGGCCAAAGACTGTGGATGTCAATTCCAGATTCTACAGACCGGAGCAGAGATGTGCTTATCATTCCAACAGTGTTGGACATGATACAGAAGACTGTATCAATCTCAAGCACAAGATCCATGATCTGATTGACCAGGAAGTGGTCTCCCTTCAGCCTGCGGCGCCGAACGTCAACACGAATCCGTTGCCGAATCATGGGGGTGAAAACACCAACATGATAGAAACAGACGAAGATGGTGGGGAAGGAATCTGCGAACCCTTTCAAGGAGAACAATTCCATCATCGAGGAGGAAGCTGAGCCAGCTGGCATTCGTGATGCGGAACCAGGGGAGATGCTGCAAAATTGGACGTCTACGACGATCCTGATGTCCCGAACTCTGTGGTAGAAAGGAGTTATTTTGTGCATACCAAAATCGGTGGTCGTCCGGAAGAGGCTCGGGACCCACCATTTCTGCATTCTCTTAATTGCTTGAATTTTTAATTTTCGCCGTGATGTTTAAAAAGGGCAACGCGGCCCTGTGCCATGACCCAAGCTCGCATTTTGTTTGATTTAAATGAAGGCCTCCTTATTTTGATTTTGTTTATTTAATTGCTTGTTATATTTTACTTTCCTAATTTTGTTTGTCTATGATTTCAGTAACGTAAGTTATAAACCTGTCAATGTCATGAGCAAAACAAGAGAAATGAGATAAATGACGACGAGGTTGACAACTACGACAAAGAAAGTGGGAAATGGATGTCATTGGTCCTATAGAGCCAGCCGCTTCTAATGACACAGATTTATTTTGGTTACCATCGATTATTTCACCAAGTGGGTGAAAGCAGCCTCTTACAAATCGGTAACCAAGAAAGTGGTGGCCGACTTTGTCCGCAACAATCTGATCTGCCGATTTGGAGTTCCAGAATCCATCATCACTGATAACGGTGCAAATCTCAACAGTCATCTGATGAAAGAGATATGTGAACAATTTAAGATTATTCACCGAAGGTCAACTGCTTATCGCCCTCAAATGAACGGAGCTGTAGAGGCCGCCAACAAGAACATCAAGAAAATTCTGAGGAAAATGATTGACAAGCAGCGGGGTTGGCATGAAATGTTGCCATATGCTCTACTGGTTATCGAACGACGGTTAGAACATAAACTGGGGCTACTCCATACTTGCTAGTATACGGAACAGAAGCAGTCGTACCTGTTGAAGTTGAGATATCGTCACTGAGGATCATCCAAGAAGCTGAGCTAAGTAATGCTGAGTGGGTTAGCAAACGGATTGATCAGTTAGCTTTGATTGATGAGAAGAGGATGGTCGCTGTTTGCCATGGCCAATTGTATAGACAGAGAATGACTCGCGCTTTTCACAAAAGAGTAAGAGCCAGAAATTTTGAAGTTGGTCAGTTGGTTCTTAAGCGTATTTTTCCTCATCAAGACGAATACAAAGGAAAGTTCGCACCAAACTGGCAAGGTCCTTACATGGTTCGCAAAGTACTATCTGGAGGTGCTTTAGTCTTGTCAGAGATGGATGGCGCTGTATGGCCCAAGCCTATCAACTCAGATGCTGTCAAGAGATATTACGCGTGAAGTTTGTTTTGCATTTTCTATCATTTACTTGTAATCTTCTGTTTGCTTGTATTTGTTCGAATTTGAACTCTTATCCCTCTTGTAACGAACTACGTCTGACCTGAATTCTCGAGAACGAGATACGTAGGCGGCCTATGTCGGCTTCGGTCACCCCAATTATCCCCTTTAATCATTTCTCTGGATCTGAACTACGTTCGACCTGAATTCTCGAGAATGAGATACGTAGGCGGCCTTTGTCGGCCTCGGTCGGTTTCTTTGTAAAATTTATTCTGGTTAACCGTTAAGGGGAACTACGTTTGACTTGATTCCTGCCTCAACGGGATACGTAGGCGCCACAAGGGCTCGGTCATATATCTCGTAAGTTCTATTTCCCCCTTTCTACAATAGAAACTGGGACAGAATTTTTGAGAGGGACTCAAAAATTCTCCAAAAGGAACCTTCTCTTCAGCGGATCAAACTAAAGACATTTCGAATTTGCGACTGGGACAAAATTTTTGAGAAGATCTCAAAAATTTCGCGATCTGTTCGGTAACAATAAAAAGATGAGCAAGATACTAAACTGGGACAGAAATTTTGAGGATGGCCTCAAAATTTCGTCATGAGTCTTCCCTACAAGTCCGGAATGCCTCTGAAATTCACTCAACAAGCGTCGGACTCAAAAGAGCTCGTTAAGCCTGACATGACATGACTTGGCAATGACTTTTTCAAGATACTATTTCTTAAGAAAATTTTTTCTTGTTTCTCTTAAAAATTTCCCTTTTATATTTCATCTGTTCTGGCATAGGATATTTCCTTATCTATCAAGAGTCGGGAAATCGGGAAATCAACCGGAGACATCAAGACAAGGAGCAAACAACCGAAGGGATCGACACAGATCAGTATGTTTAAAACTGACAATTTTTCTGTGGATGCAGGTTTATAACTTCGCTTCGAAATCGGCCGAATTCCTCCGACTGATGATTACGGAGAAGGAGGAGAACTATCTCCAAAACCAGTGATTTTATGGAAAGCAGGAATATCGTTTGCGTCAGGATGCTTATGAATGTGTTTGTTTATTCAAACCATTCTCAGCAATGGAAATTACAAAGTATCCAGTCAGATTCAAAGGTGAATCAAACGGGAATCTCAGCGAAGATTTCGTGATTTCTATAGAGGGCGCTACTTGCATTGCGTTATCAAAGCAAGATGATTATTGTCGATCAAGACCATGCATTACCTCAGAAGAGACGGTTATGCAATTATTATTTTATCATTATCGATCAAGTCGATATATTATTTGGAGATCGTCTTACCGTTACTATTTACGGGAGCGATATAAATATTCATGCATCGCGAAATCATGCATCGCGGAATCATGCATCGCGAGTCATTAATTATGCACGACGAGAAGATTTCATGCCTCGTCAAAATTTATGCATCGCGAGAAGACTTCATACCTCGCTGAAATTTATACATCGCGAGAAGACTTCATACCTCGCTGAAATTTATACATCGCGAGAAGAATTTATGCCTCGCTGGAATTCATGCATAGAGAAAATCATGCATCGCGGAAATCATGCATCGCGAGTCATTTATTATGCACGACGAGAAGATTTCATGCCTCGTCAAAATTTATGCATCGCGAGAAGACTTCATACCTCGCTGAAATTTATACATCGCGAGAAGAATTTATGCCTCGCTGGAATTCATGCATAGAGAAAATCATGCATCGCGGAAATCATGCATCGCGAGTCATTTATTATGCACGACGAGAAGATTTCATGCCTCGTCAAAATTTATGCATCGCGAGAAGACTTCATACCTCGCTGAAATTTATACACCGCGAGAAGAATTTATGCCTCGCTGGAATTCATGCATAGAGAAAATCATGCATCGCGAGTCATTTATTATGCACGACGAGAAGATTTCATGCCTCGTCAAAATGTATGCATCGCGAGAAGACTTCATACCTCGCTGAAATTTATACATCGCGAGAAGAATTTATGCCTCGCTGGAATTCATGCATAGAGAAAATCATGCATCGCGGAAATCATGCATCGCGAGTCATTTATTATGCACGATGAGAGATTTCATGCCTCGTCAAAATTTATGCATCGCGAGAAGACTTCATACCTCGCTGAAATTTATACACCGCGAGAAGAATTTATGCCTCGCTGGAATTCATGCATAGAGAAAATCATGCATCGCGGAAATCATGCATCGCGAGTCATTTATTATGCACGACGAGAAGATTTCATGCCTCGTCAAAATGTATGCATCGCGAGAAGACTTCATACCTCGCTGAAATTTATACATCGCGAGAAGAATTTATGCCTCGCTGGAATTCATGCATAGAGAAAATCATGCATCGCGGAAATCATGCATCGCGAGTCATTTATTATGCACGACGAGAAGATTTCATGCCTCGTAAAAATGTATGCATCGCGAGAAGACTTCATACCTCGCCGGAATTTATACATCGCGAGAAGAATTTATGCCTCGCTGGAATTCATGCATAGCGAAAATCATGCATCGCGGAAATCATGCATCGCGAGAAGATTCATATCTCGCGGGAATTTACGTATTGCGGGAAGATATTTATGCCCCGCAAGAAGACATACACGGATAAAGAAAGAGAAATATTTATCCATCGGCCTCAACCACATTCCTTATTTTGATAAAAGAAAACATCAAGAAGAGCATCGAAGATAGCAACAAAAGAGACATCAATATCGCATCAACATTTATTTGTTTATTTTAGCATCAAATGAAGAGTACCCTGAAGATTTTATTTACAAAGCACAAGGCATAAGCTTTATTTGCTGGACGTCAGACCGATCGAGTCGACGTCAAATAGGGAGGAGAACAATGAAGTGTCGACATGGTAAAAGACACTGTCTCCCATCCTAGCTGCATTTTTTTTAAGCTGACGAGTTTTATCTCAGTCTTTGTCGAGAGCATCCTAGAGGATGAATTCTCCAAAAACCACAGGTGCGGATGACATCAAAAAGGATGCAGCACAATGTGGAACTTTTTCTTAGCAGCGAACTGGGACACAGTCCGAAGAGGAGTGTCAAACTCTTAGGACGCGAGCAGAGGAGCGACTTCCACCACGATCGAACCACCCCTCTCGAGGCATGCGGGTCTTCCTTTAGGTCTGTCAGTTTCAGTCTCGCATCCGGAAGTTTTGTCTTATCGGAAGCCAGTTTCCAATCTGAGTGACAATGCGCCAAGAGCTTTGGAAATTATGTCCGTGTAAGTTCTTACCTATGGATATGAAGAGCTCCACATTCATGGCTAAGAGGTTACAAACCTCCTTTTCATACTCGTTAATTTGTCACTTGTCCAAAACCGAAGGTTATCTAGCGTAATAGATTTCCTTTTCCACCGATCGAGTCGAACTACACACAGCCTGATTCCGAAGGTCTAAGGATATGTAGGCGGATTCAATGTTGAAACTCGGCTGTATCCCAATATTCGCTCTCGAATTCTATTCTCGAGCATTTCGGCGCCTTCATAATGCGGTGTCGAGGTGGCTTTTGATTCTCCCAAAATCATGCGATAAATCAAGCTTATCGAACTACAAGTGGCCTGAATTCTCATATAGCCTGAGATATGTGGGAAACCCGTTTGCAAGGGTTCGGCCATAATCCCTATACCCTTTGTCGAATCCTTCTTTTTAAGAAAGCGAATGGAGTTGGTCAAAGTTGGTTCGGTCAATTTCATTTTCCTCGAGTCGCTTGCATCAACCCAAGTAAAATGAGGGACAGTTGTTGACACCCAATTTTGACCCGCGTCGGTATAAATTAATTATAGAGCTTCGTGAGTTTTCAAATTATTTAAAGTTAATTAGTTTTATAAATCTTGCGAAAATAAAATATATGTATATATATACATATATGTATATACATATATGTATATGTATATGTGTGTATCTTAAGTATCCCTCTTTCAGCCCATCCTCCTCAACCCCAAATCAATCCCAAGTTAATTCCCCCAGGCCCAAATGACGTCCATCCCTCGACCCAACACTGAAATTAACCCACCCAGGCCCAAATCCCTTAACCTCTTTAACACCATCAGCAGCCCATCCTCTCCCTATCACTAAACCGCCCAAAACACTTAAATACCCAACATTACACCTCAGTCCGGCCCACCTAAAAATCGACCCAACCCTTTGTTTATTAACCCGACCCAGCCCTTCGACCCGACACCCGACCCAACCATCTCCCCCTCCTTCATCTCCCTTCCCCACGCGATAATCCCCTCCCCAACTTTTCCAGAAAAGAACGAACAATTCCCAGGAAGAAAACGCAGAAAAACAGACAGCCCCAAATCGCAACCCCTCTCTCACCCGCATCTCCCTCACGCACTCTTCCCCTCTCCCTCCCAGTCGCGGTATCCCCCAACTATCAGAAGCGAAAAAGAAACCCAGAAAAACGCAGCAAAGGACAGACCCCACCCGAAGCGGAAATCTCTCCCAAACGCCTCGCGTCTCCTCTCACACGCGACCTCTCTCCTCCCCTCTCTCCTCCAGTACGCCTCGTAGCATGTCATGCTTTCGGCTGTGGCAGACCTGCGTTCGCGGCTGTGGCAGACACGCTTTCGTCCTTGAGACGGGAGATGAGGACACGTCGCATCGCCTAGGACACTCGACTGATCTCGACCGTCTCTCTCCCCTTCTTCTTTCGGAATGGAGTCGAATTTGCAGGAAGGGTGGCTGCTCTGTTTAGGGAAAGGGATTTTGAGTTTGAAATTCAAAATGGGCCTGAAATCTCCCGCCCTTCCTCTTCCAAAAAACCCTAATATCCCCCTATATAAACCCCTTTCGTCCTCAAGAAAAAGGGTTAGCGATTTTAGATTTGAAATTCGGGGTTGAACATTCTTTGGCTTCTTCTGTTTACTCGACGAAAATTTTTCTTTGGCTTTTCTGGTTCTGTTTCAGAAGAGTTAAAATTTCAGAGGAGAAATTTTGGGGGTTGTAATTTCTTTGAAGAAGAGTTCTGGCCTTCTTGTTTGTTGCGTGAGAATAGGAGAGTTTCCGGAAAACATTTTTGTTTCTCTGTTTGCGTAGAAGAATAGAAAGAAATAAGAGTATAAAGCAATAGCCAAGAGAAGTCGAGATAGCGCGTTCTTGTTCCGGTGATACCAAGTTCGTGGTGGAAGCTCGTCCTCTTTTAAACTCGCATCGTCTCGTTCGCTGCTCCGAAGAAGGTAATCGTCTTCTCCAGACTTTCATCATGCTTTTTTTATTTTTTTTATTTAACCGGGTGTTGTGAATTGTGAGGTCGTTATTGCGATTGTGTGTTTGTTCTGGATCGTTTTTTCTGTTTCCATGGCTGTTGAAGAAGTTTGCCCTGTTTTCTGACTTGTTGTTCCGTCTTAGATGGGAGTCTTGGTTTGTCTCTTGGTCGAATATGTGTAGTCGGTTTCTTTAGTGTGTATTCTGTTGTCTCGTATCAATGGCCGGTTTTGCGGGGAACATAGGCTGTCTTATTGTTGGGTTTGGTTCGAGGTTGAGAGTTTGCCGTGTGTCATGACTCCATTCTGTTATATATGGCTCGTCTTGCTCCATGTTGAGTTCATGTATATTTTTTGGTTTTTTGTTGTTGTTGGTATTCGTTGAGTCTTGCTTCCTTTCGTCAGGGCTTCGATTGTATGCGGAATAATCCACCGTCGACGACTAGGGAGGGAATTTTGTTTAGTTTTGGTTTGTAATATACACTTGCTAGTTTAAACAGTTTTAGCCCTCATCGTTGTGAAAACATGTTGATTGACTAATCTTGTTTGTAATGAGAATAGTGAGTGTGTATTGTTTTGAACCATGTATTGTATTACCATGTTAACCATTTTGACTCTTTAATTAACTAGTGATGAATATGTTAAACACCCGTTGAGCTTCAAAAAAAAAAATGTTCAAACCCGTATGCTTCCATTTAAATTCGAAATAGCATGTATGAATTCTCTTTCTTTCCTTTCTTTCCACGGTACGGTCTTTCGTCACATTAGTTTATTTGTTAAGAATGCGTTAGTGTCGAACTTCAATTAATTGGCATGATAACTTGTTATTTCCAGTGATTTTCCCTGCAAGTCTACTTGGTCATGTGATGTCCACCTTCTTAGTGTTCACTTCTGTTACATGTCAATTCGAGGGTATACGTAAATTACAAATTAATCAAAGTTGAAAGAGAATTGTCTTATAGTTTGCATCTATAGTTTCTAGCTCATCCTTGAGTTTTGTCTTCTTATTCATTGGGTTAAATGTTTATTCGAGTCAGAATCTTTGTTTGCTTGATGTCTGCTACTGTACAGTTTGCACCCTTTAGTAGTGGATTCATTGCATATCTTTGTTGTATATTGTTAATAATCACAATGATATGCATAAATGATTTAGTCATAAGTGATAAATAACAATAAATTTTATATATTCTTTGCCTCTTTGTTATGCAAGACTCTGCTTGTTTTTCATACTGCCTTTATTTTATTTTATTTTTTTTGTTTTGTTTTTGCTGTTGCATGTGAAATACCTTCTCGAGTCCATTTTGGGGCTTATCTTTCTCTACGCATTCGGAAGAGCCGTAAAGGCTTGAAACTCTCTTTATTCGAGTCAAGCCATCAGGATAGACATGCCAAGCAAATGCCCCGAAGACTGAAAGAGCTTGAAGAAATGGATTAGAAGATCCTCCTTCGTTTTTTACATTTTTGCATTTTTCTTGTAATGGGCATAAGCCCTTGTTGTTCTTATTTTACTTTTCTCGTATTTCTTTTATATGCTTAGACTAGGACAGGTGGAAAAATGGGTCGAAAAACCCAAAGCAGGTGGGTCCGAGTTTCGACCAAGGCGAACAACATTCGAAACTTGGACCCGAATCTCTCTCTCTCTCTTTCTTTATATTGCTTATGTTGTTCTGTTTTGAATGCCGTTAGTTAGGGTTTGAAACTCCAAACCCCATCGATGCCTTTTATTTATCGAGACTTGAAAATTAAAATTGAATCTTAAAACAATAAAATTTCAAACTGAAAAGTATGCTTAGATTTTAGGTTTAAAAGGTTTAACTAAAACGGGGTCTCAAACGATGAGTATTTCAACTTGTAAATTTTTTAGATAAGAACTTTAAGTTTTGAAATACATTCGCAAATTGCGAGATAAACAATAAAGTATTCTAGCAAGTTGAAAATTTGCCTAAGTAAATCTCTAATAAATTCAATAACAAAAGATTGCAAAAGTCTTTAAAACAAAATAATCAAATATAGTTAATCGTCGGAAAACCGTAATAAGCGGAGCGTCTTAGGTGCTTTTTTTTCAAAACCTTCCTAAGATGCTAATAGGAATCCCGAACCCTTAGAAGTTTTTAAATAATTTTCTGTTTAATTATTTGAAAACATGTTTTTCTTAATTTTCTCAAAAATTAAGTGGCGACTCCTAAAAGTCGAAAATACCTTAAAAATAAAACAAACTCTTTTCGAAAAACCTTTTTTTCGATGAAACAGTGATTATAACATTTAATTTAATTTATTAGTTTGTCATTATAAACAATTTCCCCATAAATTAGTAACTCACTCATCTTTAGAAAGAGAAAAAACACAAGATTCGTACGAAATAAGAAATTGTCTATGGATAAAATGTTATGGCTAACGTGTTAACCACATTTAGCTACGGATTAGTAATGAATTATATAAAAAAGATCACTTAGTTAGAAACTTTTTAGCGATATATTAATTAAGAATAACGATAAATCCCGTATCGAATTTTTAGTAGTTCAAAGAGAATCAAATCAAAACAAACATTGGCTATATAATTTTGATTGAAAGAAAATTATAATTGACAGATTAATGTCCAACTTTTGAAAATAAAACAATTTCTTTGATTGATTGATAAAATGTGTAACATTTAATCAACTCATGTGCATGCTTTTAACGTAAAAAATAAAGGTTGATTAAGTCAAATATATTTATCTAACCCTAATTAGTGCATGGCCTTTATATAAGTAATATTAATAAGGATCCCCTAATAATAATTAATAAAATGTAAACCACTCTCTTTCTTAATTTTGATGAAATAATACAATAGTCCAACTTGTTTCGACCAAAATTTGAATACAAATATTCTTCAGTATAAATTGACTTTGATTGATTAACCACTCTATCTTTTTTTGAAAAAAAATCTTTTTTTTTTTGTAATTATAGTATTTTTATTTTGATTATCTATGACCTTGCATGCATTATATTAATTAGAGTAATAAAAGAATAAAAAATCTTGACTAGATAATTAGATCGTTTATTGCCATTAATATCTCTTTTCGTTGTTTTGCTATTAAAATGTATTTCCTTTGAATTTAAAAAAAAAAAATCAAACCTCTTTAGCTACTCTCCATTCATTTTATTTTTCTGGGAAAAAAAAGAAGACAAAAAGGTCTTAGAAATATGTTTTTTTTTAGATTTATGTGATTAAAAAAACCTTAAATACTTAGGTGTTGTTTGGCCACAAATATATTTGAGAAAAACTTGACAACTAGTATTTGTCATATATAACTTGTCATTGGCAAATATATTTGGTAAACATCCCAAGTTCAAAAAAAAAAAATTAAAATTTGGATCGTTCTAATATTTATGAATTTTAAAAAATTTAAAACTACCCCATACTTTTTACTATTTTATGAAACATCCATTATTTGTTAATTCCAATTAATTTCTATTTACAACCAACTCCATTAAAATGAACAATTTATTCTAATAAGTTATAATTTATCTTAAATCAAATATTAATAACACGTTTAAGTTTGCAATTGTTGTACTTTTCTTGTCCTTGATTGTCATCGATTATGCTATAAACTTATGAATAATTTTTAACACTTACGAGTATAAATCTTCTTTTTAAAAAAAACTAAACACTTCTCTCAAAATCTTTGCTCAAACGAATATAAAAACTTCATATCGAAATGAGTAGCAAAAAATACTTTAAAATTTATGATCAAATATTAGCTTACGTCTAATCCATACTTATTGGAGCTATACTGTATATAAAAGGTTGACTTTGGGCCAAATATAAGTGTCAACTGCCTAAGTTAGAGATTATTGTGACTTTTAGAAAGGAAATGTAAAACTAATTGAATATTTACAAGTGACATTATTATAATTAAAAATAATCTTATAATCAAATAGCCTTTGAAAATATATCCATTTTTGCAATATAGAAAATGCAATAATAACAAGGAATTTTTACCATTAAGACAACTCAAAAGTAGAAAAAATGATTCACCAAATGATTAGTTACGCGGTTTAATTAAATCATACTAATTAATTAAACCTGCAGTTGACATGAAAAAAGTCATAATAGAATCTTCTTCTCTTTTTCTCTATTAAAATATATAATTTAATTTATATGCATTAATAAGATATATTTTTTTATATAGGTTAATTTTTTCATTTTTAAGATCATCATATCAATTTTTTAAAACAAAAATTTACCTATTATTGTATGTGAATTTAACTTGATGATGTAATTTTTTTAATATATCAATTGTGTACAAAATTTTAAAATCTTATATAGGATAAAAAAAAAAAACTAGCTAGGTTTTCCTAGAAATAAATGTTAATTGATTAGACTATGTATATAAAAATATTATTCTTATTGACCAAACAAATTTAAGATTCTCCAATGTTATTGGTTTCATACGACCAGTTTAGAAAAAAAACATTCGAAAAAATTTCAATTTATTCCCTCTTTGACTTTCAATTTCGATATAAAATTGAAACCAATAAGTACTTCAATAGTAGCTTTTTGTCCAATGACTTAAACCCATCGAATGTCATGCATCGTCATTGTTGACAAAAAATACGATTAGCATGTAAGTGGTGGTGATCGGTGATAGTTGGGGCGAGTGACGAATGGAGACAGATGTTTTGGGACAAAGGAAATGTTTAGCTAGCGTTTGATTATATATTCCTAAATATTTTTAAAAAACCTGATTTAGGTGAAGTTTGAACTAATGAAGTCTCAAAATGTGTTTTACTATAATTTTTGGAATCGTATTTTACTTTGTTTTTTAAAAACACCAAACATGACTAATACTCATATGTTCTATAAACTATAAAAATAGCATAAGCTTGACATATGTCACGACTCAAAAATTACGAGCCGTGATAATATCTATGTTTCCAACCCATAGGTAAGCCAACCTAACACTTTTATCGATTTAAATTCAATATTGTAAGTAGAAATAAGCCAAAACATAATATTCAATCTCTAAGTCATTTATAAGTATGAAAAGCGAAAACCTAAATTAATACCCCAAAATTTAGTGTCACAAGTACAAGAACTTCTATAATAAGATACAAGTCCAAACTAATATGAAAATTTAAACATAAGAGATATCCTATCAGAATATCAAAATAACCTAATAAATAGAGGTAGAATGAAGGTGTGGGCCGCAGAATATCCCAAGCAGCGCACCACAACTCCAAGACAATCCAAACTCATATTCAAGCTCCAAGAACATGCCCGAATTTGAAATCCAATCTGCACCACAAAAGAGTGCAGCAAATGTAGTATGAGTACGAAACCACGTGTACCCAGTATATCTCATTGATCGACAACGAAGATATAGTGACATAAGTTTATATAAGAAAAAAATCAATTCTTTTAATATAGAATTCTATATTACACTTACCAGTCAAGTTTCATCAAATAGGGTAATCAAACATTAACTTTCAACCATCAAATAAAAAGAATAAAGGATGTCATGAGATGCAATGTAATATGACACCATGAAATGATATGCTTCAGTATACCAGTACTCTCTCAACCGTATATACATGATACTCTTCGAAAATACATCGAGAGTTCATGTAAAATTAGGTGTTAGGCCTAACTCACACCCCAAAAGCTAGCTCAAAGGATGGAGGATTGCCCAAGCCTTATAAAGAGTCCACCCATCGCATTAATCACCGATGTGGGACTTTTGTCATTCTTTAACAGTTCATGACCCATAAGACTCGCGAGATCCATATACCGACACGGACGAAAACTTTCATTTTTATAATGAACCAGATATTTTAATATTATAGCGCATCATTTTAAAGAAAACTATTTATAAAACAATTACTAGCTACTACATGAATTCATCAAATTATAATTAATTACGAAGATCCATTAGTGCAAGAAATAAATATGAATAATAGCAATAGTCTTAATTGACTATTCTTTGATATAATCTTCTCATATTCTACTAACAATCTCCTCACAAGCATGCATTTCCATATTAGATAATCAAAATGGACAAAAAAAAAAGCTGCTATTGGCCTACAAGCCTTAGAAAAATATGGTCTGTTTGGTAATGCTGTAAAGTTTGAATAAGTTACTCTTTTTTTCAGAACTCTAAAAAAGAAAATGGAAATAAGAAATAATAATTATATATTAAAAAAAAAGGTAAAATGGTTGACAATTTTGGCACACTCTTCTACTATAAATATGGGAAGAATTAAGAAGCATATTCCACATTAAGCAGTGTTAAGCAATATACTTAGACAATATCTTTACTTCTTAATTTCTTCCTTTTTACTTCTAATAATTTCTTTGTAATGGCTAAAATATCTTTTTTACTAGTTCTAATTATAGTCCCTTTTGTTCTAATTGGGATGAGCTCAGCTCAATTGACTTCCAATTTCTACAATTCATCATGTCCAAATGTTCTCTCCATAATCAAAACAGCTGTGAATTCTGCTATCGCTTCAGAGTCTCGCATGGGGGCTTCCTTGCTTCGTCTTCATTTTCACGATTGTTTTGTTAATGCAAGTTACCTTACTTATTTTGCTCACTCTGTCTCAATTTTAGCAACAACTCTTAATTTTTGAAAGTCAAACGAGTATTAATTAGTATTGAATATGTAGGGTTGCGATGCATCTGTGCTACTAGATGATACATCAAGTTTCACCGGAGAAAAGACTGCTAATCCAAATAGTGGATCTATAAGGGGATTCGATGTGATTGATACTATCAAAACTCAAGTGGAATCATCATGTGCCGGCATCGTATCTTGTGCTGATATTTTAGCTGTCGCAGCTAGAGACTCTGTTGTTAAAGTAAGTTAACAATTAAAATGATACTCTTTTTATTTTTATTTTGTGTATATTAATTTAACTAAACATTAATCTATGAAAGAAAAAAAAAATATAATCAAAATTTTGGTTTTCCTAAGCTATATGCACATGTGACATGCCTTGCAATAAAATAATTTCAACGAACACCCCATATGTAGTTGATGGATTTTTCAAGGAAGTTATTATAAGCATGTGCAAATATATTTTCTAACTAATAAACTTGTTGGTTAGGAAAAGGAAAAGAAAGCAAGTTGACCTTTATAAAAAGCAGGACATTAGTCAAAGTTTTGATATATATAAAAATTATATATTATATTTTATTAGTTTTTAAAAACTAATTATATTATTGATGATTTGTTAGCTTGGTGGACCTAGTTGGACCGTATTACTTGGAAGAAGAGACTCAACAACTGCAAGTTTGAGTACTGCAAATAGTGACATACCTGCACCAACTTTGAATCTTAGCAGTCTTATTTCTTCCTTTTCTAATAAAGGTTTCAGTTCCAGAGAAATGGTCGCTCTCTCAGGTTTTTTTTTTTACATTAAATATTTTTTTTAAATCAAGTCACGAGATTTACGTACGCTAAATTGGATTTTTTTTTGGATTGTACAGGTTCTCACACGATAGGACAAGCAAGATGCACTACTTTTCGCGATCGTCTCTATAACGAAACTGATATAAATGCTTCATTCGCTACATCGGTTAAATCGAACTGTCCACAAAGTGGAAGTGACAATGACATCTCTCCATTAGACACCACAAGCCCCAACATTTGACAATATTTACTATAAGAATCTGCGAATTCAAAAGGGTCTTCTTCATTCTGACCAACAACTCTCTAGTGGAGGCTCAACAGACTCTATTGTTAACACTTATAGCTCTAATTCAGCCACTTTCTTCACTGATTTTGCTAACGCTATGGTGAAAATGGGTAATCTTAGCCCACTTACTGGCTCAAATGGTCAAATCCGCAAAAATTGTAGGAAGATCAATTAAGGTTTCATATAAAAACGAGATTTTCTAAAATTTAATCTCGAGATTTCAAGTGTTGCTTATGTGTTTTTTTTTAAATTATTATTGAACTTGCATGTTCTTGTGTTGTTAATTTGGAGGTAAAGGAGGCAAAGTTCCCCCCTCCAATGTGTAACTTTTTAATGGTTGAAATAAGATAATTAATGGTTTTATATAATGAATTTGTTGACTTGATTAGACTTCATTTTATTTGGAGTGTTTCTTATATTTTTTTGTTTTTGTTTTATTGCGTAGACTTTGATGTGATATGTACGTTATTAATTTAAAGAATATTATTTTTTGTAGATATTTGTCAATCATCAAAGTTAATTACAATTCATATCAATAAATTCTTTAATTTTGATACTAACAAATTTATGTGCATCTCCATCATATAAACCAACATCGATCATCGATAATAACTTTGTAACATTTTAGATCTTGCATATAAGTTTAGGGACTCAAGGTCTACTCATTGTAACCCTATAAATAGCTAAATACAAAAACTTTTGAAAAAAAGTCTTAACGTACATTTAACCTTCAATTAAATAACTTTGACGACTTTAGTCCTTGCAAAAAAACTGGTAAAAGCTAAGGACAATATGAAAAACTTATATATTATTGAAAATATTTATGAAATTTTTTACAATGTTGTCAGCTTCTGTCAGTTAAAGAATCAAAGTGCAAAAGCTATTTGATTAATAATTAAATGTGCTAAATCAAATAATATAAATACTGTGAAATGAAATAAGATAATAATTTAAAGATCAAAATCATTATCTTTATTGTTATTATTTTTTAAAAATTCAAATGATATAAAAATGATGCAACTTTTCGCGATTTGTATTGATTCCATTCAGGCAACAAGTTCGCTATTAGATGCATACATCCAACTCAGTTAAGTTAATCAATAGTTAATCACAAAACAACATAATAAAGATTATACACCAAAAACATTTGTTAGTTTTTTAAAAAAAAATTATTTAACTATCTCAAGTTATAACCTACATATTCTGTCACGACCCAAATCCTAGGCCGCGACTGGCACCCACATTTACCCTCCTATGTGAGCGAACCAACCAATCTAACCTTTGACATTTTAATACAATATCAACAGAAAGTAATGCGGAAGACTTAAACTCATAAATAAAACAATTCAAAACTATTATTATTATCCCCAAAATCTGGAAGTCATCATCACAAGAACATCTATGATCAAATTACTATCTAAGAATGTCTAAGAAGCTAAAAATACATAAGAAGCTAGTCCATGCCGGAAGTCAAGGCATCAAGACTTGAAAAAGAAGATCCAGTCCAAGCTAGAGACGTTAGCTCACCCTGAGATCCGATATGACGAAGACTGGCTCGAATTACTGTTGAGTTGAAGTTGACGGAACGTTTGCTGCATTACACAAATAATAAAGAAGAAAACATAAAAGTAGGGGGTCAGTACAACCACAAGTACTGAGTAGATATCATCGGCCAACCCAAAATAGAAGATAATATATAATTAAGAATGAAAGATGGTAATAATAGCCCACTAATTAACTTAGGGTTACCTCTTTTAACCCCCAAGTAATTAGACTTATTAATATTAACCCTCTAACTTTATAATTAAGGAAAGAATAGTCCAAAGCGTCCCTTAAAACTTAACCAGAAATCCGACTCCAACTGGGATTACGCAACCTGTGACGGGCCGTCGTGCCTGCGACGGTCCGTCACGCAGGTCGTCGTAAGGGCCAGAACCCCAATTTTCCACCAAGGGTCTGTGACGGTCCGTCCTGCACCTCCGTCATGACGGTCAGAGACTCGATTTTCAGTACCCAATTTCAGAATTCCTAAGTATATTGAAACGAGACTCTGCGACGGTCCGTCGTACCTGTGACGGTCCGTCGTGGGGTCCGTTGCCTCGGCCAATTTTCCAGAAATAAAATCTGCTGCTCAAAACGACTAAACAGGTCGTTACATATTCTTTTTATTTGTCTAATATTGTTTTTTTTTTCTTTAAAATAATGAAATAATATTTTGATAGAAATTAAGAAAGTTAATTTTGATAAATTCTAAAATATCATAATTGATTAGTACATACTTAAAAAGACACTTTCAAAATCCATTTTCAATTTAAAATCGGAAAAGAGTCAAAATTACTTCTGAACTATGCGAAATAGATCACTTATACCTTTCATTATATTTTGGGATAAAAAATATCCCCGCTGCTATCCTAAGAGACCACAAATACCTTCAAGAGTTAACACCCCAATTTTTTTAGTGACGTAAAAAAGAACTTGATCTTTAGTGGCGACAAAGTTGTCACAAATCTTAAAATATTGTCACTAAATGTTATGAGTGATTTTAATGATAACTAATCGTAAAATCTATTTTTTCAACAAAAATTATGATGATTAATTTTTGATGGCAACCTAATTTTTTAAATAATTAAATTGTAATATTAATATTAAAAACACCCATATTATTACAAAAAATTATGAAAATTACTTCTCGATTCACATCTCCTACTATATAATGCATTATTATACATTTTATACATTTTCATATAACATAAAAACAAAATAGTATCTTCAAACTCCTACTTAATCGATATCATTTTCGTTTTCTGAAAAAATAATAAAGAAAAAAACATAAAATTAGAATTTAATGTTAAAAAATTTTAGCATGATTTTTTGGATTTTTGTGGAGACTATTATCGCCGATAAAGGTCTAGTTCTTTTGTAATGAATTCGAGTTGGCAATGCTTAGGTGAAGGATTAGTTCTATGTGACATATTACATCACTAAAAATTGAGATATTAACTCTTGAGGATATTTATAATCTCTTTCAATAATATTTGGGATATTTTAAATCTCACATAGTTTAGCGGTAATTTTGACACTTTTCCTTTTAAAAATTTAAGAAGAAAAGCGCGCTTTTTCCCCATTCTGCTCTGGTCACTTTCCTCAACTCCTATCGCCGGTAAAGCCAAGGTATTTCGTTTCCTCCGGTTAACTTTATTCAACTAATTTCACAGATTTGTACAAACTTTCAGATTTGTGTAGCAATTTTATAGTTTCTCTCTGAAAAATTGTTGGTGTTTTCTATGTTTAAAAGCATAATTTGTTGTAGAATTACAGAAATTCGTTAAAATTCGTGATTGGATCATGTTCAGGTGTTTACTGCTTTAATTTAAGAACTGTTTGTTAATTTTTGTATGGATTTTTGGTGGAATGCTCTGAATTTTTGATGGTTTGTAATTTGAAGCTGTATATAAGAACCCTACCTGTAGCATTTCCTTAGTTCTACTAAATTTAAATGTTAATTATTGTCGTATTGAATGTTAAATGTGGGTTTTACAATCTGTCTGGGCCTTGATGGACTAAGTTCCTGAACCGGTGGGAGGTGAAAGGTATCACGCAGAATTAGTTGAGGTGCACGAAAGATGATACGAACAATATGATTATAGAAGAAAAAATTCCATGAGTAGTATTAATATCTCTCATGACTTTGGCTGTATTGATTTGGAAAACAAGTGGTTTACTTGCATTTCTATAGTGTCTAACATTGGTTGACCCAGAATTTCTTAGTCATGGGTTCTTATGTGTGTTTAATATAGAGTTCTGAGTTGCTACTAATCACATAATGGGTGCTTGGTCAATCTATTTACATATTATTACTAGTTTCATATATATAAATATAGTGCACGTGTCAAAGACAAGCGCCCAATGCTCATTAGTCCCTAGTTTTTAAGGCTTGTCTTGATTTAAGATAGTAATGTATGTTGTGTGACTCTTAATAGCCCTGTAACACTATAGTGGAAGTACTGGCTATATAAGGTTGGTCATGGATGAAGATGTGTAAAGCAGGAACTTAGACTATGATTGTTTTTAAGGAACTGTATTTTTTCATTTTTCTTTTTTCCCCAAGAGTTGTTTGTCAGGGTAAGAGGGAAAGAGGGGAAAATGGACATCAAGGATGCGGGATCGTCACTTGATTCTTTGGTATCCTCATTCAACACTCGTATATCGGAGATTCAACAGCTTGTTGTAGCTCGAAACAGTAAATTATCTGCTCAACTTTTTGTTCTAAAGATTTTCAAAGGTACTTATTCCTGATCGTCAATTTTTATGCAATGTGAATAGTGTACCCTGCAAGCAGCGTTTCAGATTTGTCAGCTATTGACTCTGCATTGAAGGTGTTGGAGCTTCAGCTCCACAAAATAAAAATCCGGATGCGTGAAGAAACTGAAGCCATCCCCAAAGCCAAGGTATTTCTCTTTGTCTCTCTCTAAGCCTGAGTCTGTATTGCCAATTTGGTTTAAGCAAAGATTATTTTAGGCATGCTATCCATTTCCAAATCCAGAAAATTCAATACCTTGGAGGTGTTGCCTTTCTATTATAATGGGGACTGTCTATTGATTTCTACTATTCGTTCTTTCTAAAAAGACAAAAAGTCAAAAATATGTTCTTGTCCTAGTTATGTATGTCTAGAATTAATGAACACATTTTATGAAAAATCGAACATTTGATCAGTGTTTCATGAATCTTACTGTAGGGTTAATATATTTGTTATAGGGTGCACATTCCTCTGTGTTTATGGTCCAGCTTGTTTTTGGAAAATCAAGTGTGGTATTGTTCTGCACTACATCCAAAATGTAAACAAGTATTTTAGATGCGATAACTCATTGCTTTTCGGCTATATTTTTTACTGCAGAAGCTAATAGAAGCATCGCTGCGGCAGCAAAAGAAATTGCAAAATTTATCTTCTGTTGTTCCATCATATGTTCCTGATAGAGTGACTAAAACAACTGATGATGCTATTAAATGGTAACATTCCATATAATATTATGAAATATCTTTACTAACATGTGGTCCTTACTCCTTAAGAAGATCTGTTCTTTCTGAATATGAATTTGTTTTTTATAGTTCAAATCTAGAGCCCAGTGTTGAGGATAGTTTTGTTTCTCTGAAACTTGAGGAGCCTGCACCCAAGGTGACAAACTTTCCTTGATTCTCTAACTCTTTACATATAACATGATTTCTTCTGTCCTGAAAATCCAAGTCACATCTTATGTCTCTGTAGCTTGATAAATAGACAAGTGTGGTATTAGATTGCTTAAAGGGTAAGATTCATACTTAATCCAGTCAAATATCATGAAGGCCTTAAGTGGGTATCTGATTGCATAAGGAGGCGACTCACTTTTTTTTTCTTTCAATTAGCCAGAATAATGGAAGATCAAATCATTCTAGGATCAGGAATGTGTTTTAATCAATAAATTAATTGTTTCTAAGGCCTTCCAGTGAGGTCTGTGAGGGCAAAGAAAAGGAATCCCAAGTTGTCACAGATTATGCTCCTTAATTTTAATATAATAGTGATCAAATAATGCAGTTTATCATTCTTCATCTAATTTGAAAGACATTTACTGAATGATTCAGTTGTTCAATGTTCGGGCAGCTTCAACCAAAATAGTCATGCTATGATCTCACCCTATATTTTGTTAATTTCAGGAGAAAAAGAGTCGCATCTCCCCGCCGCTTTTCTACATTAACTCTGAAGAACTGAATTCTGTACCACCGTAAGTTCTTTCTAACTTCTCATAAGGTAGCACTTCTTTATACATCAATGTGACCGCCAACAGTCTAACCTCCTCCCAGGAAGAGAGACCATAAGGTTCCTGATGTTAATGAGATGCCTATTCCTTTTACTGCTTATGCATCATAAAACTCTATCTCATACATTTGCTGACAATAAGAGATGCAAATTGCAGGTATATGAAACAGCGGATCACTTTGGAAAAGGTCAATGCAGCAATAAATGACATGGCTACTTATGCTGAAGCAACTTCCCAGCTTCTCACAGCCCCTCGTAAAAAGGTTGTATTTTTGTCAAATCTGGTTACAAATTTTACTTGAAACTTGAGTTCACCCCTGTGCTGATACCTATTTTTTTCCTTCTGAAGCTCAAAGAAAATCTTGTGGAGAGAGCAATGGTAAGTGAACTGAATTTTGCCTATTGATTCAACTTTCTCATAACTAAACTTGGATACCACATATCCAGTAGAGATTAGAATTTTGTCCTTTTAATTAAATCTGCAGATTTATGCCTCACCAGTTTGTAGTTCTATTTTCAACTAGAAAGTGATTTCTTCCACAAAATATCCACAAATCATATGTTGAAAGATGGACCCTTCTTTTTTGGGATATCTCTACTTGCCAAATTTGTCCATATTATTTGCAAAATTCTAAGGCTGTCCTTACCTATCAATTTATAATACTGAGCCGGTTCTTCTGATCTGGATAGGGTTCACTCTCTTTTGCTCTCTATCATTACATAAGGAATAACTTAGGAAAAGAGGGTGTAAGCATTTTTTTTTTTGTTTTGAAATTGTTAACTTTGGAGGGTGTTAGCATTCTATTAACCCAATTCCTGCAGCTTAGGGATGAAGTTAGTGATAGAATTTGTATGTGACATATATTTAGGAATTATTTGCATTTAATTTTGATAAAAAAAATGTATGTGGCAACCCTTGGGATTTGTATGAATAATCCAAGTCTTGAGGCCTAATTACTGTAGGGACGAGGTGTCTTAGGCTCAATCTTGTCCTGAAACCATCATGTATTCCTGTCTATGCCAAGTGTAGCTTCCTCTGATTTGCTTCATTAATTGTTCTATACATTTGCCTGCAAGACATAATTTAAAGGGCTCCCTTCAGCCTTAAATCCTTCATGGAATCATTTTGTACTTTTGCTAATGATGTGTAATTGAAACATTAGCAACTTATGGGCGGGCTATATTTGATCAGTTCGACTTATAGTATATTGTGTTCCTTGTGATACATTCCTGTCAGGAAGTGAAACCTTTGTTGATAAAATTTGACGTGTTTAAACAGCATAAAGCTACTCATGTTTTGCAGGAACTAAGAGATATTGCAGCAACAGAAACAGTTAAAGGAAAGCATTTCTTTCTTGAAACTGACATCAGAGGGCCTTCACTGAAACTTGACAATACAGGAAAAGCAATACTAACTGTGAGTTGTTCTTATGTGAAGACATAAATTACATGTTGACTGATGACTGTAATTGAAAATAAATTGTACTTTGTAGTTTACACAACTTGGTGAAACTTTAGTGTATTTGCATTTTGACTCGCATCATTTTTCCTTCTCATTCTTCTAAAAGGACGGTTAGCTTTTAATTTTTTATTCAGTTACATTTAGATGTCAGGGTACAATGCTTGTGCCATGACATGTAAAGGTTTTCATCAAGAAGTCGATCACTTAACATATTTGTCTATTTCAAGTATTCTTTTGCTACTTCACATTTGACAGAATGGATGTAGGATTACTGTGAAAATCTTTGCTGATTCATGCTTCAAAAGATAATCTCGAACAACAGATTTTTTTTCTATTGTCATCTTTTTATGTTCTGAAAAACTTGACTGTAACTACTTTTAGTGGATTCATGCTGGTTTGATTCATTCTCTTCACAATGTGTTTCATGCCTTAGAACTATAGCAGCCTTGTGTTGAAACGCGACCACCAATCTTAAACCCCTCTCTCTGTCAAATTCCAATACGAGCAGTGTGACTAAGCTCTTAGCACCTCTACTTTCCTTCTCAAATAATTTATCCTGCACCACCTACTGTACATGCTTGAGGCTCAAAAACTTATCACTCAATATCAGCTTTATGCTTCTAGGCACTAATGTAATTTGTCATTGGCAGCTCCTCCGACATCTTGGTCGTATAAGTGAAACTCGAATTGGTCATCACCGTGTGATCCTTCTATTGAGGCCTCACTGAATTACAAGAGATCATCAGGTATTTTTTTAAACAACTTCATGTGAGAACTTGTTTTTTTAGCATATTACCATTGCCTGGCAACATTCAGGTTCTCCTCACCTGCAGACACCTATCAGAGGAACCTTTTGCTGTTTACAGTATAAAATTGCATTAGTTTGTTGAATTATTGATGAATAGTTCATATTAAGGGATTAAATGTCAGTGACAGTGGTTATTGTTCAGTTGACGGATCGTTTGATTTAAAGACAAATTATGTAGGCAGTATGAAATTCACCTCTAGTTCACCATAATATTGATGTGATGCCTTATAAAGAGGTGAAACAATCGAATGGTATATCATCTCCTTATTAATTTATGCAACCATTCTTTTTTATCTTTTATGGAAAAAAAATAATAGAATTATCACACAATTTTATTATTAATATTTGGAATATAATGAATGTTGTAAAACAGAGAAAAAAGTACCCCTTTATAATAAGACAGGCCCTTGCGTCCTTACTTAAAAATGGAGCAATCGTCATTCGACGGCTCAGAATGATATTTTACGTATAAAAAACCACTAATTCTTTTATTACTACAAAGACGATTGAGTCAAATTTTCAAAGACCCACAAATCCCTATAGTTAGAATACCCTACTTCACCAGCACATTTGTAAATACTCCAATACATTTCCTTTAGGCTGGGGTCAAGTGATGGCATTCCCATTTGAGCTGCTATCCAGTCCATGTACTCCATCTGCCAATAAATTCATGTAATTATTTCCTATCACTTACTTTATAGGTAAAACATTCACATTCAGAAAGAAAGAAAGAAACTCGAATATGACGATCTTGCTAAGCAAGAGTTTTAATGAAGGACCGTATCACATTATGGTCTCGGAGTTTTATCTTGTATTTCTGCAAGAAGTTATTTTCACGAATATTACAGGTGAGTCCCTCGTGGTCGCACAATAACAAATCTTACAACTATGTCAATGATATCACCTAGGGAGAGCCACACCCTCAAAAGGTAGTTATTAGGGTGTTAGAGCCAGAGCCAAGGCTATATAAGTCCACACCAGCTCCCCGTTATGGGAACTCAAGTCTCATACCTTGCAATTGGATCATATATAAAAGTCAAGGCTCTCCTTCATTAAGTTTTAGAAAGTGTTTTAAGATATTTAACATGAGGACATACAAATCCTTCTTAACTATACTTATTTTGTAGCTGGAATTGAGTGAAGTTTTTTGAAAAAGAAGATAAAAGTAACAAAAAAACGAGTATGAACAGGTCTTGCCTGAGTCATACTGAAACGGATCTTGAAAAAATAAATTAGTTATCGGATTACCACTTGAGGGTGAAGGCGATGAGTGTGACGTTTTGGGATGCCAGCTTCCTCAAGTTGCCTATTATGTTCCTCAACATCAGCTAACATCTCCTCTTCCGATGGTAAAAGCACCTTTCCAGACAAAACTTGTGCAATCCATTTGGCTTGTAATTCAGACCCAAGAAAGATTATTCCCTGATCATCACAGGGAAAAGTCTACATGATAACTTGAAATTTTTCAAGAGCAGTGGCGGAGCCAGAAATTCAGTAAGGGGATTCACAAAAAAGAAAGATTGTATGCCAAAAAGATCCAACAAGTAGCTGACCTTAGAAGGTATACCAACAAAGGAGAGGCATGGAGAAAGTTTTGGAGGAAAGACATGCTTGTATAGTGGTCCAACAACACGGCCCTCGTCATCTACACTTACTATTCCATTGGTTTCAAGAAATGGGAAATCATACTTGTATCTGCGCAAGAAAAGCTTTTAGATAAGATAATCATACAGTTCAACATGATATCAGAATAGATAGAAGTCCTAAAGTTTGTGTCTCACTATCACACATGAACAAAAACTTCCACGAGCTTAGCCATATGTAAAAGGGGAGATCTCTAACAGCTTAAATTTTTTTAGATGAGATGATCACACACAAAAAGACTGAGATTTGAACTAAACCCTGTGCAGTGGAGAATGATATCAGCATGAATAGAAGATCCATCAAAGAAAGTCACTTCACCACTTTCATCAACATGTTCAATCTGCAATAAGAAGTTCCAATATCAGCTCCCTTTCCATATCATAATCAACAATATTTAAAACGATTACATACCTTTGAATGGTTCCACAGATTTTCATAATTGTCCAATTTCGAAACTTCAATTTCGGAATATCTTGTTGAAAGATGAACTTGCTTGGCTACAGTGGCTATGTCTCGGCAAATATCAAGCCCACTTGGTCCATCTCCAATTACTACTACAATCTGAACACAAAAATAATGATTTACAAGTGAAATCATAGACTTATTGTATGTAACTTTAAGAAGTGAAAATGCAGAAAGTATATAAAGGTCTTGCCTGATCCTTAAATGGCTCAGGAATTCGATAATTGTGGCTATGTATTTGTTTTCCAGGCCATTTGTTTATACCTTTGGATATTAACTAACAAGAATTAGTTCAAAATATCATATTTCTCATATTTATTATTGCCAATAGAAGGCAGGGGCGGAGCTAAAGCCTAGTAAGGATGAACATCCTTTGTTGATAAAATATAGTCTAATATCTGAATTTACAATAAATTGAACACTCTTCACACAGAAAAAACAGATAGTTTAGCGGTAGGCACACTCATTTACTGCACCTACTCGTGGTAAAAACAAAAAGGTTTTTTTGTACTCACTCTGCTAAAAAAAAATTTATCGAACTCTTTAAAGGTTGAACACTTTTGATGAAATTTCTGACTCCGCCACTGAAAGAAGGTGACAAATATTACCTGGAATATTTGCAATTCTGGGCACTGTATAGTGACCATTACAAATCACTACAGAATCAAACACTTCTTCTGAACTTAACTCCTCTGATTTCGATTCAACAACCCAACGATTTCCCCCAAATTCAACTGGCGCAACTCGTACAACCTCCGTGTTGAATCGGATCAACTCATTGATCAAAAAATCGTTAGCGAACTTATTCAAAAACTTCAATACTTCTTCGTGCCCAGGAAAGTTCAATTGATTCCCATTTTCTGCACAATCAAAAGAGTAATCGCTGAAACTCATAAGTTCTCGAGGAAGATTAGTTCGAAGAGATTTGTAGAGACTGCTATGAACAATTTCTCTGTTTGGATCGAGACTCATTAGATCGGTCTCAACTCGAGGATTATAAGCCCATAGACCACCCAGTTGGTTCGATTTCTCGAATACTACAACTCGGTGACCTTCTCTTTGTAGCTCACGCGTCGTCACAAGACCCGATGGGCCGGCTCCGATCACTGCTACTTTCCTCGACTCCGCCATGGGAGGAGACTATTGAGCTCAAAAAACAGAGTTTTGCACTGAGTTTTTTATATTATAAAGACGAACAGAATTGTTCGATTTTCAAAAAACTAATATATCTTTGTGTATACAGTTGTCTAACCATTTTTTCAACTAGACTTTTATGCTCGGCGCCAACTCATATGTTTTTCAAATGTTCTTCGACCCTTTATAAAAATACTGGATAATTTTATACTTTGATTCCTAATTTATTTTTATCATCAAAATCCTATTGCAGTTTTTAAGATGTTGTATTTATTATAGAGTTAATATCTCATATGGTCACTCAACTTTCAATCTTATCTCAGAAAGTCACTCAACTTTTAATTTTCACTCAAAATTCAATCAACTATTGCTTTCTTTTTCAGAAAGTCACTCGACTTTGAATTTTAACTCAAAAGTTACTTAATTAACCACTCTTTCCTCAAAAAGTCACTCAATCTATTAAATTATTTTTTAATTAAAAATTGTTGATATTAATTATTCATATAACAAACCAAAATTTTAAAAAAATAAATTAAACCATTTAGTGATCCATCCACCTAACCCGACTCATTAAAAAATGATATGATCCATTTTATTTTGTCTTTAATCCTAAATTAATCTCTCTCTTTAAACCTTGAATTAGGATTAAAGACAAAATAAAATGTGTCATATCATATTTTTTAATGGGTAGGGTTAGGTGGGTGGATCACTAAATGGTTTAAATGATTTTTTCATTTTTTAAAAATTTTGGTTTGTTATATAAATAATTAATATCAATAAATTTTAATTAAAAAAACAATTCAATAGATTGAGTGACTTTTTGAGAAAAGAGTGAATAATTAATTGACTTTTGAATTAAAATTCAAAGTTGAGTGACTTTCTGAGAAATAAGTGCCTAGTTGAGTGACTTTTGAGTGAAAATTGGAAGTTGAGTGACTTTCTGAGAGAAAAGTGCATAGTTGAGTGACCATCTGAGGTATTAACTCATTTGTTATATCTGGGTGATATAGTAAAATTACTCTTTTATTTGTAGACGTGTGCAAAGTTAGTAGTTGACAAGTATTATTGAATAGAAAGAGTATTTGTTATTTCATAAAATTAATGCATAAATGACAATATTTTTTCTACCTTGAGAGTTATTAGCATTGAAAATATAATTCGACTAATATAGGAAAACACAATGATTAATCCATGTTTATCGGTTAATTAATTGAAAACTTGACTTTAACAAAATACTAAATAAGAGTATAATGATAAACTTACATAATTTTTTAAAGGACACGAAATTTAAAATGGTGATGTATAAATAAAACAAAAGGAATAGTGTTGTTGCTTGGAAATATATGTGTGTGTATTATTATTAATATTAGTATACATTCACATGTTGCATGTTTAGTTGACAAACATAATTATAATTATTTTATTAACGAAGTGCAAAATTTAACTCACTATAAGATTATAGTATAAAGCTTATTTGAGAAAATGTTAACATTTAACATCCGAATATATTATAATAAATATTTATATAAATAAATTTTTTATAAGTTTAGTTGATCGTCTAAATGAATGTAGTAAGAAGGAATAAATGATGTTACATAATAAAAACCACTAATTCTTTTATAACTACAAAGACGATTGAGTCCAATTTTCAAAGATCCACAAATCCCTATAGTTAGCATACCCTACTTCACTAGCACATTTGTAAATACTCCAATACATTTCCTTTAGGCTGGGGTCAACTGATGGTATTCCCATTTGAGCTGCTATCCAGTCCATGTACTCCATCTGTCAACAAAATTCATGTATAAAACTCTGTTAGGTATGTAGCAAGAATTGATGAAAAATAGAGAAAAGGAGAGGAATTTGAAAAGTTTAGAACCTGAAAGGTTGGGAACTCGAAAAGTCCTCTAATGCTTTAATGAAAAAGGCAATTGTCCCTCATCGGTAATGAAAATGAAAATAGGAGAGTTTAAATAAATACACACTCCTAGTAATTGTTAAAAGGGTTGGAAAGAGGGAGCCCTCTCGCGCCGTCGTCGTCGCTCGCTTCGGCTACGGCTTTGGCAAATGATCGAGAGATAATTTTTTGGACAAATTTATTTTAATTATTTTATTAATTAATTAAATGGAGAAGTTAACCGAAATGTTTTTAATTTTTTAGTTAACCCGACCCGACTCGGATCCGCGTGCGTGACCCGTTTTAATTTGCCATGACTGTTCTGAAATGTTGCAACTTTCAGGAACAGTTAATACCATTTGAAAGTTTGCAACCTTTCATTAATGGTCGTGTCAACCTTTCAGAATATATTCTGAAAGGGTTGCAACCTTTCAGAATATAGAGCCTATAAATACCATTCAGTCTTCAAAATATTTCCTAACGAATTTTCTGATCTTCCTTCTTCTTAAAAACAAATATTTCTTCGTGTACTTTCCTGCTGTGGATTGATTGGCTGACAATAGAGTTTTTGGTATCTGTACTCTACTGATTAAGATCATTTTACCCTGGGAGGTTATATTCCAAATCAAACATCGGATACTAGAGGAAAATAATTTCTTTAAGGGGACACTGTGAATTCAGTGGACTTGATTTTCTTCGAAAATATTTAAAAGAGGATTCCAGATACTGGTATTTTTACAGATTTAATTTTTTTTAACAAATAAATTTCTGTTCATCTTATTTAGTGGTTCTAAAAATCTCAGTTACTTCGTGTTTCTGAATGATTTATTACCACCAGTCACATGATAACAATTCTTAGCATTGTTATGCAATGATACAATCTAAGGAAAAGCACACCCCAAAAAGCTCGTAATTGAGGTGGGAGAGCCCAAGGCTTTTGTCATTCTTTAACGCCTCATCTCACGTCCAATGCTTAGATCGGTGAGACGGACACTGTTCTAGTATCATGTTAAATTAGGTTTTAGGCCTAACTCACACCCCAAAAACTAGCTCAAAGGGAGGAGAATTGTTCAAGCCTTATAAAGAGTTCACTCATCTCATTAACCATCGATGTGGGGTTATTGTCATTCTTTAACACCTTGCAATAGTTTAATAAACAAACCATATTGTGCTCTGCATCAGTCGTCCTCAAATGAATATGTTTGAGGACAAAACTGCAATACCGGCATCACAATCCAAGGCATGACGGGTAGTGGGTGGCTCTAATATCATCGATACAATCTTGGGAACCTAGAAACTAGCTATAGAGATGGAAGAGTTCAAGGATGCATAAGCCCCACAGGCCACATCAGCTCCCCATTAGCTCGATCTGGGACTCGAGTTTCATATCTTGCAATAGGATCATTGCAGTCAAAGCTCTCCGTCATTGAGTTTTAGAAAGTGTTTAAAGGTATTTTTAACATGAGAACATACAAATCCAGCTATACTTATTTGTAGCTGGAATTGAGTGAAGTTCTTTTAAAAAGAAGAAAAAAACAACAAAATAACAATGATGAACAGGTTTTGCCTGAAATGAATCTTGAAAAATAAATAAGTTATCGGAATAACCTGAGGGTCAAGGCGATGAGTATGACGTTTTGGGATGCCAGCTTCCTCAAGTTGCCTATTATGATCCTCAACATCAGCTAACATCTCCTCTTCAGATGGTAAAAACACCTTTCCAGACAAAACTTGTGCAATCCATTTGGCTTGTAATTCAAACATTAGAAAGAGTACTCCCTGATCATCACATAGAAAAGTCGACATTGTCATTTCTCACAATAGCTAAAAAGCATAATACAATGCTGAGCAGTGGCGGAGCTAGAAATCCAAGTAAGGGGGATATGCAATTTAGCTGACCTGATAAGGTGTACCAACAAAGGAAAGGCAGGGAGAAAGCTTTGGAGGAAAGACATGCTTGTATAGTGGTCCAACAACACGACCCTCGTCATCTACACTTACTATTCCATTAGTTTCAAGAAATGGGAAATCATACTTGTATCTGCGCAAGAAGATAATGTTAAACACATCATTAAGCTTTTAGATAAAGATCATACAATCCAACAAGATATGAGGATACAAAGAAGTCCTAGTTTTGTGTCTCACTGCCACACATTAACAGAAAACATCCAGACTTTAGCCCACAAGATTAAATCAAGTGCACACGTGAGAGAACGTGTTGAATCTTAGATTTCTTTTAGATGAGATGATTACACGATTTTTAAGAAAACAAAAAGACTCAAGATTTGAACTAAACCCTGTGCAGTGGAGAATGATATCAGCATGAATAGAAGATCCATCAAAGAAAGTCACTTCACCACTTTCATCAACATGATTAATCTGCAATAAGAAGTTTCCAATATCAGCTCCATTCCTATATCATAATCAACAACGCACCATTTAAAACAATTACATACCTTTGAATGGTTCCACAGATTTTCATAACTGTCCAATTTCGAAACTACTATTTCAGAATATCTTGTTGAAAGATGAACTTGCTTGGCTACAGCGGCTATGTCTCGGCAAATATCAAGCCCACTTGGTCCATCTCCAATTACTACTACAATCTAAACACAAAAATAATGATTTACAAGTGAAAGCATAGACTTGTTGTATGTAACTTCAAGAAGTGTAAACAGAGAAAGTGTATAGAGGTCTTGCCTGATCCTTAAATCGCTCAGGAATTCGATAATTGTGGCTATGTATTTGTTTTCCAGGCCAATTGTGTATACCTTTGGAAATTAACTAACAAGCATTAGTTCAAAATATCATATTGTACAATATCCTCATATTGAAATGTTAAAAGAATATCTTTTAGAATGTTACTTAAATTTCATTCATCTCTACTAAGAGAACATGGTTGATCAAAATTCTAAAACAACTCATCTTATGAAGCACTTTGGTCAAATTAACTTTCTGAGAAATAATAAATTGAGAAATATTTTTAAAGTATTTAATAAACAATTATGTTTACCCAATCTTTTCTTAAAGTTATTTTGAGAGTAGAATTATGATAAGAGAAAGTATGCTGGTTCATTTTGCAATTAGTAGTGGAAGAGAAAATGAGTTTTTAAATTTTTTTTTTAGGAAAAATGTTAGTTTTACATTTTTATTTTGTTAAAATAGAAAATTAAAATTATTTAATATTATTATTTTTATTATTTTATTTTCCAGCTGGTGTTCAAAATCTATATTGAAGTTTCAACTAAATTTGAATCGCAAGAATGACGCTCCTTGTATTTATATTTGAGAGATATACGGGCAAAATATTAGTCATGCCACAATTACCGGGACATAATATATTAATATAAATCATAAATTGACTAATATTTTTTTAAAAAAAAATAATTTTTTTTTTCAAAAAAAAACTATTAGAAAATAGAAATTACTAGATTTTAAAAAATATTTTTTTTTGGATCTTGAAAAGATATAATATTTTGATTTGGATAAATTATGAAAAAAAAAATAGAGGTGAATTTTTATTTCATTCAACAAGAAAATGACACATAATAAATATTTTTTTAAGAAAAAGAGTTGTTAGTTGCAAAGGTACAAGTGAGCAAAATAGACGGATGAAAAGGTAATTTTAGACCAAAAAGATGTTAAAAATGGAATGTTTAGACCTTTTTTTTTGTACTCTCTCTGTCCGATATTGTTTGTCAAGATTTCTATTTATAGAGTTAAACTTTAAAACTTTGACTAATATTTTAAAACGTATTTTTTCATGGATATGCAAAACATTGTAATTTATAATACTTTTCATATAGTTTTTGAATATCTAAATTTTTTGTTCAAAATATTAAATTAAAATACTCTAATTTAACTTTGAAAATTAGTCAAATTGACTTTCAAAAAGCGCAACATGACAAATAAAAATGGACGGAGGAAGTAGTTCAGGAATATTTTTGACCCTTTTCCGATTAATGTTTTTATTTTTGCTTCATTTATTACTTTTTTGCAACATTAGAAAAATGTGAAAAATATTTAAAACACTTTTAAAGGTGAATCATTAGTTTCATCTTAAAATTGTTGATCGTCTAAAAAACTCTCTTAAATTTTGATAAATCAAACTTATATACACTCGTAATCTTGCAACACAATTAGGGCCTATTTGGATTGGTTTTTGGTTTATTTTTATTATTTTGACTTTAAAATAACTTTTCAACTTCACACAAAGACTTCAAAACTATTTAAAATAAGTCAATTCAAAACGGATATTTAAAATACATTTTTAAAATCTTCACCAAGTTTAAAATATTTTTAACACATTCCTTAACTCTTTATCAAGTGATTTCTTTTTATTTATCTTATTATATATTAGATTGGATATAGAATTATAAGTGGATAAAATTATCTCATATTTACCTGGAATATTTGCAATTCTGGGTACTGTATAGTGACCATTACAAATCACCACACAATCAAACAACTCTTCTGAACTTAACTCCTCCGATTTCGATTCAACAACCCAACGATTTCCCCAAAATTCAACCGGCGCAACTCGCACTACCTCCGTGTTGAATCGGATCAACTCATTGATCGCAAAATCCTTAGCGAACTCATTCAAAAACCTCAGCACTTCTTCATGCTCAGGAAAGTTCAATCGATTCCCATTTTCTGCACAATCGAAAGTGTAATCGCTGAAACTCATGAGTTTTCGAGGAAGATTTGTTCGAAGAGATTTGTAGAGACTGCTATGAATAATTTCTCTGTTTGGATCGAGACTCAGTAGATCGGTCTCAACTCGAGGATTGTAAACCCATAGACCACCCAGTTGGTTCGATTTCTCGAATACTACAACTCGGTGACCTTCTCTTTGTAGCTCACGCGCCGTCACAATACCCGATGCGCCGGCTCCGATTACTGCTACTTTTCTGGACTCTGCCATTGGAAGAGAAGACTACTGAGCTGAAAAAGCAGAGTTTGGGAGAAAAAAAAACTTTATTTTTTGATCTTTTGCAAATAAGTTCAAACACGTTTAATAATCTAAATTGCCAATCGAAATAATTTCGAATTTGAGTTATGTGTATGGAAAAATCTTTGCTCGAGAGAGCTACTCTCGAATGAGATAAATTTAAATTTTGTAGATTTTAATACGAATATTTTAAGTGAAAAATTAAAAAGAGAGTTATAATTTATATAAGATTTAAGTCAAAGCTAAAATACGGAACAATTTAATAGTATTGTTCATTGAATATGATTTCTTACTCATTATTATAGAATATGACATTGTAGCATTATTACTTGAACTAATAATTTATTGTTCAAACTTTCGTAATTAAATATACGATTCAACACACTAAATTTGGTATAAATTCTATTTCATAAAAAATAAATTGTAAACTCTAACCAATCTAACAGAATCAATTTGCAATAATGATGGTTAATTTGTCAAACACTAACGAATCGTTAACTTATAGCTTCATGTAAAATGAAATGAAACCATTTCAAATCTAAAATTAATGTATATATAAATAAGAAAAAAAATGGCAAAATATAATCTTAGATAGGAGGAGAAGGAGGAAGATGAAGCGAAAATAAAGCCGTCTTATTTAGTCGATAAGTACTTTTCAAATGTATAAAGTGATTGTCTTAGTTGTTATATGATCGAGATGATCCTCAATGAATATGATAATATCGATGAGATTGTTTCTCTCTTAATTGAAATCTCGAGTTCAAGTCTTAGATATGAAAATCTTTGATAAAAAGTATTTTTCCTAAAATGAGACTTTACATGGTCAAAATCTTCTATTTTAGTTCACATGAAAGAAAAAGCAAAGCAAAACAAAACTAAAACTCATTAAGAAAACATGGTACCCCAAAAGATATTATAGTCTCAGCTTCCAATTTTATGCGATTTTATTTAATTGAAAACAAATTAGTGAAAAAAATAACATCTAAAATTTTATAATTTAAAAATATATCTTAATTGTTTATATAATTATAAATTACGATACTAATCAAAAAAAAATTAATTAACTTTCTTAAAATATTAAAAAAACAAATAAGCATTAGTAATTTTTTTTGGAAACACATTAACCCAAAAAAAAACAGTATCATCACTAATAGTAATGACCAATTTTTTAAAAGATGTTTCTCTTTAGACTGAAACTATTGGAAATTACCAAATGCTAAATATTAGTTAAATAATATCTTTTTTTAAAAAAAAATACATGTTAAATGACAATAATAAAATAAGGTGACAAGCACCGGAACTTGTTCCTTAGCAAATATATATTGTATATTCTAACCATATTGATAATAAATTTGGCCGAATCGCACAGATAAGCGGGGGCAGACCTCCGTGTAATTTGGGGTTTATCTAGAGCTTCTCATCGAAAAATTATAATATATATATAAAGTAAATTTTTTATTATAAGTGTATTTATAATAAAATGAATCCCTTCTTCAATTAAAGATGAGTGTAACTCACTAACAAATTGTTAAGTTTCAAGTTTCATCTCGTAGAGTAGAGTGGAATAGTTTTCAATCTTTTTCTTTTACCTTGAAAAGACTGAGATGGGCTCAAGTTTTAATATCCAATAAAAGGTTTCATTATTTTTTAATTCAATCTTTGTATTTTGATTTTATCATTATCATTTATATATTATATCTTTTTCTCAATTTATCTTTGTTTATATTTATTAGCCACATTTTATTTTTATTTTTTGTCTCTTTTTTTTATATCGCTTATTTTGTTTCTATATAACTCTATTTTCATGTACTAACTCAAAGAAACTTTTGAGAAAAAAAGAATTATTATTAAATTTAAAATTGCATAAGAAAACTATTATATAAAATAAAGTAATTAAGAAAAATAAAATGAAAAATTTAAAAAGTTGTGAATATTCTTTTAATAAAATCTTTTTAATTGATTTCTTTCCTTAATTTTATTGTATCTCTTTCTTATTATTTTCAAGACGCTTCTAAAGAGATAAATTAAATTAAACTTATTTGATTGGTTCATAATTTATTATTTTTAACAAATTATTAACCTATTAAATTGAATTAATGATCTACAAAAATCGATGATGTCGTTTAGTTATTATCTGAATATGCACTATAATATTAGTAACTCAATCTTTACACTTTTCTAAAGAATCTTGATGATTTTTAAAGCAAGATATGATTAAATGTGCACCAATTCAAAATTTAGAAAAAAATCTAAAAAGTAGTATACTACAAAATAAAAGGAAAGACATTAAGTAAAAGTAGGAAGAACCTAAACATAACATGACAATATAAGTTAAATTTAGCAGATTAAAATTAATATTTTCCTCTAATTTCACTCGATTTTTCATCTTGTAATATTTACGTATTTACTTCTTTATGCTTCGAACCCCTTCAACAAAAATCTTGGATCCGCCATTGTTGATTGGTTCTCCTTGTTTATTGTTGACACCCAATTTTGGCCCAAAATTTTCAAAATGGGCCACAATATTAAGGCTATAACTTTGGGCCCATAATTTTAAAAATCCCTACATATACAAAATGTGGCTCATTAGGTTAGGAGGGATTTAATTTTTCTGAAAAGAAGGGAGAAAACCTTCCTCTCTCCCCTAGCCGCCTCTCTTCCTTCCAAATCCTCCCCCTCTATTCTCCAAAATCAGCCGCCCCCCACTCTCCTCTCCAATTTTTTCGGCGAACGCCAGAGGTGGTGACACCCACCCTCATAGCCGCAGCCCCCTCTCCTCCCTTCCTCCTCTCCCTTTCCCGTCGCCCCCTTTCTCTCCCCCTCCTTCTTTTTTCCTTCCTTCCCTTTCCCGTCGTCCCCCTCCTCTGTTCACTTCTCCTCTTTCTCTCCCACCACCAACAACGAGAACACCTGCGCAGATCTGGCAAAACCAGCATCCCACCGGAAAGCAGAAGCAGCCGCCAGCAACAACAACAGTTGCAAAAAAAACGCAGCAGCAACAGCAAAATCGCAGCAGCTTCGGCCAAAGAACTCCGGCAAAAGACCGAGTTCCGATCGTCCGAGAGACCACAACGGTAACTCAGATCTATTTTTTTTGTTTGAATCGTTATTCCTGGTGGTTATTTTTTTAAGATGAAGATTGTTTTGTCATTAGTGTAATCACTGTGATTTGTTTTAATTTAAGTCATGTATTTATGCAAATATTTTGTGTTCTTGGTCTATTTTTGTGATAAATTGGGTGATTAGCGTTTGATTATTAAGTTAATGTATTTGCTCTCATCCATTGATATTTAGTAGTTAATATATTTATATTATTTGTTGTGCATTACTTTAAATTTTTTAGCGTTATCCATATGTTATTTGAGATACCGTTTAAATTTGTGCATTTGATCTAGTTATTACATTATTTTATGTGTTTGCTTTAACATTATCCTATTGTTATTCATGTTTAGTTATTTATGAATTTTGTTTGGAATTAATTATATTCTCCAGCATGTTAGTTCCTGTCATTATTATTATTATAAGTGCTTTGAATCATTGATTTGATATTTTACTAATTATATTTTCTTTTGTACTTAAATTAAATTATTCATAGTCATTAATGATAATTTAGATGTTATTGTTTATTTTATTTTATTTTCTTACAATACTAGATAGGAAGTTGCAGTACTTTGTTATTATTATTATTTGTTTTATTTAACAATTTTTGATCTTATTTTATCAAAAAGGCTCTCCATTGATTAATTGCATAATTCCTTTTTTCTTTTGAAAATTTGTTTATTTGACAATAGTTGGGTTGTTATTATTTAAATTTTATTATCGTGCTATTGTGTTGTTATTATTTGGGTGTTGCATCTTAGTATATTGTTTGTTGAAATTGTTAAAAGGGCCGATGAAAAATCTATCCGTCGGGTTTAGAGGTCTCCCCATTTTAAAAGACGGAATTTTAATTCAAGTTTATATATTCTAAAATTGTTAAATGTGGCCAATGAAAAATCTATCCGTCGGGTTTAGAGGCCTTTCCCATTTTAAAAGACGGAAATTTTTAGCTTAAGTCCATATATTTTAGTTGTTAAAATTGTTAAGTATTATTATGCTTTATTTATATTTTTGTATGTTTTGTTTATTATTTAGTTTGAACCATTTTTTGTAAACATAAATGACATACTTTGTTTCTATTTGTTAGCTATTGTGTCGGCTATCTTCTATCAATTTCTTTTTTTTTTCTTTCTTAGATCTATGCTCAAGATTCTTATTATGTGTTTATTATAATCCTTCTTTGGTAAAATAAAATAATAATAATAATAATAATGAGCACCCCTTAGTGACATCTCCGGTGGACACAATTATTTCTCATTGTTTTAATTTGTCTTTTCCCTATTTCTCACTGTTAGCTTTTATGTTTGACTACTTTTGTAGTTATTTTTATTATTTTATTTGTTTGGAAAGCTTAAGTAGTTTATTTGTATTTAATTACAGTGTAGTGATATGTGCTTATATTATTAGTTTTATAGATATTAATATTATATATGTTGAAATGGCAAGTGAAGAAATTACCGTCGATTTCCAAGGCCTCCCATGTTAATAAGACGGGTTTTTATTTTTTAGTTATCATTTGATTCATTACGATTTTAATCATATTTATGCTTTACTAACACTTTTACTAAGTGCGTTTACAGGTACACCGAGGTGCTTCTCCTTGAAATTATTCGAAAAGTTTGAATTATATTTCATTTATTATTTTGTGAATATTGACGTTAGGCAAACTTTAGGCCGATAATTATTGTTTTGTTGTGTATATTATTTGTTTATTATACGTGTTTATTTTATATTTTCCTCAATTAGAAAAAAAATAATATAAATTCAGTCGGGAACCACATTTGTAGTTTCCGAAGGGTGCCTAACCCCTTCCCTTCGGGATAACTTGAACCCCGTACCTAAGAATCGAATTGGTTTCGTAGATCATTTAATGGTTTCCTAATTTTTCCTAAAATTAGGTGGCGACTCTTTTAAAACTCGTTTATTTTTTAAACTTTGTTAAAATTGAAGCAATTAATTATTTTCGAGTTGCCGCGACGTTTCGCCCTATTTCGAAAGAGTAGGGATGTAAACAGAATGGCGACTCCGCTGGAGAATTTAGAGGTTTTAACCAATATGAATTTTTATTTTTTTATTTTTTTTCAAATTGAGGAAATTTTTGTTCTATTGTTATGTTATAGCTTGTATTTTTATATTTTGCTGATTATTTGTATATTGTATTTATTCATTATTTATTTTATTTTGTGTATGTTATAATTGCATTTCATGGCATAATTCCTGTCAAATGACAAATAGTTTGCATTAGGACAAAGGAAGTTACGTGGCTTACCACGACTTCCTTCAGAAAAATACACAAGTCTAATCTTTGGAAGTAATAAACGAATAGTTGGCTTGCGGTCATCCAACGTCGTTTATTAGCTTCACCCCGTTGTTTGTCCGACTCGGGTAACCTTCACTTCTATACCAATTCTAGTCATCCTAGGATAGAGCAAAACAAAATCTGAATTTAAGCATCAGCCTAAGATGACCAACACCCAAGGCGTGTTGTGCCCATTAGAAGACCACCTTAAGTCCAAAACGGCCCACAGCCTAAATGGACTTTCATACCTATGTGGTTAAATTTGAAGGATGTACACGTTGTTTGAGAAAAACCATTGTCTCATAGGGTAAGGATTATGTTATAGTTTATATATGTTAAAGAAAGAGCTTCACAAGCTACTAGTCTATTCGAAGATGTTGGCACCGAAGATTACAAAAAGCCAAGAAAGAAGAAGGATCTTTCATGGAGGCATAGTTTAGGGTTGTATCCCTGTGTTGTATACATTTCCCCTATTATGTATTTCCATTAAGTTTTATTCATGAAATTTGTATAAATTTGAGCTTTGGGGCAATGAAACATTTCAAATGACGTGTACATCCTTTGAATCGATAGGCCTACCCAGGCCTAAAAGGGTCACATATTTGTATAGGACGCGCAATAATTGTTTGTATGCTATGTGATATGTTTCAGTTTGTCTTTAATTAAAACAGTGTTTATGTGTTTAATTCATTTTTTGTGTAATATTTTGTATTATCCATTATGTACAGGAACTAACACTTTTACATTGAGTTGTTCTTCACAGCGAAAAATTTATTTATATTTGAATTCAGAAATCATTATTTGTTCGAAATCGCAAGAGACAAGAGGATTAGAGCAATTCAAATCCTTGTATTTCACAAGACGTTAATATCAAGTGAAAACGATAAATCAGGGGAGTATTTAATTATAAGATGACACCCACTTATTTTTATTATTATTTTGCATGATGGTCTTGCTCTCACATATCTTTCATATTTTTGTAGGGATACCGTCCCCGACATCAGTCGGGGATGGTCATAACAATGTCTGGATCTCGTGAAAATTGGAAGGAGACAAAAATCCAAGAAAACATCCGAAAAGAGTACAACAAATCATTACTGTACAAAATTCGTAGGTACATTCAACAGGCAGTATAAATATTGACGATAAAGAGACTATAAAATATATTGGTGAAAAAAAAAAATTCATGACTACAAATTTTAGTGGCGCTAGACCTAGAAGTTTCTTTGAGTTGTCTATATCTTTAAATTCTTATATGCTATATCCGCACGAACTACGCGTACCTGATTCTCATTTTGGTGAGATACGTAGGCAACTCTTCTTGGGTTCGGTATTATCTTTTTCTAAAAAAAAAAAAAAATTGTTTGTGCATATTTTCCCAGTCATATCTGCACGAACTACGCGTACCTGATTCTCATTTTGGTGAGATACGTAGGCAACCCTTCTTGGGTTCGGTATTATCTTTTTCTAAAAAAATAAAAAAAATTGTTTGTGCATATTTTCCCAGTCATATCTGCATGAACTACGCGTACATGATTCTCATTTCGGTGAGATACGTAGGCAACCCTTCTTGGGTTCGGTATTATCTTTTCCTAAAAAAAAAATAAAATAGTTTGTGCATATTTTTCAAGTCATATCTGCACGAACTACGCGTACCTTATTCTCATGTTAATGAGATACGTAGGCAGCCTTTCTCGGGTTCGGTAATCATTTTTCAAAAATAAAAAATAAAAATTGTTTGTACATACTGTTAGAGTCATGTCTTCAACTCGGTCGGGACCTATATGGTTAAGAGCATGTAAATATATTCGATATGATGGAAAAGACTGACTTCGCGGTAAACTACAGATTTTCGTGGTACCTCATATCTGTACTTTTGTGATGCTTGAAAATTCTCTTGCATTCAATCAAGATAAGAATAAAACTAACCTTATGTTTCCTGTGCATGGTGTGGTGAGATTTTGATCAAAGTTCAATTGTGTTACACTGTTGATCTAGAACTTGACCTGAATATTTTTCGAGGCGAAATCATGAGTAATGTTTGGTTTGAGAAAGGATTGTAGGCCTTTTTTGACCCGATTGTGCCTTTCAAAACTTACCAAATTACATTAATCCCTAGTTTTCCCATTTTGAGCCTGAAACCTTCATTTGGACAACCACATTTTAACCACTACCCTTTTGAGTGCTTACGAGCACTATCCTCTCTTGGCCCAACCTTCTTGAGTGTACAAAGGATGTGTGAATTATAAGAGGAGATTCATGTTTGAAATTTTCAAAAGCAAAGATATTGAGTCTCCCAAAATCAAGGAAGCAAAGACTTCTAGAGAAAAGAGAGAAAGGAAGAAAGAAAGTGGAAGAAATAAAGAAAGTTAAAGAATACCCTTACAGGGTCAGTGAAAGGAGGGAAGGAAAATATTCCAACAAAAAAAAAGGAAAAAATCATTATAATAAAGAAGTGGATAAAGAAAAGCTTCAACGAATAAGGACTCAACAGAAAAAAAAAAGAAGAAAAAAGCTCAAAAAATGAGAAATGAAAAAAATAAAAAAAAAACGTTAAAAATGAAAATTCAAAAGAAGATGAAAGGTGGGAGAACAATGAAGAGGATCTAACGCCAAAGGCGTACCAATCATTAAGAGCACAAATTCTTTGTGACACTCAAGGCGGAATTCAGTCACTTTTATCTCAAATAAATATCCTACCCATCCCTAAGCCTACGTTACAAGCCAATTACAAGCCCTACATGATCTCATTCCAAATGTTCTCACATTAGTGGAGATTTACATAAGGGTCAAGCATATGGTATCACAATTGTGTACATTGAACATTCTTGTGAGTGTGAGTTCACTTTGAAAAATGTCCTATAATCAAATGTTTCAAATATGTGTGAAATAGGACTAGTCTTTTTCGTGAGGGCACTTGAAACATAAGGATTGATACAATCAAAATCTTTGTTTGAAACAAGATGAACGGATCTTGTTAATCCTTAAGTATATTTAAGGTACCACTTGAAGCTGTAGGAATTACCTTAATTCAATCTTAAAAAAAAAAAAAAAAAAAAAAAAAAAAGAGATTTTACCTGCAATCTTAACTGTTGGTACCAATCGTGGTGAAGATTTGACTATCTCATCGTATTTTTATTTTTGAAAAAAAAAAAGGTCTTTTGAGTAGTTCATTATAAAAGGTGTTGTTAAGTTAATCTTATATATGTGAGATGCCTATTTTACTTCATTGAATTGTCCATCCCAAAATGTGATATGTCTTGTCTTTAGGCTTTGAACATAGCAAAAGATACCATTGGCATATTCCATCATGTTCATATTGTGCATTTTCTACTGATAATCTTTCAGATTCTTTGCAGCACTCATCATCCACAAGGGGAACTACGTTTGACCTGATTCCTGCTCCAACGGGATACGTAGGCGCCACAACGGCTCGGTCATATTCCCAGTAAGATTTTCATTTCTCTTCACACTGGAAACTGGGACAGAATTTTTGAGAGGATCTCAAAAATTCATTGAAAGTTGGACTTCTTTAACGAGTCAAAACAGAAGACCAAAATTCTACAGTCTGAACTACGTTTGACCTAATTCCTGCTCCAACGGGATACGTAGGCGCCACAACGGCTCGGTCATATACCCAATAAGATTTCCATTTCTCTTCATAATGGAAACTGGGACAGAATTTTTGAGAGGATCTCAAAAATTCATTTGAAGTTGAAAATTATCGAGCCATCCATGCCTCGATAAAAATCATGCATCACGAAAAATCATGCATCGAGAGTTCATATTCATGCATCGCGAGTCAATATTCATGCATCGAGAGTTAATATTCATGCATCGCGAGTCAATATTCATGCATCGAGAGTTAATATTCATGCATCGAGAGTCAATATTCATGCATCGCGAGTCAATATTCATGCATCGAGAGTTAATATTCATGCATTGCGATTTAATATTCCTGCATCGCGAGAAGATTTCATACCTCGCAGAAAATTCCTGCATCGCGAGAAGATTTCATACCTCGCAAAAAATTCATGCATCACTAGTCAATTCATGCATCGCGAGTTAATATTCATGCATCGAGAGTTAATATTCATGCATTGCGAGTCAATATTCCTGCATCGCGAGAAGATTTCATACCTCGCAGAAAATTCATGCATCGCGAGAAGATTTCATACCTCGCAGAAAATTCATGCATCATTAGTCAATTCATGCATCGCGAGTTAATATTCATGCATCGAGAGTTAATATTCATGCATTGCGAGTCAATATTCCTGCATCGCGAGAAGATTTCATACCTCGCAGAAAAATCATGCATCGCGAGAAGATTTCATACCTTACGAAATTCATGCATTGCGAGTCAATATTCATGCATCGCGAGTCAATATTCATGCATCGAGAGTTAATATTCATGCATCGAGAGTCAATTCCATGCATCGTAGAAAATTCATGCATCGAGAGTCAATTCCATACATCGCAGAAAATTCATGCATCACTAGTCAATTCATGCATCGAGAGTTAATATTCATGCATTGAGAGTTCATATTCATGCATCGAGAGTCAATTCATGCATCGAGAGTTAATTCATGCATTGCGATTCAATATTCCTACATCGCGAGAAGATTCCATCCCTCGCAAATTTGCGCATCGCAGGAAGATATTCATGCCCTGCAAGCAATCATGCACTGCCAGAAAAGGAATCGTGTATTTCAAAGGAAAATATTTATCTCTCAACGTCAACTGACGTTAAATGTCGAGGAGAGAAATTAAGTGTCGACACGGTGAAAGACACTGTCTCCCATTTAAATTGCATTTTTAAGCTGACGAGTTTTATCTCTGTCGTTGTCAAGAGCATTCGAAAGGATGAATTTCTTCAAAAAAAAAAACAATCAAAAACCAAGAAAAGAAAAAAAAATAGGTGCAAACTACTTCAACAAGGAGGCAACACATCATAGAACCTTTTGGAGACAAGTCCGGGATTGACTTCCACCACATGGAACTGCACTTCTCTACAAAGATCATGTGTTCGATCAAAATTGGGTTTGTCAATTTTCGTTGTCCACAATTTCTTTCATCAATCATACACAACGAAAGGGACAGCTGTTGACACCCAATTTTGGCCCAAAATTTTCAAAATGGGCCACAATATTAAGGCTATAACTTTGGGCCCATAATTTTAAAAATCCCTACATATACAAAATGTGGCTCATTAGGTTAGGAGGGATTTAATTTTTCTGAAAAGAAGGGAGAAAACCTTCCTCTCTCCCCTAGCCGCCTCTCTTCCTTCCAAATCCTTCCCCTCTATTCTCCAAAATCAGCCGCCCCCCACTCTCCTCTCCAATTTTTCCGGCGAACGCCAGAGGTGGCGACACCCACCCTCATAGCCGCAGCCCCCTCTCCTCCCTTCCTCCTCTCCCTTTCCCGTCGCCCCCTTTCTCTCCCCCTCCCTCTTCTTTCCTTCCCTCCCTTTCCCGTCGTCCCCCTCCTCTGTTCACTTCTCATCTTTCTCTCCCACCACCAACAACGAGAACACCTGCGCAGATCTGGCAAAACCAGCATCCCACCGGAAAGCAGAAGCAGCCGCCAGCAACAACAACAGTTGCGAAAAAAACGCAGCAGCAACAGCAAAATCGCAGCAGCTTCGGCCAAAGAACTCCGGCAAAAGACCGAGTTCCGATCGTCCGAGAGACCACAACGGTAACTCAGATCTATTTTTTTTGTTTGAATCGTTATTCCGTGGTTATTTTTTTTAAGATGAAGATTGTTTTGTCATTAGTGTAATCACTGTGATTTGTTTTAATTTAAGTCATGTATTTATGCAAATATTTTGTGTTCTTGGTCTATTTTGTGATAAATTGGGTGATTAGCGTTTGATTATTAAGTTAATTTATTTGCTCTCATCCATTGATATTTAGTAGTTAATTATTATTTTATATTATTTGTTGTGCATTACTTTAAATTTTTTTAGCGTTATCCATATGTTATTTGAGATACCGTTTAAATTTGTGCATTTGATCTAGTTATTACATTATTTTATGTGTTTGCTTTAACATTATCCTATTGTTATTCATGTTTAGTTATTTATGAATTTTGTTTGGAATTAATTATATTCTCCAGCATGTGAGTTCCTGTCATTAAAACTCCTTTAAAACTCGTTTATTTTTTAAACTTTGTTAAAATTGAAACAATTAATTATTTTCGAGTTGTCGCGATGTTTCGCCCTATTTCGAAAGAGTAGGGATGTAAACAATAGTTTTCAGTCTATTACATCCGCATCGGCAACGTTTATTTGCAACATTGTTTATGTATTTTTGAAAAAGTCAAATGAATTCTCTTGGGCAATTCAGTCATTTGCGCGACTCTGATTCAATCGAACATTCTATGCTTCTTTACCAATTCTGAAAAGTACTATATAAAGAAATTGAGGTCCAGTTCAGTCATTTTATTATTTTATCCAAGGCTTATTATACATACAGTAACAATCCTAAAAATGGTTATGCTAAATAATGTTTAATGTGTCTACAATGCCTACGATTATATCGAATTCACACGGATTGATGCACATAGAACCAGACCTCTAAACCCTTGCTATAGTCAAGCCAACTAACTTGGGGAGTTATTTGAGCTAGAAAAGGTTGTGTCCATCCATGTAGGGCTCTCGAATACGAAGATTTACTCGAATGAGTCTTTACCGGACTTAAAAAGGGAAAATCTTAGGTTTGGAGGGTCTAGGAGTAAAATGGTCTTTTTCCAAGCTAAGGATAGTATCGTAATTACCCTAAATAAATAATTAATTATTTAATTGATAAGGTGGAGGGGCATTTTGGGGAGAGAGGGACGAAAATTGACTCTTAGAGTGAAGTCTTGCTCCACCCGGGTTCGAACCTAGGTGGAAGCGATGATTTAAATTGTTTTTATATTTAAGTTGGTAAATAAATGTAATTAATTAATATTTATTATTTATTGGCTGATTTAAAATAAAAGAAAAATCAGATTTTTACCATTTAATAAAACCTTATTTGACTAAGTCCTAAACTAGACTCATAAGCCTAAGAAAACTCTCATCTCTCACGCTCATCTCTCTCTCACGTCTCTATCATTCTCTTTCACGTTCTCTCTGCGAAAATAACGTACAAGAACAAAAAGTTTACCAAAGTTCTTCACACTTGAAGAACTCACAAAGAAAAAATAAAATCAAACGCTAAGCAAAGTACGTTAGGCAAAGGGAGGGTTTTCCGTCGAAAGTTTAGTGTTGAAAATTGGTTTTGGATGTGAGTGTTGGAGAAGTTTTGGGCAGAAACTTCAAGGTTTGAACGTCATAAAAGGTATGGGTTCTCTTCTATCTTGGTTTCTTTCCCAAGACACCCCTTAAGCTTTAGTATATTCGTAGGTTGGGGATGTTTGCTGGTAGATATTAGGCATGGAATGTGTTTTCGTGATGAATATGTTCATGAATGTGTGTTTGGAATCGTATGAATGACAATCTATGTTTTCCGAATATATGACTTACGTGCGTTTGGGTGTATTACCGTGACTATTGATCACGAATTAGGACTTGAAATGGCACATTAGTTCTTTATATTTTATGTACAAATATTTATATAAATCGTGATGTTCATATGAAGTGTAATGTGACTGAACTGAGTGAGAAATCCTTGGCTAAACGAATCCATGAAAATGCACCTAACACATTATAAATGAACCATGAAATTTCCCTAAGAACTAATGTGTAACTTGATGAAAAAGATGCTGAAAAATTATAAAATTTCCAGCCATAAGTTGATGAATTTCGGTCAAGTTAAAATGTTTTAAAATGTTATGAAAAATGAAGAAAAATAAGTGAGGTCACTAAGGATCGAACCCGTGACCTCACCATGTTAAAAACCATGAAAATAAATTAGTTAAAAGTATTGTGGTGAGGGGGATTCGAACCGTGGTCTTGGCTGGAAAATGAAATCATGAAAATAAGAAATGAGAGGAGTGGGATTCGAACCCACAACCTCTCAGACAGACTTAAGGAAATTAAAAGAAAATAAATGCTGAGGCTTGTGGGAATCGAACCCACAACCTCTAGGCTGATTTAGGGATTAAAGAGAAAAATAAAGTGAGGTTGTGGGGATTCGAACCCACATCCTCATGGTCAACTCGAAAAAGTCAAGAAAAAAGAAATTAAAATAAAAGAGCCTGTCAGGGTTCAATCCCACAAGCCCCAGGCCAAGAAAGAGAAAATTTAAAGAAAAGAAATTAAAAGGAAATGAAGGTGTTGGGGCTTGATCTTGGGTCCCCCAAGCCGTGTGGATTAAAATAAAATAAATGAAAAATGTAGTGTTGCCTAAGAGATTCAAAATCGGGTTCCCTTGCCCAAATTTTGTATTGATACATAAATCATACGTGAATTAAATGTTCAAGAAAAATGTTGCCTACTTAAATAGACATCGAGATCTTGGCATACATACAAGATGCATTAGTCTTGTACCATATAATCTTAGGAAGATATGAATTGCTTAAACGAACTATGAATGAAGCCTCATTATTTGTATGTATAGACTCATAAGTCTAGTATACGTTTAAAAATAAGTGAACCTAAGATGTATGCAATGAAATGATGTAACCCTAGAAGGGTTAAGTACGAGTGTAAAACACATTAAATGGCCAAGTGCATTGACATATGATGAAATGAATATTATGCAATCAAATGATGAAACCCTAGAAGGGTTAAGTAAGAGTGTGAAACACACAAATGGACAAGTGCATTGGCATATTATGAAATGAACATTCACGTAAAAAAGGGTGAGTAATTATGAAGAGCAAATGTGCTAATGTTAATGAATGTGGTGACAACATGATAAGAGGCAAATGTGAAAGATGAGAGCAATCTCAAATTGGCCTAAGTAAATGTTATCAAACGTACACCTACGAGAGTGTAAAGTTAAATGAAGAGATCAGTCTCTATGAACACTCCAATGAAAGTATTGAGAATAATGTATACTTAATATTAATGATGAGATGAGAAATCATCTATTGAGCTATGATGTCCTCATACTAGAAGCCAGTTTCCATGACGTATGAGTAGAATGTAATGGAAATTTATACTGAGCACCGATAGGCTAGCTATGAGCGATGATGCCTTCTTTCGGGAGCTATGAGTTGAATATATCTCCTAGTCTTCGAACCTATATTGTCAATATAGGGATCTAGCGGGGTTCAATTCTCATGTACGCTAGCATGTTTTGGGTCACTTTGGCCGGTGATTCCACCTCTTTTCGGTGTTAGGGAGGCACTGGATTTCATGATGCTCACATGATCTATGTCAGTTAAAGTTAAAGTTCTCAATGAATGAATGAGGCCAGCCTCAAATTATGCACATAATGAAATGAAAGATACCAAAGGTGTTAGGATAGGATAATCAGCTAGACTTAAGTAATGACACTAGGTCATTCTTGATCATTGCACAACGAACCCGATGAAAGTTTTAAACTATATTCTAGGTATAGGTGGTATTTATACTAGCCTATGAATAAATGAAATGAAGTACGTATGAATGAATGAAATGAAGTACGTATGAATAAATGAAGCAGACTATATGTTTACTAAAGAAGACTCCCTAGTTGAGGTCTCATATGTTGAGCCCTCATTTTTAGGAAGTCTTAATGTTAAGTCCATGATTCGAAGGTCTCATGGCATATGAATGAATTATATGAACGATTTTATGTGCTATATGCAATATGATATGTGATATGTGTAAGATGTTATGTGTTGTGTGCAATATGATACGTATGATGATGCATATTACTCTCATGGCATGACATTCCTAATCCAATTTGGCAAGTCCACTGACTTTCTAAATCCAAATTTGGCAAGTCCACTAACTTTTCTAATCCAAATTTGGCAAGTCTACTGACTTGACTTTCCATAAATCATGTTGTTAGGATAGAGCTATTACTACTCATGCATGGCCTTGGTGTCTGCTTGCATATACCCATACTTAGTACAAGTGTGTACTAATCCCATACAACTCTATTTTTTTAGGTGCAGGCACAGGTGGACGCTAGAGTTTACAGGTTGACGTTGCAAAGCTTTCACCCGGACTTGGTAGGCCCTCATGCGTTCGAGGATGTCTACCGTTATTATCTAACTTAGATGTAGGCTTTACCTAGTGGAGCATGTTTCGCTTATGTTTCTTTCCACTTTCATTTCAGACTTTGTTTTGGTGCCGTTTTGGCAAGAATATGTTTAATACAATTATGAACTGTTTCTTTCATTTGATTATCTCTATATTAGATGGTTGATTTGTGAACGCATATGATGTTAAGTTTAAAATGTTTAGCATGAAATAAGAAAATAAAAAGTTCAAATTTTCCGCTAAAATTAACCTATATGAAGTAAGAATTACGTATTTAGGCTTGTCTGTGACCTCTGAGAGGTCAACAACGCCGATCTCGTTTGGGGTCTAAATTCCGATCGTGACAAATAGTATTAGTAATCCCTAGGTATCCTTGATATTAGATAAGACCACATATGGTGTATTAAGTTATTTATGTATTAGATGGGTTTGAGTTGAAATAGCTAAGCTATCAAACATTGTATTGAATGAATTAGATTTTAATTCAAAGACTATTTTAATTAATACATCATACCAAACGACTCCTAAGTAAATGGGCTAAGATAAGTAAAGCTGACACAATTGTTGTTCCCAAAGATAAAGCCGTCCCACAGAGGACTTCTTTGGGCAATCCTCAATTGTTATATAGGGAAAGTTATTTTGATAGGTAGTTTTTAATAAATAAATTTTGACAATATCTTTTTATTTTATTATTATTTAAAGTAATATAGAGTAATATTGTGATAAATTTAAAATATATATTAAAAGTGATTTATGTATATAATACATATATTATAATTCTTTTAAAATATATTATATTTGTTTAATAAGAAATTGACACATTGTATTGAATTGTGTACATCAGGTAGTTATATCAAATCAATGGAATTTCCATTACTATATGATTTAATGAGGTAAAACACATGTTAATTAGTTAAGGTTGAGTAAAATGAACAATAAATTTAAACACATGACATGCATAAATTGGATTGGAGTATCAATAGAACTTTATTTATATGTATTTTTTTAAATTGTTCTCTAAAATATGTATTAAAATTTATATTATAATTATGTTAAAAGTGATTAAGTGAAGAAAAAAACTTTATTACTGTAAATTGTAAATATTTTCTTAATATACTCCCTTCGTTTAAAAAAGAATGAACTTATTTCTTTTTAGTCTGTTTAAAAAAGAATGACCCCTTTCCTTTTTTGGCAACACTTTAACTATAATTTTTTACGTGATATGTTTGAGACCATAAGATTAAAAGGCAATTTGGTACAGTTGACATAACTTTAGTTTAGAACCACAAGATTAAAATTATTTTTTTTATCTTAACTTTGTTCCAAATTAAACTAGGTCATTCTATTTTTAACGGAGGAAATAATATACTTATGAAAGTTTCTCATTGTTATATTAAGCTTGTTATTTTCTAGAGATCCATTTGAGTTTGGGCTAAAGATTCATGAAGCCCAATACAGTTGTTGTTCTAAAAACTAAAGCTGTTCCACTATTTTTTCCTTAATTAAGGGTAAATAATCACAACATAAATCATACTATTATTGGTGATAATTACAACTTAAAATAGTTTTTCAAATTATATTTCTTGCCAATTGATTGTTCCGGACACATGTATCTGACGGTGCAGATACGTATATATATGCAAATCTATTTAGTTATAATTAGGAGGTAATTCACACGTATCTGAAATATATAAACTCTCTTTCTCGCCTCTTTCCTGTATCGCTCGCATCTCTCTCTCATCCCCTTCCTTCTTATTTTTATTTCACTGATACATTAGTTTCACAGTTTCATGTATTCGTTATTCAATTTAATTGGATAACAAATGTATTCTATGTTATCAATGCTACTAGTGTTCATTGCATGATATCATTTACTATACTTCTCAATTAATTCATGCATATGATTATGTTCTCGTGATTTGAATTGGGTTATTCATGTGAGATCAAGTCATAGCTCAAGATACGAAACGTCATAATAAATACTCGAGTACAAACCCTCGAGTTTGCTAAGAGATTTTATACTTTTTTACTATTCGTATAGGCTTAACAGAGTGAAGTTATATTGATGGAATTGTTTTGTTTTTAACATTAATATTTAATTAGAAAAGTAACGATAATCTCAATATACCTGTATTTGAATCAAACTATCAATAAATACAAATTTGTTTTTATACAAAGGTTCTAGCTTGGAGGATATTTTATTTTATTTTTACTAACAATCATTAAGATGAGATGAGAGATATATTAGCTTGTTGACTAGGTCTTAAAAGTGTCCTAAATTATATCTTAAAAGTGTCCACATGAAAACAACCAGAAAACACCATTATTTGCTTTTTAATAATTCAACTATAAACATCATAGTTGCCTTTTTATTATATAACAACAATAGATAAACAGTATTATTAGCTTAATAAATTAAAAATATAACCATATGTCTCAGAATCTTTGTGGAGTGATAGTTATATGTTGCCTATTTTTAAGTCCTCCTTTCTTTTCATAATTTTACTAGGCACCCTTCAAATTAATGCAATATTCTTTAAAAAATAAAACATAAAAATCATGTTTAAATTATATTTTTTACTATTTATTTCACTATAAATTATTTCATTAAGGGCCTTCAGGATGGCTGAATAATTTATTTGGAAAGTGATCATTCACATATGACTTGAGAATCGATGTGCAATAATGCATTATGAATCGAATTTATTCCCTCTAATACGATTCACGTGATATTATATAGTGAAGGGTTTGTCCCAGACGCACAAAGTGCTTATGGAAGTATAGAGATTGTCGCAAAGATTGTAGTGGTTCCAAGTTATCCTAGAACTTCCAAAAAAATTAGTTCATTAAAATAAATAAAAAAAATTCTAAAGTTAATTAGTTCACTAGAAAAAAAAGGATGTCTCATAAAATAGGACACAAAGAATATTATCTTTATTGAGCTAACTTGAAAATTAAAATACAAAGTTAAGATCTTTATAAGAGAAATCAAAATACAAAGAATTTTGCTTTCGTGTAGATTGATGTATTGCCCTATATTCTAAAATAATTTTTTTTTTATATTTCGTAAGTGCAGAAACTATTATTATTTTTCTTAACAGGGATCAAAACTATAGCTATATACGAAAATTCAATTTTATTTTTATAAGAAATCACTCTTACATCTACAATTTTTAAAATTGTTCCCATAGACTTTGGGGTTTGATTTGAATTGGAACATAACCTGAGTTTGACTTAATTTGAACTACTCTAACCAAACATATATATATATATATATATATATATATATATTATATTATATATATATAAAGGAAACGATTTCGAACCTAATCAATTTTTATATGTAATAAATTAGAATTCTCAACTGAAATGCTCATGTACTATATAGTCAATAATAACCAAATAACAACGGAACACTTCAACTATTGAATTATAATCCAAAATAAACTCTAGAAGAAGAAGAAGAGAAAAGACATTTTTCTGAGATATCCGTTAATTCCATAAAATAACAATGATAAACTCTTTTATCTCTATTCAATCTGTATCTAAAGCAAATTATTATTAGAATGTCTTTTTTCTTGAGCCTCTTCGTAGTTTAGCCTCGAGACCAACAACTTATAGGCTATCTGTGTTCACAATATTATATTTGAGCATACTAACTTGTTTATAAATATCAATTACCGAATAAGTCGAGTAATAATAAATCAATGAATTTAACTCTAATAATTACAAATAATAAAAATACACATCACTTAATTATGATTATATGTGTCAGTGTGTACAATACACTACAAATTTTACATTTATTGATTTTATACAAATTAGGGAAAATGCACAAGTACCCCTTTAACATATGCCCGAAATTTCAGAGACACACTTATACTCTATTAAGGTTCTATTACCCCCCTAAACTTATTTTATAAGTAATTTTCTACCCCTTTTCGGCCTACGTGGCACTAGCTTTAAAAAAAAGTCAATCAGCGTTGGACCCACAAGATAGTGCCACGTAGACCGAAAAGAGGTAGAAAATTATTAATAAAATAAGTTCGGGGGCAATAAAACCTTAATGTAGTATAAGTGTGTTTTAAAATTTTGAGTATAAATTGAGAGGATAATGATACATTATCCCTATAAATAATATAATATCCAGATAAATTTTTATTTATTTGAACCCTCATATAATAACTGAATTTTTCAAGAATCCTACCAACTCCAAAAGACAATTGGGATAATATCACATGATTCGCCTTGTCTAACTCCATACCCACCAAACGTTACCAAACACGAAAATCCCATATCACCACGTACCAAATCCCAAGTGTCTATTGATGAGTTTCTTTCAAACATATTAAATTTTCACCATGCAACAAATTGTTAATTTCACTAACATTAATCTATCGATTAAATCGATAAACTAATAGATTTCATCTAAGTGTTGAAAGAGTAAAATTTAAGAATAACGATGAAGACGAAGAATGATATATTATAATCGTATTAATTAAAAAAAAATTAATCAAAAGACAATTTGAATACTTATCTTTCTCAAGATGCGAAAATGATTTAATTAGATTATATTTAGAACTCATTTGATTTATAATCTTCTTCCAAATATAAAAATAGGAAAGACAAGTTTATGAATAATAGTAAATATGAATATCAAATAAAAGAAATTAAATAAATCAATTTTATTTGAATTTGGTTTGGATTGTTTTACATTTAAAAAATCAATAATATATTATGTGATTTTGTTTTAAAAAAAAAACCGAAGCACTAATCGAACCGAATAGATAAATAATACAAAGATTTTTTTAATAATCAAATATAAATATTAGAGTAATTTCTATGAATAATTTTAAATATATTATATTTATTTTCATCAATATTTATTTATAATATGATGGGAGATTTAATAATGATCAACTTCGAGACATGATCCAGTTATTGACACTTTCGATTCTCTATTATATGAGAAGACTCAATTAGTATGTAATGATAGATGATGTTATTTTACTAATTAATTTATTTTTCTATTTCCTTACTTTATTTTTTAAAATTTTCCATATGATTGATAATGAAATAATTAAATTTAATTTTGAATTGGTAAACACCTTTAGACATGACCAAAGAATAAATGGGAAAATTGATATGATTGTTTAAATAGTAGGGATGTGAAGGCCACTAAGTTGATTACTATATACCAAAAAATCCCTTTCAAAAGTGGGCATCAAATCAAGCTCTTTCCAACTTTGCATGCATCAAACCTCATGCTTTGCCTATTTTTCGGAAAATACCTATTCGTATTGGGTGTTTATATCAAATTAATACAAAATATATTATTATGTGATTTAATAAAGTAAAATGAACTATAATTTTAAACACATGTCATGCATATATTGATTTGATGTATACACCCAATGCGGATAAGTTTTACCCTATTTCTCATCATAATATATTACTCACTCGGTTTAAAACAGAATGACTTAATTTATCTCTACACGAGATTTTTAAAAAAAATATTTCTTATTTTATGATACTATATTAAGTATGTCAGATTTATCAAAATATTTTTTTTATTTTTTTTTTTGTGTTTTTAAACAAATCATGTGAAAAATAAAAATTAAAAAAAATTCTTTTTTTTAAAATCAAACAAAACCATTTGGATTAACTTTTGACTTATGATTTCTAAGTTAAAAGTCAATCAAAAGTTAAAATTTTTAATTTTTTTTATATTTTCTTTAGAGCACCTAAAATAAGTCATTTGAAAGGAACTTTAAGCATTAATATTATTGTTTGTCTAATAATTATTTTTTGAAATAATTTTTTCATTTTATTGATCTCAAAATCAATGTTAGGTATTGTCATCTGCTTACTAAATATTACTAATTTAGAAAATTAATTAACTAATAACATGTAGATTAAACTAATTAATATCATTAGCAAAATAAATACTAATGTACTATTGTCAGAATGGAAGAGTAGAAAATAATACTAACAATATGGAATCCTAATGATTAAATTTCAGTCAATTTTATTAATATAAAATATTTAATTGGTGTTTTGGTCGGCCACTGGCTGTGAGTGTGAAACACCATGACCCCTCTGTCACCGTAGACACTCCTCTTTGTTACCGTTAATCATACTCCCTTATCGGGACCCAAAGAAAACAATATAGTAATATTTCGTGTTCAATATTCTATATTTATAATAAAAATTAATTAATTTAAATTTATATTACGTAAAATCTATTTAAAGATAATGGGGATGCTCTATTTTTCATACTTAAGGGTCAAATTTAAAATTTTCAATTGATATTTTTTTTAATCAATTCTTTAATTTTGTCAAAGGTTATTTTACTTGCAAAATTCATTTTGAAGTCAAGAAAGATTCTTTGTTCCCTTAAAATGTTGAAGGGTATCCTTTAATACCTAGTTAAACATTATTCCTTTGTTTTTTAAAAATAAGTAATATTCTTTTGTTATAAATGGTGTTTTACAAAATTAAAAAGACAATTTTGTTCAATTTTACCTTTATTTAGATAAATGAGATTTTATATAATTAATAAATTGTTAAAGAAATACTTTTCCTTTTCGATGAAGAATGAGTTAGTAAAAACACTTTTAAATTTTTAAAAGTGAATAACTTTCTTAAGAAGTGTAGAACAAATTTCAATTGATTTGTTTCGTATATATATTTTTGTAAGTAATTTTATCTATTTTCAATCGTTACATGAAGTAATTAGTAAAATTTAGTAGAAATCAAAATAGAGAAGAACATTTGGTGAACAACGTGAAATATGTTGATTATTTTGTTAAACTTTGAAAATAACTAAACGATTTTATATGAACCAAATCAATGGGACAAAATTGAACCAAATTTAGAAGGAAATTATTGACCTTATAGAGCTTTGGATATTATTACCAATTACTAAACAGAATACTTCACATAACTGATCAGTTATATGAAGTAAATATTACTATCAACTACTAAACAATATACTTTACATAACTGATCAGTTATGTGAAGTAAAGGAGGTGTAACAATTCGTTTCGTCGTTATCAATGGTAAGAGGCCATAATATATATGTTGGAAACCCTAGAATAAGTTTGTAAGAGCTCATGATGAAGAGATTTAAAAATTACTATGTTTTGTTTAATTTTAATGATTGTGTTATAATATTGTGTTGTATTTCGTTAGGAGATGACCTAGTAATCTAGACCTTCGTAGGAGATTATATAACTGTCTAAAGACTTCGAAACAAAACAGTGATGTTTGTCACATTAATTTTATATTGTGAAATCTTATGACAAAAAAATATATTATTAAATGGGATCAATTTGCTTAATTTTTTAGCTAAGCTACTATTTAAGAGAACGTTCACTATAACGAGCAAGCTTGGACTTCCCATAACAATGGTAGAACACACACTAAAGTTTATTATAACGATGGGATAACCACTAGAACAGAAAAGTTATTGTCAGCAACTTGAGGAGGATTATTAAAGATATGATGTAAATATTTACTAATTAATTTAATGTACCAAAATTAGTCAGGATTAGCTGCAACATTATTCTATATGTTGGTTAGGTTAGTGATTTGTTAAAGGCTATTAGATTAGCTTGTTAGAGGCTTAGAGCTTAGCTAATCACAATTGTAATGATGCTTCTACATACTAGGCAGCTTAATTAGAAGAGAATATATTTAGGTGGGATACATTTATATTAATAATTCAGATTTTTTTTTATTACAGAGAATAAATAAAGAATAAATAGTAAAGCCTAAAATTTAGGTCGGGCCGCTGCCCCGAATCCCGCTTTCATTGATATAAAAAAATTTGATGTTTAAATTAATTTTACCCTAACAAGTTCTCATTTATACATCCATATCACATATAAATAAATTTGATGTTTAAATTAATTTTACCCTAACAAGTTCTCATTTGTACATCCATATTACATATAAATAAATTTGATGTTTAAATTAATTTTACCCTGATATTTAAGCCTTTCAATTTAAATATGTATTAATAAAAACATAAATTTGAATATAGTTAAATATTTAGATATATACTCTTATTTAACGTTTTATGTGATCATTTACAAACTATATACAATATTCTATATAGTGTTCTACGTGTATTATATTATGTACAATATATTTATTTAGTTGCTCAATTTTGTACAATTTTAAATATTTATTTATACACCTCCAAACAGTGCTTTGAAAGGTAGAGGCGTGAGGCAAGGCGTAAGTCTCGAGACACGGAGCGTAAGTTCCATGAATCTACCAGATGTAGTCTCATGTATATTCAATTTTATATTTTTATTACTAATAAAATAAACAAAAATAAACATTTCAATTATTTTTGTTTGAGATAAGTATTAATAATCAATAATGAAATAAAAAGTATTATATTATTATTTGAGAAATATCATTATACTAATAATAAAATATGATTTAAAGTCAAAAAATTAAAAACGCCCGGACATACATTTTTACGTCCAGGACTTACGTTTTTATGTTTACACCTCAAATTTTAGGACTTATGCTTTATGAATATACGTTTTTAATTTATGCCCAAGAGAGTTTTGATACGCCCCACCTCAAGACTCGCCCTAAAAACATTTTTGAAAACACTAACAAAGATCAAAATAAAAAACATATTTATGTCATTTCTCCAACACTCCTTAAATTCTCTTGCTTTCCACTCTCAAACTGACAATCATCACTAACGTATCGCCAATATTATTATTAATTCAATTAACATAGAATATATCCGAGGATTAAATTTGAAATTAAATTTTTATCTCTCATAACAAATAAAGGTAAATATCGAATCTAAAATGAACGGAAAAAAAAAAAAAAAAAAAAACCTCTAGATTAGGGGTGGGGGCATTAAAGGAAAAAGATGTAATGATGTAGAAAAGTCTCACCACCATTAACACAGAGAAAAGAAGAGAAAGAAGCTTTCACACACATACCTTCCTTCTAAGACACCCATTCACACTCTTCACTTCCATCTTTCTCTTCTCAACAAATCTCAACAACAAAGCCAAGAATTTCTCCATCTTTATGCCTTCTTAGAGATGTTAGAAATGGAAGGAACAACAAAACCCCCACAAATTTCTGAAATGTTTCACAAATTTGCTCATGTTGTTAGAACCAAAACCTTCGAACTCTTCGCCGACGAGGAGAATAATAGCTTCATCGCTGATGATGAGAACACCGACAATGATGTTTTCACTCTTCTTGATTCAGCTGAAGAATTTATACCTGACCAAAAAGTAGTTGTAATCAAGCCTGATTTCTGTAAATTTCCTCATTTAGCAAATACCCATTTCAGTAAATCACTGATTTCTTCACTCTTCGCTACAATTTCGTCGTTTGAAGCTTCGTATCTTCAGTTACAAACAGCTCATGTGCCTTTTGACGAAAAAGCCATTGAATTAGCGGATAAAGCTTTGGTGACTCTTCTTCAGAAATTGACTGAGATGAAGAGTTTGTATAAGGATTTCAGGAGAAACCCAAGTTGTAATATTGATTTGCTTATGGGGTCAGAGCTGGAATTTCAGGTACAGGAGCATCAGAGCAAGCTCAGAGTTTTGGAGACTATGGTAAATCAATTACTGTCTTATATGGAGTCTAAAGATGAAGAAGTTTCAATTTTGAGGAAGAAATTGGATAAAATTCAAGATTCTAATTTGAGTTTGTCAAAAAAATTAGGGATAGAAAATGAAAAATCGAACAACAGTACTACAGAGGTATTGTGTACAGTTCGTGTTTTTGAATCTATGCTACGCGATTCGATTAAGTCAGCTAATAAATTTTCTAAGTTATTGATGGAATTAATGAAAAGGGCAGGTTGGGATTTGGAAAAAGCAGCAAATTCTGTGTATTCTGATGTTAATTATGCAGAAAAAGAACACCATAAATATGCATTTCTATCATATATTTGTTTAGGCATGTTTAAAGGTTTTGATCTGGAAGACTTTGGTTTGTGTGATGAAGAAATATTGTCTGATGGATCAGTATCTGATGAGAACGACCATTTGAAACAATTACTTGAGCATGTTTCATGTAATCCAATGGAGACTTTGAGTAAGAATCCTAGTTGTGCATTTTCAAGATATTGTGATAAGAAGTATGAGCAGATAATTCATCATACAATAGAATCATCCATTTTCAGGGATTTGGATGGGAAAGAAGTCATAGTTGATTCGTGGAAGTCGTTAAGTGTGTTTTATGAGTTGTTTGTAAGGATGGCTAGTACAATATGGCTGCTTCATAAGTTGGCATACTCATTTAATCCTGTAGTTGAGATATTCCAAGTTGAAAGAGGGGTGGACTTCTCGATGGTCTACACGGAAGATGTTACAAGGAAAATTCAATTCCCTTTGAGCAAGACAAGGCCAAAGGTGGGATTTACTGTGGTGCCTGGGTTTAAAATTGGGAGTACAATCATTCAGACACAGGTCTATCTAACTGGCTTAAAAGGCATGGAATAGGGTAAAACAAAGAGATCTGTACAGTCATCTGCAAGTCATTTTGCTTTATCGTGTGCTTTGTTTCCTCTGACTTACACCAAGAGATTTAGAGTGTTCCATTTGACAGCTAAACCTTCTTTTGTACCAGAATTCAAAGAATTTGTCGAAGTGATAAGACACTGCTATTTCTGAGGAATAAACCATCTTATATTGATGCAGAAGTTGGTGTTCTTGCTGGCCTGGATTGGTTTGGATGTTCTTTTGTTATTGTCGCTGCTCGCTAGTAAGTGGTCACTAATTAGTCTAATTCGTGTATTTGCTTGAGTAGAAGTTCTGTTTCCAGAGATTCTGTTAGTCCTAAGAAACGTCTGTAAAGCACTGCTTTTATGTTTTTTTTCTTGGTTGTTTTTCTTTTTATTTGGTTACTTTTAGTTAGGGAGGTGAAATGAGGTGGTGGGAGTAGTACAGGATATTACACAATCGAATTGTATGTAACTCTTTTAATGTCAAAATGGATAGTGATTTCAACAGTTCAATAAAATTTTTCATTAGTTAGCATAGTTACTAGTTATAGAACTGTCTAATAAGTGTTCACTTGTTCTCTAGGCACGTCAATGGACTGCGACCTTGGTCATGGATAGTTTGTGGGCTTGATCAACTGTTTCTTGAATGCCTTACTTCTACATGTAGAATCCCATAAATTGGAGATTCTTATCTGGTGTTATATATTTTCTTGGACTCATGAATTGCCTGTAGTTATTATCTTGATATTATCACCTTTCTTGAAAGAAATATTGTGTTTGTTTCTCTACTTCTCCACATATCCATAGAGGATGATTAGCTATAATACCATGATCTTACTTTCTCCATCTACCATTCATTTTTAATAGGCAGGAACCATGGGTTACTTATCAAAAAAAAGAGAGGCACAATCCACGGTTTACTTTGAAATTCAATCTTATTATGAAGGAGCATAAGCAGAACTAAAGCAATGCTTTGTTGCTACTTAGAGTGAAGGAATTGCTTGACAGTTTAAGTATTTGCCTTTTTGCTTCTTTGATCATTCTCAATGCCATCAAAATTGCCCAATAGAATAGGATATTAACTCTCTGATTAGATTAATTTCCAAGTGATGAATCCTGTGGATAATATCAGAGCAAAAACATGCATTATTTGTAATTCTATGGTGTCCACTGTGGAGTACTCACTTATAAGCAAAAGCTTACTTTTTAGGTCTGGCTCTCTGTGAGTAATTTATTAAGCTTTATCGAACTGTCTGGTAATATATAGTAGTGTTGTACTTTCTAGTGTCCTCCGATGGTTGCATTATGGTTCAGTATCTGGTAAAAATGGTTGTCTACTATTAATTGAGCATGTTTATGTTAACTTATGAAGCTTTGATTAGGAATCCTAGCTGTGTGCTTTTTCAATTTCCATTATGAGCAAGTAATTCATCCGCCAATAGGAACTTCAGACTCCAACAATTTGGATGAGAAAGAGACATACTGGATGTAGTTATACTGTAGGCACTCAGTGTCTTTTATGAGTTTGTATGGATAGCATATTCATTTTATCCCATAGTTTGACATATTCCATGTTGTGAGAGGGCACTTTTGAATCATTACTTGTTCAAAAAAGAAGATGTTACACGAAAAAGTCAATTCCTTTTGAGCAAGATGTGGCCAAGGTAGGAGTTAAATATCATACATGTGTTTGAAATTTGGAAGGAGAATCATTCAGGCTCAGGTTTATATCTTTGGATGCAGAGTGTATAGTGGTGTGCAGGTTCTTTGCTTCAAACTGCAAAATTCAGTGTGCTCCATTTGTCAACTAACTCCTTTTTGTGTACTATAATCCAAACAATTCATGTCAAAGTGATAGGTGCTGCTACTTCGAAGATAAATTCGTCAAAGATGCTATGCCTTGCTGATCAGGATTTGTATGAATGCTTTTTCTTATTGCAGCCTAATTTGAGTATTTTGCTTGCTTAGAATTTCTGTTTTCATGGCTTCTGGTAAGTCCTATAAAATGTTTGTAAGCCACTGATTTTATGGGGTTTCGTTAGTATGTTTCTTTTTAAGGTGTTAGATGCTGCTACTGCCTGGAGCCTATCATCAATGATTATATCCCTTTATGGCAGGTTGTTGTATGGATGTTTGTTTGGCTGTGCTACCAATTGGTATATAGTTAGTGTAGTTTTTATGGATTAGTTAGTCTCAATGTTTTGTTTAAGCCAACTTCCACCTAGTAGGGGTAACGTCTGTGTACGCTCTACCCTCCCCAGACCCCATCTGTGATATTTCACTGGGTACGTTGTTGTTAGTCTAATTCGTGTATTTTGCTTACATGGAACTTCTGTTTCCAGGGCTTCTGCTAAGTGTTTAGCAGATTCTTTCATTTGCAAGTTCTAAAAAACATACTTTTAGCTGAGAAACAAGTATTTTAGTTCAATGAATCCTTTCCTCATTCAGTTACAAGTCTGTAAAGTGTTGATGTACTTTGCACAGGAAGATTCGACCTTTTCCAATGTGTATTTTACAATTGGTATTGCCAATAGATTGTGTTACAAAGAATTTATTAAATCGGAAATCTTGCATGATTTTTTCATTCTTAGAGTTCAAATTCGAGATAGATTAATCTTTTATCAATCATATCAACATCATGAAAAACAATTTCCTTTCCCTGTTTTTCAGAGATCATAATCGAATGAACATAATTGTGCGTGTATAATCTCTCCGCAAATGATTTCAGGCTGTTGAAGAACTAAGACAAAATGCAAAAAACCAATTGGTTTTTATGTTTTATTTGCCTAAATTTTAAAGTCCTCGCCATTAAAATCAATTTTGAAAGAACAATACCGATAGTGAGGGTTGACGTTCTGTAGTGAATGTGGTAAGAGGTGTATAATCATTACCCTTTCCTTTCAAGGGACGAGAGAAGTGTTGTTTGAAAGCGAATTCAATAATGCCTCACAAGATGAATTTTTTTAGGTATTACGGAAAAGCAACTCAACCGAATCGCTTGAGGAAAGAAATATTTTAGCCGAAAAGGTTTTTGAAACATTATTTCTTTGGAAATATTAAGATTTAAAAAATTATTTAATTACACAATTTGCCCTTCAAATGCCCGTTTAAAATAAACATAAACTTATAAATATTTAAAAATAGAGTTTGCTAAAATATGTGATAAGGACAAAAATATTTATTTTGAACAAACTTAAAAAGATAAAATTATTCAATTAATCCTTAAATGAAATAGTTTAAACCTACTACTGATAATAAGGTGTCATTTTTATCGATCTTCTTTCAATAACTAATAAATTTGAACATTTTCTCAATTTAATTCTTTCATATAATTTTTCACTCGATATTTAATTTCCCATTTTACTCTTTTGGATGGATAAACTCTATTTTTTTATAGAGTAACTTTGACGTATAACAAACAGAAAAATTATATTTGTATGATATATAATAATTTGCATAATTGCGCTCCATAACAAACATAAATATGTATATTTCGCTATACATATACAAAATAATAATTGTATAATTCAATATACATACACAAAGAAATAGTGTATAATTCCTTATACATGTACCAAAAAAAGCAGTTGTATATAAAAGATCGATTGTATAATTTGTGTAAGTGTAAAATGAGAAAGAGAGAAAGACAAAAGAAAACTGGCAAGGGAAATATTTGTATTGTATAATTATAAGTGTATCATACGAAGATACATGTATTGCATGTGTATATACAATTTTTCTCTCGCTTAATACAAATAGAAACACAATTTATACATTTCATTTCTGTTCGTATAAGCAAGAGAGACGAGAGTGGCGAGCGAAATCTGAGGGGAGAGAGAGGAACAAAAATATATGTATATATACAATTTTCTCTCGCTTTATACAAACTCATTATATAAATTTGTGTTTGTATAAAAGCGAGAAACGTGAGCGAAACTACCACCAAAATGAGAGTGGCGAGCGAGACTACCACCAAAATGAGAGTAGCGAGCGAGATTCCATCAGAAGAGGCAAAAATAATAATAGTTTCCGTACAATTAAATCAAACTATATTTATAATATTTAATTAAAATTAATAATTTGCTATTATATATAATTATTCATTTTTCATACTCAAAATTCGAACCTAGATTATAAAAAAAAATAAAAAAAGCATCTTCACTATACTATACCACGAACTCCCATTTTTGTTAATTTCACATATAACATTAACTGGAGAGAGAATTTTGCAGTAAAGCCCTCATCCTACTCTCTGGAAATGGTTTCCTTGTTACCCAATTTGTCTTCTCCAGTTTCCCGTCTAAGCCTGCTATGGAGACCCTCAATTCACCTCACAAGGAAATTGCAATTGCAATTGCATCAAAAAACAGTAAAACCCAAATGGTTCAAATCTTTTTCAGCTCATTGTTCTACTTCTGTTTCTAATGAGAATTTAGTTGTTTTAGGCATTGAAACGAGCTGTGATGATACCGCTGCTGCTGTGGTAACTTCTTCTTAACATGTCTTTGCTTGTTTCTTTGAAATTACTTTTATGGGACAGAGACAGAGTCAAGATTTGAACTTTATAGGTTTTTTCTTTTTTTACATTTTTAGTGAATTTCTTAGTACAGATACTGGGGATGGTTGAAATTGCTGCAAAGTTTCTTCTTTTATTGAGATTAGTGATATTCTATTGTAGGTTAATAGCAATGGTGAAATTCTCAGCCAAGTTATCTCTTCTCAGGTACTCTATATGTATTTATGTAGTTATAGAAAGTTTGGAGAATAACCATTTTTGTTTATATTGTTCTGTTAACCTAATGACTACTGATAAACTATTGGAAACTTATTGTCTTGTGTGCATTACATTGTTATAGTTGAAGGTTTGTTTACTCATTTATTTTTGCATCGTTATGTAAATAGTTGGACATTGGGATCTGTCTAGAATGCCAAATGGCATATTTCATATTGGTTGCTGCACTGCATGATTTCTATTACATTTTCTATTTATATACATATAAAGATACCGTACTGTTTACCCCTAAATCAGTGACTTAGGATGACCATTGAATTTGTTTTAGTGATTCAAGGCACACACATTATAGTGACCAAATAGTATGGTTTTGGTGCTAAATTACTTGCTAATGAGTATAATTATAGTAACAAGGAAAAACAGTGAACAGTGAAAGAACGAGTAAAAGAGAGAGAATCTTGTTAAGCTGCTTTCCAGTGTAATCGTTTGGCAATGTCACCGGGAAAACAAGAGCTTGAGTTACAATTCGAAGTGCAATAGAGCTATTGGGATACACATCAGATGGGTTATAAGTGAAGGGAAGAAGTATATTTATAACCTAGCCCTAGGTTACGTCTTGCGTCTGTTCCACGCCTCATAAATGAACATTATGCAAATAGTGGAAGGAGGATGTTTAATGAGTTGGTTTTGTTAGTGAAAGGCACTTAGAGGGTGATGTATTCCTATGCATGGCAGAGTAGTCAACATAATATGGGAAGTGATCCTAAGCATCGTTCTTTTATATTCTTATACTGAATTTGTTATCTGTTTACACCACTGTTCTTTCTTCATGTCAATTGCTCAGGGAATCTCTCAATGCTCTAAAGAGTAGTAACTTCGAGAAGTTATCCAAATTATACTATTTTTGTGTGCCCACATTATGTGATCTTTCTTCTAATCATGAGGTTCCTTTTATCATCAAGGCAGAACTGCTTGCTCGATATGGAGGAGTTGCTCCTAAGATGGCAGAGGAAGCACATGCTCTGGTGATTGATCAGGTATATGCTGTCAACCCTGAAGTACTTTGTTTCAAGAACTTGGAAACTGTTAATCACTGGTGGAAAGTGTTATGGTAGTGTCACATGTGCATCTCGTTTAGGTGTTATACCACGATCCTGCATGTTACTTCTTCTTTTTTCAATAAGGCGATTGAGAATTCATCAATTTGCAAAGTACTCAACTTCTTGCTAAACATCAGCATTATCAGGTTTTAAAATGTCAATGAACTCTGACCAAGTAGTTTGTTTGATTTCACCTGCTTGATATCATGATTTTATGTCCTGTTTAGTGATGTTCTGTATTTCTGTTTGTGCAGATAAGGTTCCCTTTCGACCCTTTGTACTACCTCACTTTTCACTAGACAGCAGAAATTTGAATTGGCCTCTTTTGTTTATTTTTGCAGTTTTCCTTGATATATCACGAAAGGGATTTTTAAAGTATTATTATATTCCCTGGAATTAATCCCTCTTAAGGATCTCCTCAAGGATCCAGACTATGCTTCATGGTAGTGACGTGAACTTAATAGATAAGTGTTCATTAAAACCATTGTATCAATTTTTCTTTTTAAGGAAATAGTCTACTGTTAAATTCTACCTAATGCTCAACTAAAGGCCCCAACGAAAAGTTTCTCTTAGATGCTATCACCATTATCCAGGAGAAGTCCGCACGAGTTGGATAAACAGTCTCCATCCTATTCCTTACTGAGAAACTATCAGAGGCTCATTTGCTCAACAATCATTTCTCAGATCCCCAAACAAAGATAGCACACAATCAAAATGCTCAACTTAATATAGGTAGTTAGGTACTGAAAAATATGATAATATCTTTTGAAAAAACTTACCTCAGTGTCTCTCCTGTACTCGAAAGTCTCTCTCTCTCTCTGAACTTTCCTCCCTTTCCCCCATATTTGATTATTATAAACTGGAAAGAAGAGAGAAGTTTTGATTTGGGCTTATTTTCGCTTCGGATTTAAAGATGTCCTCTCATGGCTTGACTTGTTCGATCATCTTTTGGTAAGGCTAAGTTTATCAACTTCTTGGGAAATGATCAAAGAAGAATACTCCTATTAGTCAGTACTCCAAAAAGTACTCCCTAATGAACTGGAAAATCAGTGCGGTCTATTCCAACAAGGAAAAAAAGTAATAATGTGAATTCCCTTCTTTTTCTGATGTTATAGATCATGGATTAATTCAATGAATTAGAATGAATTCAACTGATTGATGATCTATATTCTTTAAGAGTATAGTTAATAGATACTCTTAATCATAATTCTAATTGATCGACTATGGTCCATAATAGAAAATTTTCAAATATCTTTGTTGTCTAATGGAGCAAATGTGGATATCACTCCCAAGGACCCTGCCTCAAATTCTCTTCTTGTTACAATTTGACTCTTAATTCTACATTTCTCGCACTTTTAAGATCGTTAGCTTCTTAATATGAATTGACACATCATATTTCTGCCATCAATGTGTACTTATTCCCTTTAGGTGGTACAAGAAGCACTAGATAAAGCTAATCTGACTGAGAAGGATCTAACTGCAGTTGCTGTCACGATTGGTCCTGGTTTAAGCCTTTGTTTGCGAAGTAAGTTCTCATTTAGTCTTTGCTTTAGTAGTCTTTCTTTCTTTTGGTTTATTTTAATTTTCTTCGGGAGGGCTGATCATTTTTTTTCTCTCTTTTTCCTCTCCTCCCCGCACCAATTAATGTGCTTATTTGTTTTTAGACTGAAGTATTGTTCTTAATTCGTTAATATTTGTCAATTTCTAACATAGACTACTTATGAATCTGAAAAATTGAACATTGGGGATATTCGTGTGGGGCACAGATGCATTTTGGGACAACTAATGAACCTTGTGTAAGTCCTTGTACCTTATTTGTTCAATTTATGTGTAGTTGGTATGCGGAAAGCAAGAAGTGTTGCCGCTTCTCATAATTTACCTCTTGTTGGTGTCCATCATATGGAAGCTCACACTCTGGTTGCCAGGTAGCAGTATGGATTAAAGGTTAAGTTATTCATGCTAGTAGCAAACAGTAGATTAAGATCAGTTCATACAGCTAAAAATTTGTTTGGAATTTGTTCAATTCCGTGGTTAGTAAGACTAAATTTCCCAGCTTTCAATTACTTTGGTCCGGAATACTGCAAATTACAATAAAATAAACAAAAAACTCCGGCTGAAATAATCTTGTAAGATCTCCTCTGCAGTTACACTTTTATGTTTTACTTATTCTTGATTGTTTTGCTATTTATTTGGTTGCCAAAATTTTGTCAGGGAATCATATGAATAAGCAGATAATATTTTTTCTTTTCTTTGTTCTATTTCTAAGGGCATCATTAGTTTTTGTGAGATGATAACCTATGGTCTGCTTTGTAGCTATAGAGGTCTTGTCACCTTAAATATATCATGGGATATGTTGTTTTAGAGCACTTATCTGTCTCCTTGAGAAACGAAGATTTATCAATCACAAATATTGGCTGCATGGTATGAGGTGGTAAATTTTGTCTGTATTCTACTTACTTTTCTTTTTCTGGAACCTTTAAAGTAGTAATTACAGATGATTTCATTGACCTTGGAGTCTCAAATATGAATAAGCTAATAGGAGAAAATGTAGTCACCCATGGAATGCTCCTCAACTCCACCATTGTTTTTACATTAGCTTACAGAAAGTTGTAAAAGCCCGCCTATATTATGCTTACAGATAATTCGAAGTTTCTATGAAGGTTGTATGGTTCAAGATATTTCTTAACTCAGAGTACTGTACTACCTGGAACTAATGTTTTGTCTTTTCAGACTAGTAGACAGAGAGCTGCACTTTCCTTTTATGGCCCTACTTGTCTCAGGTTAGATAACCTTCTAGAATTTTATAGGTCTGTTTTATTTACTCTTACTGAAAATATATTGGGTCATCTTTTCCTGTGTTTTAGATATATATGGCCAAGCTATAATTGCACAGCCATCTTATGGTGCAATCTGTATCAGTTCACCTTGGAACATCACTTGAATATAAAAGATCTAGGATTTGTTACTGAACGTCCCACTACCCAGAGTCTTGACATCTTTTGGCAGTTTAATTTGTGTCTATAGGTCTTTCATATGCTTGTTCCAATGCTCATGATATTCATTGTTATGCTTATGAGTCCTTCAAGTGTATCCTGTATGACTAAAATCTCTCATATATACAATCAAACATCTTGTGGTTGATTCAATTCAAGTATATTATTTGTGATTTTGTGTGTGTGTTTTCTTTTAGTTTCTTTTCCCAAGGGAACTGACTTGACTAAAAATTTACGAAAATTGAATTGTTTAACCTTTAAGCCAATGCATGCTGGATATGTTTCTCAATTCAACACCATAAAATGCAGTTTTCATGATGAATAATAATTTGACCAGTTGTATTTTCCTGTGAATTAGATATCAATAACATTCTGGGTTTTGTTTCATTCATATGCTCTTTAGGAGGCCATAATCTTTTAATCCTTGCACGTGATCTTGGCGATTACATACAGCTTGGGACAACAATTGATGATGCAATTGGTGAGGCATATGACAAAACAGCAAAATGGCTTGGTCTTGATCTGAGGAGGAGTGGGGGCCCTGCTGTAGAGGAGCTAGCTCAAGAAGGAGATGCCAAGTCTGTCAAATTTAAAGTAAGTTACTTTAGAGACATTTGCAGTTATATGCAATACTTCTCCGGATTTTCTCTATTAAGGAATTTTAGAAGTGATATTGTTTGCCCAACTGACTAAAAGTTTTGAATGAGTTTTAGGTCCCTATGAAACAACACAAGGATTGCAACTTCTCATATGCTGGTCTGAAGACGCAAGTGAGGTTGGCAATTGAAGCAAAAAGAATGTATGTGATTCATTAGGGAATAAAAGTTATTGATCAGCTCTGCAAAGTGTTTTTCATTTTCATTTCATCTTAAAACTTTACCACCATAGTTGCATTGCTTTTTGTTCTTTCCGAATTATATAAATTGATTTTCCATTCCCAATGAGGTAAACAGTGAATTATCCAATATATGGTAACAACCAGTCTGGGTCAAAGCTCTTTTTTTTCCTCTTTCTACAATGTTACCTTAGGATAGTGTTCTATAAACCATGGTCAGAAAGTACAGTAGCTTTTAGCTTTGCCTTACAACAATAAGCATCAGTTGGTTGTCATTGTCCTCGTCCTTCTAGCTTCTCACATTTGTCGGTTGTATGCAGCAATGCTGAAATCTCTCTTGCTTCAGCTTCTAACGAAGAGAGACAGGCTCGGGCAGATATTGCTGCCTCCTTCCAGGTATATAGATTTATAGAAGATTGATCTTGTCATAATTTGTTTATAATTAAAAAGTATTGGTTAACAAATTAATGGATCTGTTTCCTGTACCTCTTCCATATTCTTAAATCTCATTTGCATTGTAATGAACGCTTCACGCAGCGAGTTGCGGTATTACATTTGGAGGAAAAGTGTGAACGGGCAATCGAGTGGGGTTTGAACATAGAGCCTTCCATAAATCATTTGGTCAGTGTTTTCTGTTTTTGCAGTTTTATATGACTGATATCTTCCTCCTTGTGTTTACTCTAATTATTAGTTTCACATGATCCTGTAAGCTTAATGTCAATTATGATAATTATCCAATTTACCCTTCACAGGTAGTGTCTGGAGGTGTTGCATCTAACAAGTATGTCAGAGCTCGGCTTGAAGAGGTTGTGAAAAGGAAAGGGTTGAAACTTGTATGCCCCCCTCCAAGCCTTTGTACTGACAATGGTTAGATAATTCTCCTTCTTACGTTGTCTCAGTTTCATACAGGAACATACTGAGTCAAATAAATCGACATGCACCGCCTCTAGGTTGATTGTCTCGTGGAGAATTTTTTAGCTCAAAAGTGCAAATGGCTTGACATTGCACTCTAATACGTTGACCTGTTCTGATAGGTGTAATGGTTGCGTGGACTGGCCTTGAGCATTTCCGTCTGGGAAGATTTGATCCTCCACCTCCCGCAAATGAACCAGAAGATGCCGTGGTTAGTCTTTTTCTTCCCCCAACTCAAAACTGGCGATAATGTCCTATAGTTACGTTGATCGAGTATGACAAGCCATAGATTTGTACCTTGAAAGTTAAGTTTGCCAAAAGTCATGCGATTATTCAATCAAAATAAATGCCTACATGTTAAACGGATCTGCTTTATGGAATTTCTGTTGTTCTACTTCTTGTTCTCTGAAGCCCCCTTCCCACACCTTTCTCCTTGCCATGTTTAATTATGATCCATGGCTCCCTCGATCAGCTTGATTTGCGCCCAAGGTGGCCTCTCGGTGAGGAATATGCTGAAGGAAAAAGTGAAGCTCGCTCAATGAGAACAGCACGGATGCATCCTTCACTTACCTCTCTTATTAAGGCATCTATCAAGCAAGAGTAACAGTCTGCAATTTAAACAACTCAAAGACTTTCCTACGAGGTACATCCACGAACGTGTAGATATTTATATAAAGGTGGTTTGCGTAGAATCATGATTTGAATACATAATCACATTCGAAAGTTGGTGAGCTGAAAATGCTTGAAAGAACCATAATTCAAGAGCAATGAGCTCTGTGGGGGAAAACTGTGTATTTTGATGTTGTATCATATTTTGGTGCCTCCTGCATTTGGTAGTTTTCCATCTTGTACTTTTAAAAATTCAACTATGTTGAGGCATTTTTGTTCAATTTCGCATAGTTTTAAGACGTTTTTTACCTTAGTTTTTCTAATTAAACTTGTTCAAATGATGTAATCTTTATAGTATTCAGAAAGTGTTTTTTCTTGGAATTAATAAATAAATATATTAAGTTTCGTATTGAGAAAATAGATTCAGCAGAAATTCACATGTAGAACAGTAGAAGTGTGCTGATTATTACGTGCCATTTTCTTATAAAGTTTAGTTTAGTTTCTTAGCTTATTGTTTTTAGTATTTGATGGAATTTTTCTAATGTTTGATTAAAAAAACTTCACAACATCAATTTATTAGCTTATTACGGATAGAGGCGGACCCACCTTTATATGTGGGAGTGAACGTGTACCTCTGTCCCTATTTACTTGTCTACTTTTGAATTGATACATTTAAATAATTATTGACATAGTGAGTTTACCATTTTATCGCTATCGATGATGAATGTATAAATTAAAAAGTTAAGGTTTTCAAAAAAATCTACCTTTTTCTTAGTAATTAGTTGGGGATATAATTGCTAAAAGATTTTTGTTCTTTTTTGATTTGTCAAAATGAATGAGTAATTAGGGACAACTAAAAAAAGAAAAGTAGATATTTAATTAAAAAACAAAAGGAGTAACTAATAGCGCACTCATGAGGAGTGTTTTTGTGCCGCAGGTACAAGGCAGAAGAACTACTTGCGAGATCAAGGTTCAGAATCAGTTAGAGCGTTATTTCATTATTTTTATTTTAAATTTAGCTTAGAGATTAACTTTGGTGCACTTGAAGGGTCGCCTCTGAGCTCTATTTTTTTTTTTTTTAAGTTTAATTTAGAGATCAAATTTGGTGCACCCAAAGAGTCGCCTTAAATTACGAATATAACATGTTTAAACAATTCTACAACATTCATAATTTAAGTTGGAGATATTTATTTCCAAGAAAATGATATAAGAAAGAATTAACATTCCAAAGATCTTAACTAGTTACATTCATTTTCTAAGTAGTCTTCATATTTTTCTTTAATTATATCTACTATATTTTTCGCTATTTAGAGTTTTCTACCTCCCTCTTGTATCGCTTTTTTGATAATTTTTTTTATTGCAAACGCTTCAACAATTATAAACTTCTCCATAAATTGAATCAAGAAGTCATGAGCATGAAACAAAACTCCCTTGCTATCTATAGTAACCAAATCAATACTTATTTTCTTTGATTCAACTTATAATTCTACATAGAATATATACACGAATCTCATTAAAACTTTAATTAATATTTCATAATTCTTTTTGAAAATTACCATTCACAAGCATTTATTCAATAAATATATTATACTTGAATAAAAAATGTGTTACTATATCCGAAGAATCAGTTATTTCGTTATTGAAATTCCAAACATACCTAAACTTCGTCATTATTATTGTTTCTTATCAACTTTTTTTTCTTCTTCTCACAATGATCAAATCTAACATAGTTTATTTAAATAAATATATTATACTTAAACAAAAAATTTGTCACTATATTCAAAGAATCAATTATTTCGTTATTAAAACTCCAAACATACCTAAACTTCGTCATTATTATTATTTTTGATCGATTTTTTTTTCACAATGTTCAAATTTAACATAGTTTATTTAAAATATTTAACAAATATCCAAAAATACTTTTTTTTATTAACCTAATAATAGATTAAAATTTCTAGAATATATTTAAGAAATTACTTTAAAGTCATTAGCTCCAACTTTGAGCGGGAAAACCCTGAAAAGATTGTGATGGAAGTTTCAAGTCTTCCGATATCGGCGTCGCTGAGGGCGAAGCTTATCTCCGGCGGCTACACTTCTATTTCTTCTCTCTTTTCCGTTTCTCACTCCGATGTTGCCCGCGGTATACTTCTTCTCTCTGTCAATTTTAGTTTTTCAAATTTTATCACTAATATGCGCTGAATTTGTCGTTGAATTGATTAGCAAATCGGTTTAAAAATTAGCTAGTTTATTTGTTTTGGCGTAGTGAAATATGTCTAGATAAAGAGAGGCGCCTTGAATTGGGCTCTTACAAGAAGAATTAGGGAGAATCTAATTTTCATTTGTTGAACTAATGTTTAATTTGATCGATAGTTAAGGTGTCGGGCTCAGATTTTGAGATCCAAGTTGTATGATGCTTGAAAGGTTAACTGAATTATGGAGAGATGGAGCCAGAATTTTTAGTTTATGGCTTTGGGACCACAATTGGCAGGATTCTTCTAGTATTTGATAATTTTTGTAATGATTGGTGAATTACAATGTTGATAACTTGTTTTTCTTATCCGTATACATCCTGGAAAATCAAGTAATATGTATATTGATTTAATTCCTTGATCTTTGTTGGTGCTTAGAATTCGAAATTTTATTCGCTGCTCCTTTGTTCGGTAATTTTAGCTTCGATGGTGGCGATGGCGGAACTGAGATCAGTGGTTCTTGTTTTACAAAATTGGAAAAAGTGAAATGAGGTTTGGTTGAAAAAAGAATTTTGAGAAAACTTTGAATTGTTTTCGAAAAATTGAAAAAATTGAAGATCATTTCATCGTTTTTTGAAACAAACACCACTTTAATAGTAGTTAGAAATGTGTTGATTGAAAAATTTGGGAATGGAGTCAGGTGATTGAACGAGTTGTAGGATGATGCTAGATTTCCTATAATACTGGAGTTTTGGGGGAAATTTGTTGGTTTATTTGACTTGAGTCCTTGTTTGAGTTTATTTGATCATCATAGCTTAGGATTGAGTTGGTGTTTTCATCAATATAGAGTCAATCTTGATCTTGATTCTTCTAACTCACTTTAAACTTGTTATATAATCATGGGATTACAAATTTGGTTGAGTTAAGAGAAAAATACCTAGATACCCTAGATACATTCTTATTTCGTAGATATGAATATCTCTATATATTAAATACATACTCTTAGAAGAAACATATATCCCAAATTTATATATTTAAATGTAGAGGAAGGATTAATAGTCTTCATCATAAATAAAGACTATTAATCCTTCCTTTACATTTAAATATGTAAATTTGTGATGTATGTTTTTTCTAAGAGTATGTATTTAATATATGGAGATATTCATATCTACGAAATAAGAATGTATCTAGGTATTCTTCTCTTGGCTCAACCAAATTTGTACATCCCATGATTATATAACAAATTTAAAGTGAGTTAGGAGAGTGAAGATCGAGACTGACTCTATTGATGAAGACACCAACTCAATCCTAAGCTATGAATGATTAAATAAACTCAAGCCAAATAAACCAAAAAATTTCCCCCAAAACTCCAATATAATAGGAAATCTAGCATTATCCTACAATTTTTTCAATAGCCTGACTCCATTCTCAATTTCTTCAATCAACACATTTCTAACTAGTATTAAGGCGGTGTTTTGTTTCAAAAAATAATGAAATCATCTTCAATTTTTCCAGTTTTTCAAAATCAATTCAAAGTTTTCTCGAATTCTTTTTTCAATCAAACCTCATTTCACTTATTCCAATTTTTATAAAACAAAAGTTACTGATCTCAGCTCCTCCATAAAAGCTAAAATTAAAAAGCAAAGGATTTCGAATTCTAAGCATAAAAAAGATCATGGAATTGAATCAAGATACAAGTTATCAATGTTGTAATTCACTGATCATTATGAAATTATTGAATTCCAGAAGAATCACGCCAATTATGGTCCATAAACTAAAAATCCTGGTTCCGCCTCTCCTTAGTTCAATTAACCTTTCCTAGTGAAAAGAATAACATATTGCCAAAAAAAGATTATTAGAACTTTTCAAGCATCATAACAACTTGGAGCTCCAAATCTGAGTCTGGCAGGTGATCAAATTAAACATATATTTTTTTTGTTGATAAGAGATCAAATAAAACATTATTTCTAACATATGAAAACTAGATTCTCCATAATTCCACTTGTTAGAACCTAATTCACGCCAATGTTAGGTGTCCATGAAATACAGTGGGAATGGGTTGGAGTGTATTATTGTTAGATGGAGGTGTCTAGATGTGCATGCAAAGTTGGAGGGATTACTTGACGTTTGAATGTCGGTTTATGTATTATACCTTTAATACATGTAAAGTTTGAGATAAAGTTATTGGATTCTGCTGAACCCGTAGCCACCATTATAGCTCTGCTGTTGGATGTAAGGGGAAATCATTTTTTAGGAGAATTGGGAAAAGAATAAACTTGGAGCTACAACAAAGAGAAGCTTAAATTCGCATGACTTTCATTTTCTCTCAGTTATAGTTTTTTTTATTAAGTGTGATGGATACTATAATAGATTAAGTTTTGTTTAACGAGTGACATGAATGTTATTCCTAACTAGTGGTTTTATGCATATGTAGAATATTTCATTTGTTTTTACTTTTTCTGTTATAGATCTAAAGATTTCAGAAAATCAGGCACTCGAGATTTTGAGAGTTGCATCACAAAGGAGGGGATCAGAAAGATCTAATGGAACTAGCTCTATTGTCAATGGTATGTTATTACTACTATTCTCTCTCCTTTTGAATACATGATTTTTTGTCCATTAGAAGTCATGTAGGTAATACTTACAGTAATTTACAATTATGAAGTCATTTGTTCAATGATTAAGTTTGTTTCAGTGTGACTTATTGACAATAGCATGTAGTGTCATTTTTTCTGCTTTGATTATTTTGCAAATAGGAAGCATATTTAGTTATGTGCTTCTTGGGTATAGGAGCACAGAGTGCCTGGGAAATGCTAAATGAGGAGAAATTGCTTGGACGTATCACAACATCCTGTTCAGAGTTGGACGACATCTTGGGTGGGGGTATAAGTTGCAAAGAGGTTACTGAAATTGGTTAGTGTTTTAACCTTTACATATGCTTGCCCCATTACTAACAATATCAAAAGGTGTTCACTCTTGCTTATTGGCATTTCTAAAACGACATGTTGCAGTCTTGTCTATGAAGATAAATTATTTGCTGATTGTTTCAGGTGGGGTGCCAGGAATTGGTAAAACACAACTTGGGTAATCGTTGTCATATGTACTTCCTGTGTATTAGAAATAGCTTCATTTTTGTTTCTCGTGGTTAAGACGCTCCAAAATTCAGGATACAACTTGCAGTGAATGTTCAAATTCCCATGGATTATGGCGGTCTTCAAGGCAAGGCAGTATATATAGGTACGTGTTGATAGAGTTGTCTTTTTCTTCATATCTTACATCAATTCTGGCTAGTCTCTTTCTAAAATCAGCGAAGCTTTTAGCGTTAAATGTACTTTGTAGATACAGAAGGCAGTTTCATGGTGGAGCGTGCTCTACAAATTGCTGAAGCTTGTTTGGAAGATATGCGTGAATATCATGGATTTTTAAAGAGGGATTTACAAGCTTGTCAAGTTAACATGCAGCCAAAGGATTTCCTTGAGAACATATTCTATTTTCGCGTTTGTAGTTACACTGAGCAAATTGCTGTTGTAAATTACTTGGAAAAGTTCATCTCAGAGCATAAAGATGTGGGTAGAGTAACTCTTCTTTTTAAATATTCATCCTCATTATCAAATCATGTAAATCTCTTAAATTTTATGCTTAATAGGTTAAGGTTGTTATAATTGATAGCATTACATTCCATTTCCGTCAAGATTTTGATGACATGGCCCTTAGAACCCGACTACTGGGTGGAATGGCCTTAAAGCTGATGAAGCTTGCAAAGAAATGTACTTTGGCAGTAAGGATAACTTCGTTTCCCAAATGATTTTCTTTCTGTACGATATTTGATATTACTTGCGATTATATGAAATCCATTAACGTTTGATTTATTTGTGTAGGTTATCCTCTTGAATCAAGTAACCACCAAGTATACAGAAGGTCAATATCAATTAACTCTTGCATTAGGTAATTACAAAGCCTTCTTTTGTAATGATATAACTTGTTACACTACATGCCTGCTGTGTTGCTGATTTTGGCCCCGAACCCACCACATCCCGGTAGAAAATTGTTCTGTTCTTTTAAAGTTTGAGGGAAAAGAAGATGGTGATATTAGCTGCTATGTTGCTGATTAAGCATTGTTCATATTAGCTTCTTAATAAGTCTTTGCTAAACAGGAGATAGCTGGTCACATGCTTGCACTAACCGGGTGATTCTATACTGGAATGGTAACGAAAGGTATGCATACATTGACAAGTCGCCTTCTGTTCGATCAGCAGCAGCTGCATACTCCGTAACAGGCAGAGGGATTCGGAGCTCTGTTTCAAACTGTAAACGAGTCAAGATGATGTAGTTCTTGGTTTGAAATTAAAAGATAAAATGAATGGAACTCCTTTCTATCTTGTATGGAACTCCAGGGTGAGAAACTGAGGTTTACATGAAGTGACATGATCTTGTAAATACTTTGCTTAGCCATGAACCTCTGTTGTATGAGAAGATAATTTATTTGTGTAGCATCTTATTTACATACGAGTTAACAAAAGATTCTACTCATTAAGTTTCTCATTTCAACTAGCTAACTCTTTTACTCATTTGGTTGAGAACAAGTTATCTCAGAATTAGTTATTTTAATTTCTAGGTTTGTTATCTTACCATATTGAGGGATAAAATCAACACTATAATCCAGAGATAACTAATTTCGAAATAAGTTATCTCACAATTTTATCTCAATTAAATATGAAATAAACTTCTCTTAAAATTAATTTCGATATTTATTATTAGTATCTCTTATCATACACACGAGACGATTGTAATGAGTGCAATTAATATAGAAGAAAGTAATCAATAGACTTGCTAAAATGATAAGTATTCTTAGAAGACATTATATAGTTTTAACTCATCCACTTCACTTGAAAAAAAATTAAAATTATTAGTATCTCTTATCCTTCACATGAGCGATTGTAATGAGTGCAACTAATATAGAGAAAGTAATCAATGGACTTGCTAAAATGATAGTAAAAATAAAGTAACTTAGAAGACATTGTATAATTTAACTCACCCACTTCACTTGAAAAAATAAAAAATAAAATTATAAAAATGTCAGAAGTGGGATTTGAACCCACGCCCTCTTACGAAGACCAGAACTTGAGTCTGGCGCCTTAGACCACTCGGCCATCCTGACTTGATGTTCTTTTAACTTCATTTTGTCAATATTTACTCTTAGGGATTGTTTGGTACAAACATTGATAGTGCAGAGATTAGTAATGCATGGAATAGTAATGCAGAGATTATTTTTTGTCAAGTGTTTGGTTCACTACTATCCACTTATTTTTGTGTTTAATTTATAATTTTACAGAAAAAATCTTTTAATTATATCCTTGTGTTATTATGAGTATTTATTTCATGTAATTGGGTCAAGGTAGATAACCACCGGACCGGATAATTTTTAAAGAATTATTATTCCATTTAGTTAAATCAAATACATATATATAAAATTGTTATTAATTTTAAGGTATGATGTACCACTAAGAAGATCAGTGATGGCACAATGTATTTCTAATTTTTTGTGGGTTAAGTATATCTTAAACTTAACATAGATTTAAGACTACTTAAATTGTTAATACCTAAAGCTTATTTTTATTTTTATTTTTAAAACATAGTTCAAGTGGGTAATTGACAAATTATCTTGAATATAAAAAAAATCAAGAAAAAAATATTAGTAAAATCATTAAATTACACCAAACGAATTTGGAGAATTAAAAAGAACATTTATAACCACTCTCATATAAATAAAAAGGAATTAAATTACAAAGAAATTTAAAAAAAGAATAAAGGGTTAGTTTAGTCATTTAGGGATCTTATCCAAGGTTTAACAAACCTTGGATTAGTTATCCCTCCATTTCCGAGGGATAAGATAATACTACATATGATGGATAAGCAATCCATGGATAAAATTAAATGAAGTAATCAAACAATTTGTTTGTTGGATTAAATTTTAATCCATGAATCATTCTACCTAATACCGCCTACCAAACAGGTCCTTAGAACTTTGAATTCGAATATACAAAACTAAAAGTTATCCCTCCGTTCTTATTTAGTTGCGTCATTAGGTTTCAAGCCGCTTAATAAACTAGGTAAGTTTATCATTTGGTGTTCTCTTAAGTTAACTTTTCTATAAATAAACATGAATTAATTTAGAGGAAGTAAGTTTCCTTTGAAGAATTCATAATTATTGGCATAAAATGGGAGAGAGTGATCTAATCAAAAAAAGTTTGTCGATTTATAATAGTTACTTTCGCTTCCCGAACTCATTTCAATGTATTCGAATATTGTTTAATTTTAACAATAATTATTTTTTATCTATTCAAATTTTATAAAAATTTGTGGTGTGTTGGATAAGTTTACCCTTTTTTGATAGGAAATATTTCTTCCGAACTCCACTATACATAATTTAAGCATATTAAACTTTAATATAAATATTGATAATAACGAAATAAATTTAAATATATTAAAATTTAATATAAATATTGATAATAACAAAATTAAAAAAAAAACAAACAGAAGTGGTTATAATAACTATTTTTAGTGCCAAGTGGTCTTTGCGTCTTGTAATTGCCGCCTGCTAAAAATGACCAATTTGCTATTGCGTGATTCTATAACGACTGCTCCAACAACTCTACATAGCATCAGCTAGGTTTATAGAATCCGATAATAACTGATTTGGATAAATTATATATGTATTAAATTATACGTAAATAAAATTATGTTTATAGTATAGGAATAAATTATTTATTTATATAATAATATGATATTTAATTTATTATTTAAAGTCGACATAATTTATATGTATATAAATTACGAAAGAATTTATATATTGTTTTATATAAAAATGATAGAATTTAAAATAAATCATGAATAGATTCCTTATAAAGTAATCCTTATATTGTTAATATTAGTACAACTTTAATTAGCTCTCAAGGTGTTTAATTCTACCAAATGTTCTTTTCTTGATTTTTTTATTTATAGATTATTCACGAGAAATAAATTTAAAATATAATATAAAAATTTAATAGAAATGTACGATTATTTTTAATAGATAAAGGTATTAACTTATTTTCTCTCTCTCCATTCAAAGAAACAACCTCATGTATATTAAAAGGATGATTAGTTGAATATTTTTTATTTTATATATATATAGATATATGATTAATAATTTTTTCTATTTCATTGTTACGAAAAAGGATTTGTTTTCTCTTTAAACTAAATTTGACAATTCTAGAACAATTTTTTAAAAAATAATTAAAAAAAACTTAACCCTGACTTAGAATTCCACATCAAAAACTAGTAGTAGTAGGTACCATATTTTTTTTAATAAAATTATTTTTTCACTAAAAATATGTTTAAAATTTTTCATTTGGATTTTGCTATATGGTTAGGTGAGATGATTCTTTTGACCCAAAACATAGCTTCTACCAACTCTTTTTAAGGGACTTTTTATGTTGTTGATGAAGGGTGTCAAAGTTAACAAACCTAATTTGGTTGTTGGATTCTTGAAATTCCACCCACCTAATTTATAATATTATTTAATATTTTTTATATTATTTTATTCTTTATTCTTTATTATTATTTATTGTTTTTGTTATCTTGCTAGTTTATTGACATTATTTATTTTGATTACCTTTTATTTTAAAGGGAACATATTTTAGGATCGACATCTATCTCCATTTATATCTAACAAGATTTCTGTATATTTTACCTATTCAAATTAGTGATATTTATTGTTACAGTACCTAATATTTCTCGAAGTTTCTTACTTGATTTTTTTTTCTTCCTTTTTTTTTTTGTTTCTATTTTGATAGTCATAATTCAATTATACAACATGCTACTATTGGACATCCTTAATACGAGAAAAAATAAAAAGAAAATAGAGGAGACCACAAATATTTTAATTTGTTGCAATGATTTATAAGTACTTGCTAAAGATCATTGTCCACAAATTTCTTTAAAAGAAGGGATAATGCCCAAGTACCTCCTCAACCTATGCTCGAAATCCCAGAGACACACTTATACTATACTGAGGTCCTATTACCCCCTGAACTTATTTTATTAATAATTTTTTACACCTTTTCGGCCTACGTGGCACTATCTTGTGCGCCCAATGATGATTGACTTTTTTTTTCAAACTAGTGCCACGTAGGCAATAAAGGGGTAGAAAATTACTTATAAAATAAGTTCAGGGGTAATAGGACCTTAGTATAGTATAAGTGTGTCTTTGGGATTTCGGGCATAGGTTGAGGAGTACTTGAGTATTTTCCCTTAAAAGAAAATACAGAATTAGAAAAATATATATATATTCCTTTCAAATGTCTCCTTCATTCTTGGTCATAGTATTATTTTCAAAAAATTGCTTTCATCTCATCACTCTCACTAAATGGCTTCTATCAACTTTTCAAGTTTCACAAGAAAAAGAATTCATTAAATTTGGAAGATGAACATTATGTCAATTGACTTGAAACAGCAAAGAACCAAAAATAAAACAAATGGTCCCAAATTTTTTTTAAAGGAATTCCCCTTTCACCTACATTAAACAATCACAAGCAATCATACAAGATTAGTTTAAAGATGAAAAAGTAATTAAATGAGCCACTTTTATATTGTTCAACAAGTAAATATATTTATTTTAAAGACATAATATATAAATATAATTCTTAATTTGGTGTCGGTTGACAATTATGATCTTTAACTTTGAATGTACACAAGTTGACACTTAAATTTATACAAAATTAAACAAGTAGACACCTGTGTCCTACATGACATGATACATATAGGATACAAAAATTCCATGTAGGGTGTCATGTAGGATGAATGTATTAATTTGTTTAATTTTATACAAGTTTAAGTGCTTATTTGCGCAAATTTAAAGTTAAAGGGGATAGTTATCAACTGATGTCAATTTAAGAATCATATTTATGTATTATGCCTATTTTATATTATAATTTGCATGAAATATAGTCAAACTAATTTGTATCTCTATTATATTATGTAAGACACATATTATATATTATATCATGTACGATACGTGTATTTATTTGATCAACTTTATATACACTCTTAATAAATAAATCTTTTTTCTTAGTTAGGTCTTATACGGATCAAGCTACGCATATTTTTATTATGTTAAATTAATCGAAGTTAAATGACATATTTATATACGTAGTACGAAGAGAAGTATCTCTTAGAGCCACAAGGAGCCAATACATCAAAAGTCATATAAAGAAAGGCCACTCTACATTTCATTTTCCTAATTTGTATCAACTCAACTTCTCACATTTCTCTCTCTGTGTAAAGCCATGGCTTCTTCTTCTTCTCTCACTCTCTCTCAAGCTATCCTTTCTCGTTCAGTTTCTCGCCATGGCTCTTCTTCTTCCCCTAACTCTCAGCTTTCCCCTTCTTCCATCTCTCTTCCGACTTTTTCCGGTCTCAAATCCACCACTGCTACCTCATTCCGCCGCCGTATTCTTCCCTCCACCGCCGCCGCCGGAAGACACTCGGCGATTCGCGCTTCAGCTGCTGTAGAGACTTTACAGAAAACTGATAATGCCCTTGTTGAGAAATCTGTAAATACGATCAGATTTTTGGCTATTGATGCTGTTGAAAAGGCGAATTCGGGTCATCCGGGTTTACCAATGGGATGTGCTCCTATGGGTCATATATTGTATGATGAGATCATGAGATATAACCCCAAAAACCCTTATTGGTTTAATCGTGATCGCTTTGTTCTTTCCGCCGGACATGGATGTATGCTTCAGTATGCTTTGCTTCACCTCGCTGGCTATGATGCTGTTAGGGTAAAAACTTTCACTTTTTTGCCTTTAAATTTGTGTATGCATGAGTGGATCTGTATATTTTCTGCTTTGTGTTTTATTGGTCTGAATTGGATCTATATATAACTTGCTACAACCAATACTTATACACTGTTAGCAGTCTTTGATACTAGAAAAATTCATGGAAGCACTATTACATATTTTTCACTAACCAATCAATGATTCACTTGAAATTAAGTGTGTAAACCATGGAAAATAGTTTCCTTTATACCAAAGACACATCTTTCTGGTATAGTCATTTCATTTGCAGAAAAATATTTCCTCCATACTGAGCACTGAAAACTGAAACATGATATTTGGTACACTTTGGATGATGATTTTTGTTTGTGTATTAGCTTAATGAGCTTATGTTTTTTGATGTGTCTTTGTAGTTACAATTTGCTTAGATTAGATTACATTTGAAGTTAATTTTCGTCATTATGCTTTTTAAACTGTGCTGATTATGTTTACTATTATATTTTGAGTAGGAAGAGGACTTGAAGAGCTTCCGCCAGTGGGGAAGCAAAACCCCTGGACACCCCGAGAACTTTGAGACACCTGGTGTTGAAGTCACTACTGGTTAGTGCACTTTTTATATGTCTGTGTACATTAATTAGATATCTATCTAGTGGTGTATTATGTGTATATGTGTAAGTGGATTTTCATTGAGAGCTGTATAACTGATTATGATCTTTATTTTTTTGTGGTTAGGGCCTCTGGGACAAGGGATTGCCAATGCCGTTGGCTTGGCCCTCTCAGAGAAGCACTTGGCTGCTCGTTTCAATAAACCGGGTGCTGAGATTGTAGACCACTACACGTGAGAGTCTCCTTCCTCTCTCCTCTCTTTTTTCCTTTTGAATGTGATAGACAATTGTAGGTAATGCAGCGTGTTTATTTGACTAATGGCATTGGTGGTCATGCAGATATTGTATTCTTGGTGATGGTTGTCAGATGGAGGGTATTTCACAAGAAGCTGCTTCTCTTGCTGGACACTGGGGGCTCGGAAAGCTGATTGCTTTCTATGATGACAACCACATCTCAATTGATGGTGACACAGAAATCGCCTTCACCGAGGATGTTGCTGCCCGTTATGAGGCTCTCGGTTGGCATGTAATCTGGGTGAAGAACGGTAACACTGGTTATGATGAGATTCGTGCTGCCATTAAGGAAGCAAAAGCAGTGACAGACAAACCCACTTTGATCAAGGTACTTTACCTGTTGCATCTTTATGTTGGGTACTGGGAGTTAATCCTGGAAAGTAGTATTATGGTTGAGTTATTGTATATACTTTGTTGCATCTTTTTGCCCTTGTTTCTTATTGATAAATTTACATTTCATTTTTGCAACCCACTTCCTTTATTTTTTGTTTTCTCAGTTAGGATGCATGATTAATTCATTATTTGTTATGTCAGTATAGATTCAGTTCATATCGTTTATCATTATGTTTACTGAACCTTATTCCTTTCAGGTGACTACAACCATTGGTTTTGGCTCGCCCAACAAGTCAAACAGTTACAGTGTCCACGGAAGCGCACTTGGAGCTAAGGAAGTAGAAGCCACAAGGCAGAACTTGGGATGGCCTTATGAGCCTTTCCATGTGCCTGAAGAAGTCAAGAGGTACTATTCCATTCCCGTATTTCAGATTCATTTGAATATTATTGGTAACTTACTAGCTATTGGTGCACTTGCTACTTCTTGCAGCCATTGGAGCCGTCATGTTCCCGAGGGTGCTGCTCTTGAAGCTGGATGGAATACCAAGTTTGCTGAATATGAGAAGAAGTACCCAGAGGAAGCTGCAGACCTTAAATCCATCATCACTGGTGAACTACCTGCTGACTGGGAGAAAGCTCTTCCTGTAAGTAGTCATTTTCATCGTTCTCTCTCCAATTAAAAAGCTGACTTCAACTGCTTTTAGTTTGCACTATCTTCATATTGATTGAGTTCTTAGTTTTTGGGTGTTTTTTTTTTGTATTTTTGCCTCCTAATATAGACGAGAGTTTGTTTCATTTGTACCCAACATTCTATAAGTCTAATCAACTATTTTGCATTACAATTCCTTGGTCATGCTTTTCTATTTTATCATTCTTCCTAAATACACATCTAGTTCTGAAACATGTAAATAAATCTATACTGATTAATTTTTTTGCTTATTTTCTCAATCTCAGACCTACACACCTGAAAGTCCAGCAGATGCCACCAGAAACCTGTCCCAACAAAACTTGAATGCTCTTGCCAAGGTTCTTCCTGGTTTCCTTGGTGGTAGTGCTGATCTTGCCTCATCAAACATGACCCTCATGAAAATGTTTGGTGACTTCCAAAAGAGCACCCCAGAGGAGCGTAATATTAGATTTGGTGTTCGTGAACATGGTATGGGAGCTATCTGTAATGGAATTGCTCTCCACAGCCCTGGCTTAATTCCCTACTGTGCTACTTTCTTTGTGTTTACTGACTACATGAGAGCAGCCATTAGAATTGCAGCTTTGGCTGAATCACGTGTTATCTATGTGATGACTCACGATTCAATTGGGCTTGGAGAAGATGGACCTACACATCAGCCCATTGAGCACTTGGCAAGTTTCCGTGCAATGCCCAATGTTCTGATGCTCCGTCCAGCAGATGGTAATGAAACGGCTGGTGCTTACAGGGTGGCAATTCTCAAGAATAAGACACCATCAATCCTGGCTCTTTCTCGGCAAAAGTTGCCCCAGCTTGCTGGAACTTCTATTGAAGGAACAGCAAAGGGTGGCTACACTATATCAGACAACTCTTCAGGCAACAAGCCTGATGTCATTTTGATTGGTACTGGCTCAGAGCTGGAAATTGCTGTCAAGGCTGCTGATGAACTCAGAAAGGAAGGAAAGGCGGTGAGAGTTGTCTCCTTTGTTTCTTGGGAGCTTTTCGATGAACAATCAGCTGAGTACAAGGAAAGTGTCCTTCCAGCTGCTGTTACCGCTAGAGTTAGCATTGAAGCTGGAACCACATTTGGGTGGGAGAAGATCGTTGGATCCAAGGGGAAGGCCATTGGAATTGACAGATTCGGTGCCAGTGCCCCAGCTGGAAAAATATACAAGGAGTTTGGAATTACAGCAGAGGCTGTTATAGCTGCAGCTAAACAAGTTTCTTAGACTCTTATGTGTCTACCAAAGCTGTTTTCGTTTTGGTTCTGAGGTTGGAGATAATGGTGGAAACCGATACCAAGTAGCCTCTGCAGTTCTGATATTTTCAATAAAGACAATCACTTCATCATTTTCTTCAGTTTGAGCAGCGGGGCGACCAGAATGACCCCAAGATGAGGATAGAAATAGGCTTTTATGGATGCTCCTGACCCATGTACACTTAAACATATCTTTGAGTTTTGTAACTTCTGTTTGATTGAGTGATAATGAGGTCCAATTCTCAATTGGAATTTCAGGTCTTCTGATTAAAAAAGGTGCTTCCTTTGTCTTTACTATAGTTATCACTTTGTGGTTATCTGTTACTAAATAATCTTTTGGCAACATTCATGACAAAAGTATTGCCTTAATGGTACTGATGAAAGTACATGTGTTCTACCATTAAACTAATTTGTTTCTACAAATTTTTCTGCTTAATTTTAAATGACTGAGGAGAAGTTATCCTTTAGTGATATCTTAACCTCTCTTATATCAATCACTGATATGCTAATGAGGGACTGGATAATTGTATTTCTCTTTTATTAGCTTCTGGATCTAAGCCATGGAAGATAAATATGGAAATCTAATTTTATGAAGCTAACATTTCTAAGCAACTCATGTTCAGTTTTAAGCTCGGAGGATTATATTAAAGAGTAGTATATTACGATCTAGGTTCAATTTTACTTTTTATATGAATCAAAGTTCAATCAATAAATATTGTATTTTTTAGTATAAACATGTGGTAGTATATCATACTTTGTTTATGAACTTTTGCTCATTTGGCAAGCTCGTAAATTTTGTGGTATCTTCATGTTTAAGAGAAACAAATACAGCATGAGAAATACATATGGCATATCTAAACTAAAACTTCTACTTCATACTAATGTAAACTCATATTATGATTTCATGTCGCATGTCCAAACAAGCTCTGGTATATCACTATCACATTAAATGAATTCAAATTAGTCGAGAAATCGAGTTTCTTGTAAAAAAGTTATGTGGCCCTACCAAAGACAAAAGGGTTGAATGATGGGTGATTTGTCTCCATCCAAAGTTATGTGAAAGTAATAGGTTCTTTGTTAGGTCAACTTTTGTCCAACCAGGTTGTTGAATATGGTCCCACTTTATTTTTAGAATAATGTTTTGGAGCTTTAGCATATTCTCCATTTTTAATTGTTTTGTTACATAAAAATAATGTTTGGATGACTAAAGTTGGTACAATTAATAGTGATTTTCTCTACCTACTTTAATCATCCACATCTCACCAACCCACTGAACACCTTTACTAGTTTTATTCTTTTTATTTTATCTTATCAGAAAACATGAAATTTAAGAATTGTTTTCTGAAATTCTATAATTTATCAATATATTTATGTGAGTATACTTTTTTGTAAACCATAATTTTCTATTAAATTAGTTTATTATGGGAAGAAGCTTAGTCCTTCATAAGTGCAAATTTTAATGGTTCAAACCTCATGCCATTAGTGAATTTATTTATATTAAGATTTTAATATTTATCTGATTTGAACGGGTCTTAATTATTAAAATCTTGAATAAGCTTTTGAAAATGTATTTTTGTATGGATAATTTTTACCATCAGTCCACAATTACCGTTGCCGCCATTACGATTATCATCACCAGCATTGTCAACTATTCAACTATCATTATCGTCATAAATCACTAGTTATCTCTGCATTACCATCATCATATTGACAATAATCATAACTGGCAACTATTACTGTTGATCGCTACCACCTATCACCTATATCATTATAATTATATTAACTATCACCACAACAACCACCAACTCCATTTTCATCAATGCGACCAATTCCTACTATCGGCTGCCTCCACAATCACAATTAGCACTGGTGTCAACCACCACACGTTATATAACTATCATCAACCAGCTTCATCATCACAATCATTATTACGCTAATCACTATAACACCTATCACCTCCACCATCCCAACTATCATTGCCACCATCACTATAAACTATCTTCCACCGTCACTAGCAAAGATACACATTTCACTGTTTTTAACAAATAATAAAAAGTATTATTATATTTAAATTCATATCTTTTTAATATTTAATTACTCTTATATTTGAATCGTATACTTGTTATGTTTACGAATAAATAAGTTATGCGCATTCAAATGTTAAAAAAAAAAACAATTTTGATTATTTAATGTTCAAATATAAAGACGATATCTTAATTATTTATATATACATTAAATCTAATTAATTAAATCTTAATAAAAACAAATGCGAGCTAGTAGGTGATCTGGTGGTGTCCAACAAATTTCAAACTCTAGATTGTCATAAAATTACAATTAATCCAATATCATTTGTGATTATTAGTCTAGAAAAAATGAAAATATTTTGTGAGTAATAAAACTTAATATATGGTATGGACAGCAGAGTGATCTCAATATTTGTTAAAGGTAGAAAGTTGTACATCTTAAAAAGTAAAATCAATTATTAAGTGAATTGAGATCGGTAATAATATGTCGTAAAGGCTTAAAAATTCGAGATATCCAAGCTAATTAATTCAAACCAAACATAAAAAAACAATTCAATCTCAAATTTATTATAATTTAATTTGAATTATCGCTTATTTATTTGAAAATCAAAATTTTCATATCCAATTCTGAACACGGGAAATCCACCCCTAAATAGAAGTACAAACAACACTTCTTTTTAACCCTTCAGGGTGGTCCACTGATTTGAGCTTGGGACTTTCATGTTGGAGGTCTCAAGTTCGAAACCCTTGCAAGGGGTTTGCTTTATGGGTCGAGCTCGTCGCACCAGATCGCACCAGTCTGGTGCGATCTGGTGCGATTATCACTCTTATGTGATTTGAGAGCTATTGCATAAAAATGGGGGGTTTTCATTGCCATAAAAAAAAATAGAAGTACAAACAAGACAAATATGTAAATTGTAATAGAACCAATTGTTGATCTTCAACCACTTATATCCCTTTAGAACAGACAACAGAACACAAACCCCATTACTTTTCAGTATACTTATCACCTTCCACCTTAAAAAACATTTCTGTGATAAAAAAGTTGTTATCTTTTGCAAAAGACTCAAACTTTAGCTCTCAATACCAAAGACAGACACACAGGAAGAGCCTAAAAAATGGCACAGATTAGCAAAATGACACAGGGGATACAAACCCTTTATCCCAATTCCAAGATTCATAAACCCCAAGTTCCCACATTTCTCCCTTCACTTTCTTTTGGATCTAAAAACCTGAAAAAATCAGCAAAATGTTTGTGGGTTTTGAATAAAGATTCAGTTTTGACAACAAGGTCTTGCTCTTCTTCTTTTAGGATTTCAGCATCAGTGGCTACAACCCAGAAACCTTCTGAGATTGTGCTGCAACCCATCAAAGAAATATCAGGCACTGTCAAATTGCCTGGCTCTAAATCCCTATCCAATCGTATCCTCCTTCTGGCTGCTCTATCTGAAGTAAGTAGCCAATTATTAGTACATTTAACACTTTGTTTGGATGGTTGTTACGTATTGTTTCATAATGTGTCGTATTGTATTGTATTACGTTCTCCATTATTACATAATGTGTCAGTAATTTGAATAACAAACCTACTAAAAAAAAAGTAAGCTACAAGTTAGAGCTAATATGAAAGGTAGGATACAATATGATTATAAAATAATAAATAAAGACAAAATGAAAAGAAAATATTAAGGTAACAGGATCACACCAAATTGGTCGTTACATAAAATGAGACTTCTCATTGTTACCTAAAGATAGATTTTAACGATACGATACAATAAAGTTTAAAAGAACAATCAATACAAACTAACAACACAATACAATGGGTAAAATACATCCAAACAAGGTGTTAGTGGTTGTTTGGTTTTTAAGGTGAGCATTGATGATATTGGTAATGTTGTTGTCCTGTGACATGTTTGAACTATGGAAACATCCTATGTAGGTAAGACTGTCTACAATAGACGCTTGTGGTCCTGTCCTTTCTTAGACCCCCTATTTAGTAGGAGCTTAGTGCACCACGCCGCTCCTTTTAGTAATTGTTTGGGTTACATGTTTGTTATGGTGGGATTAATTTATGCAAATGATTAACAATAAGAGGTTGTTTTGTAGTGATGAATAATGAAGAGATTGTAATACACGGATTAATTACTCTAAAAGGGATTTTTTTGTCTTTACTTAGTTTTGTCTTTGCATTGCTAATACAAGCATTTTTGTTCCATGTTTTATCCTGCATAACGTAATGGGGTATACTTTAATACTACCAACCAAATGTTGCATAAGTTAAGGGATAAAACAAACACTATACTATCATATGCAGAATTTTATAATGGGATTTATAATTCTTCTAACATGTTAGCTGTAGATAGTGTATTTGTTGGTTATGTATTCAGTGCTATACATGGTTCCTTTATATCCAAACGACCCCGATATGTTGCATAATGCATGTATATTTCTTATGGTTACACTTCTCATTCTTTTACATTTTGACAAAAGGTGATGTCACATTAAAATGTATGTAAAGAATCTTTTACTTTATTATGTTTGCTGTATATATTAACAATCTTTTGTGGCCATTAAATGTGACTTGCATTTGAATTTCAGGGAACAACTGTGGTTGACAATTTGCTAAGTAGTGATGATATTCATTACATGCTTGGTGCCTTGAAAACACTTGGACTGCAAGTAGAAGATGACAGTGGAAACCAACGAGCTGTTGTTGAAGGTTGTGGTGGTTTGTTCCCTGCTGCTAAAGAGTCCAAGGAAGAGATTCAACTTTTCCTTGGAAATGCAGGAACTGCAATGCGGCCACTAACAGCAGCAGTTGCTGTAGCTGGCGGAAATTCAAGGTCTAATAGCATCCCGTCTTAATTCCATTTCTCTTTTAAGTGGAAGTCAAAGCTATTGGAATGTAATTAGCCTAACTAGAGCGAAATGATTAGGGATTATTCAATAAGCTGACCTGACTAGCTCGGTTTTGAAGCATAATTGATTGATTGCTGTTAAAGATATTCTGATATTCTTCAATTATTGCTTTTTTGGTATTTCTGACTAAAATTTTCTCTACATAGATAACTAAATCTGATTTCCTGGAAGGTATTGTCAGCGACGTGAGGTTTTCAGAGCATGAATAATTAGATATCTACTAGATCTTGAAAAGTTTGTGTGATGCATACAATGGTACAGACATTGTCTTAACATCTTTTCCAATGCTTATTTATGGGCGGGCATTTTTATTGATTAAAACAATGTTACCATGTTACTAACTTTAATAGGTCATTCTCTTGTTACAGGTATGTACTTGATGGAGTTCCTCGAATGAGAGAGAGACCAATTAGTGATTTGGTTGATGGTCTTAAGCAGCTTGGTGCAGAGGTTGATTGTTTCCTTGGTACGAAATGTCCTCCTGTTCGAATTGTCAGCAAGGGAGGTCTCCCAGGAGGGAAGGTGAGGATTACAAATTCTATTCTGCCGTATTTATTATTGAAATAAATAATGTCTTAAAACTTTAATATGAACAAGTAACTAGGTTGCAGAAGCGGAGAAGACTTTGCTTATAATGTTAAAGCTAAGATTGGAAGAAAGCATAGTCTAACCTTCTTCGAGAATACATTTGAGTACATATCCTTGCTTATAGCCTATTGGATCAAGCTTCTGAAATCAACTTAATTTCTCAAGTGTTTTTCAAAAAAGTACTTTTGGTGAAAAGCAGTTTGTGTTAGGCCAATAAATTTAAAACACTTTTGAGCAGCAATTAGTGGTTGGCCAAGTTTTTTAATTTCTCGAAAGCAATTTTGGGGATAAACTACTAGTTTTAGCTTCTGAAAAACTGTTTCTGCTACTTCCTGAAAGGACTTATTTTCTTCCAAAAGCTTGGCCAAACACCTCATTTTTTTTTAAATAAGCACTTTTTGGGAGAAAAGAAAAACACTTTTTGCCTCCCAAAAGCTTGGTCAAACAGGCTAGGAATCCAAAATGTGCTTCTCATAATTTTGAATACTGTAAATTTCCAGTGCGTTAGGCTTTTTTCCTATATGGTTTAATGTAAGCATTCCTATAGGTTACTATTCCAAATTCAAAATGTTTGTAGACAGAGATCATTTCCAACTTAGGTTCCAATTGAAAATAAGCTTGGAGGCGAGTCTACATATGAGAATAGAGAGAAGGCGCCAGAGCTCATTTTCCTTGTTGTATGTTTTGGTGCAACTACTGGAGACGTAAGTCTTGCAACAAATGGTCGACTCTTCATCTAAGGAAAACTACAGTTTGCCTGGTTTTTATCATGGCTGCATCCTTATAAATGAGTCATCTTAATGCAGGAAGAATCAGTAGTATAGCCAAGGAAAACCAGTAGAGGTCTGTTATTAAAGCAAAGAAATCTTATGTTCTATGATTGAACTCAAAAGCCAAACTCTTAATTCCTTAACAGTAGTAAGTTGAATGATTACAAAACTGTATGACGCTCAAAGAAATGTGGCTAGCTGCTTCTATTAGATCCACTGTTCTTGTGAATCAAGAGCTTTTTTGAGGACAAAATGTAATTCTCTTACATTTCGTAATAGTTGTTGCGCCTTATCTTATTTTTAGTTGTTGGAATATTTTGTCCACTTTTATTGATGAACTTATTTCCGTCACTCTTCTTTAGTATTTCAACTATGACTCTGATCTATAAAAAGGTACTATCGAGACACATTTTATATTAAAAAGGCTTCAAATGCTTTGAAAGTCACCTCTATCTCCACTATATACAACTTCATATAAAATAGTGAAATTTCAACCTTTAGAATAAAAGTCATGGTGTAACAAAAGAAGAACACCTAAATTGGACAGAGTGTCAAACATATCCTAAACCAATGATGATTCAAACAATAAAACTTGCCTAAGGAAGAAGCTAAGCAATACCCTAATCCTTAAGGACTACTGTGGGTAGGACTAGCAATATTACTTAATGAATAGTGTATTGCTATTACAGTGTTCTGGAACTGTCTCTTTTGCCTGCCTTTCCCTGCATCACATCTTTAGGTTTCAGTCTTCTTAAGAAGTCCTAAAACAAAGGGATATTTACCAATTGTTGAGTTACTTATTTTGCCAAAGTTTCTGGTTTCTCCTATTCAGCTTTTCCTTAGGGACTTGCTGCAGCTACAGAAGAGAGAAATATTGATTTTGCTTCAAACATGTCCATGAATCTTGATTCTTATGTCATCCTTGGTTCACTAGTTAGCTTATTTTAAGAAGAATTTAATTTTCTTTATTTTGTGAATGTGCCGATGAATCCTATATTGGAAACCACCTCTCTACCCCACAAAAGTAGGGGTAAGGTCTGCGTACACCACACTTGTAGGATCACATTTGGGTATGTTGTTGTTGTTGTTGTTGTATCCGATGAATACTGATTCGTATGTTATCTGTGGTTCAATATTCACTAGTCAGTTTCTTTCTTTTTTGTTTCCTTGGCATAGAATACCATTATAATACAGAAAGTTGTGTCTTTCTATTCTTTCTTGACTATCTTTTAGGTGAAGCTGTCTGGATCCATTAGCAGCCAATACTTGACTGCTCTGCTTATGTCTGCTCCACTGGCTTTAGGAGATGTGGAGATTGAAATCATTGACAAACTAATATCTGTACCTTATGTCGAAATGACTTTGAAGTTGATGGAGCGATTTGGTATATCTGTGGAGCACAATAGTAGCTGGGACAGGTTCTTTGTCCGAGGAGGTCAGAAATACAAGTAAGTCTGTTTCTGGTCATTCTAATGGCTTGTAAAGTTTATCTCCAAAAACAGCTGGTGTAAAGATTGATGAAATATTAGGTCTCCTGGAAAAGCTTATGTGGAAGGTGATGCTTCAAGTGCTAGTTACTTCTTGGCTGGTGCAGCTGTCACAGGTGGAACCATCACTGTTGAAGGTTGTGGGACAAACAGTTTACAGGTATTTCTCAGGCCATTTTGAGCCAGGGGAGGGGGTTTGCATGCTGAATTTCTCTGTTATCTTTCCACGTTGACTCTGTGGTAGCATCCTAATGTATACTCACATGTTGTCCGTCAACAAGTTTGGATTTAGTTAGGCCTTAATGTTATGTGGATGAGGCACTCTTTACATTAGCACCCAAGTAGAGGACTGCAGTGAGATGACTTTCAATGTTATAGTTAAAATATCTTGATTGTGTCTTTATGTTTGTCTTCATGAAGGGGGATGTCAAATTTGCTGAGGTTCTTGAGAAAATGGGAGCAGAAGTTACATGGACAGAGAATAGCGTCACAGTCAAAGGACCTCCAAGGAATTCTTCTGGAAGGAAGCATTTGCATGCCATTGATGTGAACATGAATAAAATGCCTGATGTCGCCATGACACTTGCTGTAGTTGCACTTTTTGCTGACGGTCCCACTGCTATAAGAGACGGTATGGCTAGCTTTGCTTTCTAACAATCAGATCGAATTTGAAGTTCTCTTTTTAATTTGTTCATATTTAATTAGCTGAGTGAGACCAGATGCACTATGCTGCAATATCCAAAGTTGTACAACAAGTTTCTTGCATAATAAGTACAAAATATAAGCTGAAAATATTCACTAAGTTTCAGGCCGTGTGCCTCTGGCCCTTGGGAGTTAATCAGTTATAGAAAAGAATACACTGGAAATAAAACATAACTAGTTTATAGCAAAGTGGTTTTAGAAATATGTATCTTCTGAGGCTAGGTTAGGAATTGCAAGGAGAAAGAAGTGAACTCATCCATCTTTAGTATGTTTTTTTGTAATTAGTCTATCAAATTAGGATGGGCTCACCCTCTTTGTGGGTTTAATATGGAAACCTCAGACATAAGTTCAATATAAATTTGATTGCACATGCATCATGGTATAGCTTTGGCCTCTAGAAATTGTGTTTTTTTTTTGTGTGTGTGATGGTGAAACTTAAGAAACCGCCACAAATGGAGAAGTTTCTGTTGTTTTTTCTCCAAGTGTGTAATTTAAATAAGGCTCGACATATATATGTCGCTGAAGTCTGACGATATACACATTGCAAATAGGTATGTGCATTATTCTTCTGTTAACATGTACATGATCCTAAACAAGTATAAATATTCACATCTATGAAGAGCTTAAGCAGATAAAGATCTGTATTAGTTTTGCTGACTAAGTTTATAATGCAATGGCTTAAATATATTAACCTTAAGCAGCGGTTTTATTTGAGCAGACCATAATGTTCTCAGGGAACTTCTTTTCTCTTTTTCCTGGTCTTCCACCTTTCTTTATTGTGCACTCTCCTCTCTTATCAGTTGCTAGTTGGAGAGTCAAGGAAACTGAGCGCATGATCGCCATATGCACAGAACTTAGGAAGGTAAACTTGTAGAAATCATCCTCGTAGTTCCTTCCATTTTCGTTCTTTCTTTCCCCCCTACTCTTACCTTTTTGCATGAAAATTGCAGTTGGGAGCAACTGTTGAAGAAGGACCTGACTACTGCATAATCACCCCACCGGAGAAATTAAATGTAACCGAAATTGATACATATGACGATCACAGGATGGCCATGGCCTTTTCTCTTGCTGCTTGTGCAGATGTTCCAGTCACCATCAATGACCCTGGCTGTACGCGGAAAACCTTCCCAAACTACTTTGATGTCCTTCAGCAGTACTCCAAGCATTGAAGCCACTTCAATATGTAGTAGAGTGTAAGTAAAAACATGTGAAAGAATTTAGTTCTTGTACAACAAGACAGGCTATTGCTGGTATCTGAACAACACAATGACTTTGACTTGTTTAATTATGTGCCATGTGATGATGTTCAGTGTATTTGTTAAAGTTGAGCTGTTTTTTTTTTTTTGAAGGAATGTCTACTGTAACAGAGTTGATAATTTTCCTTGTATCAGCAAATGTAAGGAGTTTTAGTTCTATCATCTAATTATATTGATTGAATTTTGTGAATTATCTGGTTAAGAACTGGTTTATTTATTATGACAGTATACCGAGTATAAAAGGTTAGTAGGTTACAGTGTGTTGTCTTATCGTCCGTTCGTATTTGTAGTTTCTTGTTCATTGCTTAAAAAGTAGGATCTTTTGCCTTGCTTACAAGTTTGTTTCTTTTTTAATACCAAAAACTAAAATGTGACTCTCACATGACTCTGTCTCCTTAAAGGGCTTTAGTATTAACTCAACACCACAAACTTCAAGTTTCTTGCCTAAATAGAGAACAAAGGCATGTTGAGATATATCTAACTTCTGTCTATTTTTATTTATTCAATATAAAATTTCAAGAGATAATTTGTTATTTTATACTAATTTCATTCTTATTATACAAAGACTAAGCTAAAATTTAATGTTTTGGGGTTCTAAAATAGTGAATAGAGTAAAACCTTTTTTGGTTACAACATATTAATTAAGTAAAAAAAGATACAGACAATGATTATACATCGTTATATTTGATATTTTAGTATGAATATAAGGTTTACGCAAAATCTACTAGGTTTGTCCGAATCCCGTGTAATACAATAGCTCCGTCCCTATTATTATTACATACTAGAAATTTCTAATTTATCTTTTCAATGAGTGAGACGACTTATAATAATTATATTGATATAACAAAATTGTCACGTTATTCATTATGTATCAGGTTAAATATAAATAAATAATGATGGATGATATGATAATGCAATGAAATAACATAAGAAAGTATAGTAATGAATCGAAATGTGATTAAGAATATTAATAAATATAGCTTGATTATCATAGACCTTGTAGCCTTTAATTAAAAAAATTCTACATTATCAAAATGGTAAAAAAAATTATCAAAAATTTCAAAAGGGCATATAACGGTAAAATCGCTCACGATGTAGCGACTTTGGCCTTCTGAAAAAGCAAATCGCTCCTATAGCAGCGATTTTTTAAATTTGCTTTTTAAAAATAAAAAATAAATAAACAAATCGCTCCAAATGGAGCGATTTTCAAAAAAAAAAATTATAAGTCGCTGCAGAAGCAGCGACTTCCGTTAAAAATTTTATTTTTATTTTTATTTTTTGCTTTATTTAAAAAAAATTGAATAAATTTTTATTTTTATTTTCTAAAATCATTGGCAGCAATTTTTAGTTAATTTTTTTTAAAAAAAATCAAATCGCTGTAAAGGCAGCGATTTACGCTTAATTTATATTTATTTTTTAAAAAAAAATTAATTAAATCGCTGCAAAAAAATTAGCCGATTAAATTAAGTTTTCAAAAAAAAATAAAAATTTAAGTGTAATGCAAAAAAAAAAAGAAGTTTAATGTAAGTAGCTGCAAAAGACTTATTAAAAAAATTATATTTTTTTAATTTTGAAAATCGCTCCATTTGGAGCGACTTGTTTAAATTATTTTTTTTTAAAAAAAAAGGAAATTTAAGAAATCGCTACTACAGCAGCAATTTTGCTCATCGCTCAGGTAAAAAAAAATTGATATACCCTTTTAAAATTTTAACAATTTTTTTACCCTTTTGACTCTGGACTCACATTATCAACCTCACAATGAATATCACTATGGTATTAAACAAGTATCAAGTCAATACAGTATTAAATTATATAAAATTATAAGCTAAGATACATTTGAACTATTTCTTATAATTTAGAGGTAAATATTTATGTATCTTTTTCCTTAAAAGCTTATAGCTATGATTCGACGTACAACTAAATCTCATAAATGGAAAGAGGAAAACCATAGTGTTAACATATTTGGAGCACAAATTTTGGAACATTTTTCTATCAAGGCACTTATATTTTCTCAACCCTTCGTGTATTATTAGAATACAAATTATTTTGAGTTAAATAAAGAATAAGTGAATATCATGATTTGTACTTTGTTTGATTTATTTGAACTTTACAAGACATAATCTTGTATAGAAATGGAATTATGAGAAAAAGAAAGCATTTTTAAAGATATATATTTGCCATAAGTTCATACTATATAGTAATATTCTAGTATTTGAGATTTGCCATATATAAATATGGGAGTTAATACCTCAAATGGTCACTCAACTTTGCACTATTCTCTCAGAAAGTCACTCAACTTTCAATTTTCCCTCAAAAGTCACTCAACTATGCACTCTTTTCTCAGAAAGTCACTCAACTTTCAATTTTCTCTCAAAAGTCACTCAACTATCCACTCTTTCCTCAGAAAGTCACTCAACTATCCATTCTTTCCTCAGAAAGTCACTCAATCTATTAAATTATTTTTAATTGAAATTTATTGATATTAATTATTTATATAACAAACCAAAAATTTTAAAAAATAAATTAAATCATTTAGTGATCCACCCACCTAACCCGACCCATAAAAAATATGATATGACCCATTTTATTTTATCTTTAATCCTAAATTAACCCTCTCTTTAACCTTGAATTAGGATTAGATTAATTTAGGATTAAAGATAAAATAAAATGGGTCATATCATATTTTTTAATGGGTCGGGTTAGGTGGGTGGATCACTAAATGATTTAATTTATTTTTTAAAATTTTTGGTTTGTATATAAATAATTAATATCAATAAATTAATCCCTCTCTTTAACCTTGAATTCGGAATAGATTAATTTAGGATTAAAGATAAAATAAAATTGATCATATCATATTTTTTAATGGGTCGGGTTAGGTGGGTGGATCACTAAATGATTTAATTTATCTTTTAAAATTTTTGGTTTGTTATATAAATAATTAATATCAATAAATTTTAATTAAAAATAATTTAATAGATTGAGTGACTTTCTGAGGAAAGAATGGATAGTTGAGTGACTTTCTGAGGAAAGAGTGGATAGTTGAGTGACTTTTGAGGGAAAATTGAAAGTTGAGTGACTTTATGAGAGAAGAGTGCATAGTTGAGTGACTTTTGAGGGAAAATTGAAAGTTGAGTGACTTTCTGAGAAAATAGTACAAAGTTGAGTGACCATCTGAGGTATTAACTCATAAATATGGTAATCAAGCTACTTTCCATTTCCTTTTTAATTCAATAAAGATACGTACTAAAAAACAAAACAAAATGGAAGTTTTATGTTCATAATGCTCGGGAATGTAGGGATGTTAAAAGAATATGAAAATCGATCGAATTAATTATATCGAATCGATTTGTATTATATTTTCAATAAAATTTTGGATTTTTATGTAAGAGATTTTGACAACCAGAGGAATCAGGAGAAAGAGATGGGTTGGATACTAGAATCTGTCCAAATATCTCGACTTTTTTAGCAGGGCTTCGATCTGTATCTAGCCAACTTCGCGCTAAGGCGTAACGACTTTCGCGCAGCTGCTACGCTCTCGCTTCTTGTCTTATCTTATACTAAGAAACTAATCTAAATAAAAGTTGGTTTTAATTATGAAATGAAAACATCGTCACTTTTACGTCGTTGATTAGGATATGATCAACTAGTAAAGCATAGTCAATAAAAGGAGTTATATTCCTCAGATATACGCTTTTTGATGCCAACCATACAATATTAATATAATAGTGTGACATTGCAAATAGCATAGATCTCACCACTGGTAGAGACGGGGAAGATCTATACGGTTGATCTTTCGATGTCAATATTCTACTCCAGATAATCATAGTCTCTAGATAGCCTAGCCAATGTTTCAGTTGTAATAGAATAGCCTTGTCTTTTCTTTTTAGGAGATACAATGATCTATAAAAGATATTTTTGATCATTCTTCTGTCTAAAAAAAAGTATATTGTTCAAAGAAGGTGACTTGTAATCCTCTTTTCGAATAGCATCTGTATTGTGAATGATTCAATCTGTGCGCATATAAACCATATAATTCCATCTTTTAATTTTTTTGATTCTTCAATCTTACAAATAAAATAAATATTTATTTTTGCTATAATATATAAGTAAAAGTAGATGGAGTGAACTTGAAAAAATTGAAATTAGTGAGGAATGTGGATATTCAAACTTATCAAATCCCTATAAATCTTTCTCACCAACCAATAAGGTGTTAATTAGGAGCCCCTCATAATTAGTCCCTAAATTTCGTCCATTTCATCTCCAACAAACCATCCTTATTTCACTAAAAACCTTAATCCCCAATTTAAACAAAATCAATAAACTCCCCCATATTTATCTAAATAAACACCTCTAAACTAATTACATTTTCCCAAAATTTCAAGAAACTTCTCCTCATATTTAAACTAACCAAATCTCTATGTTAAATAAAGACCTCAAAAATTAATCCTTTAATTTTCCAAAATAAGTAAACAATTTAGGTAAATCAAAGGCCTCAAAATTAATCCTTTATTTTTTTTCAAAATCAAGAAACTCCATACATATTTAAATGCCTCACATTTAAGGTTTCATTTTTTTTAATCCTCCACCAAACAAATACAATAATCTCCCTCCTCCCATCTCCCCCAACTCTTTCTCCTCCAAGAACCTCAATAATGGTAAAAAAAAATAAAAAAATTAATCTTTCAATTACAAACATCTCTAATCAAAGTTTAAACTTATCCATTTTTCATTAATTTTACATTTTTTTCCTTTTGACTTTGTTCTTGGATCTTGATCTCCCCCTACCCACCTAATAGTCCACTCCAAATCTTTCATTATTCCATTTTTAAATTCTTCAAACCTCATTCTTCTCCCTCCCTAATTAGTCCACCCCCTTCTTAATCTCTTCCTCTAATCACCCATTTTCTTCATAAAAATCCAATCTTTACTTCATTTCAAGAAACCCCACAAAGTAATCTTGAACAATAACCAATCCCTTCAAGAAATCAATAAGATTCTTATTCTTATAGAAAAAGTGCTAAAATTCCCCATACCCCTTTTTCTTGTTTCCCTTATCCCCATTTACATTATCAAGAATCAATCTTTCTTTCATTGGGGGCAAAAATATAGAGAGAAAAAGGATAATTTCTCAAACCCTAATCTTGATTTTTGTTTTTAATCAAGAAAAACCAGTGGAAAAAGATTTGGAGAGTTTCTTGATTTGGGTATTGTTTAATTTTTCAAGATTTGTTTAGAATAATGTCCCAAATGAAGCACATTGATAATACTCCATCAACCCCAGGAAAATTCAAGATTGAGAAATCACCTTATCATAGGCTTAGGCTACAATTTTCTTTAGCCAAGATCATTTTTTGGTCACTTGTTTTTGTGGGGTTAATCTTTGTATTCTTTTACAGATCACCATCATCTTCCTCTCATGTTTCTTCAGATCTCTTCAGGAGATCTCTTAGAACAAGCTCTTATGGTGGTCCAGCTTGGGAGAAAAAGATTAAGGCTTCAACAAAACCAAGGTCAAGTAATGGTATTTGTGTGTTGGTAACTGGTGCAGCTGGTTTTGTAGGAACACATGTATCAGCTGCTTTAAAACGCCGCGGTGATGGCGTGTTGGGGTTGGATAATTTCAATGATTATTATGATCCCTCGCTCAAAAGAGCAAGGCAAGAGCTATTAGAGCGCTCTGGGGTGTACATTGTTGAGGCTGACATCAATGATGCCACCCTCTTGAAGAAACTTTTTGAAATTGTTGCATTTACTCATGTTATGCATTTGGCTGCACAAGCCGGTGTGCGATATGCTATGGAAAATCCTAGCTCATATGTGCATAGTAATATTGCTGGACTTGTTAATATGCTTGAGGTTTGCAAAAGTGTTAATCCTCAACCTTCTATTGTGTGGGCGTCGTCTAGTTCTGTATATGGATTGAATACTAAGGTACCCTTTTCAGAGTGGGATAGGACAGACCAGCCTGCTAGTTTATATGCTGCTACTAAGAAGGCTGGTGAGGAGATTGCTCATACCTATAATCATATATATGGGCTTTCGATAACTGGATTGAGGTTTTTCACAGTTTATGGACCGTGGGGGCGGCCAGATATGGCGTATTTCTTTTTCACTAGGGATATTTTGAAGGGAAAGTCAATTCCAATCTTTGAGGCAGCTAATCATGGCACAGTCGCAAGGGATTTTACCTACATTGATGACATAGTTAAGGGTTGTTTGGGGGCATTGGACACGGCTAAGAAGAGCACCGGAAGTGGTGGGAAGAAGAAAGGTCCTGCTCAATTGAGGGTGTTCAATTTGGGCAACACTTCACCTGTCCCGGTATCTGATCTTGTCAGCATTTTGGAGAAGTTGTTAAAGGTAAAGGCTAAGAGATTGATTATGAAGTTACCAAGGAATGGAGACGTGCAGTTTACTCATGCAAATATTAGCTTGGCTCAGAAGGAGTTTGGGTATAAGCCTACCACAGATCTACAGACAGGATTGAAGAAATTTGTTCGATGGTACCTTAGCTACTATGGTAATGGAAAGAAAAGCGCGCAGTGATACATTTCGACTCAATCGAGTGGTAGGACAATTAATTCTTTTCACTTTGATTCTTATGATTATTTTCATGTATCTCCAGCTTGTTGCCCCCTTCTGTTTTTTTTTTCCTTCCATATCTTAATGATACCATATATAAGGGGCACATCCAATCCCACGACGAAGAATTTGTGGTGGATGAACGGTGTTTGCTGGGCAAGTTGATATGTATCAGATGCAAACTGAAGCCATCTTTTTTTTTTTTTTTTTTCCACTTTTGAAGTGTAATTGTTGTAGTTTTATAATTGTAGAATTCATGACAGATAGAGCTGCTGCTGATTGATGGATACTGATCATGTATCATCTTTATCAGATTCTAATAAACATAGCAGGATAGTTCTATATTTGGTTCACTCTGTATATCTTTTTAAATTGAATATTTCCTTGTTAATCAAGATGACATTGTGCTCTAGGTTGATGATTTTGGTTAATCCTGTTATGTGTTTTTATGTTGCCGCAACTTTCTGATATTTCTTCTCTGTGATCATTCCTCGTACACAGTTGCTGAAGTTAGATCCTTCTAATTCGAAATATAGATTATGCATCTCATGTAAAGTTGATTATTTAGGGTCATCGTAATGGATTGGTGCAGTTCTTTCCTTTCTCTAGTTTTTCTGGAACTTTTGTTTCGTGAAGAAGAAAAAAAGTGAGGTGGGAGTATAAGGATTCATTTGAAGCTGCAATGTGGTATATGGCAAAAAAATGCAGGACTATAGAGCATACTAATCTCAAGATGCACAAAGTAAGCAAATAGTTACTTCTAGTACCACAAGAGAGAAGTGATTACTAATATCTTCAGGTTGCTAAGACCTTAGAAAAGGTTAAAGCCTCGGTGCTGCAACTCTAGTTTCTCTGTTTACCTTTTTTCATTTAATTATTGCAGCAACCTTGACCCTATTGTTCCAGTTCAACCGGTGAAGTAGTTATATAGAGGAATCATGGAGACAGTTTGCTTTTTCATCTTCACTGCCTTTCAAGTTTAATATCAGAAAGCTAGTGTTTGTATTAGTACTTCTTTTACTTGTTACAATCCTCAACAGGAGATATGAAACTTTAGCCATGAAAATGTTGCATCTTTTGATAAAATCTCGTCTTTCTGGATTGTTAATGTTACTTTCATACATAAGCATGTTGCTGGATCATACAAACTTTCACTTCTTGGAAGATTAAAATGCTTGGAACCTTAGTTTTTTCTCCTCTTCCCTTCTGAACACAGTGATGTCCAGAAAAGGAAGAAAGTAGCAGCAGGGTGTGGATACGCTTCTGTTCATGGGATTCTCTCATCGTAGTTACTGCTTTTGTCCATGGCTGTTCAAATATGATTTGTTGGAGACGTTAAACTCGAACTGTATCTAGATTTTTTAATTTTGCCTCTGAAACAAGTGCATTAAGATATGTAAAATGTGAAAGGTTGCATGCTTGCTGGGAATGATCTTGGGGAACTGTTGGAGGAATATTTAAATAAAGCCAATCTTCTTGCTGGATTCTATAAACACTTTTGCATATTCTTAAAGATATCTGATGCTGTTGAACACAAAAACAATGAAGGAATTTATCTTAATAGTGTGTATTTCACTGTCTGTGTTTTACTAGTTTTCCTCAAATTTCATTTTCTTTGTAGATATCTTTAAGACATTTGGCAGATGGGATTTTGTGTCATGGGTTTTTGAGTTTTGAGTAAGTTATTAGTACATAGATGGTTGCTATGTTTTGGACAAAGTGCTGTCAATTAGATAGCTGATAGCAGATATGACAAAATTCTTTTGAATGGTTGCTAATTGATAAAAGGCATTAGCTAAAGATTTTGGGCAAAGTGCTGCCAAATGCTTGCTGATAGTAGTTGTGACAAAATGCCTGCAGTGTTGTCAACTTGGTGTAATTTAGACATGTGATACAGAATCACGTTGATTTGAAGTTGAAATTTTGTTTGAACATGCAATTTGTAAGAAAAACAGACTATATCTCTAAACCGAATATAGATATGGAGTAAAGGTAATTCAGTTCATCATTAACTAACACGGCAGATATTCGTAACAATTTTAACGCATTGGTAAGATCGACTACTAAACATAAGCAGCCAAGATTTGAATATATGACATCTAAAGAAAGAAAAGGAAATCAAATAGCAACTCAAAAAAAGAACTAAATCATCACCAATATCTTTAGCAGTTTTTTTTCTCAATTAAACATCCTGGCAATTCCGACTTAATACTGAACTCTGGAGGCAAAATTTGACAGCAAAAGCAGAGTCTTCTCTATGCCACAAGAGTACTGGCGGTGGTAGATTCACTGCAAATAACAAAAGAAGATATTAGTAACGCAAATCCCCAAAAGAGGACGGGAAAAGGGGGGAGAGCAAGATGCTAGTTGATCCTATATCATCCAAGGCGCCAATGAATCATTGAAACTAAAACTTCACATAAACCAATTGGAGCTACTAGAGTGATGAAAGTAAACTGGCAATACGTTAGCTTTGTGGCAGGAGATAAAGGTAATTTCATATTGCTAAAAAAATTGAATTTGTCCATTTTCTTTTGTAAGGGCAGAGTGAGACCCCTTTTTACAACTGCAAATTGAATACGTCTAAAGCTGTGTAAATAATGCCATCAAAATGCAGCAGAGAATTCATTGCAAACACAAAAACTGCTCAGTAATGAGAAAGTGTAGAGGCAGATCTGAAGGGTCAATTATAACAAGGTTCGTCTTAGTAAACATGAAGATACATAAAGATGCACATGATTCTTTCAGTTTTACTAAACCTATACTATTAAACACAAACCTTGAAAAGTCATAAACAGCACATTGATGTGGATGGCAAGCAAAAAACATCAAAAATGCGGAAAACCGAGAAATCCCCAAGAGCTAGTAGCCTAAAATTCAAAACTCGGTAGATAATGGGCCTGCCCTTCTATCTTTTTCAGACCCTTCTAATTAAATTAAAATGTAGCATAGAGTACAGAAGTAGAAGTGGAGAACTCTGCAGGCTTAATCTAGCAGACAACTCAAAATATAACAGATACACAATCTGACAGGAACATAATTCACAGGAATCATATTATGATGATTGAAGCATATAAAAGCTGAAATGCAATGGATGCAGCAGCTTGTGTGAACTAAGAATTGACCCGGGGAGCAAGAGTATTCAATTTTTTCATAAAAACAACAGTCACCAGCTAGAAAGTAATCCAAAACTAAATTCAAAACAACCAAGCATATTCCACATTGACATGCATTGAACACTTTATGATGCAAAAACAAGATTAGACTGGTTTAATATGGTGACTCAGAAGGCACAAAACTAAAGCATGTATATGAGACTACACTTACTACTTCCAGACTGGGGGAAGCTTCTTGGTTTTCTTATAGTAACGAGCAAGACGGTGAATCCTGCTCTCAACAAGAATCAACCTAAACTTGGAATCTTTGTCTTTCCTGTTTCTCTCAAGATGCTTCCGGATTGCAACAGCCTTCTTGATAAGGTGATATAGATCCTCAGGAATCTCAGGAGCAAGTCCTAGCATAAAGAAAACAAAAGGTTGGTCAATCACTTCCATTAGATAAGTATTATGAGTATCAACTAATCACTCAACATGCCAAATGAGTACCATGAGCCTTCAAAATTCTGAGAATCTTGCTACCAGTTACACTCTTCACCTGAGCAATCCCATGAGAATCACGAAGTATAACACCAATTTGAGAAGGTGTCAAACCCTTCTTGGCAAACTTGCATATATTATCCTCAACCTGAAAGACAAGAAAGTGCATTTTTTTTATTAGAATAACAAAAAGAAAGTGGAACTCAATGTCAAGAAATGATCAGTCAGCTGTGCAATTAATAGTTATCATATTATTTATTGTTATTAACTTGATACTTCTCTGTTTCTCGATCGGACAAACTCCAACAAGTTCTATCACAAGTAACAAATATTGAATCAAAATGTTCAAACAGGATTGGAGAAAATTTTCACCTAATTTACCAATACAGAATTTTTTCTGTTCTTACATACACACACAGTGTAGAAACAGCACGACATTATTTGTCAGGAATATAGCTCAAATAGGCAAAGGGAAAAAACTGTACTTGCTTTTGCACGGTTAGGCACTTGTGCTACAGAATAACACATTTTGCAAGAAACCTCTCATACCTTCATCTCCCTTGATATTAAAATATTTAACTTAGTAATTGGATAAGCTAGCAGGTGGAGTTTTCTAAGTAGCTGGCAGTAAATGAGAAGAAAGGTAATCAAAGTTGAAATGCGCAAGTATATAAGATAAATGGAGGTGAACACCCTCAAGGTAGATCTTTGATACCAAGCTTTCAGCTACTCAATAAAGTAAGATAACTGGAATTAGCTGCGGCACTTCAAATGGAAATTTTCCAAGGCTGCAGACTGATTTCTAGGCCATTAAGAAAAAGTCGAAACCTTAAGGACTGGACATGAAATGAAACACACTCTATGTACATATTATTTCACAAAAAATTGACTCAGACGTAGTAGAAAACTAAGCTGGTGTATATCTGAAACTAACAAGGAATGATAAAATATGAGAAAACTTAAAACAAAGAGAAGATTTTTATACCGAAAACAAAGAGAAGAACAAACGTTTAGTGCTGAGACATGAATCATGATCACCACTAACAAAAATTACACATTTCACAAATACTACTTATCCATAGAATTAAACAAAGCATAATTAGGATTTGTTAAACCTCGACAGTATAATTCACAATTTTATCCCGGATAACACAATTATCCAAATACAAATGTTAATCACACAGAAACTGAGCAAAATAAGTTTAGAACAGATTCAATCAAGGATTTACGAAGCTAGCAATTGCTTACATCAGGAGCAGATGTTTTCAACCAACTTGGTGGAGTCCTCTTATACGGAAGTGCTGAAGCTGAAATACCCTTACTGTGAACCACAGAGAGAAATTAACATACAAAATCAGTCAGTATAATGTGTAGTAAAACAATGAAACAAATTGAATACAATAAGGGAGAAGAAAGATTGAACGGACCCTCGACTGTGCATACGACCCATGGCGGCTGACGGCGGTGCTCCGATGTGCGGCGGCTACAGCAGCGAAACCCTAAAATTGTTATTTGCGGGGTAATTATGGGTTTTATATACTACTCTTTTCTTTTTTTTCCTCAAAGCAATTTACGGTAATATCCCTTCATTAGACCACCATTTAAATTTTATCCTAATTTTAAAATTGTGTACATATATATAAATTACTATTATCTTTGAAAAATTATTTATCTCAATAATATTAGCTTGAGTCTAATAGTTCTTTATATATAGTTTAATCTTAATGATAAAAATTAAATCATTACCTATGAATTGTAATTTATTTGATAAAATTGTGATATAAATAATATACAAATTGTCAAAAGAATAAAACCACGAAGAAAGTATTTACTAATGAATTGTTAAAAAGAAAAAAGAAAATTAATGAAGGTTACTCCTTCATCTAAATAGGTGTTTGGCCAAAGATTCCAAACATATTAATTTTTGATATATGGACATACTAAATCGATCAGAAAAATGTTCATATATTAATATATACATGTAGAGTTGTCAAAATGGACTTGACCCGCGAGGTCGGTCCAATCTAATCCTTGAAAAGTGGGATTAAACCTAATATTTTTGACTCACTTAGGAACGAGACTTTTTAGCGCAACCTCACTTGGCCTGCTAGCCTCGTAGGCCCAACCCGCTAGCCTCAGAGCCAGCCCGTGGGCTTTGAATACTTAAGAATATTATATATATATATATATATATATATATATTTAGTAGTGTTTTATTTGTAAATGTTTTATCAATAAATATGTTAAAAACATAAAAATCAAGTCTTTTAAACTAGCTTATTTTTTGTGGAAGGAATGGTTGAATGATCAACATTTTTCTGCTAAATTTTACATTGACTATTATGTATTTTGGTAAGCATTCACCGAAGTGTGATATTCATAAATGTACTTCTATAAGTATTCGCTGAAGTATGTGATTCATAAATGAAAAATTATATGTATTAATGTCTGGTTCATAGACGTCAATATTCAATTCTCTTAGATACTCCTTCTAGAAGAATAATATTGTTCATTTTTTTTGTTGAAGGTTCAATCCGTGGCCCGCTTTAAGGTTGAGTTGGGTCGCTATTTTATTGGTCCTTTAACTAAAAGAGTCAATCCGTCCTAACTCATTTAACTCTTTAGTCCGTTAAAATTGAGTTGAGCTAGTCCATTTTGACGACTCTATGTACGTGATGTTCATAAGTAAAATAGTAGTAAGAATAGAAATACAACACAAATTTTTACATTTATAACTTTTGTTTAAGAAAAATTGTTCAATTCCTTATAAAAAAAACTCATGTAAAAAATTAAGACAATTACATTAATTATTAATCATTGCCACAACCAAATTTAATACTGAGATGAGAGGAAGTACTACTAACTTGCGTCAAGAAAAGACAAAATACCGTCATAAAAACGCAGAAAAGCTATTACAATAAATAGTGTAAAAATGTATATTTATATTGTATAAATAATGTATAAATACATATCAATAAATATTGTATAAACGATATATCTATATGTTATATATAAATAGTATATAAATATGTATAGATATTATATAACTAATATTTTTTCCTTTCTTGATAAAATAATTTGTAACTATACAACTAATCCAATTATGTAAAACAAAATTGAGTTTGTTGATAATATCGCCCAAAAATTAAAAGCCAATTAGCCATTAAATCATGCCACTCGATCAACACTTGGAAATTCACATCCTCACACGTTATTTAATTTAACATATAATAATAAATTTACTCATCATCTTCTACTATTCTTCTTCAAAAAAAAATAAAAAATTATATAAAAAAAGTTATATTTTTTTAAAAAAATCATCTCCATGAGTTTTTTTTATGTTGTCTCAAATTCAACATGTCATAAAGGCGTAATTAAATTTGGTTGTGTAACACAATTATCCCTTCTATTAAGTCACTAAAATCACTAGTGCTAAAAAAAGACAAAAAGGCAAATATTTATATATCTTTTTTATGGCTGTTTCCAATAATTGATAAAATTGATTTGCTTTGCTCTTGAACGTCGGTGCTTGTCCATCCCACATTTCCAGGTTCTCCAATATCCTTTTTCTTTTTTAATTTCGATTTATGTAACGTAATTTAATTTAACATATAATTTTAAAAATGAATGATTTTGAAATTTGTGGACTAAAAGTAAGCGGTGGATGATTATATGAATAAAGGTTTAAAAGTTAAAATTGTTATCCAATATAAAAATGTGTTACTTTTTTTTGGATAGGAAAAATGAGTCAATTGGAATTAGAGGGAATATATATTTTGCTTGTTATTTTATCGTCAATAATAGACATTCATCGTTTTCAGATCTGTTGTGGTTGTTTTGATAAATGTAGTGTAGTATATTATCGAGTCAGCTTGCGTGCACTTTATATTAGAAAATTCGCAATATATTACTCTTTTTCGATCAATTTATTTATGTGGTTTTGACTTGAGAAAGTTTAAGTAAGTATAAAATGTTTTTGAGTCTTTTGGTCTTAAAGCCAAAAAATATTAAAAAATGTGGTGGATTTAACATGTAAGGTAAAAGTTTGAAATTAAAGAGTTTTAGAAGAAAAAAAAAGACCGATCATGTGTTCTATAGCAAATTCAAAACTCATGTCTAGGCCTTGTCTCAATTCCAGTGTGGCTGATCATTCTCTCTGATCAGCTACTGATTATCAACTTGATAAGTTATTGCCTCACTAGTGCCAAAGGCAAGTTCTTATGCGTTACTCACTTGTCCTCCACTAGAAACATCATTATTCTTTTTTTTTCCGCCTGACTTGCATGTGTTGAGCATGCCTCCAGCGTTCGTCCTGAGCCAGGATCGAACTCTTTAAGTGAGATTCACAGTTGCATTACTCATAGCTTCCTTGTTCTCCGCTTCTGTACTCCCACCATTAAGAAAAATGGGTAACTTTGCCTAGTAAAAATTAGCTAGATGAGAAGAAATATCTAGTGTGTTTAACCTGGTTCAGTTCTTCCAGCCTCATTAATTAGAATCAAATGTCGTTAAAGGCTTTAGGAACATATACAAAGAATGCTAATTGCCGCTAAAAATACATATTTAACATCAATTAAGCCGGTGGAAGAACATTCAGTTTTGAAGTTGAAAACTTGACCCCTGATACAGCAAAATAGCCTTGTAACTTCGGGAAGAAGGGGTGCCTCCTCACGAAGGGGGTTGCAATGACCAAGACCGGACAAACTCTATTTACCAAAAACAAGTAATAAAATCGTATTGTTTTCTTGATAACTGAAAGATGAATTTGATTGCTGCAATGCATTCGTACAACTGAGCCATGAGAACGAAAAAGTTATACTGTAGTTGTATTTCCCTTTCAATATCTTGTGTCAACTTGTTTGTGATTGAACATTGTTGTTTTGTACTAACTTTGATGTTCCCCACTTAATGACGGATTGAGAATAGAGACGCGATTAAGAGGACGTAGTAACTGCGAAAGATCAGAGATGGAAATGGATGACAGCAAAGGTATGGTTTGTGTAACTGGTGGAACAGGATACCTAGCATCATGGCTGATTATGAAGCTTCTTCAACATGGATACTCAGTAAATGCTACAATAAGGTCAACTCAAGGTTAACATTTCCCACTGATTCTATTCATCGTCTTTTAAGGTATATAAATTTGAGAAATCCTTCAGTCACGAGTTAGCTTTTGGAGTTGAGTTAGATCCAAATATTTATTCTTTTACATGGTATGAGAGTTATGTCCAATATTCCATGTTTGAGCTCTCGGTCCACGCTCTAATTTGGGTCTAGGCGTTAGAGTTCCACATTGGTTGGAAAGTGGACTAACGTTCTCCTTATATGGATTTGGATAATTCTCTCTTTATATCTTTAGAATTCCAATAAGTAGTTTAATCTCTACGTGTTTTACTCGAATTGCCTTTCTAGCTGTTAGTTATTTTGTGTGTAATCTCTGAAGAAGAACTTCAAATGGATTTTTTAGATCACAAAACAGATGTTAGCTACCTCACTAACTTGCCTGAAGCATACCAAAGGCTACGGATTTTTAACGCTGATATTGACAAACCGGAGAGCTTTAGTACAGCTATTGAAGGATGTGTTGGAGTATTTCACGTTGCTCATCCAATGAATTACGGGGACGAAGAAATTGAAGAGGAAAAGATAAGAAAAGCAGTTGATGGAACATTAGGCATTTTACGGGAATGCCTCAATTCAAAAACAGTAAAACGAGTTGTTTACACTTCCAGCAGAACAGCGGTTGTGTTTAATGATAAAGGTTTAGACACAGTGGACGAGAGCTCGTGGTCTGACATCCATGTCATGAAAACTTTAAATCCTATATCCGCAGCTTCTTATGTGATTAGCAAGACTTTAGCAGAAAAGGCTGCTCTTGAGTTTGCTGAGAAGCACAGATTAGATTTGGTAACTGTTATTCCTAGTTGGATACATGGTCCCTTCTTGAGTCCTCAGTTCCCAGAGCCATTACGACCAGCCATGGCAATGATGTACGGTATGCCCCTTCAATCCCTGTAAGTTAATGTTATACTACATATGTTTGTTGTTGTACGTGCATTTTTTTGCGATACATTTGCTGGAAGCAGTATCATTGTCATAGATGATTTGGATGCTTTTCGTCATGATCCCTTAAATTTTAAAGATTTGGTTCATGTGATCGTGTTGTATCATATTCAGAACGTCTTTTATCAGTTCTCTCGATATCCAACTCTGGTTTTTGGACTCAGCATTTCCTTTTTCGTCCTTGGCAAGACGTTTCCAGCTTCTAGTTTCATCTAACTCGTTCTTTTCCTTAAGCAGGTAATCACGAAAACTGCATGAAGTATCCCTCGCTTACCCCATTCGTGCATGTAGACGATGTTGCCAATGCACACATACTCCTTCTGGAGAACAGTAAAGCAAAGGGAAGGTACATTTGCTCTGCTGTTGAAGTTACACCAGATGAGCTATTTGACTTCCTCTCAGCTAGGTATCCTGAATATCGAATACCTAACGTCGAGTGAGTTCCTATTATTAGCTCCTTTTGCTATTTGTTCTTTTGACATTAAAAGGAAAAAAAGAAGGTTATTTAACTTTGTCATGTATACATGTTTGTAGTTCATTGAGGGAGGTTGGAGGGATTAAGCATCCTAGCCTTTCATCAAAGAAACTTTTGGATAGTGGATTCAAATACAAGTATGGACTTGAAGAAATGTTTGATGGTGCAATTGAATGTTGCAAACACAAGGGTTTACTCTAGTTTGTACTCTATGGCAGAGAAATCCTTGTTTAATTAACATCTTAAACTTCTTTTGTTCGTTTTTAATTTGTTTGTCGCTATTGAATCTTATGATCAACTAATTAAAGATACGTCGTACGTACCAAAATATTTCTTGACAATTTATTCTGAAACATGTCATTTAGGAAGATGGAATTAAAGTAGGGGTGTGCATCGGTCGGTTCGGTTCGGTTTTACATATAATCGGTTCGGTTTATCGGTTTTCGATTTTAAAATATGCTAACCCAATAACAAACCAATAAGAAATTTTGTATCGGTTTATCGGTTTTTGATGTTATCGGTTCGGTTTCGATTAATCCAATAAGAAAATGTCGATCAAATAATATATAATAGTACGTATGTTATAATTACATGTTACCAACTTACCACCAAAACATAATAGAAAACTTTGAATGTTGATCAAATTACTATTATATATTCACAAACTTGCAAAAGCTATCGCCTACAATTACGAACTAGAATTAAAACTAAAATAAAATATTTCAATGAGACAATCTTGAACAGTTGCTTGATCCACCAGATAATCAACAAAGTTCTCACCAATTTCCTAACCAAAAAATCACATAGCCTGAAAAGCTAATATTGAATCTATTTATGTATTAAATTATGTATATTTAATATTGAGGAAGGGTAAAGTAGTAAATAACTATCGTCTTATTGGGTTATCGGTTTACCCAATAACCCAATAGGAAAAACCGAAACCGACCCAATAACCCAATAATTATTTTTTCTAAACCCATTAAAAACCCAATAACCCAATAACAATAACCCAATAACATTTTATCGGTTCGGTTAATTGGTCGGTTCGATTTTTGTACACCCTTAAATTAATAGTTGCCAAAAATTGGAAAGATGCATTCTTTTAGAAACGGTTCAAAAAAAGAAGCACAATACAAAAATATGCATTTTAGCTTGACTTTAATTGATATTTATGCCCTTCAACCTTCAACTTTTTGAATGTGCACTGCTGGACACTTCAACTTTGATAAAGTTGAACAAGTAAACACATACGTCCTACGTGGTATATTACATATAAGCTCCTATGTAGGTATGAATTGCTACGTATGACGCATGTACACTAGTTCAATTTTAGCGTATACTTATGCATACTCAAAATTAAAAGACATAGATTTAAGATGAAGCAAAGTTAAGTGACATATTTAAGACCTAATACTAAACAGTAATTAGTAGGGCCAGTATTGTAAAATAGTTATATCAATTATTACTTTCTTAATGAATATACCAAGTAATAAATATTTTAAGAAAAAGCATCAAAATATCGAACAGATGGAAATGTTTATCATAAAATTTTATAAATGAAGTTGAATTTCAAATATTTCAAGAATTTAACTACAATAAAAAAAACATTCACTTTTTCCACTCAAAATTACTCAAAAAAAAGTTTAAAACAACTCCAATTTATATTCACGACAAACACAAAGAAATATCTTTTATTTTCACTTTTAAAATATTTTTTTTCAAAATTTTTACAATGACAAAATTGATGAAAATAACTTTTGCAAGAAGAAATGGTCAATGTCCTAACAACAAAAGAGTAAAGTTCGCAACTTCTATTTTGCGGAGCTTGTGTATAGGAAGCACAAAGGGCACAAAATCTGCCGCCAGAAAAAAAAGGGGCAAAAAAAAAAAAAAAAAACGAACAAGAGAAGGAAGAAGAAGAAAGTGCCATGGGCGATCTACTCTCATGGCTATTCTCCTTCTTCCTTCTCGTAGCTGTTCTTGGTACTATCCTATACCAGGTATAACTCTCAATTTTAGCTCTTTTCTGAATTTAAAGTTCGATTTTTTATTGATCTAGTTATGTGTTCATATTTTGCTATTGATCTAGTTGTGTGTTCATATTTACTATTTTTATTACAAATTTTGTGAAATTTTATGCACTAATTTGAACAGCCCTTTGAAATTACTGGGCTTAGATGTGCGTCAGTTGGGCAAAATATGTTCATAGTGACTAGGATGGATGTGTCGTATCCGAAAACTAGCAGTGTGTATTATCTGGAGGGAACAAGTAACTTGATTTTCTCCTGTGAACTATTTGCGTGAATGGATTAGTTCGATCTAAAACTTGAGGTAACAGGTGTAAATTGAAAAATGATTCATAAATGCCAACATATGCCTATAGTAGGGCCCACGAGGGGCTGGGTGGCCCGGGTCGAAGTCATGATCGAAAATGATGCTTGCTTGGTGGGCTTAGTTAAGGAATAAAATTGTGTTTTTGCTATCAGCGATAGCTTTTTGGCATGATGGTAAGCGCTTGATCCTAACAGCTCCACATATGGTCTCACGAACCGTATTTTCTAAATGAAACAGCTATACTTGATGCTCCAAACCTGCTTCTTCCCCAGCCTTAACTGATCCATATAAGTTCTTTTGAGGTTGTAATAGTGCTTCCTTTTTCGTGGGTTATGGTTCGTCAAAAATTTCTGTTTTTCTATTATTAAGTTTTTTTTTTTTTTTTTTTTTTTTTTTTATACAATGAAAATTGGGAAAATGAATAATCAAGGCTTTGTGAAGGGGGAAATGTGAAGTTGGGAATATCGTGATGTATTGATATAGCATGAACAGATGAAAGTATAATTTTCTTCGAGAGAAGTATAATTATTGGCTTTAATGATAGATTTCAATGTTAATGAAGGGAGTGAGTAAGCTTGATGATATTGGACTAATCTGCGAAAGACGTAAATTGGTTTGATATTGAAGGAATTAGGCATTATGACATGAACTGTTTCACATCTATAGTTTTAGTTAGTTCACATTAGCTATAGAACTTTGTCTATCTGAGTTTCGCATGGATAGCTGGTCCCAAGCCACAATTAAAGAAGAGGGTTGTAGTTGACTGTCCATCAGCATAAGAATTATTTAGATGATTTGTCTTAATTGAGTCACTGGCCCAGCCAATTCATATAGCAACTCCAACTGATTTTGAATTGAGGGAATGATTTGGAATGAAGCAAGACTTTGGCTTTATTATATTTCAAGTATCATGGATCTTTACTTACATAGCTTCCAAAAGATCCTTAGTGATTTCTGTTAATTCACTAGGATGAACCAATTTCTATCTAGATTAAGGACTCTGTTACTGTTACTCCTGAAAATGATTTGAATAGAGAGTAACATGAGGTGAATTCATTTGTTTCAATAGACAAATATCACTTTGATTTACCATTTCATCACTGATGACCTTGTATTATTTGTTATCTCTTCTAGTCCATTTTTCTTTTATCAATCGCACTGAGAGATGAACAAGCATGTCGAATGTTGAATGTACTAGTAAAAGTTTCTGACTTGCTATGCAGCATGTACCATGTTGTATTTAGATTGCATTGTCTACATAGTGGTTTTGTTTAAGCACTTCTTCTCTCTTTTCTTCCTTGTCTTATATTCATAATATCTGGGCTTGGAGAACATTACAATTGCAATTATTTATTGCAGCTCATGTGCTTGGCAGATCTTGAATATGATTATGTCAACCCTTATGATTCAGCATCTCGGATTAATAGAGTAGTGGTGCCAGAATTTGCTCTTCAAGGAGCATTGTGCTTCCTACATCTTGTGACAGGGCATTGGTTGATGTTTCTGATATGTCTGCCATACTTATATTATAACATCAAAGTGTAAGACTTTTCATCTATTTATCTTTAAGTGAAACATGTTGAAAGACTTTGCATGTGTTGGTTTTCTAAAGATGGTGCAACAAAAATGGTTTGAAGAAAGGATTAAAAATGTCTCTCAATATTAAGCATAGGGCTTTAAATAGCCAACTTAAACCAGAAATCCTGCGTAGTTTAAAATTCAAAAACCTAAAATATTTCAACCTAAACTACTTATTTTTCTAATAATTTGGCAGTAACAAAAGCAATTTTCAACACTCCTCTGCTTCATTTGCTGCAATTAAGACAAGTTGTTCTCAATTTCTACTTGTAATGTTTGTGCTTGACGACTGTTTTGAGCTTCTCTGAATTTGTATATTTTTGCAACACGACTCTTTCTTCTTCTTTCTTTTCTCTGCATTCAGTAACTTTGTCGGGTCTGAAAGCTCTTTTAGAAGTGATTTAATCTGGATAATTATAAGATATACAAAGTTATTGTAAGGATCTTTCTTCCTTCAAAATATACAATGAATCATGGATTTTATGATATGATTTCAATTTCACTAATCAAATTTATAGTTTTCACAATGAAAATTTGTGTGGGATTCAAAGAGAGAACTGTTGCTTGCCATGTTTTTTTTTTTTTTTTTGAAACTGGTAAGGTTGAATTCTTTAGCATTAAGGGTATGCTGGCTACCTCCAAAAAGGAATAATAACAGATTTCCTATCAAATCTATAATCTGGTCTATATCATCTATATTGGTTAAAAATAATTTGAAATTTGTAGAGGGTACAGTCACCTCCCCCAAACCTCACTTGTGGGATTACATTGCGTATGTTGTTAAAAATAATATTAGAAAATGATTCTATAGATGCACCCACAGATCCCGGTAAGACTAATGAGTTTCTTGATGCCACTGCTGTTTTTTATAAGATGGTGCAACAAAAATGATTTGAAGGATGACTAAAAATGTTTCTCAATATTAAGCATAGACCTTTAAATAGCCAACTTAAACCAAAAATCTGCATATTTAAAATTCATAAACCTAAAATATCTCAACTAATAGTATCTAACTAAATTTAAATTTTTAAAAAAAGACTCCTCGTCTCCTACAACTAACTGCATATTTTTCTGGTAAATCAGCAGTTGTAAGTCCCTTTGTACTGTTACTTAGACCTGACATCTCAATATATAATCTGACAACTGATGTTAACCCTTCATCAGCTATACTGATCGCTGCCACTTGGTGGATGTAACTGAGATTTTCAATCAGCTTCCGTGGGATAAGAAGGTTCGGTTGTATAAGCTTGGATACCTTGTGATACTTCTTGCCTTTTCGATATTCTGGTATGGTGTCAGCAACAAGCTGCTAGTTCTCATCTCTTAAACAACTTGTAAACCTAATTATATCAGTAGTTTATGCTTTTAGCTCATGCCTAATCTTTTGTGATTTTAGGATGGTTTGGAGCATTGTGGATGATGAAGTATGAGGAATTGCCCCTTTCATGAAAGGTTTGTACCCTCTCTCTCTCTCTCTCTCTCTCTCTCTCTCTCTCTCTCTCTTTCTGAGTCCCCCATATGTTCAGAATTATATAGAAAAAATGTGAAAAACTAGGATGATCCCAACTGGCCAAGCCAAATCGGGCAACTTTGTCTTTTATTTTCTTAGATGTTTTCGCTAAAAAAAAAGAATACTTCATCCGCTTCAAATGACAAATTATGGTCCTACATAAGTGTTGCAAATGCACCAGTTTGTAGGTGTGACACTAGTATGACTGAAGGTGTAACAAAGGACTAGGTAGCCTTTGCACATGTCATCAATGCAGAGTTACTTAAGAACCGAACATTATTGAGAAGATGATTAATAAAAGCGATAGCATGAGTTTATGGCTTAGTTGTTCTCGTTTACTTACATTAGGTCTATTCTAGTTAGAGACTTGTATGTCAGTGGAGGGGTAAGTCTAAAATTTAGAAAAAGGAGATGATTTACTATTACCTGACAGACAGCAACTTCTTCATTTATACTTCTTTACCAATTTGCATGCATAAAAGAGAGGATTTATTATTATTACCAGAAGACATGGCTTCATTTGTATGTTTTTTGGAATTTTGCTTCTGGGATGTTGTCTTTTGGGTTTTCGCGAAGTGTGTGGGTTTCAGTATGGGCACTATATATGACTAGGGGGAACTGCTTCTGTGTTTTTCTTTGGGTAATATGAAATTTTATTAGAGGGAACTCTTTGCACCACACTTTAGCTACCTACATCTGCCTTGTGGATAGAAATCCATTTTCTGCAGTTGCTTGGCTAATCTTGGCTTCCACCTGCCTCAACGGTGTACATCCCGGATTATCATTTTGACAATAACTACATCAGATCTTCTATTGTTCTGGAGTACCTTTTGGTTCCTCCCTTGCCAAATGTAATATAGGCTTCTAGTTTGTGCCATTTTCTATACTTTAGTTTGTGTGCTTTCTACCGTAAGCATGTGTTCTTACCCAGTTCAGCTTATGTATTTACCCCATAGCAGTTCTGCTTATACCTTGCCGGCTGAGTATCTTCTGACAGATGATAGATGAAGTTGAGCATGTAAAGAACAGATGTGTATATCATCATCTTCATTTTCACCTAATGGACATGTTGAGCTGCTACCTGTCTTACCATACCCCATTAATCAACCTGTCTCTTGTGTATAACCTTCCTTGTATTGCCAAATATAGGATAGAAGGCCACCTCGAGTTTTGCTGTGAGTAACCATTTTCCTCCATTCTCAGCTTATTAATTTTCCTTATGGAGCGTGTCCCAAAGTTCTGTAGGTATTCATTAGATAGCCCAGTACCCTCCATGATGATTTCTTGGAATTATCCATGATGCTCTCTTAATAGTCACCTCCCAGGTTGCTTTCCTTTTCCATAAGATGTGTACGTATTGTATCCATAGTTTTTCTTTTTTCTTGCATAGATTTCAATAATGCTTCAGGATGGCATCTTTGTTCCAAACCAGTATATCAGTAATATTTAATCCTCCAGCTGATTTGGGCAATCATAGTTTATCCGAGGTCACCAAAGCTCTTTTTGTAGCACCAGTCCGTCGGAATCTTCTACAGACAGTCTCGATTAGACGAATATCCTTCTCAGGCAGAACGGAAATTTTTGGAACAAAGTTTGTATGTTAATTGAGACACTCTCAAGTCTTAATAAACTGCAACCTGCGTGCATAAGATAAGAATTTTGCATTCCAAGTGGTAATCCTCCCATCATATCAATCAGGGGTTGACACTGTCTTACAGATTTTCTTTAGAGCTCAAAGAAACACCTAGACACCTGAGAGGTAAGGTGAACCATTGAAAAAACCAAGTATGCTGTTTTTGCTCATTTTTACCTGACAAAACTACATTCCCAAGATACCCAACAGCCGAAATGTCTGGTGATCGTTTGTGTACTAAGATTCCGTTCAGTCAAGTTAGATATAATTCTACTTTTCCGGGGTTTTGAACCTCATCTTCCAATCCATTTTAGGTGGTATGATTCGGTGTATGATTCAAGCACTTAGTACTTGTTAGTGGAGTTGTGTTGCTACGTTTTGTTTGCTACTATACTAGAAGCTAAAGTTAAAAGCCACAAGCATTTGTTGCATTTCATCATCTCCTAAATCTCTTATTTACGGGTTTCACTTTTTTTCTTGTTTGTTTTTCCGCCTCTTTTCTCAGGTTTGATCGAACGAAGAAATTGGGATTTCCCAGGCACTATAGCACGGTGGAGCTGGCCTGTTGACATCTATCAGTTTACTCAGTTGATGATGCCATAAACAGATTGTCGGTGATGGCTTTACGGAATTAATCTTATCTAAAGGAAGTGTTGGAAGTCCTCAACTGGTTGGGAAGCATATACACTTTCTGATGCTCTTTCTTTCTTTTTGTTAGGTTTAACTATATGATGCCCTTTAAGCACGTAATCTTTTGGGCAATAGGCATATAGTTGAACTTGTATAAATCAGGATAGTCATTGCGATTTTATATCATAATGTGTTAGCATATGATTTACTGAATGTACTAGTTTCCAGTGTAAATCAATTTTTAGTAGAATGACTTGCCTCTGGGGTACTATGGGTTGTGACTAACTTTATTTTGTTACATAAGCAACCATGATATTTACAATTTTACATATATGAATATGTAACGAGTCTTATGATAAACTTCCCCAAATTTTGTGTAAATATTTGTTGGTATGAATGTTCACTATTGATACCACACTTCACTCATAGTCTTTTACTATATGAATATAAAAATCATATGTGAGTACATAAGAAATCATAAATTGATAAGTTATATTCACCATATTATACTCACCTAGATAAAGTTTAGTAAATACTCAACTAGATATGTTAAGAGGTTTTGCAATATATGTGATTTTTGTTTTAAAAATCATATCTGAGTCAGGCGGGGATCAAGATACGGGTTAAGGTATGGGACAGGATTCGATGTGGGGAGTTGGGTCTGAGGCGAGGTTGAGATTCAAGTCTCGGGTCAGAGTTGGGTCCTGAGTTGGGGTCAGGAGCTGGGGTCAGGTCAGTGGGCAGCCTGTTTTCGGGTAGTGAAATTCAAAGAAAGATATTTTCTTTACTTCAAAAGTCGTTTTCCTCAAATTAGAAAAAGAAATTGAAAATTACTTTGAAAAACATCTAATTCAATCAAATATGAGAAAATATACATGTAACAGACGGCAGATTTGTTGCATTTTTTATTTGAATATTCGACGAAAGTAAAAAAGGTCATATACTACCAACGTAAGAAAATGTGAGAGGATATACAATTCCAGAATATTGCTGGGAGTAAAGATGACTTTACATTATCTAGTGGTGGCAAATGGATAGGTTAGTTGGGTTTGAACAAGTCGAAAACGAATCAAATAAAAATGGATCACAACTCAACCCGTCCATATTTCCTGCAATCAAACACAGGTTGGATAAATAAATTTGACCCTTTTTATGTAAGAAAATCATAATACGGGCGGGTTAACCAAATCTGGGTTATTCTCATGCAACATACACATATGGTGAAGAAATCAAACACAAGGTATAAAAAAGTACCACCTATACAGAAAATAAACAGCAATATATATACTGAATAGATAAGAGAGCAGAAGCAAGTTCTGGGCTGCTTGAGTCTGAACCTGGTGAAGAATTTCCCGGTTGATGAGACGATCAAATCCCAGAACTTAATGTGAAGGATGTATAAGTAGTGGCGCTTGCTTATGCTTCTTCACTGCCACTTTGATTGCCATATTTGAGTATATTGAACTTGCAAAGAGGACAGGTTGCATTTATATACAACCACTTGTCTATGCAGGCTGCATGAAAATGGTGACGACATGGGAGCTCACGCAGCTCGATTCCATCTTCATAGGAACAAAGGCAAATGCAACATTCCTGCAAAATGAAAATAACAGATTTAACTTCTAAGACTTGGAAAGTTTGTGATACTTCATGAAAAGTTCCTGGTTGAGAAAAAGACGAATGTTTCATAAAACATACAGCATCTTCTGGAGGAAGAACATGCTCAGTAGGTGTATCGGTGTCGCATTCAACCATTACTCCTCCAAATGATTCTTGGATATCACCATTCTCTTTCTCAAAGTTGCCTAGTCTCTTAAACTTGTACTTAGGCAGTCTTTCAACATCTTCCTTCGTTGCACCTTCCTGTTTCAAGGGGTAAGTAAATTATGAGAGAGATATTGAGAACTACCAGGTGAGAGAGAAGATCCACCCAAGAAAAGCAGCGGTTCCATCATATTTTAAGTAATCTCATTTGACTAGATTCTCAAGAGGATAAGATCGGTCGAGTGGTCTCAGTTGGAGATGAAATTGCACGTGTTTGTGGATTGAACGAGATTCAAGTTGGGGAATCAATGACAGGACATCAATTCAAATGTTTGGGGAATTCAGGCAAGAGCTGAAATTCCAGTTGCATTTATTGTACAAGGGTGCAGAAATACGTACTACAACTTTTTTATTACTTCGACTCTTATAAGAAAAATAATGCACATCAATATCTCCTTTCAATAATGAAGATCTTTTCTTAAAAGGTCTAACAAAAGGCTGTGCAAGAAAAATCCTAACAATGCTGATTACACATCTACCTTCCTGCGTTTTATGTTTCTGAAACAAACTCGGATGTATAAAATAACCCAAACAAATGTATAATCTTACACAATTTGCAACAGCTATTAGAACCATATTGACGAAAACTAATACGTTCTGCACATTGAAAGCCTTTTTTCTCTTTGTCACTTTGTGTATGTATAACAAGGAGCTCTAACCCAGACAACATATCAAAAAGAACAGCTGCTCCAAAAGCATAAACAATGTGTGTTGCTGAATCTGTTTTTATGAACATTACACAGAGTACTCATTGATATTTTTCTAAATATTCTCAAGCTAACATTATCTATAAACACAGGAATCTAGTAAAAGCTATTATCGAAGATTTTTTCCTTCCCATAACCACAAATATCTACAAGGTTACAACAACAACACACCCAGTGCAGGGAGGGTAGTATGTAAGCAGATCTTACCCCTACTACCTTGTGAGGTAGAGAGGTTGTCTCCAATAGACCCTTAGCTCAAGGAAAAGCATATCAAAGCAGTTCGGGAAAAGAAATACAGAAGTGAAGACAGATTTATAAGTTTGACTTACATGACAAAAGGAATGTCGTCGTTGTGAATCATGACAAATGGTAGAAGTGACGAAAGGTTTAACAGATTTACCTGATCTGTCACTGCATATAAGATTGCAATAATACATGGGAGACAGCAGCAAACAGCAATTCCAATGACACAAGCCACAGCAACACATATAACAACAAAAAACACATCAAACGCCAGAAATGTGATACAGAGCCTGCAAAAGATACCATTTAAATTAACATAAAGTAGAAGTAGAAGTATAAAAAAATGAAGCAGAGCGAGAGCCTAGTTTTGAGATAAACCAGTAAAGTTGAGGCGCATCACGGGGCATAGTCTGGCCACCAGCAGATACCCAGTAGAACCCGATTATCCACCAAATGAAAGAAAACATGGTGTTTGCAGACTCCAGATGCTTGGCAACACTGAAACAATAAACAAAGAATCAGTGGTACATTATTAGGCACAAATATGCAGTTCTATTCTTCTCGAAATATTTTTTTTAAAAAAAAAAACTAGGTTTCGACCATTTAGTCATGCATCGGGAACAACCTTCATTTTTTCACATTTGGCATCAGTTAGAATATCCCCACTAGAGGGATTGCACTCGGTATGTTGTTGTTTTGGCATCAATTTGAATAACTTTGGGATTCATGTTCAACTATCCAAGTTCAGCAGCCTACTGGACGTTAGTTCTCAAATAGGCCAGTAAAACTAGAGCATCAGTAACACAGGTGTCCATTTCAGCACCCAAAGAAGTTTTGAAGTAAGTTTACTTTTGAGTTACACTATAGTGATAAGGATTGTCGCGTAGCACCAAATGAGTTTATATATGTTATAGACATAATTAAACAAATAAAACTGTATTTTTTTAATAACAGGCTAATCTTTTAGATGCTTACACACTTTAACATGGTACCAAACATCGCAGGCAGAGATCCTCAGTTTGACTCTCACCGCCACTTGTTATATAAAAGAATTTCCACATGCTTGACCATGAAAAACAACCAGGATTACATGTGAAGGGTGTGTTGAATACATAATTAAAAGAATAAAAATGTGCTCTATTTAACACCCTAAGCCTTAAGATAATATAATCAAACACTTTTAACAATCAAAATTAAGAAAAAAAAAACTAGCACCAAATTAATTTGAGCACATCAAAATACATAGCCTTAGCTAATTTAATATCACTATATAGTTGATTAGCCAAATCAACTCATGATTTATGCATAATCTATTGTCTGAGATATTGATCAGAACCTACACTTTCCTGTTTAGGTAAAATGTCCCCCATTAGCAAAGTCTCTAAAAGTAAAGCTTCCCCTGCCTTCACTATTCCAATAGGAAAGGTGCCTGTAAGATTGTTTCTCAAAATGGAGCCTCTAGTGCCTCTCCAACCAAATAGGCCAATATTGACGCAGCAGATTTATGCAGTGATTACCTATGATAAAGCAACATTTGTACAACAAACAAGCAAGCTATCTAAGAAAGACATCTGCAGTCATCAGCAAACCACAATACAAATGTCATTTTTCTGCACTACTCTGGCTATCCTAATATCTAGTAAAATGATAATCTCATTATCCTATCTTGACAAAAAAATGGAGCAGAGTAAACCAATTGATGCTTTTGTCTGAATACACAGTTTTTCAGCTGGCTGTTATGTTAGCTGCAGAGCGCCTTCCGAAATTCTCTGAGCTTGGAAAGATTTTTCAGTATTTTCTTAGGATGACGTGGTCAGAGTTCTGAAACTTCCTTCATTTATATAAGGAATTATCCTGGTGGGTCGAAGCTAGAAGACAGCTGGACAAACTTTTATTTCGCATAGGGGAAGTAAGATTCACATAGAGACAACTGCTATCTGGAAATATCTTTCTACGTTAGCTAGCAGGGGCGGGCTTTCCTATAGTAGTTCCGTGCAGCCTCTAAATGGCCATCGCAAAAGATTCCAAGCCCTTCCAAACCGAAGCAGAATTTTAGGTTTATGGGTTATGAATTTTAAGACAGGACAATGACCTCAATCTAATGTATAACAATCCCAAACTAACAAACAAACCGATATTTAATCTATTTTAAAAAACGACAAACTAAATATGACAAACTACTTACACTATATAAATGTAAGTACTATCATTTTAATTGCACTCAACAGTTGTCATATCTTGAAAACGATAAATAAACGTTGGCACCGTAATACAACAATTTGCTTTTTTTGGTTCATTATCAATTTCATGTTGTTTTTTTCAAAAAACTGCAGATAGAAAGAAAAGAAAAAGACCTACGAGAAACTCGGAGAGAGTATTGAATATTCTCTTTTAGAAAGAGAGCACATATAGCAAGAAAGCAACTACAAATGACGCACAGGTACCAAGTTTAGGACCCACATATCCTAGGGGAAACAAAAGCTTTGCAGTCCGCCGATACACACACCACTTGTTTTTGTATGTTGTTTCACGTGATAAAAACCTAAGTTGCTCGGACTCCTAAGCATGTCAACAGTCAATACGATGTGGGTGTGAGATCCGTACTCGATCTGGACCTCGGATTTTGGATTCTTTGACCAGATTCGAGGGAGGAACATTAGACAGATTCAATGATTTCTGTAATAAAAACAGAAGCTTAAGTGAAATAGAAAGAAAGGGAATACCTTGTATATATATAAATTTCTACTGCCACTCTCTTTCCTTTTATCTCCTTCCGAGATTCTCCTCTGGATCATTATTTTCTCCTCGAGTTCTATAAAAAATATCTCATAATGTAGGTTTTATAACTGTATTTTTAGACGAAACCCGCACCCATATCCACACATTGATCCGTATCCCCCAATCTTAAAATTTAGGTTATAGAGTATCTGACCTCTAGATCCGCACCCGTATCATACACCCGCACCCAAGTCGGAGCAACTTCGTTAAAAACTATATGAGAATTTGTTTCTTGAGTTTTTAGTACAAATATAGGGTCGACGCAAAAGCTACCCGGGTTCGCCAGAATCCCATGTTACACTGTAGCTCCACCCCTGGTTATAAGTATCTTTAGGGCTACCACTCTTTCAGCCATTCTACAGAAACTAGCTTCAGAGTTCAATTAGTAACACTAAGCCAACTTATGCAACACTAGAAACAACGTCAAGCAATTTCTTATTCACCAAGCATCCACAAAAGCCAGATTACCAACAACGATAATATTCTTATTCCATCTCATGAAACAGTGTTTAAATAGGTATATATGCAGTTCAAAATGTTAACTTGCTTTATAATGAAACAATAGTTATTTGAATAGTTTAAAAGAATGGGATCATAAGATACCTAGTTTCATCCTCATTTTGATTCCTCTCCTGCGAATAATCAGCAGACTCCCCTCCGTCACTCTCCGAACTCAAGTTCCCAACTTCGGTATTCCAACTAGCACTCCCGCTTCTCTGCTCAGAACTACTCAAATTTTCAGAGGATTCCCTTAACCGTCGGCGTCTATACTCAACGAAAACACAAACCATATGAAGCACACTCTGTGAAGCATATCCAACAATCCAAAGCCTTAACGGCATAGAAGGAGACTCATTTCGGCTCAATACAAGCACAGAAATCGATACAATAACAAAAGCTAAGTTCCATAAAAGATCTATTATCACTATAGGTTTTGAGTAAGCCCAATCACTTTGCCGCTCCTCGATTTGCTCAGCAGCGGCTTCTCTTACTCGCATCGACGGCTCACGCATCAATCGTCGGCTACTTGCACGCCGTAGAAATCCAGCAGCTCCTCTGAGGCTCGGAGGGCGACGGAACGAACGTCGGCTCCTGGAATTCTGGCTAGTGAGAAACGGCGTCGTATCAATTCCGACACCGTTGCTGCTCGGGCTAACATCGGCGTTAGGTATGTTATCATTGGCGGCTGTTTCCGTAGACATCGCCGGAAAATTGTGTGAAGATAACGACGGGAAATTGAAGTTTGTTTCAGGTAGGGTTGATTTTCAGACAAAATGGTGATTTTGAATTTGGGTTAGGAAAGTGAAATGACAAAAATTTTGGTACACCACGCGCTAGAGAGTATAGAAAGAGATGTACTCTCCAAAAAGACAATTCGATTTTGTAGCTGCGCTAAGTGAAACCCGCCAAATAACACGCGTCTGTTTCTTTTCCTTGTAGTAAACTAATAATATAAGTAATTATTTATTTTCTTAAATTATAAATTTTTTGCCAAAAATATAAAATATTCCATAATTATATCTATACACTTGAGCTAAATTCTTAAGTCATCATTGTGAAAAAAATTGTTCTTATTATTTTTAAGTTCAATGCTCACATCTGAAATATAGTGTGATAAAATGTATCACCAAAATTTAAAACGAATTATACAAAAGCGATGGTAAGATAGTTGTATGGAGTGTTGATCATTCAAGAATCCTCATGTCAAAAAGATGAAAGTTGCAGAGATGAGGATAAATGTCTTGGCATATTAAAAGAGATAAGATTAGAAATGAAGATATTTGAGATAGAATAGGAGTGATCTCAATAAAGGACAAGATGCAAAAAATAAAATTGAAATAATCTGGACATGTGTAAAGTAATTGCACAGACACCCTAATGCGAAGGTATGGGAGGTTGACTATAGATAGTTCTAATGGATGTAAAGATAAGTCGAAGAAATGTTAAAGAAATTTGCTTAACATTTCTACTTCATGTTATAAAAAATACAAATCAAAGATAGTAAAACAATTAAACATTGTTTCGTTTCTACTTCTTTACTACTAACGGTACTTTAAGTTATAGTATTACGCTAATTCGTCCAATTTTTGAGAAGTTTTAACTTTTATCTGTTCTTTTACAATTTTCTATTTACAAAATAAAATTATTTTTCCTTTATCATAACAAAATGAAATGATATTTCAATAAAAATTATCTTATACAAAATGGAAAATGAAATATTGAGATCTAGACAGAGAGAGAATCGTAACTGAGACTATTTAAATATAGTTCCCAAAGAGACATTAGAGAAAACATTAAGTAATGAATTTCACATTCTATATAAGGCAAGTGGAAGAAATCAAATCAAATTGATATACACAAAAATAAACCTATTTCAACTAGTAATCCTGTTTGGAAGAACCTACTGATCTTCTGAATGCCCACAAACTAGATGTTTGTTATAACAAAAACAATTTATAGATGTGAACTCATCTAGAACTGCCTAGGGCATTCTATACTAACACATCAACTTAATAAATTAAAGAATTTCATATTGTGAACTCTAACTCTGATCATATTAGCACAACTTTTTTTGCATGCATGTCACCATCCTTGCTGGCCTAGAAATGCTGTAGACCCCTCTCAAAAAACTCTTTCGCACAATTCACTTCCTCATGTGCTCGGGAATAAGGCGCTGTCTCAGTTCAGTAGGTGCACCAGAAAGTTCTGCGTGAGGCTTACTACAGTCAGATGGGGCGAGATAATTATACCGATAAAGTTAGAAAGGAAAAAAAAAACAGAACTCAGCTCAACCTTGAGGTGTGAAGTTGAATAGAAGTGGCAAAGGTCGTCCATTAGGCAAGCAAGCATTTGGTTTCCTCAGATCATCAAAGAAAGGGTGTGCACATGCCTCCAACTGAAAATGAATATAAAGATTATGACTTATTCAAAATGCCTCATCATATCAAATCCACGAAAGGACTCTACAAGCATGTTTTTAACATACTACTGGTGAAATATGGTCGCCCTCTCAATAGGCTTCATAAACTTATTGATTGTACACAAGTAGTTTGTGTGTGTTTTCTCATTAACTACTTTAAAGCTTTATGCTAACAGCAGGAAAAGGCTTAGTCATTCACTTACAGCAGTACATCGAAGAGTTGGTGAATACTGCAGCAACCTTGAGGCCAGATCTACAGCTTCAGGGAGTATTTTTCTTTGAAATATCTGCAAAATATTGAGATTCAATCTTCAGTGCCTCAGCCTATGAGTGAGTGAACTTGGAAGGGACAGTGGGTCAAAGAACTTCAGCGAGGAGAACAAACAAAAGAAACTAAGATATAAATAAAGACTATACTTGATAATTTGTAACAAACCTTGTGCCACGGGTGAGCTTTGATTTGAGGGAACTTGAACTCTGTATAGTTTGGATTCATGCACCTAATTTCCTCTCTAGTTGGTGTCCCCAAAATCTAGCACGGATTAAGTACATCAAAAGACCATAAGCAACGGAATGAAACTCGACTGGCAACGCTTTAAGAATGGGGGATGAAAACTGATGTCCCATTATAGCATACCTTGATGATCTCCACCAGCTGATCAACACCACTTTCTCCAGGGAAAAGAGGCTATACATGATGCAACATTCAATGCATCAGACTAGTTTATACCACAGTAACTCGAAATATGATGCTCAGAAAAAAAGATTTTCTAAGACTTTCATAGAGAAGTAGTATATCACAACCAAAAAAACTACCATAATAATATCATGATCCGCCAAAAAAGAGAATCAACTACAAGTAGGAAACATTTAGGTGCAAGCACCTAAATATCTACCTTAGCAAAAGAGAGGCACCATAGAAACCAAAGCTATGTAGGTGTAAGAAAAAGTTACCAACTTTCTACAGCTAATATCAGAAAGAGTGAGAAGATAGGAACCACAAAGTCGACTCACCTGTCCCAAAAGTAGCTCACCGAAAACGCAACCAGCTGACCACATATCAATTGCCGTTGTGTACTCTGTAGCCCCAAAGATCAATTCAGGCGCTCTATAATACCTAGAACAAATGTAGGCTATATTGGGCTCCCCAGGCACCTATGGCAAGAAACAAAAGTCTGAGTAGGGGCAAACACCTAGAAAAACGTAGTTCTCAAAAGAACACCACATACCAGCATCTTTGCACTTCCAAAATCACAGATCTTCAACTGATGAGTGTGTGGATTAACCTATAGCAATAATTAAAACAATAATACCACAAATAGTTAGAACAGAAGCAATCACAATGAAGGAAGAGGGAAAGCAACTGTCACAAATAACCAAGGAAATGGAAAAGATACAAACACCTAGAAGCAAAGGAGCATAACCAGCAAGCTTACCAAAAGATTCTGAGGTTTAATATCACGGTGACATACCCCAATTACATTGTGCATGTAATTTAGAGCCCGACATATCTGCATTATGATAATTATGAGAAAGAAATCAAGTTATAGCTTCTGGAAAATCAAGATAATTCGAGTAAACAAGATGATGTACTGTAAAAGTGTCGAAATTATCTTATTTACACAAAGTTCTTACATATAAAAGTAAGAAATCACCCAAACGCTTACCTGGTACATGTACAATTGAACGTATATGATGGGCATGTGATGGTTCACTCGGCTGTAGTGCCTTGAAACTCGGTACACAGTTTCAGACACATACTCCAGAACAAGGTTAAGGTAAACTTCATTCTTCTCAGTAGTAGAATAGAAACAGTGCCTCAGGTGAACAACATTAGTATGATCAAGCATGCGCATAATCTGTAGTTCCCTGTTTTTGTATCTCCTATCCTGCAAGACCTTCTTTATGGCCACAGATTCACCTGTTTCTAGGCACTTGGCCTAAGGAAAGAAAAACAGAGAAGAAATGAGCAAACGTCAAGCAGAGCCGCCCAGACGACTTCAATGCTTTCAAATAAACACCTGATCCTTCCTACTGACCCAATCAAACACAATTTTACCTGAAAGACAACTCCAAATGATCCCGTACCCACCACACGTTCAGCCATGTAAGACAGTGTCTGGGACAATAGCATGAAGTTTATTAATCGAGTAAAATCCAATTACATAACAAATCACAAGCTACATCACATCTAAGTCTGTTCAATTCTGAAGATGAAACTTACCTGTTTCTTCTGTCCATTTCGATCACTCAGAGTAGTCACAATTATCTGGCCTGTTTCTGTTCCATTACCACTAACAACAGTAGGCTCCATATCCTATAACATTTTATTATATCATAAAAAAAGGATTCTCCATAAACAATAAAGCAACATGATGTATTATATAAATAAGAAGTTACCTTTAAGTCATCCTCATGGTCATAAGAACTTTTCTCTCTATTTCTCATTTCATTTGGAAGCTCCTTCTTTCCAGATTTTTCCTGCCTAGTATCGACAGTCAATGTACTAGCATCACTTCCCTCAGATGTAGAAGTCACATCATCCTTTGACGATATAGTACATCGCTCTTCCATTTGAAATTCAATATCAACCCTGTGATCTACTTCTTGCTCATTCTTCAGTCTCTTTAGACTAATATCCACTCCCTATTAAATTAGTAAAAAAAAATTGAGAAAATGCACTTAAACACAAACCCCACTCATGAAAAATTATACTGAGTATATTATTATTTGACGACAATCACATCAGAAGAAACATTAACAATCTCATGATTCATTTAAACATTACAATCATATCACAGAGTTAATAAAATGAGATTGTTCTATCACCATCTTTAGCAATGGTAAATGTTAAAAAATGACAAGAGTCTCGTCGCATAGGTGGTTAACGAGGGTGCTGAGTTAGGCCTAAGACCTAATTTTACAGTAAAACTACATATCTTCGGTCGGATTAACAAGCTAATCAAGTACAAATAAGCATAATATAGAATAATTCAAGGCAGTCAAAAAGCTAAGATAAAAAAAAAAAAAGTTGAAAAAACATGCTACACAATCACAAATCAACAAAAAACGAAGCAAACAAAACCAAAAAATCAATAAATTATAAATAAAAAAAACATAGAGAGGAAATTACAGGATCGGAAATGGAAGATCGTCCAGACGCAATGCTCTTGAGGCGACGCATCACATTCATCTCTTTCCTTCTCCAATTTATTCAAACCCTAAAAATTGTTACTTCTCCTTTCTCTCTTTTCTTAAATCAGAAACAAAAAGTTTCTGGAAAAAAAAGAGAGAAGACGAAGAACAACAAACGAGAAATTGATACACAGAAGGAGAAGAAATAACAAATATATATATATATTCTCCTTTCTGCGTTCAACAAAAAAGAGACAAAGGGGAAGAAGAAATTGAAAATGAAATTGATCTGACCAAAACAGAGGAAAATAAAAAAAAAAAAAAAAAGATAACTATTATACTCCTGTATAGCCATTTACGTGTCCAATTTAAATTTTGAGATTCAAATTTTTTAAATTTTAATTTTAAATGAGATATATAAATTCTATTTTAAACTTACGTCTTGAATTCTTATTTATTCTATAATGTATTAGTGTTTGTTTTTTAATCAAATGTAATTTATCAATTCATATGCACGAATTTATTTGATTTCTCACCTTGTTTTCTACGTTATTTTCAACAAGAAAAAAAATGTTAAATTTTAACGGTTAAATCGATAACAATCATTAATTGATAAAAAAGTTAAAGTCATATCTTAATAGTATTATAACAATATATCAATTAGCATGTCTATCAATCAATAACAGATAAGTTTTAAAAACTGAAATGAACCAACTGATACCTAACCGTAGTACCCGCTATAGTATCTAGCTTGTCATTCGGGTGAGCATTTTGTGCGTATTGAGAATCTTTGAGTGTATAATAGCGCCTGCAAATCACACAAAAAATATAAAATGCATTTTAACAAATTTTATGCAACAGACTTGATTCAAATGACATGAAGTTTACATATCAAAAAGATTTAAAAAATTTATAAATTTAAAAATACGAAATACTTTATCTATTAAATATTATCTTTTTATCTTAATTCTTAGTCGTCAATAAAAAGTAAGATTTACGAATATTCTAATCTTTCTTTGGATTTTATTTTGAAAATGTACACTCAACACTATTTTTGTTTCAATTTCTTTTATTGGACTCAAATTGTGACGAAAGCGATATAAATCAGAATAAATAACTACATTTATTAAATATTTTTAATTTTTTAATTAAAAAATAATTAATTAATTGAGTTCTATATTTAGAAAAATTCAAATCGGCTGGTCAAAGTCATCCGTCATTTTACATTGTCTTTTTAGTCAAACTTTGATTCTACACCGTTGATTGAACGTCATGGCATGATGTTACGGTGTTTGATTATTTTGAATTTGTGGAGGTAAATGGCGAAAATGACCTTGGCATAGAGGAGGAATTACGGGTAAATTTTATCCGCATTAAACTTTTTACACCAAGTAATACATGTATTCATGTGTTTATATTTATTGTTTATTTTATTTCATTAAATCATGAATTGGTGTAAAATGTGATACGAATAATTTTTTTTTAGGAATTACATAGTATCTCGTTAGATAATCACCATATGTATATTATTTCATTTTCATACAAAGTGCCTATATGCTAGCGAAATATCCGGGAGAGGGCTTTTTGGTCTAACCATTTGTCCGGATTGATTAAGAGAAATAACTCATGTATTATTTATAGAGATAAGTGTCAAAGATACATCTAAATAAAAAAAAATTTTAGTGTCATACTTGAACTATAAAAGTGTAAATTTCATACCTAAACTATCACTTATTAGTAACATTTGAGAAACACTAATAAATGATAGTTTATATATGAAACTCACATTTTCAATAATTTAGGTTTGAAACTCAAAGAAGAAGGAAATTTAGATTTATTTTGACATTCATCTCTTATTTATAATACGAAAAGGGTCTAAAATATCCCTTTAACTATATAAATTGATTTTAAAAATAAATAAATAATATGCCATTCATATTTACTAATGATTTTGGACTCCTAGACTCAATGTTCTTCCAATTGGCTCAACCATGTTTCCTATTTATTTATCACTAATTATATGCTTGTCATATTTTTTAAGAAATATATTTTTGACCTGTTTTCTCATTATGGCCTCTTTCCTTTTACTATTGGTATCAATAGATCATAAAACATATGGTAATAATCACTAGACATATGTGCTGAGTGAATACAAAAGGAACAAATACAATTGCAAATACATTTAAATATTTTGATACATAGTGAATACATAAGGAATAGATACATTTGATACAAAGTGATCTGATATTATGATATTTATTAATACAATCTAATTTAACTTGACACTATTATATCTGTTAATACAAATTAATGATATCAATTGTATTTATGATAATACAAGAAATATAATATGTAATCCTCCTTTCACTCACCTCTCACGTCTCACATCCTTTCATCATGTAGCTAAGAATCTAATTTAACTGTGTATAAATCTAGATCTATAATAAAATCTAACTATAGTCATTAATTTCATTATCGAAAATTCCTTTAAAAAGCAACATTTGACTAACGGGCTGGTAATTAAGGAGGAAATAATTTAGTTCTGGATGACAATGGGGCGGGACAGATGCGGGGTGGGATGGGTTTAAGGTTGTATGGGGCGAGTTGGATGCGGGGCGGGATAAAGTGGATTTTTAAAAATTAATGTGAGGCAGAGCGGATTGCGGGTTTATGTAATTTTATATGAGTTCAAACTTAACTTTGCATGTTATAAGAGTGATAAAACATTATTTATTTAGATAATTTAATTAAAGCTACTAAAATATTCAAGATAATAAATGAACATGGTTCAATAAAAAATAATACAATTTCTTACTTGTTTCCCAATTGACATCTAAAAAGTAAAATTTTAAGTATCATCCTGTCAAATTAATACAACTTAATGAAAAAATGAATTTAATTTTTTAGTATCAAACATTACTAGAAAAAAAAATATGAAAAGAATTATGCGAGGCGGGTTGAAAATGAAAAGGATTGTTATGCAAGACTGAGCGAACTGAATTAAAAATTTTACGAATTAAGCTCAATCCGTACTACCGTCCCATTTTCATCCCTATTTAGTTTGGCTTGCATGAACAAAATTTGGGCCAAGGCCCTAGAACGCCAACCTACTCCCCCACTTAGAGTCCTCATAATACTTGATCCAAGTCCGGATTTTTTATTTTTTTTGGCATCCATCATTAATACTATATTTTAATAAAGGAAAAATTGTATATATAATAGCAAACTAATAACCTAAAATAAATGGAGTAGCTAGGGTTTGATTTAATTGTGCTCCATAGTAAACGTTTGCAAAAAATTGTCAGGTGCCTTTCTCCCAAATATCTCGCTCGCCACTCTCCTCCAATCTTTCGCTCGCTTCCTCACTTTTTATTCAAAAACAAGTGTATAAAAATTATTTCTAATTGTATAAAGCAGAGAAAATTGTATAAATACATATATTTTTGTTCCCCTCTCTCCCCTCTTTCAAATCTCGCTCGCCACTCTCCTAAATCTTGCTCGCCACCCTCGCCTTTCTCACTTATACAAACAGAAGCGAAATGTATAAATTGCGTTTCTGTTTGTATTAAGCGTGAGAAAATTGTATATACACATGCAAGTACATATATTTTCGTCTCATACACTTATAATTATACAATAAAAATACTCCCCTGCCAGTTTCTTTTGCCTTTCTCTTTTTCTCGTTTTATACAATTTTCAAATTGTATCTAATTTCTTCTTTCTCATTTTATACAATTCGATTCAATTGTAAATTCCTTGTCAAGTCTCTTTTGTCTTTCTCTCTTTCTCATTTTATACAAATTCAAATTGTATATAATCGTTCTATACACTTATAATAATACAATTCGTTTTATACACTTCGTTTTTATACAGTTTTCTGCCCAAGTGTCTTTCTCTTTATATACTTCGTTTTATACAATTTGCTTCAACTGTATATATATATATATATGTATATATATATATATAGCGAATTATACAGTTTCTGTGTTTGCTATGGAGCGCAATTATGCAGACTTTGCTATAACATACAAATATAAATTTTTTATTTGCTATATGCGAAAGTTGCCCTTTAATAAATTTATATTTGCATCTTGGACATTACATGTCTTAATGTTGATACACCATTAATTAATTTATAATTTGATGCTAGGCTAATGTTTTAAATAATAATGTCCTTGCACCATAAAAAATCATTCCACTAGAATAGTTATATTATTATAATACAAATAAGAGAAACTCTATGCTTCATAGACAACCAAAAGAACTCCAACAACTTTTATATTACATAGTCATAAACAACCCAAGAACTCAAATTAAACAAAGGAAAAAAAAAGTCTAATTATCAAAACTCTAGAAAAAAAAATTAGGTTGTATATATATATATATAGGTAGGTCACAACTTAGTTGAAGCTACATGGGAACTTAAGAAAACCATTCCTTTTTTTTTTTTTTAGTAGTAGATCTTAATATTTCAATCTTGATGTCACATACCTTTCTCATCTCAAATTACAAAAAAATAATAAAATTAGAAAAATCAGCTTAAACCAAAAACCCAAAAAAATAAAAATTAATATGTTTTAAGGTGTTGGATGCCCAAATTTTAGTCATGGTTCTTTTCTACCCAATCTGATCTTCCTAATGTGAACTCCAAGCTAGGGTTTTTCTGATCCAAACTGCAACCTACATAGCTCATAGCTCTTGAATATTCACATTCCTGCAATAATTTCTTCATACATTTAGTACACTTAATATCATGATTTTTAAATATAATTGCGACGGATGACATTGTCTGTTTAGTTAGGTCAAATAACTGACCTGATCAACTTGTTTGAAATTGAGACGTATGTCGTTAGTATACATTGATTAGTGTTAGTTATTTGGACTATTGATTCCTTTTTCTTTTGTTAAATTAAAAAAGAAGTTGTAATGATGTCTTTTTTTTTTATAGGGGAAATGGGGATAAAATCTCCACATATATAGTGAGTGAGTTCTTAATTATTATTAAAACATAGAAAAGAGAAGAAAAATAAGGGGGTATTTAATAAAAAGAATCTACAATTCACATTTCGATTGATTGATTGAAGGTTAAATTTTTAAATCATAATTAACCAAATAACCGATAAACCAATAATACTATAATTTCCGTTTTATTTTAAATATTGAACATTACCTTCCGAAATTTAAATTATAATTTGGGGCTATTACATCAAGTTAACATTTGATCGATAGTACTTCCATGCAAAGTAAACACAAGTTAAAATGTACGTAAATTGATCTGAACAATAATACGAGAGTAGATTGAGGGAAGTACCTCTATATGGTGGCTGAATCTTTGTTGAGATGGGAAAGAGGATGATCTGATGAGTCCATTTGATTCATTAAAGTTAGCTTGTGACAATCTTTCTCTACTGCTGAAAAATTAAGTAGAAAATAAACTTTATATACTATAATATATACTTTTAAAGTTTTCGTATACTCGTTATGGAAAATATTTATATTATAAGATCGTTTATATAAAAATAGAATGAATCAAGTATATCAAGTGATTTTGGGCTTCTTTAGCCCTATTAGTGTACTTTTTCGCTACTCCAAGCCCGTTACTTTTCAACCCGTTATCATCCTATCCCCCGAAGGATCAATAGTCTTCTCATTTTCTTAGTATATGGCTTAACTTAAATACTCAATCTATCAATCAACGATAAAAGTGTTCAGTCACTTGAACAAGCCTCGTGACTTGTCCTATTATTACTCTCTCCTTCACCATCACTACTCTATCCTCAAAAGAAAAAACCACAATGGATAAAACTAGAAAAAATTGTTTTGTGGCTCATAACAAATAATTAATTTTTTCACAGGTCGTGATATTTCATTTATGTTCCAACATGACTTCAAAACTTATATCTTATAAGACATAAATTAGATTATTCAAAAGACAAATACTAAGACCAACATTATAAGGCGAAAATGCGCAACTTTCTATTTATAATGTCCTAAATCTTTTATCACTACAATCATTTAGCCTAAGGGTTGAGTTATAGATGCTTATATTTTTTTCATATTTGTGCGAGTTTTTGAATGTAATATATACATAATCAGGTGACGTAGTTACAGTATTCGACTGACACAGTAAAATCAAATCGAGGTGTTATTAAGTAATCAAAGGAAAAGGACAATTTATAGAGCAAGTTTTCCAAAAACGTATCTAGAAGCTACATTTCAAATTTCAAATAACAAGAAAGATATTACATATTATTATTAACTATATATTATTCACATAAGATGTAAACACACGTCCATAGAAACACCATGCATATAAAATAAATAAAAAAAATACTTTTTAATTAAACAAATGTATAACTTTGAGAAAAGTAGAGCACTTAAGTCAAGAGACAGGTCTTTTTTTTGGACATATATGCTAAAGTCTCCTCGTGAAGAGAATAACAACAAAGTAAAGTAAAAGGGTTTTGTCTATACATTTAATTATATTAAAAAATTATATTAATTTTTAATTAACCAAAATGCAAAGAAAGAGAAAAAAAGAAAAGATAAAGTAGTTGTTGCAGTAATTAAATACTACACTTTAATTTATGTAGTACTATTATATATGTTTCTTTAATATAAAAAAATATAAGGGGGTACATATGTTGAAAAATCTTCAGGTGAAAAAAAGAAAAATGAAATATAATAAAGAAGAAAAAAAAAAGCAAAAGCTGCTACAAGAAACCCTTTTTTATATATAATTATATTTTGAATAATTAGAAAATGATTGAAGTACGTGGTTTGCATTTCTAAATATTCATGCAAAAAGTAAAAGGAAATGTGTAAATATTAATTTTATTCATCATTACTTCAAAAGTTAATTATGTACGTGTGAAATATTTGTCCAAAAAAAATCATCAGTATTATTTACTTATTTAAATGTGAAAATATTTCTTATACTGCAAGTCGCTATGACAAAAAATAATCATTAGCGATATTTAATTTTTAATAATCGCTAAATATGTATTTTTAGCGGCAATTGTCACTCTTTGTTTATGTCCCTAAAGCCTTTAGCGACATTAGTTTTAATGGCACTTAAATAATATCGGTAAAGAATTTATCACTTTTTATTAGTGTCAATATTTAATGCCGCTAAAAGTTATTTTTGTTGTAGTGAGTGTATATACATTAAATTCAACCTATTATAGCATTTATATACTCCCTTCGATCCATTTTATGGACTCGGATACGTAATTAAGAAAAAAAGAAAGAGATTTAAAATTTGTAATATATTATTGTCTCGTTATAAATTATCTCTCGTGCAAGTAAAATGAGAAATATAAAAGTTATTATTTCAAGATAGCTTATTTTGAGACGGGCTAAAAAAACTATATCAAAGTAAAATAAAAACAACAAAATTTTATCATACCGATCTATGTGTAACTACCTCACGAGCTAACCTAGTTACATAATTATTTATTTACTATATCGTCCGTGCATAGAACGTAAACATTATGAAAATCAAAAGACATGATCATAAATTCAAAGATTTATATATATATATATAATTTATGTGTTAATTGTACCTTGAGGAGTTGCTCCAAAGAGTTGTAGAAGGTTCATCACATCCATCTGATGGACCTCTTTGATCCAAAATCTTGTCTATAGCTAACAAATCTTCTTCACCTGATCCATCTGATTGTCGAAAAATAATTAGTAACAGACAATTTTTATCGTCAAATAAAAATATTAACGATAAATATAGCTACTAAATACTTTTCTTTTTTTTTTTAAGATAGAGAGATTATTTAACGATAAATATAGCTATCAAGATAAAGAGACTATTAACAATAAATATAGCTATTAAGAATAAGTTAGTGATGGATTATCAAAAATACGATTAACTATGAGTTATTTAACTATAAATATAGCTATTTTTTTTATGTAGTGAATTAATTAATTACCTGAGGAAGCTGCAGGTTTGTCAGTAGTTTTAACAGTGCGATACATCTGCATTAGAAAAAAACCATTTTAGAATTATAACAACAATTCAATAAATACAAAAAAAGAAAAAAAAGCAATTATTCCCCCATATATTTCCTCACTCTCTAACATATTTGGATGAAGCTAAGATTTGAAGTTATAAATTTAAAATTTTAATTTTTTTCAAAAGTATTCCGTAAAAAAATTACTACATATTCAATAAACCTAACACAAATACACAATTTAAATTAAAATTACTGAGTATAAATAATCTCGTAACCCATATTCTAGCTTCACCCTTGCTCACACATAGATATATATAGAGGGGGAGAAATCACGTAGGAGCAGAGGCTCATTCTGAGTATAGTCAAACTCGTAACCCATATTCTAGCTTTACCCCTACTCATACATAGATATATATAGAGGCAAAACCACGTAAAAACAAAGGCTCATTCAAACTTATTTCGATGCAAAATTACATGATATATAAAAAATATCTTATTTACTTATTGCTTCAAAAATACTTTAAAAAATTGATAAATGTGAGTCAAAATGTTTCATGATTCATTAATCACGAGGTTGATGTTTTTGATAAGGTAACAAGAAGAAGTATTAGTATTATTAATATTATTATTATTATTATTATTATTATTATTATTGAATAATGATGACTTACTTTTGTCTGTTTTCTTTTTCTTTATCTCTCTGCTATACTATCAGACTTGTTTTCTTTAATTCAGTCATTCATTCACTGCATTTTTTCATCGATTATTGTGCCAACAGAAACAATTCACCCACACAAGAAGAAAAAATAATAATAATAATAAAAATACATTTATTTTACCTGCAAATGACTTTTGACATGAGCTAGAGTGAGATCTTTGACATCCATTAGCTCCAATACTGATTTTGGAGTAGCCCCTAATTAAAAATTCAACATTATTTGACTTAACTATGCAATTTTTAGTATATATTATTAAGCAACAATAATTTTAAAATGTAATGATGAATATGAACATATATGAATCTAAGCTGCAAAAGTGTATTTGAGTTACACTAGTGTAAAAAAAAAAAAAATTGAATCTCACTACGAGAAAATGATGAACTACATGGAAATTTTCCTACTAATTCTTAGAAAATTCTACATGTAATTCACTGTTTCCTGCAGTATCTGTCAAATATCAAATTTAAATTCTGAATCTGTATTCGTTACTATTCATATAATCAATGTTCTCATCAAACCTAATGTACCCTTAAATCAAAATAAAGATTTGGGGTTTACCATAATTGGCCACAAAATAAAAAACATTTTTAAAAAAATGAAATTATTACATTCATGTACACAAACAAGTGCATTATATATGTAAAAAAAAAAAAAAAAACTCAAAGTAGGGGATAGATAGATAGAGTGTTTACTTTCATGTCCACCAAGAAGCTCAACAGCATGAACAAATCTAGCATGAAGTGAAGTTGTCCATCGCATTCGCGGTGCCCTCATGCTTCTTTTAGTTGGAAATTTAGGTAAAAATCTTGATCTCATCAACAAATTATTACTTTCATGAGAAGAAGGTGAACCTAATAATCCAACTCCGTTATAATATATGTGTTGTTGATTTTGAAATCTATTAGCCACAATAGGTATTCGATTATAAGGAGGAGAAGTAACATTTGTAACATAGGAATTATTCGAATATGATATATGATCCAAATTATTATGATAAATGGATCCAAATGATGATGATCTCTTTGGATCTTGATGATGATGATAAATTGGGATACCCTTTATAGGGTCTAATAAAGAAACCCCATGATAACTATTCATGTTTTGGCTTTGTTGGAGAAAAGGGTTTCTTGAAAAACTCTTATTTTCTTCATTATTGGTAGTAGTTGGATGAGCTAAACAAAGCTCAGTCAAACTATTATTATGTGTTGTTGTACGTGTTGATGATGATGATGAATTTGGAGGGCTAATATGAAGAGAAAGATCCGGGGTTTGTTTTGATGAAGATGAGTTTTGTTGAACAAAAACCCCTTCTAAGGGCATATTGGATAGCAAACAAAATTATATCACAATTCAAGATTTGTTTTTTTTCTCTTTAATACCTCAAAAAATCCCAAATTGATGAAAAATAAAAGTAAAAAGTTGCACACATAAACAAGATGTGGAAAAAGAGAGATGAACAAACTTCAAGTTTGATTCTTGATGATAGATTTAGGTGGAAAAAGAGTTAAAAAAAAAAAGCCAAGTGTGTAAGTGAAGAAAAAGTGAAGAGCAAAGATTTTGAGTTTATCTTTTATCTTCTTTTTAAGTGGACATGTTTGAGAAAAAGGAATAAGAAGAAGAAGAAGAAGAAGAAGGAGGGGATAATGGTGTTTGTGAAAATTAAAACAATAGAAAAAAAAAGAGTAGAAATATGTGTTTTGGTAATAAATGAAAGAAAGGAATCAAGAAAGGCTTTATGGAATGAGAAAAAAGGAAGAAAGGGATAGGAGACTTGTGTTCCTCGAGAAGTACTGTTTATTAGAAAATGACACTTGAACACAAGCCTCATTTCTCTTTCTTGTGTTGTCCTTTTTTTAATCTAAACAATGTTCGGTATTCGTATTAGAATTCGACTAATTCAGATTCACACTATATAAAATCTCATTTAGAAGGAAGAGCTCTCATGTTTCAAATCTAAAATATTTGATTAAAGACAGAAACAACTTCATTCACTGAAAAAAAAATTCAAAGATTTCTTTCTTTTTCTCCTCAATAGTAAAAAAAAAATAACAAAAAACAAAGCAATTTAAATTATTGATAACAAAGTTCTTACGTTATTAATACACTCTTTAAAATCGATTTAGTAAAATTTATAATCATGAGAATAATTTTTTTTGTTTGTTGTAATTCGTTTGTCTAGAAAAATATCTTTGTTTAGCAACTCTTTAATTTACTTTTGGACATTGTTGAAAACATAAAAAATTAAAAGGCACTCTGGTACGTTTACATATCTTTATTTTAAGATTCAAATTTTTTTTTCTTTATTTTCTTAAATTTCATGTCAAGTTACAATCAGACATACAAATTTAAACTAGGGAAATATATGATAAAATTCATGAATTTTAAGATCTTAAATTTGTTAAATGTGTAATATATTTGAAATACCCTTTAAATCTTTTGATTTTATGTGAGATTTCTATTAATTAAAATTAAGTAATTACAAACTATAAAGAGTAAAACACATACAATAAAATATAAATAAAAAAAAATGAAAAAGATGAAGGGTCACTTTTTGGTTGATTTTTCTCTCCGTAGAGAACGGGTTAAAAATGGTTGAAGAGTGAAAGAGACACTCATCTCCCCTTTGATTCTTTTTCTCCCACTCTCTACGCTTCTACTTCTTTGTCTTTTTATGTGTTTCTATTTCATTTTTACCCAACATTATAACTTAATTTATAATATCTGTATAGAGTGTTTACATCAATATCATCAGATAATACATGATAATACTAGGTGTACCTATATTGTCAGTATCATCAGATAATACATGACAATACTAATCACTTATGATATCTATTTCGAATATTTACATCATTATCATCAGATAATACATGACAATACTAGGTGTACACTTAATTTGTATATGCATTTATTTATCTTACTTAAGGATGGTAAGTTTATATAGTACGGTTACTAAAATTTATGATTGATTGTACACATACCATAATTGATAATTGAATTATTGAGATAAAGAAAAATTAATGAGTATTATATTTATATACTTGAGCGAAACTTTGTTTTTCACAATGTATTCTTTTTAATTAGTTGATTTGATGAGAAATAAATAAAAAATTTATGTTTTATAACACAAATTTCTCACTAATTTGCTAATGGAAGTTTTAACCCCATATAATGTTCTAAACCTTGTTTTTATAACAAGTCTAAAAAAAAGTTATTTATCTTTTATAATTTCATGTTTAGTCGAACAATACCATATAAATTGGCATATCGAGAGTGTAAGTAACAGTTTACAATAAATAAATGAGATTAATAGCACGAAAAAATAAAAATCTACCCTACTAATTAAGCTAGAATAAATAAAAATTTACTGGTAGTGTCATAATTAGTTTTACTTCCATGTATGTAACTTATATATATATATTTTTAAAATAAACTTTTCCTGTTTGAAAAAGAACGACCTAGTTTTTTTAGTCTGTTTCAAAAAGAATTATTTTTTTTCCTTTTTTGACAACAATTTAACTTTAACTTTTCGCGTGACAGGTATAAGGTCATGATATTAAAAGAAATTTTGATAAATTTGACATAATTTTAATTTAAAACCACAAAATAAAAAATCTAGCTTCTTCTTTTTTTAAACTTTATTTTAAGTTAAACCAAATCATTCTTTTAAAACTGAAAAAGTAGGTAAAAATACAATGTTATTTTTGGTTTTAACAGCCTATCCTTTTTTGAAATAGATTAGGGGATGTTAGGTCAAACTTAGACATATGCAATAAAGAAAATAAATGTAGTATAAAATATAAATATAAGCATTAAAGTACAAGTGAGGCATTGACTTAGAGAAATTAAAGGCAAGAAGGAGAGTGTGAGAACCACAAAAAAGGGGTATTTGTTCTCTAGTAGTGTAGAATAATATAATATGTGGTGTTAACATGTGCACAAACCTAAAAAAATAATTAAAACACACATATTATCTTCTAATTCCATTATTTCATACTCCCAAATATTCCCTTCTAATCTTTCAACAACTTTGTCTGGCATCTTGAGTTTTAATATGTCTTCCTTCACATGATCATACACCACTAAATATGAATCATATCCACACACAACTATTAATGTTTTCAAAACCCTAGGCTAAATCAAAGCATTTCTTTATAATTATCATTTTGCTTTCTTTTATTCTATCTAAGATATATATTCGGATAAGAACAAACTAACTATATGTATATATGCATTTACATTATACAAATAATTTATTTTCATCATCGCATCAGTATAATTTAATTTATTATATTATCGTATACGTAAGGGCTCATTTGGATTCTCTTTGTCAAAATGTTTTAACTATATATATTAGGTCAAAGTTATTCTTGATGAATATATATATAGTATATATTGAATTCCTTTAGCTTATTCGTATATTTACTTTTTGAGAAAAGGGTCTGACAATATACCCTTCAAACTATGTTACTTACAATTGATACCCTTGTTATAAAAGGGACACGTATATGCTCCTCATGTTATACAAATGATTCACATATAATCTATTCCTCTAAAGGAAGTGAAAAAAAATAATTTTAATTTAATTTTTAAATTTATTTTATAAGAAATATAATCATATATATGGGTATATTTGATTTCCCTCATAGGTACTTTTTTTTGACTTTTTTTTTATTTGAATGACTAACTTAAAATTATTATTTTTTTATGGTCAAAATTATTTATGTTTCACTAATTTTCTTGAAAAATATACTATAAATGTCCTATTTTATTTTTCTATCAAGAAAAAAATTATATTACAATATAGCCACAAAAATTAGTACTAATTTTTTTTCTTTCCACTAAAGAATGAAAGAAAAAAAATAAGAAACTCAAATAATGATGATAAAAAATGACAAAAAATAATTTATATATGAAAAAGATTAAAATATACCTTAAACTTTGTTAGAAGAACTATTTATAATCCTCGCGATTTAAAAAAAAAATTAAAGTCAAAAAAATAAATTTAACTAATTTTTCACTTTTGTTAGACGATGAGTATACATGAACTCCTTTTGTTACGGTAGCGATGTATGTCATTTGTATAACAATAACGATACATATGAACCACTATTATAACAAGGAATAACGAGGAATATATCAGCTCTAAATGACAAAATCAAAAGGATATATTTGAGACCCTCTCCAATACTTTTTAATATTTTCAATCCCCTTGCTAATTATATGGTTCTTGCTAGTGATCATCAATTTAGTAAGTTCATGGACATTTTTACTAGCTCCCTAGTGTGACACCTTTTGTGGAAATTAAAAAGAGCTTTTGAGCAATGAATAATTTATAGGTCATAATTCAAACCATAGAATTAATCATTAATTTTATAAATTATGACAATCATATAAAATATACCATTTATATAATATAATCTTTTTTATCATCTTACGTAAATGTGAAATGCATTATATATCGAGTTACTTGTTTTAGTGTGACATGACTATGTCCAATGTTACACTAAATGACATTAGTCTATAGGTGGTGCTTGGCTGGAGCATTTAATGCTAATGTTTTGGTACTATGCTTTGGTATATAATTTTATATTTTTAGGTCTCCTATTTTCGAAAAAAACTTTGCGCTGAAATATATTCCATTGGAAATAATGTTGAAGACAAACTTTTATGAATTTTAAGCTTTGGGTAATGTATTGCCTACATAACCAGTATGGAATGATGTACACTTGAAGTTTCTGTCGGAATTTCACTATTATCAATCATTATAAAATAATTTGTTTTTGAGTTTTAACACGATCATATCAACACTAATGCATCGAATATATACCATCAAAACTTCGAAGTTAAGTGTGTTTGGAAGAGAGTATTATTAGAATGTAGGGGTATACTATCAGAACTTCAAGTTAAACTAATAATCAAGCCAATAAGATATCTTTCGTTGATTTTCGTCTTTAGCATTTATTTTTTTTATCCTCCCTAGGAGCTTCCACCCCTTTTACTCCCTTGGTGACTTGAACTCGCAACCTTCAGGTTGGAAGTGAGGGGTGCTTACCATCTGAGCAACTCCCTCTCGTCGGTCTTTAGTGATTCGATTTTTGGTTAAACTAATAAGAAGATATTCATAAAATAATTATATGACTTCTCCAGCATTTTGAGACAATAAGATAATAATGTAACTTTACTGATATTCATAAAATAAAAATAGTAGTAACTAACATAAGAGAACTATACAAGTGCAACATAAATAAAAAAAATTAAGACAATAATGTGAATTGAAGGCTAAAGGGCAAGATAGTAACCAATAAAATATTAATATTTAATATTTATATAAGGGTAAAGTAGTAAATTAAAGTTGTCAATTCGATTGAATTTATTAATCGATTCGATTTTTTATCCTACTAATGGGTAATCCCAAGGAAAGTCATCCTGTTGTATGCTTCCTTTTAACCAACATGGATTGTAGTGCAGTAGTGAAACTGCTTCAATCTTAATCAGAGGTTTTAGGTTCAAGTCTTGAATATAGAAAAATTCATGTGAAGAGTGTCACCATCAAATAGGTCTTGCAGTGTGCGATTCAAATTTAATTAGAGCCAAATTATATCCCGACACCAAAAGCCATACCCAAATATAACAAAATATGCCTCCACGCATTGATATATTGCTTTTAGTTAATTCGATTTTATTAATCTCAATGTATTTTAGGCAAAAGGTGTTTGATCTCTTACATTTAATTAACAAATTACCGATACTGTGACACGTTTTTTGCATCTGATTTAAGAAATTAAAGACATTCAATAGTCCTAATTAACTAATTTTCTATTCTAATTTACGTAATACGGATTGAAATTTAAGCGTTAAACGATATAAGTTTTAAGTTTTGAACATGCATGAACTGTGGCATCTATAATTTTTAATTTATTTTACATATTTTAAAATTATGTAAATAATACTATAAGACCTATTACTTTATCAAGAAATTTTTAAAATATATGAAAAACTTATGTCCAAAATTTTTTTATTTGATTCTCAATATTTAAAAAGTTGTTACATTAATTGAGATAAAATGAGTATATATTATCTCTTTCTACGTATGATAAGTTCCCGCTAAGACATAGTTGGAAAAATTTGAATAAAAAATAATAAGTTTACGCACAAAATTATTTGTTGGTTACTTGAACTTTCACTTTGTTGATAAGAATTCGATTTCCCACATTATAATCTCCTCCTAATTTCCCCTTCCTTTACCCCCTAATTTTATTTTAAAAAAAATAAAATTGTCCATAACAGTTTTGTGCGCAATAAGAATGAAAGTTTAATGAAGATATTAGATTAATTATAAGTTGACGCTATGTCTAAGCTTTTCTAAAAATAAAGTGTATCGTATGATTTAATTATAATTATACATGGTTTTTTCTTTGAAATTAAATTATTACTAAACGCAAAGTAATAACTATTAAAAATTTCGAAAGTCATTATCATACTACTTTTGGACATTTCTATTATATTTCTTTTTTTTTTCTATTATACATAAATGAAAAAGGAGATAAAAATATTTAAAAAAGAAGTCTGATTAAACATTTCGAAAGTCCACATGCATACATTTATAATTGGGGTTCACTTTGAAAAGAATGTAACATAAAAGGATATGGAATACCTTACAAGTACTTTATTATTATTTTAAATATTTTTGTACAATTTTATATACTAATTCCCTATCAGATCAGAACCATGAGATTTAAAAGGTCCCATGTGATAAAAGATTTTAAAGAAAAAAAACAATCAATCATGTTTTTATTATTAGTAAAATTTATTTTTGTTTAACTATTACTTTTTTTTATCTTTTCAAGCTTCACCCATAATATTTTTGGTCTCTAACCTATTGATAATTTTTTCTTTTGATTTGTGTGGTATGTGATTCAAAATAATTATTTTTTATTTGATTAAAATGTGTGTTTTTATCTCTTCATATATAAGATATATTATAATTAATTATTTTAAAATTATATTATTATAAAACATAAAGTAACAATAATCTTTAATAGGTATATCCCATTTGAGTAATTACATAGTTAAACAATTAATACTTATTGTAATTTGTGAACATTCACAAAAATAATGGATTAGAAATGCATGATTTAAATATCATAGAAACCAAAAATTTATTAATAGCCCTAAAAAATACTATCTTTCGTTTTCATTTGTTTAATCTATTTTCTTTTCATGGGTATCAGAAAGAAATAACTTTTTTCTAATAACTCTTTAATTGTAATTTTATTTACCTAACATATTTAAGAATTAAAAATATAAATTTTAAAAATATTTAGCAACTTAATCTTTGGTTTTGTTGCTCCAATAAATTATGACAGTAACAACTTGATTGAAGCTCTTGAAGCTGTTTTGGGGTTATTCACAATTTGCACATGAGTTGGTTTCTCTTTTGATTGTTTAAATTAAATGATAGAACAAAGAGACAATAAGAACATCAAGATCAACAATTGCTATAGAAAGAGTATTTATTAATTTAAAAATCACAAGATTCAGAAGAATTTTTTATTTTTTAAATTTCATATAAAGTTACAATAGGTCAAAAAAATAAAAAATGTGCAAATATATACATCGATGCAATTTTCTGAGAGCTGATTCAATAAAAAATGAGTAAAAAATTCATGTTCTGTAACATAAATATATCTCACTAATTCACGATGAAAAAAAATCTTTATTAATAGTAATTATAATACCTATTATATTTTAATAAAAAAGTAAAGCTATGTAATCATGTATAAATCCGTAGTATATTCTTTCCTAAAGGAAGGTTCAAACCCTACTAGTTTGACTCATTATACGATAGATCTTCGATCCAAAAAGATAATAATTATTTCATTTTTCTCCAAATAATGTCCTAAGTTTTGAAAAAGAGAGGGGAAAAAAGGCAAATTACACTTTACACTAATTTTCAATAAGTTAGAATTTTTGTGGCACAAAATAGAATATATTCATATATACATACAAACAAGTGAAACTAAGCTACTAGAGCTAGTGTGTAATGTCTTGTAATGGTGACAACTCAAGATGAAAAGGAACAATATTTTAGGCTCAATCTTCAAAGAATAACATACTCACACGAAAATTATTTTCCTTTTGAAGTGATGTATGGTCATCAAGGCAACGTTATATATATTAAACAAAATTTAGATCAACTTAATAATTTTTATTTAAATTTTATACTTATATTAAAAGAATTATATATATATATATATATATATATATATATATATATATATATATATATATATATATATAAAGAGGCGGAGTCAGGATTTTAAATAAAAGGGTTCAAAATTTATAGAAATAGATAGCCGAAGGGGGTTCGACATCAAATATATATATATATATATATATACATATAGACTTATTTTAACCATATATATATATATATATATATATATATATATATATATATATAAACCTTATATTTATACCATCACATAAAGGCAACGTTATATATACTAAACATAAGATTCAAATGAACTAATAGTTTTTGTTTAAATTTTATATTTAATTAAAGACAAATTCATAACTCATAACTTTTATATCTCGAATCTCCCTATAACAACTTTTATATACTTTTAATATATATATATATATATATATATATATAGATATATATATATATATATATATATATTATATATATATATATATATATATATTATATATATATATATATAATTGTTCATAATTTAAAAAGCTACATTTTATAAAACTAAAAACTCATAAATCCAAAATTTGAGTTTAAAAAGGTGTATAGAAAGATGTCACTATATATGGAGCTTATTCTAAGCAAACATTACCAAAATGCACACATGAAGTCCATTTTTAAGGAAAGTAACTTTCACCAAGTGAAGTTTGAAAAATTGAGTACATTGAATGCACTTCCATTCATTTATCTTCCAATATATCTGTCTTTTGCATGCATTAACTCCAAGCTTATAAAAAAACATTTACATTTGAGGGAAAAGTGATAAGACATTGCTTACTATATTATTACGAGAAGTGCTAAATGATCAGAAAATTTTAAAAACTATCATTTCTTTCTTATTTTAAAATAAATTATTTTTTGTATTTCTAATAAAAAATATTAAAGATAAAAGGATAAAAATATTTTTAAAAAGTAAATCACATAGAAAAAATTTCATTCTAGCCAAAACGAGTTCACTATTTTTAGAGTTAAAAGAAAAGGAAGTGTTTTTTTTTTTTTTGGAGGGGGGGGGGGGGGACTAGGGCTTTAATAATATTAATCTTGATAAAAGGATATCAGGATTTAAGTTATATGTTGTGACAATTCACATCCATGACATATATTGTCTATTTGAATTTGAGTCTGCGCGAACTTGTTTTACGTTGCTCTATATCAATTTTTTAAAGTATGTGTATCATGTGAACTTGAATTATATCTTTACAGAATTTAACCTATTTTATGTGTGTATACAAATTAAGATTATCTAATAACAAATTGAAGCAATACATTCATCATAATTACTCCAAGGTCATCATTCATACTTTTGTTCTTAATTAGTTTAGGTTGATCTTTAACTAGGCATAAATTTAATTTTTATTGCAAAAATTTATAATTTTTCGTGTGTTTTTTTGGTCACAATTTCAGAAAAGGTACGTCATCAAATCAAGTGACAAACCTTTTGAGGAAGTGAGTTAATCAATTTTATAATCCTTTATAAATTTACTTCTATTGGGTTCTAAAGATGTGAACCGAAAAAAAGAATTATGATTTTACCGAAAGATTGTAACCTTTATGAAAAATTGTTTTTTTTAAGGGTTATGACCGTTTGAAAGATTCTCTTATTTTTAAAGAGTTGCGACCTTTATCCTTTATTGACTATAAATAGAGAGGTTTTCTCTTATTTTTCAGGATTTTGAATTCTTCTCTTCTTTTGCATACATTTCATACAAAACAAAATGGATCGACTGTGTCTGTGCGTGTGATTGGTTGTTGTGATTTTGAGTTTGTTGAAATTATTGAAGTTTGAGGTACCGCTACTTCTTTAATAGTTAATCTGTTTTGTCTTGAGAAAAATTAATCTGTAACCTCGAATACTTGAGAGGATTAAATTTCTTAAAGATACATAATGGGTTCTGTAGACTCCAATAGTTCTTTGTTTTTTTTTCCATCTTTTATTATTTATGATTTGCTAATCTGAATACAAGAGATAACAATTTATACTACTATTTTTTCGCAACATATAAAAGAATATAAAAAATTACACATAAAAGATATGTGCAATATTATAACGGACGATTCGATCAGAAAATAAAAAAAATTAAAAAATTAAGCGCAATACTTTTTAAAATTTGATCAATATAAATATAATAATTTTTTGAAAAATATTTTTGACTGATCATTATTTGACGATAGATATGATGTGGAAATATCAAGAGGAAAACGTCAAAAGGTTTTAAAAGGACAATAAATATGTTTAAAGAAAAACTTGAGATTCTCAACAAATCAAATTAAAATGTGAAAAAAAAAGATGAAAAAGAAAGCTTTTGCTTTTCCTTAAAGTCAATTACATCAAATATATTTCTGAGCAAACTCTTTTTTTCAAATTGATATTCATTTAAAGTTATGTCGGCAATAACTTGAAATTTAGGGGTCAAAAATCAAAATTATTGATATAATTAATTCATTGGGGAACTGAAGATTAAGTTGAAAAAAAATTTATTTCTTTTTATCTCAAATTATCTATCGCAATTTTATTACTATTTAAAATAACTATGTCTTTCACTCAATTGTTACTTATAAAATAAAATAATCTTTATTTTATTCGATGGAAAATTACAGCGTAAATATAAGATTTTTAAAATATATATATATAGAGAGAGTAAATGTTAATTTCTTTTTTATGTATTTACTTTAACTTTTTTTAATTCCCTGATTAAAATTATGATTTTACCACTAATCATAGATCCATTTTTGTAAGATACCCTCATGTAGACACATCTTTTGGTAGTAAAATTGTTTTTTTCTTTTTTCTTTTTTTTTTTTGGAATTTTATTATCTTACTCGAAAGATAAATAAAGTCTCTGATCATTTTTACTTAATTTGTCTATTATTTTAAAAATATTTTTTATTTTCACTTGGGGCATGCAAAGTTCCTTAAATGAATATTATAATAAAATATTGATATCATTCATTATTATTTCTTTTTAAAAAAGGATATGCAAATTTAATGTAAAGAAGCAAAGTAAATTGAGGTGCACAATATGTCTTTTAATCTTGTAATATATATATATCTATATATATATTATATATATATATATATATATATATATATAATATATGTGTGTGTGTGAGAACCCTGATTCCATTTTTTGTGGGATAGAAATGTCATGTGTCCTGACTTATTATTTTTATTTACTATCTAATAATAATGATAATGACAATAATAATATTAAGTAACTTACCGTTCACAAAATCATCCCGTTACAAGATTTGCATGCATGCATGGCAAATTAAAAAATAAACTCATTATTATCAGAGAAATAAAATATAATTACTTTAATATTAGTAGAGATTAACTAATATTATAAGAAAGTAAAAGTATATATTGGAGATTGAAATTCTCCGATTATTCTGGCCCATCTTTTGACTTTCTTTTCTACTACTACTTATTATTATTATTCTTTTCCTAATTTATGCATAAAAAATTTAAAAAAAAAAACAATTACCAATGGGACATAAAAAATTTATTCATAAAAAAACAATTATCAATGGACATCTCAACAACATTTATATTCCCTCTAAATTTAGTCCCAATTTATTTTCACCTTTATGTTTTTACCCCACTTGTCTCTTGTTTCATGGCTACCACCCCACCCCCTCCCCCCACCCCACCCCACCATTTCTAATATAAAAGTGCTTCAAATGCTTTAAATTTTAATATATATAGTTCGATAAGTTTGATCAGACATTAAAAATATTATTTTTTATTTAAAGGATCTAAATGATTAAATACATATTTAGCGAATTCTTTTTGTTAATTTATGATAAATTTAAAGGATCAAAATTGTTAAGATTATCACTATTACTTAATAACATTGTTTTGTACGATTTTGCGTAGACATTAAATGTGAATAAAATTTTACTATTTGTAGAATAGTAGTCCTATAAAAAAATTTCTGCTACTGATTTCTTTTTCACTTTTAATTAAAAAAAAAGGCTAGATATATTGCCATATAAATTTATTAAAATAATATTTAAAAAAAAAAAGAACAAATCAAAAATTTATGATTACCAAAATCCATGAGGGGCTTTTGAAAGGTCCGTGTTTCGCTCCCTTTGGTTACATGCTATATTAATTTAATTTTAAAAAAAATTTCAGTATCTAATATTCGTATAAAATTTTCATTAATTTAAATTTATGTTGCGTAAAATTCAAAAAAAATTGCTTTAATCAACAAAGAAAGCATAAGTTTAAAAATAGTTAAAAAATAAATAAAATAGACATACTATTACGGGGAGAGCTTGAATTTGAAACTTCGTTGTTGTGAGGATGATAAATTTATATTTTTTATGTTATTTTTATCTAATAGTCTTAAATTAAAATAAAGTGTCCTAATAATTAATATTTTTATAAACTCCCTCGGTCCGGAGTTGTTTGTCATGTTGCGCTTATTGAAAGTCAATTTGACTAATTTTCAAAGGTAAATTGTATCACATTAATTCGATATTTTAAATAAAAAAAATTAAATATTCTAAAACATATGAAAAGTATTATAAATTATAATTTTTTGCATATTAATATGATAAAAAAATACATCTTAAAATGTTAGTCAAATTTTTTTATAATTTAACTCTAAAAATAGAAATCATGACAAATAACGGACGAAGGGAGCTATGCTAACAACAATGTATATATCTTTAAAAACTCAATCAATTTAAATTATTCCCATAAAAAGTAAAACTGGTACTAACTTTCTATAAAGTGACTTTGAAAAATAATAATGACAGAAGTGTCATTTCTTTCTTATAGCATTTATACACATTATTTTACCCTGTTTTTATTCCCCCTTTTTTTTTTTCTTGGAGGAGTAAAATATAGAAAATAGCAAAATTTGATCAAAATAAAATCTTGTTTGGTCAAAAATTAATTTTATGTTATAGACGCTTATGACCTCCTTTTTATATTATTTGTAAATAAAATATTATTGAGATAAACGAAACATATAAATGAGTTGCATAGCATTATACATTCTTTAAATGGAAATTATAATATTGAAAAAGAATTTAATATTGTAAATATGTAGTTATCTTATCTTATAAATTAATTAATTGATTTAATTGCGTAACTATTTTTTACTCAATGATGACATAAATAATCACCATATTCCTATTTATTTATTTATTTAAAAAAACAATCTTTACTTTTTGGGTATTATTATGACCTACAAACACTAAAGTTGCTTTAAAAAAAATTGTTCTAACTTTTTAATTTTCCAAAAGAGAATATAATAACACGACACAGAAGATTGCTATAAGTCAACAACATCTCTAAAAGAATATATATATATATATATATATTATTTTTTATTTTATTTTATTTTTAAATAAGGAATTATAATCATGTGAAAACTGAAAATGCTTGGCCATCAGTGAGACTTTTTTTTTTAAAAAAATAAAATAAAGTACTAAAGGAGTTTCGTACTCTTTTAGGAGCGTATCAAACATTTTTAAATTTGATATAATTTAGAGTGTATCTGACTGACTCATGTTATAAGATTAGAGTTTATTAAAATTTAGTTAATTAAATAATATATTTTTTTTAAATTATCAATAATTTAGAAATAAAATTAATAATTTGTGTTGAATTTAAAAATAGTATTTCCAATACATGCATCTCTCAAACATTTATGATATATAGGCCAAATTAAGTATTTTTTTGCTCGAAAAATCTTTTTAGTGACATTTGAAAAAAATAACAATAAAATTTTTTATAACAATAAATAATAATTTAATATAAATACAATAAAGTAAATTCCAAAAAATTGTACAATCCATCGTAAGAAAAGAATAATTGACGTTCTGCACTGCACGTAATTCTATGCTTTGACTATTGTACAAATACCATCAAATCAATAATGCTCTCAAATTTACTATTTCTCATATAAATTTTAGAATTTATTTATCGTATTTTAAGAGATAAATTAAGTTAATCTGAATACAAAATAATTAATTTTTTGAAGAAAAAAAAATATATTTATGTTTTACTCAATTTTGTAATAATTTTAATATTTCTTTCAGTCAAATTTAAGTATGTTGCTATTATTTATAGTCTGTCGTATGAAGAGTGTATTTATTTTTCATTAATAAGTTTTTCAGTTTCAATATTTTATTGAGTTTAATAACATAAAACTTAAAAATTTACATATATATTTTAATTTAACTCAAGCTAAGAATCTTAAATTGAGACGTAGAAAATAATTATTCGAGGGTTTGTCTCAAAACTCTAGACATTAATTTGAATTTTCACGTGGAGTTTTTTGTTGTTTTGTTTTAGTTGTATTCAAGAAACTTCCAATTATTTCTTTTTGTTGATTTTTATGTTCAGACAAATAAACCAATATTAAGCTCCAATCACTGCAGTTAGGTGTTTGTTTCTTGTCTCATGAAAAAAAAAAATAGAGACAAATTTAGCTGCATAATTTTTTCCATTTATTTATTATTTTATAATTTGCAAAATGTGGATAAATAATATAATGTTGAGCTAATGGAGATTATTGAATAATAATGATACATTATTCAATAAGCAAAATAAGTACAAGAAAAAACTTATATATCTATCACTTTTTCTTTGTTTCATATATATATATATATATATATATATATATATATATATATTATTATATATACTATAAGCTCTAATGATATTGTGTAAGACTAATTTGAGATCAGTCGTAAGGAATATTCATAAATTTTAAATTTTAAATTTTATCTGTTATGTCGACCGAAGGAGTGAGGGAAAGACAGAAAAAAATAGTTTTTTTTTTATTTTTAATTTTTACTTTAAAGTCACAAAAAAATAAATCAAAAAATTATCGTTCAATCGAAAGAATAATTTTGATCAAGTATAAAATCGAGAAGAATTAGCTACGTGCCTAAATTGGCTTCACTAGAGACATGTACCAATTTTGTGGAACTAATTAGGGTCCATTTAAACGTGATTGATTTGAAATTGAATTAATTTAAAATTGACATTTATTTTGACATGTAATCTGAATCTTAAAAAGTTCGTATTTTTTCCTTATAAATATGAAAACACCACAATTGTCAAAATTATTAAAATTTCTTCTATTATAATACTCTTAACAAATAAGCAAATAAAATAGTGAAATTATCTCAAGATGTCTTAACATTGATAAACCAAATATCTTTACGCAAAATAAATTACACTAATAATAGCTATTACAATTAATTCTTTTCAAAAATATAAACATATTTGTAAAGTCTCAAAAAGAAATTTAAAAATAAATTAATAAAATTATTGTTTATTCATATATTTTTTTTAAAAATCTAAACAACTAATATAAAACTCAAAAAACAGACTACTCCCTTATAAGATTGAAAGACCACTTTTTTAAAAGGCTAAATTCATGGGGGTGGGGATATACTAGGACATTTTGGGGGTTAATGGGAAAAAATTAAAAGGATAAAAGAGGGAAAATATATTCACCAAAAAAAAAAAAACTTGTGAAAAAAGAATATATATTATGAGACTGAAAGAAAAAAGAAGTTAAAAAATAATTTAAAAAATGAATATTGAAATCATTTTCTCTACTCATTTAAATTTGTCATTTTTCTTTGCTTTCTTGTGTACTATTTCCTTATTTCTTCTATTTTTATTTCTTTGATAAAGTTGAATGAAGGAATAGTAAAAATCAAAGGTTTGTTGTTGTCGTAGTAAGAATTCTTTCATCACTAACTAAAGTCCATTTGAAAATAAAATCGCGTAACAAATTTTATTTTTCTAATAGTAAAATTTTGAAATGTAATTTTTACTGATTAGTTAAGTTTTTATATATACCTAGTAATGTATAGTAAGGTTAGATCGTGACTATAGTATAATAGAATGATAAATATCTTGTTGCATAATAGAACTAAATGGAATAAAATAATCTTGTTGTAGATTTAAAATATTTGAGATATTATTAGATAACTTAATTAAGTCTTATGTTTGTCAAAAATGACTTTAATATAAAGACATTTTATCTCTGCATTATTCAATAGTACATTTTAAAGGTATACTATAATTATCAAATAAAACTAAATCATATAAATTGAAATGAGTAGAGTATTGTTTTAGAAAGTGTACATATGAATCCGAGTATTACCAAAGAAAATATGGTGCAATAGACGAGACCTCTCCTCTCCTCTCTTAACTCGAGCTCTATGATTCAATTTTTAAATATGATAAAATTCTTGATAAAAAAGTATTCTATTCGTTTAAAAAAGAATCACCCTGTTTCTTTTCTAGTCTGTTTAAAAAAGAATAACCCTCTTTTTTTAGTAACACTTTAACTTTAACTTTCCACGTGACATATTTAAGACAATAAGATTAAAATGCATTTTTGATACATTTGACATAACTTTAATTTAGAACCATAAGATGATAAAGTCTTTTTTGTTTTTCTTAAACTCCATTCTAAATCAAACTAAATCATTATCTTTAAAACGAAAAGAGTATTTCTTTCATATAAAATTTTATATCGTATAAATTTAAAATAATCAGACTCTAATAAAGATACGGAAAGATCGAGTTGACATATGAGATGTGAAAAGAGAAGGGGTAGTGATATGTTGTAGGGTGGGTGGGTGGGGAAAATGGGATGGTAATAAATGCAAGGGGACAGAAGGGTACACATCTTTTTACAGGCAAAGCAGAAAAGATGGATGTGAGAGAAACAAAGAGAGAGAGAGAGGATATATATCATTTTGTAATCAATTGCTTTATGATTGAAAGTCCAAACTATAATGTCAAAGTAAAAATAAATATAAAAAATTATTACTTCTCTTATTATATACTTTTTTTTGAGTCATAAACTAACCTCATACATCATTAATACACAGAGGGAAAAGCCAAAGTAAAAGAAAGAGAAAAAAGTCATTCTAAATATCTTTCTTTCTACTTCCCATTTTCACCAAAAAAGTTTATTATATGTTTCTCACATAATTGACAAGTAAATTAATAATGAGTAAATAAAAGAATAAACCTCATACAATTAATATTAGTTATGTGAGTTATAATTCTTTTTAGTATTTGTATCAGAATAAGCTATCTTATATTGAAGTGTAAAATGCGTCATAAATAAAGACGGTTTTATACCTAAAATTCAAATTTAAAATTTTTGATTTAAAAAAAAATACTTATTACCTTGTCATAATTTAAACGAGAGAAGTATTGAAAAGACCGTTAAACTCAGTTTGAATTATTAGTTTCACTCTTAAACTATTCACTGTCGTAAAAACACTCATTTACTTAAATACCCAATCTTAAATACACCTCTCATCTTACAACATGAATGAAATCCATCCCTAAATTCTCGCCAAGTTTAGAGGCGTTTCCAATAACACTTCTTTCGATTTTTTTATTAAGAGTTTCATGCTCCTTTAAGAGTTTGAGACCACTTATTATGTCATGGAACAAATTATGATGTATCTTAATTTAGTTAGTCAGATAAATGAGTTTCTTTTTTCCAGACCGTCAATAATTTAAAAATAAAACAAACAATTTAGGTTAATGTTTTCAAGTACTTTTGTATGATCCAAATTGGTTTTACTTTTGTTATATATCTTCCTTGAATGAAGAAATTAAAGAAGGGAAAAAAAAGGTGGGGGGAAAAAGGCTGTCCTAATTAAAGCTTCTTTTTCTTCACTTTACTTTTGTTAGTCATGATGGCACTATGATGAGAGAATAGAATTGTGGTTTCTTTGAAGTTGTATTTATTGACATCTAGTGGCTTCCCTCATCCTTCAACATCCAACATGGTCCCCTTCCCCCCTTGATGGTGACTTAGAGCCTAGATAGACCTAGGGGAACATGAAAAGTAAAAAAAGAAAGAAAAGTCATGACCTAATATGTATACATGTGGTTTATTTGTTTTATTCATCTTAATTTATGTGACGATATTTGATTAAACAGTTAATATAAGTCATAATAGTTTTGTGTTATCAATTACCATAGGTATCAAAATAAGAATGTGGGGAGCTTGATGGTTGGTTTTAAAACTCAATATGGTCAAAAGTATCAACCCTTGGAAATTTTTATAATTTGTAGATCATAGTGTATAAGTTCATTAGTATGACTATGTGAATCTTAGAAGATATATATATAATTATTTGATATCTAATTGATATATCATAAAATAATGATAATGCTTAAAATTTAAACGATCGTTGAAGGAGTGTGGAAAGGGTGTAAGTAATTACTGAGAGAAAACGCTTCTTATCAGAAATTTTTATATTCTAAGAGCTTATTACATGTCGATGATCAGAGATACACATTACATAATTTGAATCGCGCAGTAAAAAGTGTCAAAATAAGAAATAGTAGTGTTTGAGGAGCGTTTTTAAAATTCAAATATGATATCAACATAAACATTAAGTCTTTTGAATCTTTAAACTTTATAACTTGCTTTATAATGAAATTTACTAATGTAGCTGTTTATATATTTTAGTAAGTAAAATTACTCGATATCTATATAGATAATAAAAATATAATCAACCCTCTCTTGGAGGGGTGGGGTGAAGGGAGGGGGAGGTTTGAAAGATATATGAATGCCTTTTCACATCTTTGGGTAAAGACCCTATTAGTGGGAAGATTGAGTAATTGAAGGGATATGTCCTACTTTTATATTATTTTTTAATTCGATGTTCGATAATTATTTTAATATGATTTTAAATTTATGCTATAGTAAAATTCAGAGAAAATACTCTTATTAAAATGTTCTTAAATTTTTCTAAGGCCTGAGCAATAGTTTAATTTTAAATCTCTAATTTATAATAATAAAAAATATATTTATTTCATCGTAATCTTCGATTTTATTAATTTTAAAGAGTGGATATGTATTGTCAACCTCGCATTTAAAGCGAACCCATATTGTGTATTTCCACATAATGTTATATAATGTACTTCTGCATACTGTACATTATACCTGTTTTAAATATATTTGTTTGGAGTCATTATTCTATTTGTCTTGAATCATTTTCCACTTTTTATACCATTTTAAGAATATTAATTATATTATTTGAACATGAATTTTCAAATATGATCGGAATATACATAATATATACACTTATTATATGTATATTGAATATACATAATTTATACAATTTGCATATATCTTGTAAAGTAGTTAATTGAAGTGTTTAGATACGTCGTTATTCTTACGTTTAATCCTTCGATTATTAGTAAATTGTAATGTGTAGTTTTGATCCCTTTGCTTGATCATAAATTATAATCTCAAATTTTTAGTATTATTGACCATTTCACCATTTGATTATTTATGTGTTACGTTAAGCTGATATTGTTACTCTATATTTAACGATATTTTACTTCTACAAATAATCCATATAATACATTTACTAAGAAAAAAGAGGGGACCAAAATCACATATTTTAATTAATTAAAAGTTAAATGTGTCGTGTCTATATCACATGGACCAAAATATATATTTTTTTCAATAACGGGATGTATCAAAATTCAAAAGTGCTACTATCCCTATGTATTTTTAAAAAATAATTAATTTATTGATTTTCAATTCAAGTTGACAAAAAGAAGACAAAAAGTGACAGGAAATTGAAATTATTTTATAATCACAAACTTCAATAATTTGAACAAAAATTTTCACCTAGGGTTGAAATATTTTACATGCAACTTTTTAAAAATATTATTTTTTTAAAAAAAAAAAATTGAAGAAATTTAAGAGACTATTTTTGGAATTTAAAGGAAATTTTTATGGTTGTTTTGTTGCTGTTTTTCTGACCTATTTTACTTCCATTCTTTCCAGAGGAACAATTGCTCCAAATAAACCCTATTTTTTTTTCCCTTTAAATAATTTTTATTTTTATTTTTCCTATTTTTGTTCTTTTGGTTTTGCAGTCCGTGAGTATTTGACTGTGAATTCAAATATTCATAAATTGGGTATCTGTCACAATATTTATTTATGTCATTTTGTAAGGGGAAGGATTAAATGTTAGCAAAAAATAGGAAAGGCTCTAATAAAGGTAAATTAAAATATGGCTGAAATTTGAGCACTTATTACCATTGACTTTTGTGTAAATGAAATTTAATTTTTGACATTTGACAACCTCTTTTATCATACAAGATGTAAGAACCGCTTATATTTTATTTTGATCAGACTTCACTTATAAAATTATATTGACAAATTATTATTATTTTTTTAGTACAAAGAGCATAGAGTAAGTTGCTAAGTTAGGATTGTTTCCAACATCCTTTTTTTAGGTTCAAAAATAGTTTGTCCATCTTCTATGATTTTGTTTGTTCATTTAAAGACCTCAAATTTAGTACTATAGGATAGTCATAAAGCCATTGTCTCTAACAAGTTGAGATTTATCTGATTTAGTATACATATATACACACTACATAATTTTCAGATAAAGGGTGTTCGCTATCATCTTTTGATGTACGTAGCTCCGCCCTACCCCTCGTACTTTTTCAACATGCACTATTGACCATTGAAGTGGTCACATACCAACAAGAGTTGTAGTAAAATGTTGGAATGGTTGAGATCGTTCTTCTTCTGATCAACGATATCACATTCGAAGCCTAGAAATGAAAACCCTCTTGGTAAATCTAAATTGCGAGCCTATCAAAACATAAATCTAAATTAGTCAGGTCATAGGATTTAAAATCACTAACATAATGTAATTTTTCTTTTTTTGAGATAGTCACATCATTGTTAATTAATTGTGTGACCTTTACTTGTGTTATGTTCCAAGAAGCATGTATTAAGGGATTTGACAATACAATGACATAGACAAATTGGGCTTTGTTTCTTGTGACAAACTTGTTTGGCTTTGACTCTTGTATTAGTAGTTGAATTTTGGGATTCAAGATTTTCAGTGAGATGAAATTGATGAATATTATATCCTATAAAAAAACTATACACAGTGGCTATATTTCTTCTGTCAAGTCTTTTTTAGGAAGTATGTCCTTTCAATTGATTTGTATAATGCATGTGTCAATGCAATATATGATAGCCATTATACTCTACTCTAGCTGTATAAAAGTTATCTTTTATTGGTAATTATAGTGCACAATAGATATATTTATTGATATTTAATTACTCTGGAGCTTTGAAAATGAAAAAAGAAAAGGTAAAATTTTTATAAAAGCAACCATTGGGAATCACATTATGTTACTGATGGCTGATGGGAAATATATGACCCTTCTGTTCATTTGGAAGAGTTACTGACTGATCTTGATCCAAGTGAAGTTGACTTTGGATGTAATGACATGATCTATTGAATTCAAAATTGTGGTTAGAATAATCCGAACTTGAATGCATCTCAATTATTCCATCGAATACGATGAATATAGACTTGGAAAAACGCCCCCAAAAGTGTTGAACTAATGACATGTCAAAGGCAACGTCATGCCCAAAATAACGATACAACGATTAAGAGGATTCTCAAATGGTTAAAACTACATTCTATGCACTTCAGCACATTGTTGTGCAACAACACTAAACACAGTTGGATTAACGCAACATTTTCGAAGAAAAGCCAAAAACTCCTCTTTACATCGAGTAGAAACATATGGTCGCTCTATGTAATAGCTTCGTTACTTACCTTTGAATGTTAAGCATGGCTTTAGCTTCCATTTGCTCTTCCATTAAATCTTCACTAGCATATTTGCTTAGAAGCTCCATCTTCTTATGTTCCACCACCATCCTCTCAATCTCTTTCTCGTCTGGTAATGGTACATGTACCACGTATTCTTTCTCTCTGTCCTTCTCTTCCCTCTCCCGTTCCATTCGCTCCTCTTCTATCACATCCTCTTCCTCCTCGAACAATATCTTTGATCCCAAACCCACCTCTACTACCTCCCCACTTTTTACCGCCTTTTTGGCTTCCCTCTTTATCTCTTCCATCTCCGTCCATTCTTTCACAGCTGCAGCGCGCATCTTTTTCTCTGCTGGACCCTCCAACTTTACCAATATTCCGTCCTCTTCATCTCTGTACCCATAGTAGCTGGCATCAATCCTCTTGTATATATCATACCTGCAGATTTTCAACAAACAAATCAATATAAGCATTGCCAAAATAAATACCAAGTAGAAGAAAATCTAAAACGAATCCCCACAAACATAAAATTGACAAAGTAATGTTTACAGCATTTCTTACTAGTTTTCAACAAATCTTCTTTTAGCTTACATTGCAGTTACAAGAAAACATATCTGATTTTTCCAAGAATGAAGAATTTATACCGACTTGCCATTTATGAGATGGCATGCATAAAGCTACAACAATTCTGATAAACTAAATTTTCATTCATAGTAGAACTTCCAACCTATTAATTCACAATCTATCCACATTACACATATATTTTAAAGTTCAAGTCATAAGACCACTTGCAACCTACTAACATGCAATCTGTACACACATTATATCTTAAGAAAAAATCTGAACTTTCTTTAACTTGAATTACATTTGTAATGACTTTAAGAGTGTTAGTGCAAGAAGAAAGTCATAGAATTGGTGACAAAGCTAGTGGGTAGGAAGAAGTGCTACTTGATAAGTAAGTGGTATAGCAGGACTAATAATAGGATTCAATCTTGAACTGAAAATTTACAAAGGGCAGCCCGATGTACTTAAGCTCCTGCTATGCATCAGCTCTGGGGAAGGACTGAACCATAAAGATTTATTATACCAAGCTCCCCTTCCTGACCTGCTTATTTGATAACGGTAAGCAGGCTGGAAGAAATACCATCAGATGCGGTTGCTGTCAGCTTTTTTGTTCTCTACTCCAGACATTGACAAAATGTGCCTCGGTATTTTTTTTTTTATGACAAGGGAGACCCGCAGCCGCTACCCTTTGGGTGCGCACAGGGTAAAACCCCCGCTCCTATGCAATAGTTCGCAAACCACATAGGAGAGGTAACCCACACTAGGCAAGCCTGGTGCGACGAGCTTGACCCAAAAGGCAAACCCTTTGCTTTTGCTGGCAAGGGGTCTGGAACTTGAGACCTCCAACATGGAAGTCCCAAGCTTAAACCACTGGGCCACCCCGAAGGGTGTGCTTCTCGGTATTCTAAATCTGCATCTTCACTGAGCTTCAAGGCTATGAGCGAGCCTTAGCCTTTAATCACACACTGATTTTATGCTTATGTTATGTCATATCATGCCATTAAGCCCATAAATTTTGAGCTAATTGCAACATGGAAACAACATAGTTTTCTCACTAAGAAGCTAACTGACAACAAACTTTCTGAAGACTTAGGTGTTTGGATTGGTTTATTTCAAGTAGCTTTTGCCTTTTAGGCTCTTTTTTATTTTTGGAGGTGTTCAGTTCATGCATAACATAATAAATTTGAACCTTTGACTTTTCTACGCAAGTATTAAGATAAACTAAAATGGAAAAAGACATACGTTACACCCCGCAGTAGTCCAAAAAAGTCATTTATACTCGGATACTTTATGGGTGACCTATTACCTCCTTGTTCTTGTTTTAGGTGGTACTAACACCACCCTAATTGCCACATGGCAAAGGCAGTGGGTTTACCTTCAGTAAGGTGTGTGAAGGGCATCTGGAACATGTTAAAAGAATTGTTTTGCCACATGTCAACAACTGATTGCCTTATTTTTCTTGCCCTTTAAATACAAAAGGCATATTAACTAGCAACTGTAAGGTAATTTTATACCTTCTAGACCATAATCACACATTCTCTAACACTAATGAGGAGTGCTGGAACCATTGCCACCCATCACTTCAGAAACAGACCACAACAACTATCAAATTAATTTCACAAATAACCCTTTTCTTAGAATCAAGTATGAATAACTAATAAAGCCTTCTAATGATAGAATTGAAATTTCTGTAGAGGTTATGCAAAATGATACATGGTGGACTATTATATTTGATGCAAGATGGTAAATGTTTCTTTAAAATTCGGGAAAACAACGCTGAGAACTGGTATTCTAAAAAAAAAAGCATTATTATTGGGCTTAAAGCTAATTTCTTTTGTAGAAATTCTAAAAGTATAGCAAGAAAAAAGAATACTCTCAGATAAAAATACTCTTTGGATAAGGACAGTATTTTGATCTGTGAATATTATTTTTTCTAGTTATACTTTTAGAATAAAAATACTTTCTCGGAGAGACCCCCATTGGAACTTGGTTATAATCAATTCATTACAGAGAATGCCCAATTCATAAATGAATATACTTTTTCTGGCAGAGCTCTTGGGGTTTCAATTTGTAAATTGAAACCGGAGATAGAGATTTACTGGCAGTGACTTCTCCAGCGAGGCAATGATGGAGAGGAAGAGAGAAGAGTTAAAAGGTAGAAAAAAAAGAAGAAAGATCTAAGTTGCGCGGGCTCTACACTTCCGTTGCCACACCCGTGCCGGATTCTCGAAATATAAACTATTTTTGGAGAATCCCACTCGCACCTGTTGGCAATTTAGAAGAGTCCGAGCAACAAAGGAAAAGATAATGAAGAAAAACCATGTGGCTGCACCTGTAAAACAATGCTTGGCTTGATCTGGCTGTGCCATTTTTCGGGGTAAGTAAATTCATCTTGAACAAGAATAAGGAGGTAGGTAATAGGTCATCTGTGAAGTACCTAGTGACAAGTATTAGTGAGTAAATGAATTTTTTGGACAACTACAGGGTGTGGCTTGTGTATTTTCCCAACTAAATTAATGGATGCTGTATAGCGTACATCTAAATGAAAAAAAAACAAAAAACAAAGGGGGTCATAGTTGCTTAGTTTTTCACATAAGAAGGGCAACAGAAAGTAACTTTTTTTCACCATCAGCACATATTTTTTCAATGCATTTGGAATATCTGAAAAAAATAATTTTGAGGAGGGAACGAAATTCAAATTTGAAACTGCAAAACTCTTACCTTTTTCATAGAAGACATTTTAGATATTTTTTACACATAAGAGGTGTCCATAATACCCCCACCCTCTTTCCATTTAGAAGTACCTCCCAGATCCAATGAAGCTCCGATCATGTCTTCAACAAGTAATTTCGGGTCAAGGAAATATTGCATTACCCATACTTTTAGACATCTATTTCCAGAAGGTAGAAATTGTAGTAGCTTGAAAAATCAAGTCTTGATTATTGTTTTAGGATACAGCCCACCAATTGAACATGACCATTTCTAATGGTATTCTATAATACACTATACCCAGAGGATCATAAATGACTTTCCACGTTCTCTGAGCAACATATCCTTATCCAAGACATGTTCAATAGTTTTATCTCTACTATCTTATTTTGTTTTCTACACAAAAACTATTAAAAAACCATAGCCATCCCTTTCCCATTCTCTTATTTTCTCTGTTTCCCCCCAAACAAAGACCACACTTGAAGTAACTGGAAAATTCAAGGAAAGAGAATGCAATTGAAGCAACCTAGGTTGAGTTTTTTGTAGTGGACGCTAGCTTTAATGTTATTGCTTAGTTACGATTGGGAAAAGGAAATTTGTTAGACCTCTGTCAAAACACAGTTATCAAACATATCAAAAATGACATTTAAGAAACTTATCAACCAAAAAAAATAAAAAACAATTTTAGGCTAAGTGCCCTCTTATTTAAATCTGTCAAGCAAATACATGTTTGTGATGGGAAACCAAAAAACGTTGTAAGCCAATTATTGATAGTGCTTAGTCTTTCACAAATCTATTTGTATGAACCAAAGAACCATCTCCAGATTGTCCTATTCATATATCTGATTTCATGTGTGTGCTCAAGCCACTGACATTCCAGCTTCACCACATTTAATGGAGACAAACAATAACATCGCACCCTATTGCAACCAATGCAGAATAACAATGTCGCTTTAATTTAGGATCATGTCTCCTTTTCACTGCCTTCCAATCTCCCTTAACTGTTAGAAGGTCTAGGTAGATTTCCTTGATAGCTAAGTCGATACTCAAGATCCAGCATTATATGTAAGCATTTAAGTTAGTTATGAATTTTCTTCAGTTGAGCAGTATTTTATCCCTAATTTCTTTGTGGTGCAAGATTCCTTTATGCATAGAAGGTTGGGTGTTACAAAAATCTCTCTTTTTTTTTAGGTATTCAGCTTTTCTTTGTATACTTCTTGTATACGAGCATGCATTTTAGATTAATAAAAATTATTACTTTATCAACAAAAAAAAACGTAAGCTTTTCAGTGAGCTTGCATTTCATTGAATAAAAATACAGGTAGGTATCTGCTTCTTCTTCTATCAATGTAATCACTAAATATTAGCACAGCTAGAATTCAAAGCCCAGCTCTCTGGTGATTACTCTGTTTCAGTTCGTTCGTATTACAAACACAAATTAGTAATTTTTAATACATTCCTATCAAGTTTTTCTACTAATTTTGGAAAAGCTACTACTGATATATAACATAACATCATACTAAACAAGCATATATATATAAAAACCAGAAAACTTATTCAAGCATGAATGAGGTCAAAATCAATCAATCAGCAATGTATATAAGTAACTAAAACATACCTAGTTCTTCTTTTTCGCAATTCAGGAGGTTTCTCAAACAGCTCCCTAACACCAGGCAACTTTTTCGCAGCACCAAAATACCTATACCCAGGGCCACGTCCACCCGGATTCGGTACATCAACAATATTTCCATCCAAATCCGTCATCTTCGCTGAATGCTTAGTATAATTCGGCCCGCCAAGTTCAATAATCCTCCTCTCCCAATGAACTTTCTCTCTAATCAACTTATTAATCTCATCATTCAGGTCTCTCAATCGGTGTTCCCCAAGTCCTTCATTTTGAATCTCAGTTACTTTTCGACCGATTTCTCTCATGATTTGCTGCCTCCATTTATCTGCTTCAGCTAAATCACGGCACTCAGAGGCTAAATAAGGACGGCGTTCTTTGGGTTTCTTTTTTTCTTCCTCTTTCATTGTGATGAATCTGTTTAACATTGATTGAGCTTTCTCTTCGTTACGCGCCATGGCTGGTTCTGTAGAATTGAGAAGATGTTAAACCCTAGAGAAGATGAAGAAGATGATGTTTCAGTTGGGAATTTGGGGGAAAATTCTTAGAACCCTAATGGGGAGAAATATATATACAGTGTGTATTGGAACGACAACGTTTGGATCTTACGGATTTAATTTTTTTTTTAAGTAACCGTAGTGAATTTAATTTCACCAAATATTTGTATCTAAGTGTACACTATTTAGATTAAATCAAAAAATTAAATCAAATTTTTAATTGGATTGCTTATTTGGATTTTTTTTATTTTTGATTTGGTTTCAAATTTATAATTTATTTTGTATAATTTTTTTTATTTGATTTCGAATTTAGAAAAATAAAAATAAAAAACAAGAAAAAACTAAAATTTATACCTAAGTTGAAGTTAACCGCTTTTGTCGGGGTAAAAAAGGGTCCAAATCGATCAACTCTTGTTCATAAATTTTGAAATAGAAACTTGATCATGCACAACTCCAAGAGTACTTCATGACAATTAAATGAAGTGCAATTTTAAATAAATATTATTCAATATCGAGTTATTACAATTATATAAAAGAGTAATACTAAATAAAAAGACTATGATATATTATTTTTTATTCTAAATTCTTAAGCGTAAGTAATTTGAACATTATAGTTGAAGACCTAGGATCCCAATATAATGCAATTTTATCACCAACATTCAATCTGCGATCATTGAACAGTTTCATGCACGATAGAGAATACTCATGATCATTGTACAATTTCCTAAAGCAGACACTTTCACCTTCATACTTCTTAGGTGCATTCTCTTCAGTTATATCCCAAATATTGACACACACCTCATACCCGTTAGTCAAACTTTTGGCCATGTCTAACTTCCAGTAACGAAGAATATACTCAAACATCTCGAGAAATGAAATCACTAACTTTCCTAAAATGACCTCGTTATGAGTAATCATTTTCTTAATCTGCCACGGATCTTCCAAATCGATTATTGGAGCAGAGTATATGTCCCTTATCTCTACTAGTTCTCGAGTAACTACCCATGATGCGTTGTTAACTTGACATACTTCTTCTTCAACTTTCGATGGGATGAATTCATGAAAAAATGTCTTTTTCATGCTAGTCAAAAACTTATGATCTGCCATTGAAAAAATTGTCAATTCCCCCCAAAATTTTAATATATAAAAAATATATAATAACATCTCTATTTATAATGGTGCAAGACCTACTTTGAGTAGAAATTGGAAACCTATTTCCTAATCCTAAACAAATTAGGATTTAATTTCTTTTCCAACTTATGCGTTGGAAAGAGAAAATACTATTATTATTTTTTCTTTTGGTTAAAATTGATTTTTTGAACAATTAATTTACGTGGTCTCTATTTTACAGGCTGAACTACACAAAACAGACGTGTTATTCAATTGATGCCAAATTTGGTCTAAATAACAATCATTTGAACTGAAGCAAAGCAGAAGCAATATTTTCAAGTTGTGTTTCTACATATTCTTGTTGTTTTCGAATTTATAGACATATTTTGCGCGTTTTAATAGTCATTTCTGTTGAAACTTTAGTCTGCAACATATACTTCAGTGTACTTGGTGTCAACGAATATCTCACAATGTAATTGAAAAAAGACGCGAATGGAGAAAAATTATATATATATATATATATATATATATATAATATATATATATATTATATATATATATATATATATCGTAACTTGGTTCTATTGTACACACAATCTTAGGTATAAGCAGGAACTTGATTAGTAGAAAACAGAGGTTCTGTTTACTGATTCCATACTCTAGCAGAGTGACCATTTAGTCGAACATATTTATTTCGACTCACAATCTCCATATAGAATGAGTAAAAATAGCAAATTTCAGATCAACAAAATCGAGATGTGAAGACCAACGACGATATCAGCAAATTCAAGTAAAAATAGCAGAAGAAACATACAAACCGAGAAAGAAATGTGCTTGCTGTAAGACGTTTCAAGAACGATAGTACAAGATGTTTTGGAAAAACTGTGATCAAACAACTCGAGTTATCACATGACGTTCAAGATTGTATAACCGTATGAACTTCAAGAATCATCACACTACATAGTGAAAATATATCAATTTCAGAATCAAATCAATACGAAACTAAAGAGTAATTCTTGAATCAATTGCAGAATTTGAGCATAAAAACTTGAAGATATCTCAATTTCTACAAACCCCCTAAATCAATCAATTGTTATAGGCCTATTTCTTGAATCACCAGCCTTAGAAAACAATCTGAAAACAAAAGTTGAATTCCAAGGATGCCAATACAGCCCAATTTTATCACCAATAACCAATTCGCGATCTTTGATCAATGTCACAATCGATAGATTATAGTCGTCATCAGGCAGCTTCGTAACAGTAAAACTACCACGATCATACTTCTTAACGACATTGTTCTTCATGTCATCCCACAAATCAACACGCACCTGGTTCTCGTTCACAAAACTTGTTGCGATCTCCAAATCCATGTACGGAAAAATACACGAAAACATTATAGAAAATGGAATCAACAGCACTCCACTAGAGAGTTCCTTAAGGCTAATGGTTTTACTGATGCAGTATATCTTATTCTGATTGAATATCCTGGCAGAGCCTGTCTCTATTAGCTCTCGAGTAATGATTCGTCGTGTGTTGCTAGCTTTACAGGATTCTTCTTCGGATTTTGATGGCATGAAATTGAATTTTAACGTTGTGCCATTGGCATTGCCTGTCTCTAATAGCTCTCGAGTCCTTCTTCGTTGTGTGTTGTTAGCTTTACAGGCTTCTTCTTCAGCTTTCGATGAAACGAAATTGAAAAAGAATGTCTTCTTCTTCAAAGAAATCAATCTCTGCCTTTGTTGATTAGACATTTCACGATCAAGAATTCGAAAATACAGAGAGAATTTTAGCGGGAAACAGAGACACATATTTTTTTTTTCTTCTCAAAATCGAAACTAAAAATGATTTCTCAAATATATTATAGGCGGTTAAATTAGCCCATAACTGCACTTGATTAAGAAAATTAATAGAATGAATCTTATATATATATATATATATATATATATATATATATATATATATATATATATATATATATATCTACTATGTAAAAATGAAGATCTATGGTAAAAAAGATATAAGATTTTGAAAATTGTGATCAAGTGACGTAGAAAACCAATTCTTCCCTAGGTAGGGATAATCTATTTATTACGAATAGACTCAAAAAAATTGGGGTTAAAATAATCTATTCAGCGATATTTCAAAAAATTCATGAACCAATACATGGAAAACCTAGAAAGTTTTGAATTCTTGTTATCTAACTCATAAGCTAAAAAAATGGTGTGGATCGTTTAAAGGCTATGGGTGTCGCCATTCAATAAATCATTATGGATGATCCTGAAAAATTCGCTAGCGATATTTTCAAAAATTCATGAACTAATACACATGAAAAACTTAGAAAGTTTTGAATTCCTGTTATCTAACTCATAAGCTAAAAAAAGTGGTGTGGATCGTTTAGAGGCTATGGGTGTTGTTTGCTAGATCATTATGGATGATCTTGTAAAACCGCTCAGTGTATTTTCAAAAATTCATAATTATGAAAAATTGAGAAAATTTTAGATTTATGTTTCATGACACTCCTAAAGTCTATAAAAGTGGTGTTGATATGTTGTTTATTGTGAATAGAGTTGGATATGTAAGGCCCTATTGACTAGAATTGGTGGAGACTAGTTTAGTTGATATTATTGGGACGAGTAAAATATTGGAATGTTTTATTTTGAATCTCGATCCAATTAGCATTTGATTAAAAAGGCAAATGAGTTGGAAAAGAAGGTTTATGCATATTAGAGAAAAATGTAAGCTTCTCATCCCAATTCTTATCTCTTTCTTAGTTACTTGTTATTTCAATATTTTCATTGCAATTCAGTTGTTTGAGTATTGAAGTTCTAATCACATTCCAATTCTCTTATTAATATAGCAAGGAATTTGAATTTGTTACATTGATGCTTTCATTGATCGTAATTCAACAACGCAATGTTTCTACTTAGATTCAGTGGCGATGGCACGAGCTAGATTTTTCGAGTCAAGCTGTACTTCACATACCTTGGATTCGATGCGAATGATTGGCTTCCGCTTCCTTCATTCTACCTTGATGGTGAAGCTCTTGCCTGGTTCAATAGCTTATTTTGCAACCAGCTGTTTTTGGATTGCGTTTCAAGGGTACATTTGCTCAATGATTTCGACAACAAACCAACAATGATGTGGAGTAATTTGAATATTAAACTTGAAGATCTAGGATCCCAATAAAGTCTAATTTCATCACCATTACTTAATCCGCGATTGTTGAACAATTTGATGCACGAAAGATAAAAGTCATCATTGTGCAATTTCATGAAGAAAACACTTCCACCTTCATACTTCTTAGGGATATTTTCCTCCGTTACATCCCATACGTCAACATGCACATCACACCCATTCTCCAAACTTTTTGTTGCATCCAACGTCCAGTATCGAAGAATGTACTCAAACGTCTCGACAAATGGAATCACCAATTTTCCTACAATAATCTCGTCACCGGTAATCTTTTTCTTGATCTGCCAGGGGTTTTCCAAATCAATTTTTGGAGGAGGGTATATGTCTCTTATATCAATTAGTTCTTTAGTCACTACATGTGGAGTATTGTTAAGTTTGCAAGTTTCTTCTCCAGCTTTTGATGGAAAGAAATTGTAAAAGAATGTCTCTTAAGGCTAAGCAAGGGATTTTGATCAGACATTGAACAAATTGTTGGAAGGATACAATGAAAAAAGAAAGGCAATAACACTCTATTTATAGCAGTAAAATCAGGTTTTAATTTTTATTCCAACCTTGAGTGGGAACATAGAATTCTGGGTGATACTTATTTTTTCTTGTCAACCTTAATTTTTATTCCAAAAATGGTCTTTTAATAATTATTGAGTTACCCAATTAACCAAATTTTTATTTTTAAAGTTTTTCTTTATACTTCTCTCTATTTTTTTTACAACTTTAAGTTTTATTCCAAAAATGATCTTTTAATAATTATTGAGTTACCTAATTGGCTAAATTTTTATATTTAAAGTTTCTCCTTTTATATATCTTTCTATATTGGCAATTGTATTTTTTTCTTCTCTCCTTAAATATTTCTTCCCACGAAAAATTGGATATTGTTGAAGCATGCTTATTTCTCGTAGGGAAAAGGGTCTGATATACCACTTAACATTGTTATTTAGAGGTGATATACCCCTTATTATAAAAGTGACTCATTTATACTCCTAATGTTATATATATGACTCACACATATACTCTTTTCTCTAACGAAAGAGAAAAATAATTATTTTATTTTTATTTTTAATTATCTTTTTTGTAAAAAATATAATCCATATGTGACATATTTGATCTTCCTTACATGTTTTTTTTTTTTGTATAACTTACATAAATCTCATAGTGTAAGATCTAAATTACATTTTATCCCTACTCTTTTCTATTTTACAAAAAATCCATAAATTATCAATCATCTTGATACATAAGTTTCATCTGGATACATTAATTGTGATACATTATAAAACTTGTTTGTTGCGCTTATTATGGATATTAACATAAAATTGATTTTATTTCCCATGAATCCTACATATCTAATTGATATCAATCCATTCCAATCGATAACAACTTCAAAAAATTCAAAATTTAAAATTTTATCTTTTCCATCAATTCGAAATCACAAAAGCTTTACAAGAGCTATTAAGAAAGAGATGATGACTACTGAATTAGGTACTTTTCAAATCTACTAGCAATGATTTGATCCTTGATAGAGTACCTTACATAAATCTATTTCTTTCCCGGCTTAAAGGAATATTGGTGGATAACTAATTTGGGCCTAGCAATGAACGATCCTGGAGAAATCATTAAAAAGTTCACAATTGTAATAAGAGGTCAAGTCTTCTCTCCTTGATATTTCTTTATCTGGTATGTTAGGTTACAAATAATGCTCTGTAGTTCAATATCAATATGCATTTACAGTTGTTCTGTGAAACCTATTCTTGGGAAGGATACGTTTAGATCAAGAACTCATATGTACATCATGGGAAGTGGATGTGTATGTATATAAGAAGAAAGAGTGATTTTTCATATAGTTTTTGTGTCATTAATTCATTGGCTTCTTATCCGACGAAAGAATTATCTTTTTTACTATCTTATCCATCACCGACTGTTCAACCACTTCATCTACCATTCCCTCTGGCCTCTCTTTCATTGGTATATAATATCTTTTCAATGTATCATTGTTATAGTTTTGTTTTGTCGTTTTGATCTGAATATATAAGTCATCATACATTGGTGGTAAACGACTTACGTGTATTGTACTTTGTATCTATAGATTATGATGTGGTCATAGTTTTGTATTCGGATGTGATTTATATAAAATGTATCATCATAATATATTGTATATGATACATGCAATAAATGGATTAACAATTCAGATGGATAAGTTACATTTTGAAATATCAAGCATGTGTATCAAAGATTTTTATTATCAGGTTATTATTGTGTATATTGTACATATAAATAGTGTAACAATTAAGATATTTAAATGGGAAAATTGTAATATAATAGCAAGCTATTAATTCAAATTAAATGTTATAAATATACTTTGATTTAATTGTACCCTATAGTAAACTACAGCTATTTTCGCCACTCTCCGTCGTGGAATCTCTTGCCACTCTCGTTTGGTGATAGTGTCGCTCGCCTCTCTCGCTTTTTGTACAAACATAAATGTATAAAATGTGTTTGTGTTTGTATAAAGCGAGAGGAAATTGTATAAGTACATATATTTTCGTTTCTCTCTTTTCCCTATCCCAGATCTCTCTCGCCACTCTCCCTAATCTCGCTTGCTACCTTCACCTCTCTCGCTTATACAAATAGAAACGAAATATATAAATTGTGTTTCTGTTTGTATAAAGCGGGAGAAACTCACATATACATATGCAAATACATATATTTTCGTCCTATACACTTATAATTATACAATAAAAATACTCCCCTGCCCAGTTTCTTTTGTCTTTCTCTCTTTCTCGTTTTATACAAATTCAAATTGTATATAAATTCTCTCTTTCTCGTTTTATACAATTCGATTCAATTGTATATTCCCTGTCCAAGTGTCTTTTGTCTTTCTCTCTTTCTCATTTTATACAAATTCAAATTGTATATACTCCTCTTATACACTTATAATTATACAATACAAATATTTCCCTGCCCAAATCTCTTTTGTCTTTCTCGCTTTCTCGTTTTTTACAAATTCAAATTATATATAATTTCTCTCTTTCTCGTTTTATACAATTCGTTTCAATTGTATACATATATATGTTTTCTATTGAGCGCAACTATGCAAACTTTACTATAACATACAAATATGAATTTTATATTTTTTATATGTGAAAGTTGCTCTATTCAAATTACTTGTTTTGACTAAGATAAATGTGGATGATACATTAATATATATCAGTCTTGGATTTTTGTGAGTGGTTGTATCATTGATAATTTTAATGAACTTAGTACATGTTATAAGATGATTATCAAATTCTGTCGATATGTGTTAGTTCGTTGTTAGATAGGTGTTGCTTTGAAAGTTGAAAAAATTGTATATCATATTATGTATCACTGAATTTTTTAATGTTTGCAGATTGTATAATGTCGTATGAGTTTTTGTGTATCAAAATTATTATGGGTAATATGTACAGATACATCGCATTGTAAGTTGAATAACACTGAACAAATATTAAAGAGTGTAGATACAGAACACACAATCGATTTGTAATTGTGTATACAACATTTTAAATTTGAACAAGATTTTGATGATACATTGAAAAACTTGATACATGCAAATTATACATTGGGAAGTGTATATGTATTAAGTACATTTATATTGAACATAATAAAACTAATCGAAGATTCAACAACATTAGAGTTACGTATCAACACCTTAGTTATGAATATGATACATTGTATAAAACAAGAATGAATGGGGAATCATATGTATCTGGAGAAAAGGATAAAAACAAAAAAAATAGAAAAAAGGACAATTGAGAATATGAAAAAACCTAATTCAGTGGTTTAAATTTGATTGACTATATAGAAAAACTTCTTTTGAAATTCAAATTGAGATGAAAATTATAACTGATAAGATTATGCAGTGAAGTTAGAAGTAGGGGTGCATATCGGTCGGTTCGGTTCGGTTTTGAACATTATCGGTTTTGCTTATTGGTTATCGGTTTGTAGACTAGCTAAACCGTTAAAGAACCATTAAGTTATCGGTTAATCGGTTATTGGTTAATCGGTTATCGACCCTTATCGGTTCGGTTATCGGGTTAACCGTTAACATATCACACATTTTTTAAAAATAAAAATCACATGAAGAACAGGCAAAAGGTCCTGCAACGGTGCAACTAAAGTGACAGCATACTAATTACTAAAGCATACTAAAGTGACAGAATACTAGCAAACACTTACACTGCCTTTCTTTTACTTGCTAAAGCACAAAGTCACACACTAAAACACAAACAAAACAGACTTTATATGTTCATGATTTGCTACTTCCATAATTTCTTTAATCAATCTTTAATCTGTGTTCAGAACATATTGTTTGTACTTACTCGTGCACAAATCACGAGAATCCCATTTATTTGTGCCAAAACACACTATTACAATAAAACTATTGAAGAGCATAATCAAAATTTCAAACAACACATCAAGAGATTTCAAGTATACACATTATTATGCTCATATATATTTTATCTTCATCACAACCTTGAAACTGAAAGATCACAAAATGAGTTCACACTTCACAGTAAGGCTATCACTATCAGTAATTCAGTATGCATTTATGCTCAGTGCTCACCCAACTCTCAGCAGTCAGCACAACACAACACTTTCTACTAGAAAACACTCGACACAACAGCCACAACAGTCAACAAATCCCCAACAGCTCACACAGGCGCAATCAAAATTTCAAAAATTCAAAATAGCAGTCACACAAACTGAAAATTTAGTCCAAACATAGTACTAATATTTCACATTCAAGTAAAACAAAATAATAGCTAGTAATCAATTCTTGCGAGTTAACGATTCTGGTTTCTTGTTTCCAAACAACGTTTAACATGATTTCTTAAGGAGGCAGTTCCATTATAGTGCGAATGGTAATAAGCAACACGACCACAATGAATACATTTCACTGTCCACGATCCATCTTCTTTTTCTTCAAGTTTTTCATAGTGATTCCAAATAGGTGATCGAGCATTAGAACCATGAAGTTGAGGCATGATGAAATCTGATGAACAGAGAAACAGAGAAAGCATTAGATATTTTAATGATTAAAATGAAAGATTAGTCAAGATAAAGTGATAAACTGATATAGAACACCAAATTCTACTGGGAGCTTTGCACAAATATTTATATCAACCATAATATAACATACTCATTACTCATTAGTCATCAGAAAAGAGAAGTCAATCATCAATCATGAATAAAGACAAGATAATAAATAACACATGTATGATGTAATATAAGAGACCACCTCAATAGTAAGACATCTACCTTTCTTTTCCTTTAGTAGAGTTAGTGAAGGAAACCTCCAATTTTACATGTCATCAATGCAAAGTTCGTTTCCAAGTTTTGCCAAATCTAAAGACAAATATAACAAGTCAAGGCTCAAGACTTAAAAAATAAAAATATAGAATAAACTATTCACAGTTTTACATCAATGAGGTTCTTTTTTTACCTTCTTCAAGTTGCTCAAGAAAATCTAAATCTTCCTCAATACTTATGGGTTGTGGCTCACTTCGAAGCCAATCTTGAAGGCACACTAGAGCTTATACCAATTTAGGAGTTAATGAACTCCTAAACGAATCAAGTATGCGTCCTCCAGTACTAAAAGCACATTCAGACGCCACACTTGAAACGGGAATAGACAACACATCTCGAGCCATCTCAGAAAGAATTGGAAATCTAGGGGAGTTAACTTTCCACCAAAGCAATACATCAAAATCTGATTTTCCAACTTCTATTTCTTCATCAAGATACTTAACTAATTCTGACTTTGAACTTGCTCCTCCTTTTTCAGATGTATGTTTTTGTAATTCCTCAAAAAAATTTCCAAATTCTCCTCCAGACCTTGAATCAACAGACCTTGAATCAGAAGTATCCACCTCAGTTGAAGAAAATTGACCATTTTTGTCAGAATCATCAGGCTTTGTATACTCATTAAACAAAGATTCCATGTATGTTCGCACACCGATTTCTAAAGCAGCCCCTTTTTCTCCAAACATCTTCCTAAGTGCAACGCCAAGAGTGATAAATTTGTGACGAGGATCCAAAACACATGGTATAAAAACCATTTTATTCATTTTTTCAGTATCACCCCAATATTTATCAAATTTCTCCTTCACATTTTCCGCCATTTTAGCCAAAACATGATCTTCATTTGATATCAATTGATTCAAGTAAACACCAACTTGACAAATTTCAAGAAAATGAAGATTTGATGTAACATATCGTGATCCAGATATCTTCAAAGTAAGATTAAAAAACATTTCAAGAAATTTTTGTGATTCGCTTTACGGCCCTCCCAATCACTACTCAAAAGTGTACCTATAGAATTTTTATCCACCATATCAACAAACTTAAGATGTAGTGTCAAGCCAATATCACGATCGGCGTACTCTACAATTGCACCTTCATATTCAATTACCCGCTTCAACATCATGTAGGTTGAATTCCACCTTGTAGGAACATCCAAGCATAAAGACTTTTTAGCAAGATTTTCATCTTCACAACATTCTTGAAACTTTTTCCACCTAGCAGGAGATTGTCTGATGTATCTCACTGCTTGCCTAACTCATTCAATAGATAGATTTGCTTCTTTTGTACCGTCTTGAACAGTAAGATTTACAATATGAGCCATACACCTTATATGAAGGTGACTACCACCCATTAGGTTGGTCCCCCATTTAGTTAATTGCTTAGACAACTCAGTTATTGCCACACTATTTGAACCCGCAATATCAACTGTAACAGTGAAAATGTGATGCAATCCCCACTCATGTAAGCACTTACTAATAGACTTTCCAAGATCTTCACCTCTATGACTAGTGATTGGACAAAAATTGATAATTCTTTTATGCAAAGTCCAATTTTTATCAATCCAATGAGTAGTAATGACCATATAATTAATTATTTGGATGGAAGTCCAAGTATCAGTGGTTAAAGATACCCTTTGTTTTGTTCCCTTAAAAACAACCATCAACTTATGTTTTTCTTCATCAAAAAGATTAAAACAATCACGAGTCACAGTGGTACGAGAAGGAATGTGGAAACAAGGTTGTGCTACTTTCATAAATTGTTTAAAACCTTCTTTTTTTCAACAAATCTAAAAGGAAGTTCATCAATAATTACCATACGACACAAGGCCTTTCTACACTCTTCCTGATCAAATTTCCATGGAACAACAACTACATCACCCTTGTTACCACCTATCATTGGTTGAAATGCTAATCTTGATTGTCTAATATCAATGTTATAAGGCATCTTAGGGCATTTGGATATATGAGTAAGGATTGACGTCGTACCATGTTCTTTTGTATCAGCAAAATACTCTTTCTTACAGTAGTTGCAAACACCCTTTTCATTTCCATCAGAATCAGTTTTACGAGAAAAATGATCCCACGCACGAGATCTTTTTTTCCTCCCTTTCTTTACTTGAGACTCAACAATTTGACTTTGATCTATTCCATTTGAATTAGAAGCTCCACTTTCACCAACAAACTTATCAGTTATGACATTTTCAGCCATGATACTTTTACCAAAAACTGTGAAAAGATATGCCATAATCGTTTATTGAACTATTTTTTATAAGATCTAGATGAAGCAATGAATTATTGAAGTCGTGAAGGAACTAAAAAAAGAGTAAGCAGCTTTATTCAAGCAAAAAATACCAAGTACAATCAGTTGGCTAATTAGAGTTGTTTTGCGACAGGACATAGGATTTTTTGACACAGAACTGAATACTGGTGAAATTATGCATGGAATTTCGAGTGATGCACCCCTAAATCTAAGAATTAATGGGAGAAAAGGTACATTTTTTGCCCAATGCTAAGTGCTAACTGATAAGTTTTCACTTTTTATAGTGAAATAAACTGTGTAACAGTGTAAGCATTCTCAGTTTTCCACTATACAATGGCTAATTTATAATCCAGATTCCAGAGAAAACTTACACCAAATACCAGCAAAATTATTTGAAAATTGGAGAGGAGCAGATAAAGGATTTATGTCGACATTACAACAAATTAATAGTAGGGTACTCAGACAACTCGTAGCACCCAAAACAAGTCATTGTTAGTCGTTACCTTGTGAGACGTGAGTTCCGTCCTCGCCTGAGTGACTAGAGAGTAGTTGTCGCCTCGCCGGACGCCTGAGTTACTCGTTGGTTAGTCGTCGCCGACTCGCCTCACCGGAGTTTGGAAATTGGAGAAACTTTGGAGACAGGAGAGAGCGGCGGAAACTGAGAAGTCAGAAGAAGGTCATGAAATGATGATAAATGGAACGAAATCAACGAATACAGAAATTAAAGCTTGACTCTTGAGGACTGAGATGTCATTGTTAGTCGTTACCTTGTGAGACCAATATGCACCCCTAGTTGTCGCCTCGCCGGACGCCTGAGTAACTCGTTGGTTAGTCGAGTTCCGTCCTCGCCTCACCGGAGTTTGGAAATTGGAGACTGGAGACTGGAGAGAGCGGCGGAAAATTGAGAAGAAGCAGAAGGACGAAGGTTTCTAGACTTTCTACTTTGTAACCTAATTGTGAATTAGAAAATTAGAAAATTTAGGGGGAAATAGTCGGGTAATCGGGTGACCCGGGATATTTCCTTCCCAAACCCGTCACCCGAACCGTTAATCCAATTAAAAAAATTAGTGAACCGGTCCCCGACCCAATTACCCAATAGCCCCACCTGTTAACCCAATAAACCGAAAATCGGTTCGGGTTAATGGTTTTACCCGTTTTTTTTCACAGACCTAGTTAGAAGATATTAAAGGAGTAAAAAATGCATAGAAATTGGACTCCTTTTTAAAATGGTTGGATCGATATAGAAAAAGTTTGAAAATAAAATTGAGATAATGATTTGTAATTGAAAATGTAACGAAGTGAATTTAGGGAGGAAAAAAATGAATGGGATGAGACATGGTGACATGTGTGAGGTAAAAGATAATTATGTATCTGGCAGATTTGTTATTTAAGTGAAATAAGAGATTTAAGTAATTTTAAAAAAGTAGAGAAAAATAGACGGGAAAATGCACAAGTACCCCCTTAACCTATGCCCGAAATCCCAGAGACACACTTATACTATACTAAGGTCCTATTACCCCCCCTGAACTTATTTTATAAGTAATTTTCTACCCCTTTCAGCTTACGTGGCACTAGTTTGAAAAAAAAGTCAACCATCGTTGGGCCCACAAGATAGTGCCACGTAAGCTAAAAAGGGGTAAAAAATTATTAATAAAATAAGTTCAGGGGGGTAATAGGATCTTAGTATAGTATAAGTGTGTCTCTGAGATTTCGGGCATAGGTTGAGGGGGTACTTGGGCATTATCCCAAAATAGACAATAAAGAACTTTTAGTTGTGCATTTCAGTTATTTTTTCTTTTTTCTGTTATTTTTCAATGATTAATTTAAATTTATTATTTTAATTGTCTAATTATTTTGTTTCACTAATTTTCTTGTGAAATTTATTATAGATGCCCCATTCTTTTTTACAAATATACATACTAAATTACAATACTCGCAAAAAGACCATTTTTAATTTTTTTTCTTTACACTAAAAAATGAAAGAAAAAACTAAGAAACTGAAACAATGATAATCAAAGAAGTCAAAAAATAATTTATAAGTGAAAATTTTTTAAATACAACTTGAACTTTACTATAATTATCCTATACATCCCCACATGATTTTTTATTTAAAAAATTGAAGTAAAAAAAAAAACTTAAAACTATTTTTTCCCACTTATGTTAGATGATGGGTATATGTGAGCTCCTTTTGTAAAGGTAAGGGTATATGTGAGTCATTCATATACTGTAAGCGCGCATATGAGAAATTTTATAAGGAAGGGTATACCAACTCTAAATGACAAAGTTGAGGGGTATATCGGACCCTTTACTCTTTCCAAAAATAATAATAATTAGAAATCGAACGTTAACCAGCAAAGTAAAGTTTAGATAGTACATAAACTCAACTGTCTCTAATCTGAAGTTTGAATATTTAAATATATCAAATCTAAAATTGAATTTATTGAAGTTTTACAAGGACGAAAAAATAATTAAATGGTGTGTTTTGGTTTTATAAATTTGAAAGGTATTTTCATTAAATGAAAATTACTAGGTGTAACAAAAACTAAACTAAAATAATAAGGATGCATTTAATTAAGTCAAAAATACATTAAATGTCATGCATATATTTGTCTTTTTTGTTCTTTATATTTCACCTTGTTTTCTCCTCCATTTTCAAGAACCAAAACAACTATCTTTCTCCGTTCATTTTCACTTCGCTAAATCCAAGAAAAAAAGTTGAGCATCCATAAGACCAAAAACCATCTTCTCCAATCGTCCATTTTCATCTTCTCTAATCCCGTTATCTTCTTCTCAGTTGCTAAAATCGTTACAAAAAGCAGAAAAATCCATCAACAAAATCCCTGTCCAGTTCCAATTCATTTGTCTAACTCAAACTCTTGATTTCACTTCCAATTTCAGTTAAGTTCCAAATTCTAACTATACCCTTAAATCTGATTTGATCCTCAATCATTTCCATCTCCTACTATGAATAGAAGACGAGGTAGATCTGACAGTAAATAGTCTTTAGATTAGGTATCCAGTGGTTTTCTCGGTAATGTCAACGAAGAACGATCAACATTGGTTTCTTCATCTTCTTCAGGTAAAGTTAGCTAAACTCAAGTGAAAAGTTCTGATTTTTCTAATAGAAAGTTGATTCTAAAGTGGTTAGAAGTAAAATTCGAGAAGGGGAGTTATTCCAGATGAGATTATTTGTATATAAAAAGAGTCAATTTCTGAGGCTTTAGTTGCATTGATGGTTGAATTTTCGTCTAACTCGTTAAAGGATGAAAAAATTGAATCTAGGGTTGTTGGTGTGGTTGGCAGGATATACCAATGTCACTATATTTTAGTTAGGACACATTATTACAAAATGGCGTGAAAATGTTTCGATTTGGGTGACAAAAGATATGTTTGGTAATGTTATACATGAATGGTGTAGTGAGTTATTAAATTCTGCCTATAACTATTTGTTATCATACATATATAGTAATTTTGTGTTGGCATTGACAATTAAGAACATGATTCCAGCTGTGCCAAGTAAAGACATAGTGATTGTTATTGGGGTAAGTCTTTCTTGGTTGGCGACTGTATGATAATTGATGTTATTTGGGTTTGAGGTTATTGTTTTGGAGGGACGAAAGCGTGCAGGTGGTAGGTGCATACAAAAAATATGGAATGAGGAAATAAGGTGGTAGTTGTTGATCTAAGAGGGAGTGTTTTGAAAGGTACACTAGGAAATCTACTTTGTTTGTTGGCTTAACGGTTGTCGTATACACTTCATAAGGTGAGAGATCAATGTCCATTCTGTCGTGCTGATGGAAAGCCCGTAGATAAGTATTTGGATAAAAGAGGTGAAGGCTGCTTACTATGAACTTTTGGACAAGACAAGAAAGGCTAGACAAGAATTATCTCTAGTTATTTCTCTTGGAGAGAGACCAGAGACTTTGCAAAAGGATTCTGGTGTTCCGCTGAATGTTAAAGAAATGATCTTTGTTTGACTAGCATCTGGAAAATCTGGAATATGAAAATGCAAGTTTGCTTTCAGAGTTTCATTAGCATCACGTGACCAAGATGACCCCTATAATATGGGAGGGTATCATTGCTTCTTTCCCAGTGGAAATGGAAGATTAATTCATGCTCAAGCTGAAAATGTGCCTATTATTTTTGAAAGTTGTGTATGTCATTCATTATGGTAGAGATAGTGTGAAGGTGATTATTGGAGGCCAATTATTTGAGGGTGATGTGGCATCGCACATTGTTTCTCTCAGAGTTTAAAAGAGTGGTTCGATCACATTCATTCCATAGTTATCTCATAAAAACTGGACACAAAAAAAATTGGGTTTTGGACTATTAAATAAGGTTGAACTGCTGTTTTCGTATGTGTTTTGAGACTCCAATGTTGATATATTTGTTCATGTTGTTGATGATCCTAGTTGACTGAGGGAATTCTTTCTATTCTTCAACCATGCAACGGTTTTTGGCAGGCCCTTTTTGTTAGTTATAGTCACAAGAGAAGCAACACACAAGTTTTATAGAATGGCCCCTACTGATGCAGTAACTAAAGTTCTTCAAATTTTAAAAGGTATAGTTCCACATTAACTTTGCTTTGGTAAAAATAAGATTTTGGTATATTGAAAGCAAATTCAATGTGGAACCTACCATTTACCTAAAATTTGAAGAACTTTTGTTACTGCATTAGTAGGGCTCATTCTCTAAGACTTATGTGCAACTTTTCTCTAGCGACTAGAACTAACAAATAGGGTCCACCAGCAATCGTTGCATAGTTTTAGAATAGAAAGAATTCCCCTCGATAAATAGAATCATCAATACCATGACCAAAGATATCAACATTTGAGTCCCAAAACACAAACGAGAATAACATTGCGACTTTATATAACAATTCAAAACCCAATCTTTTTATTGTGTCCAACTTTTTTTAGGCAACTCTAGAATGAAGCTGATAGAACGACTCTTCAAAACTCTGAGAGGAACGATGCACAATGTCATATATCCATCAAATAATTGGCCCGAGTAGTCACCTTTACAATATCTCTACCATAACGAATGATATGCACAATTTTTAGAAAAATAATAGGCACATTTTCAGTCAAAGGTTGAACTAATCCTCCATTTCCACCAGATAAGAAATTGTGATCCCCTCCCATATCATAGGGATCATCTTGGTCCAAAAATGCTAAGGAAATATGTGGGATCATCTTGGTCCAAAAATGCTAAGGAAAACTGTGAAGCAAAGCTGCACTTGCATAGCCCAAATTTACGAGATGCCAGTTAAACAAACTCATATCCTCAACATCCATCGCAACACCAAAATCCTTTTGCAAAGTTTCCAATTTCTCTCCAAGAGAAAAAACTTGAGATAATTCTGTACTGACTTTGCTTGCCTTTTCCAAAAGTTCATTGTAATCAGCCTCCGCCTTTTTTAATCCAAATACTCGTCTACGGGCTTTCTGTCAGCACAATAGAGTAGACATTGATCTCTCACCTTATGAAGTGTATACGACAATTGTCGACCCAACAGACCAAGTGGATTCCCTAGTGTACCTGTCAAAACAGTCCCTCATAAATCAGCAGCGTCCACCTTATTCCCTCCTTCCATCTCTTTTCTATACACCCTTCCACCTCCATGCTTTCGTCCCTCCAAAACAGTAACCTCAATCACAAATAACATCAGTTGTTTTGCAGCCGCCAACCCTGCAAGACCTGCCCCAATAAAAATCTCTCAGTCTTTACTTGGCTCAGCTGCATTCCCGTTCTTAATTGCCAACTCCACTCAAAAACTAATATACACGTATGATATAAAAAATATTATAGGCAGAATCCAACAAGCTTTCACGTCATTTTATAATAATGTAATTTCTAATCAAAATATAGTTACATTGTTCTATCCTTCCAACTACACTAACAACCCCAATACCAGATTAAGTGGTTATGTGTGGAATCCGGATGGATAAATAGAGTCTTTTGGGAGCAAAATACGTTTGATGCTAATTATGATTATGCTTAGGCAAAGACAATCCCCAATTCTCTCTTAGTTCCCTCATCCATTCTTCTTTATAGTTATCGTTATTGTTCGTGTTTTTCATATTGTAATTGCTCATTTTCTTATGAATCAAAACTTATTAGTGTGTTCTGACTGTTGTTTGTTGTGAGTTGAGAAAGTCACTACATCCATTTTAGCGTTTGTTACATTGTGTCTTGCAGGTGATTGGAAAATCAACTCTTTTGCTCATTGTGTGCATGCACTGTACATAATTCACAACTCGATCAGTTGAAGAAAGGACTCGATTTAACATGTTATTTATGCTCATTGTGTGCAGGCACTGTTCTTGTGCATGTCCATAATGATAAAGAGTAATTTAATAAAAAATGATTTCTTGCAACACATTGCTATTTATGTTTTTCTTACGCCGAGGGTTTATCAGAAACAACCTCTCTATCTCTATGAGGTAGAGGTAAGGTCTGCGTTCATACTACCCTCTTCAAACTCCACTCGTGAGACTGACTACATTGCATATGTTGTTGTTGATATGTTCTCCATTGAATAGAATGTGTTGCAACACCTCATGATCTACCACTTCTAACTTACTTTAGATTTTTTTTTTGTCTCAGATTGACTCGAGCAGTTGCTTTAGGCCAAGTACTTGTGCAGGTTCTGATTTTCTTGGTCTATTTCCATGCATTTCTCGGATGATAAAAGCTCCAGTCCGCTGTTTGCGTGTTTCCATATCAGGTTGAACATTCTGCTCAACTTCTCATGATGAGGGAGAACAATTTGCATCTTCATAATGCGTCCAGTACAAGCATCGACTGCATAACGTCTATCTACCGATATCTTCAGCCAACTACTTTTTACTTCCATTCGTATGAGGAGGAAGCAAAGAGATCCTTATCCTCATTGTGTAAGTGAAGTTGAAGTTATACTCATAATGATCAGTTGAACAAACATTTGTGTTGCCAGACTCTTTTGTCTATCTAAAAGAATTAAACAATAGCTTGTCAAGTTCCTTCAATTAGTACAATAATTTTAAGGTCAAAATTCTCATAGATGAATACATACATGTAAATTTAGTGCTAATTGAAATCGCGCAGATTCAGTATATAATTCTCCCTGTATGTGTGATCAAATGTACATAAGTGTATGTGTTTTCATTGCAGAAGTTGGATATCTGTATGTGTTTGTATCTGTTTTGGAAGATTGGATTTTTCAATGACATTTCTAGAAAAGTAGCTTTCGTTATAGAGGACGAAAATTGAGGAGCAATTTTTACAATTGTAGTAACTAAAGCAAATGAGGAGTGGTCAAATTTTCTTTTACTTACTGCAGTAGTTTTAGCAAAATAAGTTGTTTAGTTTAAGATGAATTTTAAATTTTAAATTTTTAATTTAGTTATGTTGTTTTAGTTGTTGAGATATTTTAAAATTCTTTTTTTAAAAAAAATAATTATGCAGATTATGTATCTTGTGTTTGTTATTTAAAGCGTCTAAATTCTTAATTTTAGGAAAAACCCAGCAATATCCATACACCATCAAAAAGGCACATCTGAGTCACTCCACCTATTAGTATGAAATAGAAATATATTTGTGATGCCAGTTACATGAAGAAGCTCAACAAGTCCTGCAATAATGTATCCTGGCTCTCGAGACTCGTTCATAGAATTCCAACAACTTTTTTTGCTTCTCAAAGCCTACTAGAACACTGTATATGCTCCTATGCCCCTCAATTACTATGGAGTTTTACATAGAAAATATAGGTCTTATTTATAGTCATAGAAATCATAAGTTCTTTTCCAAGTATGATATAGTTGCTAGATACAATTGCTCTGAATAGTTAATTATAGATTCCGATGAAAACAAATAATCTACTAACTGTTGGGACAATTTTTTTTATATGAATAGTCATCATACTTTTCCTTGGCAATACTTTCGGTGCAAAAAACAAACCATGGAGATTTATATTCTTGTTTGCGACTTAGAGAAGAAATCAATCAGAAGAGAAATTACTGCTTTGAAAAATTGCACATCTAAATTAAAATAGCATTATAGTATCAATGAATGAAAACAACTAAATAAGGAGTTTGAAGAATCATCATACTCCATAATGCAAATGTTCCAATCTTCAGCTATTACAACTAAATGAAAGAGAAATACTAACAAAAACGATATGAAATGTTTCTTTTTGTCCTAAATTCATGGACCTTTCACTATGTGCGAACCAAATAAAGTAATTTGAACATTAACCTTGAAGATCTAGGATCCCAATAAAGTCCAATTTCATCACAGACGCTTAATATGTGACTGTTAAACAATTTGATGAACGAAAGATAGAAGTCATCATTGTGCAATTTCATTAAGAAAACACTTCCACGTTCATACTTCTCAAGGATATTCTCCTCTGTTATATCTCACACGTTAACATGCATATTGCACCCATTCTACGAACTTTTGGCCGCATCCAATGTCCACTATCAAAGAATGTACTCAAACATTTGAAAAAATAGAATCACCAGTTTTCCTACAATAACCTCATCACGAGTAATCTTTTTTGTTGATCTGCCAGAGGTTTTTCAGAATTGATTTTTGGGGAGGGTATATGTCTTGTAACGACCCGCTAGGTCGTTTTGAGAACTAAGACTATTCTGATTCTTTTTGAAAAATTTAAAGGAGTATTTTAAACTATTCGATAACTATAAGTATCTAATTGATGAATCGTTGTTAATTGAGTATTATAGTTGAATAGTTAGTGGGTTACATCCATAATTTATAATACCACTTTACCCATATAATTAAAATAGATTAGTAGGTTGTTTTAGAAAAGAAAGTAAAAGTTAGAAACTACCTAGTCGACGTGAATACAGAACGTGAGGGACCAACGAAAAATCTTCAAGTAGTAAGAAAATTGAAAATTTTCTTGATTTTTACATGGATCATAATGATATGTATGTATGCTCATCGTATTAGTATTATTTCAATGGGTTATGAAGTTTTGAAATGGAGTAGTAGGAAATAATTCTGTTTGTCTTTTCTTGTGGTTGAAACTTGTTGTTCCCATTGTTTGTCTATTTATTATTATTACTATTAAGAAATTATTATTATATTGAGTTGATAGGAAAAATTGGTTGGAATATAGTAGCAATGATGATTCAATATTTTTGGAAGGGTTAAATATTAGAAATAACAAGGGTACTTCCTAGTTAAAATTAGAAACTACAAGGGTGACAATTAATGGCTGGCGAAATTCTGGTTTTGTTACCAGTGATTAATTTTAATTATTTTTTCTTTTTGTGATATTGTAAATCAAGTTTAATATATTGAGATAGATAATTAATTGTTAGGTGTATATTATATGATTTCACATTGAATTTTAGGATATTTGGAGAGATTGAGGTTCAATTCTTGGCCTTAAATTTAGCAAATAGGATCTTTGATATATAAAATTTATATTAAGAGTAGGAGTTTGATTGGTAAAATGAGTGAGTTTTCGGGGTCTAGGTTAGAAATAAAATAATTTGAGTATCTTAGAACTCACTTACTTACCATTATTGCATAATTGGTAGACCGAGAAAGTTCCGAAGCTTTGCAAAAAGTAAAGAAAAAATCTTGAAGATTCGTGGCACGAGTTCGGAATTCAAGGTATGTATGTGAAGACTTTCAGACTTGTTGAATGACGTTTTCCTAATTAAAGATTAAAAATGGAATAGAAAATGAGTAAGGGCGAAGGATGGGGGTATCGTACCAATGGTGTGACGGACATTGGTACGAGTATTGGAGATATAAAGTGAAAGTTTATTATTATAGAATGCGGGTTGAAACCCAATAATGCAAAAGCATATGAGAATTAGCTGATTTATTATTGACTTGAGTTCTTTGTGTGATTGTGTTTTTTTTCGTATTGCACCCGTATAGTTTTGATAATTGAGGTGGTTAGGTATTATGCTGATATTGATTGATTGAGATGAATCATCATCCCCTTTACTAAAATTATATTTTGTGCATGCATTGACATGAGATTAAGTATAAGTTGGGCACGTGGAGATCGCCCGTGTTGGGGATAGTAAGATGTTAAGATTGTAATTTGGGTACGTAAAGACCGTCCGTGCGGAAATTGTTTGATTTTATGATAGTGTGTTGATATCGTCCGTACAGACACGCGAAGATCGTTCGTGTCGGTATATAGACCTCGCGAGTCCCCCGTGGGTCATGAACTCTTGATGAATGTGTGTTTTTACTGGTGGTTGGAAAGTACTTGATATTTGATTACCTCTATTTGATGAAACTAGATTGGTAAGTGTAATATAAACTTGTATAATTAAAGAATTAATTTTTCTTATATAAACTCACGTTGCTACTTCTTCGTTGTCGGTCAATGAGATATACTGGGTACACGTGATTTCTTACTCATACTACACTTGTTTCACTCTTTTGTGGTGTAGATTTGATTTCGAGTACGAACACATCTCGTGGAGCTTTTTGAGTATGAGCTTGGAGTGTCTTGGAGTTGTGGTGAGCTGCTTGGTTGTTCCGTGGCCCACACCTCCCTTTATATTTATTTATTCTACTATTTTAGTATTCAAACATGATATTCCTTATTTTTGGATTTGTCATTTTAGTTTCAGACTTCAATCGTATTTTAGAAGCTCTTGTACTTATGACACCAAATTCTTGGATGATATTTTTAATTTTTTGCATTTCGTAATTATAAAGAACTCAGTGTTGGTGATTTTCACTTAATGTTTACCTATTACTCATTAATTAATTAAAATGGATAAAATGTTGGATTGTCTTACCTATTGCTTGGAAACATAAGTGTCATCACGACTTGTGAAATTGAGTCGTGACATGTTCCTTATCTGAGTTAGTTCTCGAGTCACTACATGTGAAGTTTTTTTAAGTCTGCAAGCTTCTTCATCTTTTGATGGAAATAAATTGTAAAAAAATATTTTCTCAAGGTTAAGCAAAGGCTTTTGATTACACATGAAAAGTTCTTTTGGAAGGATACACCAAAAAAATGAGGCAATAACACTCTATTTGTAATAGTAAAACTAAATTTTAATTTGGAGTCTTCCAAGAATGTATCTTGGCTTTCAATACTTTCATAGAATTCTAATGATTTGGAGTTGATTCTCCTGCATACTCCCTTCAATTAATAGGTAGTTTTCACATAAAAAAATTCTTATTTATTGTCATAGAAACGATAAGTTCTTGTGATATAGTTGGTAGATCTAATTGCCCCGAACAGTTAGTTCTAAATTCCGATGGAAACAAATAATATATTAACATTAACTTTTGGGATGAAAAACTTTATATGTACAATCCTGATACTTTTTGCTCAATATTGTCGGTGCACAAAACATGACCTTTTGGCGTGTCTTGGAGAACTTATCACAGAGGTATCCATTCTTGTTTGCAACTTAAAGGAGAAATCTATCGGTGGAGAAATTAATGCTATCAAAATTTCACATCTAAATTAAAAGAGCATATTATATAATAACAAGGAAAGAAAACACATGTACTAAAAAGGGATTGCGCAAACTAAATTGAGATTTGAAGAATCATCATACTCCATAATGCAAATGTTCCAATCTTCAGCTATTACAACTATATGAAAGAGAAATTCTAACAAAACGACTAGGAAATATTGTTTTTGTCCTAAATTCTTGGTCCTTTAACTAAGCGCTAACCTAAGAAGTAATTTGAACATTAAACTTGAAGATCTAGGATCCCAATAAAGTCCTATTTCATCACCAACATTTAGTTTACGATTGTCGAACAATATCATGCACGAAAGATAAAAGTCATCATTGTGCAATTTCCTTAAGAAAACACTTCCACCTTGATACTTCTTAAGGATATTCTCCTCAGTTACATCCCACATGTCAACAAGCACATCACACCCATTCTCCAAACTTTTGGCCGCATCCAGCGTCCAATATCGGAGAATGTATTCAAACGTATCAAAAAACGGAATCACCAGTTTTCCTACAATAACCTCGTCACGGGTAATCTTTTTCTTGATCTGCCAGGGGTTTTTCAAATCGATTTTCGGGGGAGGGTATATGTCCCTTATTTCAATTAGTTCTCGAGTCACTACATGTGCAGTGTTGTTTAGTTTGCAAGTTTCTTCTTCAACTTTTGATGGAAAAAAATTGTAAAAGAATGTTTTCTTAAGACTAAGAAAAGGTTTTTGATTAGACATTGAAGAAACTGTTGGAAGGATACACTAAAAAAGAGGCACTGGCACTCTTTTTATAATAGTAAAATTAGGTTTTATTTTTTATTCTAACCTTGAGAGGAAACATAGAATTTTGGGTGATGTTTTTTTTTTTTGACAACCTTAATTTTTATTCCAAAAATGGTCTTTTAATAATTTTGCGTTATCTAATTCACTAGATTTTTATATTTAAAGTTTTTCCTTTTATATTTCTCTCTATTTTTTTATATACTTAATTTTAATTTCAAAAACGGTCTTCTAATAATTATTAGAGTACCTAATTAGCCACATTATATTTAAAGTTTTTCCTTTTATATTTTTTTCTACTTTTCTCCTTTAGATTACAATCCAAATAGAGTTATTTGAAAAAAGAGGCATTAAGACTTTATTTATTACGGTAAAATTATAATTCTGGAGGATAAAAAGGGTCTTTTAATAATTTTGAGTTACCTAATTCACTAGATTTTTATATTTAAAGTTTTTCCTTTTATATTTCTCTCTATTTTTTTATATACTTAATTTTAATTTCAAAAACGGTCTTTTAATAATTATTGGAGTACCTAATTAGCCAAATTATATTTAAAGTTTTTCCTTTTATATTTCTTTCTACTTTTCTCCTTTAGATTACTATACAAATAGAGTTATGTGAAAAAGAGGCATTAAGACTTTATTTATTACGGTAAAATTCTAATTCTGGAGGACAAAAAGGGTCTTTTAATAATTTTGAGTTACCTAATTCACTAGATTTTTATATTTAAAGTTTTTCCTTTTATATTTCTCTCTATTTTTTTATATACTTATTTTTAATTTCATAAACGGTCTTTTAATAATTATTGGAGTACCTAATTAGCCACATTATATTTAAAGTTTTTCCTTTTATATTTCTTTCTACTTTTCTCCTTTAGATTACTATCCAAATAGAGTTATGTGAAAAAAGAGGCATTAAGCCTTTATTTATTACGGTAAAATTATAATTCTGGAGGATAAAAAGGTCTTTTAATAATTTTAAGTTACCTAATTTACTAGATTTTTATATTTAAAGTTTTTCCTTTTCTATTTTTCTCTATTTTTTTATGTACTTAATTTTAATTTCAAAAACGGTCTTTTAATAATTATTGGAGTACCTAATTAGCCACATTATATTTAAAGTTTTTCCTTTTATATTTATTTTTTCTTTTCTCCTTTAGATTACTATCCAAATAGAGTTATGTGAAAAAAGAGACATTAAGACTTTATTTATTACGGTAATATTATAATTCTGGAGGATAAAAAGGGTCTTTTAATTATTGACAAAAGGGGCCTTTTGATAATATTTTGGAGTTAATTTCCTAAATGGTCACCCAAATTAAGAGAATTGCCTTGAAATATTATTTATATTTATTTAAGTTCAAGAGTGTGTTTGGTATGATGGCAAACATTTTCTGGAAAATGTTTTCCAATTTTCCCATGTTTGGTTGGGACAAAAGTTTTGGAAAATATTTTCCAAATCAACTCATTTTCCTCAAAATTAAGGAAAATGACTTCCCTTCAAAAATTAAGGAAAAAATTTTCCATAACTCTCCTCCAATTTCAAATTACATTCTTTTTGGGAAAAACATCAATTTAAAAAATATTTTCAATTTCAAAATTTTATTTTTTCACCTGATCCTTGACTCCCCCCCCCCCCTCCCGCCAGCCCCCTCCCCCCTACTCCCTCCCCAAAAAATTAATTTTACTTTTTAAAAATATTTTCAACTTCAAATTTTTATTTTTAAACTCCTACCTCTCCCCCGGCCAGCCCCCACCCATCTCAATCACCCAAAAAATTAATTTTATTTTTTAAAAATACTATCAAGTTCAAATTTTTATTTTTCACTCCTATCCCCTCCCCTCCCCCTCCCCCCGCCCCTACCCACTACCCCCCCACCCCCACCACCATCCCAAAAAATAATAATTTTGATTTTGAAAAATATTTTCAATGTCATAAATTATTTTTTACTCTAGTAAAAATAAAAGATGTCTCACAAAAACATTTTTTATTCATAAATCACACACTAAAAATCATTTTCGAAAAATATTTTCTACTCACCAACCAAACATGAGAAAATAAGTCCAAAATCTACTTATTTTCCAGGAAAACATTTTCCTCCATACCAAACACACCCCAAAATATCACCCAACTATTAGAGTCGTCAATATGGGCTAAGCCTGTTGGACCGGTCTGGCCTAACCCGAGATTTAATAGGGGCTGGACTAAGAGTTTTGGAGCCCATTTAAGAAAAGGGCTTGAGAAATATAGGTAGGGCCGGCCCGTGGGCCAATAAAAATTAATTAAAAAATATAATATAATATTAAAATGGGTAACTTTCACATATACCAAACAAAAAATTCATATTTGTATGTTATATCAAAGTTTGCATAATTACGCTTCATAGCGAACATAAAACTGTATAATTCACTATACATATACAATTGGATAATTCGCTGGCCAAAATTGTATAATTCGCTGGCCTATTTCGCTGCAATTGTACAATTCGCTATTCTATTTCACTGCGATTGTATAATGCACAATTGTATAATTCGCTGCCTATTTTGCTGCAATATTTTTATAAAATTTGTTTTGCATACAGTTGAATCGAATTAAAATGTATGTATATTGCATAATTATAAGTGTATAGAAAGAAGATATATGTTTTTCTCTCGCTTTATACAAAAACAGAAACACAATATATACACTTCTGTTGTATAAAGCTAGAGAAAATTGTATTTCATTACAATTGTATGATTCGCAATTGTATAATTCGTTGGCCTTTTTCTCTACAATATTTGAAGTAAAATGTTTGTAAATTGTATAATTAAGTGTATAACACGAAGATATATATTTTTGCATGTTTATATACAATTTTCTCTCACTTTATACAAAACAGAAAAAGAATTATACACTTCTTTGTATAAAGCGAGAGAGGCGAGCGAGAATGGAGAGTGGCGAGCGAGATTTCTGGGAGAGAGACGCTGGCAAATTTTAGCTAACGTTTGCTATGGAGCACAATTAAATCAAACCCTAGATATTCCATTTATTTTAGGTTATTAGTTTGCTATTATATACAATTTTCCCTATTAAAATTTATAATTAAAGAAAGTCCAAACTCAAAATTTATTTAAAATTTAATTCCCTAAAATATTTAGGGAATACCGTAGTTTGTTTATTCACCATCAGCAGTCGTCTTCTCTAGTTCTCTTACTAGTTTGTTTTTTAAGGAATCACTATTCAAGCTTATTCTCTGGTAAAAACAAGTTACTTTTCCCTCTTTATTTTACAACTCTTTAATTTTGTTCTAATTTAAATTTTCTGTTTTGTATTCGATGTTCATTCTATGTGCTCGATCCACCCTAAACACATAAACAAATTCAAAATTTAACATTATAAGTTCTTACAATAATCTAAATTAATATTGCAATAGCAATTGCATATATAGTCGAACATAACGTAAAAATTATTTGATATATATAGACTAGATCTATCACTATCTAAAAATGATGTGAACTATTTCTTTTTGAATGTTATTTTATTATATCTTGTGTTTCTTTGAAGAATTATTTGTCACACTTTACATGTCAACGTACTGTAAATTTATTATATTACTTGTTTTCAGTATCATTTTATGGCTCTAAATACAACAAATTCCTCTCCTTTGTTCTTTAATTCCTATTGTCATACATTAAAATAATCATTATTTTTTATCTTAACTAATTAGGTTAATCTAAAATGGAATTATAAATAGATACCTACCGGCTACCTGAATGCATACATATGCTATATTATAAAATGTAAAACTTGGTCATCTACTCATCTATAAATATACTACCATTCAGTCGATCTAATTTTTGAGTTAAGAGTTTTGAAAAATTGTTAAGATAAAAATAGAACATGTTATTTAGTTGTTCATTTGGCTAATATTTTTTATTATCTTTTTATTTTATGTTATCACAGAAAAATAGAAAAATTAATGGATGACACAAATATTACACGTCAAGATACCATGGAGGAAACTGAACCGGTAGAAGGAGAACCAAAGCAAAAAAAAAAACAAAAAAACCAACAACATCAGATGTGTAGAAAAATTTCACAAACATTGGCAAAGGGGAAGATGGAATTGAAAGAGCAAAATGTATTGGCTGTAAAATTTCAATTTTTAAAGTTGGTACAACTCTCAAAGGTACAAATTATGGGACATCACATTTACGTCGTCACAAGGGAGTATGCCCAACGCTTAAATTTCATGATCTGGGTCATATGTTCATCAATCAAGAAGGCAAATTACAGTCTAGAAAAGTTGATCAACAAATACAGCGTGAAATGCTTTCAGAAGCTATTATTAAGCATAATTTGTCATATTCTTTTGTTGAATATGATGAAATTAGGAATTGGATAAATTATATAAGTCCAGATGTTGTGATGTCTTGTGGAAACACAGAAGTTGCAGATATAAGAAAAATGTATGTTAGAGAGAAGGAGAAATTGAAACAAGAATTGGCTAAAATTTCTAACAGAGTATGTTTGACTTCTGATTGTTGGACATCATCTACTTCTGAGGGATACATTTGTTTGACGGATCAATTTGTTGATGAAAATTGGAGGTTGAATTGTAAAATTCTAAACTTTTGTCTTAGGTATCCTCCTCACACTGAAGTTGAAATGGCTGTTGTTATATACGACTGCTTGAAAGAATAGAATATAGATAAGAAGGTATTTTCTATTACTTTCGATAATGCCACTGCCAATGATAGTCTGCAAACTATTTTAAAAGGGCATCTAAATTTGCAAATAGTTTGGTATGTGATGGTGAGTTCTTTCACTGTAACGACCTGTTTAGTCGTTTTGAGCAGTAGGGTTTATTTCTGGTAATAACTGTCTGAGTCGACGGATCCCACGACGGACCGTCATGGGCACGACGGACCGTCGAGGGTGTCTCGTTCCAAAACACTTAGATTCTGAAATTTTGGGTACTGAGAACAACTCTCTGAACTTCGCAACGACATGGCAGGACGGACCGTCACAGACCCTTTAGTGAAATTTAGTCTCTGAACTTTGTGACGAAAGCAGCAGGACGGACCGTCGCAGGCACGACGGGCCGTCACAGGCTGCGTAACCCTGACTGGGTCGGATTTCTGTTAAAAGTTTTAAGGGGCCTTTTGGACTATTCCTGCTTATAATTATAAAATTAGTGGGTTAATGTTAATAATTCAATTACTTGGGGGTTAAAGGAGATAACCTTGAAATAAATAATGGGTTATTTTATCATCTTTTATACTTAATTATATGCCAATTAGGGTAAAGGAAGAGGAGTTTGAATAAGGAAAAATAGAAAGAACAGAGAGAAAAGAGAGAAACGATCGAGAGGAAGAGGAGAACGCAAGGAAAGCAAAGGTTTGGGAAAGTAGATTGCTTGATCACGAATTCTTCGGTGGAGGTAGGTTATGATTTATGCTATTTCATAGTAAACTCTTAATAGCGATTGATATGTATTGGTAATTTCGTAAAGTCTTCTATATGCTTAATTGTGTGTTTGCATGATGTGATTATATAATTGTAATAAAATAAGCATGATGAGGCTGTTGAATCTTAAACCTTGAAACCTCTTTGTTAATGATGATGTCTTGGCATAAAAGAAGGCTTGATGAACTAAAAGAATGAGGTTAGTGGATCGGGTGTCACGTTCCGGCACCAGGATAGTATTAATGGATCGGTTGTCACGTTCCGGCACCAGGATAGTATTAATGGATCGGGTGTCACGTTCCGGCACCAGGATAGTATTAATGGATCGGGTGTCACGTTCCGGCACCAGGATAGTATTAATGGATCGGGTGTCACGTTTCGGCACCAGGATAGTAGTAGTGGATCGGGTGTCACGTTCCGACACCAGGATAGTATGAGGAGGATCGGAGTGTCACGTTCCGACACCAGGATAGTAAAGAGAATGAATCTTGAATTATGCTAATATACTCAGATTTAATGAACCTATTTCCCAAATGAGTATGGTATGGAGGCTTGAGTCCTCATGGGTGTACTTGGCGTTATTTATCAATGATTATAGTACTTGTTGTTGCTACCTGTTGAGTATTGTGGTTGATTTTATGATATTATCTGGTATATATATTGCTTTCTATTTTGAGTTGGCCGATGATATCTACTCAGTACTTGTGTTTTGTACTGACCCTTACTTGCATGTTTTCTCTTTGTTAATTGTGGAGTGCAGCAAACGTACCGTCGTCTTCAACTCAACCGCAACTCTAGCCAGTTTTCATCACACCAGAATTCAGGGTGAGCTATTGTTTCTAGCTTGGACTGGATCTTCTTCTTCACGTCTTTATGCCTTGAAGTTCTGGCATGGACTAGCTGTTTAGTTATTTTAGCTTCTTAGATACTCTTAGATTTAGTAATTTGAGGATAGATGTACTTGTGGTGATGACTTCCAGATTTTGGGAATAATAAGTGTTGAGTTTTAGAAGTTATTAATCTATTTTTATTAATGAGTTTTAAGTCTTCCGCATTATTTTCTGTTTATTATGGTTGGAATGTTGGGGTTTAGATTGATTGGTTCGCTCACATAGGAGGATAAGTGTGGGTGCCACTCGCGGCTCGTTTTGGGTCGTGACATTCACGTGCGTTGTTCTACTCATATTTGAATTTGATTGTTCAAGAAGGGTTAAAAGCAGCTACTGATTCCTTGATTGCAATTAGGGGAAATGTTAAAGCATGTTAGAGGATCAGATGGGAGAATGCAAAAGTTTGAACAATGTGTTAAGCAAGTTGGAATTGAAACTAATCTTGGTTTACGTTTAGATGGAACTCGACATATTTGATGCTTGAAAGTGCTCTCCCATATGAAAAGGTTTTTTCTAGTCTACATTTACATGATAGAAATTATACTCACTGTCTTACATTTGATCAATGGAGAAGGGCTGAAAAAATATTTGAAGTCTTGGAGCCATTTCATGAGATAACAAATTTGATTTCTGCTTCAAGTTATCCAACCTCTAACTTGTATTTTACGCAAATTTGGAGAATTGAATGCATGCTCAAAGAGAAGTTGAATAATGAAGATAAAGTTATTGAGGATATGGCTTCAAAGATGCATGTGAAGTTTGAAAAATACTGGAAGCAATATAGTGTAGTACTTGCATTTGGAGCAGTTCTTGACCCCCGCATGAAATTACAGTTTTAAAGTTTTTGTTTTTCTAAGTTGGATTCTATTTCCGCACAAAAAAAGATCTCTCTACAGAAAAGCAAAATGTTGTTAGAGCTTCTACAACTATTCGGACTACACCAAGTGTTGCTAGGAGGAAATCCAAAGTATTTAATGTAAGTAATTTCCATCTTGTTAAAAATTGAATATATTTCTATCCATATCAAATATTTTTTCTTTGTATATTACTGTCTTTACTAGTCTTGCATGTATTGACTATTGTCATATTTTTAACTTCATAGGAATTTAAAGCATTTGAGAATGAAATTGTTTCTAGCGATGGAAAGTCATAATTAGATCTTTACTTAGACGAACCAAAGCTTGATTATGAAAAGTTTCAGTAATGGCCCGTGATATACTCAGTATTCCTATTACCACTGTATCATCAGAATCGTCATTCAATATTGGTGGACGTATTCTCACTAAATATAGAAGTTGCATCCTTTATGAAAATGTCCAAACACTTGTTGCTACTTGAAATTGGTTACATGATTTTTCTCAAACTAGTAATATATTTTGGGCACATTTAAATATTACAATTGTCAATTTAGTTATTCTTTAATATTTCACTAATTAAACCGCATATAAATTGCAGATGAAAATGAAGATGTTAAGACAACCTTCCCACAAGTTGATTCAGATATGCTTGATGAAGATGATCATGAAGTGTTAGATACGCCATAAGTTTCATGATTTTATTAAAGAGTATTTTTATTTTTTTATGGTTGGAATATTGATATATTCTTCGTGTTTTATTGTGATCATTGCAAAATAATTAGTTTAATATTTCTATTTAGATATTTATATTTTTACTTGAAAAAAAATAATAAGTATTATAAAGATAATTTTATTTGTGGATTTGATTTAACAAGTAGTAAAATCAACATCGTGTAATAGTGTTTTGTCGATATTTATGATAATATTTATAAATTATAATTTAATTTAAGAATTTTAAAAAATATAATTTTTAAAAAAGTGGGTTGGCCCGGCAAGCCTGTAACCTACGTACTTGTGGGTTGGGTCAGCCATTTTTTGGCTCACACCAAAAATGGGCTAACTCGGCCTGACCCGTAAAATGTCAAAGCCTGTATGGCTTAGCCCGAATGGGATGGACCAACCCATATTGACGGCTCTACCAATTATCACTATTTTCCTCCAAATATACTTGACACTTTAAAATCATCACTCTCTCCTAGTTGGCATAACATGTCATTAAAGTCTTTTTTTAAATAATAGACTAATTTAATTCATTGAACCTATTTCACTAAAATAATGATCATATTATTTTTAATTTATTTTCAATCTATAAAGAATAAATTTTCATTCTTAAAATCTTTTATCATAATTAATTTTTTCTTATGTTATGAAGAATACATTTTTAAAATGTACTATAATTTTATCAATTTTGAATACTTATAAACACATACATTCAAAAAAATATTGATATACAAATCACTCATTAATGCTAATTTACAACAAATAATCATAAGTTGTATAATAAATCAATAATATTAAAGGTCAATTAACCATTACAATAATATTAATTGTATATTTTGCAATTCATGCTTCCGATATTATTTTTTTAAAAAAAAGAAAGTGAATAATATTATATTTTTTATCCAATTAGAAATACTAAATACCTCAAAAGTCTCCTTAAATTCTAGTTGATACACCATGTCATTAAACGATCATTTTATAAAAATACTAGACCTATTTAATTCATCAAATTTATGTCTCTAAATAAATATATAAATTAATGAGAATTTATGAAGATTATAAAAAAAGTAATTTAAAAAGTCTAGTAACTTTATATGTTGTCACCAAACAGAAAAAATCTCTGTATGCACTTATTACCTGATAATTTTAAAATTTCCAACTAAATTATTTGAAAATTTTAAACAATTTTTTAAATAAAAGTATTTAGATAAATTTGTAAGGTTGACAAAAAAAATTGTTAGAAAGAGAAAATTATTATTTAACTTTTTTTATTTTATTTTTTTATTCTTTTATTCTATATTATATTATATTATGACTTTTCATACAGTGAAACATCAATAAATAAACTAATAACTAATTGAATTTACTTATTTAATTCGATAGTATACATATTATAAGAGATTATTATACTGATAAATAAAAATTAAAATTTTATTTTCTATAAATATTATTCACTTACTATTTTCTTTTAAAAAAAGATATTGTAAGTATATATGGATTTCAAAGCACCCAAGTAATTATTTTTTAATAGTTAATCGACGTTTAAAATTATTGATTTATTATACTATTTGATTAATTGAAGTAAATTAGAGTTCATTAGTGATTTGTTCAATATTTTTTGAATGTATGTGTTTATAAGTATTTAAAATTGATGAGATTATAGTACATTTTAAAACGCATTCTGCATAACATAAAAAAATAAAAAGTTTAATTATGATAAAAGATTTTAAGTATGAAAATTTATTCTTAATAAATTAATTAAAAAAAATTAAAAACAATATGATCATTATTTTAGTTAAATGAGTTTAACGAATTAAATTAATCTATTATTAAAAGAAAAACTTTAATGACATGTCATGCCAACTAAGAGATAGAGTGATGCTTTTGAATTGTCAAGTATATATAGAGGAAAATAGTGATAGTTGGGTGATATTTGGTCCTAAATGAAACATAAATGATATTTTAAGGCAATTCCCTTAACTTATGAGACCATTTGGGAAATTGACTCAATATTTTGGTTACCTAATTAGCCAGATTTTTATATTTAAAATTTTTTTCTTTTACATAACTTATATTAGCAGGCGTTTTTTTCTTCTTTTCTCCTAAAATATTTCTTCCCTTGGATAATTTATGTATTTATATTTTTTTAATATTAAATTTATACCTCTAGATAGTGATCTAGTGGTTCATTATTAATAATAAACATAAAAAAAAATCTCAATAGGACTAAGTACAAGCAAGAGAGGTAAGGCTTAACCATAAACCCGTGGGAAGAATATCCCACTAGAAAATTGGGTATTCTTGAAGCTTGTTATTTCCACAAAAAAATTAGGGTTTCTGCTTCGATAATCATCAGAATTATGTCATATATGATCGATAGTCGCTTTGGACTTAACTATTATGGATATCGATTTTAATCTATTGACATTTCAAGAATTAATACTAACAAAATATGGGAGGAAACTAGATTTGTTTCCTTTGATGATTTAGATGATTTAACTTATGCTGCAAAAAATACAGAATAAACACAATAAGCTGATAGAATGAATCAATATCTATACAATATCTCTCATATGAAAAATTATTGTGTGAATGAATCAATATTTATACATTCAAGAGGCACATCTGGGTCACTCCACCTAATCGTATGAAACTGAAATATTAATGTGGTGCCAGTCAGATGCATAATCTCAACAAGCCTTTTAAGAATACATCCTAGCTCTCGAGACTCTTACATAAAATTGCAACAATTTCTTCCGCTTCTTAAAGCCTACCAGAACAATATAGATGCTCCTAATATGTCCCTCAACTAACATGATTAACTGCTAGATACAATTGATCCGAATAGTTAGTTCTAGACTTCAAAGGAAACAAATAATAAAATCTTTTTTTATGTTATTATGTATATTATGTTTTAAAAATATATATTGCACGACATGGACACACTAGTTATACATGTAAATCTAGTAATAGATTCACATAATATGAAAAAAGACTAAATAAATGTGATAATACTCATGACAGATGGACCGTAGTATGAAAATATTAAATAATTTGACAATACACTTGAAAAATAGATTCATAATATGAAAACATTAATTAATGTGACAATGCATGTGACAAATAGGTTCGTGCACCTATTATAAATTACCCTGGTGTTCACTCAGGCTCATTCAACCAAAACTTCTTCTTATTTTCTTTTTAAGTTATTTTCTTTTGCAATGGAAAATTGGACCATCACTTATATTTCTTCTTCTTCTTCTCATTATTTACATGATATTATGTGGTGGGTTTGGATTGTCAATGATGTCTACCAGAATATGTTGTTTGTACTGATACTACTCTTGCAATGTCACTTGGCATAGTCTGGTTACATGTAGGATGATGTTTCATAGATAAAGAGATGGTGATCTCCGCCAGCTTTTACTTGTCTCTTCCATATGGTGAGAGTTGTGTTTGCTTTCATATTATTCTTATTCCTTAAACTCTTGTACCTATTTAGACTAGTTCTGGATGAGGTACCTCCAATTTATCAAAGAAGAGGTATTGGCGACGATTTTCAAAACAAGGTCTTATTGAAATTAACAATTCATCATCCACTAGTGAGATAATTGTACGGTTTGAGGAGGAGATGGAATGGATAATTAGTAAGCTCACCAGTGGACCAGCTAAGGTTGATGCATGTCATTTCCATAGGATAGCGCAATTTCATCACCAACACACAATCAGCTATCATTGAACACTTCCACGATCGTTAGAGAATAATCATCATTAAGAAGCTTCCTAAAGGTAACAGTTTCACCTTCATACTTCTTATTCTCTATTACATTTAGCACAGGAACACGCTCCACGTACCCATTCACCAAACTTTTGGCCTTGTCCAAATTCCAGTATGGAAGAATGTACTCAATCGTCTCGAAAGATGAAATCCTCTGGTGATTAGCCAAATATATTTTTTTAATATTTTTTTAAGAAGTATATATTGTGGGTTATTATTTGGTGGACAACTATTTATGTCATTTTATCTCTTATTTATTAGGAAGAATGAATATGCAACCCTCAAGCCTTAACTATAGGTGAAATTGAAATTGAAATTCCTGCGACACACCTAAAACTGCTAAATTGTTTTGAAGTGTAATAAGCACTCAATCTGTATTCATTGATCAATATCATGCACTTATACCTTTTTTAGCTCTCAAGTTACTACCCGTAGTGTGTTATTAACTTTGCAGGCTTCTTCTTATTTTTTTTATGAAAATTTAAAGAAATCTTAAAATAATGTCTTCTTCCTCCAAATCAATGTGTTTTGATAAATTATTATTTATCTCTCTTTTTTTTCTTATTTGTTACTGCATTAATTTAAGCAAATAAATTATCAATTTTTTGTGAAATATAACCCATGAGAAATTATTATTCTCCACTATAATATTAGATTTAGATCTAATATATGCTTATATATTTTTCAACCTTAGATGCAATATATCAAGCTATTGTTTGATTTTTCTAATAATTTACCTAAGTTTAGATTGTATAGTCACACATTTTCCTAAATTTGGAATTGATATGGTTAAGTGAATTTAGGAGTAAGGAGTAAGACGAAAGAATAGTAATATAATTTATATACAACAGAAGAGACAAAGGAGTTATAATTGTATACAAATTGAGGGAGTGAGCACAAAATATTCACTAGTAAATGAAACACTAGCTATAAATCTTAATAATTATAACTGTAATTGTGTTAAATTAATTTGCTAGTAAATGTTTGCTTGGTTACGTAATTATGCCTATGTAATAATTAGTAATATGAGCCCTCTTTAAAAGGAAAAATAGCAATGTATGGTTGCCACAAATTTTAATCTGAAATACACTTTGTGCCAAAATATTAACAATTTATTACCAATGGTTGACTCTTGTTTCGTTTACCATCCATTCAATCAGGATATTGCATAATATTGTGTAACATATGTATAAAAAATAGTGTTTATACATTAAATCTCATGTAGCTAGATTCTATATATACCCATGTATATGTTGTGTAAAAGTAACGATCAATAATAAAACACATATCAGTTAATATAGTTTTATAATTATTTACTAAGGTACAATACTTTGGGTGTGCACAACAGCACAAGTAGACACTTAAACTTATATAAAATTAAACAAATAGACTCATTCGTCCTACATGACACCCTACATGACAATTTTGTGTCCTATGTGGCGTCCTACATGTATTATGCCACGTAGGACACGTGTGTATACTTATTCAAGTTTAAGTGCCAACTTGTGTACGCTCAAAGTTGGAGGGCATAGTTTTCCGCTGAAATCAAATTAAGGATTATGTGTATGTATTATGTCATTTACTAATACATAAATATTGGATATGGAAGATTCTGTAGAAGATTCTAGAAAGAGTTAGTTATTAGTTTGTTACTAGTTTGTTGTGTAACTATTTTCCATGTGACATTAGGTAGCATAAGTGTGATCTATAAAAAGACACTCTTCTTTCGTTGTAGAATAATCTGAAAAGTAATAATAATAAAAAAAATCTCTCTCTTCTGCAAATTGGTGTGATTCATACATAGAAGTTCTTTCATACATGGAAGAGCAAGCTTCCATGGATTCATTCATACAGTAACAAATTGATATGGTATCAGAGCAGCGACATTGGGATACAATCTCAAGATGTGTATTGATTTCAGAATCAGATCACAATTTATAAGTTTCTGTTATGGCGAATCTAACAGTAACAACTCTTGAACATTCTCATCCTCTCTATCTTTCTGCATTTGATGCACCAGGAACAGCCTTGATTGCTGTCAAACTCACAGGTCCAACCAACTACGGATTATGGAGCAGATCACTAAGGCTTGAATTATTGGTGAAGAACAAGCTCGGATTTGTAGATGGAACTTGCCTAAAGAGCTCGTTCAAAGGGGATTTAGCAAATCAATGGGAAAGATGCAACGTTGTGGTACTTTCATGGATCAGCAGTACTGTAGCTCAGGAATTGCTTACTATAATTGTATATGCTTATAATGTTAAACGTGTCTGGGATGACTTCAAAGAGAGGTTAGACAAATCTAATCTCACTAGAGTATATAAACTTTGGACAAAAGTGGCATCTTTAAAATAGAGTACTGATTCAGTCACAGCCTATTACTCAAAACTAAGGGATCTATGGGATGAATTAGATGTATTAGTTCCAGCTCCTTTATGCAGCTGTGATGAATCTAAGCCTTATATTGAGCATTTAAATCAGCAAAGGTTATTAATGTTTCTCATGGGCCTTAATGAATCTTACAGCCATGTTAGAAGTGATATTTTACTTAAGGAGGTTGTTCCTACTGTTAATCAAGTCTAAGCCACAGTAATACAGGAAGAAAGTCAGAGGTTACTACGTGTTATGGATGTTAACAAGGAACCTCTCACAATGATGGTCAACAAGAGGCAAGGTTTCAAATGAAGGAAGCTATTTGAAATTGCATGTGAGCACTGTGGTTACAAAAATCACCTCACAAAGGACTGCTATAGGGCATTGGCTATCCTGCAGATTTCAAAAACAAGAGCAAGCAAGGGCAAGGTGATTCTTATGGAAGCAACATTGGTTTCAAAAGCTATGGTGACTCTCAGGGTGGTAATAGTCAAACTAGTTATACATCCAATAATCATCAAAATGGTTCAGGTTTTAGATCTTATGCCAATTTTACTACCACTGAAGGAAAAGATATTGGATTCAATCTTACTGAGGAGGAATACAATTATATATGAAATCTCAGACACAACAATACCAGTAATTATACAAATACTGGAGATAGTGGTGATTGCAAAGCAAACTTAGCATGTAATGTATCTTTGACATTTGATGCTTACGATTATAGATGGATAATTGATTCTGGTGCAACTCACCACATCACATCATCTAAGGAAATGCTAGCAGAATTAAGCAATATGAATAATCAGAGGTCAAATACTGTCCAATTACCAACAGGAAATAAAGCTCAAATTATTAATACAGGTCATTCCATTATTTTGGGTTGCTATAAGGTGAAGAATGTATTGCATGTGCCTGACTTCAAGTTTAACCTGTTGTCAGTTAACAGATTGACCAAGGACCTATTGTGTAGTATCAGTTTCTTCCATAATTTCTGTGTAATGCAGGCACTCTCAAATGGCAAGGTGATTGGGATTGGTAGAGAACATGATGGTTTATACTTGTTAAAGAATCCAATAAAAGTTGTTGCCAATACTGCCATAAAGGATAAAAGTATTACAAAATCATTGTGGCATTTAAGACTTGGGCATCCCTCTATTGCTGCTATGCAACACATTTCAAATATCAAAGATCACCTAACTGATTTTCCATGTTGTCACACATGTCCTTAAGTTAAACAATATAGACCTGTATTTCTTGATAGAATTCATAATTCTAGTTCTATTTTTCAGTTGATACAGTAGATGTCTGGGGTCCTTACAGGACTCCCACATACGATAAAAAGCAATATTTTGTTACAATTGTAGATGATTACAGCAGGTTTTCTTGGGCTTGCTTAATTCAATCAAAAATTGAAGTTTACTCTGTACTTAAGGATTTCCTTTTAATGATAAACACTCAGTTTGGCATGAAAGTGAAAGTGTTGAGATCTGATAATGGGACAGAGTTCATGAATTTAAAATGCAGTGAGTTATTTGCTTCTCTAGGCATTGTACATCAAAGGTCTTGTGCATACACACCCCAACAGAATGGGGTGGTAGAAAGAAAGCACAGACATATACTAAATACTGCCAGAGCTTTGAGATTTCATGTTAATATTCCTATTTCTTATTGGGGACACTGTGTAAAGGCTGCAGTTTATTTGATTAACAAGATTCCCACAGCAGTATTACATGGAAAGTCTCCACATGAAAAGTTATATGGTACTAATCCACAACTAAATCACTTGAAGGTGTTTGGTTGTCTTTGCTTTGTTTCTCTACTTCCCATATCTGACAAGTTTGCTCCTAGAGCAAAGAAAGGAGTCTTCATGGGATATGCAGAAACTCAAAAGGGATATAGGGAGTTGGATCTGGAGTCTCATACATTTCATGTCAGCAGGGATGTCACATTTATAGAGGATGAGTTTCCATTCAAGACACAGTGACTTCACAATAACTTAAGGTACCCGAGTCAGTATGGTTCCAGGAGTTCAGTAATGATGCACCTGTTTCTTTGCCTCATGCTGATTCATCATTTGTATTACAAGATGCTACTCATCATGATTACTCAAACGAGTTCACAGACTCATTAAATAATGGAGAACAAATGAATGTTTCTGATAGTACTGAAGCTATGGATTTCACTGATGAAATCACTGCTGACACGTCTATCCCTGAAGAATCTACACATTTTAGACATACTAGACCTAACAGATCCATCAAGCCTCCTATATGTCACAAAGATTATTTGGTGTCTAAATCTACCAAACAGTCATATAAAGATGTTCCTTATTCTATTACTAACTACGCAGCCTATTCAAAGATTAGTCATTCTTATATGTCCTTTCTAACTGCATTATCCTCAATAAAGGAGCCTGTTACTTTCAAGGAAGCATCTGCTTGTCCAGAATGGATCAAGGCGATGCAAGATGAAGTTAATGCCTTTGTACAAAATGCAACTTGGACTGTGGTGGACCTCCCTCCTGGAAAGAAAGTTATTGGCTCGAAATGGATATATAAAGTTAAGCTTCAAACTGATGGACAGGTTGAAAGGTACAAGGCAAGATTGGTTGCTAAAGGTTACAACCAATAAGAGGGCCTCGACTATCATGAGACATTCTCACTTGTATCCAAGATGGTGACAGTTAGAACCACTATTGGTGTTGCAGCCTCGCATGACTGGCCTCTTTATCAAATGGATGTGCATAATGCGTTTTTACAAGGTGACCTTCTTGAGGATGTGTACATGGAAATGCCACAAGGTTTTCGAAGGCAAGGGGAAAATAAAGTATGTAAATTGCTAAAATCATTGTATGGGCTCAAGCAAGCCTCTTGGCAATGGAACAAAAAACTCACTGAAACATTATTGACTACTGGATATTCCCAGAGTTCATATGATCATTCCCTCTTTACCAAGAGGGATGGGGAGGATATAGCTGTAATTCTCATTTATGTAGATGATTTGCTAATAACAGGGAATAGTAACAAGTTGATACAGGAGTTAAAGGATTCTCTTCACAACAGATTCAAAATGAAGGACCTTGGTGTTCTCAAGTTCTTTCTAGGCATTGAAATCATGAGATCCAAGTCTGGCATTTTGCTTAATCAGAGGAAATATGCCCTTGAGCTGATCTCACATACTGGTCTCAGTGGTGCAAAACCAGTAAACACACCTTTGGAGACAAATGTGAAACTTACGACTATGGAGTATGATGAAATTACTGGAACTACTAATGATCCCATACACAAAGACATCACAAGCTATCAAAGGCTAGTTGGAAGATTGATATATCTAACCATAACTAGACCTGATATCAGCTTTGCAGTTCAGGTTCTATCGCAATTTATGCAGCGTCCTAAGAGATCACACTAGGAAGCAGCTCTGAGGCTAGTTAGATATGTCAAGAACTGCCCTGGTCAAGGCATATTGTTAAGCAGCAAGAGAAGCCTTGAACTTGAAGCATTATGTGCTGCAGACTGGGCAGCTTGCCCCAACACAAGGAGGTCTACGACTGGATATTTGGTGAAGCTAGGGGATCCACTCATATCCTGGAAGTCAAAGAAGCAACATACAGTAAGTAGGAGCTCTGCAGAAGCTGAATATAGGAGCATGGCTGGAGTGGTTGCTGAAGTCACATGGCTAGTTGGACTGTTGAATGAACTAAAAGTTAATGTGAAAATTCCTGTAAAACTACACTGTGACAGCAAAGCAGCACTTCAAATAGCTTCAAATCCAATTTTCCATGAGAGAACCAAACATATTGAAATTGATTGTCACTTTATAAGAGAAAAGATCAAGAATGGACTGATACTACCTACTTATGTTGACACTAAACAACAACTAGCAGACATACTAACAAAAGGACTAGGTGCAGCCTCACATCATTTCATGTTGTCCAAGCTTGGAGTCTTCAACATATATTCAAACTAAAGCTTGAGGGGGGATATTGGATATGGAAGATTCTAGAAAGAGTTAGTTATTAGTTTGTTACTAGTTTGTTCTGTAACTAATTTCCATGTGACATTAGGTAGCATAAGTGTGATCTATAAAAGAAGACACTCTTCTTTCATTGTAGAATAATCTGAAAAGCAATAATAATAAAAAATCTCTCTCTTCTGCAAATTGGTGTGATTCATACATGGAAGCTGTTTCATACATGGAAGAGCAAGCTTCCATGGATTCATTCATACAGTAACAAATTGATAATAAATATGACGTATAATGCATTTGCATGCAAAGCATATAACGTGAATAATTGATATATATTATTTATATGAGTGTATAGTCTCTTTCACATATATCTTATTTTTTGAAGTTCTATAAATAGAGTTTAGAGGTGGATGAGTAGGAAGGTCCAATGGGGGTTGTGTGGTAGTGGAGGTACGTTGACAGATGAATAATAGCATCATGGTAAATTTAGAAAATTTGTCAAGACTATTTAAAATTTTATTATATATTTATGTTTTTAAAAAAAAATGATTTATAGATATAAGAATAATAGTTTTTTTTTATATGCATTATATAATTTTTCATTAAAGAGCGTTGAAATAAGTACACTTGAATTAATATAGATATGCCTCGAGTTATAATACATGGTTGAAAAAATATTTTTTTGTTCGAAAAAACATGTGCATCATGTTTTTTTTTAAAAAAAGTGCCTCATGTAAAATGTTCTGGCTTAAAGAGGGAAACTTTATAGATGCCCCAACGAAAAAGTTCCCATAATTTCCAGCATAATTATAATGTAAATTGATTATGAATGTGTTTGGTACGAAGAAAATTATTGTTTAATGGAAAGTATTTTCTAGTAAGGGGTCTACCTTAAGTAAAATATCAAACTCATCGTGCATGCTTTTAAATTGGATAAAATTCAAGGGCGTGAGTAATTTCTTAGATTATGATTGAAATTCGTAAACATATTTTAATTATTTTAAAGTTTTATTATTTTCTGAACTTTTTTTTTTGTAACTTTGTGCACTTTTTAACTTATGTATCATCCAAATATCTCTCACGCGCCTTAATTGTGTGGAGTCACGGAGTGTGCCTCGTAAGATAAAAGATGTATAAAATTACAAAAAAATAAATCCAGGGGAAAATAAGACTTCAATTTAGTTAAGGTATATCTCTGGAATTTAGATTATAATCTAGAGATGTACTTGTGCATTTTCCCAAAATTCAAATATAACTATGGGAAAAGGGTCTGATATACCCCTCAACTTTGTCATTTAGAGCTGATATATCTCTTGTTATGAAAGTGGCTCATATATACCCGTGCTTCTAAACAAATGGCTCACATATACCCTTTTCCTCTAATGGAAAAGAAAAAAAAAATAATTTTAATCTAAATTTTTATCATTTTTTTCTAAAAAAACATAATCCCATATGAGTAAATTTAATCCTCGTCAAACATTTTTTTTGACTTTTTTTTGTTTCAAAGACTAATTTATAATTATTATTTTGATAATCAAATTTATTTATGTTTCAATAATACTCTTGTAAAACTTGTTGTAGATGACCAAATTTTTTCTTCGAATACGAAATTAAATTACAATACACAAAAAAAATAGTTTAATTTTTTTTCTTTAAACTAAGGAATGAAAGAAAAAAAACAAAATAAGAATAAGAAACTCAAATAATTATAATAAAAGAAGTCAAAAATAATTTATGTATCAAAAAAATTAAAATATACCTTGAACTTTGATAGAAGAATCATATATATCCCTAAATCATTTTTTTAAAAAAAATAGAAGTAAAAAATATAAATTTAAAACTAATTTTTTAACATCCGTTAAATGAAGGGTATATGTGAGCCATTTTGTAACGAGAGGGGTATATGTGAGCCGTTTGTATAATGGTAAGGGCATATATGAGCCACTTTTATAACGAGAAGTATATTAACTCCAAATGACAAAGTTGAGGGGTTTATCAGACCCTTTTCCCTATAACTATTTTTGAAGTTGTAGTTAAATAGATATAAATTCAAAAGGTATTAGGAAAATATCTTTTTTGAAAAATTATAAAATATTGTACTAATCTTGGTTTTGCTTTTTGTTTAAATTCAAAATTTAATACTGTTATGATATTTTCGTATAAAAGATAACTATTTTTATTCATAAATTATCATCTTATTTCTTTTTTATCCTTGTGAGTTATTAGCCTTAAAGATATAAAATTTGATCAATTTAAAAATATTATATTATTTTCTTGGATTTATCATTTGTTTGAATTCAAAATTTAATACTGTTATGGTATTTCTGCGTAAAGATAACAATTTTTACTCATAAATTATCATATTATTTCCTTTTTATCATTGTTTATTAGTCTTGAAAATATACATTTGACTACCTTAGAAAAGTTAAGTAAATGTTTCATGTTTATTGGTTAAATTAATTAATCAAAATAAATAAATTCATATTCATTGATTGAAAACTTGAGTTTCAAAAAAAAAATAAGGATAGAAGGGTAAAATGAGACAAAGTGAATAATATATTTCCAATATCAAATATATTTCAAAAATCAACTCAAAAAATGAATAGCTCATATAATATATTCAATTTCAAAATCATAAAACACTGACTAATTTCAAAATTGTGAAAAGTACGCTTATTTAAATTTGGGTACACTTAAATTTATTAAATATAAATATATAAAGTTGTTCAGATTATATTAAATTAATGAATATATTAGTCGAAATAAATATTATGAATTAATATAATTGATTTAATTATTTAAATTCATATAAATATAAATTTAATTAAAGCCCATATATATTTCACCTAAATCTGATTGGCTGAAAGGAGTCTTGTTCCAATCGCAACTCTCTATTCTAAAACTATAAATATGGGTCTCATAATTCAGAAAAAGAGGACCAAGAATTCTAAACAAGAAGCTAGAGAAAGCTCGTGGATCAAAAGTCATTAATTTATCTACAAGTTTAAGAACTCAAGGATTCAAGTGTTCAAGTTTAAGATTTGAAGAAGTCAAGATCAAGTTCAAGAACGATCAAGATAAAGTTCAAGTCAAGATTAAGGTCACGTTCAAGTCCAAGTTCAAGAACGATCAAGATAAAGTTCAAAATCAAGGTCACATTCAAGTTCAAGATCAAATTCAAGATCAAGTTCAAGAACGATCAAGACCACCGGATTCAAGATGAAGCTCCAAGCCTTTGAATTCAACTAGAAAGTCAAGATCAAGATAAAGTTCAAGTCAAATGCAAGATCAAGATGAAGAATCAAGATCACGTCCAAGTCCAAGTTCAAGTTCAAGATCAAGTTCAAGAACAATTAAGATCAAGATCATCGGATTAAAGATCAAAGTCCAAGCCCTTGAATTCAACTAGAAAGTCAAGATCAAGATTAAGTCGAAGTCCAAGATCAAGTTCAAGAACGATCAAGATAAAGACCATCGGACTCAAGATCAAGCTCCAAACCCTTGAATTCAACTAGAAAGTCAAGATCACGATAAAGTTCAAGTTTAAGTCCAAGATCAAGATAGAGATCAAGACCAAGTCTAAGTCCAAGTCCAAGATCAAGATAGAGATCAAGACCAAGTCTAAGTCCAAGTCCAAGATCAAGATCAAGTCCAAGTCCAAGATCAAGATAGAGATCAAGATAAATCCCAAGTTCAAGATCAAACTTTAAGCCTTTGAATTTACATTTAAAAAGGTGAACTCAGAGGAATCATAGAGATTGTAACACTCGCACTTGAAATAATAAATCGATTGTTGCTATAATCTTCCGTTCTTGATTATTATTTTCTCGACGCAAATTTTATTTTCTTCAACAACTACCCCTATAAACTATGATCAAGATTTTAGAACACATGCACTTTAACTAAAATAAAGTTCTATTACCCCCTGAATCCATTTTTTTTTGGTAATTTTGTGCATCTTTTTTGTTTACGTGACATCTAAATATCTGCACACGCCTTAAATGTGTGGAGTCACAAAATCTGCCACATAAGACAAAAGGTATATAAAATTATATAAAAAAAAGTTTAAGAAATAATAGGACCTAGTTAGAGTGTGTCTCTGAAATTTAAATCATAATCTAAGGAATACTTATTTCTTGTCCCTTTAAATTTTAATGACGAAATATGCTATATATTCTTCAATAGGCTAAATCTGATGTGTAATTATTAGAATAATTATTGAAGAAGAAATTTATTTTCGAGAACTTAAAATCTTTAATTAAATAAGAAAGAAATTTAATATTAACAACCCTTGATATGTTATCACTCCTACACTTTGAAACCTAAAAAAATTATCTTTACTCTATTTACATAATATAATTGGTATTGACTTTAATTAGTTCAAATTATATATACATATTAAAATTTTCTACTATTTTTCCTCCCTTGATTCCTCCATATATTTTTTAAAAGAATAATTTTAAATGCCAGAAAAAAAAAACAAAAAAAAAATATTTTTATCTTATTTATTTTAATTTTTTTTAATTCTAAGTGGGGTATCAGCCGACGGAAAACGACAAATCCCAGATGCGAGGCCCCCACAAATATAATTCCTTGTAAATAATTAATTAATAATATTAAATTATTTGCTTACTTTTGATCGATATTGAACGCAACAAAATAATAATTAAAATGTCAAAGAAGTTATAACGGAACTAGAAATATTATAAGCACACTTGACATACTATTTATTACTAATTTACGTAGATTATTTATAGGAACATATATATATATATATATATATATATATATATATATATTATATATATATTAAGATATTTAATATATATATATATATATATATATATATATATTAAGATATTTAATATATATATGGTTAAAATATCTGTTTCATATCAATAATAAATTATAATATTAAACATACTGGTATCGATATTTAAATTATTCATAATATTATTGATGAGCAGTAGATTTTCTTTGAACAAGTGTTGATATATAAATAATTTGTCACATCGAGCCTAATTCAACTTTTGAAAATGAAGGGGAATGTCATTTTTATTAGAAACTTAAAGAATATATGAAAATTTGATACTATAAAAATTTAAACTTGCGAGAGAATATTTATATTATATATAGAAAAAAATATTTTCTTTCCTTCTATAATATTTAATTAATAATTATTATTATTTTTAATCGATGGATATAAAGGGACATGGGAAGGAGAAGGGTCACCTCATGTAATGCCAATGTCACCGCACTAAATATTTGATTGACAATATAATGTACAAACTTCCAATATAAAGTTTAGTTATTATGATTAGACAATTTCAACATATAATATTATCACATATTTAATAAGTTAGGTGGAACAATATATTTATCAATTTTTACTCTTTCTAGAATATATTTCATTAATGATCTTATAAATTAAACTTAGGATCATGTACTAATTAATATTATTATTTTGCTAAACTTTCCATTTTGAGAACTCAATTTTCTTGTTCTTTTTCTACCAAAAATATTAAAATTTCTCTATTCAATGTAGAACGTGCTAATCACATGAAACTATGATTTAAGTTTTTCAAAAACATTTCATAATATTTTGACTTCGGATCGAGATTGATACGAGTCTGTTTTAATAAGTTTGTTCTGGAGTTAAATTTTATAAAAAAAATCTTTTAATTATTTTTTTTACTTTATGAAATAAGAATGTAAGCAACGTAAATTTTCAACGGAAATATAATATAAAGTTAAAATAATAAAATCTAACTCGAGAAGTTGATGTAGTGATATTAAAATAGTGTTCCATTGAATTTGATAAGTGAATATAATTTATTTTTTTTGGGTGATGAAATTAGGTTTATTTGACATTTGGGAGATGTCAAAAAATTCAATAAAGAGAATATAAAAATAGTGAAAGTGGAATGAAAAAGATAAATGTATGAATAATGTGAGTTCGTGTTCATCGTTGGGATATAATTTTGTTAGCATCATCGTGGTGTTCGGGCTAACTTCACATACCTTGATTAATTTCATGAGATATATGTCATTTTTCACTAGCAATAAGTACCAGCAGGTAACTTTGTCTACCAAAACTATGATAGATGGAAAATTCATGTAGTATTTTTAATCTCTAGTAATAAACAATGCTATAAACATTAACACAAACTTCATCAAACCGTTATGTTTTCAAACTAGTTTAATATCAATATTGTATTTGTTCTAGGATTTCTACGTCAAAAATTTGTGTTGGATATAAAACTATATGATCAAAACATTAAAATTGTGTCCCCACAATATATGCACCATTCTTTTGTTTCCATGCTATTATAGATAATTAAGTCAAAATATTTTGACAAAGTTACACTATATTAATTTTATTTCCAATTTCATTTTTTTTTTTTTAAAGTTAGACTGTTGATCTGCATACAAAAAAGGTGTATATGCTTGAGTACAAACATATAACAAAATTTTAAAATTAAATATAATGGACCAATTGCAAATCTTTTTCATGATCGTGCTTGTGGACAACATACCCCTAATAGCCTTTCAAATCTATAATTATAATTGTACTTTTTGCCCACTTGTAAAACAACTTGCTCCTCTTGTTTAATCCAATAATTGCCTCTTCCATTATTACATAACTTTCTTCTTAATTTAATTAAATTTTTCAAAATGTACCCTTCCTCTTTAGGGTGGTAACACATATATATATAGTTTTTCCCACTCATATATTCTTTAATATACATTATTGTTTTATATATCAATTAAGAAAGTATCAAAGAAAAAAAAATGATTTTGAAGATTCAAGACGAGAAACAAAGTTCAAATTCAGTAGAATCATCAATATCACTCGAAGACACTTCCTCAAGTGATACTTATTCTTCCAATAAGGAAAATGACTTTCATTCAGAACGACCTAAGAAGGAGACAAAACACTATATAGGTGTTAGAGCAAGGCCATGGGGGAAATATGCGGCTGAAATTAGGGATTCAACTCGGAATGGAATTAGGGTTTGGCTTGGAACATTCAATAGTGCTGAAGAAGCCGCGTTAGCTTATGATCAAGTTGCATTTTTAATGAGAGGTCCAACAACTTGTCTAAATTTTCCAGTTGAAAGAGTTAGTAAGATGTTAGAAGAAACAGAAATTTGCAATTTCTTCAAGAATGGATTGTCACCAGCAGCAGCCTTAAAAGAGAAACACAAAAGGAGAAGTAGTAGTAATATTTCAAGAAAAAAGAAACAAAAGGTAAATCATGAAGAAGAAAATAACAATAATAATAATAATAATAATAATAATAATAATAATAATAATAATAATAATAATAATAATATTGTTTTTATGTTTGAAGATTTGGGAAGTGAACTATTGGATGAACTCTTGTCTGAGTATTCTAATTCAAATTAGAATACTTAATTTCCATATATTATTAAGTTTGTCCATTTAGTTTTTTCAATGTTATATTCCTTCTTGTTTATTCTAATTTTTTTCAATTTAGTGTATATGTTTCTTTTATATATATTTAGAGGTTGATTAGCCTAGAAAAATATTTTCTAATTTTCTTATATTGGGGATTGTATAAAGAAATCGATATCTATTTATTTTTCCTCGAAATAAATAAATATCACAAGTGATATATTGATATTTTATATTAATTGTGTCATTCGACATACTTCATCTTCACATCACCCCACACTTCATTATTCGTTATATTTGACCAGATTATATACAAGTACTTCTAAGATAACTAATTTTTGCTTACCGTCCAAACACACCAAAAAAATAAGAAATACATTTATTTTTCTAACAAATAGAAAAATATTTTCTCTTATGAACGCGCTATTAATAATTAATTAAACAAATATGTTAGTAGCAGTCCTCAAAATATTAATGGACGTGTATGAAATTCTTCAATAATTAACCTTAATGTGCCAAATTCAGGGTGTACGAATGTAAGTTTATCAGTTAATTTATTTGGCTTGATTCGAAACGTAAGAATCAAATTAATAATGTTTTAAACGGATTCAGAATAAAATTTAAATATTTAAAGAAAACATAAAATTTTATAAATTACAATAGATAATAATTCATATCATCATTTTGACTTATAAATGTTAACTCTGATATATTTAAATTCATATGCTTACAACAAAATGAGAGTGATCTTAAGAATCGTTTGACTCACGATATAAGGAATAATAATTTTGAAATAAAAATAATTAACTAATTTTGTGTTTGGCAAGATTAGTATATTCCACATAAGCAATCCACAATAGTTACATCACATTTTTGGTATTTTTTTTATGTCACATTCCATAAGTAACACAAATCAATAATTCAAATAAAAAAATTGGAAAATAAAATCGCATATAAAAAAAATTCATAATTTATATCTTAGTCAAATTAGGTCTTAGGCCTAATTCATACCCCAAACGCTAGCTCAAAGGAAGGAAGATTGCCCAAGTCTTTTGAAGAATCCACTCATTTCATTAACCACCAATGTGGACTTTTATTATTCTTTAACACCCCACCTCACGCCAGTGTTTAGCAACTGGTGCGTGGGCAATTTTAATTTTGGGGGTCCCAACATCGGGTGAGATGGGTCCCGCTTTGATACCATGTGAAATTAGGTGTTAGGCATAATTGTGAAATTAGGTCTTAGGCCTCCCAGAAGTTAGCTCAGAGGAAAGAGGATTGTTCAAGCCTTATAAGAAGTTCACCATCTCACTAAGCACCAATGTGAGACTTTTGTCATTCTTTAACACCTTATCTCACGCTCAATGCTTAACATTTGATGCGTGAGCAATTTTTATTTTTGGGGATCCCAACATCGAATAAGACAGGTCATGCTCTGATACCATGTCCTCCGATTTGAGAGAAAGAAAAAATCAGAGAAAGAGTGTCTATAAACCTGCACCATATATACACACTAAGTAGAATGAAAGGGACCAATCAATGTTGTGGAATTTGATCAATCAAAATTCATTTACAATATTAATTTGACACTAGTAGAAACAAAAAAAAAAATCTATTTTGGATCAATACTGAAAAATTTATATTTTATAAAAATATAATTTTCCTAATCATTTTTGTATTAAACCAGCTTACTGAAAAAATATATGAAAAAATATTTTTTTATTTATATAGTAAAACAATTTACGTCGTATAAATTGAGATCGAGGGAGTATATAATTGGCAGTAGTTCTCCTTGGGTCTAGTATATAGACAAAGCACTAGGCAAAACAAACATTATAAAATTCCAAAATAATTTTAAATTGACCCCACCTTTCCTTGACAAATAAATTAATTAAACTATGTGCAATGTCTCTTAAGTTCTGATTTTGACAAAACCTGCTAGAGTTCACTAAGAAGACTGAAAAATATAAGTTTCTGAATTTTGACTTGATTGTTATGTATTGATTTGATACATATTTTTTATTTATAATCTTAATTTATTACTTTGTCTATTTGACCCAATTTAGTTATACTATTTGCAATCGCTTATTATAAATAGTATTTTGAAAAGTATTTACGAAATGAGTTTTTGGTGTAGGATGAATTATAAATATTTGAAACACAAATAAAAAATGTAAATCCATAAGGTATACATTTTAAATTTGAGGGATAAATGTAAATTCACAGGGTATGCATTTTAAATTTGAGGGGTAAGTACATCTTAAGCGTCATTTTTTATTTTGTTATTTTAAAAGTATTTTGTAATAAATCATGTTTTTATATGTAATGATATCTTTTATAGAGTTATGTTTTAATGTTTTATCTCTTAGAGATTTTTTCTAAAATGTTTAAAGAAAGAAAGAAACTTTTATATAAGACGACTTTGTATTTTTTTTGTATAGTAATCTTTATCAAATGAAAAATATAATAACTTATTTTATACTATTAGTGATTTGTTTGGGTTATATGCAGAATTATTGAATTTCTTTTGCCAATTTTTGTAGTAATAAAATTATATATAGAAAAAAGGAAATATGTAAGATTTACGCCTCAAAAATTCACGAGACTTATGTTTCGCTTTGTATTGTATAAAAAATTTCATCTCGCTCTTTCCATCTTTTAAATCAATTGTTATAACTATCCATCATCTTTAATTAAGAATTTGATTTAAATTCCTAATAAATTACATTTTAAAAAAAAATTGTCTGACACAAATTCAAATATTTATACTCTTTTTGAATGATAAGATCTTGTTTCTTTCCAACAAGCATTTCACTTTCACCTCTATAATAAAAAAATAATTTCAAAAAAGAATAATGACACTTGATGAAAAAATAATTTTTTCAAAAAAAAAAAAAAATTGACATCAACTCTTTTAGTATAAGTAGAGACAAATGAATAAGTTAAACAAATAACTCTATCTTTTTTCATATTTAAGTATTTAAAGAAGGATGGATTAAAGATATTGTAAATTATTATTATTTGGCCAAGTGCCTATACTTAATTATTTAATTAATAATGCAATTTTCCCAAGAATAATGTAAGTTGGTCTCCTTATGATGAGGTAGAGAGACAACAAAATGGGATTGTAGGTGTAAAGATTTTTTGTTATAATATAATGTTTGTTATTAATATTACTACTATTTTCATAGTGATGATGGAAGCCATCTTCAAGATTTTATGACTTTTACCCTATGTGACAAGTGACAGCTAACATGCTATCTAAATGGGAATCAGAATTGAAAATGAAAGGGTCAATAATAGTAATTAATAAATATTGTTTCGATCATTTAAAAAAAATGCATTAAAAAAAAGGAAAGGATTTCATATCATTATAAAAGTTTTTCATTAAGTGTAGTATTAAAAAAATTTAAAATTATTTTTTAAATATTAAATATTTTTTTTTAATAAATTAGTTAAAAATAATATCATATAAATTAAAACGAAACAAATGTTTTCATCGTCATTTATAGGGGGTTTTGTCTTCTTTTGAGAAAGATCAGTATTTTTTTAATTTATTTTTGTTTAGTTTCAAACCTCATTTTCTTCTACATGATATATTTTTATAAATATAAGAATAACTTGATATACTCATCAAACACTTTAAAATACCCATCAATATTGTATAAAATTAACATCGAGCATTTAGTGAACAAATAATTTGACATTCTTGGATGATGTTCAAGGCTCTTTTAAAATTTTTAAGCTGAGTTTGAATTTCACTCTTAATATTCTTTTTTATATTTTTAACTTCTTTATTGAGAAAATATCAAATTCATACCCAATAATTAGAAAATTATGATGCACACAAATTGATCGATTAGCTCATTAGAATAACAAAGTCCTAAACGTAATAATTTTGAATTTTGATATATGCCAAATGATATTGGGTGCGTAAAGGTGGTTTATTCTTTAATTATAGTCACTATAAATAAATGTAAATTCAAGATATTGAATTTTCCCAATACGACAAGTGACAACTAATATAAGAAAGAAAATCAATATAGAAAAGGAAAGGAACAAAACATTATTTCCTATATTTAATTTGTACAACATTATTATATAATACTACTCTTATAGTTATAAAAATACTAGGAAAAGTATAATACTTTTTACCTTTTTTTTTAGTACATAAAATTTAATTCATACTAAATATTTCTTTTATTGAGAAAGAACAAGAAAATTCTTCTACTTTAAGCCCCTAGAGAAGAAGAAATTTCATCTTCAACTCCAAAAGAAGAGAAACTTGAGCCAAATACGTCCAATGGACTTGATATGGAGAATTATTCATGGGGATAATCTCTTCAAGAAGTTACCATCAATGTTCCTGTTGCTCGAGGTATAAAATAATTTAATTTATTGCATGTTTTATAAGGCGAAAAGAATACTTTTTAAATATGTATAAATCATAGTATGACTTTAATACGTCTAGGGGTTGCTTTAGATAATGTTTCATTCGGATCACGTGTTTAAACTTCGATCGAGACAATCTATTAATACTTTTTACATAGATTATTGATTTTTTTGTTATTGTCATATACAATAAATTATGTGATTAATAATATTTCTGATTTATTTTAATTTATTTTTTACCTTAGGTACAAAATCAATATTCAATAATTGTGAAAAGCAAGGCCAGTACTCTCAAAGTTGGACTAAAAAACCAAGCACTAATATTAGATGGTGAATATTTCAAGGGAGTTAAAGTTGAAGAATGTTATTGGAGTTTAGAGAGAAAAGGGCTAAATTCATCCCTTAACTATGACTAAGGTTTAGCATACATCCTTGTACTATAATAGTTAACAAGAAACATCCTTTTAATATTTAAAATGTAACAAAATTCAGACTTCCATCTATTCCAGTTAAAAAAGTAACGTTGCTTTTTCAAAAAGTGATTTTCTCTCTCCCATCTCCCTAATTTGCCCCTCTCAAATCTGTCTCATCATCTTCCATATTCAGCAATACCAAGAAAGAATTGAAACTCCTTTTTTCTTTTTTTGAACTTCACAAAATAATCAAGATCAAGAACAAATTTTTTCTTCAACAAGAGTTGAAACTGTCTAGAGGGTGATACACAACCAAGGTAAAGGAATAAAAATCATTGAATATTTCTACTTTTTTTTATTCGAAAAATATTTGCAATTTTCTATTTCTCGAACTAAAACATCTTCATTCTTAAAAATAATAGATATTGTGGGTTGCATCACAACAACTAACTGGAACAATGTCGATTCGAAGTTTAAGCGGTCGATCGTCCACACCCAACTATGGTACTATCGATTTTCAAGACATTTTAAGCATTTTAAATATAATTTACAATGCCTTTCATATCGATTTGTAAATATTATTGATTTTAAAAGGCTATATTAAGTTTTTTATTTGATATATAAAGTTTTGTTTTATGGATATCCATTATAATGAACTTGTAGTTCTTTGTTGGCTTTATGTATTCAGATTTGTATTATATTTGAAAAAATAACAATTTTTACGTCGTTGATTACTTGATAGTATATATGCAGATTCTATGAATGAGTCATCATTTTTCACAATTAAAGTACATCATGGTGGATCATATGTGCATAGTTCGACAAGAGGCTACATAGGTGGAAAAATCGAATATTTTGACTATGTCGACAGTGCAATGATTAATATAATAGATTTTAAGAATATGGCGGAACAATGTGGTTATGACAAGGAATCTGTGGTATTCTGGCACAAATATGGTTTAAACTCTTATAAGGCTCGATTAGTGGGGAGTAATATGGAAGCCGCTAAAGTTGTTACTTGCATTCCAAAGGATAGAGTAGTTGAGATATATTTTGAACATTTGAATTTTTATCATGATGATAATCAATGTGTCAATGAGATAAAAAAGAATTATTTGCTGGTAAATGACACAGAGGCACAGAGTGATGAATTTGACGATGAGGATTTTAATGATTCTGACTATTCTTTGGAGGAGGATGATCTGTTATTTTCAAAAAATGTTGATCCTTCTGTTGAATCTTTTGAGATCGATATAACTCTGAAAAAGAAGAAAAGTGACGAAAATCAAAATTATGTTAGTGAAGAAATGCATAAAAAGATGCAAAATGAGGAGGGTGACTCAGATTGTGTAGATTTTGATGATACAAAGAGTTTGAATAGCGATTGCGATTCTGAATTTGAAGATTGTAACTTTCCAAAGCACAACCCAAAAATAGGTGCCTTTAATCCTGAATTAGAGTTGGGAATGATATTTGGTAACAAAAAGGAATTCAAGGAAGCCGTGGTTGCAAGTCAAGCCAAAATAGGAAAGTCAATTCGGTGGATCAAAGATGACAGAGAAAGAGCTAGGGCCAAATGCAGAACTAATGCTTGTAAGTGGAGGATATTTGGATCTCTAATGCAAAGGGATATATGTACTTTTCAAATCAAGACGTATGTTTCCGAGCATACTTGTTTTGGGTGGAACTATAACAACAAAACCATCAATTCTACTTGGATTGCAAAGAAGTATGTTGATAGAGTTAAGTCAAATAAGAACTGGAAAACATCAGAATTCAGGGATACATTGAGTAGGGAATTAAAGTTACATGTGAGTATGCATCAAGCAAGAAGGGCAAAGGAAAAAGCTATTGCAATGATCGACGGAGATATAAATGACCAGTTTGGCATATTATGGAATTATTGCAATGAAATTATTCGCACCAATCCTGGAACTTCTGTTTTCATGAAACTAACTCCAAATGAGATTCCGAATAAGCCAATGAGATTTCAGAGGTTTTATATTTGTTTTGCAGCTTGTAAAGCAGGATTTAAGGCTGGTTGTCGAAAGATTATTGGGGTCGATGGATGTTGGCTGAAGAATACTATGTATGGGGCACAATTGCTATCAGCTGTTACTTTGGATGGAAATAATAACATCTTTCCAATAGCTTATGCTATAGTCGAGAAAGAAAATAAGGAAATATGGCAATGGTTCTTAACCTACTTGATGAATGATCTCGAGATTGAAGAGCAATACTTGTGGACTTTTATGTCAGATAAGAAAAAAGGGCTTATTGAAGCTTTTGATTTAGTGTTGCCTGGTGTTTCTCATAGATTTTGTGTGCGACATTTGCATAGTAATTTCAAGAGAGCTGGATATTCTGGAATGGCTTTAAAAAATGCTCTTTGGAAAGCAGCTTCAGCACAACTGTTGACAGGTTTGATGCTTGTATGACTGATTTGTTTGAATTAGATAAAGATGCTTATGCATGGCTTTCTGCTAAAGTGCCTAGTGAATGGTCAAGATCACATTTCTCGCCTCTTCCTAAATGTGACATTCTTTTGAACAACCAATGTGAGGTTTTTAATAAGTTTATTCTCGATGCAAGAGATAAACCAATTGTTAAACTTCTCGAGACCATTAGGCACTTACTCATGACAAGAATTAATGCTAACAGGGAGAAAGCTGAAAATGAAATTTGAGTGATGTTTGTCCTACTATTAAGAAGAAGTTGGCCAAAACTATGAAGAAAGCTGCTAATTATATTCCCAAAAGGTCGAACATGTGGAACTATGAGGTGATTGGGCCTGTCGAAGGTGATAATTGGGCTGTTGACTTATATAATAGAACCTGTAGTTATAGACAATGGGAATTATCAGGAGTTCCTTGTAAACATGCTATATCCTCGATTTGGTTGAAAAATGATGAGGTTTTAAACTATGTTGATGATTGCTACAAGGTTGATACGTATCAAAAAATTTATGGAGCTTCAATATTACCCATGAATGGCCCTGATTTATGGCCTAAGTCACCGAATCCTCCACTATTTCCACCTTCTTACTTGAATAATAAGAAGAAAGGAAAGAAACAAAAATTAAGAAAGAAAGAAGATGATGAACCAGGGTCTAGTAGGATGAAGTTAAAACGGAAACAAAAATCAGTTGATTGTAGAATATGTGGTAAACCCGGCCACAACAGTAGAACTTGCAGCTTCTCTTCACATGACATTGAAATTCAATCGTCGGACTACCTTCATAGTTTGGATTCCATCATAGTCGAGGAAGCATCAAGTTGTCGAAATGTTGAAAAGCAACCTGTAAGAATATTCAAATATTCATATTTAAGTTATTTTTATTGTAGCTTACTGGTATAACTATATTCATATTTAATATTTAATTTCTTATTTCAGGTTAGAAGAGGTACATCTCAAGCCAGCCAACAACGTCAGAGCTTTCCATCTATATGAAGTTGCAACATTGAAGAAAATACATTTTTATCTTTGTTTTTTTTTATATGTGTGACTAGTTTTTGTTTTTTCATTTGTTATGTTCTTGTGCATGGAACTAATGAAAAATGTTTTAGCTTTATCATGATTTAATTACACTAGACTTTGCTGTATTTTGCTTATTTTGTGGTGTCTTTGTTGTTACTTTAGCTTTTTATGTTACTAAAATCATGAGTTTTTTTCTTCTTCTCAGTAATGTTTTGTTTTTTTTTTGGTTTTTTTTTGGGGTGGTGGTGGGTGGGGGGGCATTTTTTTGCTGTTTTGTTGTTGGTTTACCAATTTATTTTTTTTGGCAATTTTGCAGGTTTAAGTTGTTTTTCTTACCATTTTTCTGCCTTTTTTTTTTATTTATTTTTTAGTGGTTATTTGGTAGTTTAAAATCCTCAAGATGTGAAAAGGAAAGAAATGCTTAAATTGACTTGAATATCGATAATATCATAATTGAGCGTGGACGATAAATCACTTAAACTTCTAAGCGATATGGTTCCGATTAGTTGTTATATAGCAATCCACAATAGCTAGTGTTTAAAAGAATGAAGATGCTTTAGTTTGAAAAATAGAAAATTGCTTATATTTTCGAATAAAAAAAACTAAAAAGTTTCAATGATTCTTTATTTGTGTATGGTTCTCTGCCCTGTTTTTTTGGAAAAAGAAAAACAAATGATCTAGATCTTGAGTATTTTGTGAAGTTAAAATTGAGTTTCAATTGTTTTTGGGTGTTGCTGAATATGGGAAGATGATGAGACATATTTGAGAGGGGCAAATTAGGGAGATAGGAGAGAGAAAATCTCTTTTTGGAAAAGCAACGTTACTTTTTTAACTGGAATAGATGGAAGTCTGAATTTTGTTACATTTTAAATATTAAAAGGATGTTTCTTGTTAACTATTATAGTACAAGGATGTATGCTAAACCTTAGTCATAGTTAAGGGATGAATTTAGCCCTTTTCTCGAGTTTAGAAGATGAAAAGGAATTTAACTTCGAGTGCGTTTGGTTTCCAATTTTCTCATGTTTGGTTAGGGCAAAAGTTTTGGAAAATGTTTTCTAAATCAACTCATTTTCCTCAAAATTAAGAAAAATGACTTCTCTTCAAAAATTAAGGAAAACATTTTTCGAATCTCTCCTCCAATTTCAAATTATAATTTTTTTTGAAAAAACATCTATTTTTTAAAAATAAAAATATTTTCAATTTCTAAATTTTATTTTTAAAACCGATCCCTGACCACCCTCCCCCAACCCCAACCCCTCCACAAAAAATTAATTTTGCTTTTTAATAATTTTTTCAATTTTAAATTTTATTTTTAAACTCCTACCTCCCCTGGCCAGCCCCCACCCCCACCCCCACCCCAACCCCTCAAAAAATTAATTTTGCTTTTTAAAAATACTATCAACTTTAAAAGTCATTTTTTGTCCTACGTGGTGTCTTACATGTATTGTGACATGTATGACTCATGTGTTTATTTATTTAAAAGTTGGATAATTAAAATGTCTGTAAATTGTGCATTATAAAAGTTGAAGTTCAAAATTAAAGTTTGAAATCAAATTTAGAGTTTAATATATGTATTATATCTTTTTTTAATATAGAAATCCTTTTAACTTTTAATTTTTTATTTCATTTTTATTCATATAGGGGACAAATTTTCAACAATAGATAGATGTAGCATATTCGATTTGGATCATAATAATACTCCAAATGAAGGTGAAAGGACTATCAAATCAAAGACTAAGATAGCATTTACTTTTTTGTAAATGATTAATTCTTAGACCAAACATGATATAATTTTGAGGTCGGCTATAATATAGTAGAGGTAGAGGTAAATTGGAAAAAAAATAGTGGAGGTGATTATTAGATTAAATATGATATAATTTTAGCCTATTGATAAAAGTAATAATTCTATATTAAAAAAAAAAAGATATTAGAGATCAAAGATTATAATAGAAAAAATAGATAGTTGAGTATTATAACTTTTTCAGTGAGAAAAACAATGTGCTAGCCCATCTTCTCTCCACCTTACTAGTAGTATAGTATTTTTTTGTTTTATTTTATGTGATACTATTTTTTTTATTAGTCTCAAAAAAGAAATATTATATTTTTTTATATGGTAAATATTTAAAGGTATAATTTCTTTTTTAATCTTGTTAATCCTACATAATTTTAAAAATAGTACTCAAAAACATTTATAGAAAAGATAAAAGTGAGTCAACTTTTGAAAGGCAATTTAATAAATATTTTAAAATTTTCATTTATTTTTTAAACTCTGTATCGATTAAATGTTACGAAATAAAATGAGACGGAGAGAGTATTTAATTAATAATAGCGATGCTTATTCTTCAGCAAGCATATTTTATTATTTTTTGCTTTATTTATTTTATAATAACATATTAGTACTATATATTTCTTGAAACTCTACGTTGAATAACTTATCTTGTATGTGAACGATATATCTATTGAATATATTTTTTTTACTTCATAAAAAATCCATAAAATTAAAATCTCACACTCAACCACTTATTGAAAATATATTATTATTTTTAAAGCATTAACCCCCCCCCCCTCCCCCTACACCCAAACAAACGGAAAAATGGCCCCTACACCTAAATAAGAGAATGTTGACAAAAACTGAAAAATGATATGGGGTAGTATTTTAAATTTAAAATACTATTGAAATTCCAAAAGAAGAAGAGAGGAATCTCATGGTGAGCATTTGTGTTTATTTATTTATTTATAACAATAGCAAAGAAAGTAAATAAATTTTTTTTTTTAAAAAAAAAAGACAAATCTTTATGTACCAAACAAGTCTGAAACATTATTTCAACTCATCAAAAGCTCTTCTTGAAACTAAACTCTAAATTCTTCAAGAAATCAACAAAAAAAAAAAAAGAGATTCATACATTGCGATCTTAATTATTATCTTCCACGAAAAACTGAACTTAGTATTTTCGACACGAAGAATATATATAATAAACATTCCTATGGTGAAGTCATTAAAAGCTCTTCTAATAATTCAACTCCCAAGTCTTGAAAAACAAAAACATTTTCCAAATTTTTGTTCTTCTTCTTTCTACTACTTCTCTTGTGCTTGACTCTTCTAGTTTTATGAGTAGCTTTTAACACAGCAGCTGGAGATAATCCATCTTTACAACAATACTCAATATTTTCAAGTGATTTTTTAACATGTTCCATTGGAAAATTGAGTAGAGACCAAGGACCCCTCATTGATAATGCAGCTTGATCATAAGCTAAAGCAGCTTCTTCAGCAGTATCAAATGTCCCTAACCAAACCCTAATTCCATTACGCGTTGAATCCCTAATTTCTGATGCATATTTACCCCATGGCCTTTTTCTAACTCCAATATAATGCTTTTCTTGATCAAGATCTTCATGTTTTTTCTCTATGGATGTTACCTCTTCTTGATCATGATGAATATTTTGGATACTTGCTACTTTTGATGTTGTTGTTGTTGTTGTAGTACTAGTGTTTGAGGATTCTACTACTATTTCTTCATCATTACATGGTATAATTATTGGTAGATATTCATCAATATCAACAAATGGATCATGATTATAACTCCATGATGATTCATATTCCAAAAATAACAAATTGGAATGTGAAAATGAAGTGTCTACCTCTAGTGGGCTTGACATCTTTTGATTTTTGTTTTGGGTTGTCAAGAGACTATCAAAGTTGTTGAGTAGCTTAGGTTATTTATATATATAGACAATAGACCCCACTATTGGATGAGGAAAGAGAAATAGTGGTGCCCCTCCTTTCACACACATACACACAAAATATATAGAATTATCTCGTTAATTTATCACTAAATAGCCGGGGGCGGATCCACATGGTGTCCGCTGGGTGCTCGTGCATCCATTAACTTCGTTACGGAATCTGTATATATCTATGTAGAAATTGATAGGTATTTGTATAAAGTTAACATAGAGCAACCAATGAATAAATGATTTAGTTGGCCCGATGGCTCTTGGGTGGGTACTTAAGACTCTTTTAGTGTTGTTGTACCAAGGTTAGAATTTCATTGTTAACACGTCTGTAAATAGCTCGTAGTAAAAATATAATTTGTACGATCATTTATCATTTATTCATCGCTAAATAAGAGTAATAATAAATTTTAGTGTAATATTTTGTTTGTGATCACTAATTTCTACTTTTTTTTGTATAGAAAATAGAGACAAATACGAAAATATGAATTCTAGGACGATAACCCCTTTGCTAGTTAATGGGTTATTATTATAATATAACCTATAGTCGTGCATGTATAAAGTTTAAGAAAAAAAAGATATTTATGATACAACCTTATTCTCGATCTCCTACCACAAATTTATTTTTATTCGTTTCTCTATCTCCTACCACAAATTTATTTTTATTTTTATTTTTTTTAAAAAAAAGAAGTGTTGTTATAATCGTTAGTACTTATTATATGTCACCTTTTGTGTTTTAAGAGTCAAACTGTTTAAGTTTGGTTGGAAATTGCGCATGAGATCTTCTATTTTTTTGAAATAAAATTTATATATTTATAAACTACGTAAAAACTATTATGAGTCACAATAATTGATAATTCAAAATGTTTAAAAAATTTACGAAAAATTTACGATTAATGATATATTTATTGGACTTTTAAAATTTAAAAAATGACATATAAAATGAAACGGAGGAAATATTAGGATATATATCATCAAAGCGTAAAATATAAACTTAAAACTTAGAAAGTTTACAAGCATTAAATATGTATTAGTATTAATTTAAGAGCCAATTAATTAAGTATATGCCTTTGTCCCACTTAGGAATTTTTATTGAGATGGTGGAAAAAGAAACAATTTTATTGTCAAAGTTATTTTCACCTCTTTTTCAGAGTTGATCCAATTCCATCCTATTTTTTTAATAATTTTTTATTTTTATAAAATAATAAGTGACATACTATTGAACGTGGATGGTATCTTTTTCATTAATTGAAATATATATTATAAAATTAATTATAGGATGTGGTGTAGGTCGTGTGTGAACCCTATGAGAAAGACATGACTACACCTTGGCCAAATTTTGATGTCAATTTTGTACTAATTTTCATGTGCTTATGACAAGTGGCAATATTTCTTTAGCCATCGTCAAGAAATTCAAAGTCTCATGAAATGATTTCTGCTCGACTTAGTCAGAATTTAAATTTTATGAATTTTAAATTTTAAAATAATATGATAATATTGTATAAATTTTTAAAAATAAATGGCCAGAACTTGATTAGAAATTTAAATAGTTTGTAATTTCTTTATTTTTAAAATAAATTGATCTTTTTTCTATTTTTTAACTTAAAGATATTAAAATAAAAAAATAAAATAAAATATCATTCTAATCAAATTTTCTAGCCGAAAAAATTTCTCTTTTAAAATTGAGTTTTAAAGTTAATTTTTATACAATTTTAAATAGAATTATGAAAGTTAAATTAATATTATTGAATTTGCACGAAATTTCTAACCCCACCTTTGATAATTATCACATGCTAAAAGATAAGTGGCAATGGTTGTTTAGCCATCGTCAAGAAATTCAAAGTCTCATGAAGTGATTGTAAACTTAAATAGAATTCGATTTGAATTTTATGATTTTTAAATTTTAATATAATTATGATATATATTATTTCTTTAGTAATTGAGTTTGAATTCAGTTTTTTTACTTATTAGATAGAGTTTTTAATATAAATATATAAGTTAAATTAATATTATTAAATACGTATGGAGGTTTTTAATCCTTTACCTTCGATAATTGTCACGTGCTAAAGATAAGAGGTTGTGATTCTTTAGTCATCATCAAGAAATTCAAAAATTCAAAGTCTGATGAAATAATGATATCAAATAGAAATATAGTGTAAATTTGAATTTTATATTTTTTTTTCAACTTTAGGATAACGATATTACATATGAATAACATATGCATGTATTTAATGAATTTTTCAAAATATAAATGACAATTTTTATAAAGTAAATTCTACTTTTGATCATATTTTTTTCTAGTAATAGAAAGATTTCTATCGTTTACATTATATTCATGTTGTAAGTGTGATTAATACAGGGCGAATCGACAGTGTTAAAAAAAAGACATGTGATTTAGGCCTCTAAATTTAAAGGGCTTTATTTTTAATAATAATATATTATACATTATTATTTTTTAACAAATATTGAATACTTCAATTTTCATGAAAAATAAAGACAGTATTAGAAGAAATTTGACATATTTGAATTATTATATTTCATGAAAAATAATTAAAATAAAAATAATTATATTATCACATGAAAACTAGAAGAAATCAATTATATAAAAATTATTAACAATTCAAGTTTAAGGCCCCATTTAATTTTTATTTTAGACCACTAATATGCTTCAGCCGCTCGTGAATACGAGCTTAAAAAAAGCTAATCCAAAGTCAAGATCAATATAACATAAAAGGAACGATTCAAAGAATTTAGATTAACATATCATATTCGACTAAATACGACGTAATTTTCCGGTCCCACGTGTGATTTTTATCGATCATAGCTTCCTTAGATAGAAGAAGTGTCAAATCAATTGTGCCAAATTTTTCTACGCAAGATTGTTGAAGCGCAACGAGATTGCTAAATATGCAAGAAAACGAAGTGCAGCCTTTAATTAGATTTTGACCAAAAGAAAATAATTTAAGTTATATGTATTTACGATATAAAAAATAATAATATTTAAATTATATTTTATTTAATAATAGGAGTAACTGATTTTTAAAGTAATGTATAGTGAATAATTAAAAATTGAAGCACATTTGGACAAAATCATTGATGGCTAACGAGTATTTTTTTTTGTAAGCTATTAGCTAAAGATACTTTTAATTTAATATTGTATAATTGAAAACTATTTTGACCATTTTCTGTGATTAAATTAATTATACTGTTAACGTAAAAGAATAATCACATCAACTTCGAGAAGCTTGAAAATGTTGGGGATGCAACATTGTGAAATTAAATTATTTGGATTCGATATTTTTTTAATGTAACATATATAAAAGGCTCAAATATATTTTTTAAAAATTGATGATACAATCAAATTATAATTGTCACGTGTTAAAAATGATTTACTAAAATCACTGTTAAAAAATAATGACATGAATTAGCCTTTTCTAACATAAATGAATCAAACTTTTAACTGATGGCATAAATTAGTCTTTTCTGAAAGTTCGATAGTATATTTGAGTGTTTTCCATATATAAAATTGTATACACATAGTTAAAGGGGATTTAAGGGTTCACATTAATTCATGCTTCATTCTCTAAATTATATACAGTAATGTTATATATTTTAAAAAATATTTAAATATAAAAGTGTGAATTCGTGTTAAAAATAGCATATAATAATACGATGTTGATTGTATGAAGCTCTTTAAGCAAAGTTAAAAATTTAAATTTTCTATCTATTTTATTATTATAACACCCCTATAAGAGATTGCAGTAACATTTTTGACGTTTCAATTAATATTTCTTTTGTTTATTGCTTTAATTTTGCAGAATTTTTAAGTGTTACATTTAGAATTTCTAAACAAAATTATCACGATAATTTTTTTTATATAATCATCATATTGTGTATATTAAAATTTAAAACTATAGTATTATATATGTTGGAGCTGTTACTTATAAAAATTAACATTTCAATAATAAGAATATAAAGATAAAAATAATTAAATTTATATCATAAATCCATCTTTTTTAATAGTATAGTCATCATTTTAAAATTTTAAACACGTCTCTAATTATAATATTAATAAATTTTACTAAAAAGAGAAGAAAAGAAAAGGATACAAAATTGTACACCATCATATCAAGACTATCTTTCGAAAGTGACAAAAAAGTTGTGCACTTTCACCAAATGTTAAATGAAAATAAATCTTGACCCCTAATCTTATATTCTGGAAAGGGGGCATGAACGTAGCAAGTTCCTTTTTAGGATACAATAATGTATTTAAAAAAAAATAGAACGAAATCATTGCAGAAAAAACGAGTATTATGTCATGTAAAAAACGTGTTTTTGCTTGTTCAATTTTATAAATATTAAAATATTTACTTGTGCATACTCAAAATTGAAAAACAAAATTATCCGTTGAAATCAAATTAAAAATCGTGTTTATATATTATACCTATAAAATAACTATTACATAAATTAGTAGTAATTTTCAAATTCAAAACTTCAAAGTATCATTAATAGGATAAGACGTTAGCTTTAAATACACATTTAATTAAAATTTTCGTAAAAAATTGTATCGAGTCAATCGATCAAGTAATATAAAATTGACAAAGTGTAAAACTTGAAAACCAAACATAATTGATTAAGCCTTTAAACATGCCGATAAATGTTTGTTGTCATCGCCATACTAATAACAACAGATTTACACCTATAAAATCTATTAAATGAGTAAAATTTAAATTTTCAATTCATGCCGATTTAGAATGCCATATTGTCTTGTTTATGTTACTCTTTTAGTGCTACAAGTTATATAAAATTTAAAATTAATAAACTTTAAAATCCATTAAATAACTAAAATTTAAATTTTGAATTTACACCGATTTAGGATACCATATTGGCTCCTTCATCTTACTCTTTTAGTGCTACAAGTTATAGAGACATATATCAAATATTCAAAAAGTCAATTTTTATCTTTGAGATAATGAAGTGAAAGCACTAAACTTCATTGCTACACCACCTAATTCAAGACTTTTTTTTTAAATCTTTGGCATCACAGCCTTTTTAGACTTGGACCTACTAATTGCAATTAACTAGAAAGACTTTTATTTAAAGAATAGTAAGCTAATCTGAGATGTTATACAGTGATAAGACTATTTTATTTTAAACTAAAAATCTCAAATGTAAGCTGTGAATATAAAGAAAATTTCATTGAAGCGACACTCCCAAATTGGTCATGTAATGTTGCGGTCTTAATTTAGTCGAAGTTCCAGTACAGATTTTGAATACAAAAGAAATGATTAACAAGGATTTAATTAAATCCACTAGAAGGTGGGATTATTTTACTAGGTTGTTCTCATGAGACATGACAACAAATCCTTCATGAATATGCCCTTCTAGCTAGCTATATGATTTTATATATTTATATTAATTAATTACTAGTATGATTTGATTAGTGCCTAAAGTCTATAAATAGGATCATAATTAATCATTAATTTCCATATGGATGAATTTTAGTGTGGTCTAGATTCTAAAATGAGATGGCCACTTGACCAAAATACACCTACCAACTTTTTTCTCTATATAAAGCTGTTTTTCACTTTATACTTTTATATTGAGATGTTAAACAATTCAATATAATATAACAAATATAATTTTCTTTTTTCATAAGAGTAATTAATACTGGATAGCATGTAATTGTTCTTTTCTTTGGACACTAATTTTACTTGTTAAGAAAAATTAGTCATAGTTATGACTTATGTCTTAGGTAATTTAAATTATTTTAAACATTATTAATGTCCATACATATGGAAATTAAATTCTTAAAAGTAATACGTAAGTAAACGAATTAGTGATCAACGTAAATCTTACTTCCAATATCTCAAATAAGAATTGACTTTAAACTTCGTAAATCAAATAAAATTATGATAAAATTTTAAATTTTAACAATAAAATTTAAATTCTCAATCCGCTTCGTAATATATGTTTACGTTGTGTTTACATATGACCAAGACTCAACAAATATAGGTAAATATTAAAAAAAAAATTGTGACGTGGCATATTGTCAACACAAGATAAGATTTTTTTTTCTTGAGATACATGAATGAGAGACCTTAAATAAAGTAGTGTCAAATTGCTTCTCAAGTGGTTGTAAGACTATATATATCCCCTTAAATTAGTATCTTATCTCCTAACAAAAATTCTATATTTTTTTATAATAGTTTTAAATTACATATATTGGTCGAATAAAAATTATTCAATAAGGTTTGAAATGGGGTAATTATAAAGTTTTATTTATAATCATTAATTAAGAATAATGATAAATTAATAAGTAAAGTATGTTATGATTAGAGATGGATATAATACGATATTGACAATTTTAATTTTCAATTTCTAATTTTTTAAAATATTATCATATAAATTAATTGAATATGATTTGATATTTTAAAGTGATTTTAATAGTAAAACTATAATATGTTCAATTTTGACTTACATATACTCATAATAAAGAATATTTTATGGTTTTTATTTTTCAATAAATATCTCAATTGTATCATATTAATATTTGAATTATTTAAAAAAAAATACAAGCAATTGATCTCTTTGTTAATCCGTTACACAAAAGGCTATTTCAATTTAGACGGAGCAAACAAAATTTCAACAGTTGAATAAGAAATATTCAAAGTATTATAACAAGATAAATTTTAACGAAAATAAATATGTATATTTAAAAAAATACTAAAATTTTTATCGGTATTAGTTAATAACCATTATTTCTAATGTTGCTATAGGTTTTAGGGACATTTACAAAGAAAAGTAATTGCCACTAAAAATATATATATTTAGCGTCAATAACTTTATTGCCGTTAATTAATTATTGTTAAAAAAAATTTTAATTTTGTGTAGTACGGTTATATTAATACTATTTTATATATTTAGTAAAATTCTAATTATATATATGTAACTAGATAATTAAATATGGTATTCAATATTTTCTTTTTCTTATTGATATTGAATATCAAAGAAATTTAAAATGCATACTAAACGTCATAATTTTGAAATTTTTGTTTCCAAAAAAAAAAGAAAATTATTCCAATATGATATTCAATATATCTATCATTTTATCATGTTCATCCCTAATTATAACAAGTTAAAATTCATCGATAACACTATATAATAATAATTATATATATTGTGTGTATATAATAATGACATCCATGATGAAGGGTGAGTCGAACAAATAAATCGTTAAATTTTCTAATTGACCAACTTATGAAAGAAGGAACATCTGATATTTTAGACTAAATTCATATTGAAGTAGAAGAGAAAAGTGAAAAGCTTCATAAACATATATGAGAATAAGTTAGGGATCAAACAATGATGATAATGAACAAAATTTTATTACAATATTCAAATTTAATATATAAATATATAAAGTCATTTTTAATTTATATATTTTATAAATATATATAATATAATTTTTCGATAAAAAGAATTGAACAATCGAACACCCTTAACTACAGGTCGATGAGACACTGGGACCAAATTATCAGAGCATTTCCTGACAGAGTTCAATTTGATTTTTGCTTCTTTTTACATTGAAATTTGTCAAATAAGTTAGAAAAAAAAAGGAAGAAACACTCCAATAAAAATAACTATTAGCGGTATTCAAAATTGATATAAATAAAGATTGTTAAAAAATTTTATCGGCATTAGTTAAGTATCATTAAAATTAATATAGCTAAAGACTTTAGAAACATATATAAAGAATACAAATTACCGCTAAAAATATATATTTAATAATAATTAAAAATTAATTACCTTTAATAATATTTTTAAAGCAGTGATATACTAGCATAAATAGGGGGGCCAAATGATCACTAATATAATTACCTAGATCTAAAAGTTAAAGATGTTATTTATTTGAATTCATTGTTACATTTCAATTTGTGGCATTGGAACCAATCTTTTTATTTTTTCCTTTTTCATATTTTCACCATGAGAGATTTTCACATGGGGATAAAAAGTGTTGAAATGAAACATAGTGAAATAATGAAATGGAACATTATAACATACTATAACAAAAAAATAATTTTTAGCGATAATCAATAAACACATTAAGAAAAAGTGTTAAAATCTTTATTCAATTTCACTGAAGTCTTTATGAACATATACAAAAATATATTAATTGCCTCTAAAAATATATATTTTTCGATAATTATTAATTAATTATCGCTAAAAAATATTTTTAATATACTGACACGACAAATAAAGAACGTTCACGCTTAATCATATATATTTGTAAGGACCAGTCTAGTGTTTAAATGTATTATTGCATTGCATTTTCCATTATCTTTATCGTTATTTATTATTATTATTATTATTATAAGGTATGATATATAGGTGCAAGTGGATTATTTATAGAGGATGAATCTAGTGCAAGTTGAAGTATTGTAGCATATATATGTGCAAAAAAGGACACAAAGAGCTAAAATGGTCCCCAAAATAAAAAGCATAATTAAGAATACATGTTTAACATTAATGATGATGGCTAATATACATTAATTATAAATGTATAGATCTAACAGAGAAATTAAATATATACCTATAAAATTCTGTCATCTATGATTCATTCTACTCGCAAGCAATTGGCTTGCAAATATAAATCAAAAGATCCATAAATATATGCTATAATAATAATAATAATTGAGTTCATTTTATCGTTAATAAGAAATTTCGAATTTGAATAGTTATAAAAAAAATTATCTTTCTTTTTAATGAATTTTACGTGTAATTAAAATCCGAAAAAAATAACCGATAAGTTTATAGCTCATGTATTTATAGATTGAACCATCCGTTTCCTGATTCACACAAAAAATAACTAACTCGATCTGACTCGTAAAATATTAATATCTATTTAGATTAACCTGAATAGAGTGGGGTAACCCATATTAGCTCTATGTCTTAATGGGAATGAGGCTACCAGGTTTGAATGAAAATGAGTTATGCCAAAGAGTGGAAAATGTACCATTAATATAAAATGTGTGGGGTTTATTTTTCATACCATATTTTATTTCCTTTTTTGGTATTATCTATATTAATAATTTATGTTTGAAGATGGTTATTAACGTATTATCAAATCAATCATTATATTTTTATTCATGGTTGATGAATGACGATTTTATCATTATTTTATATGTTTATCAAATTAATTGATATTTTGTTTATATTTGATGATTTAATTTTTAATTGTATAGATTAATTTTTTAATGCGACGTAAATATTATGTGAATAAATATTATGTGAATAGTTTGTTTATTCACTATGAGATCGAGGGAGACATCCTAATTTTCTTATAAGAAAACACCACTATAGTCCAAGCTTTAATTTATTTTATTTTACTTTTATTATATAGTAAAATCCAAGTCGTAGATTCATGAATATCTATCAGGATATTATTAACTAATAAATAAGCAGACACATAAAGTTAAGTTTTTATACCATAATTAAAGCTATTAATCAGATCGAAAACCATGTTTAATTTAGAATATAGAAGTAATGCATTGAGTATCATTGAGATTTGGTCATTTTACTTCCTACATCTCAAATTATATCATGTAATTTTTTTTGTGAAATTTTAATAATTTAATTAGTTAGTTATCTGAACTTTTACTGTTCGGGTTTGATTTCTCGCATTATAATTTTCTCTATCTTTTATATATATATTTTAAAAATATTAATTTAAAGATATAGTTGACTAAGAGAGAAAAAGTAGAATTTGGGTCCATATATAGATCTTGTCTTTTTCCGTCGGCACTAATCCTTGTATTTAAGTATATTTAAACAATTTTACTAGCTTTTAATGAACATGTTTTTATGTTTTATATAATCATGAAGTTAAAGTGGGATTCCTTTTTTCTTTTACTCAATAATAGTTTTTAACTATTGAGACCTTACATCTTAAAAAACAATAAATAATAGGAATAATATTTTCATATTATTCTTAAGTTTTATTAAATTTAATATTTTGAAAATTTGTATTAGATGATCAATAGTATTGATATCAAGAATAAAATAGATACAGAACGTAAATTATCTCTTAATTTAATAAACTGAACAAGTCTTGTTAAGTACTTCCTCCGTCCGGTATTATTTGTCATGTTATGCTTTTCGAAAGTTAATTTGACTAATTTTCATAGTTAAATTAGATCATATTAATTCGATATTTTAAACAAAAAAATTAGATATTCTAAACTATATGAAAAATACTATAAATTGCATTTTTTGCATATTAATATAATAAAAAAATACATCTTAAAATATTAGTCAAAATTTTTATAATTTGACTCTAAAAATAAAAATCATGACAAACAATATCGAACGGAGAGAATAACTACTCCTAATATAATGGACAACTATTACTGGATGAAGGTAGTAAATTCAATTCTTCTTATTTATAGTTAAAATTACAATTGTATTTGTAAAACCAGTGATCCAAATTTTTATTATAGGTGAAAATTTTAGCATTAAACATATTGTACGTATTATGTAAAAATATGTGGTGTCTACTGTCTAGTCAATCGCAAACAAATACTAGGATAAATGAGAAAATTATTTATTTATTTTTTATCTATCCTAAAAAATTAAATTTGAAACCTTATGATTAACAATTAAATTACACTTGCGCAGTAGATATTTTTGATATTATAAATTCAAACATAGTAGTTATAACAAAATTTAGTGATCTTTTGTATAAATTATTCCTCAATGAAAATATTAAATTTGATTCGCTTTACGTTACAATATTGAGCCAAAGAGACGTAGAAGTAATGACAAAACTATCTTTATCTAAATTAACATCTCTTTTTTTTTAAAAAAAAAATATCATTACAACGAAAATAATTTTTATGACAATAAATAGACATATTAATAAAGAGTGCTGAAGTTTTTATTGATTAAGTGTCATTAGATCTAATATCGCTAAAATATTTAAAGACATACACAAAACATGTTAATTGCCGCTAAAAAAATATATTTAGCTGCAATTGTTAATTAATTAACGCAAAAAATCATTTTTAATATAGCATATACTACGTATTATAAGGATAAAGAAAGTTTGACGTATAATAACTAGGTAAATTCTATAATAACCTGTTTGTTGATGTCCTTTAAAATTTTTATACTTTTACATTTAAACTTTCTTAATAAAAATTCTAGTCTCATCACGACAAGAATTCTAAAATAGTTTACCTAATATATGGTCCTCCACCTTCTAGAATTCTAAAACAATGTAGAATACAACTATAATTATTCCCTAGTATGAAATTACCCATGGGCTAATCTTTTTGATAACTTTAATTTAGACTTTTAAAAATAAATTAAAACACTTGTCATTACTTTAATGACGTACTTAAGAAATGAAGAGAATGTGTAGTGACGAAAAAATAAATTTTATTTGGATTCATTGTATTTAATTGTGACTTCTATTTTTTATTTTTTCATAACTTCAAAAAAGAGAGATTTTAAGACAAATTATGTAATCGAAGTTATCTAATCATTATAGTAGGGGGAGGGGACATGATGTTATGCTACTGAATCTATTAACATTAATAAGTCGGATAAAAAATATTATGAATTAAAGAATATTATCTTAGATAAATAATTAAATCGTCGTCTAGGTGTTTTATTTTAAAATATTAGAGATGTCAATGGTTTTAAAAATGTATTTATCAATCAAATTCATTATTAGGTTTCTTTTAATATTATTAAAGACTTTCATATAGATCTACAACCACACTTAATAATCAGGTATATTTTCAAATTTATAAAAATAAACTAAAACAGATCAACCATAATATATATATATATATATATATATATATATTATATATATATATATATATATATATAATATATATATATATATATATATATATATATATATATATATTGCTTTCTTTAAAAAAATATTAATTTGAAAAAGAAAGTCTGACTATTTTATTGACAAAAAAAATTGGAAAGGAAGAAAGTAGAATTTGGATCCATTTATGTATTTGTCTTTTTCCGTCGGCACTTATCCTTGTATTTAAGTATATTATATAACAATTTTACTAGCTTTTAATGAACATGCTTTTATGTTTGATATATCATTGAGTATCATTGACTCCTCTTTTTTTTTTTTTAATTTGGTCGGTCCAATAATAGTTTTTCATTATTGAGGCATAATTCTTAAAGAAATATTTACAGTTGTTTTATAAAGAATGATCTAATTTAATTTGATACGAAATTTAAAAATATAAAAAAGATTTTTGAATCTCCTGCTCCTAAATTAAAGTTAGGTCAAATGTGCAAGATTGTGCTTTGATTTTATTGCCTTAAACATGTTAGTGGAAAACTGAAATTAAAATGTTACCATAAAAAAGGAGATCATTCTTTTTGAAACAGACTAAAAAGAAGATGAGGTTATTCTTTTTAAAATGAATGGAGTAATAAATAATATGATAATATTACTATGTTATTTTTTTATTTTATTAAATTTAATATTTTGAGAAATGTGTTAGATGATCAATACTGTTTTACAGCAAGGATAAATAGACATGAAATATAAATTTTGACTTGATTTTCTAAATTGGATAAGTATTGTTGGACTACTATTTTTAGTATAATGAACAACTATTATTGAACGGAGAAAAAATATATTGATTTCTTCTTATTTACTGTTAAAACTGCAATCGTATATATAAACTAATAATTCTAAATTTTATATATGTGAAAATTTTAGTATTAAACATATTGTACATATATGATGTAAAAATATTGTGTTTGAATCAGCTTGCGCGTACAACTATATTTATGAAGACTAGGATAACTGAGAAAAGTTACTTATTTATTTTTTGTTTCCGATGGAAAATGAATTTGAGACATTATGATTGACAATTAAACCACACTCTAGTGCATTAGATATTTTTAGTAGGAAAAATAGTTTTAGCTAGAAAATTTGATCAAAATTTGATCAGAATGGTAAATAGCACTCTCTTTGTTCCTATTTTCTTGTCCATATTTCTTATTTGTCCCTAATTATTTGTCCATTTTAACAAATCAAGAAAGGACAACAATTTTTTTTCTAATATGTCCTTATTTAAGTTTTAAATATTTCTAGTACCACTAAGTTGTAATGCATGTTTTTTAGAACCAGAAAATACATTTATTATACTTGGAGAGTTACATAATCTTTTAAGTTAATGATAAAATTGTAACTAACATATGATAATAATTTGTGCTTTTAATATGTGTCACTTCTAACGTGGACAACTAAATAGGAACAGAGAAAATATTTCACACTATGTAATTTTAACTTTTTAAACATTTTTATCCTTTTAACTTTAATACATTTTAATTAAAAAATAAAAAAATTAATTTATTTTTTAAAAAAAATATCATAATTTTTTTTAAATTTCTGAGAAATTCTTATTAAATTACCTGATTTATACCTCAATGAAAATATTAAATTTGATTCACTTTGCATTACAATTTTGAGCCAAAGAGACGTATAAGTAGTTTGACATTGAACTAGGTAAATTCTGTGCATGAACTATTAGTTGAATCTCTTCTAAATTTTCATATATTTATTTCTTTATATTATAACTTTCTTAATGAAAATTGTAGTTCCATTTACACTAGTAATATTTAACTAATATATGGTCCTCCACCTTCTAGAATTCTAAAACAGTGTACAGTACAACTATAATTATTCCCTAGTATGAAAATACCCACATCATATATATATAAATAATATACACAACTTCTCAAATCTAAAGTTATTTTACTTTTTATTAAAATAAATGATAATGTTTCGAAAGACTAATTAGGAGTAAACCATGGGCTAATCTATTTGTTAAATTAGTCTAAATCTTAAAAATAAATTAAAACACTTGTCATTTTTTTAGTAATATGCACTTAAACAAATTTTATAACCAAATTTACCTAATTAATCGCCTTTTATTTATTTATTATATTATGGAGAGGGTGAGGGGACATAATGTTATGCTACTGAATCTAGTAACATTTAATAAATTGGATAAAAAATATCATGAATTAAAAAATATAATCTAGATATATAATTAGATCGCCGTCTAGGTTTATTCTATATATATATTAGAGATGTCAATGGTTTTTAAAAAAATATTTATTAGCCAAATTCATTATTAGGTTTCTTTTAATAATATTGAAGACTTTTATATAGATCTACAACTATATTGAATAATTAGGTAGGTTTTAAATTTAAAAAAATACACCAAAAAAGATCAAACGTACTGAATGCATTTATACGGAGTCTGGAGCCTAAAGGGTATAAAATATTAACAAAAATTTTAAAAATGTATATAAAATTTTATATTAACCACAACGGTAAAATCGCTGCACCAACAACGATTTACCCCATCAAAAAAAAGCAAAATCGCTGCCTCTGCAGAAAAAGTCAGATTTTGCAAAATCGCTGCAGAGGCAGCGATTTTGCTTTTTCCGGTGGGGTAAGTCGCTGTTGGTGCAACGATTTTACCGTTTTGGTTAATATAAAATTTTATATACCGTTTTAAAATTTTTGTTAATATTTTATACCCTTTAGGATCCGGACTCCATATATACGTGTAAAATATATTTTGTATATAATATTTTCATCATGAAACGTAAATATTTGCCTTGGATCGAGGGTGGCGGAACTAACTACAAGTCAATATGTAATCAACACCCAAAGTCTAATCAAATAAAATCCCTTCTAATATCTTAAATGATTAGCTACAAAATATTTCAAAAATTTTGAGTTGTAAGCTACAAGGTATTAGATATTTTTCCTCTCATACTAATTTTTTATTATTAAAGGAAAAAAAGAATAAATATATCCTAGATTATAATAAATAACATATAAATATTCTTTGTCATATTTTTGGGATGTTGGTATCTTTATCGTCCAAAAAATATAACATATATGTTCTTAACTCTAATGAAGAAGACTAAATAGGGACACGTGAAACAATCTTATTCGTCGATTTGATATTTAATAAGTGTCGGGTTTATGGATAAAATTATGACACGTATATTTGTTTGTAAAAATGACATATATATGCTCTAGAATCTAGACGTACGGCAGGGACATCAATGTCTCAAAAGTATAACGGAGGGTATATACATACCACACTACATAAAAATGATTATTAATGGCAATTAATTCATTAATTCTTAATTGCCGCTAAATATGTATTTTTAGCAGCAATTAACACTCTTTGTACGTGTCCTCAAAGTCTTTATCGACATTGGTTTTAATGATACTTAACTAATATCGGTAATGATTTTAACAATCTTTATTAATGTCAATATTTATTGACGCTAAATCTAAATATTGTGTATTTTATCTTTGCTCAACTTTATTTTACACTACTATATATATAAATAATAATAAAAACAATAGTGGGATAGATCTCAATCCATATCACCTTCCATGTCACTTCATTCATCTTTTAAACAATAAATTTGTTTAGTCAAAGCCTTATAGAAGTTTGCAATTGAGATTCTTACATAACATTTTCTTTTTTTAAAAAAATAAAAAATAAATCATACTGATATTAAAGAGAAATCAGAAAAATGAACAGCTTCAAAAAGTCTACTTTTAAGTATATAAATTAAATAATCAATTAATTATATGCTAAAAATTTTATAAAATAATCGTCTGAATCGTATCATTAACACCCGTTAAAAATAAAAAAGGACCCTGAAAAATTATATAAATTATAATATAACCCTACCATAGCAAAATACAATCATGATTCCAATTTCTAGATCAAACTTTGTAGGAAATTGTCTTGTGCCATTTCAAATGGGCTTCGAAAAGAATTTAAGCAAACCAAAATTTTTTACCAAGATATATATGTGGGTGGACTCAAGTAATGACATCTAAGTTAAGGTAATGTCTTGATTAATTAGCCTAATTAACCCTTCAGCCCATTTAAGAACTCAGAAATGGGCTAGCAACCAAAATCAAAGCCACATGTTAACTTCTTAAGGGGTCGTTTGGTTGGAAATAAGTTATCCAATGATAAAGGGATAATGCACAAATACCCTATCAACCTTTGCCCGAAATCTCAGAGACACACTTATACTATACTAAGATCTTACACCCCTGAACTTATTTTATTAATAATTTTTTACCCTTTTCGGCCTACGTGACACTATCTTGTGGGCTCAACGCTGATTGACTTTTTTGTTCAAGCTAGTGCCACGTAGGCCAAAAAGGGATAGAAAATTACTTATAAAATAAGTTCAGGAGGGTAATAGGACCTTAGTATAGTATAAATCTGTCTATGAGATTTCGGGCATAGTTTGAGGAGGTACTTGTACATTATCCCCATGATAAATAATCATGAGATTATCTCATCATATTTATGGGATACGTCATAAGTTATCTCAAGCATGACAGACAAACAAGACAATATCGTTTGGTTGGGATCTAGTTATCCCAGGATTAATTATTCCGCGGTTAGTTATATATCCTATGATAACTTATCCCACCATGTACATGGGATAAATTATCTCATCACTATGCTATATATGGTGGGATAAGTTGTCCCAAACATGTCAACCAAACCAGACAACAAACTTTTATCCTAGGATTATATATTCTTATCCCTCACACCAAACGATTTGGATCCCAGAACTATCATTTTATCCCAAGACTATTTATTTTTATCCATCACACCAAACGACTCCTAAATACTTTTTCCATCTTCATCCACTTTTGTACAAAGAGTTAGGTCTAAAGGAGTTGACTCACAAAAATACCTTAGGAGGTGCCACAATTCATTTGACATACAATAATGTGTAAAACTACTGAGATAATGAGATTTGAACGCACACAGCTAGTATAATGTTTAAGAAATAGAATCAATTCTTTAAAATGTCATTTTAGAAGTTTCTATAAATATAACGACTCTCTTTAAGTAGCGTAAGAAATATCTGCAAGTATAAATATTGACATTATTACATCTTAAAGAAAGCTGCTTATATTCTTTTTTTCGTGCGAATTCAAATTTAATCGGTTTTTATTGTGATATCAAACATGTGCTAAACCAAAAAAATAAAACTGATATTTTTGTACTTACTATTTCTTATGAAAAAGAATGATTGAGAATCTCGAGAATAAAAATAAAAACATAAGAGTGTAACCTAAGCCTCATTCTCCTCCACTTTCTTAGCTGGTAGTATATATTACCTTATTTTATATATATATATATATATATATATAATATATATATATATATATATATATATATAATATATATATATATATATATATATATATATATATTGTGATCTTTAAATATGCATATATTATATGAAAGATGTACTACTCCTTATGCAGAGCAGAGGTCAGAATAAAAGGGGACAAGCTTAAAATATGTTAATTTGATTAGTATACGATACTATTTTAGTCATTATTGAAAGAGTATTATTGTAATAATTGAAATATTAACATGACAAATAAAGCAAGCATAGTTTTTTTAAAAAAAATAAAATTTGAAAGGTTAAGAGTTATGGAAATTGTAAAACATGTGATGTTATCAACTATTTTTAGGACATTTCAAAGTGGAAAGAGTGAGATAAGTTGAGTGGAACCACAACTAATAAGAAAAGGGTTCAATTAAATTTTCTTCGATAGCTCAACACAGATTATATAAAATAAAAATTACATTAATATTGAGAATGATTTATATATATCAAAAATTAATGTTGAGAATGATTGATATATAAATGAATTGCATTGACTTCCTATAAAATTTATAGAAGATTAGAAGTTGTTGCGGGACTTTTTATGAAGTAGCTATAAGGTTCTTTAGAAGCTACCAAAGATGCTCGCAAGTTATCTGCTTAATTTTAAATTTATCTAAAAAACTCCGGAATGAACATCAATAATACGAATTACAATGCTAGTTAAAAGTTGCTTTAGGTAGCTAGCAGGAGGGAAAGCTAGCTAGGCTCGCAAGGAGTTCATCCGAACTTCACTCTGCTTAGAAAAAACACAGTACAACAAAGTTGATACTTCTTCCGGCCCATTTTATATAAGTTAGTTTGACTCGGCGAGTTAAAGAAAGAAAACAACAGTTTTGAACCCTTGGTCTAAAATAAGCGGTAGAAATTTGTGTAGTGTAAATCATTTCATTAAGGAAAAAATGAAGATTTTAAAGTTAAATTGTTACTTAATACAAAAATGTGTCATTTTTTTTAAACCGACTAAAAAGAAAATACATCATATAAACTAGAAAACTATTATTTTTCACGTATATATTGTACAAGATTGTAGTTTTCAAATACTTTAGTGAAAATTTTAGCTCTAAACACTTAGCTGCAAGTTCGAATTTTCTTAATCCCCTAATTGACTTGTTCAAATTCTTGGTTGAACCATAATATATACACACATACTACCTTCTATTCTCGATCCAAATTTTATGGGAAATGAATGCACAAAGCACAAAAAATTGTACACGTTCTTGAACTTCAACAACTAGTATTGAAAAAAAACAAGTCAATACAACTTCCAAGAAATTGTTACTCCCTCAGTCCGAAATTGTTTGTCATGTTGCGCTTTTCAAAAGTCAATTTGACTAATTTTTAAAGTTAAATTAAATCACATTACTCCAATATTTTTTAAAAAATAATTAAATATTCTAAAATTATATGAAAAGTACTATAAATTACAATTTTTTGTGTATTAATATGATGAAAAAATACATCTTAAAATGTTAGTCAAAATTTTTACAGCGTGACTCTAAAAATAATGGAGGAAGTATTAACTAATCATGTGACTTAATCCGCAAAATATGCAGCTCAAAATGCGCCACTAAAACTCACAAGTAATTAAATGCATCTACGCTTGAAACAAAACTATAGTATTATATAAACACACAAGTCAATCTTAGAGCTAGAAATGTCTTATTCCTTTGGTCTATTTTTATTTTGTTATGTCTCGTTTTTTGAAAGTCAATTTGACTAATTCTCAAAGTTATATTAGACTACATTATTTTTATGTTATAAGCGAAAAAATTTTATATTAAAAAATATAGGGAAAATGGTATGAAAAATACTTTATTTGGTCGAAATTGTTGTTACGATACCAAACTTTATGGAGGACCTCTTACCCCCTTATGCACTATATAATAGTGTGTTTTAAAAGTATATATGTGTCACGTGGACACAATACTATTTTATGATGTCCACGTGAGCACATATATATCTTCAAAATACACAATTAAATAGTGTAGAGAATAAAATGTCATTTCCAAAGTTTGGTATCACTGCAACAATGTTGATCAATGTTCGGATATATTTCAAACATTTTCCCCCAAAACTATATAAACTGTTTGATATCAATATGAAGAAAAAAACACGTCGTATTGACTCTGAAAAAAGACCATGACAACAAAAAGTAGACGAAGGAAGAAGTTACTTTCTTTTCCCCTCTTACTTCTCATATTAAGAAACTATAAACAACAAGCCTTGGATTTTGGTGATGATATAAGTATTATTATTTTTTATGAAGTATGACTTTGTAGGTCCATGTGAAACCAAAGGTAGATCTAGGGAGAATTTTTTAGGCCAAGTAAACTCATTACTTTCAGCTCGAACTAGTTATATATATGCAAAAAAAAAAAAAAATCCTATTTAACGATGGATTAGCGACAATCGGATCCGTAGCTAAGTCCTGTTTTCTTTAGTGATATATAAGATCACACTAGCTCACTCTGAACTCACTAAGGACTGGACTTCACATGCTGACTATTGTATCTATAAGCATATAAGAAGGGATCAAAGCTTTGATAAACCAAAAGAAAAGAACTCATGGACTCACCTCATAAGCCAAGATCTTTTTCCCCTAATCTGTTCTTTTTCTTCCTTCTTGTGTCCTCAAATCTTCTCACTTTTTTCATTTCTAACACCTTTAAGCACTCTTCTTGTTACCTATACCAACAAACATATAATGCCATTTCTACCGCTTCATCACTTAATACTGATATCCCTTTGGTTGTTGAGCCTGCAGAAACTAGAGATGATGATATTCAAGAATCTGATTTAGACCTTCCATCTGAGTTCCGTGCTTTCGCATCTCAACATAAACTACCATTTGGATTCAGCACAAACTTTGATTCTGACAATATCATTCCTCCGGTTGGGCACCCGTGCACCAGGTTTCCTGATTTACTTCGTCGTTACATGTCATATAGAGTCAATGGTTCTTGCCCTGATGATGAGATCCTGGGACAGAAGCTGCTTCTCAAAGGTTTGTGTTAGTGTGGAATGATACTGTTCCTTACGTTTATACAGTCAAACCTCTCTACAACAACGTTGTTTGTCTAGTATATGTCTAGTATAACATAACATGAAAATTTGGTTCCACAGATAACTTGTCTGTTATAGAGAGGTTTGATTGTATATATAGTTACTATAGTGGTGTGAGTAGGAAAATGAATTAAGCAATTTGTTCATCAAAATCTCTTACTTACTCTTTTTTGATTGTTTACAGGTTGTGAGCCTCTCCCTCGCCGCAGATGCCGTCCTGCTGCTCAACAGGAATATGTTGAGCCTTACCCTCTTCCTGAGAGTTTATGGACTACACCATCAGATTCATCTGTTGTTTGGACAGCATATACTTGCAAATCTTATGAATGTCTCATCAACAGAGTGAAATCACAGAAATCATTTGATGATTGCAAAGACTGCTTTGATCTCAATGGCAGAGAGAAAAGACGTTGGTTGTCGACAAAGGGAGCAGGCCTGGACTTCTCTATTGATGAAGTACTAGCAGTGAAGAAGCCTGGTACAATCAGAATAGGACTTGACATTGGAGGTGGTGTAGCTACGTTCGCTGTAAGAATGAGAGAAAGAAACATAACAATATTAACAACTTCAATGAATCTCAACGGTCCTTTCAATACATTTATAGCATCAAGAGGAGTCATACCTTTGTATATAAGCATTTCACAGAGACTTCCTTTCTTTGACAACACACTAGATATAGTCCACTCAATGCATGTGTTGAGTAATTGGATACCATCAACGCTGCTCCACTTCTTGTTTTTCGACATCTATAGAGTGCTTCGACCTGGTGGGCTGTTCTGGCTTGACCATTTCTTCTGTGTTGGTGAGCAGTTTGAACAAGTCTATGCTCCCCTTATAGAAAGCATTGGGTTCAATAAGGTCAAGTGGGTCGTAGGGCGGAAGTTGGATAGAGGACCCGAGCTGAATGAGATGTATCTTTCAGCACTGTTGGAGAAGCCACTCAAGAATTCTTGGTGACAGTATTTACTTTCTTACTTTGTTAGAAACAGAAGAAAAGGAGGGATCTTTCAGCAGTGAAGTTTTTTCTTCTTATTTTTTTTTTTTATCATCGATTCGTTTTAGATGATATCTCCCGATATAAACTAACAATTTGAGGTAACTTGAGCATGAGTTTGTAATGTTTTGATGACTAAACTCTGGTTAGCTTTTGAATTTGGTGGTTATAATGCCAAAAACCAGATTCCTTATTCAGAGCATAAGATTTTACTCTTTCATATCGAAACTCACCAGGAAATGATCTCTTATGACCACTTACAAATTAAATAGAAGAAATTGACCTTTTCAGATCTTTCTTATGTGTAAAAATGAAGATCTCTCGTATAAAAGGGACGTAAAGCTAAAAATAAATTCGTAAAGGACTACAAAACCAAATCTTCTCGTTCATGGATGAAGCACCCATATTGAAAATGAGAAGTTTGACACATAGGTTAATTAGGTCATTGCAATTTGACAAAACCACTTCTAAACAAAAGTTAGAGAATTGTGCTTTAAAGCCAAAAGAGCCAAAAAGGATCAAATCTGGGGATTGAAGCTAAAAGTGAGAAGCAACACACAGTTCACAAACAAATTAAGAGTATGGATACTATAATAATCAATGTGCAAACCCTCAATAGAGTCAATATAGGATTTCTAGACAACTGTAGTAGATATAGAAATGCCAATCGAATATGGAATCTCAGCTCAAGATTTTGAAAACTATATTAAAATACTGCAGTAACGGCAGATCCTGCCGCAAAAACTGCCTTCTATAGTAAAATTAAGACTTCAGGTTACAACAACAGAAATTGATATTGCAAGGTACAAATACCATATCACTACAAACAACACTCGAGTAGAGAAACATAAATTGCTACAGTGGGAACGTTTCTTTTTTGCGATATCATTACTCAGCAGAAGTGAGTAGATATTCTATTTCATCTTCAACTAGGTTGACAAAATATACAAACCCCAAAGCTGAACGGGGTAACTATGTATAGACAGGGTATTCTCAAGTTGTTTCACTGATCAAGTACAACTTCTGACCATCAGATATCATATCTATATCAAGAATTTTACCTGCATCTTCTGATAAAATACAAGAGCCTGATGAGAAGTTGAGTTGTTCGGAAGCTGCAGTAACGAGCTCTTCCATACTCGTAGGTACCCATAGTACAACACCATGTTTCCTGAGGTCCTTAGGCTCCCATGGGTGGATAGGGTATACAGTACACTTCCGCAGGTGAATTTTTTCTGTTATGCACGGATATAATATGGTTAGCAAGCTTGAAATAGCTTAGTCGATAATACTTTTAAAAATTGGTGATAAGTAACAATCTAGCTAGTGACATGAGGAACTTTAGTTGAAAAGAAGTTACAGCTCCCGTTGTTCGTTTTGGATTGATGACTTACAGGTAATAATGAACATTAAGCTAACGCTTTTCTTGTTCCTCTTCGCGTCACTTTTTATTGTTTCTTGGCATTTTTTATAGGTCATTAGTAAAGGGAAAGCAGGTGGAGCAAGGAATCTCCCAGATAAAATAAGCAGTAGTGCCACAAAAGGCTGTATACTTTAATCTCCTAAAAAGAAATATATTCCACTGCTTTAAGTGATGGTGTTGCCTCTGCAATACCTGAAATCTCGTGTGAAACACTGGGGATTTCCGATGTTTGAGCAGATTTTGCTTCTTCCAGAAGCTTGATCAACTGATTGTTTCCACTTAGTCTAGCTTCATCAAATGGAGTATTTCCCCATCTGCAACATAACGAGTTCCCTTTAAGATTTAAACGGCTAGCCATACTTTCAAAATGAGGAAAGATATGCACAATTCAGCTAGTAAAGTGTAATGGTTTGAAAGAGAAACCACAATGATTAAATACACCTCGATTAGCCTGAAAGCTTGAAGGAAAGAAACTACACCAAGTTCAAGAAAAGAATTGACTAAGCATGTAATAATCTTGGTATGCAAACAAAACTACTACTGTGATCAATGATCATGTATGATTCAAGGCATTTTGATTTTTGAGCTTAAACCAGGACGGACTTGACAATAATCTCATCTAGGTCATCAACGAGTTTTTTCAAAAAAGAACAGGTTTCACCTAAGAAAATTGTGGTAGGACCTTCTCACATTTGAGAAGTCATTCTCATCTTAATTCGTCTCTATCTCATTTTGTTGATGACAGGAAAAATAGGACAAGCAATTAGTGCAACTTCAAATTCACTGGAGAGAAAATTCTGAAGTTCATTCCGAAGGCATTCATTTTTTACATGAGGCCTCATATTCTCAACATTTCGTTCTTAAATGCCAAAGGTAAAGGGAAAAGATCTATTTCCCCATTTAACTTAAGAACATCGGTAACTTTCTCACATGATTAAAATCTTAAGCAAAGTGTTGATGTGATTTCAAATCGCTTGGGTATTATATTCAAAAATAGCAAGAGTAAAAGTTAGATATTAGCTGTCAGGATAATCATACATAAAAGGACGATTGTAACTTTATAAATGTTACATGTGATAAAAACAAATTGAAAACCTTCCAACCACAAAATGGAATTTTAAAAAAGAATAAGAATAAGAAGGTCCAAAGATAATGGATGTAAGATTCTAGAATGTAGTTACGCCTTAATCCCAAACTAATTGAGGTTGGCTATATGAATCCTAACTATCCATTTCGCTCCCTTTGTAACCAGATGAAAGATTCAACAATCATCAAGAAGAAAAAAGGTTACTCCCCTCATACTGACAGCAACAATATAAAGTAAATTTTGTGTTTCCCGACATGTTAAGCACATGAGTCTACTTTATAGTTTATGACAAAAGGTAGCTTTCTCTAAAATAAAGATTGCATACTGTTAAGGAAGTAACTACAGTAATATAGCAATATATATTTAACTGGTACCTGTCCTTTGAAAAAACTGAAGCACCAGCTCCCAGAAGCAATCTCGCCATTGCGAGTAATCCTTGAGAAGCCGCTACATGGAGCGGTGTTCGGTGATCATAATCTTTGGAGTTTGCATCAATACCGTTGGACAACAGCCTTCGTAGTAGATCTGAATCCCCTTTTGTAACCAATGTGCACAAGAAGCTACCAGCATTTTCAATCTTCAAGAAGGCACCTTCCTTAACAAGTAATGAAGCAACACGATCATGTCCATTCTTGATAGCTTCAAAGAGCGGTGTGTTTCCAAAGTTGTCTACTTGGAAAAAAACATTTTTAGTAAATATTTGAGAACAAGGAAGTTCACCGGTCAAGTACAGGTTTTAATACCTACCTGAAGCATTGAAATCGACACCTTCTTTGATAAGGAAAATAGAGATGTCTTCATATCCTCTGGATGCTGAAAGATGCTGTTCATAAACAAAGCATTGATTAGGAATACTTTTCAACTCTTTTAAAAATTCAGCCTTCTTTTTGAATTATTATAGTTGGTTATTTTTCTTAAAAGACAGAATCAATATTTTTATAGAAGCAGTATCTGAAACTTCAACCGAAAAATACCTGCAGAATTTCAATCTGGAATTCCTTATTTGTTACAACTGATAAATCCTACCAAACTATGCTGCGTGATTTACAGATTTGCACACTCAAGGAAGACATTTATGAGATTGGAAAACAAACAACTCATTATGAACAAAGAGTTAAGGTCCACTCATGGACTGATAAACACTCAAATGGCTTTGATTCCAGAAAAGTTTAATAGTTACTCAGAGAATAACTTTTTTTAAGCGAAGCAACTCATTGAAATATCAAAAAGTAATGAACCAGAAAACTCTTCTGTTTCTATTAACTAAAATAATACCAGAGGTGATCTTCCATCATAATCTTTCTTGTTGGGATCAGCTCCAGCTCGAATCAGACTCTTCAGCTGGTGCAAATCACCATGATAAGCTGCACTATTCACTTTCAAAGCAAGCTCAGCCTCTTGTTTCCCAATATGGAATGTTATATCTGACTCCAGTTGCTTCACACGAAGATCCTTTCCCTGTCAGATAATACCTCTTTTAGACCTTTTGAGTGATTAAGTTCTTCTAATGCAAAAAGATGTTAATATTAAAAGAAAAGAACAATTAACATTCATGAACATGTACTTTTCTAGCCATTTTTGTACTACTACCAAGAGAGAACAGAAGCCATAGGTGGTATGAGTGGATAACAGCATGCTGCCCAAGAGTGATTACCTCTAGTAAGTTCGTCAAGATTCTTCTTCCATCATGAAAATAGATCTCCAAAATATTTGAAAATGACTGCTTATCAATCCGTATGAGTCTGCATAGTTCACTAACACGGACAGTATATGGCTGTGGAATGTTGCAAAGAATGGATATTTCTCCAAACGAGCTATTAGGTTCAAGAAGTGCTACTGTCTCTTGTGAACCATCTTCTCCTATACCAACTTCTTCCTGAGTCAAAATAACCACAATGAGTCTCGCAATATTAGCTATAGCTAGATGTCAAACATGAATTGATAAGTCAGCAGTTGTAAGATTTGCAGAAGTTTTGGAGCAATGCGAAACTAGAAAACATGTTTATTGTATTTTCTCTCCTTATCTAGAGTTTCTAATAACACCATCACAGTCTAAAAATTTCTTAGCTGCAGTCAGAGAACCAAGTCCATAATCGATCCAAAACTATGATATTAGAAAGGTTTAAAGACCTCTAATATAAGGCAGGATATACATTTTCTAAGCCACAAATGACTATAAGCTTATTATAAAATAAAAGGCCATGATAGAAAGTGCTGAGCACTGAGCAGCAATAATAACAGTAAAACAATTACCAGGACACCATCACAGACAAAATAAAGTTGGTCCACTACATGCCCCTGTTCCATGATCACTTCTCCTGGGAGGAAAAATTCTTCATGCACTCGAGTTACCTGAAATTTTTTCACAAAAATTAGCTCCTCAGCACTATATTTACTTTTTTTGTCTTTAATTGGGCCCAATCGTAATCAAACAGAAAGGTGTGAGGAGGCAAGCATCCAAAGGTATACATTAAGAGAGGGAGAAAAGAAGCATGCATGACGAATTATTTCTAAATTCAGCTGTCTGTGGCGATGCTGGTTGATAAGGCAGAAAATCATGTCTACATGCAGAAAAAACCCATAAGTTACCAAGACCATTTCTACAAGTATGATCTCACCCTAGGATCCTGACCTTGCTGCCCTTGGGTGCCTCGTATAACATGTAAAAATCATTAAGTGTGGGTCTATTTTGCTTCCTGCTTCATTAGGATCAGTATAGGAAATTTATAAGGAATTTATTGGCCATCAGTTTCTAGAGCTTGTGACAAAATATCTCATATATTATGGATTTCAACCAGAGTGAAAATGAAACAAACCTCTTCAGGAAAAGGATACAAACACTGTTTTGAGATTAAATAAATAATCACTGACAAAGAAGATAAACTTACAATTTGACTTATGAATTCTGCGGAGCACTCCCTGAAAAGAGGAATATTCTCAATGCAAGACAGATATAAAGTCTGGGATATCTGCAAAAAAAGGTTGAAGTGTTTGTTACAATATCGCTGAAAAATGTTTTAAGCATCAGCAATGAGAAGGAAAGGTCAAAATATAAGGCAAGAAAGAATACGAACTTTTGACGGGTTAAAAAAGATGCTTAATGTCCTTTTTGACAATGAAATAAATTCCCAAGTCAATAAAACCCACCCATAATAAAACCATGCATACTGATCTTGCTTCTTTTAAAGTCACAATGCATGATGTTTTCTAGCCTGTGACGGATCCAGAGGGGCTCTGTGGGTTTGGAAAACCATCAATTTCTGCTCAAACCCTATTAACAGTTACGCAAATTGCAATAACCAAATAATTGTTTTGACAATGAATGATCTCTTGCAACAGAATTAAAGAACTGTGGCGAAATTCCTTGCTGCATAAGTAGTGAGCTGCACGAATGGTGTAACAATTGCCCAGTCACATACATACACATTTTTTTAAACCTTTTTTTAGATTTATATTTCAGAACCCACCTTGTGTAGATTATAGATCCACCACTTCCTATACATGCCTAGTATTCTCTCCATCAGTAACAAAGGAAACTAACTTGTAATGAACTCCTATGGTCCAAATATAGCCCCATAAATTGAGGAAAACAGAAGAGAAACCACAAAATTCAAAGAATTCAAACCAGCTGATTCTAATGTTCCGGAGTATATGAAATTTAATGAATATAGAGCAAAATGCACACATGTGAAGATTTTTCCTTTTGTTTATTTACCTTTGCGCGAATTGAAATGGGAAGGTCCTGGAGAACGGCTCCATCAGTGTAAGCGCTTTCATATTGTAATCGCAAGTGATCTTTAATTTGACTACGAATATCCCTTCCGAGTCTATTTCTGTTCATATAGTTCATAAGATCTGTCATTTTGTCCCTGTATCGCACAGTTTTTGATCCCTTGACAATCAGTGCTGTCATGTTACCGATCAAGTAAGCACCAAGAATCATATCAAAAGAGACATAAACCATTACAAATATCATTTCCCTCAGATTGACTGCATGTATGTCACCATAACCTGTGAGACCGAAAGACATCTTCTAAAATTAGTAGGATGTGATTACATATCCAGAAAAGGTATGAAAAGAATGTCATGAGTTACGTAGAGAATGGTCAAATAATAAGTAGCATGAAGAAGGAAAATTAACCTTCCTTCGAAGCATATGAGTATCATTTCAAAATAAACAACTTGCTTCTTTTATACAACCTCAACTAATTTCTTATGGTTAAAATAATTTCATCACCCAAAAGAACCATTCTTGTTTGTTTGTCTCTTCACCAAAAAAGAATTTTTATGTTAATCCAAAAATAATGTAAAAGTAACCCCAAACTTCTGAATATCTATCCGTCTTCAATAGCGTCTGTGCTCTCTTCCTAGTCTTTTGTTACCTATTTTCTCTTTTATTTTTTTCTTGATGCAAGGGAGGAAATGTAGAAAATATCACACGCATGGTACTAGTGATAGCTTGACGTGCACGGTGAATTATTCAATATTTATGACTACTCATCTTTAAGCTGCCAAGTTGATAATTTGTAAATAAAAAGATAACAGGACATCTCTAAAACGCGATTGAGATCGAGTGAGTGCCATGTATTCAGTTCCATTAATAAGCTCAAAACATGCATAAGTTTTGGAATAGATGGGTAAGAGAAATTATTAGGAAAATCTAAGGATATAGAGCTTAGACCTAACTTTAGAGGATTAAAATAGATGAAAAGCCAACTATCACATGCACCTAATATAGCAAGCACTACCAGTGTTTGTCAAACTGTCATCATACTACCAGTCACACCTCATGATTAGTTTTTAGTTTGTACTATTTCAGACCTGTAGCTCATGATATTTCTATTATTCAGACATCTGATTCGGGTATTTATACATCCTGAACTTACTCTAGTCTACAGAAGACAAAAAAGAACACAAATTGGAAGAATAGGTTTCAGTTCTAGTCCTGGATATAGAATGCCAATTTGAATTTCGATTCTGGGTTTGAGAACTTTATACTGCCAAATGAAATCTAGACTCACAACTTTTATCACATGACACAAAATAAGAATTATCTTGGCAGGCAAGATGTCTGCACCTTCCATTTAGGTATAAGGAAAAAAGGGCAAAGACAACTTGACAGCAAAGCCTCTTCCCTTTGTGATACCCTAATATAGAATGGAAGAAGTATTTTTTTATTTTTTTTTAAAAGAAGTTATCCTATGAGACTGAGAAAAACATCTAGGAGAGGGCAGAAATTCCAGTCATAAAAACCAGTACCCAACTTAAATCGTGGACTGTTACTCGAACGGTCACAAAAGACAACTAATAGTCCATTTTATGATGGAAAACAACAAATTCTGGTGAATCGTCTAATCTGGTGTAACAACTTGTGTATTGTGGATTGCATCTATATGATCAGCCTTTTAATTTCATCTCCAATAGAACTGGAATATATATTTTCAGATAATTATGCCAGAAAAACTAGAAAGAGAGCAATCGACCTACCCACAGTTGCCATAGTGACAATTGCAAAGTACAGGGAAGTGATGTACCGCCTCCAGAGATCAATCTCTCTAAAGTGTGAATAACTGTAATCTCCCAGGGTCAAACTACCAATCCATGTGTAGCCTTCTTTCTCTTCAGGCAGAGTAGTTGCCAGAAAGTAAAAGATGCAAGCTGCTGTATGCGTGCAATAAAGTTCAACAGTGATAAGTTTTACAATCCTAGTGAAGAGATAATTGATCCGAATATCTTTCTCCATCTTCTGGAAAAAGTCAGTAACTCTGCGCACCCTGCTTAATCTAATCCATAAAAGGTATCTCACTCCTTCTTTTCTGCCAGAAGCCTGAATATTTGATACGGGACAGCGTTAGTAAAAATGGCATCACTTGGATCAAGTATCTAACATAAAATGCCGGTATCAACTCATTTAAAACTTTGGTCTTCACCAAAGGCAAAAACTAATAGGAAATGAAGTAGACAAAAAAGCTTCCACTCTATTGTCTTGTTGGCAAGAAAGATCTCATTTCTCTTTTCTAGGTTTTAATTGAAGTTTATGAGAGAGGAGCATATAAAGACAAGTGAGCTTTTATCAGTTTACTCAAGCGTTTTAGGTCTCTAAGCATGAAAGTTAACACAAAACTAGTTTAATTACTCCTCCTTGTTGTATTAATCATATCATATGCTCACCTAACTGCCAAATAGATGTTTGTTTTACATGTTCTAAAAGATTTGGTGGATCTCCAAATTAAATAAAAGATTGATTGATTAAATTGTGCTGCAAAATTAAAAGCATGAAGTAATTCTACTAACTCTAAAAGCATGATGTTGGAGAAAGGATTTAGAAGTGAATATAGTACCTTATAAATGTTATCCCACGGCATGCAACTGAGCACATCCAAGATAAAATGAGATTTCAAGTACCTGCAACAAGAGAAGCTCAGCTAACTTACTTAAAGGCAGTCTGCTGCAATTCTCTTCCGTGATGGATTCAGAATTTAGATGATGAGTGTTTTTCAAAATGTACATCGTACTTCATATATACTACTTCTCTTTTACATGCATATAAAGATTTTGACCTGAAACACTAGGTTCTGTCGAACTTGCATAGGTACCGCCACTGCCCCCCTTGGTGCAAATAGTAAGGTAGAACTTAGAGGGAGAAGGGGACTAACCGGAGAGCAATAGGGGTTCGCCTATACACCATCTTGTATGTCTGACTATCTCTGTAGGCTACAAAAAATTGTATGACTATGTCGACAAGAAAAGCTATTTGACCACAAATGTCTAAAAGAAATAGTTTCTTGGGCAATCCTTTGAAGAATGCAAACTCCATTGGTGTAAAAAAAGTTGAATATATAGCCCAAATCAGGATAAACTTATCCCATAGCTTGTACCACCTGCATCAAGTTTTCTAGATTAGCAAATTTAAAACATCAAAGATAATTGATTGAGAAAGCAATTGATTATAGCAACAAAACCTTCATAATACAAGTAAATATGCTTTTCTTTTCTTCAATGAATGAAGTATTACAAAGAGGAAAAAGTCACTTATTTTTTATACATAATTATGATCAATTCAATCCATTAAACTTTATGAGTTTACATTTTTACCTAAAGATAACTATAAGTAAATGCTTGCAATTAAAAATAATAGTCCAAAGACATGGAACAGATTGAACAACTTGGTCCAATCAACGTGTACGACGGATCTAGAGTGAACTATAAAGTCGTTAAGTTCAAATTGTTGAAGATAAAGGAAACTAAAGACATGGAACAGGTTAGTATCCTTTATCTTCAATAATTTGAACTTAACGACTTAATTGTTCCACCTCCAAGCAGCAATGCATCCCACTTGCCACCCTGTCAACCCACTAGCAGCTCCTTTTTACCTCTCACCCATAAATCTTGTGATCTTTTTTACGCAATCACATCACTTATAAAGTATGAATCAACCATATTAAACTTACGCAATCAGATCACTTATTTATATTGAAAATTTAAAAAGAGGAAATATTGTGAGTAGTAGTTGTAATCATGGTCTATAGCCAAAAAATGGCAACCCAATGAATTTCCAAAAATATTTACTACTATTACTCTAGTTCTGATGTAAAACTATTTTAGCATTACTGTCTGCAATTTAAATCTTTTAATTTATGTAAGCACTTCCTATAATAAGAAATATTTATATAAATTAATATATAGTACTATTTTCTAACTATGTTTTAGTTATTTTTCACATTTATTGAAACAAATAAGGGGAAATGCACAAGTATTCCTAGACAATGATCAAAATTCCAGAGACACACCTTAATTAAACTAAGGTTTTATTACCTTTGAACTTATTTTGTAATTTTATATACCTTTTATCTTACGTGGCACACTTCGTGACTCCACGTCATTGAGGCGCATGGGAGATATTGAATGTCAAGTAAGTCAAAAAGGTACACAAAATTACAAAAAAAAAAAATAAAGTTCAATGACGTAATAAAAAATAAGAGTAGTTAAGATGTGCTCTGGGATTTTACTTGTGCATTTTTGTAAAAAAATATAATAATAAAACTCCTTACTAAGTTATTTTTATTCGTTACATGTTTTTGAAAATGAAGAACTCCCTGAACTGTTTTTATAATGTTAAAATAAAAGTATTGTCAATTTTCGCTTTGATATTTAAATATTAATTATTTGAAATAAATTTAAATTAAAATGACTAGTTAAAATAAGACGAAAACATATGAGTATTTTAATTTTATTAATTTAACTTTATCAATTTTATAAATGAGAAATTCCTATCACGTAAAATTATTCAAAAGTAGCTTATCCATTATTAATAAGAGCTCGATTTCTTGTATCGTAAAACTCCGACTGCATTTCTCCTTTATAATAATATTTACTTTTTAATATAGAAAAAAAGAAGTTTTATCTTCATGATTCAATTTTTAATGGAAGGAGAAAGCTAGAAGTGTACCTGTCATCGGGATAAATGACGAAACCTTGAGAAAGGCCTCTGAGGCCATTGAGGACGTTTTCACTGCTAAATCTCCAAGGAGTTGAATCGGCAATTAGCTCGTTTTCCATCATCGCCAATCGACTGGTACTTCGCAACGATTTCATACTATCTCTCAAATCATCCATCTTATACTCTTTTGGTGAATCTCTTCCATTTCTCTCTTCTCGTAATTCTCTCTTCATCGACATCGTCACAAACGCACTGTAAAATTCACAGATCTCACGCTCTATGCGAATGTCCGTTACTCTTCTTCTTCACGCAGTAAACGCAAAATCATCACAAGTTAAAGCTAATTTGGATTGATTTCTCTGAGTGTGTGCATAAACTGAATGGATTATCTGCAAATCGAACTGTAGAAAATTCGAAAGTTCTGCTAGTTTAGATTGATTTATCAGTTGCGTATGCAGAAACTGAATCGATTTTCCGTTACTCTTCTTCTTCATACACAAAACACAAATTCAACAGGAAAATTCAAAAGTTAAGCTAATTTGGATTGATTTCTCTGTGTGAATGAATGCATAAACTGAATCGATTTTCTTTGAATCTCACTCTGTCCGTTACTGTTCTTCTCACACAGTAAACATAAAATCATCAGAAAAATTTGCTCATTTTGATTGATTCTCTATTTCTGCATGATAACGGAATTTTCTCAGCAATGTCAAATCCGTTTGACTGATATGTTAGCTTCCTTGTATTGAACTTCTGGAATGTTCTACAATGTTTGAATGAATCGGCAGTAGCTAAAGAGATAGAGAAATATACTGAAGAACAATTCGAAAATGTTGATTTTACGAGAAAGTTCAACTGAAATTTGTCAAATCCATAGCTATCGGATAGAGAAAGCTGAGATCCAGAGGAAGATTTATCAGATGGTGAACTTTCTGGAGAAGAGGAGGGAAGGTATTTATATGAAACTCACACTCTTCCGCAATTATTTAATACACAATATAAATATACCTTTTAATTTGATATCGATCGCATAAGAAAAATATTTTAACTATACATCATAACTTATCTTTTTAAAGAAATTATATTATTGTCATATAAAATACAACTGTTTACTTAGTTTTAATTTTATATAAAATAAATTTAAATATTTAATTATGAAGGGACAAATTTGAAGGACGTGAATATAGCCAAAAGTTAGAGAACATATTAATTGTGTCATGCCATTATTTAATTTTATCTATGCGTTATTAAATAATCTAAGCTAAGTATTAAATTAAAAATTGGTTGCCGTTACGTTTATACCACACAGTTGTAAGATTGTAGCTAAAGTGATGTAATAAGCAATACATTTGTACTCATATAGAAAAATAAAATTATACAAGTGTCTTTCATATTTAATGTGTCCAAGATTTAATTGGACATAAAAATTAAAATATATATACTGGAAAACGTAGACGTATAAATTAAATATATATATTGTAACAAGTCATCAATGTAACATTTGCCCTGGCTGCTAATGATAATAATTTACTTATAATTATCTTTTAAATGATCTAATATATTTTACAAGAATGATTTATATAATTGATAATTAAATTTGTATAATCACCTCATTAAAAGTTTCAACTAACTGTTAGAAATGTTACATTTTTATCTACTAAATTATTACTATGTCTTAACTCTTAAATAAAGTATATTAGTTTTTATATTTGGAGATTAATGTAATAAAAAGTATAACTAGCTAGTAATTATCAGAGTACAAACAAAGTTATTTCTAGATCTAAATTTATTCAAAACTAATTCCACAATCGACAATGAGAATGTGGAATGATACTTTTTTTTTTTTTATGAATCGTTGATAAGTGAATCTCTAGTCGTTATTTTTTTTGGATGTGTTCATGTACATAAGATGAACTTTACTCCAATACATTAATTTATAAATCACATAAAAAAATTCACACTAAAAATATCTCATAAAATAAGCTTAGTCAAAAAAGTATACAAAATGATTTTGAATTTGAGACTCCATTTCGAAGATGACATGTTCAACCAACCATTTTTATGGAGTACAACAAACATAATCACATTGGCTGCTGTCTAAATTGCAAACCAAGTTTTCCATGATTCGTGTGATTAACAAACAATTAATTGGTCCCATAACGTGATTCTTGCTAAATTATATTAGCAGAAATGTCCCATCATCAAATAAAAAAGAGATGCAATTCTAAACTGATATTATTACATCATTTATTGTTCACCTGGTATAAAGAGTGTATGCACTCTCTTAGAGAGCGTGAACAAACAAAAAAACGAATATAATTTTATTTTTGCAAGTATTTTGCTATAAAATGCATTTTCTTGTTTTTCTTATTATTTTAACTTTTTCTCCTTATTATTTTTTTTATTTTTCTTTCTTCCTTCTTCTTCAAAAAATCACTTTCATCTAAATTGAAGTTGCTCACTTTAAATGTTACATTTTATCACAATTTATCTCTCCTTTTTACTAATATTAGTTTAAGTATCTCTTTAATTTAAAATTATATCTAAACATTAGTAGGTATTATTTAGTTTTTTTAATCCAAATTTCAATTAAACTTTTTCAAATTTTGGAGAATTATGATTCTTTTAAAATTATCATTTCTAGTTTTGAAATTATATGAAAATGAGCTAAATTATTGAGATGATTAGGGAGTATGATATTTTTTTTATCCGATTTCAATTAAGTTCTTTCAATTTTTGGAAATTAATTTATTCTTTTAAAATTATGATTCTAATTTTGGATTTATATGAAAATGAACAGTTGATGATACTTCAAAATTTTAAATTATTAGAAAAATAATCATTTTTTTATCAATAACTTAGTAAGTATAAATAATATTATGAATAGAATTTGATCGGAGAAGAAGAAGAAAAATAAAAGAAAAAAAAATGAGAATGAAATTCAATTTGACATGAGGGGTGGGAGGTGAAGAAAAAAAAATGGAGAAAGGTGGAAGATGAAATGAAATTAAAATAAATTAATTTGGGGATGATCGAAAAATTATATAATAATACCGGTTCATAATTATTTAGTGGGGTAATAGAACAGTTACAAAGTTAAAATATCTTTTTAAAAAATCGGGACAACTTTAATAATCAAAGCAAACATATAGTTTAAAATTTATAAGTTCTAATAATAACCTTTAACTTGTTAGTACTATAATACTAATTAAATTCACAACCATATACTTTAATAAATTCCTAAATATAATCATCGAAAAAATTATTTAATTTTTATAAATTTATAACCAACCGTCTAAATCGGCCGCCCCTAATGATATATGTCATGGACGACTCATGAGTAACATATTCCACAATATTTTAAAGCCAGTTCATTTTAGGATGGCATTACGTGCTCTTATAACCTTTAACAAGCTAATTAATTATAAATCACTTTCAAGGGATGTTTTTTTCTATTTTATTTAATATTTTTGGCCTATCTTAATATGCGGCAAACCTTGTTTATACCTTTAAGTCAAAATCTTGATATGTATACCAAACATTATGATACGTGTACATTTTGATATATATGGTTATCAACAACTACATAAGATGACAATATAATTACATTTCCCATTTCTTTATTATATATATACTACTCCCTCTGTCCCAATTGATATGTCACTTTTTATATTTTGAAAATCAAACAGTTTAAGTTTGATCGGAAATTCGTACATAATATTTTTAATTTTTTTAAATGACATTTATATATTTGTAAGCTACGTAAAAGGTATTATAATTCAAAATGTTTAAAAGATTCATGAAAAAATTACAATTAAAGATAAACTTATTTGACTCTTAAAATTTGAAATGTGACATATAAAATTGGACAGAGAAAGTACTAACTATCGTTATATTTTCGACAATCCAAACTATGAAAATAATGCTCCATTATTGTCACGACCCAAAAATGGACGTGATGGCACTCGTCTTATCCCACCAAGACAAGTAAGCCTAAAACTTAACTATTACAATAAAAATGCGGAAAATTTACTATCAACTTACATTATACCCCCAAAACCTGGTTGTCACGTGTACAAGCCTCTAACGTATTACAATTGATTCAAAAGAAAAACTCAAGTCTCAAATGAACTTGTTTCTAGAATAGAACAAGATCATAATTAAGGAGAAGAAAGTCTGCTGCGATGGAAACAGCTACCTGACAAATCTCCAAGAAACCTCAGACAAGGAGAAGGGAAATATCACAAAGTCCGGGCTAGTAACCTACAAAAAAATTTGTAGTAGCAAGGGGTGAGTACCAAACCACACGGTACTCAGCAAGTAAACTCTAAACACAAGCTAAGGGGATGAAATACGGGTACTCCTACCACCCCCAACCGAACCTCCACAACTACAACCTGCATAAACATCAGCCCAACCTAACAACTCACAGTTTACATAGAACGAATACTAACAACAAAAACATTTAGACAAATTACATATCCTCCACAACAACACTTTAACAAATTACATATCCTCCTCAACAACACTTTAACAAATTATATATCCTCAACATCAACACTTAAACAAATTAGATATCCTCAATAGCAACACTTCCAACAAATTTACATATCCTCAATAACACACTTCAACAAATTACATCCTCAACAACAACACTTCAACAAATTATATATCCTCAATAACAAGCTCAGTATTCAACAATCACAAGTTCCGCAAAAAGGCAATCACTAGATCAGCAAAACACAATATCAAGTTCACTAATGATAAGTATGTGCAATGTAATGGAATGCAATGTCAAGTATAATGATGCATGTCTGACCTAGTGATACACACCCGCTGTCTCTCAGTCCGGGACCCATGGGGGACATATCTGTCCATGCATCTGTCGCGGCGCACGACACGACCCTCGATAATAGTAACCATCGCGGCGCGCGATACGTCCCTCGAAATATAGTATCCATCGCGGCGCGCGATACGTCCCTCGAAATGGTACATCCTCTTAAGTACCCATTCTTTCTCAATGCACATAACACTTGTCACAACCAATGCCTCAGAATAATGCAGATGACAAGTTCACACAAATAATGAGGAGATGACCATTTTCATAACATCGCACAGTTCACAACCACACAAACATGAAGTTACATCAACAATGATTCAACAAGCCTTCAACCCTTTCTCAACACAACACACATAAACAATTAATCACATTGCCTTTTTGTTATCCCCATTCTTTTCATCATTAGAATTATTCAATGTGGACAAGTCAACCCATCACCAATCCCGTTACTCCCAACATATACCACAAGGACATACACGCATTTCACACACTTAACAAGAGTTTAGAAATCCACTTGCCTCAATTTATCAAACAATCACTTTGGGACTTTATCCTTCCCCTTTTGTTGAACTTCCGACTCAAGGCAATCTATTCAAATAGATAATCATAATAAGATTTCGACACTAACAACACTCACATGTAAAACATAGACCCAAAACTCACTCAAAGGTATAATAAATTTCCTAAATTTTGATTCCAATCAATAGGTCAAATCTTTTACTTTCTAAGTTCAAATATACAGTTAAGTCATAATTTCTTCAAAAACTACCATCTTAATAGTTTTGCTATAATATAATACACTTAATTGAATTACATATAATATTGTATCGAAGCTATGCTAATTATATAAGAATAGGATTATCAAATTCATTTGAAAAGAAAAAGAATAACCAGAACATTAACTTCTTATAATTATAATATACTTTCCTTTTGTTTCAAAGTTTAAACCTTCTTCCAAACACGTACATCATTATCAACACATTTGGTTTCTGCCCAATTAACAATTACAAAATAATACTTACCGACCTAGTTATAGGATATTAATGTTTTAGTTATTAATTATGAAAACAATATTTCTCCCATGGTTATCATTAATTGTTGTAAGGAATTATTATAAAAAATATATATATATATATATATATATTATATATATATATATATATATATATATATATATATATATATAATATATATATATATATATATATATATATATATATATATATAAAAGGGCACTCATCATGGTCAACAAAATGAAAGGCAACCATTATTTTTTTCCAAGTACATTGAAAAACGGTACTACAGATGTGCCAATTTGCATATTTATATGCAATTAAAAGTCACTCCTTTCAATTTCAAAACATGACAATTCTAATAAACTAATATATATATTGTTAGCATGCTTTGCAGTTTGCTCTTTACCTGGACGAGAATGAAGCTACGCCAGCCGCCACTCACAGGTAGATTCTGTTTTTCTTTCTATCTTCTTTTCTTCTAATTTACTTATGTTATTAAAAGTAACACTCCTTATTAACCTATATTAATATTTCAAACTTGACCCATTATTATTAAAAATAACTAAAGTACCCCAAATTAATTAATATAGTTAAATGACTATTCAAAATTTCCACAAATGACCTTCCGAGTCATTACATTATCCACCACTAAAAATCATGTTCGTCCTCGAACATAAAGTAAAAGAAGTAAAAATAATCAATATTATAAAAAATCTCAGTTATAACCTATTAGTCGGTATTCATCTTTGAGTGACTTCTCCTTAAGTCCATTCCATCAAGATCAACTAACGATAAATAAAATTTTGAATCAAACTTTCGAATATCTACAAATTGGGAGTGATTTTCAAGTCACAGACTAACCCATGGACTTCATCTCAACTCTACCTTATTTGACCTTAACACAACTATTTTGATGAATCTTTTCTTTCAAAACTAAGATATCCTTTTGAATAAATAATGGATACAACTAGAAGTGAGCCTGAATTAGGGACCGCACACTCATAATGCACATACCATCACATATTTTATCATGATTCCCTTTTCACAACACAATCTTTTCACGAGCCTAAGTTAAAAAAAAAATAATAATCTTTAGCATCGGGTACCTATTGAGGAAAAATCAAACTTACCTAACCCAAAGAAGAAAATTATCCAGTAAACACCTAGAAAATGATAAACTAATGTGTATAGAACCTCTAACAACATTATCAAATAATTGTAACTATTCACGAAAGCTCTTCTGTAAGTTCGCATAAGCAAGGTTGTGCATGTAGAATCACTGGTATATTTCAACTATCCCAAATAACACTAAATCTCCCATAAATGAAATGATTAATTCTGTCCAAAGATCCTATCATATCAAGAGGACATAAGAGGATCGGCACATCCGATCCACCACTAAGAATTCACTCATATGTGTGGCACCACGCGTAATATAAGTAATGAATCATACTATAAATAGTGTCCAATACGAAGAAGGTTGTCACATAAGAATTTACAAAACCAAGGTTGAATAACACTAAAAACTTCTTCCATAATTCCCACATCAAATATTCCATTCATTTGAGTGCATCTCTCGATTTTTATCCACACACAACCAACCAGTTTGATCCCCGTTTTGTTAGTACCAAACCCCACATACTTTTCACAATAATCCAATGGATCTAAAACTCTTAATACCAATAAACATTATAGGCACACCATCCATTTACCTTACTGTTAAACCGTCTCTGGTATTAAAGTATTCTTAGCGAACACATTATCGCCTTAAATTTTTTTTTTTTTTTTTTGAACTATGTCTTCCTCTCTTTCCCTTTTAAGCATCGCATGACAACTATGAGTCACACCCAAGAGTGATAGCACTAATTACCAGTCTAAAAATACTTTTCCATTAAGGTAAAATAATTGAATCACAATGTCAACTTCACGTAAATTTTCAAATACCATTTTTCAACTTCCTATTCATACCATCATATATCTCATATCAACACTTAAGAAACTGTTAGTCACCCCAATAATCCTATATATTATAAGCTCATAATCTCTACTAACCATCAAATTTCTATGTAACACATTATAACAATCTACATAGTCCCATCAACAAAGTAGTTTCAGTCCCATCAAAATCTTTATTAATCGTGTAGAATTGTAGGTCCACATTGTTGAATATATAAAAGCTACCTATCATATTGAACAACTTAACTCTACATAATAACATAAAATATTCCACACATAGTCGCTTGTCACCCAACCAAAACTCAATTTTTTAGAAAAATCGATAAATAACTCGTAATAAGTCTTTGTAGGACTAGTTCATCTCACAGTCATATCTAAACTCAAAAGCGAAATCACTACAACCATCACCTCCGATTGTACGAGAGGTCTTATTGTTCCTTTGCCTTTCTTAAAATCTTTCTACGGCGGGAATTTCAAATAACTTGAACTCTTCAATACACCATAATTTTTCTCCTTTTTGCTAACTCACTTACCAGTCTTATTTTTTTTTTTGGCCAACAATATGGGAAACCTTAGGTATAACAATCAAAAGTAACCAAATGTACTACTCAATTTTAAGTCCTTCTAAATGCTTCATACTCAATGTGATCGATCATTTCTTACCTTACCAATTCATACCTTGACAAGATACACTATCACAAATCTAAACTTGCCATGTAAACTTGAAGTTTTGATCCCAACCATGTAACACAATCCCATTATTTTACAACATTATCTCATACCAAAAAAAAAATTACTTAACGTATTTTACTCATCGTTGATCGCCTCTTCATTGACCCTACCATATTCATTATCAAACTCAAAACCACAAAAGAACTAATTATCATACTCGAGATGAACGATCGTTCACTCCTTTCTCAAGATTTATCCAATAGTTTTTAACCAATCTGATGATCTTGTGATACTATATATTACCATAATCAAAGAAAATATGGGTGAAATCATGTGTCTCTAAATCCAATTCTTAACCCATGTTAATATACCTCTTTAGCCCTTGCAATCAAAGAAAATATTCTTACTCTCACCTCTTTTAGAAGGCAACACTATATCAACTAATTTATTTATTATTATTTTTTCATTATGACTCTAGCTCCTTTAAATTCTATTCGAGCAGTGTTTCAGCACCTCCTATAACTTTACTTGAAACTAGGCTACTCACCGAACTATAGCAAACCATAACATTATATACTCGCAAGTTGTCATTACTATACAAAAATCCATTTAACAAACTATCTTTGTCATATAGCTCATCCCAGTTTCAATCCATCACAAACTCTTACTACCATTATGCTCGTTTAGCCCTTGCCATCACCATAGAGTAATCTTTGTCATTGCAATGACATCTCAAAACCAACTTTACCAATAAAATTCACAAGACTAACCCAATATCATATGCACTTTTTAGTAAGATTTTCAATTCCCTTCACACAAGTATACTCTCTGAGACTTCATTTACCCATAAGCTTGCCATTGTGGTATCTATCCATTCCCTTGGACCTTTAGATGAAATTATTGATCCTCATTTAGAACCCTCTAAATACACTTCTCAACTCAACACATTAATATCGTACTGAAGATCCACCACTAAATGCTTCCTTATAAATTACGCTTAGCTCAAGCATCCATAGTAACAAACTAGTTGGTTTCTCAAACCTTATTCAACACCAAATCTAATTATCAGAACATATGATACAACTATTAACTCTTTAGGTATTTATTATTCACACTTAACAATCAACATATCCATTTTCATATACCATTAGTGCCATATTGTGAAGTCTGTTAAATCCACCACTAAAACACATCATACCTATATAGAGGATCGTATAAAAAAAATAGCTCATACATATTATGGCAACTTTGCTAACCGTGTTTTCTCAATTTACATTGTTCATTATCTTGCAATCATTTTAATTCGTCCACTTTCAATTATCGAACTACATTCTTTTCATAAGTATATCACGTTCACCTTAGTATTAGGTCTAACATTCAAGTTATACACAACACACTAACTACTCACATGAGAAACTATGCACGAGTCATCACATAAATGAGAGTGAATGGAGTGAAGCGATGATAGTCAAAACTAAACCAAGTAAGCACGATTGAGATTCAAGAAGTGAAGATTTTTCTTAAAAGTCATTATAGCCTCTCAAAGATAAGTACAGACGTCTCCGTACAGATCCTCAAGACTCTACTTAGACTCGGCTTGTACACACGTGAGACCTATGAACCTGGGGCTCTGATACCATTTTGTCACGACCCAAAAATGGACGTGATGGCACTCGTCTTATCCCACCAAGACAAGTAAGCCTAAAACTTAACTATTACAATAAAAATGCGGAAAATTTACTATCAACTTACATTATACCCCCAAAACCTGGTTGTCACGTGTACAAGCCTCTAACGTATTACAATTGATTCAAAAGAAAAACTCAAGTCTCAAATGAACTTGTTTCTAGAATAGAACAAGATCATAATTAAGGAGAAGAAAGTCTGCTGCGATGGAAACAGCTACCTGACAAATCTCCAAGAAACCTCAGACAAGGAGAAGGGAAATATCACAAAGTCCGGGCTAGTAACCTACAAAAAAATTTGTAGTAGCAAGGGGTGAGTACCAAACCACACGGTACTCAGCAAGTAAACCTCTAAACACAAGCTAAGGGGATGAAATACGGGTACTCCTACCACCCCCAACCGAACCTCCACAACTACAACCTGCATAAACATCAGCCCAACCTAACAACTCACAGTTTACATAGAACGTAACTCAACAAAAACATTTAGACAAATTACATATCCTCCACAACAACACTTTAACAAATTACATATCCTCCTCAACAACACTTTAACAAATTATATATCCTCAACATCAACACTTAAACAAATTAGATATCCTCAATAGCAACACTTCCAACAAATTACATATCCTCAATACACACTTCAACAAATTACATATCCTCAACAACAACACTTCAACAAATTATATATCCTCAATAACAAGCTCAGTATTCAACAATCACAAGTTCCGCAAAAAGGCAATCACTAGATCAGCAAAACACAATATCAAGTTCACTAATGATAAGTATGTGCAATGTAATGGAATGCAATGTCAAGTATAATGATGCATGTCTGACCTAGTGATACACACCCGCTGTCTCTCAGTCCGGGACCCATGGGGGACATATCTGTCCATGCATCTGTCGCGGCGCACGACACGACCCTCGATAATAGTAACCATCGCGGCGCGCGATACGTCCCTCGAAATATAGTATCCATCGCGGCGCGCGATACGTCCCTCGAAATGGTACATCCTCTTAAGTACCCATTCTTTCTCAATGCACATAACACTTGTCACAACCAATGCCTCAGAATAATGCAGATGACAAGTTCACACAAATAATGAGGAGATGACCATTTTCATAACATCGCACAGTTCACAACCACACAAACATGAAGTTACATCAACAATGATTCAACAAGCCTTCAACCCTTTCTCAACACAACACACATAAACAATTAATCACATTGCCTTTTTGTTATCCCCATTCTTTTCATCATTAGAATTATTCAATGTGGACAAGTCAACCCATCACCAATCCCGTTACTCCCAACATATACCACAAGGACATACACGCATTTCACACACTTAACAAGAGTTTAGAAATCCACTTGCCTCAATTTATCAAACAATCACTTTGGGACTTTATCCTTCCCCTTTTGTTGAACTTCCGACTCAAGGCAATCTATTCAAATAGATAATCATAATAAGATTTCGACACTAACAACACTCACATGTAAAACATAGACCCAAAACTCACTCAAAGGTATAATAAATTTCCTAAATTTTGATTCCAATCAATAGGTCAAATCTTTTACTTTCTAAGTTCAAATATACAGTTAAGTCATAATTTCTTCAAAAACTACCATCTTAATAGTTTTGCTATAATATAATACACTTAATTGAATTACATATAATATTGTATCGAAGCTATGCTAATTATATAAGAATAGGATTATCAAATTCATTTGAAAAGAAAAAGAATAACCAGAACATTAACTTCTTATAATTATAATATACTTTCCTTTTGTTTCAAAGTTTAAACCTTCTTCCAAACACGTACATCATTATCAACACATTTGGTTTCTGCCCAATTAACAATTACAAAATAATACTTACCGACCTAGTTATAGGATATTAATGTTTTAGTTATTAATTATGAAAACAATATTCTCCCATGGTTATCATTAATTGTTGGTAAGGAATTATTATAAAAAATATATATATATATAATATATATATATATATATATATAATATATATATATATATTATATATATATATATATATATTATATATAATAAAAGGGCACTCATCATGGTCAACAAAATGAAAGGCAACCATTATTTTTTTCCAAGTACATTGAAAAACGGTACTACAGATGTGCCAATTTGCATATTTATATGCAATTAAAAGTCACTCCTTTCAATTTCAAAACATGACAATTCTAATAAACTAATATATATATTGTTAGCATGCTTTGCAGTTTGCTCTTTACCTGGACGAGAATGAAGCTACGCCAGCCGCCACTCACAGGTAGATTCTGTTTTTCTTTCTATCTTCTTTTCTTCTAATTTACTTATGTTATTAAAAGTAACACTCCTTATTAACCTATATTAATATTTCAAACTTGACCCATTATTATTAAAAATAACTAAAGTACCCCAAATTAATTAATATAGTTAAATGACTATTCAAAATTTCCACAAATGACCTTCCGAGTCATTACAATTATGAAGGTTTGAACCGGTATTTAATTGGATCATTTAAAAGAAAAAATAATAGAATTTATTAAAATATGTGTAAGTTAATCCGAACACTACGAGTATTATAAAAGAAGAAAATCGATGAAATAAAATTGTAGGCTAACTATTAAGCACCTAGATGTTGACTTTTTTCGTTTGCCTTTTTAGCTCAAATAAGATCTGACAGATGTTCAAAGAGGTTTTTATTATATTGGGAAATATTAGATCACTTATTTTATATTATTATATTAGTATTATATTAATAATAAGATTATGAGACACCACAATGAGAGTTGGGAACCAAAATAAGCCACAAAAATATAAAAGTAACTAAAATAAGCCACTATTTTAGTAAGTAACTAAAATAAGCTTAGTGGAAGAAAAAGTTCCACTATATCCAATTTTCTAAACGTTTTACGTTAATGTCATAACGTTTATTTTTAATATATAGCGAAACTTTTTCTTCCACTTTATAAAGTGGAACTTTTTATTCCACTTTATAAAAGTGGAAAAAAATCTTCCACTTTATAAAAAGTTACCTTTTCATCTTCACCTTCACTTTCTCTCCTTTTCCTTTTCATGACTTTCAAAAAAAAATTCACTTTGAAGATGGTCTCAATCCGACAGTTTAAAGCGGCCCCACACTAAACAAATTGAAATTTTGGAGTAGCACAAATCGACAACATACAACTCATATTCGTTTCTTTAGGTGCAAAAATAGGTAAGATTGCAGCCTTGTACTTGTAGGGAAATTTTATCTTTTTTAGAATGTGATTTTGGTTTGATTTACTTTCAACCTTAGACTTAATTTAGTTTTGGTTAGGAAGACATCTAAATACATTGATAGAATACTTTAGGTATACACATCCTATAAAAGTTTCAATAGTAACACTACATCAAAATCCATCAATGCTATTACGATTTTCTAATTAGGGATGAACATCGACTGATAAAGGAGAACGTTGTTGACTAATCTTAGGCTCCTTCCTACCATAGATTTCAAGTATTGTTGACTTGATTTGATCTATATAGTCATTTAGAACCCTTAAAAAGTCGGTCAACGATTCGTCATTATAGATTATTCACTCTCCAAAATTTACTTGTCCTTGTGATAAAAATGAAGTAGGGTATTTTCTGGCTATAATCAAATTATAATCCTACTGTTTATATCCATTTTTTTTTTATAAATTTATGATATCGGACATTAATTGGATAATTAGCATTGTATTTGGGAGGAAAATTATAATAAATGATATTTTCGTCATGTATAATTTCGTCATCCCAATAAATTAAAACTTTAACTTTAGGTGTAGAAGATATTTTTTTTAGATTGAAATGAACAAATGTAAAAGACTTTATGTTATATGTGCTATCAACTATGTATAAACGTCCTTAAATAGATTTTTCAGAATAAAATAATAAAAATACATAATGAAATATTTTTTTTCGTTTTAATGACATATCAAATCAATATAATTTATATGACAACACTGAAAAAGCTTCTTCAATACGTGAAAAATATTCTTCTTATAAAGTGTAACAAAAAGTTTCACTTTATAAAGTGGAATAAAAAGTTCCACTTTATAAAATGGAATAAAAAGTTCCACCTTATAAAGTGGAAGAAAAAACTCCACTTTATAAAGTGTAATAAAAAGTTCCGTTATATATTAAAAATAAACGTTATGAAACTAACGGAAAACGTTTAGATTATTGGATATAGTGGAACTTTTTCTTCCACTAAGCTTTTTTTAGTTACTTGCTAAAATAGTGGCTTATTTTGGTTACTTTTTATATTTTTATGGCTTATTTTAGTTCCCAGCTCCCACAATGACCATGTTTCTCCTTGGACCTACTTGTATAATCATTTTGAATCATTGATATGGCATATCACAGTTCTGAAACAATGACGGAATTAAAATTTCGATCAAGAGATATTAAAATATAAAGAAGTAAAATCACGTAGAAATCAACGGTGTCAATATATAATACATAACAAAAAAAATATTTTTTTAGCCATATAATACATAATTTTCCGAAGAAAAGGTGTTCATCTTTCATACATGTATATTTTTATCACTTAACATGGTTGACTAGTACTGTCTATATAGTTTTACTTTAATTACTTTTAACGATTAAAATAAAAAAGTTTAATATCTACGTATATATATACATGCTACATACTAATTAAAGATTCACAAAGTGTAAAACTCACACATTGAAAGACAACTATCAAAAAGGCTTTTGTCTAGATCACAATTATAATACAAATTTGGTGTGTGTAAAATGTAAAATAGTTCTATCATCACTTTATCTCCTTTAGCATGAGCCTCATGCAAATTTAAATGCTCAAAAGGTACTGCCCTTTTTTCATGTAAACTGTGAAATTTCATACAAGTTGTGATATCATCTTTTCCCAAGTGGCATGGGAAGATATATAATAACTACAATATTACTATTTGTAACTATTTTTCTTAATATAATAATGTAAATCTTGTCACAACATAATTACATTTTATACAATTTTTTAATTTTATTTTGGAACTAGACTAATTTATATACATGTAATGACCCGGATCCGAAAAGATCATTTTTGATAATTTTTAATTGTCATTTAACTAAATTAATTAATGTCGGGTAATTTATTTATTTTTAATAATAATAGGCCAAGTTTGAAATATTTAAATAGGTTATTAGAAAGTGTTACTTTTAATACATATATAATTTAAAAAAAAATGGAAAAGGAATTAAATAAATAAATTAATAAAAAAAAATAAAAAAAAGGGGGCAAAGTGCCCTAGGCTATTAAAAGCCGCATGGCCTAAAGAAACAGAAACAAACCCAAAAAAAAAAAACGCAGATAAAGAAAAGAAAAAAAAGGGAGAAAAGAAAGGAAAAAGGAGGAGAAACAACGATATTTTTATCTCGAGATATCAAGGTAATATTCTAATCCTTTCTATTAAATTTTTGTGTAACTAGGAATAGATTTTTAGGTTAAAACGTGTATAATTTATACTAATATGTGAACTTGTGAACTTGAAATTATAAATATGTATAAGTATTATGGTTCAATCATTGGACAATGATTAGTCTAATCATTGGACAATGATTACTCCAAGATTAGGATTATTAATAGTGGAATGATAAATATGAATTGGAACATTGAAAATAAGTGGTTTCAGCAGATAGTTTTGTAGTCCACCATTGATGTGTTGGGCAGTTAGTTTCGACTTTAATTATTTTCATTTGATTATCATATTAGGATTCAAGTTTTGATATATTGAGATATGTGTTAAATAGAGGGTGCATTATGATATATAAAAATCATTATAATTATGTTATTCGGAGAATTAAGATTTAACCCTAAACTTGAAATTCAGAAAATATGAGATTTGATCAATTGGTTGGAATAAAGATTTAGAAATTTTATTATAAATTTGGATGAGTTTTGGGTGTAAGCTAGAGATATAGCAATATGAATGTTGTTAGTTCCGAAATCATATCGTGGTTATTTATTTGAATAGATTTTATTGGTTTTGAAGTCAATTAAAAGAGGAAGGCTCAAGTTTTGGAGTCATTGTTCGACTATTTGAGGCAAGTGGATTTCTAAACTCTTGTTAAGTGTATGAAATGGTGTATGTCCTTGTGGTATATGTTGGGAGTAACGGGATTGGTGATGGTTGACTTGTCCACATTGATTAATTCTAATGATGAAAAGAATGGGGGTAACAAAAGGCAATGTGATTAATTGTTTATGTGTGTTGTGTTGAGAAAGGGTTGAAGTCTTGTTGAATCATTGTTGATGTAACTTCATGTTTGTCTGGTTGTGATCTGTGCAATGTTATGAAAATGGTCATCTCCTCATTATTTGTGTGAACTTGTCATCTGCATTATTCTGAGGCATTGGTTGTGACAAGTGTTATGTGCATTGAGAAAGAATGGGTACTAAAGAGGATGTACCATTTCGAGGGACGTATCGCGCGCCGCGATGGATACTATATTTCGAGGGACGTATCGCGCGCCGCGATGGATACTATATTTCGAGGGACGTATCGCGCGCCGCGATGGTTACTATTATCGAGGGTCGTGTCGTGCGCCGACAGATGCATGGACAGATATGTCCCCCATGGGTCCCGGACTGAGAGACAGCGGGTGTGTATCACTAGGTCAGACATGCATCATTATACTTGACATTGCATTCCATTACATTGCACATACTTATCATTAGTGAACTTGATATTGTGTTTTGCTGATCTAGTGATTGCCTTTTTGCGGAACTTGTGATTGTGGAATACTGAGCTTGTTATTGAGTATATATAATTTGTTGAAGTGTTGTTGTTGAGGATATGTAATTTGTTGAAGTGTGTTATTGAGGATATGTAAATTTTTGGAAGTGTTGCTATTGAGGATATCTAATTTGTTTAAATGTTGATGTTGAGGATATATAATTTGTTAAAGTGTTGTTGTGGAGGATATGTAATTTGTTAAAGTGTTGTTGTGGAGGATATGTAATTTGCCTAAATGTTTTTGTTGAGTTACGTTCTATGTAAACTGTGAGCTGTTAGGTTGGGCTGATGTTTATGCAGGTTGGAGTTGTGGAGGTTCGGTTGGGGTGGTAGGAGTACCCGTATTTCATCCCCTTAGCTTGTGTTTAGAGGTTTACTTGCTGAGTACCGTGTGGTTTGGTACTCACCCCTTGCTTCTACAAATTTTTGTAGGTTACTAGCCCGGACTTTTATGATATATTCTCTTCTTTTCCGAGGCTTCCTGGAGATATTGTGAGGTAGTTGTTGGTCATCTCAGCATCCCTCCTTACTCTTGTTTATGATTTTGTTCTACTCTAGAAACAATATCATATGAGACTTATATTTTCTTTTGATCCGATTGTAATATTTTAGAGGCTTGTACACGTGACAACCAGGTTTTGGGGTATAATATAAGTTGATAGTAAATTTTCCGCATTTTTATTATAATAGTTGAGTTTTAGGCTTACTTGTCTTGGTGGGATAAGACGAGTGCCATCACGTCCATTTTTGAATCGTGACAATACAACTCTTCTTGTTGTAATTTTATTAACTCTTCTTTATAAAATAAAATAAAAAAACCAAAACTGCAAAATGACCATACAATATATTCTCTTCCTTGGGAATAAATTTCCACTTTATTTAGAAAATAAATGTTTGATTATGAAAAATTTCAAATCTAACTAGGAATTATATGTCAAATTTAAAGCTATATTTAAGCATATTAACACTTTGTTTGAATGGTTATTACGTATGATTTTGTAACAAATTATATTATTATCTTGTATTGTATCACAATGTATTATTTTAATAAATACAATATTTCGATAGATCGTATCATTTTCCATCGTTACGTAGTATCACACATCAACAATTTAAATGGTAAATCTAAAAAAAATTCGAAAAATATTTTGAATGTATCACCAAACGCATGGTGAGTATATAGAGGAAACTTCACATTTTCTTTTGCCTTGTTGCCCATGTACAGTAAACCCATTTCTTCAGGGCCCAATTGGGCTTTGTCGGTCATCTCTAGCTACCTTATCTATCCAAAATCCAATTCATATGCTTCTCTTCTTCTCTGGTTTAACCTAAATTTTTGGCCACCAGTAGAGTGAAGGTGGCTGCTGGGGTCCGGGAACGATGATGGAAGAGAAAGTTAAGATTTTAGCATTCATCGGAGCTGGAGCTCTATTGGGTTCTGCTGCTACAATTGCTATCTCAAAGCTTCTTTCCGATCCACTGCCAATAAACAACCAGTAATTTCTTACTCAGAGAAATTAGTTTTAAGTTCTTCCATATTTTAATTTAGCAGTAGTATTTTGAAATTATGTAGTAGATTTAAACGAATAATTGGAGTGTATTGCTCAAAAGAAGTAGTGCGTACGGTTGTACTGTGCGCCTGTAGCTTACTGGCTTAAAGTTCTGGATTCGTCTAGTAAGAAAGAGGAAATCTTTCTCTAACTGAGAAAGTTAGAATCTTTTAAATTATGAATCCACATTTGTAAGAAAGAGGGAAAATTTAAGCAACTGTTGAAGTTTAGAATTTTTTAACACTGGATTTGCTTTTGTAAAAAAAGAGGGAGTTTTTTTGGCAACTAATGAAGTTAGAATCTTTTAAATTATGAATCCACATTTGTAAGGAAGAGGGAGAATTTATAAGCAACTGTTGAAGTTAGAATAGTTTTAACACTGGATTTTCTTTTGTAAGAAAGAGGGATGTTTTCAGCAACTGATGAAGTTGGAAACTTTTATTGGATAGGAGGGTTTGGAGGTCGTGGATTAGGGTAGAAGGTTAATTGGTAGTTGAGGCTCTCTCCTTTCCTGTCGGTTGGACTTATTGTACTAGGACTTCCTTTCTTACCAATGGGTGTTAGCACTGTTCATACAGTTTCTTGTTTTTTCGGTTTTGGTTATCACCTGTGATTTTTTGTGCTTCGGGTATCACATTATTTCGTCGTCGTTTCAGTTCTTTACTTGGTATGTTGAGTATTGCTCTCTATCATTTCATTGTTTTTACTGCTTAAACTGCTTGGAAATGTTTTATTTAAAATCGAGGGTCTAACATAAGCAACCTTATATGCACTCTACCCTCTCCAGACCCCATTTATGGATTACACTGGGTATGTTTTTTTTTTTCAAAGTGTATTTTTTTGAAAAAATTGCTTTTCTTGAGCAGAGTGTATCAGAATCAACCTCTCTACCCATACAAAGGTTGGGGTAAAGTTATCCTACAGCCCACCCTTCCCACCCCCCTGTTGTAGATGAAGTTAGAATCTTTTTAATGCTTGATTCACCTCTGTCAGAAAAAGAGAAGACTTCGGCAACTGATGAAGTTAGAATCTTTTAAACATATTTTAATTATCTTGCACATGGTCTTTTCTATTTAAGAAGCTGGGAGTTGAAATCTGACAAGACTGTAACTTTCTTTTGCAGAAGTGTTGGAAAAGGGTATACAAGTGAGGCAGTACAATCAAATGGTACATCTCTGTTCTCTTTGGTTTAAAGCTTATGTTTTCTTGATATTATCATTTCTGTTCTATTTGGTTTAACGTTGATTCTCATCAGGGCTTCCTGGATCCAAATGTAATGGATTGGCTACTCCAAACCCGTTGACTGATGAAGTAGTTTCTGAACAACTGACCAGGTAAGCCATACTTTTTTCTTTTTCTTTTGAATTATATTAAGGCAAGAAGATTTTAATAATGAGGAAAGGTGTACAAGAAAGAAAACTATCTGTGACCAAGCCAACTAAATGGCAGTTGCAGCTATAGAGAACAGTTTTCCAGTCTCTTCTAAGATTGTTGAAGTGAAATATCCTTGGGAAGATACATATATCTACTGCATAGAGGATAGGAAGAATAGTTCTATATCATACATGATGTAGCGAGAGAAACCTTGCCATGTTTTGGCATTTTGCTCTAATGGGCTTCATGATGTGACATTTCAAATATAGCCTTCCTCAGAATTGAAAACAGAGATCACTATTTGCTTTGTTGTGTTCATTTTCTTTATTTTCCGCACCATCATTCTCTCGGTTGTTGATTTTCTTTAGGTGTATGTATGATATGTGAAGTAGGGAGGAATGGAGATATTGGGGTACTGAGAGTTGAATGTACTTTTTTCTATTTTTATCCTTAGATTTGATTCTTGAATATAGAGGATCTACTAAAATAATTCATTTCAGTTGACATGAATATTTACTGAGGTATTGTTAATAAATTATTCATGAACAAGTGAGCTTATAAGTTTATCCAAAGCTCGACTTGTTTAATGTGTGATTTCAGTCTCTCAGAGAGCTTTGGGTCAACTCGTGTGATGAATAAATAGGCTGAACCTAAGCCCATGCTCTTTTGACGAACAAAACTCACTTACAACTCTATACATTCATGCAATACGTTGTTTCCATTTGAGACATTGTGCTAATGACTGGTGGTTATGGTGACACTTGCATTTTTGCTCTTAATTTTTGTACTCTTCTCTGGCCTCTTAGGAATATACAGTTTTTTGGCCTTGAAGCCCAACAGAAAGTGACTGCATCATATGTTGTGGTAATTGGTCTTGGAGGAGTTGGAAGTCATGCTGCATCCATGCTTCTGAGGTCAGGAGTTGGTAGGTTACTTCTTGTGGATTTCGATCAGGTATAGTCTTTTAAGGCAATTTGATTCACTTATATATTACTCTGCCTTAATCTCTTGCTAGTTATATTTTTTTGTCACAAAATATTCTAACGTCTCCACATATTTGGTTGTCCCTTATCCTGTTTCATTTTACAACGTTCCCTTCCTCTTTACACCATTCCTTATTCGTTAGAGCAGGATCAAAGTCGATAACATGAAATTTCAGATTTTAATCACCTTTTTCCTTTGCCTAAAATTTAGAGATGCATCATATAGTTATTGAACTACAAGAACTATTTATTGACATTCTACTAGAGACTTGGATACTATAATTAACAATAATGATGAAAATTTAAGTCAAATTGTATTCCGTAGTATCATACCTGATCATCCTTGAAGTTAGACTTCTTGCTCGTGCACATGACTAGGGAGAAAAAAAAAGGGGGAGGGGTGAGTATACATCTCCAAATGTTGATATTTCCTTTTTGTTTTCCATAAAGTTGATCTATATGGTATGGATATTGGCATTGATGTGGAGGCTATTCATCAAGGACACGTATTTTGCACTATTGATAGTTCTAGTTTGAGAGTTAAGGTAGTTGTTTCTTGTAGTAGTATGGAAGTGGAATCTAATGAATCTTTTTCTTAGCTCCCTTTAAGCTGTTATATTCTCTCATATAATTCTTCATGTTTGCTTAAGAGATGTTTTGGATGTCTAAATATATGTTTAGTTTGCATATTATTGCAATGCAAGGAACTTACTAAGATATGGAATCCTTGGGATATTGCATACAGTACTCAGTTAATACTAAGTGCCTCTACATTTAGAATAGGACACGGCATATCAAAAAATATTTAAAACCATTCCACTTTGTTGTAGTTTAACTTAATTGCGAGTAGGACAAGCTGGTATTGCCTGATATTAACGGGGGTATAGAAAGTCGCGTTACTGTTCATTTAAACCTTCAAGTGTAGGTACTTAAAATTGAACTAAGTTGTAGATTGTGTCATCTTATGGTAATGTGATTAGGCTATTCTGTGGATAATATGTTGTAATGCTTGTGATAAAAAAATCAAAGTCTTTGGGCCCAGAGAACTAGCTGTATTTTGTATTTTGCTCGCATCCATGGGATGTTTAGCAATGAAATCCTTTACTATATCGAGAAAATAAAAGGGAATGAAAAAAGAAGTCTTCGTGGAAAAGAATGAATGTTATCTCCTCCATGCAGTTGAAGGGCCATTGTGTGGGCGGCATGATTTGCTTTAGCGATACAAGTTCCCTAAAAGAAATGTTACCTCTATACTTGTGAATATCTGATATCTGCTAATTATGTTGAAGGTGTCGGTCTCCTCATTAAATAGACATGCTGTTGCCACAAGAGAAGATGTTGGTACCTCAAAATCCTTGTGCCTCAAGAAGCACTTCCAATCAATTTTTCCAGAGTGCCACATAGATGCTAAAGTTATCTTATATGATTCATCGTCTGAAGAAGAAATTCTGTCTGGCCACCCTGATTTTGTCCTTGATTGCATTGATAATATCGACACAAAGGTAGGCTTGCTGCTGCTCCTTTTATGTAACAATTTCTCTATCTCGCTGAAATGAGAACAATTTATGAAGTACAATATACCATTACTGGCCTATTATAATCTTTGAGAACCTGCATGGTGAGTTGAATAAATCGTCATTTTTTCAGTTTTATTGCCTCATTTCCTAGCTGCCTTCATTTATTTTCTTATGTTTTCTTTTATTAAATTAGAACATACTTTAGTTTTTGTCTTCATGACCTCCTTCTTCCCTTGTGGAAATGGATGATGAATTTTTCTTTCCATGTTCTCTGTTTTTTTATAACATTGTATGCAGCTAATAAGGTTGATCTTAACGTTCTTTCTTCTGTTAGAGCAACTTCTCTATTAATGATTTTCCAGAGTGAATGGAGTCCATTGAGTCCAGTAACAAGTTGGAACTAGTTTTGAAATTTTAGCAAGCCCATTGTTTATTTGGATTAAATCATATGATCCCCATTGAACCATGAGTTTCTTTCACACCGTCTTCATTATGAATTCTTGAAAAATAGAGAAGAGCTTGGCACTTGCGAATATTGGTTTATGCACTTCCCTGTGGAAATTGTTAGTTTCTTTATCTTCTGTACGGTAGGTAATTGAGAAAACAACTGTGTGATGAATTTATGCTAAAGCTTTCAATGGAATGATTAAATCAAGGGCATGGCTATTTTAGTACTTATTTCTAATTAGTTATGGCTCTATGCAATACCTTTTGAATCTTTTTCAGTTAGGAATTATGTAAATACTTTGTAGGTGGCACTTCTCGCTGCATGTGTTCGAAGAGGTTTGAAAGTTTTATCTGCAACTGGAGCTGGCGCAAGGGCTGATCCAACAAGAATTCGCGTGGCTGACTTAAGAGAGTCTACCAATGACCCTCTATCTCGAGCTGTAAGTAATTTTTTGGAGCTTTATCGCACTATACATGCAGCATGTGGAATCTTCAGATTTTTAGCTCTACGTACTATGATTGATTGAATTTTTTTGTTGAAATGAGCGTTGACTTCCTTTATCCACCAGATTATATCATAGATAATTTTTACTTCGTGAAGCTAAATGAGCATCTTATGAAATCACTTGGCTTACTGGATAGCACTAAAAGCCTAAAACACTTCTACTACTCTTATGTTTGAGGATATGGATCTCTCTCGTAATGGGACTACTTCTCCAGATTTTGGATGGTTTCTTAAAGCTTGTAATAATAGTCTACCCTGATAGTTCATTCACTTTAAAACGGATACATAAAACATACTTTATCTCGCATTTTTAACCTGGGCTACATGCTGTCAACTTTTGTTATGTGAACAGAATCTTAACGACTTCTTTAATCATAGGAATATTCAGTAATTACAGTTGGACCATGCATAACAAATGGAAAATATAGTTTTAGTAATACTCTATTTCACTTTGAGTTGAATTACTTGGAAAACTAAATGAGCAGGTAAGACATCGTTTGAGAAAAGATCATGGTATTGATGGTGGCATTCCTGTGGTATTTTCTCTTGAGAAACCAAAGGCAAAGTTGCTTCCCTTTAAAGGGCCAAGCGGAGAAGAAGAAAATCCTTCAGATTATCAAGTAAGAATTTAACCTTTTTGAACTGCTAAATTAGTAAATTTGGCAATTGCTATAATTTATAAAGATTTTATGAGAATAGATACATTTCACTAAACTTTAAACTGTATAAGAAGTCACTCTTTCCTACTACATGTTACATAATATTCATCTCTTAATCTGAATAAATTACTCATTGAGCATTATCTAAAATTTACAATGTGGATTTCAGATAGTGCCTGGATTTAGGGTCCGCATCATTCCAGTTCTGGGGACTATACCTGCAATTTTTGGGCAAGTCATGGCTTCCTATGTTGCAACTCAGCTAGCTGGATTGCAAGTCCATATGGAACCAGTGGTGAATTTTGATACGGATCACTACGAAATCCTCCATCAACGCCTTATTGAGCATGAAGAGTTGCTATATGGTACATCCATGCAAGTGGAGGTACTAAGTCCTGAACTTGCACTTTATATTTGCTTGCTTGAAGTCATCAAGTTAGGAGCTGCAATGTTAATTCTCAGATTTTACTTTTTCTTTTTATGGGACATTGTTTGTCGAGGCAAACATGGCTATTTGTATCATAAAGGAATTAAACTGCAGACTGATAGCATTAAAACAGAACCTGATGTCAAAGTATGTGAAGTTCTTATAATATTATATATATATTCCTACAATTTTTATTTTTTTGAGTCCTGGACGGTGTGTGCTGTATGTGACAGTATGCCTAATCTATTTTCTTCTTAGCAATTTTACAACGCTAGAGCATATTATGCAATGTCTAATCCAGTGGCGGTTGCATGTCTTTTTAAGCTGTCCCCTGCTCCCCCCCGACCAGGAAAATGAGGTATTATAGATTCAAGTCTCATATCAGAGATTAGCTCTCATGTGGATGGAAGCTTCCTGTAGCAGTGGATCTCCTCAACTTTCACTTGAGTTTGTCTTGTTTCCTTTATTGCTTGCAGATACTTCCATATCCCTCTATAGGCGAGTCTTAGGCACGTAATAAATCGAGGCCCATGTCGTATAGGTGTGGGATTAGACATGATAGTTGTCCTTAAGTGCCACTCTTGACCTTAATGATGACAGCTGAGCAATAGTCAAATGGAAGATCTGAATATACTGAGGGTCCTCTTAGTAGATTTTGATCAGTAAAATAGATATTCATTTTTTCAATTTTCTCTTGCATGCTATTTCAGTTTTTGTTAGCAAGTATTGTGAAAAACATTTTCATCCCTGTTTTCTCACTCTTAAAGGTAGATGTTGAAGAAGTTGTGTACATTGCCAAAGAGTTGTGGCATGGGAGAAGTGCAAGGGACCTATCCATTAAAGATGTAGGGCGAGCAATGTGGCGTTCAGTGAATGAGTTGATGCTTGTGAGGTATGTATGCGATGCCTAATTTGATGCAATGAACATGTGTTCGCTTCAGTATTTCAACTATGTCAAAAAAGATTGCCTCGTAATATTTTTTCCCTTGATAATGTAATATGTAATTTGGGGTAATGAAACCCCATATACAAGTAGTATACCAGAAGTAGAAAGTAGAAACACATGTTTCTTTAGAAAGGACATCCGATCGTATCTATACACCCAGTCCTTTTTCACTTTGTGAAATGTGATATTCATGATTATGGAGGATACAACTTGCCAATTTCTTTTATTAATATGCTGAAAAGTGAAAACCATTAGTCTAATATAAGATTGTCACATAGTACACATACTATTTCTTCTTTCTTTTCATGAGTAACTAAAAAAGATTTTTCACTCAACTGAAAATGGGAAATCCTGAATACAAGATGTATATTGGTCAAGTGGACCACACAAAATATGTTTAACAAATATTATCCACTCAATGCAGGTGTATGCATGGTAGTTGCTAATTTTTTGCTTGAAGTAGCTATTTTTAACTTGATCTTATGTAATCGTTGACATTTTCACCTTGTAAAATTCATGATTACTATTTTCTTTCCATATGCTGTCATTGCAGAGAATTATTTAAGCATCATTTTGTGAAGTGGTCGCCGTAACTATTTAAATTTAGCAATGTCTGTATCTTTCTGCCTCTCAACTCACAGTGCATTGCTTGCTTGACACCTTTGTAGGTGGGATAAAACAAAGCCTGCCTCAGTTTCAAATCTAATCCTGCTAAGATTCAAGGAGGTATGCTTCTTGATTCATATTCACTTCATGTGTTAGTAGACTAAAACATTCAAGATGTTGGTGTCATGAAGAAATTCTCTTAACTTTTATTGCGTATTTCACAAAATGGCTTGTGAAACTGGATACACAAAGGAGGTGCTTGATGTTTAATGGAACTGTTAAGATTTTTTCTGTAATATAAACTGACAGTTCCCTTTTACTGTTCTCTGGTTCTAGGCTGACGAACACGAGTCAAGGTCACTGGAAGATATAAAGGAAGAAGAACCAGATTTTTTTGTTAGGGTGACAACTGTGCTGAAGCGAGCAGAACTGGAGTTTGGCTTTTAAGAGGCATACGTATCCCACCAGCTATAAGAGCAGTCTGATTTGAGATTCATTTCAGGTATTTATGCTTGGATGGTAACATTTCACTTGGCTCCCTTTGCCAGTAAGTTCTTGTCTCACAATGCCCAAGACGTCAATGTAGCACAATTTTGTTTCTCAGGTGCATTAGGAAACCTGAAAATCACCCACACGCAGAAGTAAAACTCAAAAGCTGTCTGAAGTGGAAATCATCAAGGTTTTGAGCCTCGTTTCTTTCTTGATGATATTTAGAATACTTTAAGGAGCAACAACTTGGAAGTAGCTGAACACTTTGACCATATCAAAAGCTTAGCTAGGGATTTCTTTTTGTTGTTGCAGAGGGGTTGGAGTGATGGAAATGTGGGACATAGAATTATTTCAACACTTCTATTTTTGGTATCTGTCTGAAATTTCAAATGTCAATCCTCAAAACGAAGGCCAACTTTGAAGAGTTGCAAGTTCTTGATTTAGGAGACAACACTTCAACGGCACATTCCTCATGTGATTGGGAACTCAGCCAGAGCTGCAAGGTTTAGGTTTGAGATCAAATAAATTGTGTAGATCCATTAAAAACTTCAAGAATTGAAAATATGTTTCCCCAACTTCGAATTGTAGATCTATCTTACAATATCTTTTTGGGAAACTTACCAACGAGTTTGTTTCAACATTTGAAAGCTATGAGGTCAGTTGATTAGACAAGGAAATTACTAAAATATCTCGGAGAAGGAAATTACCAAGTTTGGACAACAGTTGCAACCAAGGGACTTGAGCTTGAATTTTGTCATAATTTTGACGGCTTGCATCAATATTGATCTTTCAAGTAACAGATTTGTAGGGCATATGTCAAGCATTATGGGAAATGTTATTGTAATTCACACGTTGAATATATCTCATAATGAATGCAATGTCATATACCATCAACACTCGGAAACTCAAATTGAGGTTAAATCTCGGAGTGATGATGGTATATGACCTTGCAATTCACTATGAGATAAGTTCAACGTGTGAATTGCCATAAGATCTCCCATAATGCTTGGAATATGCCCTCAAATTTGTTTCTTAAAAGATCAAAATATTGGTTTAAGCAGTCAAAAATTCTAACAAGTTGAAGCTCCAGGCTCCTGCTTACAACTGTTATCTGATTTTTGGTAATATCCTTCTCCAAGATAAAGATGTTCTAGTACTTCATTATTTGATCAATTTGACATGGCTTTCAAATGTTGAAACAAACTCGTAGGTAAGTTTTCCGACAAGACATGTAAGATAGATTTAAGATTCGAAAGTTGGGGGGGGGGCATGTTGTCAATTTTTTTAAAGTTCTAATGGATCCATGTAGTTTATTTGATTGCAAGTTTAAAACTTGCAAAATTCCAACCAGGAATGTGTCATTGAGGTGATTATCTCCTAAAATCAAGAACTTGCAACTCTTTGCAATTGCCTCTAATTTTGAGGATTGTTCCCTTTCATTACAGAAGCTTAATTAGTATGAAGTAGAATTGAAGTTGGTTCATGTTTAACTATTCTTGTATGGATATAGTAATGTTTCTGAGTGACTATGCTCATAAAGATCTGAGACCTATTTCTTGTTGCATTTAGACCCTTTTCATTACTCATTTTTAAGGATTTATTTTAAAGAAAATTGAGTATTTCTTAATCGCGAATATCTTATTCGATTGGCTAATTCTTGGTTGTCTTCACAAAGCCCTAGTGAGTGCACAGAGAGGAATGAAAGTTTGTGAGATATGTTGTCAAACAATGAAGTACCTATTTGTTTCTTGGGACCAATACCTTGTTTTCATATTTTTCATGTGATGGCTTTTAAGGTAGGGTTTTTGGCAAGAATATGTGATTGTTGTATTCAAATTTATGAGTGGCAACCTGTCATTTGCTTTCACATTTGGGTTGTCTCAATCATTTTTAACTAAACGTCTCGAGTTTGAGTGAGCCTCTAAACAGGAAAAAACAATAGATTGCTTTCCTTGTTAATTGGTCCTATACGTCACAAATCTGTATTACTTGGGACCATATGTCTTGTGGGGAGAACCCTACCCCTTAAAAATAGGAAAAAAGCTTTAGGGCCACATTAAAGCAATTTCATTTCAAACTTTTCTACTCAAATGTCAAGATTGTTGTCTAAAATATCTTTCTCATGAAAAATTGAAAATGTTGATGGAACAAATATGAAAAGAGAACAAGATATATGGATTAGAAGAGTCATAAAGTATTTGAATTTTGCAATGTATACTTTTTAAGTTTGTAAGAGTCATTTGTCCCTATTTTGTGTTGATTTTAAATTTTTTCCCATCAAGGTAAAAAAAAAGCCTATTCCTTGGAAATAACCCTTTTTTCTAATTTTGTAGTGGTAAGGTTTGCGTATATGTTATCTTTTTCAAATTTTATTTATGAGATTATATTGAATATATTAGCGATGTATAATTTTTAATCTAATACATCTATACGTTTTTTTTTTCTCAAATCAAATAATGTAGTTGCATAGAATATTCTTTAATATTTTAATATCGTATGGTTCATTGTAACTGATTTAATTGAATGTATTCAAGGATAAGCAATGTATAAAAAGTATTTATTGATATACTAATATGAGAATGGGTTGATAGAAAGTAATAATTAATGGAGCCATTGATATTTTGCATTTTTTTTGATTTCTCGCTCGATATTTGGACTCATAAATTATAGCAAATTACATAATTATTTATTAGTATTTATATTATATTGAGCGAGAATAATGTAATATTAATATTTACAACAAAAAGTGTATATAAATGTCATTGGGGACTTGAGCAATTCTAGATACAATAACATTAACTCAATTGATGCTAAATGAATCTACGGTAACAAATATTGCAATCAAAAGAAAAATGTATTGCTACTAAATGTCTCTGTTGTTATATAGATTAGGTCTAAATTTGGATTCACATGTTGCAAAGTTTATAATTACTAGCCTAATATGACTTTTTCTATATTCAGACTCGAACATAAGACGTGAAATTAAAAATAGATAAATTTCAATCAATCTATCTTGATCTTTGATGCTTCACCCGAGATTAAATATTCTTGCGGCAATAAATATTACACTCGCAAGAAAAATCTATTGTCACTAAAAGGTCTTTTTTATTATTGCTATTAGGACTCTACTAAATTTTAATTCACATATTATAAAGTTTATTACTCATATGATTTTTTTCATTTTCAGACTCGAACATAAAGTCCTATAATAAGAATAGAGGAATCTCAAATCATAATCTATGTTGATCTTTTATGTTAGGTTCTCTCATTCAACTTCTAATTTCTCTTTGTAATGTAGCACAATAAATACAAAAGTATTTGTGTATTTCTATTTTATAAATTTTGGGAACCAAACATCAAATATGACAAGAATCATAAGAACTTTACCTTTATTTTTCAGTTTTCACTAGGTTTTGACAATTTGTTCCCCTAGATATTATAGGGTCCCTACAACAGACCTAAATTAATTTTGTTTGAACAAAACATAATAGAATTTTGTTCATTGAACCTAGATAAAAAGATGTAATACCAGGGGGTAGAATAAAAAAATATTTTCTTGTCATTACATAATATTGTATGAAATTATTAGACAATACCACAAACATTCTATGAATTTGTCTAAAACATTTACTATATTATAATATAGCAGTAGTATATATTCTCAGGATCAAAATTAATTGTTGATAGCACATGAATAACTTCCAATTTTATTTTAAAAATATTTTTTGCAGTTCCATTTTTGGCAGTAATTAATGATGTGAAAGCCAAAATTAGATGGAATTTATTAGGAAAACATATAAATTTCCATTGACATCTTATACTGGTTCAATGCATCAAATTTGTCTTCACATATATCCTAAAAAAATGATTAAATAAGATATCAAAATAAAAGGAATTTCATAAATACAATTGAGAAATTAAGAGGAATTTGTATTATTTGAAATCATTATTCTAATCAAATGTACTTTTTTTTTAAAAAAAAATAAAATAAAATCACATGATATATTTCACTATCATTACTTTTTCTTTTAAAATATTACGTATCATACCACTAATATAGAATTTTATATCATATATTGAAAAAGATACAAGATACATGTATTTTTGCTATCAAATACATTAAAATAGGGAGAGAGGCGCAAGCGAAATGAGGAGGTAGGTAAGCGAGATTTGTCATATATCCCAGAGTACATGCATATCACACTTGATAAAAATATATTTAGCGTGTATTTAGTGTGATTCACGTATATCAGCAATACCAGATAAGTATAGGAAAGTAACGAACGAGATAGAAAAAAGGTGAGGAAAGTAAGAGAAATTTGTTAGATATTTCAGATATATGCTAATCCACTTGAATGTAGTGTATTTAGGGCAACTTACACATAATTTTAACCCCTCATATCGTGGGATACACTTGTCTAGATGTAGACAGAAATTAATAAAATTCATAATATTATAAATTAGAATGTACCAAAGTAATTAATTCCTAAACTAATTTTTATATTACTATAAAATTGTCTAAATTCTTATAAGTTAAAACCAGTCAACATTTGATAAAATTGGGATCTAATATTCATAATGGCATTATCTGATTGATGTCTCCGGTAAGGAAGGCAACAAATTGAATGCATACAAATGAACCTGCCATTGTTTGTTACATGCATTCATTTTCAAATTTATTGATTGCAACTGTTGATCATCACTACACACAAAATAATAATATATATTATATAAAAAAATAACATGAGACATTTTGTACTATATGTATATGAAAAAAATAAAAATAAAATTGGGGCCTCAAAAGAGAAATAAAAAGCATATTACAACGTAGAGGATTAAATTATAATCAGATAATTTAGATAGTTAATCATGTGAGTGATAGTTCTTATTAAAAAAAGTTATGATATTTTTTTTTGTATTACCAACTAATATTATATACTCAACTTTCTATCTTAGATTTATTTGAACTTGTACGTTGTAGAGCTTATATTAAAAAGGAGAAATAGTTCTTATTAAAAAAAGTGTACGAGATTTTATTTATCTATCTTATTAAATTCTTTGATGATCGTGATCATTTAATTTTTTTTTTCAAAATATGTACTTTTTAGCGGCATTTAACACTCTTTATATATATTCTTATAATTTTAGTAACATTGGACGCAATAACAATTAACTAATGTCATAAAAACTTTAACAGTCTTTATTAATATATCTATTTATTACCTGTAAAAGGTATTTTTATTATAGTACTATATTTACTATATTACACATCAAATATGTAATATTATACAAAATTATAAGAGATATATCTTTAAACAATATTATGCGGGTATGTTTTTACTTTCCCTTTTTCCTATATATATATAAAAACAATATTATGCGGGTAAGTTTTTATTTTTCCCTTTATCCTATATATATATATATATATATATTATATATATAATATATATATATATATATATATATATATATATATATATATATATATATATATATATATATATATATATCATATTTTCAACTTTCAATATAGGTTAGGCTTGTTAGGTAGATCTTTCTATTAATTATTAGCTTGTACTGCAATATAGGTACCATTAATTTATAGGAATATTTGCGTACAAAAAAATATATCTGTAGTAAAATAGCTTGAAAAAATCTGCATAATTTTGCCTTTAAAAAAAAAATAAAAATTAACAGATCTAAGACCAACAAATAAGAGTTGTCATGAAATTAGATCAATTCAAATAAGTATTCAACACCTAATTAGCTAAATTATCTGAAGTAATTATTTCGAATTTGCATAGCGAAAGATATTATTTAAGAGACGATCACTATTAAAAAAAATTAAAATCAGAACTCAAATTTGAATTATCTAATTAAGAAAGGAACAATCTCATCTAATACGCGATAAAAAATTTGACGAGTTTTCCTCCATTGAAGTCAAAGACATTATAAAAGAATCAAATGTGAAGAGTTTTAAAATTAATTGTTCACATTATTATTAGTGGAAGAAAACTCGTGATAACTTGTACTATGTGATGACATATAGATGGTGAACAATTATTTAACCTTTGCAAGCACGTCAATTGATTTTTTCCACTTTCATTTTATTATATTTTTTTATCTCAATTTATGATATGATACTTTATAGAGTACTAAATTGAAGAACAAATATATATATAAAAAATTTGGGTCTAACAAACATATTAATGTTATGCGACTATTAATTATCACATTAAAATAAAATAAGGAGTTTAAAGTTTAATTATTTTAATATATATATATATATTATATATATATATATATATATATATATATATATATATATATATATATATATGTCACGACCCAAAAATGGGCGTGATGGCACTCGTCTTATCCCACCAAGACAAGTCAGCCTAAAACTCAACCATTACAATAAAGTGCGGAAATAAAATATAAGTAACTTCATAAAACCCCCAAAACCTGGTAGTCACGTGTACAAGCCTCTAAAGTATTACAATTGATTCAAAAGAAAAACTCAAGTCTCTAATGAACTTGTTTCTAGAATAGAACAAGATCATAATTAAGGAGAAGAAAGTCTGCTGCGATGGAAATAGCTACCTGACAAATCTCCAAGAAGCCTCGGAAAAGAAGAGAATGACAAGTACAACAAAAATCCAGGCTCATAACCTACAAAAATTTGTAGAAGCAAGGGGTGAGTACCAAACCACACGGTACTCAGCAAGTAAACGTCTAAACACAAGCTAAGGGGATGAAATACGGGTACTCCTATCACCCCCAACCAAATCTCCACAACTACAACCTGCATTAAAATCAACCCAACCTAATAGCTCACAGTTTACATAGCACGTAGCTCAACAACAACACTTAGACAAATTACATATCCTCAACAACAACACTTCAACAAATTACATATCCGCAATAACAAGCTCAATATTGACTAATCACAAGTTCCGCAGAAAGGCAATCAGAAGATCAGCAAAATACGATATCAAGTTCACTAATGGTAAGTATGTACAATGCAATGGAATGCAATGTCAAGTATAATGATGCATGTCTGACCTAGTGATACACACCCGCTGTCTCTCAGTCCGGGACCCATGGGGGACATATCTGTCCATGCATCTGTCGCGGCGCACGACACGACCCTCGATAATAGCAACCATCGACGCGCGATACGTCCCTCGAAATATAGTATCCATCGCGGCGCGCGATACGTCCCTCGAAATGGTACATCCTCTTAAGTACCCATTATTTCTCAATGCACATTACACTTTCCACAACCAATGCCTCAGAATAATGCAGATGACAAGTTCACACATATAATGAGGAGATGACCATTTTCATAACATCGCACAGTTCACAACCACACAAACATGAAGTTACATCAACAATGATTCAACAAGCCTTCAACCCTTTCTCAACACAACAGACATAAACAATTAATCACATTGCCTTTTGTTATCCCCATTCTTTTCATCATTAGAATTAATCAATGTGGACAAGTCAACCCATCACCAATCCCGTTACTCCCAACATATACCACAAGGACATACACGCATTTCATATACTTAACAAGAGTTTAGAAATTCACTTGCCTTAGCCAATCGAATAATCACTCTGGGACTTGAGCCTTTCCTTTCTGTTGACCTTCCAAATCGATGCAATCTATTCAAGTATATATTCATAATAAGGTTTCAAAACTAACAACACCCACATTATTATTGGTTAAGCCTAGACTCAAAAGATCACCCAATCTATAATCAAGTTCCTAAATTTCAAGCTTAAGTTATGTCCCAATTCTTTTCCAATATCATAAAACTAATGGTATTTATATAAGATTATACCCCTAATATTTAATTACTTATTTCAATATAGAAAAACATGAATTATATGGTTATTATATAAAAAAAATATGAAATCGAAACCACTTGCGGAATGATACTTAAACCTACAGAACCATACTTAAACTTGAACTAATAGTAGAACGTTATTTGTGCATTTACACTATACTGTGCCATCTTCCAATGATTGGATTATCATTGGTCATATTTACTCCATAATTCATCCACTAAAATGCAAACAAGTGACCATAAATGATATTTGCCCATTAATTGTTAAAACAAAAATTGGCAGGGATTGAAAATCAAAAATTCCTTAATTACCTACATATTATAATAATAATTTAAAAGGAAAAACATATAGCAAATTTGTATCACCTGAAACTCATCTTTTGATTTCTACGACGGCTCCCTTTCCACAAGTGATTTCCATTCTCTTTTTCTTTTCTTAAGTCATGACCCAAAAATCCTCAACCCTAATAATTTATTTTCTTATATATAGTTAAGTGGTATTAAATAAATTAAAAACCTGATCCATTAATCTTTAACTAAAATTAACTATTTAATAATTAACTTTTAATTAATTTACTCTAGTTAAATAAATATTTGAAATTTTCAAAAATGACCATCTGGGTCATTACAATATATATATATATATATATATATATAATTTAGCTTGTTAAAAAGAAAAGAACATCAATTTTGAACCTTTTGTTGTAAAGAAAACTCAGAATATAAGAAGAAAAAGACAAGAAGTATAAAATAGAGGAGATAATTTTTCTTATTCAAGTGTATCTTCCAAATAGTGAGTGATTCTCTATTTATAGTGTTGAGATATCACTCCAAAAGTCATCTAATTAATAGATACATAGTTATCTTGGAAGTTCTTATCACCTTGAAAACACCTATACATGAACCCATTTAATAGTGCATAAATCTAATGGATAATCTACATATACTATACAATGGATTTACAACATTTCCCATTGGATATCCATAGATTATATGCGTCGTTAAAACCTTACTAGGAAAAACCCAGTGGGAAAAAGCCTGGTGAAGGAAAAAGAGTACACATATCTCATAATACGCTTAGAATGTTGTCTCGTTAAAAACCTTACCAGGAAAACCCAACTTGGGACAAAAGCATAGTTAAGGAAAAGAGTACAACGCGTATTTTGCTCCCCCTGATGAAAACTTTACTTGATATCTCGGAGACGGCGCATTCCAATCTTGTATCTCAACTTCTCAAACGTTGATGTTGGCAATGCCTTAGTGAATAAATCAACAAGATTATCACCTGAACGAATTTGTTGAACTTCTATCTCACAATTTTGTTGAAGATCATGCGTGAAAAAGAACTTTGGTGAGATATGCTTTGTCCGGTCTCCTTTGATGTATCCTCATTTCAATTGAGCTACACATGCAGCGTTATCTTCGTACATTGTGGTTGGTATATTCTTTTTCAAAGAAAAACCACACATTTCCTGAATATGATGGGTCATTGATCTCAACCAGACGCACTCTCGCTTGCTTCATGGATGGCTATTATTTCTGCATGATTTGAAGAAGTAGCTACCAACGTTAAGATGATATGTTGATGTTTTGATGATTTGACAAACTTTAGGGATGATTATACTCCAGTTACCCCAAGAATTCTTTTTGATAGAGGGAACTGATGAATAAGTATGCCATCATCAAAAAGGAGGAAAAGGCTATGTTGATATTTTGATGAGTTGACAAACTTCGAGATGATGAAACTCAAGTTACCCCAAGAATTCTTCTTGATAGGGGGAACTGATGAATAAGTATGTCATCATCAAAAAGGAGGAAAATTCTATGTTGATATTTTGATGAGTTGACAAACTTCGAGATGATGAAACTCCAGTTACCCTAAGAATTCTTTTTTATAGGGGGAACTAGTGAATAATTATGTTATCATCAAAAAGGGGGAAAATGTTAGTTCGAAACTGAGTTAAGATGATAGCTCGAACTTGATATGAAGTTTTGATGATTTAACAAACTTATCGATCTAACAAGGAACCAAATCCTTGTTATTGGAACTACTGACAATAAGATGAATGATAAACTCAGTGTGAGGTATATTTGTGTGCTATCATCAAAAAAGGGGAAAATGTTATATTCTAGGTGTTTTGACGATCCTCACAAATGCGGGGACCTGATTCCTGGCAGAGTGCTCTCGTCCAGATACAAATGGGGTACAGTCATAAAAGCTGTCATGTCAGGTGGTAGGTGAAAAGTGCAGTATCCTACACCAATAAGAAGAGCGGACGAGATTGTATGTTTCAGTATCACACAAATGCAGGGACCTGATACCAGGCATAGTTTCCTGCTGGAACTGTCAAACATATTCTAAATAGACTCAGAAGGAAGAATTAGAAACAGTTTCACAAGGAACTTATCGCTGCATTGCGCAGAGTAATGATATACCATGTTTGGAGAGCAAGGAACTGAAAATTATTTAAAGGCATCACTATAGATAAAGATACGTTCGTGAAACAAATTAAGAAGAAATTTGTAGATAGACTTGAGATAGTTAAATGGTCTAGAAAGGCGAATAAGTATAGTTGATTGTTCGAGAGAGAGATTTTTGTAATTAGAGTTTTATATTAGGTTTAGCTCTTTTAATACCTTTCTTAGAGGGTGATAAGGGAATTGAGTGCTCTTTAGTGTATTTGATTTTTTTGTTTTATTAATAGTAATTTACATTGGTTACCAAAAAATAATAATAATTAACTTATTAACCACTTACAGAGAATAGCAAATCTCAGAACCTCCAACTTCATTCGATCCATATTCATACATGTATATATATATATAAATATCACCCAAACCTTTACTATCCCTCATAATTACCCAATCATTAGGAACCCTAACTAATAATTGGAAGCCAACTTTGTTCCCCCAATTAAAAATTAGCACAGTAAATAATCAACGCATGCAACAATTCTCATTCTTAACCTAATCAATTTTCATATAGTATTGAATTCAATTATATAATTGGCAATTAGAAATTACTAGTTAAAACTTAATTGAATTTTTGCTTACAAGAATATTGCTCATCCGCACACACATGTTATGCTCCGTTCTCTTCTTGTTATTTTATTTTATTTTTTTCCCTTCCCTAATTATTTTAAAACGGTTAAATCCCTACAACTAATCTCAATATATGGATCAAGTGGTATATGATATTAATTAAATCATGAACTTGACCCATTAACCACTTAATAAAATTATTTATTAAAAATTTACTCGCTAATTTAATGATCAAAGTTAAATGAGTAATTCAAATTCTCATTTAAAGTTTTACGAAAAGATTCTTTATGAAAGAGAGATGACTGGTTCTCACGATGACTTTGTTAGGATCGAATTCACGCGCACACACTTGATGAATGAAGAACACAAGAACTTTCAAGAGAAAGAGATGAGAGATCTAGAGAGAGAAAGAGAAAATTCAATATTTCATGGTAACACCCCGTGAGTAAACTTTCACAACGGTGAGGTATATTTATATTAATAAATCAGAGTATTTTTAATTTCAGAGAATAAATAGTAAAGCCTAAAATTTATATTAATCAGGCTCCACAACCTAACAGGCTTTATGAATCATTACACATCATCACAACCACTACTACTACACATATGCTGAGTAAATTGAGAAAAGTGAAAAAAGAAAAATAATAACTACTAATTGATAAACAACAAAAAAAAATATCACTATGATATATATTGATAGGGAAGGAAGGAAAAAAATTCAAATATAGCTGCAAGAAGATGATTGATGTCAATTAAATTCACTCAAGTACCAATTAAAGATGATTAATTAGAGATTCTGAATTTGAATTCTTCGAACAATAAAATTACAATATTATAGAGTTGAGCTTACTCTAATTAATGTAATATTGAGACATAGTCAATTAATTGATTGATACTTGATAATACATTATTATCACTCAGGTAATCACGCTTTCTAAAATAATAATATGTAAAGGAGTCGATATAAGTGTCTAAAATAATCACTCCAAATTATTTTTAGTATGAATTCATATTTAAATTTTCTTAAAAAAATATTTTTTAACTATAAATACAAAGAAACACAACAAAAAACTACATAAAAGTATATAAATTAACACAGTTAGTTCTTCAAAATATTAAAACACTACTTAAAACTTGAATTAGCAAAAGAAAATTTTTATTTTTGGCTAACAAAATTCATCCTTGATCTTATTTAGTGGTGAATTAATAATAAATTATGTTAGCTACAAAATAGTTGGCAACTAATGAAATTCATAACTAATTAAATACTTTATGCATCAAAAACAGAATTTGAAAAAACTCAATAAAACATAATTGATTTGGTAAACAATAAATCTCCACGTAAAATGAGATAAAGAGATTAATATTGAAGAAGAGTTATATAAGCTTCATCTTTATTGAAGAAAAAGAATATTATAACAATACATAGAGGTTTCGAGGAACCTTTTATTCTGGCGTAACAGTTGTAGAACGTAATAAAATATTACGTTCGAATCATGAGTAGACAAAATCTTGTTATAAGTATCATCTCTAAATGAATCTTATCGTGTGTAATTCAAATTTAATGGAAACTTTAATATCAACTCTATATATCGCGCGAAAAAGAAAGAAAGATCATTGTTGAGGTTTTTTGTCCACTAATTATTTAAATTTAAAATTCTACACATGATGTTAGATTTGCCACTTAAAAAAAAGTCTAGGACAAGGAATGGCAAGTGATGATATTGTCTGTGAATGACCAAACTACCAAGAATGGACCATGTGTAACAACTTTTTAATTTTCTATTATGTACTAATACTATATTATTATTATTATTATTATTATTATTATTATTATTATTATTATTATTATTATGAGTGCGGAGTTAAAAGGGTAAAAAAAATTGTCAAAAATTCCAAAAGGGCACATCAATTTTTTAAAAAACCAAAACGGTAAAATCGCACACGATGTAGCGATTTTTGCCTTCTGAAAAAACGAAATCGCTGCAATAGCAGCGATTTCTTAAATTTGCTTTTTTTAAAAAAGAAATTAAATAAATCGCTCCACACGGAGCGATTTTCAAAATAATAATAAAAAAATTACTTTTGTTATAAGTCGTTGCAGAAGCAGCGACTTCCATAAAGTTTTTTAATTTTTTTCTTTATTTTTTTCTTTCTTTAAAAAAAGAATTGATTCATTTTTTTTTAAAAAAAAATCATTGACAACGATTTTTAATTAGTTTTTTTTTAAAAAAAAAATCAAATCGCTGTAAAGGCAACGATTTACACTTAGTTTATATTTTTTTTTTGAAAATTTAATTAAATCGCTGCAAAAAAAATTAGCCGATTAAATTAAGTTTTCAAAAAAAAAAAGAATTCTTAATTAACACATTTTTTGGGACTGATCTTTATATGTGTTTATAAATGAATTCTTAATTAACACATTTTATGCTTTACACTTAATTTTTTTTTAAAAAAAAAAATTAATTTAATCGACTAATTTTTTTTTTTACAGCGATTTAATTCAATTTTCAAAAAAAAAATTATAAATTAAGTGTAAATAGCTGCCTTTACATTTATTTGATTTTTTTTTATAAAAAACTAATTAAAAATCGCTGGCAATGATTTTTTTTAAAAACAAAAATTTGAATCAATTTTATTAAAAAAAAAATAAAGCAAAAATAATAAAAAAAAAAAAATTACTGCAAGTCGCTGCATAAGCAGCGACTTATAAAACAAATTTTATTTTATTTTATTTGAAAATCGCTCCGTGTGGAGCGATTTGTTCAATTTTTTTTTTTTTTTTAAAAGCAAGTTTAAGAAATCGCTGCTATTGCAGCGATTTCGCTTTTTCAGAAGGCAAAAATCGCTACACGGTGAGCGATTTTACCGTTTTGGTTTTTTAAAAAAATTAATATGCCCTTTTGGAATTTTTGACAATTTCTTTTACCCTTTTAACTCCGCACTCTTATTATTATTATTATTATTATTATTATTATTATTATAGACTATAGAATTTAGTGCCAAATTATGTGCACCAAACATATTTCAAAAACTTGAATTCAAAATGTATGATTGTAGCACAAGGTCCCCACCATTTGAATCAGGTCTTCTCAATTGGATAAATTATTTTTGTAAAGATAAGACTTATTTTAAGACATAAAATAATTAAAACACTAAGGATGTGTTTGATATAGGTGAGATTTTTTAATTTATTATGCTTTGTCGATTAATCATTTTTTTAAAATAACTTTTCTTATTTAAAAAGTACATAAAAAATCACTTATTTTTCATTTTTTTGAAAAAATAACAATAAATTCTTTCACACCAAAACACACTCTTGGAGAAGAACTCATAAGAAGACATTTTGCTGTATTATAATTTCAAGATTGAGTTCCACTTATTATATGCTTTATAATAATAGTTTTTTAATTAATCTTTCTTAATAAGAAAGGAAAAAATATATATAAAAAAGTAAAAAAGTAAAAGACAGCCAAAAGACGTGTGTTTGAGAGAAATGAATGCTCTTTTTGTTGAATGAATGAAACAATTGATTACACAAACTTTGATTTTGTTCTTAGAAGTTTCCAATTCTTGATTAGGTGAACCGCAAAGGATAACTTTAGTACATAATCTAATAAAAGTGCTCAATTAAGGATCTTTTTAGGTTTTTTTTTTTTGACTAAGTTAAGTTATATACACCAACAGTATAAAATTAGAATTAGTAGAATTGAAATTTAATTTATTATAATAGATTAGTAAGCATCTTTATTTAATTATGTGATACTTATCAGCAAATGTTGGTCACTGATTACAGACTTCTAAACTGACAAATTATTTACGAAGAAGAAGTGCACTTAGATGAGCTTCACAACTTATACAAATATACTATGATAAAAAAATATTTACCATTTATAGCAATAACATTTTTTTCACTTGACCACTTTTAATTCACTTACAATACAAGTTTAATACATATTACAAAGATAAATTTATTATTCATTATAATACAAGTTTTAATGAGGGATAATACATTTATCACACATTTTAATACACTTATGATACAATGTAATAATTTTTTACCAAACAAACATAATATATTTCAAAAATAATTATAATTCAAATATATTGCATACATAATTCACTTTTAATACATATTACAGATTTATCACAATATTGTTATAAATGATAATAAATAAAAAGTGTTGCTAAATTCAATAATCATTTTTAAAAATGTATCTATTCATGTAATTATACTTATATGGTGCATATTATTTTGGGACTCGATGAAAGTATAGTCGAAGAAATAAATTTGTGAAATCTGTTGAACCAGATATGCCTATGCTTAGATTTTGACCACTGGCGGACCCTTCTCTATAGGTAGGGTATACGTTTAACACTTAACTTAGAAAAAAAATCATGTATATATTTATATTTATTTTTAAAAATTATATAATTAATAGTGCACCAATGAGGAGCATAGATGTTCCATTGTACTATTGATACAAGCTAAAGGAACCACTCTATAGTCTTGGGTTTGAATCTCAGTTAAAATGTTATTTCACTATTTTTGTTTTCAGTTTATTTTAAAGCTCATATTTGAGCTAAGCTAATATTGACACACCTGATATCTTCAAGTTTTGAATTTTCTAACGACAATCATGAATCATTGTGTCCACGTTTCTGAAGACGCTCCTCTCTTTCAAGAGGATTCGCGGCATGTCAATTTCTAATAAAATTTTGCATGTTATATCTAATTAAATCACATACTTCATTTGCTTGTGCAAGTCTCCCTCAATTCCACATGATTGTGACAAATTACAAATTATTATAGAATTTCCTCTATGATTTTTTTATTTATATTATTTGTGCACAAAACTTACTCTCTTATTACTACCACATCATTTTGTATTTGTTAATTAGTGGAGGAGGAAAAAAAAAAGAAATATTGAAAGGGAGGTGCCGAAAGATGGCAAAATAATAAATAAATAAATAAATAAATATGAGAGAAAGAGGACAAAAAGGAAATGAGGTCAAAAAGAAAATGAGAAGAGAAATAATTAAAGGAATTAAAATAAAACAATAACTAGAGGACAAGTTGCATATGCTAATTAAATATCTTAATTAATTTGATTTCGAAAATCTCCTCATCCAAAAAAACCAACTAATCAACATTCAATTTGTCCTCTAGTTTACTCTTAATGAATTCTTTTTAAATTAAATCGAAATCAAAATTTATATGCATGACGATAGATTTACATGAATATAGTAACTTTAGTTGATAAATATATACTCTCAATTTAATTACTATCATAATAATAACTTAAAAATTAATATAAATACGTTAAATTCTGATTTCATCTCTAAAAACACTTCCTTCTTAAGTGATTTTGATGCTATAATAAATTTAAATCAGAACCTCAAAATAAATATCAAACATACGATAAAAAACAAATATAAAAGGAAAAAACCAAAGGGTGAAGCTAGGAAAGTAGTATATTTTCTTTTATTCATCTCAATTTATATAACATATTTTCATATCTGGTAATCGTTTAACTTTATAATATCTATTTTTTCTTAACAACGACTTACTTTACGTCATAAATTTTAAAAAATAAATTCTCAAAATTTTTATATCAAATCAAATAACGTCATTTCGTCGATTCAGTGAAAACGTAGCTAGTGTCTCACCTACAGCTCACTAAGGAAAAGTAGTTAACTGTTATCATTACAACCAGCTTGCAAACAACTAAAAGCCCTATTAAAGAAACCGCGTTTTTTTTTAAAAAAAATAAAAATAAATTCTTTTTCCCTTTATTTCCTTTTTAGAATTTTATTTTTTTAAATCTTTAAATCTATATATAAATACACATCCATCTACTCACACTCTCACCTCACTTTTTCCAAAAAAAATTAAAATGCATTCTTCATCTTCAAAAAATTTTCTTCTCCTCTTTGTAACATTCTTGAATTTTTTCAACATTTTATTAGCAAAAAATACCCCTTTTTCTATGTCATTTCCTCTTATTTCAACACAATTATCACATAATTCATCATCTAAAGCTCTTTTTCTATCATCCCTTATGGCAAATTCTCATCAAAATACAAATAGAAATACAAAAATTATGCCTAGAGTTGTTCCATCTTTGAATTATAAATCAACTTTTAAATATTCTATGGCTCTTATTATTACACTTCCTATAGGTACACCACCACAAAATCAACAAATGGTTTTGGATACTGGTAGTCAACTTTCTTGGATTCAGTGTCATAAAAAAATTCCAAAAATACCCCCGCCAACGACGTCGTTTGATCCTTCTTTATCCTCTTCTTTTTCCGTCCTTCCTTGTAGTCATCCTTTGTGTAAGCCGCGAATTCCCGATTTTACCCTTCCAACGTCGTGTGACCAAAATCGATTGTGTCATTACTCGTATTTTTATGCTGATGGTACTCTGGCTGAGGGTAATCTTGTCCGTGAAAAAATTACATTTTCACGTTCCCAAAGTACCCCTCCTTTGATTCTTGGTTGCGCTACCGAGTCCGATGATGCTGAGGGTATTTTGGGTATGAATCTTGGAAGGTTCTCATTTGCCTCCCAAGCCAAGGTAACAAAATTCTCGTATTGCGTGCCGATTCGACAAGGTAACCATACGGTTAAACCTACCGGAACATTCTACCTAGGGCAAAACCCGAATTCACGTACGTTTCGATACGTGAATTTGTTGACTTTTCCTCAAAGTCAACGCATGCCTAATTTGGACCCGCTAGCATATACAGTTGGTATGGTAGGGATAAAAATTGGCAAAAAGAAATTGAATATCTCTACGAGGGTTTTTCGACCGAATGCTGGTGGTTCAGGTCAGACGATTGTCGATTCAGGCACGGAATACACTTTTTTGGTGGAAGAAGCGTATAATAAGGTGCGAGAAGAAATTGTTAGGTTAGTTGGTCGGAAAATGAAGAGAGGTTACGTGTTCGGTGATGCGCTCGACATGTGTTTCGATAGCGTCCATTCGATGGAAATTGGACGATTGATAGGTGACATGACGTTGCAATTTGAAAATGGAGTTGAGATTTTGATCAATAAGGAAAGGATGTTAGATGAAGTGGAGGGTGGGATCCATTGTGTTGGGATCGGACGGTCAGAATCACTTGGTATTGCAAGTAATATTATTGGCAATTTTCATCAGCAAAATCTATGGGTAGAATTTGATTTGAGAAATCGAAGAGTGGGGTTTGGAAAAGGTGAGTGTAGTATATAAGTGCAATGGGCATTAATTATATACTATGGTATATATTTTCTCAAGATTATATATCATTATAAGGGTGGAACTCGAGCATCGAAGAGATTGAAGGTCTATATGTCTTGACCTAATTTTTCGAATATCACGTGCTCATTCGATATATATTGAATGATAATATGGAGCTAGCCATGGCTTTAAGTCTTAAATGCATGTTCGAGGCTATAAAGAAGTTCATATCAGTGATACTATAATTCGAGTTATATAATATTTTAATCAATGATCTCGAGCTAGAGGAGGACTTAGGTCTTGTGCAGTGTAAAATAGTAATGTAGTATAATAAATGAGGCTGAAAAAATATAATATACTATATGTATTAAACTTGCAATTCTTTTATTATATATATATTATTTTGTTATTTCTACATGGAGAACTTACTTAAAATTCGTTTGATATTAGTTCACTTTTAAGATGTTCTAATTAAGATTTTGAATAGTCATATCTTTCTATAAGCAATGTTTGATATATCGACACACATTGCTTCATGTTAGTTATTTCGAAACCACTATAAATTTTTTTAAATTATTTTTCTTAAAGAATAATACAAAGTTAATTAAAATTAAGAAGTCTTTAGAGGATGATGTTTGCTAAGTTCATAAACGAATTAAAAGTTTATTAGCTTATAAAGAAATTTTAATTTATCTATGTATTTGACAAATTAAAAGTACTTATAAATTAAAATCGATTATAAATTAGATCGTCTTGAATATATAGTAATAAAATTTAAAGCACTTTTAGTTTAGTTAAATATTTTTTCGATTTTATCCTCAATCTCTTTTGTAATCTCCAAATTATCTTTCTAAAATATAGTAACTTCTAAATTTTTTTTCCCTTTTTATATAACAATAATAAATTTTGTGAAATTTTACATGTAAAATTTAAAAATAATATATTACATAATCTTTTTCCTATTCTATAGATATTATAGACTCATATCATGTTTTCAAAAGATCTTCAATTTATATATCTTCCCTATCAGATATCTTTTATGTATATTGATTTAATAATAAATATACATAGCTAGATATTAAATTAAAGATAAAGAGTAAATAGAGACATGTTAACAATGTAAAAAATATCACATATGCATGCACGCTTTCTGGTCTATATAATTATTTAATTTGTGGGACACACTTCAACTAATGGACTGTCTTGCCAACTACTAACTATTTTTTTTTCTCTAGTTGTTAGTAGGGACATAAAATTATTACTATAATATCGTTTGGTATGAAAATGAATAACACGTGAACTAATTATAATGTAGAAATTAATATGTAGGAATTAGTAATGTAAGTTTATTTTTATCAAGTGTTTGATTCATTATTTTTAATCTCAACTTATGTTTGAAATCAAATTTTTAATTTTTTTTAATTATATCCTTAAATTATTATGTAACTGGGTCAAGATAGATAACTATAAAAATATTTTTTTTTATGATATTCTAACTAGCTATGAGAACTGAGAAGAATAATTTTGTTGTCATGTAAACCATATACATTTACACATAAATATTGCAAGTTATAATTTCAATATGTATGTAATTTTTTTAAATTGTTCATAATACAAATAATTAGTGATATATTTGTCTTTTGATTAGTAAATGTTAAATAACTCACATTTTAAATTTGTCTTGATTTGAATTAGATATTTAATTACAAATAAGTCTCTCTAAATAATTTGTGAACTATTTATTTAAATAATTTTACTAGTACAAATATAAAACATAAAATTAAAAAATTAAAATAAAATTAAAAAGATTTGAGGGATATTTTTGTCTTTATATGCTTATCTCATGATATTATATCTTAGGTATTACTAATACCTCCAAATGGAAGGTATTAGTAATACATCCTATAATATCACGTAGGATGTATAAACTAATCCAAAAATTAATTATATATAGACTCACATTCCTATCAAATATAATATTAAATTATACCACATATAATATATGAATTAATCTTTTAATGCAACCTACTAAATGACCCCTAATACAACTTACTAGATTAGAATGAATAAAGTTAATTATGGATTGTCATGATGGTCAACGTGCTAAACACAAGGATTAATGTGAAAATAAATTATCCTATTTTTCAAGTAGGGGGCTAGAAACAAGATTAAGAAAAAAGAAATGATAAGTATACACTAACTTTAATTAAACTTTATTTATTTAAAACATCTCATGTCACGTTATATCATTTTAAATTTATTTATTTATTTATCAAATCAAAACACATAAATAAAATAAAATATATGAAGTAGCTATTTAGCCATAATTGAATTGGTGACTAAATATCAGTCTTAAAGTTTGATTGTCTTAGATTTAAATTCTAATATGGGACAAATCTATATTTTAAAATATCAAGTGAGTGAAAAACTACTTAACAATCAGACTCAAACTCATAATATTTTTAAACAATAAACTCTCTCGGACAAGAGTAGCCCAAGCCCTAATAATTACAACACTACGATAAAAATAAATTTTAGCGACAATAAATATTGACACTAATAAAAAATGCTAAGTCTTTACTGATATTAATTAAGTGTTATTGAAACTAACGCCGCTAAAAACTTTAGGGATCTATATAGAAAATTTCAATTACTACTAAAAATATATATTTTATGATAATAAAGAATTAATCATTATCAATAATTATTTTTAATATAGTATAATGTAATAAATAATAATTAATTAATGAAAAAAAAATATCACTTCATTTACACGTGAAAAAAATCTCAGGAAATTAAAATATCATAAAACTGAAATTGTGGCTATAAATTAAAGTTACAGTAGGACCAGTATGATATAAATTAGGAAGGTACTAATATGAGTAATTTGATTGTTTCTTTTTTCATGTGTTTGACACTTTGACTAAATATTAGATTTTAAAAATTATGGGCCATAATCTCATGATTAAGATATTTTAGCTGGTAATTTATAGTTCAAATTAATCCTTTTTTTCTTTTATTACCTTTGCACGAGTCTAACTCTGTTAGCCTTACTATAACAAAATAATTTTGCCATTTAGCGACAATAATATAATTATTATTGTATTATAAGTATTTAAATGACAATAACATAATATAGATATTTATAATAACATAAGGTACCAATGATACGATTTGATTTCAAAAGTTCAAATCATACTAATTTATTGTTTTTGGTTTATTATATATAATTAAAATTAGATTGATGAATTATTTCAATCCCCTTAGTTTTTATTTTCTTTGTATTTCGGTTCAATTTGATTACTTATTAGATAAATTACGAATCTCATTACATGTAATTAGAAATTACAGTTCAAGGAGAGGATATGATCGGTTGAAGAACAGATCATAGAGATGACACAATCAATATAAAATTTAATTTATATAACTTTTTTTTAAAAAAAAAATATTTTTTAAATTTTTTTATCAAATTGAATATAAAAAATATTTTCCTTCGTATCGAACACACTCGAATATATATCGTGATTCCAACTTCTCTAAGTTTTGTCAACTAATCCTTTCTAGTGTTTTGGTCGGTACTATTAATTTTCCCAAACCTACAAAACATGAGGCTAACACTAAGATATAGACTTTTAGAAAAAAATTCAAACAAATAATCATTATTTTGGTACGAGATTGAGATAAGAATATTGTATAAAATTATTTTATTTTATATTTTATATGAAATAGTAATCTCAAATAGTGAAATAAAATATAATAATGAAATCTGTATTAAGCTTGATTTTAAAATTAAATTTAAATTCAAATTCAGCATAACAAAATTAGTTTTAACGATGTTTTCAAGAGGATCTTTCGAAACCTCTCGATAATTAAGGATTGAGGAATTTTAAGTGATTTCACGATCATTATAATTCTGAGATTAATCACTCTCAATTTTATTATAGAACATCTGTATAAATACTGAATTAGACCATTTCAACTAACGTGAATCAGTCCATACATATGATTTTTAGGGAAATTTGATCGAAAAATCGGTCGATAACGTTAGGTGCTTACTCATCTTCCATTGACCACAATCTCGTGATTCTCACTTGTAAGATTTGTCAACTAAATCTTTTTAGTGTTTTGGTCGGTACTTAATATAAATTTTGCAAAACTAAAAAAAGGTGAAACAATCACTAAGATTTAGACTTTATACAAAAATTCAAGCTGTAAAAGCTATAACGGTCTTCTAAGTCATAATTATTTTTTATTTTTTAATTTTTGGAAAATTCTAAAGTCCTAAATAAGAACATGACGATGTAACTATTATCTCATCATTATATTTTGATTCTATTCGAAGCTTTTTGACCTCTATGTCAACTTTTGTTTGTCAGTATCACTAAAATGTGTTTCGTTAAAAAAATAAATAAATCAAATAATATATATATATATATATATATATATATTATATATATATATATATATATATATATATATATATTATTCATTTGATACTTATGAGTTTTGATTAGATCATTTAATTATTAATCATACATAAAAGAAAATAAAATAAAATCAAAGACTAGGTGGAGGAACATACATGTTTGGAATACTTTTTATTTGGGGTTCTTTTTTCTTTCGTAAATAAATAATAAATACATTTTGATGACAACATTTATAAGATATTTAAAATTGTTTATAAAAAACATTATATTATGTATATATAGTTATAAAAAAAATAAGTATATAATCTGTCAGTTTGGTTTGATTATTTTTTTGAATTATTATGAGTAAAATTAAAATTAAAGTAAATATTATCGATTTTTAAAAATGTAAATTCAACTAACATAAAATTTATTTATTTTAATGATTTGATTCAATTTGGATTGAATTTTATCCGAATCGTGAATACGCCTGCCTAGATGTAATTATTATTATATGGATTAACAATACTTCATACTTCTATGAATCAAATAATTAAAGATCAAATTGTAAAGTTTCTTGTTGAGTTGAAATATATGTAACCAAAGTGCTTTACAAACACAAAACGAACTCAACATTTAGTAAAAAATATTAGGGTTTTAAATAAATATATGTTTCTATATTAAACTTTAATTGTTCATTATCAATTAAACGTATTAAGTTTGAGATTTGGAAAGTAATAAACTTCAATAAAAAATACTAGTCTCTCATTATAAAAAAAAAATCATAAAATTTGAATTAATCAAATCAATAATTTCTCAATCGAAAGAGGGAAAAAAATAAGAGTAAAAATTTTCTTTTCAAATAATAATATATCGTGAGAACTTCTTATTCTTGTCATTAGTAATGATTTTTAGTGTTTTGGAATTTATTATGCCAAAGCTGTAAAACAGTTACTAAATCGGATCCTTAATTATTAGTCGATCAAATAAAATATAATTTTAATACTTAAACTTAATTAATCCTGCTACACTTCAAATTTGAAATAATCAACTTCATTCTTTTAATTTAATCTTAATTTAAAGAAAATCTTAGCTTGCACAAATATTCTATCATCTTTAATGCTAAAGTTTAAAAGTTTATATAATTACGTAAATACTTTGTCATGTTTAAGATCACAATATCAAATATCTTTTATTTTTTAAAAATTAAAATCATAAACAGAAATTAAAACAGAAATTTTTATAACTTGTTGACTAGTATCTTAATTCGATCTTTGCCTAACTTAGCCAAACAATATTGTATCTTTGTTGATTTAGGTTAGTCAAATCATCCCTAACTTTTTTTTTTTTTTTTTTTTTGTAATTTCCCTTCACTAATTGTTGTTTAATTAAACATTAGAAAAATGTGGAAAGACACATCATCCTTTTGTTTCAGGTGTTCGATGTTTATAATAAACTTTGATTAAATACAAACATACATATCATGAAACTTACATTTTGAGATGACGTGCTTAACAATTTTCTTTTTCATTTTCAAAAGTTTAAATTTAAAATGAAATTTTTTTGAACTATGTTAAAGAATGACAAAAGTCTTACATTGGTTATTGATGAGATGGATGGACTCCTTATAAGGCATGGAGAATCCTCATTCCTTTGAGCAAGTTTTTGAGATGTGCGTTAAGCCTAAGACCTAATTTCACATAATACCAGAGCAGGACCCGTCTCATCCAATATTGAAATCCCCAAAAATCAAAATTATCCACGCACTAGATGCTAGGCACTTGACGTGAGGTGGACAATCTCCTACCAATTTCACAAACTATCCTGCCACGCAGTGTACCAAACCAAATGATGTCAACATCTAAGGACATTAGTTGGCGCCAGACTTGACGTGATGTAAACTTTACGAAACCAACTTACGTACGAGATGTCTGAGCTTGTTTGTTAGATATTTTATTGTTCTAATTTATGTGACATAATGAATTTAATGGAGAATTTAGATAAAAATTTATTATATGATTTATATGATCTTTTCTCAAGCTTATTAATATTTTGAAACAAATCTACATTGTGTATTTTTTTTTCTTATAGGTTTCCATTTGATGTTTAGTAGGTGTTTGGTTATGTGATACTATATTATGATATGGTATTGTGAGATGAAATCAGTGTTTGGATATGTGATTTTGACGCTAATTTCATCTCATGATTTCATATTATGATATGTGATTTTGACGTTAATTTCATCTCATGATTTCATATTATGATATGTGATTTCATATTTTCCAAAAATCATGATATGAGAATTTCATATCATAATTTGAAATATTTTTAATACAAATTGATTCACAAGTTTATATTTTATTAAAATTTGGTGAAACAATTACTTCAGTGGTGAAAAATAGCAATGTAATAATATATTATGCGATTTTATAAATTTTTTGTTTGTTTGTTAAGATTAGATAAACAATTGATGTTATTTTAATTGTTTTGCGACTTATGAGATTTTTATGTTTATGAAAAAATATACAACATCTAAATTCCATATCGCATGTTCAAACAACATTTTAGTTTCATCTCATAATTTCATATTATGATATCGTATCATGATTACCATATCGCATGGCTAAACGGGCCGTTAAAATCTGTATTAAGCATGACTTAAATTAAATCGCTCATTACGGAGCTCATTCAAAAATGACGCTCTTAACAATAAAATTTTAATGCCTAGAATTTGAACCCATTATATTTTTTCATCATAACTATGCTTTGAATGAATTACGATTCTTAGCTATCGGTGATTGCCTCCTAGACTTCAATAAATCGAAGATTTTGTGGCAATTATTTAATATATTATATTTAGTTGTAAGATAAATATAAATATCTATAACCAATCATTTATATAATATTGCTAAAGACTTAAGCGATTTTAAATACAATAACATTAACATAATTATTGCTAAATATTTTTTTATGATAATAAATGATACTGCTAAAAGAGAAAAATCAATTTATACTAAATATCTCTTTTATAGTATTGAGCTCGGATTCACATCTTTACTAAACATTTTGCTACTTTTCGGGAAATTACATTGAACCTTAAATCTTGTTCAATGCTAGGAAAAAAATCATAGTTAATTATTATTAGATTCGATATTGTTATAAATTTTAAGCGCTAATTGACATTAGAAATATATATTTGATAATTCAACTTTTATTAATCTGTTAATTAATTACTGATAAAAATCATTTTGAAGTATTATAACTCATAGATAGCATAATGGTGAAGCAACTTTAGATCAACCAATGAAAGACTTAATAGTTATAGAATATTTAGCTCTTTAGTTCACATGTAATCATTTTGGAAGAAATCTAAAAGGATGATAACTCGACAAAAATTAAAAGATAATGGTTCAAAAATTATTTGAACTATTATTATTTTCAGGAATTTTACATTTTAATTATTTGTTATTTCATTTTTTTATTTGAACTATCATTATTTATGAATTAAAAAATGCAGCTTGTTGAGTTAAATGAGGATAATTCATGTAAAAAAAACAAAATAATAATGATTGTCCTAATCAACTTCGTGGCATAGGAAAAAATATAATTGATATTTGAAGTGTGAAATCACACGAAAAATAAGAGGAGTAGTCAATCTTGTTTGAATGATCTATAATCTAACCAACGTTAATATGTTCTTTATCTTATTTTTATGAATCATGTACTATATCATCAATTACGCAATAAATAATTAAGGAAAAATACATAAAATTTCTCTGAATTTGGTTCAAAAACTCATTTTTGCATTTAAACTATACGAGCGTTTAAATACTTCTTTAATATTTTTTGAAATGAATTAAAAATCACCCTAGAGGATGACATGATAAAAAGAGTGAGTTCACTCTCCTAATAGCGTGTGAAGGAATTAAAAAAGAAAAAAAATTATAAAATCATACAAATTACATATTTTTATTGGTCAATATATAATAAATATTTTAAATATCATTTTCTTAATATATTAACTTATATTAAAATATATGAATAATTTTATAGGTCCATAAAAATTTTAACTTTTGTTCTCTTTATTTTATTATCTTCTCCATTGAAGCATCATTTTTTCTTCTATCTTCACCTTAACTCTATTAACTACTTCGATTTCACAATTTCTTTATTAATCCACAAAATCCAACACCATCATCTTATTATTGACGTCAATTTCATACATATAAATTTTATCGATTTTTACCGGAGCAAAAAAATTTGCTAGTTTACCGGACTTTGCGGAGGTAGAACTAGTGATTTTTTTTATTTTCGATTTTTTCAAAGACGAAGGCAGTGATGGTAGATCCTTTATCTCTCCGGTGTTGGAGGTTTACCAAATAAGATGCGAAAGGAAGAGAAACAGGCTGATTTTTGTTGTTTTGTTGCTCCGTCTAAGAGCTTTGAAACTCACTATTAATGGTGTTTTAAGGAAGAAAGTGATGGCGAAGTGATGATTCGATTGTTTATTGGTGTTTCGGAGAATCTAGTAATGGAGCTTCTGCGGTGATTTAAGAGTTACGATGAAAGGAGTTTGAATGGTGGACGTGATCGGAAAATATGGAGAGGGGAAAAATGAAAATTGAAGAGTTAGAAATGATGAAGAAGAAGGAAGAAGAAAGAAGTAACCGGGTGGGTGGGGGCTCGGTATGGGGTAAAATAAAAAATGGGTCAACATTTTCAATTTTAATTTTAGAAAATACACTTTGAATTAATTAATAGTGTAAATTAATTTTAAGAATTATTAAAGAAAAATGGTGAAAAAATTAATGACGTGGTGCTGATATGACGTTGTTATGGCACTTACATTGATATGATGTGGCAAGTGAGGGTGGGATAATAATCTTACGGTGGTTTTTAATTCATTTCAAAGATGTTAAGGGGTATCTAAACGCCCGTATAATTTAAGTGCTAAAGTAAGTTTTCGGACCAAGTTCTGAGGAATTTTTATATCTTTTCCCAATAATTAATTACCATTATTTGTTGTTGTAGGTCAACTTTTACCTATGCAACGTACTATAGTATACAAAGTTAAAACGCATAAGATATGCATTAATAAGCAACATAAATAAGTCAAAATCAATAAGAATAACAGTCATTAACAACATTACCAAATCAAAGCCTTTGATGAATGCATTTATTCAAAGAAAAATAAAATAAGACTACCCTATTCAATTTATTGACTCAAGAAACAATCAAAAATGTTGTCGAGTGTGTATCAGACCCTTCAAAAGCTATGCATTTTTAGAGAATCAGACATGAGTAGGGTTCGAGCAAACATAGCAAGACGCTTATGAACGGCTTAAGGTTTCCAGACGATTGTGGTCTCAGCAATCATGGATGTAACAGTGTAGGGATCCATGTTCGAAGCAGGCCTCCTGTCCTCGAAATATCCCTTCCCTGCCTTCTCTGTATCTCTACCTACGCGAACTGAGCAGCCACGATTGGCAACACCCTGGGCAAACAATGTAGCAACATAGAATGAGACAGACACTCGAGATCAACATTACTCGTATCCTCTAAGTAAACACGAAAGAGAGGGAATTAAACGATAGTCTAATAACGTACCCATTTGAAGGAGTTGATATCAGCTGTTTCATGTTTTCCAGTGAGACGACGTTCATTGCCTTCACCATATGCAGCAATGTGCTCTTTGTGCCTTAATCCAAGCTTCTCAATAGCCTTTTTGATGATTTCATAGCCTCCATTTTCCCTCATAGACTTGGTACTGAAACAAACATACCGCGTTACTACTTTCACACAAAGAGAACGCGAGAGCCAAAGAAGGGAGCAGGGGAAAGGAAGTTCGATAAAGAACTTCTATCCCAACACATAACTACTTATTCATAAAATCCGTTACAACACTTCAAGTATCATTTACCTGTAGTTAGCGTGTGCACCAGCACCGTTCCAATCACCCTGACAGTAAACAGGATAAAACATGATGCAAATACAAGGATCGGAGCATAACAACCCGACATTAAAAGTAATAGTAAAAAAGATATATTAACAGAAAACTCACAGGGATAGGTTTTGGGTCAAATGAAACAACAACTCCAGCAACCTCAGCAATCCTCTGTTCAACACGAATACAAACGAGCAAGTGAAACAATCAAACTCAACATTCGAGCTAGATTGAAGATTGAAATGGTAAAAAGTTTTAACACAACCAAGTATAATACCTCGAGAATGTAACGTGCAGCCCACACTTCGTCACCAGCTGAGATACCAACAGCAGGACCAACTTGGAATTCCCACTGCATACAAAAAGAAATTTAAGAACGTAATCCTGATCACACTGACTCTATATCCTGAATTTGCCTCTGTACGGAAACAGAATGTAGGATGAAAAAAGCATTATATTATACCTGTCCAGGCATCACTTCCCCATTGACACCGCTGATGTTAATTCCAGCGTAAAGACATGCCTTATAATGTGAGTCAACTATATCGCGTCCAAAAGCATTGGCAGCTCCAATTCCACAGTAGTAAGGTCCCTAAGGCGAAAAATAACAGAATCGTAAATGCTGGAGGGAAGGCCAATGCTAGAAAAACAAACAAATTCGAGCTTTTGAGTTTGCAAAGGAAGTGTTTCAAATCATCAAATTTCCTCTAAACTCAGTAATATTATGATCTGTAAAAGTATTTTGATGATCACAATACTAAATGTCGAAAAAAAAGGATTCAAATTCATTTTTTCAAATCATTCAAATAGATAACACAAATAACTCCAAATCACCAAAACTCCATATAGAGTTTAAGGTATTATTAGTACCTGAGGTCCAGGGAAACCTCCAATAGGCCATCCGAGAGGCCAGTTAACCTCTTTCTGCAACAACGTGTACTCTTGCTCGATACCATACCTAATTAAAAAAACGAATCCAACAATCAAAACATTTCTAAACAACAACGATAAAAACAACAGTATACCCAGTGTGATATCACAAGTGGGGTCTAGGATGGGTAAGATGAACGCAGACCTTACCCTTAGCTTTATGAGGTTGACAAGATGTTGATTCTCGAGAAAACCTTTTTATATTAAAAAAATCTAAAAAAAAATTGAGTTTTTCAATACCATGGTTCTTCAGCAGCAACAACAGGGTTGCTGAAAATCTTGGCTGCATTGTGCCTCTTGTTTGTTGGAATGGGATTACCAGCTGGAGTGTAAGCATCACACATGACCTTAAGAAAACAAAAGACGATTAGATAACACACAGGTGCACGTTAGATCCTCCAAAAGTAATACACATTGCGAGTTAACAAACCAACTCACCAAAATATTATCACCTCTCCTGAATGGATCCTTGAAAATTGCTTGAGGACTATTTGATGAAATTTCATTTTAATATCAGTCAGATGATGATCTTATTCAAATGATGAAACTTCACAAACGTAGTATTTGCAAAATTAAACGAAAAAACTTACTATAGGATCACTTCACTGTCTTCTCCAGAAGCTTGCCCTGTGCTAGATCCGTCATAGTTCCATTTTGGAAGCTCTGAAGGATCCTTAACAGGACCTGAAAGAGTCTATAAATTATAAAACCAAACGAAAATCACTAATGTTAGCAATATTCAATCACTCAAAAATAGAAATATATTGTTAGTAAATAAAAGTATTAATAATCAAAACTATGTAATACCCTCGCTTTGCTCCTGAGATCAGTGCCTGATCCACCAATCCTAGTAAACAAAAAACAAGGAAAGATATACCAAAGTTAAGAGATTAAAATCATAAAAATTACACCACTAGTAGGTCACAGGTTCGAGTCGTAACAGTATTCATAAAAACACTTTTAGACTGACCACTGAGGATTGAGGATTCAACATCTGCTATAAATACATAACAAACTTATATTTTATAAAGAGTATAATTTTCCGACATGATTGTAGCTCGTCTCCCAATAAGAAAGAAACATTTTTTACAATTTCCCTTCTACTTCCCAAGAAAAAAAAAATATAAATATAGATCAAATCAATTGACTTACCTATAAAATAAAGCACTTCCCACATAACAAAAATATACATAAAAAAAAAAAAAGCACATCATAAATCACTGCAACATTATGATCAATCAGATTTACCCAATGTTAATTGGAAAATCTATAAAATGTTGTTGTGTCTGTATCAAATTCTCAAGAACTATATATTACTTTTGGAGGACGGAATATGCAGTCTTTTGACATTTTCAAAGAGTCCGAGTAAAACACTGACACAAAAACCTAAAAGAACAGAAAAAACATAAAAATCATTATAAAAAAAAAACATAAGTAAATCTAAAGGGAATAAAAACTAACCATATGTATTCGGCAATAATTTTCTTAGTGCATTCAGATAAATTAAGATTGATGAGATCTGAAATCATAGACATAATGAAAAATCTTCAAAGTTTTTGCGTATGAAAAAATTATTATTGATTCAGAGTGACTTATTTCCCTTTAAAAATAAGACATCCGCTTTAGAGGCGCAAATTATTAGTAATAATAAAATTATTATAAACTTTTTTTTTAACAAAATAATTATAGTATATATTTTAATTTGTTTATCTCTTTTTTACTTCATTTTATATATTAAAGAATGTTTCTTTTACATTCAATTTTTAAAATTAATTTTCACATGATAGGTTAGATCACAAGGTAAAAATATTTTGGTATATTAAAATATAAAGCTTTTTATTTAAAAAAAAGAGAGAGAGATATTATAAAATAATTAAAAATTAAGTTTTTGATTTATTTTTATTTTAGGCCACTAATTAGATTAAGCCGATGTAGATTTGCGTGTATGTAGAGGAATAAAGGGTGTTCTTTTTTTTTTTTCTAGTAGAAAGTTTCAAGATTGTGGAATTATTAGGCAATAATTACGGAATTTTCTTAAAAAATAATTTAGTTAATTTAAAAGAATATGATATCACAAATTAACAAATTTTACTACTTTTTTTCCTTTCCTTTAAAAGGAATTTTCGTAAAATGGCTATTAATGTTCAACAATGTTTTGATTTCAAAATGAAGTAAAATATAATGCATTCATTCATGTGCATAATATGTTGTATGAGCTATTGTACAATATTTTAGACTAAAATACACGATATAATAAAGGATAACTTTCACATATAACAAACAAAAAATTTATATTTGTATGTTATAGCAAAATTTGCATAATTGCGCTTCATAGCAAACATAAAACTGTATAGTTCGCTATACATATAGAATTGTATAATTCGCTGACCTAAATTGTATAATTCGCTGGCCTATTTCGCTGCAATTGTATAATTCGTCATCTTATTTCACTGCAATTGTATAATGCACAATTGTATAATTCGCTACCTATTTCGCTGCAATATTTGTATAAAATTTGCTTTGCATACAATGGAATCGAAGTAAAATGCATGTATATTGTATAATTATAAGTGTATAGGAAGAAGATATATGTTTTTCTCTCGCTTTATAAAAAAACAGAAACACAATATATACACTTTTGTTATATAAAACGAGAGAAAATTGTATTTCACTACAATTGTATAATTCGTTGGTCTTTTTCGTTACAATATTTGTGTAAAATTTGCATTTGTGTACAATTGAATTGAACTAAAATGTTTGTAAATTGTATAATTAAGTGTATAGCACGAAGATATATGTTTTTGTCTGTGTATATACAATTTTCTCTCGCTTTATACAAAACAGAAACACAATTTATACACTTCTGTGTATAAAGCGAGAGAGGCGAGCAGAGGGAGAGTGACGAACGAGAATGGGAGAGTGGCGAGCGATATTTTTGGGAGAGAGGCGACTAACAAACTTTGGCTAACGTTTGCTATGGAGCACAATTAAATCAAACCGTAACTACTCCATTTATTTTAGATTATTAGTTTGCTATTATATACAATTATCTCTACAATAAATGTATAGATCAATATTATATATTTATATGTACGTATTTACTTTGAAATCTCAAATTACCACTATGATATGTATAAAAAATATTTAACTATTGGTTATATGTATTCCTATTTCATGTGTTATTTTACATAAAATAATACATATATTTAGAGTTTCATATATATAAGCAATTAAACAAAGTGTTAGTATGAAGAGTTTATATTAGTAAACACGTAATTTTGTACTTAGACCCAAATGATATTCTTCTTCCTTTATTTTTAAATTATTCATATAAAATATTTTTGAACTTTATTTTGTTATTTTATTATTATGATATGTTGATGTGTTTAAATTACAATTTTTTAGATACATGCAAACGTGAAGCTTGATGTTACATTTAAATATGCATTTTTTACTTGAAAAGGTTTAAAGTTTTGTGATCGAAATTCCTTCAAAATTCAATTTTTTTTAGGACATATTTCAAAATATGATCCAAAATGGTCAAATCTATTGTCAAATAGAATTTTAAAGACAATTTTCAAAATCTGATTCCAAATCCAAGCCAAACACTAGCAAAGTATTTCCTCAATTTCAATTTGTATGTTGTGATTGATTTTCACTTGGCACAAAGAAGAAATTTTTTAAAAACTTTTATCTTGTGATTTTAACATTTTATGTAAAAAATTGAAATTAAAGAGTTAAATAAAAAAAGACTAGATATTATTTTCTTATAAACTGACTAAAAAATAAATTTAAATAAAATAAGTACTTCATGTGTCCTAATTTATGTGACACATTTCGTTTTTTGAGATTCAAATTGTTTAAGTTTAACAGAAAATTTGCTCATTAAAATCTTCAATTTTCAAAAATAAAATTTATATAATTATAAACTATGTAAAAAGTACTATAAGTCACAATAACTTTACAAGAAAATGCACAAGTACCTCCCTCCCCCCGCCCACCTATGCGCGAATTTCAGAGATGCACTTATAAAATAAATTTAAGGAGTTAATAAGATCTTAGTATAATATAAGTGTGTTTCTGAGATTTCAGACATATGTTGAGAGGTTACTTATGCAAATTTCCAAAATTAACTATTAAAAATAGACTATTTTGAATCTTGAAACCTGAAATGTGTAAAAATTATTCTACTCTCAATATAAATCCCATCAAATATTCCATAATTAAAGCTACAAAATATTCTATCACTGATTGATTTCTTATCCATTTCTTTTATTTTGATATTAGAAAACTCTTTTCTTCTATAAACATTATTAAGAAGTCTTATATTAATTTATTCTTTTTTTTTATCTATATGTGATGATATGCTAAAGTTTGTTATAGTACTGTTGCATATGTTTTTCATTTAATTGTATTAGAGGCCCCATAAATTCATTAAATAATTGAGATAATCTAAAAAATAACAAAATAACTTTCTCGTTTTTGTACATTAAATTTCTTTTGTTTTTTTCTTTTCTTATATATTTTTGTATTAGTGGAAATGTATAATTTTTATTTCTATTTTCTGAACTTAGGAAGTTAAAAGAGGACATTCCTTTTTGTAGTGTGGAGGGGCAACAATAGGGTCATATAATAATTATTCAAAATTAAAAATTTAAGTGACAAATTACTTGATGCAATCGTAATGATGATATCACAATTCTAATTAGGGTTAAGGGTCAAATTTTATTTTTACTCAAATGTTAAATGGGAGATACATTAATAGTGGAAGTTAAATATAAATATATAAATATTTGTTGTTATTAGTTAAAGTTAAACTTATCTTTAAACTCCGCGAAATAGATATATTTTCCTTTTTTTTAGTTGATTCTAATCCTAGGATGAGAATTTGAATTATCTTACCCTTTTGCATTGCGTAGTTCAATGACAAATTTGATCCTTTCCTATAATTTTGAGTTTTATATTTATTTAATTTTTTTCTTTTTTTCTCTTTTCGTCGCTATCAATCGTGTTTTTTAATTACAGTTAGGTGTACATGATAGGATTGATTTGACTTTTTTAAACATCAAATCAAATTATTTATGTAAAAATTTTAAATTTATAAATCAAACCAATAAAGTTTGGATTTTTTCAACCTCTGGTTGATTCGGATTTTTAAATATTAAATCAAACTACTGTGTCGAATTTTTAAATTTATTAATCAAATCAAACTAATAAACTTTGGATTTTTCAATTTTTTTGGATTTTTTTCGGTAAAGCTTGCATAAAAACATATTATTAATTTGTGCTTCAAATACTTTTTTAGTCCAACAAAAATATAATTATCTAAGATGTTTCTTAAAAAATTAACACAAAATATGAGATGAGTATTTTTTTATGACACAAAAATATTCAATAAAAATATAATGAAATCATCATATATAAAACAAATATTGTAAAGTCATCATGAAAATAATCATAATTTAAAAGTACTAAATCATGCTAAAATAAGTTTAATAAGTATTATTACATTACTAAATATTTAGGAAAAATTAAATTAGATTATGTATTTTAATTATCTAAATCAATGTAAAATTAAAAAACGGATATTGAATATTATTATCATTCTTAGTGTTGAATTTATTTTCTTTTTGCATTAGTACTAATTTGATTTTTATTTAAGTTTTATTATAATCATCAACAACTATGAACTATAGACTTTATTAGACCAATCCGAATTCTAAGTTTTAAACTTAAAATAATATATTAAAAGATAAAAACTATGAAATAGTATAAAAAATATTTTTAAATGATAACAAAGTAAATTTTTTTATGTATAAAATAACAGCGGATTAATTTGGTTTCGGGTTGGTGTTTTTTTAGTTAAAATCAAATCAACCTAAATATAGTTAGTTTTTTTTTTTCCAATATCAAATCAAGTCAGACCAAATCACTAGTCGGCTTTTTTTTGGTTCAGCTCAATTTTCAATTTGATTCAATTTTATACGCCCCTAATTACAATTACAGTAATTGATTCTTTAATATTTAGTTGTGTAGCGCTATGCTTTTAAAAAATTAAATTAATGACAAACCGATTTTAGAATATAAGCATTATTAATTTAAATTGGTCCTTGCATTTTAGATTGGCTCAATTATATATGATATTAGTTTGAAATAGTATTCATTAAATGACATTCACTTATATTGAACACTAAATAGAACTTTCAAGTAAAAAATAAAAACAAAGCAACAAGTTACATACATGAAAAGAAATTAATATATGTTATTTGAACTTCCAAATTTAAAATATTACTTACATGTCGTTGTACCCAAAAAGTTATCTTTAGAGTTGTCATTATGGATTAGTCCATTCCATCTAGGCTAATTCATACAAACTTTGATATTTTATAGATCAGGCTAGGTTAATTTATTTTTTGTGTGGACTAGAAAGCAGTAGGCCCTATCCACAAGTACGTGGGCTATAGGCTTGTTTGGTCAACCCATTTTTTTAAAAAATATATTTTTTATAATAATTATTAAATTAAATTATAAATTATAATTTATAAACATTATCATAAATATCGGCAAAATAATATTATATGATGTTAATGTTACTACTTGTTAATCCAATCCGCAAATAAAATTATTTTTATAATATTTATTAAGTTTTTTTACAAGTAAAATTATAAATATCTAAATAGAATTATTAACCTAATTATTTTGAGTTTGGACTCTCTTTAATTTTAAATTTTAATATTATATTATATTTTTAATTAATTTTTACTGACCCACGTGCCGGCCCTACCGATATTTCTCAAGCCCCTCAAATCAGCAGACTTATTCAGGCCGGGCTAAAAAAATCTTTTCTTAAGTGGGCTCCAAAAATCTTAATCCACCCCTATTAAATTCCGGGTTAGGCCAGGTCAGCCCAACGGGCCTAGTCCTTATTGACGACTCTAGTTATCTTAAATAAAAGAGTATATTAAGAAATAATTGCATTAAATTAATTAAAGAAGTACAAAATCATATATATAATTATAATAAAAAATACTGACTTGAAGATCAATGTATGAATTTTAATTTTAAAGTAATCATTATATGATTAAAATGAGCTAACCAATAAATATGTTAAATGACTTAAACATGCAATATATAATACTTATTAATTTGGGCTTCTAAATTTTCTTTTCAAAAAAGAGAAGGGGTTTCGAAGCTACAACTTTAATGTGAAAAATATTTGTATGATCTCTTTTTTGTTATTGGACTGTCAATTAATTTTATTAGGAGTTCACAAGTTAATATATATATATATATATATATATATATATATATATATATATATATATATATATATATATATATATATATTTATTAATTTTCTAGTATAAATTACATGATCTACAGTAAAGCTATTGAATTCGTTCGAATCCACAAATCCCATCTAGCTCCGTCTCCATGATCATTCCTTCTGAAGGCTATTTTCCAGTGTGGTTTTACCCATAGACTATGAGAAATAATTATAGTATACATCATGAACACTTCTCATGAAAATTATGTCTACGTCACTAACAATTAGTTAGAATATTTATATTATCCATATTTATGTTATAGCTAGTTGTTCAGGTGGATCTAGAGAATTGATTACGAATTTATGTTAATTCTAATTTCTCTATATATTATAATAATAATTTGTGAGTGTTGTAAAAATATGTAACTTTTAAATTCTAAATTCGCCTAATTTCGGATATGTTAGTTAGCTTGTTATTTCAGTTTGTTAGAATCCAGATGTTCAATTAGTGGAGTTTGTTACAATTATTTTCTCATTAATTAATTCTTTGTTCTTTGCAGTTTTATTGATAATTTTATTTCTTTTTCAAGGGAGTTTTGATTGTTGTCAACTAGGTATGAGGATAAGTGGCTGTTTCTGCAAATCAGAAAATATTGAAATAATGGTTACCTTTTAAATACATATAATCACATTTTTTTGGTATTGATAATTATTCGATATTTTATGACAAAAAACGAAGTAGTTTTGGACTCTAGGTAGATGTTCATAATAAGGTAGATAATGTGTTAATTCTCAACTATTTTAATTTTACCTGATACTGTTTGATTAGAAACAAAATTTATTAAAGAAAAAAAATTTTAAAATTTATAATTTAAAATAAAGTGTAATATTGTAACTATAATTATAAAATATCAAACAAATCCAAAAGATAAAAGAATGGCACAAGTAAACGTAAAGTATAATATTTGTGACTATAATTATAAAATATCAAACAAATCCAAAAAATAGAAGAATGACACAAAGTGATTGCCTATGAGATAATATTCCTCTTAAATATAAGCAAAACACCATTTAAACACTCGCAAATTCTTGTTATAGTAGTTGTCTAGTAAGAAATTTGTGAGGTTTTGCTAAGGTTAGAATAAAAAGTTTAAAATCAAGTTCTTATCATCTGCCAAACTCAAAAGAAATGAAAAACCAAATATGAAAAACTTTTGACATACCATGCTTATCTTTTAGACATAGAAAGACATTATTATTTTTTTGGTGAAAATTAAAAATGATAGTGTGACACATAAAAAAATAAACGTTGAAAATATGAGAATTGGTTAAAATTTACTATTAATAAAAAAAATTTGCTTTGCCGTCCTCGCAAATCAATGAAAATTTTGAGTTATAGAACATAATTAATTTTTCATAAACTAGCTCTTTTTTTTTTCTCTTTTTTTAAAGTCCCATATTAGGAGATAAATAGCTCCCTAACAAAGACGACTCCATATACACAAGAAAGCTCAAACTCGAGACCTTTTAATTAAAGAAAAAAAATATAGTATCTACAATTTATCACTCCATCACAACCCTCGTTGATTTCATTAATCAGCTCATTAAAAAAAATGCATGATGAAATATATTTTTCATTGAAATTGTGAACCAATTTTAGTAGTATATATGACATCACCACATGAAACATACACCCAATTATGGAATTTTTTCTTCCTATAAATAAGTCTCTCATTTTATGATAATTTCACAACATAGAATATTGAAATTTGCAACTATGAATACCTTAAAAAGAGATAATGTTTTTTGTCACATTTTACTCATATCTTGTTTCTTCCTTTGTGCAGGTTAATTTAATTTGTCTAATCTTTAATTTAATACCCTTCTATCTCCATATTTATATAATATATAAAAATATATATAAATTACCATCTCCTTCTTATTTTTTCCATTTATATTTATGACAATATTATATCTTTGCAGGATTTTCAGTGTATGCCATAGACTATGACTACCATTTCACTACAAAGGCATGTTTTATATTTACATTTATAACTTCCCTATCCAAAAAAAAAAGTATAAAAACAACTTGGATTGTTGATATTTAAGAAAAAAGTATTTTGGATTAATCGATTTTTCGTGTTATATATATATATATATATATATATTTTGTAGTGTTTGGAAGAGCCTTTAAATCCACAATATAGTGGAGGAATTGCTAAAAATCCAGAAATAAATGATGGATTAAATGGATGGACATCATTTGGAAGTTCAAAAATTGAGACAAGAACATCAAAACAAGGCAATACCTTTATTGTTGCTTCAAATAGAACACAACCAAATCATAGTTTTTCTCAAACAATTCATGTTGAGAAGAATACAATGTATACTATTTCAGGTACATTAATTAACTATTGAATGTATACATACTACTACCATGTTGAAATTCACTACATTTTTTTTTAATTTCATATTTTAACTCATGTTACTAAAAATTCTGATTCTGTCACGGTTATTTTTGTAGCATGGTTACAAGTGAGCCATGGAAAAGCTGATGTTGTAGCAATGATTAGAACACCAAATGGTGATATTCCCACAGGTTGGAGTTATGATATGTTATTTTACATATATTAGTCGATTTTTTTATCGATCCAAGTAAATTTTGAACGAATTAAATTATGTTTTGTTTTTTAATACGTTCAAATTTAACTCAATCTGCTCATTTGACGACTCTATAGGTTGGGCTATTGCAAAATCAGGATGTTGGTCTATGTTGAAGGGTGGTTTTAATGGGAACTTTTCTGGCCATGCTGAGTTATATTTTGAGGTTCAATTTATCACAATTTTATTATTGTTCAATCTACTTTATGTTAAATATGATTTTTTTTACATTTTTGGCTTTTTTTTTTGTGTGTGTGTTCATATTGACATTTATGGTTTTAATTTCAGAGCAAGGACATTAGTTCAATTGAGTTATGGGCAGATAGCATCTCTATTCAACCATTTACTTTGTTGGAATGGAAAGCTCATCAGGATCAAAGCATTGAGAAGGTCAATAAAATAACTTTCTTGAAATTTTATGTATATATATTGAGTGACGGTATAAAAAATTCAATGTTTGATTTTTATAAGGTCACATGTTCGAATCATAGAATCAATCGCTATATAATATTATATCCTTTTGGGGGGTTCACTATATAACTACCAGAAAATCACTCTTTAGGTCACATGTTCACATAGTTGAATCAACCACTAAGGGCTACAAGATATACAACTATTAGAAAATCGCTAATTTTCGCCATAATTCATTGGGAATCCCTTAATCGATGAAAGTTTAGTGCATCTAACTGTCGTTTTTTTTTAGAATCTGAAATCTTGTTGTAATAAAAGTTCTTTTTTTTTAATTGGGATATTATAAAATGTGACATGCAGACTAGAAAGAGCAAGGTGAAGTTACTAGTTGTTGATCATGAAGGGCAACCAATACCCAATGCAACAATAATGATGAGACAAACAAGTTCTTCATTTCCAATTGGCAATGCTATGAGCTCTCACATATTAACCAACACAGGTTATCAAGATTGGTACAATCCAAGGTTCAAGCTAACAGTTTTCGAGAACGAAATGAAGTGGTGGTTAACTGAAGCACTCCCTAACAAAAACGACTACCATTTAGCTGATGCCATGCTTCAATATGTCCAAAATCGATCCATATTACTCCGTGGACACAACATTGTTTGGGAAAATAGAGATATGTTACCTCAATGGGCCAAAGATCTACCACGTCCCTTGTTAGCAACCGCGATTGAAAGAAGATTTAACTCGTTGGTACCAAGATATCGCGATAAGGTTATGCATTGGGATGTTGATAATGAAAACATGCATTTTTCATATCTGGAGAGTCAAACAGGCGAAAATACGGTGTATTATTATAAGAAGGCTTATGATATGGATAAAACTGCACTTCTATTCTTGAATGAATGGGGTACAATTGAAAATCCTAATGATATTGAAGCAAATCCAGCTAAATATTTAGCCAAAATTGAGGAATTTAGAACTTTAGGTTATAATGGATCTCTTGGAATTGGACTACAAGGACATTTTGATACTCCAGTTATACCTTATATTAGAAGTGCACTTGATATACTTGCAACTGCAAATTTGCCTATTTGGATTACTGAGTTAGATGTTTCAAGCAGACCCCTTCAGGTAATAATCATTCAAAATATTTTATTTTTTGAAGCTATCAAATTATATATACTATATATTCATAGTATATACAAAAAAAAATGTTATTGGGCCTAAGGTAAAGGAGTTTGATTGCAAGATCCACTTGTAACAAAGTCGACCTTAGTGATCTGATACAAGTAAGTATCGAATAAATGTTATCTCTAGGGATTATAACATGTGTCGATCATAGAATAAAAAAATATTGTCTGTGTACAGAAGTTAAACTCGATGTGATTTTTTTGGAGTGCAGGCAGATTATTTGAGAGATGTATTGGGGGAGCTTTATACACATCCAGGAGTACAAGGGATAGTGTTTTGGTCACCATGGCAACCACAAGGATGTTTTAAAATGTGTTTAACTGATAATGATTTTAATAATTTAGCTACTGGGGATGTTGTAGATGATTTCATGAGGAGAATAAATCATCAAGGATTAATTAGCAATACTAATCATGATGGTTATGTTGAGACTTCATTATATCATGGAGATTATGAAGTCATAATTAAACACTCTACTATTAAACATCAGTCATTTGCTCATAAAATTAATGTAGCAAAAGGCAAGGATAGTAATACCCTAATGATGAAATTGTCTGCTTAAATTTTAAGTATTTAATGAATAAAAATTGTCCCTTCATTTCCATCTTGATTTGTTTCATAATTTTGCTTATTTTATTTTAGCATGTAAATTCGATAAATAAAACTTCAGTAATCATTAAAAAGAATCGCAAACTAAAAGTAAATATAAAAGTTTTATGATATTATTATAACTCGTACATTATCATACAGTTCTACGTCAATAACATCATCTAAAATATATCTATTAAACCCCTCATATCATAGCAAATATGACAAATCCAAACAAAAAAAAAACACTTGGCTTTTGATTCCAGCTAATAAAAAGAATAAAAATTTATATTATTGCTATGAAAAGGAACTTTACTTGGTTAAGCAAAGTTACACTCTTTTTACAATATTTAAATAACATATGAAAAGGTTAAGAAAAAGTGGGAAAAAAATAAAAATAAAGCACAGAATAGGCTGTCCCCCTTTAAACTTTTATAAACAAATCTTTTTGCATGGGATTTATAAAATACAAAACAAAACTTAAGAAGCAAGAACACAACCTATTGTACTTGTACTTTAAATACTCTCATTTTCCCACAAAAATACACATCTCTTCTCAATTTCAACATGGCCAAAAGACTCTATTTTCTTTTCACTCTCATCATAGCCATTATTTCCCTTTCTTTCTTCTCTCATTTCACCTATTCGGATTCCTCGGTAGACGCTTTCGTCTACGGAGGATGTTCACAAATAAAATACACACCAAACTCACTCTACGAATCGAATCTCAACTCCCTCTTAACATCCCTAGTAAACTCAGCAACATACTCATCGTACAACAAGTTTAGTATCATGGGCTCAACGAAACAAGACGTATTATACGGGGTTTACCAATGTCGTGGCGATCTATCGATGCCCGATTGCGCGACTTGTGTGGCAAAAGCAGTGAGTTCCATCGGAAAAATTTGTTCACAAAATTGTGGTGGTGCATTGCAATTACAAGGGTGTTTTGTGAAGTATGACAACACTTCATTTCTTGGTGTGGAGGACAAAACTTGTGTGTTGAATAAATGTGGGCCTTCTAATGGGCTTAGTGGGGATTCTGTGGGCCGGGTTTTGACAAGTTTGAATGGGGCGGGTGGGCTTTTTAGAGTTGGTGGGTCATTAGATGTACATGGTGTGGCCCAATGTGTGGGTGATTTAAGTATGGGCCAATGTCAAGATTGTTTATCGGAGGCGATCGGACGGTTGAAAAATGAGTGTGGCGGTGCGTCGTATGGGAATATGTTTTTGGGAAAATGTTATGCTAGGTTTACTACTAGTGGAGATTTTGAATCCAAATCGAATCATGGTAAGAAAAATAATTAGTGATTCGATTTATATATACTGACAGATTGATAGAGCAAAGATTTTTTACGTTGTTAATATAATTTAGGAAGCAACTTATTTTATCATATTTTAAAAAATATTTTATTATTTGAAAAATTACAATAATTTCTACTCTCCTATTATCGGATATATCACTTTATGCGATGTATCGAGACGCACATGATGTATCGTGATATTGAGAGATATTTTTAAAACAGAGATATAATGTATCAGAGCGTTTTGGAATGTATTTAGACTGCACCAAATTTAAGGATTTTTTTTGTAATTTGTAAAAAAATAAAAAAATAATGTTTTTAGCTCTTAACACTGAGATTTGTGCAAAATTTCTAATAATTTATCTATTAAGTAATTGCAGGTTCTCATCATTTTGAGAATGAGAAGACATTTGCACTTATCATTGGATTATTGGCTGGTGTTGCTCTTCTCATCATTTTCTTAACATTTTTAAGAAAAATATTTGGACGAAACGGTAAGAACTCACATTTTTATTATTTCTTCTTTTTAAAAATAAATAAAATAAATTGTTTTTGAATATTATTCTCTTTTCAATTTCTAAAAGTGATGACAACAAATTTTCAGTTTTCCCTTTTGCCTTTTTTCACTTTTTACTTTTAGATTCTACTAAATTCATATACAAATTGTTTTGTAAGCCATTCTACTAGAAAACAAAAATATTAATTAACGATGAACAAATTTCATAAACTACCAAACAAAAATCTCATGTTAATTTCATTTAGCTATAAATTAGTAATAAAAATGAATATACTAAGAGCTATTTTTGTGATAGTAACTTTTGGTAATGACGTTAATTGATTCTTTTTTTTACTTTTTCTTTTTTTAACTTTTTGCAGGTAAATAAATAAAGAATATACATACATGATCAACGTCTACAAGCATTCTTTATTTGAAAATGAGGACTTTATTGAAAGAAAAAGATGAATTATAGAGATGTGGACCAAAAAAGAAAAAGAAAGTTGAAAAGGGAGAAAAAGTCATGAACTTTTAACAAAGTGACATTTGTTTAGAAATTTAAAAGAAATTTTGAATTGCATATTGCTTTTGTGAAGTTTCATTTGGATATGTTTTCATGTGAGACATTTGATTATTATAAAGTATAATTTTGTGTTTCGTTATTTAAGCAATAACAAACCTAATTGAACTATATATCCTTTTTATCGTTCATGAATAATTACCTAATCGGTAGAGGAGACGTTATATTTGAAGTTTATAGATTTGAATTTATGTGTATATATATCCTTTTTATCGTTCATGAATAATTATCTAATCGATAGAAGAGATGTTATATTTGAAATTTATAGATTTGAATTTATGTGTATATATATTCAATGAATATTCTATAAAATTTTGAACTTATCATAAAATTCAACTGAATTTGTAATTGAGACTTTAGCTTCGACACTAATTTGTCTAATTGGAAATATTTTAGTTGGAGTCACGTGTTTAATAAATAGTTGAGTGCCAAGTATTTTAAATTGACCAGTTATTTAACGGTTTTAAATAAGTGGTCAATTTTGAATTCAAAAGTGGATGACAAAGGTATTTTGAAACTAATAGGTGGATGAGAATGACATTTTGGAGCCAATAAGTGGATAGAGAGTAATTTTGTACTATTTTCAATACAGGCCCTTTTCCGTAATTATAATATTTACATGTTATGTTTGAGGCAAAAAAAGACTTAAGTCACATACAACCTCCTAAAATTGTTTGCATATTTCACTTAGACACTTTAATTTAGCTCTGTACACTTAAATCTTAACAAATTTATACCTATATAACACAAAATGATAATCAATAAAAAAATAATAATGTGTGCATCTCAATTGCATATATATATATAGCAAATGGACTAATAAGACAATGACACGTGGCAATTGAATTTTTTTTTTTTAAAAAAAAACCTCTATTTAAATAATGCAAAAGGAATTTTTATAGTTTTATATTTGAATTAACCTACCCCACCCCCTTTTTCTTCTTCTTCTTCCCCTAATTCGTAACATTTATAAGTAGCTACTTTGTGTTCACATAAGGCTTAACTCTTCATACATAAAATACATATTTCTCTCTTCTCTACTCTTTTAATTCTCTCATTCATGATGTTGATTGAGCTTCTTTAGTTACGTTCACTATGAAACATCGTTATTGATTGCTATCCAAATTATAGTTTACACTCCATTATCTGTCTCAAATGAATATTAATTAGGACCACAAATATTCATTAATGATGTAGAACTACTCTTAAAGATTTGAAACTTTTAAAAAATCGTATAAGAATTGAATCAAAATAAAGAATATATATTACATTATGTCAGGGGTATCATTTGGTGATACAATAAAAGTTTTTAAAATTTTTGAATGATTAATCAAACATCATTAGAGAAAATCATTTTAAACAACGTTCCGTTGAAAAAAACTGTTTTATTTTCTTCTTTTCAACTTAATTTTACTCTCATAATTAACTTGTCCCAACCATGACGTTTGGCACAACATAGTTCTTGAAATCAAACAAATAATATAATTATTAACTTAAGTATCATATCAAAATCAAAATAAAAGAAAAGAATATAAAAATTTTCGTCCTTTGAAATTTATTGTAATAAAAGCATAAAATCAAACGAAGAATCGAAACAATTACTATTTCCTTTCACCCATTATATTTATTCTTCTTTTTTATATATAAATAAAAATAGATATTAAATTAATATACATGGCTCCCCAAATGAAACTATCATTATTGGAGTAATTATATTATACTACCTTTCTCTATGTATTTACCAATTACCAATAATACAAAACAAATCAAAAGAATTAGTAGGTGGCTTTAACACAATGAAATGGACAAATAAAAATAGAGCACATGTTAGCTTTTCATGGACTAAATTGAAGTGATATTTTTCCAATTACTTATTCACATAAAGTTTAAGAATCATTATGTATATTCTCTTTTCTATTGCATATATCCATGCATGAGCTGTATATATATACACACTTATAGATTACTAAGCAGAGTTAGAATTTAAAGTTTATTAGTTTTAAATTTAAAGTATTTTAAAGTTATTGAGCTCTAACTAGATTAATAATATCATATATTCTATAAATTTCTAGAAAAATATAAAGTTTGAACTAAATTTATGAAATTTAACTGAATATATGATTCTCTAGTTTCGCACCTCGTGAATCAGATATCTAGCTATAATTTCAGTCATGGTTATAAAGACATGTCTTTATGCTATTGTAGGCTGACTAATTATTATCCAAATATAAGTCAATCGTTAAAGTTGTAAAGTTTAAAGGAGAGTGTCTAAGGTTCACTCATTTAGTCAAATATTAAAGGAGAGTGACTTGTTTAGATTGAACTTAATTTTTAGGATAAACTCAGAGTTATTTGAATAAGAATTTTAATAATAATTTATGTTAATGATCCTTATTATAATTTTTATAATATGATTTTAGCTATAGTTAGAAATAATTATATTAATAGCTATATCGATATTTATTTTTAGTCTCAAATTTATGTAAATACTTTCATTTTGTTCTGCTTATTCTTTTTCATATCTAGGAGTATTTTAGTGATGGATCCTATATGAACGAGCGATCTTGTCGTCTCGATCTAATTCATTGAGCCGTGGGGGCACCCATTCTAACAACTAATTAAGTAGGAGAACCCTCACATTCTTATAGAGAAATCATGCGGAAATTAAAAAAGACGGAAAACAAAGTTAAGAAGATTTAATAAATAACACTTTTTAAACACACTCCTCATTAAACTTGTATAAAAATTTAACAATCCGAAGGACCTAGTCTAACGTGTACAAGAGTCACTAAGAGTAACAACTGGACAAGAAATAATAAAAGAACACAGTTTTCCCATGCAGAAAGAAGAGTCGAAGCTGCTGGAGGATTTCTTCGTCTTCACCTAATGAAACATCACAAATCCTATATCCAAACTATGTCAAAAAGATATAAGCAAGAGTAGTATCAGTAAAACTACACATACTGGTAGTCATCATTGGTCAATCCGACGCCCACCTCATAATATAAGAAAAGAATAATAGGATCATGCAAGTACCACTCGTTTCTCCACCCTTACCCTTTCTTAGAACCCCTTCAACTTACACCAATACTCTGACCACTAACCATTTTATTTTCCAACCGCTAACACCTCTGGTTCTATTAAATCATAGCCTAAACATGATAACCTCATTGGATAATCCCACACACCGCTAACATTCCTTCCTAACAATCAATCATGTCATACTCTTAAAATTTTTGTCACCTTATTCAGCCCAAGCCATAGAGTTTCTCCTTGCCCCAATCTCTAGCCTTACTCCATCCTCCTTGTCTAATGACCCGGTAGGTTATTTTTGGGAATTTCAAACTAGGGAAAAGGGTCTGATATACCCCTCAACTTTGTCATTTGGAGCTGATATACCCCTCGTTATGAAAGTGGCTCATATATGCTCTTACCGTTATACAAACGACTCACATATACCCTGCCATTACAAAATGGCTCACATATACCCTTCATTAATTTAGCATAAGTTTAAAAAAATTAAATTTATATTTATTACTTTTAGTTTTTTTTAAAAATTATTTAGGGGTATATATGATTCTTATATCAAAGTTCAAGGTATATTTTAATTATTTTCATACATAAATTATTTTTTAATTCTTTTATTATAATTATTTGAGTTTTTTATTCTTATTTTATTTTTTTCTTTCATTCCTTAGTTTAAAGAAAAAAATTTAAACTATTTTTTTGAATTTGATTTTTGTATTCGAAGAAAAAGTTTGATCATCTACAATAAGTTTTACAAGAACATTCGTGAAACATGAATAAATTTGATTATCAAAATAATAATTTTAAATTAGTCATTGAAACAAAAAAAAAAGTCAAAAAAATATGTATGACGAGGATTAAATTTTACTCATATGAGATTATTTTTTTAGAAAAAAATAATAAAAAGTTAGATTAAAATTATTTTTTCATTTCCATTAGAGGAAAATGGTATATGTGAGTCATTTGTTTATAAATAGGGGGGTATATCAGCTCTAAATAACAAAGTTGAGGGGTATATCAGACCCTTTTCCCTTCAAACTATTTGCTTAACTTGTTTAATTAGTTGATGAATAATAATTGACTTAATCGATAGTTAATATGTTAAACTGATAATTTATTTAAGGGAAAATTGTATATAATAACAAACTAATAACCTAAAATAAATGGAGTAGCTAGGGTTTGATTCAGTTGTGCTCCATAGAAAACGTTAGTTAAAGTTTGACAGGCGTCTCTCTCCCAAAAATCTCGCTCGCCACTCTCCATTCTCGCTCGCCTCTCTCGCTTTATACACAGAAGTGTATAAATTCTGTTTTCTATTTTGTATAAAGCGAGAGAAAATTGTATATACACATCCAAAAATATATTTCTTCGTGTTATACACTTAATTATACAATTTACTAACATTTTACTTCAAATATTGCAGAGAAAAAGGCCAACGAATTATATGATTGCAGTGAAATACAATTTTCTCTAGTTTTATACAACAGAAGTGTATATATTGTGTTTCTATTTTTGTATAAAGCGAGAGAAAAACATGTATCTTCTTGCTATACACTTATAATTATGCAATATAGATACATTTTAATTCGATTCAACTGTATGCAAAGCAAATTTTATAAAAATATTGCAGCGAAATAGGCAGCGAATTATACAATTATGCATTATACAATCGCAGTGAAATAGGATAACGAATTATACAATTGCAGCGAAATAGGCCAGCAAATTATACAATTTAGGCCAGCGAATTATACAATTGTATATGTATATCGAATTATACAGTTTTTATGTTTGCTATGAAGTGCAATTATGCAAACTTTGTTATAGCATATAAATATAAATTTTTTATTTGCTATATATGAAAGTTGCCCATTATTTAAAACCCTATACTATTTGACCCTTATATATAAAATAAATAAATAAAATTTATCACTTTCAATATTAATTAATTTAGAAATGAAATAAACAAAAGGAAGAAAGAACGGAGGAAGGGTTACAATATCGCCGATTACGAATTACTTCAGGTAAGAAGTCTAAATCTCTTTATGCAAGGAACTGCATCAATTGCTCTTTATAATGATTTTTTTTCATTAAATGTTGCCTATATGTATATAATAATATTATAATGGCATAAAATTGAAAAGGGGTTGTTGGAATTAAAAAAAAAATGACAGATCCTATATATATGCATTCAAATTTGGATAAGGTGGTTGTTTAGGCGCTGACCAATCAAACTTTGAAAAGTATTATTATTTCGGCAGTTAGTCTACCACTTTGATCTTATTTTTCAATTTTCTTATGGTGAGTAAGGAATTAAATATTGGTATATATATTATATAAAAATTATAAGAGTTATTTGGGGAAATTGAAATTTAATACTATACTTGAAATTTGAAAAATATGATAATTGAAATGTTAATTGGCATCAAGAATTATGATTGATTATAAATTGAGTGAATTTTTGGGTCGAGGCTAAACCTATAGTAATACGGATGTTGTTAGTTTTGGACATTTATTGTGATTATTTACTAGAATAGATTATATTGCTTTAGAAGCTCAGCAAAAAGAGAAGGCTTTAGTCCTGGAGCGATTGTTTGGTTATTTCAGGCAAGTGGACTTCTAAAACCCTTGCTAAGCGTATGAAATTCGTGTAGTTCCTTGTTTGATGTTTGAGAATGATTTGGAGGTTTATTGCTTATGTGTTGATTTTGTATTATAGTTGCATTGTTGTGAACTGTGCCTTGCTATCAAAATGATTATTTCCTTATTATTTGTTTGAACATGCATGTCATTTGCATTGCATCTGAGACATGGTTGTGACAAGTGTTATGTGATAAATAGGATGTACCATTTCGAGAATCGTATTGCGCGCTGCGATGGATATCGAGGGATGTATCGCGCGCCGTGATGGTTACTATTATCGAGGGTCTTATCGCACGCCGCGATGGATGCATGGACATATATGTCACCCATGGGTCCCAGTCTGAGAGACAGCGGGTGTGTATCATCAGGGCAGACATGCATCACTATAATTGACATTGCATTTCATGGCATTACACATTTTTATCATTGATGAACTTGAAATTGTGTTTTGTTGATCTTGTTAGTGCTTTTCTGTGAAACTTGTTGTTGAATATCGAGCTGTTATTGATAATATGCAATTTGTTAGAGTGTTGTTGTTGGGCTGGTTTTATGCAGATTGTAGTATGGAGGTTCGGATAGGGTGTAAGGAGTACCCGTATTTTTTTCCTTTAGCTTGTGTTTAGAGGTTTGCTTATTGGATACCGTGTGGTTTGATACACACCCCTTGCTTCTACATACTTTTATAGGTTACGAGCCCGGATCTTCATTGTGATACTTTCTATTCTCTTCATTTTCGAGGCTTTCGATGGAGATTCTGAGGTAGTTATTGTCATCTCAACAGACCTTCTTACTCATGTTTATGATTTTGTTTTTACTTGAAAGACAACGTCATTTGAGACTTCATATATTATTTCAATTCTAGTATTTACATTAGAGGTTTGTGCACGTGACAACAAGGTTTTGGGGATTGAATTAAGTTGACTTGTTTTTCATATTAGTAATTATTATATTGGACTTTTTTTTTACTTCCGCATTTTTATCAAAATTATTAGGTTTAGGGCTTTAGGCTGACTTGTCTTGGTGGGATAAGACGAGTGTCATCACATCCATTTTTGGGTTGTGACAACTTGGGTACTTACCCACACAATTACCTCGACGACTCATTATGTCCCAACAAGTACACCTCATAACATATCTACACATCATCCCATACTCACTTACCGACACATAGTTCAACCTACACCTTGTCATCATTATATATGAACGAAATCATGACAAGTATATACACTACAATACCAAAATATAACATACTTTACCCTACAACCTTATCACACGTAATTGGTCCTCTCACAGAATCCAAACACAAAATGTTAGCTTGTCAAAACGTGACAATCTGATCACAAGTAATGCTGAAACATAACAACCGGTCCCAGTTAGCTTATCGGAACGTGAAAATTCGATCCACATTCACACACCATAATCACAATCACAAGTGCATCATTGAGATCATACATTTACATCATAATTTCATGTCTACATCATTCATCTATCTCAGTTACAATAAGTATGATCAACATTGCAACGTTCATATACATAGAAGTACCACAATGAAGCAAGAACATGCATACATCACACAACTATTCTTATCACTCAAGAGACCAAGTTCAGCCCTAGTTCTTCCAGATGGTTTGTCGTTAGGGTTTTAAACCTAAATCACTAACATTCATCAACTCGTTACTTCGATAGGTCGATTCTAGCGTAGATCGAATTTTGTTCCGTTTTACCGGATGCCCTTGTTTAATGAAGGAATTTCACTCAAGAAAACAATCACGAGCACTTGACCAATTATCAATTCTCTACATTAAGCACTAACCCCAAATACGTTGTATTATAGAAATTTTCCATGAAATTTACTTGGTGCATGAAGATCTATGCATATCCCCTACAATTATTTTCGTATACTACAAGGTAAACATAGATTTACAACTACTCAATGCATAAGATCTAACCTAACTGGGCGTCAAGCAATATGACGAAGTTTTGATTTCTTTTCTAACTATTCTGAATTCGCTACGGTGAATTTTGCCAAGAATTCACAAGATTCTCCCATCCCCATGCTAGAAAACTCATTTTCCTTCTTCCCAAACTTGGAACAACGGGTAATTCACGACATATGGGTTATTTTTATAAAGATGGAAAAATAAGAATTTCTCGTAATTAAGGACTCTGCTTCGCCGCCGTGCCAGCGGCATCTATTCCGTTGTAGTGGGTCAGAGTCTAGATTTTTTCGCAGATTTTTTCCCTTCTCAAATAATGACGGTTCGAGTTGTTACATTTATTTGATCACAATACCTATCCATAAGCTTTTATTTTTTTGTTATCACAATATTTTTGAACAAGAAATTAAAATAAATATATTACCGCTAAAAATTATTTTTTACTATAGTGTATAACTTTCGAGATTCTGATAAACTATATTGGGTATGTTATCGTTGAAATTGAGGAAATCATGAGCTACAATAGTACTATTTTCTTCTTTTTGTTAATGGTGAGAACTTGTAGAAGTACAATAGGATATAACACAACTCAAAGTTCCCTAATCAATATTATGCAAAAATTTACCCATTAATAGAACTCATTAAAGAATTTTAACATATAAAAAAGACACTAGGTGGTTTCTTTCTATCTATCCTAGTCTTGGTAGATAGAATTACCTGATATATGTTGTTGGTGAAAGGTGATAAATATCTCATGAAATAGTTGAGGTACTTGAAAGATGGTCTAGAAACCATGAATATTTAAAATAGAAAAAACTCACAAATAAGAGCTTGTTTGGTACAAGGGTAGATTTGATCTTTGGACACAAGTTCCAGGGAAACCCATATTAGTTGAGAATTAAACATTGTTGTAAATGTGATAATGACATCACTATCAAAAGCATTATAATGAGAAGAAACAACAAGCGTTACTGGTAGATTTAAGAGCAAATAAAGAATTCGAAGCAGAGATAATAACACAATGATTTCTTTTTATTTATCCTGGTCTTGGGGATAGTTAACCGATGTTGCCAATCTGTCTTTGAAAAACAAAATTACTGATTCTGAAAAAACTTTGCAGAAAAATGAAGTCACTAAAGTTTATTGAATCAGTACGAAAGATGAATAAAAACTAATTAAGTAAAACTAAAATTTGTAACGTACCAGAATCTGAAAATATTTGAACAAAAAAAGATCAAGTCCATTGAATTCACTGTGTCAACTTAAAGAAACTATTCCCCTCTAGTATCCAAGGTTTGATTTGGAATATGTCCTCACAAGATAAAATGATCTCAATCACCAGCGTGTAAATATAAAAAACTCTTGTGTCAGCAAACCAATCAACAACAGTAAAGTACACGAAGAAATTTTTGTGCAAAAGATAAAGAAGAAGAAATCAAAAAAAATTGTAAAGGAAAAATTTAGAGGAATGAATGTTATTTATACGCAAGAGGAACAGGTTCTGAATGGTTGCAACCCTTTCAGAACTCACGCGACCATTAATGAAAGTTTGCAACCTTTCAAGCTGGTCATGACTGTTCCTGAAAGTTGCAATCTTTTAGAACAGACATTTCCAAACCGTGGGAAATTCAAATAAAATCGAGAAATATTTAAATAAAATGGGTCACACGAATCCGAGTCAGGTCAAATTATTCAACTACCAAATAGAAACGTTTCGGTTAATCTCAACTAAATAATTGAAAACATTTTGGCCATTTAATTTAATTAATTATATAAATAATTAAAATAAACTTTGTCCAAAAATTAATCTCTCGATCATTTTCCGAAATCGAACCAAGCACGACGGCGCAAGGGGGATCCCTCTTTCCAATCCTTTTAACAATTAGGAGTGTCTCCATATTTAAACTGTCATATATTTCTTTCCACCACCGATGAGGAACAAATGTCTTTTCATTAAAGCATAAGAGGACTTTTCCAGTTCTTAATTTTTCAAGTTCCTCTCTAATCATCTTCCCTTCATTTCCCATTAATTCTTACTACATACCCAATAACTGATACTTAATGTTAATGGAACGTGGTAGATATTCTATGGAATTAGTCGCGCGGTAGAAAGTTGACCTAAAAACCACGGAGAAAAAACTCACAATTAAGAGCTTGCCTCTCTAATGCACAAAGTTTTACACTACACAAAAGATGATCTGTAGTGGTAATAGCTTAATTATCACTAAATATATTATTATAAAGGCAATTAACAGTTTTTGTAAATATCCTTAGCATATAACAACATTGAATCTACTGATAATTAACTATGTCGATAAATATACATATTTATTGTTACTAAAAGTTATTTTTGTTATACTAGTCATAACATGTATGCAAGACTTATCTCTACAAAGGCTATTTCCTATACTTCTGAATCCCTCTATTTGAATTTATATCTTATTCTACCAAATTTGACTTCTGTAGACTGTAATCAAACTGGTTATAAGTCTTCAACATGGAAATTAAGCTGCAGCCATAATCAGTTGATATATGTTATTGTCTCATCTGAATTTTCCAAGAAATTGTGTACCAAGATCAAGTCTAACTTTGTGTCTGTGTTTTTTCTTAGAGAAAAAGGTCTATATATTGATTATTTTCGAGTAAACGTTGTAAGGCAATCTTATATATGTAGGAAACAATGAACTTTGTGGTCCATCACTCGAAAAATGCCCTGTTTTTGATGATCATACAACTAGAATCGACAATGATGATGAAGACGATGATATGTTATTGTCGTTTGGGTTTTACGTATCTGTGTGGAGTGGATTTGTTGTTGAATCTTGGAGTGATATTTACTTTAGTCTTCAATAAATCATGTAGAGATGCTTACTTTCATCTCTTCATCAACGTCGCAAATTGGATATTCGTGACAACAATTATATGTCTACGCAGATTGAAGATGCTCTGGAGTTAGTTACCAAACAACAAGCTACATAATTTCATAGCTAAGTTTACAAGTCTTGTTTCTTTCATAAAAAGAATTACAATGGTGGTATCTACTATGTGATGTTTCTCATGTATAATAATGTTTCTATCAATGAAAATGTGTTGGGAGCAAATACATCTTATTGCATCAAATAAAGGGATTTAGTGTCAATAATATAATCGTCGTTATATTATATGTAGCAGCAATAATGAATATCGACGTTTATAGCTAACACTCTATATTAATGTCACTAAAGCTTTAAACGATTTTGTATATAATGATATGGTATCATGATATGATATTGAAGTATTGTATGGACATGCGATATGAAATTTTAGTGTTGCATATTTTCTCATAAACATAAAAATTTCATAATCTAAAACTATTGAAATAGCTCCAATTGCTTGTTCAATCTTACCAAATAAACAAAAAACTATGAAATTGCATAAAAAAATTATTACAAAACTATTTGTTCTCCACTTAAGTAATTGTTTCAATCTAACTTTCACTTCTTATCAATATATTTGAGTAAAAATGAAACACATTATACAGGCTCTTCAAGATTTTATTACTCAACAATCGTGAATTGTGAGTTAAAGTGACTATATGTTGGTGAGAATAATAAATTTTAAAAAGTAATAATGTGACTATAAATTTTATTTACATTAGAAATAAATTGTTAGTAATATAAATATAGGGTTGTTTTAACAAAATATAAATTCGTGGATCAACTTTTATATTAAAATACCTCAAATCATATGGTATTCTCATATGATTCCATATCATAATTTTTGGAGAATATGAAATCACATCTCATGATATGAAACTAGCGTAAAATCACATGTCTAAACCCTGATTTCATCTCACGATACCATATCCTAATATGGTATTGCATGGCCAAACGCCTATTGACTCAATTGTTGGTGAATATTTTTATGGCAATAAATATTGTTTTCGAAAGGAAAATCTATTTCAACAAAATGTTTCTTTCGTTGTACGGCATAATTGTAGTAAATTATTTAATTCACATATTTTGATGATATTTAGTTATTAATTTAATATTTGAAAAATTTAAACCAATCCAGCCATATAAAATATCTAATCCTCTCTAGTTGTTACTTTTTCTTTTTTCATATTTGTTAATTAATTAAACTTTATTACCTTATTAGGATTAGTAAGTTAAAGACTTAAACCCCTTTATTTAATTTATACTTATTTCTATTGAAAATTTTATTTTTTTTAAATTAAAAACCACTAAACATTTTATTTAGTGATATAAATTCGAAAAAAAGAAGAAGAAGAAGTAGCGGTTGACATTATATTCACGTTGTTGGACCACCTAGTCAATTTGTCGAAAAAGACAGCCATATGCATGTGTTCTTGCCCTGCTGGTTAGCCCTTTATGGTAGGATGGTAATGAGACGGGGCGAATACGGAAACGGAATAAATTTAAATATTAATATTTAAAAATTAATATGGAGCGGATTGTGTTAGGTAGATCTAAAAGAAGATAAATTCTTAAATTAAAGCTAACTTAAGCGTAAGAAAACATTAAAATTAATCAAAATTATTTTTATGTATAGTTGAATTTGTTTGATTGAAAATCTAAATTCTTGTAATATTAAATTAAAGCTCACTTAAGTGTAAGAAAACATTAATATCTATATTAAAAATCTATTTAATAATTTAAAATCCGAACTCATTAAAATCAAAACCTTCATTAAATGTAAATAAACGAGGACTTAATGGATAATGTACCATTAGTGTGCTACCATAGATTAGATCCTTCAAATAAAACATTTATGAATTTTACAAAAATATAATATTTTGAAGGAATAATGCACGAGTACCCCCTCAACTAATGCTCGAAATTTCATAGACACACTTATACTATTAAGGTTCTATTACCTTTCTAAACTTATTTTATTAATAATTTTCTAACCCTTTTTGGCCTATGTGGCACTATCTTGTGGGACCAACGCTGGTTGACTTTTTCTTTCAAGCTAATGCCATGTAAGCTAAAAATGGATAGAAAATTACTTATAAATAAATTCAGATGGTAATAGGACCTTAGTACAGTATAAGTGTGTCTCTGAAATTTCGGGCATAGATTGAGGGGGTACTTGTGCATTTTCCCAATTTTGAAAAATAGCAGAAATATAAGCTAGAAGTGATTGCAATTTAGGGTGTATAGGTATTAATTATCAAATCATAAATTTTTGAAGATTCCTTAAATAATCAAACTTAACTACAACAAATAACATATATATCCTATCTAATATAACCTCATAAATAGGTCTAAAGAAGTTGATTTCAATAAACTAATTTGATTATTTCTAAGCCTACTCTATATATTTTCCTAAACCTCTTAAGAATGGCATCTAAGACCTATATCACTAATTAAAACAGTAAGATTAGATATGAACAAAATTATAAATATTCTTCTTTTCTTTTTTTTCAAAGTCAAATGCTAAAATTATTCAACAAAATAATTCAAACAGAAACAGTTGTTGACCAGTTTATTACACGTAACAGAATACATTATGACAAAAATAATTTTTAACAATAATAAATAAATATATATATTAATAAAAAATATTTAAAGTCATTCATATTATTTAAGGTAATTGTCATTCAAACTTTAAATACATTTGCAAAAATGATAATCATCATTAAAATACATATTTAACATTAATTAAATATTGTCATCAATTAATTATCGAAAGTTTTTTTTGTCCTAGTGATGAGACCTTTAAGACAAGAACAACCAGAATCCTCTATGTACTATACACTTTATTTTTTCCTACTTTTTCCCATGTCCTCTGTCAAATCCACTTAAAATATTAATAAATCTTTAAATCCAGCTAATTCACCAACTTTCTCTTGAAAAATCCAGAACATAATTTACATTTTTTTTTTAAAAAAAGTTTAGACTATTAAATTTTATTGAGTTATCTTTATAATAATTGCACATTGTTGTTCAGTAGTAATTGAAGTTGACCTAACACAATTGATTGATGTCAGTTTCTTGTGGGGTTGAGTGTATGTTTGATCGTTGATTATTTTCGTTATACATTAAAATAATAACTTTTCAATTACACTTTTAAATAGGAAAAAATTATTTGTTTTGAATATATATGTATTTAACGGAATAGATATACGTATTATATATATCAAATACATACAAATTAATTTAGTGTAATTTATTTCTGATATAATGTATTATACAGTATAATTTGCATATATCTGGATACATGAACTCTCTCTTTGTTGTGCGTATCTCTTCTTTATTGTATATGTACTACATAATGTATTTGACTTTCACGTTTATGTATTCATGTATTTAATATTAATTTCATCCAATGTCTTTAATATTAATCTCATCTAGTGTATTTGATATTAATTTTATCAATATATCATGTATCAAATATTTAGTGTATCATTACTACTATCACATATTCGATATTTAGTATCAAATATCTAATATATCCATACGTAAATATATGTAATTTTCTTTTTGGAAAAAAAGTTTGAAATATATTCAAACTTTGATTGAATTACTATAACAATTTCAAACTTTGAAAAGGATCTGTTAACCACTGCATTATTTAATAGTGTATTTTAAGATATTTAAGTGTTCGTGCCCACGTGGACATCATTATATATGGTAACTTATCCAATTGTACACTTATATATTTTTAAATTACAATATATCTTTCGTATTTACTTGTCCATATTTATTCTTTTGGTTGTCCCTATTTATTTGTCTATTTTTACAAATAAAGAAAGGACCAAAAAAAAAAAATCCTATTATACCTTTGTTTAAGTTTTTGAAATTTTCAAGTTTTAATTTATCCTTTTGAAAATATAATTAATACCCACTATGTTAATTATTGCTATCTTAATATGTGTATTATTTCTAAAATGAACAACTAAATAGAGACAGAGAAAATATTAACTATTACAAAAATAATACATCCTATCTAAAATTTGAGATTGTTATAATAATTTCGACAATGGTTGAAAGATATTTCAAAATTTTCTTTTAATTCTAGTGGGAAAGATGCCAAAAAGCCTTAATTAACCATGTGATAGGAACATGTCTTCCGGGTCATGAAATAATTAAGATTAGTTAATTAAATAATCTAAGATTATGTTAGTGCATATAAGACAAGGGTAAAAAAAAATGAACCTTTTAGTCTATAGAGAGTGACATGGGAAGATTCGAAGTACACAACAACATTGAATTTGAATATCACAAATTGCTCATGTGAGGACGACAAAAACGATTAATTAATTAAATTAATTCTAACCCTACTATATATTTTTTTTAAATCTCTTAACAGATAACCTCTAATACTTGGTTATTTATTGTTTTTTACATAATATTTCAGTAATACTATGTTCGGATCATTGTTATCTATTATATCGTATTGTATCGTTACTAAACCTACAATGTTTGTTTTGATTATTACTTAAAATGTATTGTATTGTTAAATTTCGTTGTTACGTAACAATGAGAAGTCTTATTTTATGGAACAACCAATTATATTTTTACATAATATTTCAAAATACTATTTTACCCTTTACCTTAAATATTTAAATCAATCAAACCTCCTATCCTAGAATAATTAGAATATTTTAGTAAATTTATAAATTACTATACAGTATGATACAATCAAATGAAACAACTAAAATGTTATCAAACAACAACAAACATATAGTCTAGCCAAATATTGTATAATTCAACAGTAAGACTAGATCTAAATAAAATGATAAAATATATATATTTTTTAAAAAATAATAATAATTTTGTATGATATATTTTTATCTTCAAACAAAATGATAAATATGTTTTTTTAAAATTTATTTTATATAATATAATTTGATTTAACGTAAATTTTTCGTTTGGTACTTATATGTAAAATAAATGATAAGTACATGTTTGTTTGACTATGAATCAATCATTTTGTTAAGGACAAAATAAATATTTTAAAATTAAATTATAATTACATAGAAAAATATCTCAATTCTTCTTAAAAACTAACAAATAAGGGAAGTGTTTCACACTCTCGATTTAAAAAAGAAAACTTAATTAACTTGACTTAAAATTTAATAAAACAAAAAGAAACACTATTTTAAATTTTAAAATCTTAAATTAAAATTATAAATATATCAAAATAATATTTAATTTTATAATCAAACATATCAGTTGAAAAGTTTAAAATTAGAATATCACAAAATGTAACTGACTAAAAAAAAATATGTCATTTGGACGAAAAGAGTAACTAAAAACGATATTAATATTTAAAACGGGAGGGGTGCTAATTCAAACTGTAATAATTGGGACCAGCAATACAGTTCGTTCTTTCGTTCATCACAAGAAGTATTAGCTTTACTCAATAATCAGAAAATTTTCATTTTACTCTCTGATTCATTTTCATTGTGAATCTACTCAATTTTCTCTGTCGGAGGAGAATTTAATTTTAAGCCACTAATTTTGTTGAGTCGAATTTGTTACCATATTATTTGAAGCTGAATTTTAACAACACTAATAAATGTCAGTTGCTTGCGGAGTCGAGTGTGTATTGGTAGTTGGTTGTATCCGTTGGGCATGGAAACGCTGCACTTACATCGGGAATAACGACAGTGCTACGTGGCCGGAAGCTACCTGTGAAGAATTCGAGCCAGTTCCCCGTCTCTGCCGGACAATTTTAGCTGTATATGAACCAAATCTCCATAAACCCAAATTCCCACCGCCGGGTGGGTATCGGTTAAACCCGGATTGGGTTGTTAAACGGGTTACCTATGAACAAACCTCCGGCCGGGCACCGCCGTATTTGATCTATTGTGATCATGAGCATAAGGAGATTGTGCTTGCTATTAGGGGTTTGAATTTACTGAGTGAAAGTGATTACAAAGTACTGTTGGATAATAGATTGGGGAAACAGATGTTTGATGGAGGATATGTACATCATGGGTTGTTGAAATCTGCTATTTGGGTTTTAAATAATGAGTCTGAAACTTTGAGTAAGCTTTGGATTGACAATGGAAGGAGCTACAAAATGATATTTGCTGGTAAAATTTCAACTTTGCACAAATTTATTATTTGTGATTTCAATTTTTTAATGATCTATAAGTTTATATTTTGCCATTAAAAAAAAAGACCCATGATTTTTTTATTTTTTGCAAAAAAAAAAAAAGCTTATCTCATCAAGAGGTTTGACTTCAAAGTTCTAAACTTAGGCATTATATTTTTGTTTTTTGAACCGAAAATCGTAGATCCGCCACTAATCAAAGAATATCTAGTTACTTCTATTGTAGATGTGTTAGACCAGTGAATCTTTGTAATATTATGGGTATTTGAAAGTTTGTAAATAGCATGTGACCAACCGAAGGAATATGGAGATGTGTGATTTATTAGTTCGGTGCGTTAGGATATTTTGATACCTTATTTGGGAACTATGATTTGCTTATTTGGTAAGATTGTATAAGGGTTGGAGAAGTTTTGATAGTTTTCATACATTATGGGGTTTTCATATTAATAAGAAAATAATACAACTTCAGTTAGAGAAGTTTTGCATATCCAAACGAAATTTCAACTTCAAATCAGCATGATTTCAAATCAATTACATTTGAAATTGATGTCCAAAACAGGCCCTTAGATTAAGTTCTTGTAAATTTACACTATTTCCAATCCCAATACAAATGGATTTTTGGATTTGAGTTGCATTTTAACCAGCCGAAACTTGTTTTAACTCGAGTAATTGGGTGGATTACTAAGAAATGGTTGATTTTGCTGCCACTATTTCGCAGGGCATTCTTTGGGTTCTGGTGTGGCGTCGTTGCTAACAATAATTGTGGTGAATCATAAAGATAGGTTAGGCGGGATTCCAAGGAATCTTGTTAGGTGTTATGCAGTTGCACCAGCAAGATGTATGTCACTCAACTTGGCTGTTAAGTATGCTGATGTAATACACTCAGTCATATTGCAGGTGAGTGTCAAAGCTAATTCGAAATTAAATCAATGGGTGCAAATGTAACATGAACTTTGTATTTTAAAGAAAAAAGTTAGATTATATTTGTAATTTGAATAGAAAGACGCTATCTTTGTATGTGGCATACACACATGGTAATAATGCTTATGTGAAGCCAAAATCAGTTTTTTTTTTTTCACTGAATGGCCTTCATAGCCTTAAGGTGATCTATCCAAAGAGCGTATCCCATAATAGATTCTGCTAAAGTTGCACTTAATGAAGATGTTCTAATGCATGCTCCTTTTGTAGCTTTTACTGTGATAGAGAGATGGACTAGGAGGGTGATAGAATAAGATAATGTACTGAGTTGAGGATAAGCAGGAAGCAAATGCTACCTAAAGAACGAATATTAATGGTTAGTGTATCTTTCCTTTGATTTACAACAAATTGAATCTTGACCATCCGTGTCGTATGTTAGCATTTGAGGAGCAAACTGTAAACAAAGTATATTCATATGATCATATCAGGGATGGGATGATTGAAACACCCTTTGGTTGACTGTAGTGGAACTAACTGGAATTTTCACCTTTCAAAGAGACAAAAATAAAGAGTAGCAAGGAAAAAGTAACATTGGAGATTGTGAGTGGTCAGAACGTGTATGCTATGCACTGAGTTAGATGGCTTCTTTCCTTGGCGAGGTTTTACTGACCTACTTTTTTTTTTTTTTTGATGATAAATAAACAGACAGAAGAGCGGTTCTGGTGAATTTACAATGCAATGACTTGGGTGGTTGTTGCATTTCCTTTGCAATATTTCCTCTTTCTTTTCCTTTCTTATTCCTCTTTTTTTTACTGGGAGTTCACTAGCTTTGCGCTACCTCCATGAACTGCTGATGGTAGTAGTAGTTGATTAGAGGATCTTATGCAGCGAAACAACTCTTCTATTGTGTTTCATTTTCTCTGGCTGACTCCTGGTCCACTGTATGCTATTTAAAAAAGAACAATTAGGCTTATATTCTATCCTCTCTATAATTCTTACTGACGAAGGCTAAGTTAGAGCAGTTCTTCGCCGTAGTCCCTTTGAACCACACCCTAGATGTAAAAAGTGTATCCTGTGGAGTTCCTACCAGCAGGCTTCTGTTTAGTCAAATTAAATTGTTTACATGTTGTTCTTTGTCTCATTGTTTATCTCGTTAACATTTGGTTTCACTGCTAAAGCTAACGCCTGCTCCTCATCCTTCTCCTTTAGGATAGGATCCACCTTGGTCATTTTTGTGTATCACTCTCAGAGGATTGATTGTCGTTTTCTTCATACAAAATATCTTGAAGGACCGAAAAGATCTTTAGTGACGAAATCATCACATCATGCTCAGAATATAGGTTAATCCAACTGAGCTGATAGCTTAGTTGCTATGATAATTTATCACATTATGCTCAGAATATAGGTTAATTACGGATGAGCTAATGTCTTACTCATTCTTGCAGCTACTGATTAGTTAAAACCGTTGGGCAGTGCAATTGTTGGGATATCTTGTTTCTTTGGTGTTTTTTTTTTTCAATTTATGAGAAATTAGTTGAGATATCTCAGTAAAATATTTGTCCACAAAAGTGGGAATCTTTTCCACTATTATTCTGTGATCATATTTGCAAACTTTAGAAGTTTCTTGTTTGCAGCTATTTATCTTGCTTGAATTCTTAAGACTAAAATTTTGGCCTTGAAACCATAAAAGGACCCGGATACTGAATATAATTATATGTGTGTTTTGCTTTCTCTTCAGTTACCAATGTGAATTAACCATGGTACAATGATTTTTTCTTCTGCAGGATGATTTCCTGCCAAGAACAGCCACACCACTTGAAGATATATTTAAATCCATCTTCTGGTTAGTACAATCCTTATACACTCTGTGTGTGCATAACAATGCCCTTGAGTTCTCTATGTTCTGCCTTTGAGTGATTGCTATAATTATCTCTTATATCAGGCATTAATGCTTTCAACAGTTTACCCTGCCTGATATTTTTGATATGCTTGAGAGATACCTTCATCCCTGAGGGCAGAAAACTCCGAGATCCAAGAAGACTTTATGCACCTGGCCGAATGTATCACATTGTAGAAAGAAGATTTTGCAGGTAAACCACATTCAAATGAGTGATACTAGTATGGTTTGTACTGTCAAATAGTCAAAGTAATGCAAACTAATGATTATATATAATAAAAAGAATCTTTGTCGGATAGTTTCACAGAACCGCGTAACTTGCTTTTAGTCATTGTGTGCTTTAACTTTGTCTTCTTTACAAATTATAGGTTCCCTCAGTTACCTGGTGATGTTTCATTCTTTTTAAATATCCTGTTATCTTGATTCCGTATTTAAGTTTCATAGCATGGGTCACAAGTCTATTGAATTGGTGTTGGGGTGGGGTCTGATCCTTGCCACTATCGACTAGTATGAGTCATTTCAAGCATCTGGTGGCTATGATCTCCAAAATGGAATTTCTTCTGGAAACGGTCTTAGTGTGTCACTATTTATGTAACTTCTTATACTCGATCATGAGTTGGTCATGTGCTCTTAAGCGGTGTTCACACAACTATCAATCTCACCATTATTCTTTGCCCTCGTCTAGTTAGATGCTTGGATTAGGATATGCTTAGGTCCCTGAACTATTGGAGATGTAACAGAGAACTACCATATGAAATGCATCGTCATCTGCATATCCTATAGCATATTAAGCAGAAGATTGCAGAATAGTATCAATCTCACATAAAAAGATGAAGCCCACTACGAATACCACTACAAAACATTGGAAGTTCTGCATTCCTACATTTGGTTTGGAGATAAAGAAAGTAAAGTATAATAGAGATGGTGCATTTTTGCGCATAAAAGCAGTTTGTAGTAATTGTTTCAATTCCTTTTCATTGTCACCAATCAGCTTGCAGCATTAAGTCTCATTGCTTTAGTTTCCTTCAATTTAAACATAATAAATTTGATTATTCTTTCCTGTTCTTCTCCCTAAAGTGCGACATGAGTTGGTTTCAAGTTGGGGAAATAAGAACCTTAAGCAGTAAGAATAGATTCTTGGTTCAGTTATCTCTTGTCCAGGATCTAGCTACCTAACAAATTTTCCTGCTTGTATGTTGATCATGTCTTCTGATTCTATTGCATATTCGCTTCACATAACTGTCAGCACAATATCTGAACATGCTTAGGCATGTACAATTGTTGTACAGATGCTGCTATGGCAGAGTATATTCAAATTAGACCATGGGGTTTTCCCACTGTTTCGGATTTCAATTATCAGTAAATAGAAAACATTTTTACCTAACAAGTAGAACTCTTTAATTCACCGACTTCTTGGATGTGATTGTAGCTCTCATTCCTTGCTTCATTTTTGTTATGATATTTTGACAAAGGTGATGCTTGAGTACTCCTGATGTGTAATTTTGTGCTTGCCAGATGTGGGAGGTACCCTCCAGATGTTAGAACTGCAATCCCCGTTGACGGAAGATTTGAACATATTGTGTTGTCATGCAACTCTCTATCCGATCATGGGATCATTTGGATAGAAAAAGAATCTGAAAAGGCATTTGCAGTAAGTAGCGTCAATATTCCTTGTACTTTGGAAAGAAAGCTGTAGTTGGTCATCTATGATTACATTTTAGGATGGAATATGTAAGGAGTAAATGACTTGACTTTATCGCACTAAAATTTCAACGACAAAAGCATGAACCTAGTCATTTTGTCATTAGTGAGAGGGTGATTGTCTTCATAAAAAAAGAAACTAAATATATGTGTCTTTGGGAACTAGTAACTACTCCAAGGATTTCCTTTGTAAGAAGGTGTAGCTTTTTGCATCAAAGTGTAACTTCTGCGACCTATAAAAAGCTTCCAGCTTTTCTCTGTCCCTAAAAACATAGTGTAACCATTGCCTTTCAATGTTTAACTCTAGAAATACGCTATTACTCACCATCTGGATTACATGCTGCATATAGTGGTACTAGAATGTCTGTTTTCCATTAAAATATTCAATTTTAAGATCCCCGAAGAGCATAGCAGCAGAACCAGCATATATCTGCATGTGTGCAAGTCATTATCATTTTCTTTTGTGGTTACATCAACTGTGCCTCAATCCCGAATCGGTTGGGGTAGAGTAAATGAATCCTCTTGTGTTGAAAGACTCTGATCTTGTTGAGGAATACGTCCATGCAGAGACTTAAGGAGGCTAGTGCGGAGACCACCACTTCTCCCCCTAAAGTGCAGAAATTTGAAAGACTGAAGACATTAGAAAAAGAGCACAAGGATGCAATCGAAAGAGCCGTCAGTTTAAATATACCACACGCTGTGGGCGTAGGGGAAGAGGAATCCTCAACACAAAAAGAGGAAGAAGAACCCATAGAGGATATAACTTTTGAGGCATCTCAAAAACACGACGAAGATGCATCCACAAGCAAAGCCCAGGGAAGTGATGCAAGAACTAGCTTGCATGAAGTAGTTGAAACACTTCTCAATAGAGACGAATCTGGGAAATTACAATTAAAGAGAGAATCAACTGGTCCCGAGTAGCAACTCTGTTCCAAGGTGCTTTTCTCTCTTTTGTGTATGATTGTTGTATGATTGATAAAAGCATTAGTCATGTTCCAACAACTTATAATTCTTTTGTATCCTTATAGCCCTGTAAAAATTCTACTTTTTGTACACGAGCGCCACCATTGATGTACAATTTGCAGCCTCATCAAAAGTACGGTTGCAAATATTTTTGTGCTATAATTCCCTGTAGAATCATGTTCATTTGGTTTTCTGATGCTATCCTCTCAATTTGTTGTCCCTTAACATTGTAATTTTTCCCTGTCACATTGTTGACTGTGTGTTTGCTGGGATGAGTAACTCTTGATCTTCCAATTATGATGGATGGCTAAGTTTAAACAAGTTAGCCTCTTCGATGCCCATGAAAATGTGCTATTTCTCTAGAAGATACAATATTGGTCCTTGTCTATATATATTTGAATTCACTGTTCCTATTCCTTGCCTAAGTACGCTGTGTAGTGGTTCAGGTTTCCAGCCAAATATGTTGAAACAGTAGTAATATTTCTCGTTAATACACATGTTTTCCTATTAGAATACCAGACTAGTGATGAAGAAAGTTTAGAGCTTTATCTGATTGGTATAAAAACTCCTTTTTGGGCTCGTAATTTAGACGTGAAAATAGGTCATCCCACGCTTCACCATCAGAGGTCACTACAAAGCTCCCCAGGTTACTCAAAGCCATATTTCAATGGAATCAATTTACTGTCAATGCCAACTCGCTGTCACCCTGTCCATCTCAATGATAGATCTTTGATTCAGGAGGAAGAACTGGCAATAGACACAATACTATTCATTTTGGCTCTATACTTGTTTGAATAAAATGACTGAGACCAACTGGTTAAACAAAGATGAAAGTCGGCCATAATATTCCAGGAATCCTGCATGTGGAAGAGCTCTCGCTCCACGATTCAGGTATGTTTGCAGTTAAGATACTCAAATTAGAAATGCATTTTGTGTCCTGTCTTGAAACAATGTCTAGACATGTTATGCTTCATACGTTTGACGAATATTTGATTGTATGTTAATCTGTTTTAGCAATCGTGTGAGGGTTATGACATTAGAATTCACATTGCTACAGAGAAGCCAATCGAGTGGTTGACAAGTTGGTGTCTCTTAGTCACAACCAAGAAGAGCTCTGTATATATAGTACTCATACTTATGGAGCTCTACTTGGACAGATTTGAAGCCTGTTACCTTGAATTTTCAGCTTTATAGCGTCTTTGTATTTGTTTTTGCAGTTGGCTTTTTAGCTTTTAAAACTTTGTTAGCCAAGTTCAGTCCTTGGGGTAAAAGCTCAGGCACATCCCCTCTTTTACAAGTGTATTTTCAAGTAGCTGTAAAATCGTGACTAGTTAGAAGTAATAAAAGGAAAAAAAGGCATAATACAGACTCCTTAACTTGGCCTTAACTGGCCACGGAACACCCCAACTTTGAAAATGTGCAAGTAAACACTTTAACTTCATTAAGTTGGCCACGTGAAAACCCCTGCTTTGAGAATGCACAACTAGAATGCACCCCTTTAAAGGTGTCTTGATATACATTTTCAAAGTTAAGGTGTTCGTGAGACGCACCGAGGTAAAGTCAAAGTGTCTAGATGGTCAAATGAAAGTTGGTCTGTTTAGTTGTCGGTTGAGGTCAAGTTAAAGTGTCTAATATCATTGTATTATGCCAAAAAAAGAAGGATTTTTGTAGAAGACCGCCAAATAATGCTTACTAGGAGGTAACTAATAATATTTATCATCCTTTTTTGAGATGTTGGGCTTTCTTTTTCTCTTGTTTTGGGCATATGGTAGAAAGAAAGAGAATGAGGGAATTCATTTGAATTGAATAGCTAGATGAAACTTTCTTGCTCGTTTCAAAGCGTCGAAGAGAGGAAGATACAAGACATTCTAAAGATAGTTGATGTGGAAGATTACGATTTCTAGTTACGAGTCTATTTTCAAGCTAACCTAATTCCTACTTCCGCCACTACCTATTGTTACTGTGTGAGTAGACGGTGCTCTCTTTTTAGGAACGGGTTTATTCAAGAAATTTACAAGTACTAGTTTAATTTCCTCCTGAACCATGTTATCCTTTCTTCTTGAATTTATTATTTCCAGAGAAAGTAACGAGTATGTTTTGGTTTCTCATTCAGTGTCTGGTATCCACATTGGAGTCCGAGTAAATTCGGTTCACATAAGATGACTCCATACCCAAGTAGACTTGAATTCTAGACTTCTGATTAAGAATGAAGGAGTGTATATCGATATTTACTTTTGAACAAGTAAATGGCAATGGTGAAACAATGAGGCATATGCTTTGTGGTCCCTAGAGTAAAAAAAATATGACAACTATGGCAAAGATTCTAAAGAAAATGTACTAAGATGAGGCTTTAATGATGGACCATCCATCATGTTGTCCAGCATCTTTCTGTTGAAAAGATATTTCAAAGAATGAAAAACTATGGGGGTGGTCCTGGTGCTTAACATGTGCCAATTTTCTAACTTTACAGTAACCCTTATCTATATTTATTGAATTTGATATTTGTATTCAATGTCTACTGTTGCTACTGTCTTTAAAAACTATACTTGATAAGGTAGGCCATTAGCCAATTTAAGACCATTTGTACCATTGGTGGATTCAAATATAGCATAAGTAAATATGGCGCTTCTTTGAAAATTTAAGAAAGCTGAGTTTGGAGTTTTTGAGTTCTTTTGTAAACTTTATAGGGTCGTTTAGTAGATGGATAGAATTATGCATGTATTAGTGTGCTATTGTTTGCTTTAGGGTCATAAATAGTACTTTACTTATATGTAGCTTCTTTTTTGTTTATTAATATCAAAGGACTTTGTTCGTATTTTGTAAAATTTGTGAAATTTATATTCACGAAAACTAATTGAGGATGACTTGTAGTAGTAATGGCGGTGGCGATGGCGGTTGATAGTGCTAGCTAATGTTGATCACCATAATAGTTAATAATGGTGATTGAGTTGTGTTGGTGACTCTTGTGATAGTGATGATTAGTGATGATAACAGTCGATCCAGGATTTTCGTTCAGGGGATTCGAAAAATAAAAGTATAAACGTGTATATAAGCCGACAGAATAAAATTTCAAGGAAGTAATTATATATAACTTTAGTGGGATCGTTGAATTTTTTTGGGGTTTAAAATCACGCTTTTAACATGCTTATAAAATAAAAAAACAAAAAAAAAAGTGTAAAATCGAAACTGAAAAAAATAAATCACGAACACCGCATTGCAATTGAATGGCGGATTTCGATGATTAAGAGAAAAGTCTAGTTCTCTTTTCAATTGAAAAGGGAATGGATGTCTTATTGAGAGTAATTACGGAAGAACCTTTTCATATATGAGAGCGATAGGCCCGTTTGAAGAGCAAGCTTGAAAATAAACAGAGAGCTCATTCATTCATAGCAGATAAGGCAGACGGATGGCTCTCTATCTTGAAGATAATATCTTTTTCATTCTTAAAAGCCTTCTTTCATATTCCTCCCGCATGGATTTGAACCCTTGATACGAAGGTTAATTTTCAAAGGAACTATCACTAGGCTATCTGTTTCAGTTTGTCATTTAGGGTTTCAAATTTTATATATCCACATATGTACAAAAGATTACCTTATATATACCGTACCTTTTTGCCGAGGGGATTCACCCTGAAACCAACGTGGATCCGCCCCTGTCGAGTATGGTGATTAACAACGATCGTAGTTATAGTTAAGGATGATGGTTGTGGCTAGTCTAACTTGTAGTGATGTAACATTAGCTTGATATTTCCTGTAAAAACTACACTATATATAGTTTATTTTTCGTATTAACATTTGATTATACTTTATTCGCACACCCAACGACCACTTAAAGAAACATTCTAAACAATGTATTCTTGATTCCACTAACAACAATTAGACCCTTTTACTCACTCCAGACACATAAGAAGATTCCAACACTCTGCTACTCCCACCAAGAGGCATCAGAGGACTTGTCATAATACATCAAGATTCCAACCCCAAGTGGGACCTTTTGTTTCTTTATGACAAAAACATGATTATAAAAACATTTTTTCTAATGGATAAGAGATAATGTCTTCAAACACAGACAATCTAGTTCGTACACATTATGTTTTTTGTCCCAACAATAACATGTTATCCACTACAATGTCTTACATTTCATTATCCACTTAAACCAAGAATCTATTCTTTTTCCTTTTTTTTTCTTTCAACTTGAGTTTCATTACTTTAGTAGTCACCATCAAGAACCTACTCCATAAAAAAGTTTCAATTGTTAACATTGAAGTTCATATTAGTAGGTCAATGGTAAAGAGACAAGAGTAACAAAAAGATTCATCAACATAATGAAAAGTGCAACAATTACACAGACTACACAGTGAATCTTGAAACAAAGAGTTAAAACACACAAGTACACAAACCCCTAACAACCTGTATAACTAATAGGGGCATTAAACATACTTATTAAAAAAAGACCAGTGCACTAAGCTAACACTATGTGCGGGTTCTTTTAGTGCGGGTTCAGAAAAGAACCGGACAACAATTAGTCTATTGCACACTGTAAACCATGACCCTAGTCGCATAACGACAATTAGTCTATTCTACGCAGTCTTAACTTTGAAACCATGACCCCCTAGTCACACTAGGGCAACTCAAACTGAAACTATTACATAAGATAATACTACTGACACCTAAAAAAAAGAGGATATTAAGACAACTAAGTCATTAGAGTCATCACCATCAGCAAGAGTCCAATAACAAGTCTTAAAAGTTTTCAGCATTCCTCAATATCATCATCATCATCATCATGAGCAGGCTGTGGCCTAACTTTCCTAGGCCTACCCCTAGGCCTTCCAGTAGTAGAACCAAGATTTGTTGAATTGGGACCTCCAGCAACAGATTCTGGCTTTGGCTTCTTGGAACTAGGTGGTGCATTAGGGTCTTTTCTTGGGCGCCCTCTTGGCCTTGGTGATGCAGGTTCAACAGATTCAACAGCACCAGGAGGCAATGGAGCTTTGGGTTTTGGTGGCCTACCACGACCCCTCTTTGCTGGAACATCTGGACCAGGTTTGATGTAATTGTTCTTGAGGAAAATCAGATCTCCATTTTGCTTCATGTTATCCAAATGTAAAGGTAGCATCTTTGAAAGATCTTCATTCAGATCTCCATACTTTGTTTCAATGTACTTACTTATTGATGACTTGTTTGCACCCCCTTCTTGATTTAGTTCATCAAGAGCTTCATAAATCATCTGTTAACAACAAAAAAAAAGTTCAGTTTTTTTCAAGAAACAAACATATGCACAGATCTATTAACAAACAAACAAACAAAAAAATGCATTCTTGATATCATTTGTTCTCTTTTTCAACAAATACAACTAGGGAATTTAGAAGGGGGAAAAAAAACAAAACTTCATTTGGGGTTCTAACAGTTACAAAACCTCAAACTTTACAACCACTAATCCCAGGAAAAAAAGGGCAAAAAGTTAGAATCTTTTTTGTGTTTATGTTACAATGAGGTTAAAGAAAAAAGGGTTCTTGCATGTATCTTCAAAGATTACATCTTTCATCTAGAATTAAGGTAAAAACACTGATATATGAGTAAAAAGATCAAATCTTTATAACATAAAGAACCTTAAAAGATGATTTTGAGCTCAAAATGTTGACAATTAGATGCTTTAAAAAAAGGGAAATTTGAAATCTTGAAATTTAGTATTTACCTCAGGGTATGAAGGGAACTGGTTGAAGCTTTGAGTAGCCATGGATAGAGAGAGAGAGAGAGTGTGTGTGTGTTCTAGAGATGTCCCTACAAGAAAGAAAAGAGTGTCAGCTTCAAAAGCACAGTTGAAAAATTGCTAAGAAGTACTCACAACTTGGAATTAAAGAACAAAGAATATTTTGGGCAAAAAAAAAAAAAAGTATATTCATAGTAGATGAGTGGCTTAAGATTGAAAGATAGGAAAATAATCAAACGGTTGAGAATGTTTGTTACATTGTGTTACAAGGATATATGACGTGTCTTTTCTTTTGTCTTTTTTTGTGAGTCAAGAAGATAACAATGGACTATAATTACCTAATGAATTTTAAGCCCACCTATGAGAAAAAGATTTGTAAAAGCCCATCTAATAATGGGCCACCAATCAAGCAATCACCATTATCATCTTGGGGTCATTGACACTTTTGGGGACGTTTGGGTGTGAGGAATAAAAATAAATAGTTTTGGTTATTATATTTGGAATAACTTATCCTGTCATTTATATCATAGTGACGGAGAATAAGTTATTCCAAGATAATTAATCCTGGAATAACTTGTTCCACAACTTGTTAACAAAAACGATCACTTGTATATGTAATATATAGATAGATAACTATAATGTGTATATGCGATGTTTAAGAATATATTAGACTGATTATTTTTTTTAACAATTTTAACCAACTCAAATCTCCTCTAAACGGTCCAAAATTTTAGATATGAGTTCATCTGGATGTTTCAAGTTTTTTGATATACAATCTACATTCACTATACAATGAATTTCAAAATAGAACTTCGGAGAAACTTCAATAGCTAATGGGGGTTTTCAATCCCTACCAACTCAAAATCTCCTCTCAAATTTTGAATAATTTCCTTTCAACGTTTCAAGTCTTCTAATATATTACTCTTTTGAAACAATTCACATCTGCAGCATGTAAAATCTTGAAAAAAAATTAATCCCGACTAACTCAAATCTCCCCTAATTAGTACTATTAAGTTTAGATATGAACCCTCATTTCAATATTTTAAACAACGCAACAATTCATGTTCATAGATCGGCAAATTTTAAAACCAAGAAAAAAGATCTCTTAATATCTGCACTTATTGGCAATAATAACAGACGCCCAATGACCATTTTATGTAATGAATTTAAATTGGGTCATTTTTTATTAAGAAAAATGACTCAATAAATATATATTTTTAATTTGACATCAAGGTGTTATTTAAGAGATTTACTCTGCATAAAATAGCCCTACTTTATAATATTGTCATTTAATAATATTTTCGAAGAAAGCCACAAAAATGCCTCCTAACTATTTTGAATCGATAGGAAACTACTCTCCATTCACTTTTGGCTTCATTTATGTTAACTTGTGACTAGTAAATATATATAAATTAAATGTGAATTATTTATATAAAACATAAATTTGTGGGTCAAAATTTGTCTTTGAAAATTTCATATTAAGATTTGAAATTTTCAAATCATGATTTTTGGAGAATTTAAGATTTCATCTCATGATATGAGATTGTGAAATAAAATCAGTGTGAAATCACATATTGATCCAAACGTTGATTTCATCTCATGATTTCACATCATGAAATGAAATCGCATGACCAAACGCGCTCCTAAATAACACACAACATAATAATAAAGATTTAAAAAATCTAAATTTTATATTCAAATAAAATTTTAACTTCATTAAGTCAACATGATAGAGTCATCCTCAACAAGTTGTCAATATATTGTCATTCTTATCAAGTGCAATCTATATATTTTTTACTCGTATGAAAGGTACAGATCAACCAATTGAAACGAAAATTCATATAAAAAGAAATAAAATTGGATATTAATTACATTTCCTTGAACATTACTAGCTTAGGATAGATAAGTAATTTTCTTGGCAATTACTAATTCTAATGACTAAGACTAAGACCTTTTTATTTTCACTAACCAAGTTTTGATTCTATAATTATTAAATAGTGAAATAATAAGTAATTATTTAAAGGGAAAAGGGTCTGATGTACCCCTCAATTTTGTGATTTAGAGCTGATATACTCATCCTTATAAAAGTGGCTCATATATGTTCTTACCGCTATACAAACGACTCACATATACCCCTACCATTACAAAATGGCTCACATATGCCCTTCATTTAACGAAAGTTAAAAAATTAGTTTTAAATTTATATTTGTTACTTCTAATTTTTTTTAAAAAATTATTTAGGCGTATATATAATTCTTCTATCAAAGTTCAAGGTATATTTTAATTTTTTTCATACATAAATTATAACGAGGGGTATATCAGCTCTAAATGACAAAGTCGAAGGGTATATCAAACTTTTTTCCCTTATTTAAAATACGGATCGAATTAATAGATATGATATGTATGTATGTCTATTTAAATCGTTTAGCCAAATATTGGTTGTATTTCAAAATGGATATCTACTATCAAGCAATAGATGGAAAAGGAAAAAAAAAGTCATATTTATTGTCCCTCAGCTATTAACGAATTAAATTTTAATTTTAATTCTAATGATATGTTACATCTACACTTTTGATTCCTTAGTTTATCATGTTCACAAATTTTCAAATATATTAACCATTGTTTCATTTATAGCTATATAAGTTATGGCAAAATTATACTGATTATTATATTTGATGATAATATGCATTTTTTTTTAACTAGATCAAATTAAAAAACACACACTATAATTTACTAAAATAAATATGATAAATTTAAGTATATGGTCTAAGATCAGAATTGATAAATAATTAATCATAATATATATAATTTTTTCATGTATAAAATTAATATGATAGTTGATTGACAATTTAAGAATCTGCATAAATAATATTTGTATTAGTTATAAGAAAATATTAGTATTAATAAAAATTCGCATAAATTAATCCATCCATAACTAATAACTAAATAAAATAATGCATAAACTCACTTATAACTAATTTCAATCACTACTAATATTAACACAACTCTAACCATATATATCAAAGTTCCCTAACAATTTGGTTGATTGTTATAATTTATATTGTTAGTCTAAATACAATGTTTATTTTAATTGTTACTTAAATTTTATTAAATCGTATTTGGTAACGACAAAAAAATTCATTTATGTAACGACCGATTTGGTGAAATCGTGTCATTACCTTTGAAATTTCTTCTCAATTTATCTTTACGTATTATTAAATAATAATTTTATTTAATATTCATCCTACTTTTTCACAACAGCTTTACCTCATATCCTAAATTTTTGTGTAGATTTATCATTCAAATTATGAATATATGAATTAATCAATGAGAATAGTACAATCTATTTGAATATTATACTATACAATGTAACATAAATAATACAACACAATATAATACAAAATATAACCTTTAAAACAAAGTGCAGGGGGGGGCAAAAATGTTATCCCAACAAAAATAAAATAAAGTTTGACAATTTTCAAAGAGCCCAAGTCCTTGCTCTTTTATAGCAAAGCATGATAGTAACAATAGCAATTTATTTTGGGGAAAAAAAGAAGAGAAGAGACACTTTTAGAATGAGTACAAGTACAGAAGAAGATCCTGATTCTTTTTATTCTGATACAGATGCAATCATTCGCGGAGGTGGTTATGATGATTCTGGATCTGGTGAAAGCATGATCTCTGAACCCAATATGTCATCATCATCGTCCTCAGACGACGATGATGACTTCCAGCTGCAGAAGCAGATCTTTACTGGTGCTGATGGTAGTGGTGATGGAACAAATGATTTGACAACATCATCATGTACATCGTCTAACTGGTTTATGAATGATAATGATAATAATAATGATGCTAATAATCAAGGAGAGGTAAGGATATTTAATGTTGACTTCAGGGCACTTTCTTCAAAAGTCAATAGTGAAATTGAAGAATTGAATTTAAAGTTTGGTGAGAAAAGGATAAGAGATGAGAGAATGAAGATGAAGATGAAGATGAAGATGAAGAAATTTTGATGAAGAAGGCTCTCACTTATGAATACTACAAACTAGGGTTGTGAACTATATATTTGCAATAAGTCGAAAAATCAAATCAAATTAAATTCTAATTTGATTTTAGATTAATAATTTACCTTCTTTTTTTTTTTCATTTTTGGTTTTGTTTTGGATTTTAAAGTAAAGAATAAATAAAAAAATCAAAATTGAATTGTTGTCTTTTATTGTGATTTAGTGTATATTTATGTTGGACCATCTATAATTGATATTCTCTTGAGTATTGTGTTTTATGTTTGGATTGTTATAAGTGATATACTTTTAAATATTGCGTTTTAGGTTTTACTTGTGATTTATAATAGAAGATATATTTAAGAGATACAATTTTTATGTATGAATACATTATAAGTTGAATTTATTTGCCTATTTCTTATGTTTGTATATCTATATTTTGATTTCTCTTAAATGTTCGCTCCACTACTAATTACATAGTTTTAACTAAATAATTTTGTATACCAATTAAAATGTAGATAACTTTAATAATAAAATTTAGGCTTAAATCATATACCGCCCCTCAAAGATGTTCGCATAATTCAGTTAAACACCTCAACTGAGATTTGTACCTATTGAACACCTAAATTGTTCAAAACATGTACCTATTAGACACAAAATGCTGATATGGCAAAAACTGTTTATTGTACTTCCCTGAAGCGCGTGAAAAGACTTAAAATAGTGTTTTTTTCATTTTTTTTTACATTTTTTCTTCTTTTATTGACACTTGGCATTATAAATAACTTAAAAAATATTTTCTTCTTTATTTACACTTTTTTCAAAAAAGAAAACATTATCTATCATCTTCTTCATAATTTAGTTTACAAAACTTTCTTCATTTTAGCTCTAACACTGTTTTTTTTTTCTTTTTTTATATACAAAAAATTTATATTTTCCAAATATGAAGATAAATGAAAATCAACTATAAAGATTCAGATTTGAAAGAAAGTCTTAGTATGATTTATTTCAAATCTCATAAAAACAAGGAACAAGTATGAAGAAGATGAAAAAAGATAAATGATTTTTACGTATAAAAATAGTTACCCAAGAATTATTTATTACAATTTTTGAACAAAGATTTTTACTCAAATTCATATGTGGTCATTAAATTTATCAAAAATGATATAAAAATTTTTGAAAGAAATAATTTTGAAGCTATCAATTTCATTTTGTCATCGATGTAGAGTTGAATAACCGCCAACAAAAGTTTCTTTCTTCTTCACTCTTAGTATGAAAAAAAATAATCTTGAAGTTATTTGAAAAGAATAAGATTTTTTAATTTGAGAAAGAATGTGTTTTGGGGAAGAAGATGAAGATGAAAGGGGGTTGGAGTGGGGTGGGTAAGGTGGGGTAGAATAGGTTGACATTTTCATTTTTTTTTTCTTTTTTAAAAAATTAGATATTAAATGTGTGTGTGTGTTTTTTTTTTTTTTTTTTTATAATTTTTGGGCCCAATGCCAAATGTTATTTTTTTAACTAGTGAATTTAACCGCGCTTCGCGCGGTGATAATTTTTTATATAGTTATCACTTATTAAAATTCAAACTTTAATCTAATCGATTGTTAATATTTGCTTTCCACTAAATTGTATCATTTGAAAGTGTGATATAATTTGAAGAAAGATTGATACCTTATGTCATCAAATGACATAAAAATATATTTACTCTACTTGAGCATGTGAAAGTAAACAATAGTATTTGATTTTTTTCACAGCATCTCTTTAATGGGTTTTGCTATATAATTTTTATCTTCTTTTTTTTCTGTATTTTTAAATTGTTTTTCTCTCTTTTTTTGTTGACTTTTTTTATCCATCGCCCTTTTACCATTTTGTTCATGAAATATTATTTTCTTGAGAGTTAAATTCTGAAAGAAAATGATGTTGGAAGTAAAAAATTTTATCTTTCAGTAAATTCACTTTGAAGTTGAATTTTAAAATTTTAAAAATCTATAAAAATATGTTTCACCTCTTCACTTTAAATTATTTATAATTCAAAAAACAACTTTTATTTGTGCTCACAAAAAAAAATTAAACGATTAATAACTTTGAAATAATTATTCTTTATAAAATTCACAATTTTCACACTAAACAACGCATTAATCCTTGTCTTTTCTTTACCTTCATTTTTCGCATCCTTCTTTTTACCGTTACTTCTCTGCTCCTTTTCAAAATAAATAAGTATCTCCACAAATAATATATTTTTATCGATTACAACATTACAAATTAATAATTTTATCATATAGCTATATTGTGGGTGTTTGTTCATCTACTATTTTGTCAATGAGTATTACTGTACCTTATCCTTTATATAATTATTTATTTTTTAAAGAAAATGTTATATGACAAATGTTTGTAGCTTAAAAAGAGAAAAATGTTAATACCTGAAATTAATTTATACTTCACCAAGAAAGTAATTATTTGGTAACACTAAATTAGTAGCATCCGAAGAGAAATCGGTAAAAGATATCGTAATTAATAATATATGACAGATAATTAACTTAAATTTAAATGATTTTTAGTAGAGTCTTTTTCTTCTTTGCATGTGTTGTAAAATCAAACTTTCTCATCTTTAATTTTTCACCTCTCAAGGAAAGTTTTGAATCCTTTTTCATGTGATAGTTGTCAATACTTTAACAATTTTAAATTTTTTGATAATCAATAAAAAAACCTTCAATCAACTTGATTTGAACCTGCTAACTTAATTTCTTTTGACCTTATGATTCATCGAATTATAATCATAAGTAATTTGAGAATTTAATTTTTTTTTAAAAAAGAATGTGTAGAAAAAACTAATATTCATGGAACAAGATTCCTTTTTGTCAACAAAAAAATTATTCAAATTGATTAGTTCGTCATGTTCTTGAAATTAATAACATTCTACATTTTGTAAATTCTAACAATTTATCATCAAATTATCTTTATGTGTAATCTAACTCTAAAAAAAATATGGCATGCTAACAATCCAACTGAAAGCAAGGTATATAAATTAAGAAAGCTACATTAGGAAAGTATACACATCTGATCTATGTATAGCACAAAATAATAGACTACGAAAGACAAAAAATTAATTTAAAATGTATTTACTCATATATTAATATACAAATTCATAGCCATTATAAGTCCTTTTATTTAATAGATTGATTATATATTTAAAATTGAAAAAAAAAAGTAAAAATAAAGATAAATTATAATGGCAATATTACAAGAAAGTATGACATCAATTCGTCTATGTTTCACTTTATTTTATATATAGATTTCAACAGGTCTACACATTTAGTATTACAAAAATATGTAATAAGATATTTTTTAGTCAATAAGAATTATACCCAGATTAATCAATTCACAACTTTTCTTTAAATATATTGCATTTCACGTTCTTCAAAATTTTTTCCTTATCATTAATTCATCCATATCAGTAATGATCAACACTGAAAAAAGAAGAAGAATATGTCAGATTAACAATAATTAGGAGCAAATGAATAAGCAAGCTACAACATAAAAAGGATGAAAAAATTCCTTATCATCAAATTATCTATATCAAATCAATACCGTAAAAAAAAAAAGAATATTCTAGATTAACAATCAAATTAAAAGCAAAATAGAGTAAGCAAGTTACAACATAAAAAGAAAAAAGAAAACCCAATCTATATAAGATATTTTTAGTCAATAAAAATTATATCCAGATTAATCAATTTGCAACTTTTCTTGAAATATATTACATTTCACGTTCTTCAAATTTTACTCCGTATCATCAAATCATCCATATCAGTAATGATCAACACTGAAAAAAGAAAAAGAATGTCAGATTAACAATCTAATTAGGAGCAAAATGAGTAAGCAAGTTATAATATAAAAAGGAAAAAAAAATCCTTATCATCAAACCATCTATATCAGATTAATATCATAAAAAAAGTATATGCTAGATTAACAATCTAATTAAAAGTAAAATAGAGTTAGCAAGTTACAACATAAAAAGAAAAAAGAAATCCAATCTATATATATAGCACAAAAACATAGACTATGGGAAGACACAAAATTAATTAACATATAATAACTCAAAAATTAATACATATTAAAAGTCATTAAATGTACAAATTAAAAATAAGTAACGGTTGATTGAAAAATGTAATGACTCAGAAAGTCATTTTTGAAAATTTTAAATATTAGTGTAACTTGAGTTAATAAATCGATAGTTAATGGACTAAAGTAATCATTTAATAATACTTTATAAATCATGGGTTAAAATGAATTAAATTGTTTAGGGTTTGTCACATTTAATACATAATTATTTTATTAATTAAATAAAAGACAGAAAAAGAGAAAAGAGGCGGAGAACCTTACCTGTAGACGCCGAAGGCAGCCACCGATCTTCATCAGGTAATGCCAAATCCTTGTTTTATATAGACGTGTGCACTGCTATTGCAACCTATTGTGGTGATTCGTTCCAATTGAATTCATGGTTTAATTTTAGGACATAACTAATCTCTCAATTAAATATTGTTTTTGTTATATTGGTCATATGTGTGGCGTTAATAATGGAAGGGAACAAGGTAGTGGGTAAGATTACTATTAAGTAATGATGACAACATAATGGAACAATTATGAGTGAATCATTAGCAGAATAAGGTTCTGCCTATTGTATGTTGAAAATTCGGTACTGCATCGTACAATTTAATGGTATTCAACTAATACAACACTCTTAATATTTAATTACTGTCACGACCAAAAAATGGATGTGATGGCACTCGTCTTATCCCACCAAGACAAGTCAGCCTAAAACTCAATATCTAACAAAATGCGGAAGTAAATGACAATCCAACAACAATTTCTATTATGAAACCAAGTCATATTAATTCAATTCCCAAAACCAGGTTGTCACGTGCACAAGCCTCTAATGTAAATATTAGAATTGAAATAAAATAGGAGTCTAAAATGAAGTTGTCTTTCAAGTAAAAACAAAATCATAAATTGGAGTAGGAAAGTTCGCTGAGATGACAAGCAGCTACCTCACAATCCTCCACAAGATGCCTCGGAAACGAAAAGAATGACAGGTATCACGAAGATCCAGGCTCGTATCCTACAAAAAATTGTAGAAGCAAGGGGTGAGTACCAAACCACGCGGTACCCAACAAGCAAACCTCTAAACACAAGTTAAGTGAACAAAATACGGGCACTTCTTACACCATATCTAAACCTCCACGCTACAGTCTAATAGTTTACAGTTTACCAAACACACAACTCAATAACCACACTCTATCAGTTTACACATTCTCAATAACAACTCAATATTCAACAGTCACAAGCTTCACAGAGAAACACTCACAAGATCAACAAAACACTTGTTCAAGTTCATCAATAATAAAATGTGTAATGCATGAGATGCAATGTCAAGTATAGTGATGCATGTCTTCCCTAACGATACACACCCGCTGTCTCTCAGTCCGGGACCCATGGGGGACATATCTGTCCATGCATCTGTCGCGGCGCACGACACGACCCTCGATAATAGTAACCATCGCGGTGCGCGATACGTCCCTCGAAATATAGTATCCATCGCGGCGCGCGATACGTCCCTCGAAATATAGTATCCATCGCGGCGCGCGATACGTCCCTCGAAATGGTACATCCTCTTTAGTACCCATTCTTTCTCAATGCACATTACACTTGTCACAACCAATGCCTCAGAATAATGCAGATGACAAGTTCACACAAATAATAAGGAGATGACCATTTTCATAACATCGCACAGTTCACAACCACACAAACATGAAGTTACATCAACAATGATTCAACAAGCCTTCAACCCTTTCTCAACACAACAGACATAAACAATTAATCACATTGCCTTTTGTTATCCCCATTCTTTTCATCATTAGAATTAATCAATGTGGAAAAGTCAACCCATCACCAATCCCGTTACTCCCAACATATACCACAAGGAAATACACGCATTTCATACACTTAACAAGAGTTTAGAAATCCACTTGCCTTAACCACTCGAATAATCACTCTGGGACTTGAGCCTTCCCTTTCCGTTGAGCTTCCAAATAAATGCAATCTATGCAAGTATATATATTCTTGTAAGTTAACGAGTCTATAAACACTCATACCATATTATGTTTACCCTAGACCCAACAACTCACCTAATTCCATAATCAATTTTCTTAAGTTCAAACCTAATGGTAAATCTAATTAATTTCTCCAATTTGCATAAGTTTAATGGTATTCAACTAATACAACACTCTTAATATTTAATTACTTATCTCCATATATTAAAACATACATTTATAATATAATAATATAAGAAACCTTAAGATACCATCAAATTGTACGATGCAGTACCGAATTTTCAACATACAATAGGCAGAACCTTATTTCTGCTAATGATTCACTCATAATTGTTCCATTATGTTGTCATCATTACTTAATAGTAATCTTACCCACTACCTTGTTCCCTTCCATTATTAACGCCACACATATGACCAATATAACAAAAACAATATTTAATTGAGAGATTAGTTATGTCCTAAAATTAAACCATGAATTCAATTGGAACGAATCACCACAATAGGTTGCAATAGCAGTGCACACGTCTATATAAAACAAGGATTTGGCATTACCTGATGAAGATCGGTGGCTGCCTTCGGCGTCTACAGGTAAGGTTCTCCGCCTCTTTTCTCTTTTTCTGTCTTTTATTTAATTAATAAAATAATTATGTATTAAATGTGACAAACCCTAAACAATTTAATTCATTTTAACCCATGATTTATAAAGTATTATTAAATGATTACTTTAGTCCATTAACTATCGATTTATTAACTCAAGTTACACTAATATTTAAAATTTTCAAAAATGACTTTCTGAGTCATTACAAAAAAATGGAAGGGTAGATACATTCCTTTATAACCATTACACAACTTAAATTTGGAAGGAAGGATTAAATGTTTTAAATGCTTTAAATGCTCATAATGAGGGGATTTTTTTAAAACAGATTTTTAATAGAAAAAAGATGAAAAATTTGAAAATTATGGAAAAATTGATAAATAGTAATACTGGCCATTGAGGCATGCCACATCAGCAAACTGAGATTCAACTTTATATATATATATAGATTAGACATGTTGCCACATCACCGCAAGTGTATCACACAGTCTTCACATTTTTTTTTGATTATCAAAAAATGTCTAATAGAAACGATTATTATATAGGTAAAAGTGTTCAATTGGTACTAGTATTAGTTAAAGTGTCTAAGTGAATTATGCGGACAACATTAAGGAGCCGCTGATGACTTAAGCCTAAAATTTATTTTACTTTAATAAACTTAAAAATGAAAGTTATATTTTTAAGCTTAATAAGATAAAACTTTTATTTTAAAACAAAAGATGAAAGTTTTATTATTAAACTAAATAAGATGAAAAATTTATTTTAAACCTAAATAAGATGAGAGTTTTATTTTAAAATTAAATAAGATAAAAGTTTTATTATTAAGCTAAATAAAATGAAAATTTTAAAATTTAAATAAGATGATAGTTTTATTTTAAAGTTAAAAAGATGCAAGTTTAATTTTAAAAACAAATGGTATAATCAAGAAAATGCACACACAAATATATTTAAACTAAATAAGATAAAAAATATATTCTAAAGAATGAATAATAAAGCCTGCGAAGAAAATATAAAAAAAAAACAAAATTAAATAAGGTGGAAGTAACTTTGCACAAATCTTCTTTTTTCCTAAATAAATTGGTCTCTGAAGAAGATAATGCTAAAAAATAGAAGTAGCAAGGATTGAACCACAAATCCCAAGGTTTAAATTGACACAGATAAAAAATTAAAGACAAAAGTAAAGGTTTAATATTATTCTTTAAATTAAAATAGTTAAGAGTGTTATTAAAAGGAAGGGTAATTATTAAAAAAGAAAATTTTCAATAATTCTCTTAAATTTTGATAAGTTCAATTATTTGAATAGTGATAAAAAAAAATTCAACAATACACTTAAATATAGACCAGAGGTTCATGGCCTCTTTCCTGTTAAACCTATTTTTCATTTTTTAAATTTAATAATTCTTTAGATTATTTATGTTTAAAATATATGTTATGACAAAGTACTTTTTTTAAAAAAAAATTATACTTAGGGGTGTACACTATTTGAATTAAATCGAAAAATCAAATCGAATTTTAATTTGGATTGGTTTTTTGAATTCTTGGTCTGATTTTGGATTTATAGTTTACTTTGTTTGGTTTTTTGGTTTAATTTCGGTTTTAGAAAAATGAAAAACTTAAATACTGAAAAAATGAATTTTATATATATATATATATATATATATATATATATAATATATATATATATATATATATATATATTATATATATATATATATATATATATATATATATAATTTTTAAGTTGCAAATAATTTGTTATGTTTCTAATTATTGACACAACCTATTAACCAAATCGAAATAATCCAAACCAAAAAGAGAAAAACCAAACCAAATCGAATTTATTTGGTTTGGATTGAATTACACTTTTTTAAAACCAAAAATCAAAAATCCAAATCTAATAGTATAAAACCGAATCGAAAAACCAAATACACACCCATCATTTATTTTAGATTCAATTGTTGTTCTCTTGATTCAGTAGCATACTCCATCCTCAGAAGTTGAATTTTGGACTATAATGGAAGATGCCTAAATCAAAATAGAGGAAGAGGAGAGTCCATTCAGATATCAACGTAATAATAGAGCTCGAAGTTGAGATGTCCAAATTAAAAGCTAGCTAAAAGTGGAAGAATAGGAGAGGCACCAACAATGGAGAATGAAAAAGAAAAATGTTGAGGAGCAGATGAGGAAGAAGGGAATAATTTAGGATTAAAGACAAAATAAAATGGGTCATATTACATTTTTTGTTGGATCGAGTTAGAAGGGTGGATCACTAAATGGTTTAAATGATTTCTTTTTTAAAAAAAAAATAAAATTGGTTTGTTATATAAACAATTAATATCAACAAATTTAATTAAAAAACAATATAATAGATTGACTAATTTTCTAGGAAAGAGTGGATAGTTGAGTGACTTTTGAGTTAAAATTCGAAGTTGAGTGACATTTTGAGAAAGAAGTGCACAGTTGAATTGACTTTTGAGTGAAAATTAAAAGTTGAGTGACATTTTGAGAAAGAAGTGCACAGTTGAATTGACTTTTGAGTGAAAATTAAAAGTTGAATTACTTTATGAGAGAAGAGTGCATAATTGAGTTCCCATGTGAGGTATTAACTCAATAAAAGAGATAGCATTTGTCAAATTTATAAGTGATAGTTTAAATATGAAACACATGTTACCAATAGTTTAGATATGAAACAAAAAAAAAACAGTTTTAAGTGTGTTTAACACTCATCTCTAATATTTTGTGTTGGACTATATGTATACTCCCTCAGTTCCACATTGGAAAAATGCACAAATACCTCCTAGATTATGATCAAAATTTTAGAGACATATCTTAACTAAACTAAGATCTTATTACCTCCCTCATTTTACTCTTTTTGTAATTTTGTGTATTTTTTTTGCTTATGTGGCATACAAATATTTCCCATGTGGCTCAATTGCGTGGAGACATAGAGTGTGCCACGTAAGACAAAATGTGCACAAAATTATTAAAAAATATAAGTTCAGGGTAATAGGTACTTAGTTTAGTTAAGATTTGTCTATGAAATTTCGATCATAATCTAGGGGGTAACTTGCACATTTTTCCTTCTATATAATTAAATAAACTCTTTTTTTACATGATTATTAGAATTTCATTGATAAATTGATCAATTTTACTATTTTACCCTTTGTTTATATCAATTAGTCTCTTGAAAAAAAATGAAATTTTGGCTATTCAAAATTTGTTTAAAACTTCCAAAGCCATATTAATGGTAGGGGTAAAATGAGAAAGAAAATAATTAATTTTATCCTAATTAATAAGTGATCAAGTAATATGGAACATATATTTGTAATAAGATGTTTGCTATTGGAAGCAGGTAATACTATTCTATGTTCACTTTCAATTGTCGATTTCTCTTTTTAGAGTCAAACTATAATAATTTTAACTAACATTTTATGATGTATTGTTTTTATCATATTGCTAGGTAAAAAATTGCAAGTTATACTCTCTCTGTCCCAATATATGTGACTAACTTTTCTTTTTAGTTGGTCCTAAAAAGAATGACACATTTCTATATTAAATAATAGTTTAACTATAAAATGTCTATTTTATCCTTAATTAAATGATTTACCGTCGTATAAATTTCTATCATTCATTTCTGACCACAAATGCTAAAAATCTTTTTTTCTTTCTTAAATTTCGTGCTGAGTCAAACTACCTCTCATAAAATGGAACGGAGGGAGTAGTATTTTCATTATAGTTTTTAAATATCGATTCTTCTTGTTTAAGATATTGATTAACGTAATCAAATTAATTTTAAAAATTAATTAAATTGACTTTCAAATAACGCAATATAACAATAAAAAATGAACGGAGGAAACATATATTTTAGAAATTTCCTATAAAATTTCTCTTACTATTAGTATTGGTGAAAGTCTTGGTGAAAGTCGCTTTAGTTGGTGGCATTTGCATAAGCGCGTTGATAGTTAAAGTTGACAAATCAGAATTCATTTTTGCAATAAGAAAAATACTGAAGAGGGATTTTAGAGATGTCAATGGACACAATCATGGAAGAATATGAGTATTCCTTTGATTCTAATACAGACGCAATCGTCTACGGCGTTTCTGATCCTTCTAGATCTGATGAAAGCATGATCTCTGCTCCCAACATTTTGTCATCATCGTCAGAGGACGATGATGACATCATCCACCAGCAGCAGCAACAAATACCAGTTGCTGCTGCAGCTAGTGGTGATGGGACAGATGACTTGACTGTATCATCATGTGCATCTTCTAATTGGTTTACGGATGATGATGATGATAATAATAACAATAAGCAGATTGAGGAAAAAGCGGTAATGATATTTAACGTTGATTTTGGGGAACTTTCTCGTCCTGATGTTTGCAAAAGCTGCGATAATGAGCCAATCAACGATATATTAATGCCATGTGGGTTTTGGCCAGAGGAAGTTGATGAGGTTCTTCATATAAATTGGTCCTTAGTTCGGGAATGGCAAGTGGAAGATGATCTTTTGGATTTTTTAAGGAATCGTATTCCGTCAATTAATTGGTAGGTAACGATGAAAAGTCTAATTTTATGTAAAAAATTTTACTCCTGACAATATTTACTTCTGTATTTGGCACATTAAAACCCTGTCTGAATTGTGTCATCAAACTTAAATACTGTGTATTTACTTTTTTTCTGAAATGGCTTCACTTTGACACGATGTAGGTCCGCCCCTGGTAATATAGGTGGAAACTGAAGTCACAGAGTGATTTTACCAGCATGATTACTGTTGATCTGGACTGTGGATCATTTGAATTGTTCATGAATTACACGTTTGAGTCGCAATAAGGTATCCCAAATGAAATCAACAGTTGTCATAAGTACATATATAACATTGGCATGTTTCTCTATCTTGAATTTATCTATGTTGAATTGTGTGACTATATTTTATTTAAAAGCTTAACCAATTGGTAAGAGTACTTTTTTATTTACATCTTCTCTATAGTGCTATACAACTCTTCAGAAGTCCAATTTTCTTGATTATTTTTTGTTCCTCTCCATTTTCTTGGTTTCATACCATAATGTAATTTCCACGTTTAGAGGGTTCCAATGGTCTTTCAGTACAGAACCTTCTGCGTTCACACAAGGGCCAATATAGTTCATCTGAATTCTTTATTTTCAATATACAGTAGTCAAAAATATAGGGAAATTGCAATAATAAGTAATACTTTCTCATCCTCTAGATCTTATTGCAATTGAGTAGATTTGGTGACCATTAATGTAAGAAACCGATAATAGTCCTTTAGGTCTTATTACACTATGATCACTTAATTATCCTTTTTTAATACAAAAAAAATACTAACTTTGAGTTATTAACTAGTCAAACAAAATTTTCACATTTATTTTTATTTGTACATAAATATAAAAGCAAACAAGACTCAAAACATTCACATAATTTTAAGTTACATGAAATTTCACGAAGAAGATCCATCAAAAACATGAGTTTTCTGAGGGCTTCCCTTAGAAAATTCGCAACAAATTATTAGTTTTATCTTCAAACTATTCATAGCTTAAAAAACATTTTTATTTGATTAACTAAACTTATATACATCCCAATCTGTCACGTGACATAACAAGTGATTTCAAACTTTAGTAGAAACATGATTCTCTTAATAAAAAGCAAGAAGAAGTGTTGAGAACGCTATAAACTTGATGAACGTTTAGGATATATTTTCACATGTTGCAAGATCGAAAGTGTTCAATCAAAACTTGAAAGTGGTGACAACGGTGGCACATCAAAAATACCATTTCCATCTCCATCCCAAATTGAGGACCAATTTGATGGTGTTAATTTTAATGGATGTACCATTTGTTCTCTTCTCATTTCCTTATTCACCAAAAATACATCATTTTCCTCTTCTCTTACCCTTTTCCCACAAAACTTTAAATTCAATTCTTCAATTTCATTATTGACTTGTGAAGAAATTGCCCTGAAATCAACATTAAATATCATTATTGCCTTGGACTCATCAATCTCCTCATCATTATTCCTAATCCAGCTGAAAGATGCATTTGTTGGTACAGTCAAATCAACTGTACCAACACTGCCAACAGCAGCAGCAGTTGATCTCAACTGCTGCTGCTGTAGGAAGTCATCGTCTTCGGATGAAGACGATGAAGAGGAAGGAATATTGGGATCAGAGATCAAGCTTTCACCAGATCCAGAATCGTCATAAATGCCGTAGATGATTGCATTTGTATTAGAATCAAAGGAATCTGAATCTTCTTCTGTGATTGTGTTCATTGACATCTCTCTAAAACTCTTCTTTCTTTTTTTTTTTCAAAAAATAATTTGTTGGAGTTAACCTTCCTCTTCCTGCTCTGCTATAAAAGAGTGAGGTGTTGGAATTGTCAACTTTTTTTTTTTGGTTGGTAGAATAACATTTTTGGTCCCTCAATTATTGATTAATTCTGATTTTAGTCCGTGAAATAGAACTTATCATATAATTTTTAGTTAAATAAAGATATAATACATGAATATTTCATTTAACTTGATTTAAACTAGTATTTATATTCTTCAATTTAGAATGCGTACAAGTAGAAATTTAAATTTATATAAAACTGAATAAGTATATAGATACACAAGTCCTACATAGCATAATATACACATAGAACGCCACAGTATATACAAAATTATCATTGTAGAACGTCACATATACGACTAATGTGTCTATTTATTTAATGGCATAATATATATATATATATATATATATATATATATATATTATATATATATATATATATATAAATGTCAAGTTACAAGGACAAATTTGTATATTATAAGTGCATTTTCCAGCTGGATTATGACCAATAATAATAATAAAGACATGTCCAACTTTATTATATATTTACACTTCTTAAGACCATTAATCAAAAACAGAGCATGTTGAATAGATCCATAGCATTTTCCAGAAAATTGTATCACAAGATGATGCCACAACAGATATTTTCATGGCGATATTCGATTCACGTGAACTCATGTTTTTTTGTTTACATTATATATAAATAATTCAAGTTTGAAATATCACAAAAATGAAAATAAAATTTTTTAAATGTTAGAATAAATATTTTACAAGTCTGAGACAAATAATCACTCTTCACATGTGTTGCCTTATTTATTTGGTCCACTTTTAATTGTTTATTTTGAATTTAGCACTATTCATGAAAAGAACAATGATTAGCCTAAAAATATTTTATTATACTCATATTAATATTAAATATAGTACAAGTTTAACAAATATTTTTGTTTTTTTTCTCTTTTAGATGTCATCTTATATTTTGACCCGCTTATAAGTCAAAAGTTATTGATAACCTGACGATTTAATGATTGTTTTCATATTTTTGTTTTTTTTTCCTTATATATATAAAAGTCTAATCTTCAATTTTTTCTTTATTTTTAGAGGTTGATCCGCAATCAATATTGGAGCTAATAGATATCAAATATCTCAAACTTATACAAGTCAAAAATCATCTCCAGGTAATTAATGGAAATGAAAACTAAAAATAAACAATGAAATGGGAGGGAAAAATAAAAAAGCAAAAAGCAAAAGAAGTCTGAATTATTTTGTTATAATATCTACGTCCCGTGCAATACCTCACAAACCAATAGGAGAGGTAACCTACATTAGGCAAGTCCGATGCGATACTCTTGCTTTTATTGGCAAGGAGTTTCAAACTTCAGACCTCCAACATAGAAGTCTCAATTTTCAAGCCCAAACCATTGGACCATCCCAAAGTTACTCTTTTTTTTTCTTACGCTACATAAAAATGATTATTAACGGGAAGTAATTGTTAAGTGTCACTAAAAATACATAATTAGTATATGTCCCTAAAGCTTTTAACGACATTGATTCTAATGACACTTAACTAATGTCGATAAAGACTTTAACACTCTTTATTAATGTCAACACTTAATGCCGCTAAAAATTATTTTTATTGTAGTGTTATTTATCCTTCCTTTTGATGAGGTTTAAAACTACTTTACGTTTTCTAATAGAATAATTTATGATTTATCAGAAGGATAATAGTAAGTAACCTTAAATTTCTGTTTTAAATATTTTTTCTTAAAAGATGTGCCGTAATAACTTAACAATTCACTTAATATGGACTAAAAAGAGTATTTCGTGGCATATTTTATAGTGATTGTTGTTGAAATCATTTTGTATTTGTCAAATAATTTTCTAAAGTTTCAAAATGATTTCTCCTTGCAGTTGTATATGGAAATCGTATTTTTATATTATAATTAGAGCGGTTATTTGTGATAAAACCTCGACTCAAAAAAATGAATAATTCAAACAAATAAGATTGAAGATAAAAAGTAATTTTAGAAAAAGAGAGAAAGTTTGCTTATAAAAGTATATATCATAATTTTATTGTACTTTTCCCATAACTAATATACACATGAGTTCCAATATGACTTCAAGATCTAATATTTTTCCTGAATTTATGGTCTTCCTCTATTCCATAATACATTTACTAACATGCTTATAATCAGTCATTCGAATAAAAAAAACCTAAAATTAGCGATCAAATTATTTTCCAGCTCTTGTCATTGCTCATAACATACCTCTTTTGGATTAAAAAACGTTTTCGAATATGTTATTCTTGGACAAATACATGATTTCTTCCGTTTTAAAATTTGTTTCAAGTCAAACCATTTAGTAATTTAGATATAAATCTCACAACACTCTTGATTGTGAGTTTCATCATCAATAAACATACATATTTTGACGTACTTGATTCATGAAAATAAAATAAAAATGACATCGGAGTTTTTGAATTTTGTCTTTTAAAATAGTGATAAGATGACAGATCTTCGTTGGGTCATTTTCTTTGTATCTTTTTCTTGTCTTTTCAGAATATTTGATGCAAGTATTGGGGATATCGATCCATTGTACAGGTAACATATTTGATCATTTTCATTTTTTTATCGCGTTAATAACGTTCTGAAATTTTTTCAATTTCTCTTGTCCCTTTTCACTAAAATCATTTAAGTATCTACTTATATACACTCAAAATTAAAGATCATAGTTATCAGCTGATGTCAAATTAACAGTAGTCAGATTTATGTATCATGTTCATATTAAATCATTTTACATATATACATGATATGAATCAAAACTATTGAGTTTTATTTTAAAAGGCTACCTCTTGATTTTCTCACATTCAAGTTTAAACACAAATTGTCGTTAATTTCAAGAATTCATTTATTTTTGTGTTTCATCATCTAGCACACTATTTAAAACATGACCACTTTCAAATTTTTGAATTTTTATGAGTGTAGGGCATGTATTGTGCAATGTGAAAAGACTGGATGTGCTGGAGAAATATGCTTACAACATTGCAAATATTCTTTAGATGGCTCTTTATTAAATAGCCAAAAAGAGCCTCTATACATGCAATTAAATCAAAGGGATTGTCTTAGTGATTGCAAGTACCATTGCATGGTTCAAAGAGAGAAAAAAAGATCTTCACTTGGATTTGGACCTGTCAAATATTATGGTAAATGGCCATTAAAAAGAGTATTTGGACTTCAGGTTTGTAATTTTATGAATCTTGGACCTAAGTTTTATACGTTAGTCATAATTATTTTACACAATCGTGTAACTTGTTAGATAGTTATAAATAAATCTCTATGATAAACGTCAACTCACAGATTGATAAAAATAATACAACAAAAATGCAAAGGTGTAGGTTGCTACTATAAGATATGCTACGTACACCCCTGCATGTTAGTTATGTTACGTGTTACTATTTAGGATGGAATTTTTAGTCTTTCAATGATACACTTTTAGAAATACAAATCCTTTTAGTGATATACTTGAATTGTGTTTTATTAATATCGAATTTCCATTATTAATTTGTATATTTATTGGTTTCTTTAATACGTAAATTTTTACGTCATATATAGCTTATAATTTTTACGTATAATGTCAATGTATATAACTTAATTTTTTATTATCTTGACTTTCCAGGAGCCTCTCTCAGTTGCTTTCTCAGCACTTAATCTTGCAAAGAATGTCCAAGGATGTTTGTCATTTTTCAACCTAAATAAGAAGAGATCCTATAATTATGCTGCTTTGTGGCATATTTATGGCTTCTTGTCTGTAAATTCATGTGTTTGGAGTGTTGTTTTCCACAGCAGGTGAGTTTATTTGTCATAATTAAGGTGTCAAATGGACGGATTGAACTGATTAAGTTAAAGACGATATATAATGAATGCGAGTTTATAAAGTGGTGGGGTCCATTACTTGTCAAACATTAAGGTGTCAAATGGACGGATTGAACTGATAAAGTTAAACACGATTTATAATGAATGTGAGTTTATAAAGTGGTGAGGTCCATTACTTGTCAAACTAAAGTTATTTGGATTAAGATGAGCTAATAGTAAGTCAACGTGTCAATATTCGTTATAAATATATGTGTGTGAAAAAGTAAGTATAGATACATTTCAAAGCCCACTTTTTTCTGAATCCGTCACTATACTCTGTGTAAGTTGTTATTTAATATTTTTTTCATAATAATAGAGAATTTGTATTTAATTCATTTAATTTTATTACAGAGGCATGGAAATTACAGAAAAGTTAGATTGCACATCTGCTGTGGCATTACTTGGATTTTCACTAATTATATCAATACTAAGAAGTTTCAACATAAATAATGAGGCTGCAAGAGTATTGGTTTCTTCTCCACTCTTTGCCTTTACAATTACTCATATTTTGTACCTCAACAACTATCAAATGGACCATGGTAATTTCACCATCTCATTATTTTTTCAACTTCTTTATTGTATCACACAAATATTATGTAAAGTGAGTTGCTGACGTGACTATACTTACCTCCAACTAAGGGGTACGTGGAGCTAGAGTTTTAGTTACAGATTCGACAGAACTCAATGGTTTTGTCCAAAACTCTTTATTTGTGTTCTTAAATGCCCTAAACTCAAAATTCTGAATCCGCCCCTTCTTTGTCATGTGCATAATAAGACTATACTCATCTATGTTTTTGCTATGAATATTACTCTTCACATTTGATACTTATTTTGAAACTTTTCTCAGGATGGAATACAAAAGTTTGTGTTACAATGGGTGTTGGTCAGCTTCTAATTTGGGCAATTTGGGCTGGAATTAGTGAACATCCATCTAAAAGCAAAATATGGATAGTTGTTTTTGGGAGTGGAGTTGCTATGTTCTTAGAGAATTGTGACTTTCCTCCATATGCAGGATTAATAGATGCACATGCACTTTGGCATGCCACAACAATTCCTCTTACTTGTATTTGGTGGAGTTTTATCCAAGATGATGCAAAGTACCAAACATTTGACCTAAACAAGAAACAAAAATAGTGGTTTTCAATGAGGGGTGGAACTAGAAGGCAACGTACGGTTCGGTTAGAGCTAGTAAGATTGTCCTGAATCTTGTATTTGTGTTAAGAAATTCGTTGAATATGTACAAGTTTTGAATTTAGAGTTTAGTTTTTAGCGCTTGAAGTTCAAGTTATGGATCTATATCGATTTAGAAGGTAATCTTTTGTTGCAACTTGCAAGAAGAGGACTACTATGTCTCATGATTTCAAAGATTTGTTGAATTTCAAGGGCTGAAAACATAGTTGTGCTTCATATTCTTGGATGCAAACTATCTTAAATTTTGTAAAAAGATTATTGAGCTTGTTTGGATATGATTATAAAAATCAGAACACAGATATTTAAAGATAAGTAGCAAATTAGAGTTTAAATCCTAAACTTATTTGCAAATTGAATTGTGACAATAGATCTTGTCCAAATTCTTGTAAGAGATTGAATTGATGCAAGTATTGGACTTAAAATTGATGTGAATTACCATATTTACATTACATCCTATAGTACTCCTAATTCCATTGCTGCCCAAAATTGTTTCAAAGGATCTCTTTTGGATTACGAATAGTGACGGATTCAGAATTTTCATTCGGGGATTTCGAAAAATAAAAGTATAAATGTGTAAATAAGCTGATAATTTTTTTAAAAAGAAATGTGACCCTGAATTCTATTTGATCTAAAACCACACTTTTAACATGTTCTGTTTTCAAAGGAAATTACCACTGAGCTATTCAAAATATATATATACACATAAATACAAAAATTTTACCGAGGGGGTTCGAGTGAACCCCTGGCTTACTTATTGGTAGGATTTAGTAAGATAAGACATAGCTCCTTATTTATATTTTTTCTTTTATAATGACAAAGTAAAAAGAGCCATTTTTGGAGTATTTTATTTTGTTTGGATTGATTGTGTCAACTAATGTTAGTTGGTTCATTTTGTTTGCGTTTTGGTATTACAGTTGAAAAGCTTGTTTTTATCAAACTTTTTGGATATACAAAACTCTTTTTAATAGCTTGATTAAATACAAATTCATATTCTAATATTAATTAAATATTTTAAAAAATTAATTAGTCCAACACAAACTGCGACTCTACAAAACTACTTTCTAGATTTACACAATCTGCATGACTAGACTACTTGCGCTAAAATTCACTTGTAAAAGTTATAATGTATCCCTAGGTATGTGTTTGATCCTCCAAAAGTAATGCATTTTCTGAGGATTCATCATGTCAACAATATTTTTTTAGACAGTCCGAGTGACATAGATTTTAGCTCCGCCTTGGAAGAAGACAAGCCATAGTTCTAAAGAATGGCAATGTCCACTGACAGAACAGAAGACTATAACCAGAATCTGGGAAGACAGATCAAAAGTAAAAAGAAGAGAAGATTCATATCTTGACCATACCATTTATGAAATCGTTTCGTTGAGTTACCTGAGGTACAGGACGACTCCCCGGGGAACTATGTTCATAAATTTAGGACCTTTAAGCTTTCATGCCAACTCTAAAACCACACAAACAGGACCACTGCATATTTTGGTATCATAATCACAGTCCAAACGCTACGATTGTTTCTCTGGCTACTGTAACTTCAACTTATTATGTTTCATATTTTTGATAAAGTGTGAATTATGTATATATGCTATCCTAATATCTCATAAAACGACCTTGAGTCGCAACTCATGCCATTACAGCTTCTTGTGAAACACACTAACATTTGCAAGTGATGCATAACAGGATCGATAACCTGCACAACCACTGTCATCCGAGCATTCTATCAACACACACTGTAACTACGTTTTCAAACAAAACTATGTGTATCAATCAGTAGCATACCAATTCAATCAATTACGAAACATGGCTAGTTACTGCATTCTCTTTAAACATGTTCCTAAGCCGATACCTTCTGAACTCATTTTACATTTCGAGATAAAAAGATAATCAAATAGTAGCAAGCCAGAATAACACCATATCAAAAAGAAACCTCTTCTTTAGCCATAAATTTACAAAATTTCTTGAACAAAAGGTAGTAATACTACTATATGAGCGAAAAAAAACTACTACGGAAATCTAAACTCAAAACTCAAACCATATACAGTTTTTAACACATTTACTCATAGACTTTGAAGAGAATGCTCAAGTACCAACCTCATACGACGAGCCAATACATTCAACTCCGCGACTCTTTGTTCCTTCCACCTCTCTTCAAACTCGTTCGAGCTTGTTTCCTTCATAACACCACCAAGATTTGATCTTTCTCCATTTCTAAAATCTTTCAAACACTCATCAAACACATCCATTACCACTTTTGCAGCAGTATCCCCAACACCAAATTCAATTCCAACTCGAACCGGACCATTCACACGACTAAATTCAACGCGTTCATCCCCTATCTCCCCTGTATCCAATTCCACATTCACCTCACTCAACTTCCCATCTTCATCATCAAACTCAATATTACCATCATTCTCTTTAACTTCTTCACCCTGTTCCACTTCCTCATTCACTGAAACACCATTACAGTTCGACCCATTCTCATCTTGGTAAGGAACAATACCATATCGATTTGGGTCATAAATATTCGGCAAAAAACTAACCTTTACCCCAACCAAATTCGATTTCTTCGACTTCTCAGCATTAAAAGGCGATGTATCAGAAAAATCAGGATGCCATAGCTGTTTCGATAGATCATACAAAGCACGATCATGAGGAGACAACAACGACCTATCTAACCCTTTACTCAAACGAGAAGAAATAACCCGAAACTTCTTCCGAAGCCTACGAAGCTTCTCTGAAAGCTGAGATTTCGTATAAGGCTGCGACATAGTATTTGAAAAACGAGTGTAGAAAACATTAAGATCACGAGGGAAGAAGAGATTTTCCGATGACCCATCAAGTAGACCTTGAAGAAACCGGATCTCATCCGGTTCAGTCCATATTCTATGAAATTTGAATGGTGGGTCCGAACCCATTTCTCCAACTCCTCCATTGGCATCACCGGCGCCGGCGCCGGTAAAGGGGTCGTCGGTTGCTTTGCGTTTGATAGGGAGTTTATTAGGAGAAGAGGGTAAAATGGGTTGAGTTATTTGGGTTGATTGAGAAAGAGGAAGAGTGGAGTCCATGGCTATATGATTAAGGGCTGAACCATTGAAGACGATAACAGTGCTATTGTGAGATTTTGATTAATTTTGTGATTTGGTTTTAATTTGGTTTGAGCGTTACTTTCGGTTTAGGGTTAAGACTTTGTAAAAAAGGAATTAATTTTAGTTAATGACTAATCTAATCAAAATTTATTACTAGCAAAATAGAGAGGTTAAGTAATTGGATATTATTATTTGCAAATATTGGATTTTGATATGAAAGAACAGTGTGGAGGATTAATCATATTTTCGAGAACTCTTATTATAAAAGTTAGTTATCTCATAAATAGGTTGTTGGAGTAGTATAGTGATACGAAGGGAGACTTATATATGGTGTCTATTGTTCTAAAACAAAATATTCATATGACGGTCCCTTTGATGATGTTTGAAATTTAAAGGTGTATATGTGATGTATACTAGGAATTAGAGCTCTTGAAATGGAATTGATCCGCGAGATCGGTTCAATCTTTGAATTAAGTGAGGTTAGGTTTAATTTTTTTGGCCCATTTAAGAATGGGACATTTTAGTCCAGCATCACTTGGTCCATTAGCTTTATAGGTTTAATTCGCAAAGCTCAAAGTTTAACCCGTGTGCTATATATATATATATATATATATAGTATTGTTTTATTTGTAAAGTTTTTATCAAATAATTAATTAGAAACAAAAAACAATACATGTATTTTAACCTAACTTGTTTTTTGTGAGAGGAATGGTTGAATGATCAACATTTTTTGCTAAATCTTCTGTTGACTATTATGTATTTTGGTAAGCATTCACCGAAGTGTGAGATTTATAAATGTATTCCTATAAGTATTCGCTGAAGTGTGTGATTCATAATCGAAAGAAAAATTTGTATGTATTGATGTCGTATTCATGGACGTCAACATTCGATACTCTTAGATACTCCTTCTAAGAGAGTAATATTAATCATTTTTTGGTTGAAGGGTCAACCCGTGGCCCGCTTAGGGTTAGGTTGGACCGCTATATTATTGGCCCTTTAATTAAAAGGGTCAGTCCGCCTCAACCCATTTAATTTTCTAGCCCGTTAGAGTTGGATTGGGCCAGCCCATTTTGACAGCTCTATTATGAATACATGAATATGAGTGATGACGACAAAGATCTGAGTTAAGATAGTGAAAGATAAATCACATCATTTTCTCATCGTGATGAGATTGCAATTTGATTTAATCTTTAGTTTGTTCCTATTTATACAAGTGTTTGATGAATTGATGTGACATATTTAATAAGAAGTGTGATGGTATATATTATTCACGAATGATATAGTATTAATTAATAAGATATGTGATAGGATTAACGAGATATTGGAGTTTAAAAGTCGAGAAGTTACAGACTAAGTGGGACTTTCAGGAATGCAAGTTCCATGAAGATCAAAACATTAGTCATACTCAGAAAGGATGCTGAAACTACCTTTGTTCCATAATTCAATGAGGCATTGAGAGTGGAGATGATGTTGCACATCATATTGGAGCGAAATGGATGAAATTGAAGCGCTCATCTAGGGTACTTTGCGGTTAGAATGTGACGTCAAAATTTAAAGGTGAATTTTATAAAGTGATAATTAGACATACTTTGACGAATAAAAAATGTTCACATATGAAAAATATGCATGCAAAGACGAGGAATAAAAAGAAAAATATGCCATAGAGAGGGAATATAACATTTGACTTATTTTTTTTAAAAAAAATTAACTTAAAATAAATATTTTCAATTTTTTTTTATTCTTTTACTCAATACTAAAAAAATACGCAATAAAAAAGTACACAAAAAACTATTTTTTTTATCTTCAAAATCCTGAGTTAAGCCAATTCATCCAAACAGTTCAACTCTTCCTCCCCAACTCGCCGTCTCCACCGCGACGCCGCCGCCCTACCTACCCTCCCATCCGCAGCGCCACTCTGCATCACCGCCCCCATTCTTGATATAAATCCCCTTTCTTCCATCTGCGTAAATGAAGCTCTGCTGTCATCCTCTTCAATCAGCCATGAAGATGAAACTACCTCTTTGAGCTTCAAATGGGAAAAAAATGAACCTATCACCTCGTATAATCTCCCCTTTAGCTTCCAATTTACTCACAAAAACTTCCCATTTCTACACTCAATTCCACCAAAATCCATATTCAACTCATTCACTCCAAGCTCTTCAAAATTCCCCCAATTCGAACAACCCCATCATCACTTCTATATGTAATTCACTACGCAGAGGAGAAAATTGGCATGTCTTAACAAAAAAGTTTCAATCTTTTCACTTTACTGACCCAATTGTTCAAGAAGTGCTCTTACAGCTCAAAGAACCTCATGATGCCAAAAATGCCCTCAGTTTCTTCCATTGGTCAGCAAAAAGTTTTAATTCTCGACATGGGGTTTTTATTTATTGCATTATAATTCATATTCTTGCTAAATCTAAGCTTGTTAGACATGCCAATGCGTTGATTGAATCTGTTTTGAGGAAAGAATCAGGGGTTGATGAACATGTGTTTAGTGTTCTTGATTGTTTAATTGGAAGTTATAAATTAGCTGATTCGTGTTCGTTTGTGTTTGATTTGTTTGTGCAATGTTGTGCTAAGTTGAGAATGATAGATAAGGGTCTGGATGTTTGTAAATTGTTGGATGGAAATGGATTTATGCTTAGTTTAATTAGTTATAATACTCTGCTACATGTCGTGCAAAAGTCAGAAAAGACGTCGATGGTTTGGGGTATCTATGAGTATATGGTTGAGAAAAGGATATACCCGAATGAAATGACAACTAGAATTATGATTAGTGCTTTGTGCAAACAAGGGAAGTTACAGAGATTTTTGAATGTTGTGGAGAAAAGTCATGGAAAAAGATGTCGACCTGGGGTTGTTGTGAATACGTGTTTGATATATGGGATGATTGAGGAAGGTAGAATTGAAGACGGGTTGAGGTTGATGAGGAGAATGTTGCAAAAGAATATGATACTTGATACAATTTCTTGTTCGTTGATCGTTCTTGCAAAGGTGAAGATGAGAGATCTGGAGTCTGCATGGGGGGTTTATGATGAAATGCTTAGGCGGGGTTTTGAAGGGAATGCACTGGTGTACGATTCATTCATTGGGGCATATTGTGAGGAGAAGCGGATAGATGAAGCGATTAAGTTGATGGACGAAATGGAGTGTTTGAATATGAAACCATTTAGTGAAACATTTAATCACCTGATTAAGGTTTGTTCAGAAGTGGGAAGATTAGAAGAAAGCTTGAAAATTTGTGATAAAATGATAGGAAATGGGCTCCTTCCTAGTTGTTTATCTTTTAGTGGGCTTGTTGCCAAGCTTTGTGAAAATGGAAGTGCAAAGTGTGCTGATAAGCTATTGACTACTCTGATGGATAAGGGTTTCATTCCAGATCAAAGCATCTATAATTACCTCATTGTTGGTTATGCCAACGTCGGTGACGTTGAGGGAGCACTTAAGCTTTATTATGAAATGCAATATAGGTCGATCTCTCCTAATACTACTATTTTTGATTATTTAATTATTGCTTTGTGTGAATGTGGGAGATTGAAAGAAGCGGACGAATTTCTGTCTTTAATGATTGGTCAATCCTTGAGACCAAGCATTCATGTTTATAAGAAATTGATCGCAAGACACTTGGAGAGGGGTGATGAAACAAGGGCTAATTATCTGTACAGACAAAGACGTACCGAGATTGACAACATACAATAGAATATTTCTGAGCTGTCTACTTTATTTGCAATGCTGTCTTGTTGTATCAGTAAGCGGATTAAAGTTGTTTCGCACAACTTCCTTTGTGATGGCATTGGTGAATGTTTGTAGCAGGTTGTAACGTGGTCGATATTTATCCATTGCACATGCATATACCTTCTACCCCTTGCCTGCTTGTTCTAAATCTGTTATTTCTTTTTCTAGTACTGGATGGATGAGAGTGATGGTACAAGTGATTCTGTACTAAAGCATAAACCTATCTGGGCTACTTATAACCCGAAGTGGAAGAAGGAGAAGAAAAGAACAGTAGAAAAGAAGAAACAAGGTGATCTGCACGGCACATATGGTACCAAATCTTTCAAGTGTGAGCGCAACAATCTATTATCTCATGCCTTTTATCGATTGCTTATAATTGTTGTATTGATGCCACTTCTCTCTCTCTGATATTTAACATTGCCTTTTGATACTAAATAAACACATCAGAAATATTGCTATACAAATCGATTGTACTATTTTTCTTATAACTGAGAAATCACCGAGGAGCAGTGGTGCAAGGCTCAATACTCGGTGGATAATGGGCCTGCTCATCTACCCTTTCTCCATTTAGATACCAAGGTTGATCTGTTGCAAGGTTCGAACCAGTGACATGTGCCTACTTGGGAGCTAAATTTACAGTGCAGCTTTCTTTCTTTGCTCAGTGACCAATTACTAGTTCTACTAAAAGACTTGTCTTCAATTTCAGGAGTTTGTGTGTATTTTATGAGAACTTTTTTTGCATATTGCACTGAATGGTTAGATATGGTCATCAAATGTTTCTGCTTTAATCATTGAATTGATCCTTGATATTGGGCATCATGGACAACAATAATAGCATATTACACTATGCCCGTAGTCGTTTTTTATTTATGTGATGATTAAGATTGATGAATTAAAACAAACTTGTTCTGCATGCTGGTCCATTTTTACATAGTTGGCCTAAAGCAATATTATTGCGGAATTATTAGAGGATATATATCAGAAATGCCAAAAAAAGCATCACCTTTGATAGACTTGTAAAACAGAAGGAGTTGTCTTTGATACATCTCTCTTCTATTTGGTAGTTCTGATTATTTCTTGTGAAGTTTGATTTTTTTTTCTTCTGTTCGTTTGACAATGAATGGAAAAAAATATAACTAAGTCTTAATCACAACCTAGTCGGGGTCGGCTATGTGAATCCTCACTACCCCTTCCGATCCATCTAGACAAATCTCCATCCTATACTCAATAAGTCAAGTTCTCTTAACTAAACCTTTATCAAAAAACAAAAATTTAAAATCAGATTCTCTACCTTTTACACTGACATAAAAATCCCCCAACAAGATCTAAAAACCTAAATTCCAGAAGATCTTTTTTCCTATTACCGCCATTGTGAACGATAGTGCCATGCTCTAACAATCTCCTCCTTGTTTACAGGTTTGTTCTGTCTTTAGCAGATATGGATGAACATCTTATAATGGAAGACGGAAGTCTTGTTTGGACATGTAAAGATGTAGTTATTGTACTCCAACATCAGAATGATAAGATACCTTTGAGGTACGTGAAGCTTTAACTTAGTTTGCTTTGCCTTATTTATCTTGTTTGTTTTGGTGTCCTTCAATATGACTTTCTACTGTATACTACAATCATGGAACTATTTAAAAGGATATTGATGACTTCTGATCTCCAACCAATCTAACTTTTCTGCTAATTGGATTGACTACAGAAAACGAATATAGCGGAAATGTCATTGAGAACCATACTCCACGTATATAACGAGATTTTAATACCCTCGCCTCCCTCATATTCTCTTGTATTCGGCCTTTAGGCATCTAAAATATTTTTCATGCAATTTCTCTAGACTATTTCTCTGCTTATCAGAAGTGTTCTTATGATTTGGTGTTGTCTAATACATTTATGAGAAACACAAAATGTGGTAAAAGAAGTCAACCTCAAATTATTTCTCATTAGGTGAACTTCCAAACCTTTGATTAAATTTTTCTGATATTTATTCTCCTTGCTTGCATCACATTTGGTGATCTTTACTTGCTTCCTGCAATTCGCATAAAATAAACTCTCATCATTTACCATCACCTGCAGAGGAACATAATATATGAACGTGTTGAGTCAGCCCTTCACCGGATCAACGAGACATCAGAGGTACTTCATTTGTACCAAACACTCCCTATATCAATATATATAGTCTTGATTTCTGCATTTTCCTTATTAGCACAGTCCACAATCTTAGTTCTGGTAGTCTATGAACTCTTTCATCATACTATCTCCAGAGTCAGCTTTCTTTTAGGAATCAAAAGATCAACTCGACTTTTGTTCGACCTTAGTTAGTTAGTTGTTATCTCTAATATGACTAGTTTGTCACCAAGTTTTTAGATATCTGCCTTACAATCCACAGAATCGTTTCAAGCTATGTGGTTGGACTCTTCAAAAATATCAAGTGCGCATCTGATCCAACACGGATGCAACAACTTTCCATCTATTATTTGTGTGTTCTTATTCTGCAGCTATATGGATTTGATGGTATCCTGGAGCTTGTCAAGCTCATTATTGTGGAGATATTATATACAGAGACGGAGTCGGCATTTGAAGCTTATGAGTTCTACATTTTGTTTTTGTTAAGATGAATTCTTCCAAGTTTGATGATAATAGGTTTATTTACCAAAAGAGAAAATGGCCAACCCCCCCCCCCGGCCCCCCCCCCCTCAAAAAAAAAGAATCTATAACCGGATTTCCAACTACACATTGATACTTTACGGGGGTCTTATCCACCCCCCTGAATTTTATAAAATTGAAATTATTACCTCCCTGAACGCTTAGCTGGCAAAGTGAGTGTATTTCACTTTCTTTGAGAGAGTGAGCAGCCAAAACAATATTAAAATTTCGTTTTAAATATATCTTTTTAGTAAATATATTTATTTTAAATGATTTCTTGTTCTTATTTGTTTTCTTTCTTTCTCCATATCAATATAAATCAAATATCTTCATCTTTCACCATCTCTAAGTCATTGTTGTCAGCTCCATCTCCAATGAATTTGTCATTGATTTTAAACAAATTTTTAAACTCATGTAGAACTCTTACAAAATCAATCAACCTAAATCAATTGTAGATGGTTTACATATTCATATCACCTCAAAATATTTTAGATCTGATTTGAGAAAAATCAAGTGTTTAATCTCTATGGAATTCAAGGATTTTTGAAACATTCCTCCCAAATTCATTGACCGATATATGTTCCTATCTTCACCTCATTTGGGAGGCAACACTAGTAATTGCAAAATTGGGTACTCCATTTTTCTTCTTTCTTGCCTTTTGAACTATTATCTAGGGGATTTGGGTTTAATTCAAATTCTTTCCCCCTAATAGATCCTTTAATTATCGATCTCAAAATCTCAGTTAATCAACTACACCTCACAAATTGTCGCTATCAATTTCATTAAATCATCAATCGTCGGTGAATCAGGTTTTTCCTCTTTGAAATTATCGATGATGATGTGGAAGACATCGAAGACTCCTCATCTTCCTCGAGAGTTCGATGACCTCTATTAATGGCAATAATAATCTGCCCTGTTCGTCCTCTCTCCCCTATTCCTTCACTTTTTTTAATTTGTTTTTTAGATTTTCAAAGCAATGTTCAAATATTTCAATATCATCATTCACCTATCTTCCTCAAAGACTCAGTTCATTATTCACCTATCTTCTTCAAAGACCCAATTTTGATGAACTTATGTTGTTTTAGTAATGTTAAAAATGGTGAAAGTGCTTTGGTGATGGGAGGGATGAGCGAAAATGATTTTTTGTAAAAAAAGAGTATAGGAATATAAAAAATGAAAAGAAATTATATTTGATGACTTTCCACGTGTCAAATTCGTGAAACTCACATGCCACCATAGATCTAGTTATGGCTTTTTAAGGGTATAATTATTTGATTTTTGAACAGTTCAGGGGCTTATAGGACATTCGTGAAGTTTAAATTTGTAGTTGGAAATCGGGTATACGTTGAGGGGGTATTTGACCATTTTCTCTTTACCAAAATAAAGTATATTTCACTATACTGATCAACTTTTTTAAAAAAATTAATTGTTCATGTCATGTATACAATGTGTTTTTAGTATTTGAACAATTAATGTCGTTGTAAGTAAATTTAACTATATTGAGCTTCCAAAGCTTAAGTATTATCAATAAATACATCATATTGTACATTCGAAGCAAACACATGACCACTAACACTATATTTAGATAATTGTTACCCATTGTATTGTATTGTATCGTTACTATATTTGTAATGTTTGTTATGATTGTTACTAAAAATGTATTCTATTATATTGCGTTGTTACGTAACAAAGAAAATCCCTATTTTATGGAACAACTAATTTGGTGTATTCCATTGTTACTTAATTTCGTCTTCCAATGATATCTTTACATAATATTTTAAAATACTATTTTACTCGTTACCTTAATTATTTAAATCTAGTTAAACCTCCTACCCTAGAATAATTAAGGAAATTTTTGCAAATTTATAAATTACAATATTATGATACAATCAAACCAAACAATTAAAATGTTATTAAACAACAACAAACGATACAGTCTAGCCAAATATTGTCTCTACCATATAATACTGTACAATAGAGTATAATACGTTATGAAACAACGGGTAACAATGATCCAAACAAAGTGTAAGGGAGGGTAACAGTACGATATTGAAAATTTTGATTTTTCAAAATACTAGATCATAGTTTGTATATGGTGTGGTTTCGGTTGTATTTTTCAAAACTTTTTTTTAATGACAAGGAAAATTCACAGTCGCTACTTTTTGGATGTGTATATGGTAAAACTTTTGTTCCTATGCAATACAGCTTGCAAATCATACAGGAGAGGTAGCCCGCACTACGCAAGTCTATTGCGACGTGCTTGACTCAGAAGACAAACCCCTTGGTTTTGCAAGCAAGGAGTTTCGAACTTGAGACTTCCAACATGAAAGTTCCAAGCCCGAACGACTGAGTCATTGTCACTCCGAAGGGTATAGTTAGCTTGTATTTTGAGGTTTGTTTAATATTTTGCAATATGATAAATTAATACATAATTTATTCGACTTCAACTTAAATATACATATATAATTGAGAACTACAACTTTATATATTTACTTGTACTATAATAAAATATTGTTAATTGTATATATTACCATATACTTCACTGATATTCTAACATTTTGGTAATTTTATTAGAAAATAACAAATATATTTTTTGTTAATTAAATGCATACCAAATATCATATCAAATATCATAATATCAAAATCGTGATATAATTTTTTTAGTTTCAAATATCTATTGTACCATGCATACCCCTACATCTACATATGCCTTTTTATGTCCATTTCTTTTTTCAATCCTTTTAAATTTTACTCGGATTTAAACTTCGATCTCTCACTATCTATTCTATTTTTAACTGATACAAGTTGAAGGAAAAGAAAAATATATGCACACATATTGCCAAACAAGTCTATATATGTGCCACTTGTGACCAATTAACTTATAAAATATAGTTGAAAAATACACAATATTATTTGAGGTAATTAAACAATAGATAAAACACAAAGGAAGAGTAATATATATGAGGTACAATATTGTTGGCTACCCTATAATAATAATAATAATAATAATAATAATAATAATATGTTTGTTTTTTTCAAAAGTACATGTATTAAAATTGAATTAGAACAAGTTAGTTCTCCAAATTCTTAGCCATAAATGTATATTTGTAGAATTTTTTGTGGGTATTTTTCATGTTAATGAGTGTAATGTTTACCAAATTAAAGTTAGGGCCAACCACCAAAACAGACTTTGACAAATCCATTAACGACTTCACTTGACCAAATTGTACAACTTCCCATAAATAAATTAATATTTTAATTTATTTTTTAAAAAAAAAAATATAGTTCCTAATTAGAAATTAAATACAAAATTAATTTTAATAAGAGGGGTTAATTACAAGTATTTGTTGGATGTATAACAAAATGTATTGCCGATGATAGTCTCCATCTATCGTTAATTTTCTGAATTGTAGAAGCATTTAGAACGGATTTTATCACTTTCCATTCTCGAGATTTAATGTGATATTATATTGATATGAGAATAAATACAATACTATAGTATTGTGTGTATAATTTTTAAATATTCAAATCTCAAATTTTAGAAAAAATATCGAGTTGATATAATTATATTAAGAAATTGATCAGACACCTCAAAAGAAAAAATGACACTTATTTTGAAATGAACGGATTACATTATGTATATTTTAAAGTCTACATATTTAATTTAATTTGAATACTTAAAATTGTGAAAAATTATGTAGATACTTTATAATTGTGCCAAATATTTTGGAACTTTCCAAAAAGTGAAGAAAAAAATGTCCACTAATATATAAAATTCCAATGATTCTGGTATTTTTTATTTTTATTTTAATATTCTTTTTAATATTTTGTAGCAACTGCCGTGTATAGAAAAAAACCCTATGTCTGCGTTTTTGCCCAATTAAAAAAGCACATTGGTCAACAGTAAATACCTAAATACCTAATATAAATTAAAAGTCAAACTTCTATTCAACATGAAATTATATTTTTTAGACTATGTAATATAATATAATAAACAAAACACACTTTTTTGGTATAGGATTCAGCTAGATTTTTCATATACTAACTGCACTATTATTTACAATAAATAAATATCGGAAAAGGGCCTAAAATACCCTCGAAGTATTGAAAATGGTACACAATTATCCTCCATCCACCTATTGGCCCCCAAATACCCTTCACATCCACCTTTGGGTCCAAATTTACCCTTTCATTAACGGACCAAAATTAAAAATACGGAAAAGGGCCTAAAATACCCTCGAAGTATTGAAAATGGTACACAATTACCCTCCATCCACCTATTGGCCCCCAAATACCCTTCAAATTCACCTTTGGGTCCAAATTTACCCCTTCTTTGAACGGACCAAAATTAAAAATAATTAAATAATATTTTTTTAATTACGTGGCACTCAATCATTGGTTGTTATTTAATATTTAAAATAATTTTAAACCCACCCATTTTAACTAAACCCGCCCCACTTGACCCAATTTAAAAAAATTAACCCATCTAATTAAAATATCCTAAAATCTTATTCCTCCCATTTTCACAATTTCCATGAGTCCATTGTCTTCTTCTTCTTCTTCTTCTTCATGAAGAAAATGTCAGCTTCTTCTTCGATTTCTTTCCCCGAAGAACTTAAATTACAATGGAGTCATGGAAATTGAAAAAATGGGAGGAATAAGATTTTAGGATATTTTAATTAGATGGGTTAATTTTTTTAAATTGGGTCAAGTGGGGCGGGTTTAGTTAAAATGGGTGGGTTTAAAATTATTTTAAATATTAAATTACAACCAATGATTGAGTGTCACGTAATTAAAAAATATTATTTAATTATTTTTAATTTTGGTCCGTTCATGAAGGGGTAAATTTGGACCCAAAGGTGAATTTGAAGGGTATTTGGGGGCCAATAGGTGGATGGAGGGTAATTGTGTACCATTTTCAATACTTCGAGGGTATTTTAGGCCCTTTTCCGTATTTTTAATTTTGGTCCGTTAATGAAAGGGTAAATTTGGACCCAAAGGTGGATGTGAAGGGTATTTGGGGGCCAATAGGTGGATGGAGGGTAATTGTGTACCATTTTCAATACTTCGAGGGTATTTTAGGCCCTTTTCCGAATAAATATTAGACCATCTAAACCTATAAGCTTCGAAGCCTATATATATATTTGAAGATTAGTTATAAAGAATTCATTTCTATCATTTTTCTTTCATTTCTTGTGATTATTAAGGTATGCATGCAACTTTTCTTTTTTTCTTAGTTCAATTTATTTAGCATCAAATAACATTTTTTGGTAAAGACAAATTATCAATTGTCGATATTTATATCAGATTAATAGATGAACGATATGTATTTGTTTGTTCACTTCTTTATTTTATATATTTCACCTCAGTAAATCACTTGTAAGTTAATATAGTTTGACGTAAATACCTGATACATAAAAGTTTTTATCATTTTTTATATCCTTGAAACAACATTGGTATTTTCTTCTTAGTTAATTTTTAAAATGATATTTTATACACTTGGAAATAATGTGATTTCAATTTCTTTTTTTCACTTTTTCTTTAATAAATTATATGTTTGTATAGCCATGCTGAAAATTTCATGGTATACATATTTAAGATCGTGGATTATTTTTTCTTAAACTCTGTACTCAGTCATTAACGTTGGCGTTAATTGGTTCGTGTTGCAGAGTTAAAAAAATGATGAATACAATAGAGTGGAACAGGCAACTACAACATCTTGTATTATGGTTTTTTGCAATTGTTTTCCATCTTTTCTTGCTTGTTAATGGTTCAAGAACGGACCATTTTAGGTAAATTTTATGATAACTTATTCTTGTTTTTTTTTTTCCAATATAAAGTTATGAATTCATCATCATCTATGTTAGATGCATTTTTTACTTATGAAGATGAGATACACATGATATTTTAGATAAATCTCACATCTGAACGTGAGAATTAAGTGAAGAGATTATAAGAGCCGTTTGTGCACTTTTGGGGTTCCATATGGTGTAGCCCTAAAGACAAATTTGTGTGAACCTAGCCCTAATTAAGCAAACAATATGTGTCATAAGATGAGGTCTTTGAGTCTCCAATTAAAGCCGTGATTGACGCGTCGAGTAGACTGACATACTTTTAGGTTGATAAGCTTCTTAAGATGAGGTGCACATGACATTTTATTTTATTTAATTAGGTGATCACATATCAGAATGAAAGACGAAATAAATAGTTTTATATAGGATTTCGATAATACCGAAATCCGAACAAAAAATCCGTGAAATGAGTATTATAATTAAACTATGTTGGTGCATTTTTCTTATCATATGAAGAAAAATATTGCCGCCATCTTTTGTTATTTCAAACTCTAGATTCTATATATGATATGATTAAGCATTTCTAATTTGATTTAATTTATAGCCATCAAACATGACAATTGATAACAATTTAATTTTACTTATTTATTTCTTTTTTTACTTTCATGTAATGAAGACTATACTAAATATCCTAAAAAGGTTAAAAAAAGAAGTCATAACTCACAATTGAAAAAAGTTCCATCCACTTAAGTACTATTTTCTCTAGCTAGCATTAAATTAGTCATAAGTTAATTGATTCTACCATTTCTTCTTTCACATTGTCCTAGATGTTGAACATAATTAGTTTTACAAAAATTGTAAGAATTGGTTAAACAACCTATTCCATAGGTATGGCAATTTAGCCAACCTTCATGACAACTTGCATGCATGTTAAAATATATTTATTATGTGGTAAAATGGAGTAAAATCAAGTTGGTGATTTCCATTCACGGTTAATTATAATTAAGTCTCGGAGTTTAAATTCTGAAATAATGAATTTCACAACAAGATGTGTTTTTACCACTTCAGCACGAATTAGTCAGAATGATGTGTTTAAAATAGTAGATAGCCAGTGATGGAATCAAAATTTTCACTGACGAAAATCAAAATATTAGAAATTAAGTTAAGAAAATTGAAAGTAAGAGGCAGCAGAACATAAGACTATTACTTTGAGATCGTTGTCTATGTAAACTAAACATGTAGTAATATGGGATATTAATTTGCATAAGTTGACTTTTTGTTTTTAATCTTATCAAATTCTATTATATAATATTTGTTCCCAATATAATATCTCTTCACATTTTGTTTTGAAGTGTATTAGTATTAGAGAAATACTACATATCACATTAATTTTATGTTCTTTTAAAAAGGTTTATAATGGTTTAGTTATTTTCTTTTGTTGTAAACTTATATCCAATTTTCTTTCTTTTTATTAAATTCTAATTGCAGGCATACTCCACTAAGAAATAGTCAAAAGTTGTCATCAACTACTCCTCCTGTCAAACTGCTTATCTCAAGTAATTATGTAAGTATCCACTTTCACTAATTCTTAATTATTAGAGTTTGAATTATATATACTATTGGTATAAACATTTTTTATACAATTAAGTCTGTTTATTTTTATATAAAATGATATGATATAAGAGTCTTACACATTTTAATTTATGATTTACTCAATGTTAGGCTATTATATTATATTGTTTATGCTTCAGTTAACCAAAATCATGAGAATGGAATGTTACTATATATTCCGTTTCTCCCACATCGACTATAGAGGGATTAAATGTTCTTTTTATGTGATTTTGAATAATAATTCGTGTGAAAACTACCTCATTAGCTATATATACGTTCGGAGCCTAAAGGTAATATAAAATATTAACAAAAATTTATATTAATCAAAAAGAAAGAAAATATATTTGGTACCTTACTTATTTATTCTTAATTTTTTTAAAACAATGAATATTTTCTTATAAGCTATATATTTGAGTTTCAAAAAAATATTTGAAAATCAATGAAATTTATTTTTCCTACAATTTTCTTTAAAAAGGAATTTTAAAAAATAAAAATTGCTGCCTATTTTTTTTATAAAAAATTTTTTAGAAAATCGCTGCCTAGGCAGCGATTTCCATTTTTTAAAAAAATATATTTTTTTATAGAAAATCGCTGCTTCATCTTTAAAAAAAAAATGAAAATCGCTGCCTACGTAGCGATTTGAAATTTTTTTTTAAAAAAAAATCACATTTTGCAAAATAGCTGCAGTAGCAGTGATTTTGCTTTTTTCTGGTGGAGGAAATCGTTGTTGTTCAACGGATTTTGCCATTTTGATTAATATAAAATTTTAAATAACGTTTTGAAATTCTTATTAATATTTTATACCCTTTAGGCTCCGGACTCATATATGCATACTCTATAAACCAATTCTACTTTTACTTTTTCAAATAATTACGTATCTTAATAGTAATTAAAAGTTTTCTACTATATATATTGAGAAAGATATATCAAGATACATATATATTTGCTACTAAACACATAAAATAGGAAGAGAGGTGATCAAGATAGGGAGACGAGCGAGATCTGTCATATATGTATTCCAAATACATATGAATCCACTTGAATACAATATAAGCTAGAACAAATTACACCTGATTTTGACTCTATGTATTTTGGGATACATGTATTCGGATATATCTAGATACACCAAAATCTGCTAAGATTTATATAATTTCAAACTAAAGTATATCTAAGTAATTAGCTCCTAAACTAGTGAAATTTATGTATATCTATCTTATTTAATTGATGAGCTAATGTTCAAAATATTATTAGGTGGTGATGGATAATGGCATTGTCAAGGTTAACCTAACTAATCCCACTGGATCCATTGCTGGGGTGAGCTACAATGGTATTGATAATGTACTAGAGACAGACTTCAAAGATACAAATAGAGGGTAAGTTAATTATAACCAAATTTTTTTATTTTAATTTTTTTTTATATAACTCAAAAGATAAAAAAAAAAAGTTTGAAAATGAATAATTTAATTAATTGATTAATTAATTATGTAGATATTGGGATACAGTGTGGGAACGTCCTGGAGACAAAGATCACACTTTTGATATGTAAGTTATTCTTTTCGCGATAGATTAAAATCTTTCGAATTCTAGAGTTAAAACTCTTCGATATTAACATGAAATATTTATATTTTTAAAAAATGAAGTTTATGTACTTTAAAAACTATATAAAATGTATATACAAGTCAAATAATTGAAATTCAAAATTACTATTTAAAAGATACAAAAAATAATTTTAATCAAAAAAAAAGTTATTCGACTTTCGAAATTCGAATAGTAACATATAAATTTATAAATTTGGATAGAGGGTATTATTTATTAGAATTAAGCATGCAAATAAAAATATTTTGCAGGCTTTTAGGGACAAAATTCAGAGTCATTGCCAGTGACAAAAATAAAGTTGAAGTTTCTTTTACAAAAACATGGAATCCTTCAAATAATGGTACTACACATGATCTTCCTCTAAACATTGAAAAAAGGTAAGTTTTTTTTTTTTAATTTTAATTACATAATCATAATTTTGTACTGAATTTTAAAAAGTTAAAAATTGTACTAATAAAAATATTAACAATTTTTATAAAATAAAATAAAAAAATTTCAGGTTTGTTATGTTGAGGGGAAGTTCTGGATTTTATTCATATGGAATATTTGAACACTTGAAAGGCTGGCCAAGCCTAATTCTTGAAGAAGCCAGAATTGCCTTTAAGCTCAAAAGGACACTGTAAGATTCCAATCATTTATATTTTTGTAAAAAAAAATCATCATATCATACTCTCTTTTTTTTATATATATATAATATATATATATTATATATATATATTATATATAATATATATATATATATATATATATATATATAAATTAAAAATTCATTCTAGCAGAATTATGTGTAATTTCTTATATATATACATCGTATCCGAATAAATTCACATGTATCTAGAATATATAGATAAATCTTGTTCGTCACTTTCATATCTCGCTCATATATCTGTTACTTATGAATCATAGCATATAGGCAGATACATGTATAATATATATGGGATATATTTAGTGTAATTCGCATGTATCTGACTTAAAAATTAATATAAAATTATATATTAAATAAAGAGATAAAATTTAATTCTTTCAAACTATAGGAAAAATTAATAAATATAATAGAAATATTTATATAATTGCGTAGTTTCACCAATAATAAATGATGTGCATATTTTACTATAATACTCTGGGGGCTATATATTAGCATTTCAACGTCTCAGAAAAATAATTCATATTTCAATTATTAAGTAAATCGTTGTGATTTTTTTCATAATTTACGATAAGTGAAATATTCAAAATTTAATATTATTGAGAAACTTTTTTTTCCGTATTTATCCTTTATTTTATGAGATTCGTTTTTGGTTGAATTTGGAATTTTTTTAGGTTCCATTATATGGCAATATCAGATGATATTCAAAGGATGATGCCAACTGATGAAGATCGATCTGATGGACAAATTCTTGACTATAGAGAAGCTGTTAGACTAACAAATCCATCAAATCCTAAATTAAAGGGAGAGGTAAAAATAATAACACGATCATTATTCGAAACTATATAATAATATTATTTTTAAAATGGGATAAGAGAAAAAATGAAATTCGATAACTGATCAACCACACATAAAGTGGAGGAGCAAGATGAGATTCGATACTTTAACACAAGTGAGAGATTAACGAAGGATAGTCAACTAACTGAGCAACCCTCGAATCTTAAATTTTATATAGAAAATTATTTTCTAAATTTTGGTAACCAAACTATCCCTAATTTCATTTTTTTTTTATATTAGGTGGATGATAAGTACCAATATTCATTTGAGAATAAGGATATAAAAGTACATGGATGGGTTTGCAATACTCCACATGTAGGATTTTGGGTTATAACACCTAGTTATGAAGATCGTAATGGTGGACCCACCAAGCTAGATCTTACTTCTCATGCTGGTCCCACCTCTTTAGCGGTAAGTCGTTTTTATAAGTTAAAATTAGTTTATAAAAATATAATTCGTTTAACTTATGTTAAGTTGAGCGCGTGGACTAAGAAAGTGTTAACTGTTTAAATTGACTTAAAAGTTAATCAAATTTGCTTTTAATTCAATTTTTGACTTCTGAAAATGTTTGATAAATATAAAAAATAACTTAATTACGATTTTTCAAATATTAATCTAGCAATATTCATCTTTTTTTTTACAGATATTTTTCAGTGGTCATTATGCAGGGCCAGAGTTAGGAGTCAAAATAAAAGAGGGAGAGCCATGGAAAAAAGTTTTTGGGCCTGTTTTTTTCTACCTCAACTCTGATTCTGGTAATAACCACCCTACACTTTGGGAAGATGCTAAAAGACAGGTAAATTCATTTAATTTCGGGATATTATTTTATCTTGCGTTTGATTATGGATATTATTTAGTTCAGGATTATATCATACGCCATTTTAATATAAACGGTGAAATAAGTTATCTCATACGAAAGATGAAAGTGATCAGAGGCGGAGTTAGAGTTAGTAGTTTGAGGGTTAAAAATTTTAGGATAAAGAGAAAAATATTGCACTGCATGCTTCTTTCAAAAAGAAAAAGAGATTTTTTTTTTGTTGATAGTGGGGTTCAAACCCTCAACAGTTCACCGCTCTTTCTTACCTCTAAGTTGTCGATTCTTTGTTAGCGAGTTCCCAAGTTGATATACTTATACAATCACTTAATTTTTTAATAAAAATACTGATTCCGTGAAAAAGTCAGTAAATTCGTTCGAATCCATAAATCTCCACCCAGCTCTGACTTTGGGTGAAACAAAATAATCACATAAATTATCACTATATATTCCATAGCATGTATTTTAACTTGTTAAACTAGGTTATTAATTAATTTTACTCTATGATATAAGTTATTAGACGTGAAATAACTATATATTGTCAGTATATAGAAATTAAAATCGCGTAAATTCAATTTATTACAATATACAGATGGAAGAAGAAACTGCAAAATGGCCATATGATTTCCCAGAATCTATTGATTATCCTCATGCTAATGAACGTGGTACAATTAGAGGTCAATTATTCTTACGAGACAGGTAATTTAATTAATTAATTTACCATGTTTATATTGTTTTAAACTATGAGAAAATATTAATTAATGTTTTTTTAATAAAAAATATTATTTTTTTAGGTACATAAACAAAAATCCTGTCTATGCAAAATCAGCATATATTGGATTAGCACTTCCTGGACATGTTGGGTCATGGCAATATGAGACTAAAGTAAGGCCCCAATGTTTATAAGAGTTTTCCGTAGTGACGGAGATAAAATTTTCATCAGGGGGTTGATACTCATCCTACGATAAAAATTTGAATAATCGTTAATTTTGTGTATAATTTATCGACTCGAATGTGTTTGTTTCCTTTCAGGGTTATCAATTTTGGACTCAAACAGATGAGACTGGACACTTCAATATTACTAGTGTTAGACCTGGAACTTATAACTTGTATTCTTGGGTCCCTGGAATTATTGGAGATTACAAATACAACTATGACATTATTGTCAAACAAGGTCCTTTTTACTTTTTCCCCTTTTTTACTTTAAAATTTAAGGATTTAATATAACAGTGACAAAAAGGTGAATTGAATACGTCAATTAAGACGAAACAAATTAATAAATGAGTCATACTTGATTCAACCTTCTAAAGTTTGTGCATGTCATTATATCTCGCTTTCAATAGAAAGTTACTTGTATATACGTATCTTTTCAGTGATCTGATAATGTAAAAACTTATCGAAATTAAGCAGGAAGTGATATAAACTTAGGTAACCTAATTTATGATCCTCCAAGATATGGTCCAACTTTATGGGAAATTGGAATTCCTGATAGGAGTGCTGGAGAATTTTTTGTGCCTGATCCATTGCCTGCCCTAACAAATCAATTATTCAACAATACTACACAAAAGTTAGTTTTCCCTTTTAATTTTATATTTGCTTAATTATTATTTTTAGTATAAAGTTTGATTTTATATAAATATGAATTTGATTATTGTTTGGAATGTGAACAGATATAGGCAATATGGTTTGTGGGATCGATACACTGATTTATATCCAAATAAAGATTTGGTGTATAAAGTTGGTGTTAGTGATTATAGTAAAGATTGGTTCTTTGCTCATGTAAACAGGTAACTATTATTAGTTAGTACCATTATTCATATTTTCATTTTTGACTTTTTATTCGGTCTTTATTTTTTCGGGTTCAATTAATTCAAATTCACTACATGATTAAAAAATAATTCCTGGATTTGATTGACTGAGGCGATCTTAAAAGTCAGCTTGTGAAGGGAGGATTGTGTGAAACTATGTACAGAAATCATCCCATCCTTAAAGAGTCCGATGCAAAAAGCTCAACACTCCCCTCCACCCCACCCCCACCCCTAGGTACGCGGCCTCCCAACTAGAGGTCGGTAATAGGAAATGGGGTCCAACATTAGATAAATCAAGAATTAAGATGAAAAAATAGATTTGTGACATAACTCAATCATAAAAGCAAGCTAGATAGAAGTGAGGAGTCAGGTCTATCTAAGTTCTTTTTTTTACCGATGATGTGCTCTCGTATTATATGTCTATGCTCTAGATATCCAGTCCTGAGCATCGAGAGATTGGGTGGGGAGGGAGGAGGTCTTTTCAAGATTAGAACTTGAGACCTTTGAGTAAAAATGAAGCAGATATTTATTATCTCACTATAACCTTTAAAGGTTTTTTTTTTGAAAAAATTCATTTAAAGGTCATACATATTTCCCACTACATTAATTTAAATCAAGTAATTAAATATGTTTTGTATATATTTTCTAAAGTTTTTATACTCTTATATTGCATTGCAGGAGAACTAGAAGCAAGAATTATATTCCAACAACATGGCAAATTTCATTTAAACTCCCAAGTGTTGATCCAAAGGGAACTTATACACTACGTGTGGCACTGGCTTCTGCAACCTATTCTCATTTACAGGTACACAAATGCATAACCAAGCCTCTATTGGAATTTGTACAATATAATCAATTTCCGTATATTTAACTAAAGGTCTTGGACACGAGCCATAGTTATATGATATACTAAGCAATGAAATATGATAGAAAGATAATTGAATAGAATTCAAATAAAATCATCAAATAGTCTAAAGTGAATTTCAGTAGTTCAGTTGGTTGGCTATCTGAACTTTCATCTTGTTGGTTGGTGAGAGTTCAATTCCCCATCTTATAATCTCCTCCCTCGTTTGTGTTACTTTGCAAACGATATCTTTATTTTGATAATATTAACATGTTTTTTTTTTCTTGTAATTTTAGGGGAGGATCAACAACCCCTCAAGAACAATGCCCCACTTTGAAACTCCATCAATTGGGAGGAGTAATGCTATAGCTAGACATGGGATACATGGATTATATTGGCTCTTTAATTTTAAAATTCAAGGATTACATCTACAAAAGGGAGAAAATACAATATATTTGAAGCAAATAAAGGGTGGTAATCCTTTCTATGGCCATCAATATGACTATATTCGTTTGGAAGGACCTCCACAACAAAATTAATCAATTAAGTGAATATTATACATATAAAATTAGGAGGATTTTCCACTTTAATTACCTTAATATGTTAATAGTATTTTCTTTTTTTCTTACATGATATTGAGTGGGGGGTTAATTTCTTTATTGATTATCATTATTTTTTATAATTGATTACCTTGGAAAATTATGTAAGCATATATCTTAATTCTTAATTGTAATAGTATGAAAGTCAATATAGCAACTTCATTTTTTTCTCATCCAGTATTTGATACGTACATTGAAATCTGACTAATCTGAATTCATATTGCGGCCTGCATAAGCCCCCTACTAAAGGATTTCTTTTCATATGCAAGATTCGAACATGAGACCGTTGATTAAAAGAGAAGCAATCTCATCCACAACATCAAATTTTATGGTGGTGGCATCAAGCTCTTATAATTTGTCAACAATAAAGAATGATAACGTTAATTTAAATATTTATTGAAACAAAAACATGGAAATATGGAGAAAGTAGTATTTTAGCAAAAGGAAAAAATGGAAAATCTTTTTTAACAATTATTTTGAACTACTTGTTACGTGTGATATCTACATCAGAACAAGTTAATTAAAACAATGGATCATTAAAATATATATATATATATAGAAAAATAATCGTCTTGAGGTCTTATAACATCATTATTATTAATTCAACATTAATAACGTGTATTATTCGCTTCATTATACAGGTCTGCATCTATAATTGCAATATTATAATTTATAATAGTGTTCCAATCATTGTCATTTACTATTGAGATATATACTCTTAATAATTTTATTTAATTAATTAAACTTTTTATTGCCTTTCAATCACACTTCCATTAGATTTAGTATTTGATACTGCTGTCACACAATTCATATTTTTTTCTTGCAATAATGTTTATCTTAAATATTTTAATAAATTTCCCCAAAAGGATACATTATCTATTATACTTGAGGATATAAATCTTTATTCTTTATAGCTAAATCTTTTTTCCACTATTTTCGGCAAATCTAGTCAATATAATTTGTTAAATATATAGCAGAAACTATTGGGTATTTGGACATAAAAATTGTAAGATTTTGAAAAAAATAGCATTTCGTTTTTAGTTAAAAATGATATCTGAGAATTGGATGTGAATCTAAATTGAAAGTGTTTTTCTGAATTTTGTGAGTAATTTGATGTGAAAACAACTTTTTGGACTTTTTCAAACATTTCCCCAAAATAAATTTAAGAAGGAAGTGAAAAAATATCCATGGCTCCAAATAGGTCCTTGAAAGTGTTAACTTTTTAACAAATTTACGACAACAACATACCTAGTATAATCTCTCAATTGGACTCCGAAAAGGATGATGTGTGCACATGCAAATCTTATCCCTAGAGGTAGAGAGATTATTTCTAAAAGACCGTCAGGCGTCAGCAAATTGAAAAGGACTAAAATTGTTGAATACATACTTAAGGGACTATTTTGAACCTACCCTCAAACATAAGGGATCATTTACTCCATTGTCTACACTCTTTACATAGTTGTGACTATGTTGTTATAAACAAAACACAGAAAAAACATACAAAGCTCTAAAGCCATGACAAACAAACTTCATATAGTCATGTTCCCTTGGCTAGCTTTTGGTCATATTATACCATACCTTGAACTTTCCAAATTAATAGCTCAAAAAGGTCACAAAATTTCCTTCATTTCTACCCCAAGAAACATTGATAGACTCCCAAAACTCCCACATGAATATTCCACATCAATAACCTTAGTGAAAATCCCTCTTCCTCATGTTGATGGATTACCAGAAAATGCAGAAGCAACCATGGATATTCACACTAAAGATATTGTCTATCTCAAAAAAGCCTTAGATGGAATGGAACTTCAATTAACAAGTTTATTGGAGAAAACTTCTCCTGATTGGATTATTCATGATTTTGCACCTTATTGGTTAGCACCAATCACAACTAGGTTAAGGATCTCTAGGGGCTTTTTTCGAGTTATTAACGCTTGGTTTTTGGCTTTTTGGGGATCTACAGACATGATGCTCACTGGCTATACTAATCCACCACCAACACCAGAGGATCTCATGGTGATGCCGAAATGGATACCGTTTGAAACAAAGGCGGTTTTTCGTCACCATGAAGCTAAGTGGGTAGTTGATGCCATGCAGAAGAACGTGTCTGGTGTGTCGGACATATATCGTGCTGGAGCTACGATAAAGGATGTTGACGTAGTTATTATACGTCACTGTTATGAGTTTGAAGGTCAGTGGTTGAAGTTACTAGAGGATCTTCACCATAGGCCTATAGTTCCAGTGGGGTTAATGCCACCTTCATTGGACAACAGTGACAACAATGGGACTTGGACATGCATCAAAGAATGGCTAGATGAACAAACCAAAGGATCGGTAGTTTACGTAGCATTAGGGAGTGAAGTGACTATTGGTCCACGTGAAATCAACGAGTTGGCCTATGGGTTGGAGTTGTCTGGGGTACCATTCTTCTGGGTTCTGAGGAAGCTATCTAACTCAGGACACATGGATTACGTTGAGCTGCCTGATGGGTTTGAGGAGAGAACACATGGTCGAGGTATAGTATGGAAGAGTTGGGTACCTCAGTTGAAGATACTAAGTCACAAGTCAGTTGGTGGATTCTTGACTCATTGTGGATGGAGCTCGATAATAGAAGGGTTAATGTTTGGTCACCCGTTGATTATGTTGCCATTTTTGGTTGATCAAGGTTTGAATGCAAGAGTCCTAGAGGATAAGGAGATTGGTATAGAAATACCAAGAAATGAAGAGGATGGTTCATACACAAGGGACTCGGTATCCAGTTCAGTGAAGTTGGTAATGGTAGAAAAAGATGGAAGAAGAATTAGAGAGAAAGCAAAAGAAATCAGTTCAATATATGGGAATAAAAGGCTACATGATAAGTATATAGAAGATCTAATTCAGTTTTTGGAAGATCATAGAAAAATGTCTTATGGGCTTAGTTCCTAGAAATCTATGTAATCAAAAAACAAAATAAATAAAATCTATCCCCTTCCTTTTCTTCCTTTCTAATTCTACCCGTCTATTTTCCACTTAATCCACCCTAGACAACTCTATAGTGAATATAACAAGCAAAACGCCTGCACATTATGATGATCCATTTGCTTAAATGTTGCCAACTTGAGGTACCCATTTTGCAACATATCAGCAGGAAACACTCTCCGTGCATGAGCACGGAATAATATATTAGGCTTGCTGAAGAAAATTACAGGGCTTCATGAGACAAGGAAATAAAATTCTACAAATAAAACATATGCACATTTGTAAGGAACAAAGCTGAATGACAACGGAATATGGTACACACCTGATCGCAGCAGCCATCCTGATGAAAAATGTACAATGCCTACTTAAATTTTCTTTTAGCAGTCATTCTGCGTATAAATAATTTAGCTAAACAATGTAAAATAGTTCACAAGAGTGACAAAAAACCAGCTTTGTTAAGAGCCCATCTACTGCTAATTCGTTACTTACTAGCCATTGGTACAATACTATTTTTGAGGAGACATTAGCTTATTTTCTTCAGAATCATGCTTCATTGTAGCATCTCCACCCATTAATTCTTGGAATCCTTCGACTTTTACAGGGGGAGCCCTGGCCATTCCCATATTCCTGTAAAAAAAAATGGAGTATGATAATACATTGTATGATATAGTTAGACGCCTACAACTTCTATTGCATATAATATTACTTACGGTGACTGCACTTGAGGAATTTGAAGAGAAGACATAGGCCTAAACTGATTAGTGTTTTGAGCATAGGGAGATGACATAGCTGCAATTTGCTGCTGACGGAACTGCTGCATCTGTGGCTGTCTCGCAGTCATTGCATTAAAGGCATTGTTGTCCATTGGGAAATCAGTTGGATGTTCAAGCTTTACTTCGACTAAGGGCCTGTCCTTGTCGATGTTCATGTTCATACTCATACCAGGACGAGGTGTTAACTGCTGGCGCCTTCGCAATCTCTCCAGATGCTGCTGTTGCTGAGGAGTGAGATTTTGGGAATTGATCAATTGCTGCTGTTGCTGAGTAAGATTTTGGGAATTGATCAACTGCTGCTGTTGCTGAGGAGTAAGATTTTGGGAATTGATCAACTGCTGCTGCTGTTGCTGAGGAGTCAGACTTTGGGAATTGATCAGCTGCTGCTGTTGCTGAGGAGTCAGACTATGGGAGTTGATCATCTGCTGCTGTTGAGGAGTCAGATTTTGAGAACTGATCAGCTGCTGCTGCTGCTGAGGAGTCAGATTTTGAGAACTGATCAGCTGCTGCTGTTGCTGAGGAGTTAGATTTTGAGAATTGATAAGCTGCTGCATCTGAGGATGCATTCTTAATATCTGCACATAGCCCAAGATGTAATTGTAGACGATCTAATAAAAAGCCAAAATATTATCAAGTAGATTTTGAATAAGGAATAAAGGTCAAGATAAATTATCCCGCATTTTGTACAACTGTTATCCAGATTTGTACAACTCAGCATTAGGCCTCCAGATAGATTTATCAAAGCTACTATATTGTCCTTGGGGAAGGGAGGATGGATTGTTACAAATAAGGGTGGAAAACAAACCAAAACCCATGTAATCTGACAAATTGTTATGGGTTTGGGCTAGAATGATTTTGATGCTGGGTTTATCGTTTATGCCCATAACCCTCAAAAAATCAGAATCCCAAATGGACCCATGATGATGCCCAACCTTGACCATGAAAAACGTCAATCTTAAAAGTTATACTTTACATCAAGTTGTTTGTGTACAAAATAATCATTTAAAATTGTTTCAATTTTTTGAAACTGGTAACATCGTTTAAAATTTCATTTCATTATAGTTAATTGTTTCCATCATTTATTTACTTTCGTATATCCTACAAACTGGTCATACTTAAGTGGATGAGTTCCAACTATATATGTAATAAATTAACTTCCGTATTTTGGTGCAGGGTGGATGAAATAGACGCTCGCTTTCAAAGACCTATGTGATAACAAGGTACCACATAAACTCAAAGGTAAGTTCTACGGAGTTGTAGGTTAGACCAACAAGGATGGAGTGGCCTTAGTGGGGGCTAGATGAAGGAAGCCAGACTGAGACAAGAGGAGATGTCCCAGTACGGAGGTGCGATAGATTGGATATAGTGGGTATGTGGAGAGGTAGCCTGAAGAACTATTGGAGAGAGGTGATTAGACAAGATATGGAGCAGCTTCAGCTTACCAAGGACATGACTTAGATAGGAGGGTTTGGAGGCCACAAATTAGACTAGAAGGTAAGTAGGTAGTTGAACTTTGACTCGCTTCTGGTGGATTTAGGCTTGGTGGGAGCTTTGTGTCTGTAGTAATATTAGTCGCGTACATGTATTGTATTTTCTATTACCGCCTAGTTGCTCGAACTCTTCAAAAATGTTGTCATATCCATGTCAGATCCTCCAAACATGCACTATTTCTAGAGTATCCAACATGTACCGGTCAATATTTTAGAAGAGTCCGAGCAACATAGCTCACCGTATTATTTCATTGTGTTATGCTTCTTTTCCCTAGATGATTTGTACTGGTATCCTTATTAATTGACATGCTTTCCCATTATCATATTCCCTTTTGTCGTAAACACTTTGATTTACCACCCCAGTTACAAAAATACCAGTTGATTATGATGTAACAAGACACTTATGCCCCTAACATGCAAAAGGCTTCGAGCAAAAACTTCTTCCGCCCGTGTGTCTTTTGGTCCTAATCCTCTTCTCTGGTTCACTCACTACACCTCTCCATCAGCCCTCAAAATCTCCTCCTCTCCTGACGTTGCAAACCACCTACCGTTCAACCTTTCCCTTACCACCCCCGACCCTTTCTCCTCCAACATCAACTACAAGATGTAACCCATCCACTCACAACTTCGGCACCCACTTGCTCTTCTACAATTTCCTTTGTTTTCTTGGGAAAATTCAAGCACAACTTTTTTGCAAATAGTATTTCTTATTTTTAGAAGGGACTTTTGCAACTAGTTTTCATACAAATCATGTTATGCAATTTCTTGTTTCACTAGATATTTTTTACTTTATGCATAATGCTAAAACTCTATTTTCTTCAAATTTTCCAAAGTTTTTGTGTCAGTTTCTTCATAGTTCATTTGTGTTCTTTATTTTGTAGTGCATCATTTTTTTTCCTATAATTTGTCAAATATAAGTGGAATTTTTTTTATCGTTGATGCTTTCCTATTCAATATTTGGAATTGGATCCCTGAGGTGGAAAGTGAATTATGAGAAGTACTTCCTTTGTTCCTATTTAGCTGTCCACTTTAGAAGTGACACATATTAAGTAGCAAGAATTAGCAAAGTGAAGTTATAATTTTACCCTTATTAATTATGGTTTCAAAAATGATGAATTAAAACTTCAAAATTTTCAAGAACTTTATATGAGGGTATAATAGGAAAAAATAATTTGTCCTTTCTTGATTTGTCAAAATGGATAAGTAAATAGGAACAACTAAAAGAGTAAATATGGACAAGTAAATACTAAATAGGGACAAAGGGTAAACTTTGTTCCAAGAGTATTTTTGGAACTTAATATTTAATCTCGGCATCATATTAAACACCAGATGGGACTAGTGATGAGATATCGCTGAATTAATTTTGATAATCGAGATATCCCCAAGAGCCGATGAAAAATGGTTCAGAACTTGAAAGGATAATTGGCTCGGCCTCTATCCTTCTCCACTTAAATACCAAGCTTTTGTTTGCGACAAAGTTCGAGCCTTTGAGATGTGCCAAACCCACACAATTTGTGATCTTACCACCAGTAGGCCAAAGCCCAGGGAAACGATATCCTTAAAGTAGTGCTCCAACCAGACATAGGACAGGAGTAATAATATCAAATATAATCCTTCCATGCAATACAATTTAGTGGAAGGAGATATCCTACCATGTCCAATCGCACGTAGTCACACGTACCGACTACTAAATGACCCCTAAAATTCAAATGGCTCAGCACATCTTCTGTCTTTCTACTTATTTTGTCCAGTATGATAATTCCATATATAAAAGAAAAAAAAAAGAAATAATGCATCTCACAGCAAAGATTGATATCTCCTGAAAAAGCTTTTGACCAACCAATACAAAATTGTACATGCAAACCAAACAATTGCATGCCTATTACCAAAATCTTATGCCATTTGCAGAAGTGAACCGCATAATAGCAAGAATAACAACATCAATATGACAATATGGATACCACTGACAAGTGACAATAAATCGACATACCTGCTGTGACTGTCGAATGGCAGCTGCATGCTGAGGTTGCAACTGTTGTTGGAATCCATGTACTTGTTGCTGAGTTTGTTGCACAACAGTCCTCGTATTATCCTTCACGAGTGCAGATAACATAGCAAGATTACTGCCAAAACAAGGAAAATGAGTTATAGATACTGAAAGTGATAGGGGAGAAATAAACTATTGTTCTTTTATAAGGCAATAGAGAGAGAGTATCAAGATTATCAGTTATTTATGTATATGTATATAGGGAGATACAGAGAAATCAAACTTCCAAAAGCCATCCTTTTTACAGTCTATTCTGCGAGATAAAAGGGTATAATTGGTATGACTATTGTGTCATTCACATGGACGAATACTTCATAGAATGACGGAGCAAAAAAGGAAAATCCATGAAAAAACCTCAATAGATTGCACCAGTTTTAGCTAAGTTCAATAACAAGTGATTCATGTATCAGCTCCAAGTTCATCCAAAGCATATTCAGGTCTCATATTATAAAGCACAACGGAACGGCAGAAATGAACATCGGACAAAACACAGAAGAGTCTCCTGGAAAGAGATGAGCTTTTAATTTTCACAGAGGAAGAAAGAGTCAACTACTGAGACCATACTTTCACAATATATATATAATTTGATCAGCAACAGACGTATCAAATGCAGACACAACCCCTAAGAGTCGAGGATGAGTTTAAGCAATAATTCTAACAGCAGCAATTCCCAATTGAGGTGGGTAAAGCCTACAGTGAAATTCTTCCCATTTTGGCAAACTTTTGTACAGAAACCACAATGAATAAGTTATTAGAACAATAACAATTTTCACCAACTATCAAGATCACTGAATAGATGTTGCTCTGATATCTTTATCATTTTGGATTTCACATACTTCAACAAGCAACAGCTTCATGAGAAATACATAATCTAAAGAGCATAAAATGTGGATGCATGAAAGTGCACAGCTAATCACCCTGGAAGTTCTTTTATTGTTTAATCAGCAGGAACGTTGTTTCTAAAAGAAAAGGAAACATTATTTTTATGTTCTTTGGCAAATATGTTACAGCCATGAGCCTTGATATTCTTGCCTTCATACTTGAAGCCCGATTCTTTTAAGAGGTTAAACCTTGCATTGTAGGATGACAAAAACCAATTTTCATACTTCATGGAAAAAAAAAAACAGAGAGATTATAACAGACTGAAGAGGAACAAATCGAACATTTGAAAATATCATATGAAGAAGTGCACACCAACCTATGTCCATCTGTATGGAGAAACATCTTGAGAAGTTCCATAGCTGAACACTGCTTTCTGTAGCTATCAGAAAGGAGTTTTAAGGTAGAACCTAATTTACGAATATGGCAACTCATGAATTTAGTCAAGACATCTAGTGGAACTTCAGATGAGCCTTCAAAACCCACATTTCCCAGCAATCGTGCCATCACCTTTTGTGATAACTTAAGTGCTTGCATTTCACCCAGACATTTCTTACTCCTCTCAGCACCATTCTTGCCAAGATTTTGATTGCTGCCTTGATCCATGCTAAGGTACTCTGGTCTAATACCAAGCCTCTCAATCATAATAGGACTCTTGGTCATTATTTGGGGTAAAGTATCTAGAACCCCGTTAAACTCCACTTTCTGGTTCTCTTTTAGTTGACTTGTCCGCAGGACTGCACTATCAGGAACACAATTCATGGCAGACATTGTTTCAGGAAAAAATGGGTTGTCGTTATCGAAACTTGAGTTTTGCAGGTTTGATCCATCATCCAACATGCCAAAACCAATGTTCTGATCTACTTTAAAAGCTACACGCCGTCTCTTATGATTCTCAACAACTTTACGATAAAAAGACATCTGTTCTGGTGTTCGCTTTTCTGTTTCACTGTCACCAAACTGTAACCTATATGATTTACTTGCTTTGTATTTTTCAAAGAACTGGTTATACCATGTTTCAGGTAAATCATCAAGCTTCAACCTCTCAGACATTGTATCAGCTTCTGACTCGCTATATCTCGATCCAACACCAAAACTTGACTTAGATTGGACCTGGAAAAAAGCAAGGAATGTGAGTCATGCTAAATATTAACAGAATCAAAAAATGCAACCAAACAAGATCATGGATTCAGAGCAGTAGCCATCTCCACGGCTTCACCTTATTTTCTCCCACAGCAACCATACAAAATGAAACATTAATCTACACTCCACTATCTAGCGAGTTTTTAAGAGTTAAGAGAAAAGTGATATATCTAACAACAATAGTACCACCCTTTTCCTGTCTCCCTACCTTCATGAGTCAAAAAACTATTAAATTGTCTGATTGAATGTTCTCCAGTTCCCATTCATACTAACAGTAAGTCATCAATTTCAGAAAAAGTAATCCTGTTCCAGCTGTGGTTTTTCACCACCAAGTATCGTGCTTTACATAGTTCTTTCAGCATCCAATAAACTAATATGACCACTAACTTCCTATCGTAGTTACTGTTCTGCTACTATTTGTTGTTTTTGTTACTATCTACTCTATTTCATATACTACTTATTCCGGAATGCTTTGGACTATTTTTCCCTTGAGCAGAAGGTCTATCAGAACTAAATTCTCTACCTAAGGTAGGAGTAAGGTCTATGTACACTCTGCTCTCCTCATACCCCACTTTGTAGACCAAAGTGGATATGTTATTGCTGTTGTTGTATGAACATTACCTACTAAAGTTAATAATTTCACATGAAAGCAGATATCTTTCACCTTAGATAACACAGTGCTTGTACCAGAAACACCTTCACGCTGTTGAGCCCCATCTTGCGAACAATTGTCAAGTGTAAAATACACATCATCACCATGTAATTGCAAATCTGCAATTGCAAAACAATTAACCTAAAAAACTAATTAAAACGCACATTGCAATTCAAATGCTTATGAAAGTGCTCACAATTTGGATTGAACTTCGGAATTACGGAAGCAGTGTGAATTGACGACGGCCGTTTATCGGATCGGAGGAAGAGAGAAACAGATGCTTTATCAAATAGGAGAGCACGAACACGAAGCTGTAGGTGAATCTGAACCCTAGTTTTTGCATCGTCTGTTCTCATGAAAGAATCCCAAGTAGAGGGAGAAGAAAGAAGGTGAATGAAACTGTTATACAGTGAATCGCCGAGCCATGAACGCCATACGCCGTGACTCTCCAGTTTCAGAGCTAGCTCGTAACCTCGGCCGTCGTCGCCGAGCAACGCCATTTTTTGGTTTCTCAGTTACGGTTCCGATGGTGATCGGGTCGGGTGGGTTTTGTTGTCGGATATTTTTGGTTTAGATTGTGAAAAAGGAGAGGAGAAAATGGTCAAAAGAAGCTCATTATATATTATTTATTTTTATTTTTTAAGAATTAGTAGAATATAGTATAGCACTTTAGCTGACATAATTTTAGGGGTCGTTTGGTAAAGTGTATTAGCAAAACTAATGTTTGCATTAATTATATGTATTAGTAATCCTTTGATTGGTGCATTTTTTTCATGGTATGTATAAATAATGCAGTAGTTTTACACTCTATTGTGCATTGAGGAGTGAATTAATAATACCTAGAAATTTATGGTATTAGTAATGCAAATGATTTAATGTATGCATTGATATTATTAAAGACTCAATTACCCCTCAAAAGTACTTTTACATCTTTTCCACCATAATTGTGAGTGATATTTTAGTAAAAAAATATTTTTATACAATGCATACTGGTTTTAATACACCAAACCAAACAATGTATAAGAAACAATATATGTGTAACCAAAACAAGTATAACTAATACATGCATTACTAATATTAATAGTACTAATTACTCTATTGAGTATTATTTTTATACACTCTACCAAACGATTCCTTAGAGTTTTTGACTAAAATCATCGCTGAAATATGATTTACATTCTTGTGTTATATAAGTGAACCAAAAATATTTTCGAATTATCTAAAAAGTTGCAAGATTCATTCTTCTGTCTATTTTTTTAAAAAAAAATTCATGCCGTCAACAAAAAATTAAATGTGTCAAATCAAATGAATATACGTATACATAGTTAAACTAGTCAAGTTAAGTGAATTTTTCAAAAGAAATTGGGGATTTAAATCATATTCAAATTGTAAGTATTCTTGTAAAAATATGGTCAAATACTACTTCAACTTCAAAATTTTTGAATACAATAAGTATTTATTTTAATTTCATAACTAAATGCCTACATATATAAAAATGTGAATTGCATTGTATATATAGTATATCTGCCCTAAATATTTTACTAAAAAAAACTCTAAATAGTTGGACGTAATACTTTTAAAATAATTTTTTTACATAATTTTTCTAAGCATCAAAGCCTACTGTATAAATATTTCAAAACTTATGTATTATTGCAAGTCAATTTACTTGAAGATAGGAAAAAACATATAAACTGACAATACACAAGATTTAAATTTCGAGAATCAAAAATTCATTTCCTATCCATATCTTTATTCTTTTTAGGTAACTTTCATTAGTTTTTGGCCTAAAACATCTTTCAACTATACTCTAAACTTAAATTACATCTTTAAAGTATCATTTTTAGCAGAAAACATTTTTAATTATACATCAAACTTAAACTACATCCTTATAGTATCATTTTTAGCAGAAAACATCCTTCAAGTATTTTAACGTAAACAATTTTCATCCTTCTAGTTGAATTTATCAGAAAACTAATCGATCTATCCCACAAAAATTAAGTCGTCCCTTCCTAATTATTATTCTTAAATATGCCAAGAATATTATCCTGAACTTTTTAATAATTGAGTTAAGAATTATGCAAAATCTTTTAATTTGACAGTTTTTTTCATTCATTTTTCATGTAAGTTTAATTAAAAATATTATTAGTTTAAATATGTTTCTTCTCAATTGAATATGCTAGAAGCGACTTTTATTGGGGACTTCCGCTTCTAATAATGTAGAATGAGACTCAAATACGAGACATAATCAATATTTTGGTCACTTTGATATCAGATTGACCCAAAAATCTATTCATTTAATTGGTTAAGAAAAAGGTAAAAATAATTAATCTCCAACTTCTTTTCGTTACGAAAAAAGCAAATCATGTGCACTGACACCTTCCAATCATTTTTAGTTACCATAAGCAACAATGTCTAAGATTTAATTTTAAAGAACTTCTTGTAGAAAGTAATGAAATTTTCCAGAATAACTTTGTTGATAGTCACGTTAACTACACATTTTTTCGTAAGATCTCTTAATTTTTTGACAATATCTAACAAAAGGATGAAAGTTGTTCACTTACAAATACTTAAAAGATGTTTTTTTACTAAAAATGATACTTTTAGGATGTAGTTTAAGTTTGGGTATAGTTAAAGGATTTTTTCTGCTGAAAATGATACTTTAAGGATATAGTTTATGTTTGAGATATAGTTTAAGGATGTTTTTGGCCAAAAACTCTAACTTTCATCTTCTCGGGTTAGCAAGACATGATCAAATTAATTATTTTATATTGGTTCAATCAATCATTTTCTTAACAAAAATAGATTGAAAGATGATTTTTGTTATATTTTGTTTAACTAGAAATGTTTTTTGCTCACTTAAATAATATAAAAATCTACATTAGATTGAGTTATAGTTTAGAGATGATTTAATTTTGAAAATATTACATTATTTAATTTTGATTTGAATTATCTTTTTGTTCATAGAAAAAAGAAGAAGTTATTGCAAGGCTTATTAGAAAATAGTTGCAAGATTATTCAGAAGTTGCTTGCAATTTGATTGATTGAGTTATTTATAATCTTTTGTTTAAGAGTGGCTTATAAATTATTTGTTTAAACTATTTATAAATTGTCTGTTTGAAGCTATTTGTAAATCATCTGCTTGATTGAAAATGTCAATAAATTGTTATACGGTTTTTCAAAAAGATACTCCAAAAGAGTAACATTTAAAAATAAATAGTCACATAGTATCATAGATTAAATTTAATAAACAAGCTACTACATATTATTTTTTAAGAAGGAAATACTTAAAAATTTTGAGGTTGGAACTGCACATATAGTTTTGCTTGGTTATTACTTTTGTAAATAATATAGTTAGTTGCTTGCATGTACTTATGATTTAAAAAATAAACATGAAATATGAAATAAAATCTAATGGGGCAATTTCATAAAAATAAAAAATTAGGGGGCCCCAACATCGAATGAGACGGGCCCTGCTCTGATAACATGTGAAATTAGGTTTTAGGCCTAACTCACACCCCAAAAGTTAGCTCAAAGGGAGGAGGATTGTCCAAGCCTTATAAGGAGTCCACCCATCTCATTAACCACCGATGTGAGACTTTTGTCATTCTTTAACACCCCACCTCACGCCCAGTGCTCGGCATTTGGTACGTGGACAATTTTTGATTTTTGGGGGGGCCCCAACATCGGGTGAGACGGACCCTGCTCTGATTCCATGTGAAATTAGGTCTTAGGCCTAACTCACACCCCAAAAGCTAGCTCAAAAAGGAGGAGGATCGCCCAAGACTTATAAGGATTTCACCCATCTCATTAATCACCGATATGAGACTTTTATCATTCTTAACATAAAAATTAAAGATCAATCCATATAAATGATTGATCAATCTTTCTTACTTTCAAAAGAAAAAATTATCCAAATTAAATACACTTACGTATCAAAAATCTTAATAGTTTTGTTGGCTGAATATTTAAAATTTTACTTTGTTGGTCATAGTTTGTGATCTTATTCTCATTTCTCTTCCCCTATCCCAATTATATATTTAAAATAAATAAAAATATACACTATATTTATCAAATATCAAATATGACAATAGTTTTGATAAATAACCAAACAATTGTCTTAATATGAAAAAATATTTTGTAGGGAGCATTATCCCCCAAATGGAGTCCTATCCAAAGTGAATTTGGAATAGTCAAACTTAAATGTAGGTATCGAACATCTAGTGTTAAAACAAAAAATATATATTCCCAAGTAACTACATTTAGAATTTTCTAGCAAATACTAATATACTTGTGTACCCTTGTTTCAATTTTTTTTGTTTTTTAATTCTGTATTTTTTTCTCCATTATCTTGTGATCAATTAAAGAAAACTGCAATATCTAATGTGATTTACGTCATACAAAAATTTTCAAAATTTTATTGATTGAATTTACGATTGTAGATATCGAATTGAATCTTACTTTGGTTTTATTTACCTATTTTGAATTTCTTGGGAAGTTGTTCCCCTCCATTTATCTCTAAATGACATTATAAAATGTATTGTTCCTCGTTAATGTATCTTCTATAGGTAATTGTGTTCTTTCAAATATATGTTGATATTGTTTTTACTATCAAATAAAGTGAAATTCAAGTTTTTCTTTTTGTTGATGACGAATAGTGAATATAACTAGATTGATATGATTTTTGGTTATGATACAAATGTATATCATAGCATACAAGTATGATACACTTAAATATGGTGACATACACATTATTGTAAAATATAAAGTGTATATTGTATGCATTCCCATTATGTGTGTGATGTTTTGGAGTATACTGAAGTTGATAATTATATAAGTGCTGATACAATTTATACATAGCGTGTGTATAATATATCTTGTTTGAGTATTGCTATAGTATATCGATCAAATAAAATTATATGTGTTCAACTTGAGTAAGTGACAATTAGAACGTATCTAACAAATACAAAGTGTATATATATGTATATATATATCCAAGATAATAGCTTTTGAATCATAATTAGACACAATATAGCTACATGTGTTAATTATGCTCTAAACTATTAGATGTCTATCAAATTTCCTCTTTTAAAAAGGGTATTTTAGAAGAATAATTTTGCATTTGACTAAATAATTTGAAAAATATTTTTGCCAACATAAGAAATACAATGTGTGCTTTCACATGGTATTAGAGCAGGGCCCGTCTCACCCGATGTTGGGATTCCCGAAATCAAATTGCCCACGCGCCAGATGCTAAGCACTGGGCGTGAGGTGGGGTGTTAAAAAAAAAGACAAAAGTCTCACATCGGTGATTAATGAGATGAGTGGACTCCTTATAAGGCTTGGGCAATCCTCCTCCCTTTGATCTAGCTTTTGGGGTGTGAGTTAGGCCTAAGACCTAATTTCACAACCATCTCATTAATCACCGATATCATTAATCTAGTTCAAAAGGAGAAAGATTGTCCAACTTATACCCCCACGAAAAAGTTAAGTCGTTATGAAGCGCAAATGTGTAAATAACCCACTGGATCACTATTGTTCAAAAGTCCAAACTTCATAGCATTACAAGATTAAATGGGCCTAACATCAAATGCAACACAAACTATTGCTTGAGCCCAAATAAAAGTTGGAAGCCCATTTTGCCAGCAGTAGACGTTCGGCCCAGTATTGCATTATGATACAAAAGGTAGAAAAGAAATAGCGTTTATTGATCACTATTTGCGCTATAATTGAAAAAGTTACTATTATAAATTTCATAGTTAAAACTTATTGTTTGCGCTATAACTAAAAGAGTTACTATTATAAACTTCACAGTGAAAACTTATTGTTTGTGCTATCATTAAAGACTCATTATTATAAATTTCATAGTTAAAACTTATGAAATTTCAAACTCCATAATATCTTCGATCAGTAGAGGTAGTTTTTAAAAATTATTTTATTACTCTCTAGGAATTACGCTTATTGTTATAACATTTTTAAAATATTGAACTATTTTATTATATAAAAAAATGTAATTATGTACAATAGAAGATTTCATGGTCATTTTATAGATCCAAACAAAATCTCATGTTGTCCTTAAATCTTAATAACACCAATAATTGATAGAAAATCTATAAAATTCCTATGCCTTCAATAAAAGTGGGACCACTCTTGTAGTCGTCAATATAATAAACACAGTTTTTAACGATAATAAATATATATATATTAATAAAAAATATTAAAGTCTTCACTGACATTTATTTATTGCCTTTAAATTAAATGGATATTATAAAAAGTGTCATTCGTCACTGAAAATATAATTTTTTACGGCAATTAAGTTACTTCTTTAATAAATTGTGGCTAAAGATTATCTTTTATCATATGTTATTGTTATATTATGCTTATAACAATCATGCTTCATATATATTTTTTTATCTCATAAATATAGTAAGATATGTGTATTTTATTATCATCAATTTTATTTATATAATTATACTGAATATATTATTATTGTCGTGAATAAAAGTGGGACCACATAGGTGATGAATCCAAATTCTGTCTGTTTACTGAGGCTGACAGAGGATCCTATCCTATGTTATGTTAATTAATTAAAATAGACCCAATTTTAACAAAGTTAATAATTAGAGTATTTAATAAGTAGCATAGTATAAGGGGTGTTAATTAAAATAATAATTTGAGTTGTTCCAAAAAGACAGAAACTGCACGTGCGTGTTTGTCCCAAGAAGCATAGAGATATTTGAGTCAAAGATGCACTGCACGTGCCTTTTTGGTCAAAGGTTAAATTACCTTACACATAAAGATATTTATATACCCATGATCAAGTGTGAGGAGGAGGAGGATTTTACGCGAAGATAAAAATATTAGGTGATATTTTTATTTTTTTTAAAAAATAAATAAAATAATCGATTCAATATGATCATATAACAAGCGTGATTTGAAAATAGTTAATTTTTTATAGATAAAGTTACATATACGAAATTGCCGATGAAATTATATGACTATGAGATTAAACACTTATTTTTTAAAAAAATTAACGTAATATTTTAATTAATTTTTTGTTATATAGGTGTTATTTGCTACTCAGATAAAATCATATATAGTAATTTTTTAAAAAATTAGATATGTATATTTAATTTTCTAAAGAAATCACTAATTCACATCCTTCATATTTAAGTTTATAAATTTGCTTATGAATAAAGTATATGTGAGTGATTTGTTTTTATTTGAATATAGATTTTGCTAGGCAAATTATCGGAAATAATTATGTAACTAAAAAATAATAAATATATGATAAAATAGTAAAGTGAGTTAACCCATTCCTCCATTGATAGAAGATATATTATTCTTATGTAATTAAAATGATTATTTATAATATACAATAAATGTTAAAAGAAATTTGTTTTATTTTTTTATTTATTTATATTTTAAATTTATATAGTGAAAATTCTGACTCGATCCGTTCGAGGATTGGGAAAGGATAATTACTAGTGATAAATATACAGGTAAGTAATTGCATGTTACTTCTGCTCAGTTTATTTTTAACTTTTGTTAGATTTCTTCCACATGGAATAAAAAGTTAATAATTTCGTTCACAGCTGTTTTTTTTTTTAAAAAATATATTATTTGTATTTTTTTCGTTATTTATTTATTTTTATTTTCAAAAGATAAACTTCAAGTTGGATTAATTATATATGATTATATTTAACGTGTTTAATTAACTTCAAGTGGGCACTTCCAACTTGTTGAATGAAGCTTATATAAGATTGCGTGTGCCAAAGTTGAATTAAACTCCATTTTTTTAATTGTAAGTTGTAAGGGGGTTAGTTATTTTTTAAAAAATAATAATAAATTGTGTTTAATAAATTAATATTATAATTTCATTCTTTTTGTTGGTAATAATTCACATTAGTAGTCTAGTATACAACCACGTTTGTTGTCACATGGTCCAGTGACATGGATCATACGAAGCAAAAGAGGATATTTATGTATAAATCTATGCTACGATCGCTTAAATATTGTGTTTAGATAAACTCAATAAGTTAATATTAAAAGAAAAAAAAGTTTATTATAAGGTAAAAGACAATGCAAAATGAAATAAAGAGGTAATTTATGAGGGTTTTCTTAGAAAGGCAAATGAAAATAAGGATAAAATAGTAAAAGAAGTCAATTTTACGAGAGTTGAAAAACAAAGTGAAAATAAGTATTCAGTGAAATCTCACTAAGTGAAGACTAAGAAGTAGAGACGAATCCACATAAGTAGTTAAGAGTACACGTCTATCCGTTAACTTAATTTTTTTTTGTTTTATAATATATATATATATATATATATATATATATATATCTATTTTAAAAAACTGATAAAACTAAATACTATAAGTTAGCATGCATAAATGAAAAGTAGAGAATGATGTACACTTTGTACCACTGGCACATACTAGAGAATCTACTTTTACAATCTGTGTTTGAGCCCATTCAAAACCATTTTTTAAATTTATTATAAGTAGAAAATATAAAGAGAGTATATATATAATATTAAAATTGTTAGATAAGAAATTTCAAACTTATGATCAAATCTATCATGATTATTGATAGTCTTCAAATCATGAATTTGTATCTGATGAAGAGAATAAAAAATGTATATAAATTTTATCTTACCTTATAAAATAAAGGAATTATTTTCAAAAATTAAATCAAAATAATAACGATTGTAATTAAATACTCCAAAGTCTTTTATGGTTGGTTCAAACTTCAAACAAAAGCAAATGTATTTATTTATTTATTAATATTAATATTAATCAATATTGGGTTCAAAACCAAAGGGACGTAAAAGGTGCAACTTGGTCCGGGTGGGTCGACTCAATGGGAAACCCGAGGGGGGAACCCATTTTCCTAATTCCAAGTATTTTTATTGGATCAACCTCCATTTCTCCTGCAAATTAGGTTAACTTAATCTTATACAATAATAAAAATTATTATTATAATCAACATTTAAGAGTTTCATTCTAAAAAGTGAGAAATTTAAGGAAATGTATAAATAATTTTGAGATAATTAAGTAATTTATTATTACAAGAATGATTCATTTGAAGATTGTTATTGATATTCAAATTCAGCTAATTTGATTTGGAATAAATCTTGTGATTGTTGAATTATATATATATCGAAGATAAATAGTTTCGTATATAATATGTTGTTTTAGTTTGCGTGATAAGTATAATATGTTGTTTATAGATATTTGTTTTGCTTTTATAAAAATTAAGATAGGGATTAATGTCGAACCTTTCATCAAAATGAAAGGTGAAAATCTGAGTCGATGACTTTACCTAAGCAAAAGAAATTATAATCAGATTTTTCATAGTAAGTTGTACCTCGTTTCTAATGTAAGTGACAACAATTTTACTTGTTTATCCTCATTTTAAATACGGAAAATGTCCTAAAATACTCTGAAACTATAGGAAATGATATAAAATTATCATTCATCCACCGTTAACTCTAAAAAACCCATGAGATCCACTTATTTGCTCGCATGTATCCTTTCATCCATCTTTGGGTCAAATATCGACCACTTTCGTAGCGGATTATCCTTTATATTTTTTAAAATACATGGCGATCATCTATTTGTTATAATTTAATTGCTTAAATTAATTTATAATATCATCAATTACTAATTATATCTGATCCAAATTAATTACACCCATCTCAATTACATTTATCTCATCGATTAAAATAAATATATCATTCATTTTGACTTCCTCTTTTAATCTTACTTTCTCAATATATTCGCCTACCGTCTCAAAAACATTACCTAAATACACTCACTAATTCCATAGGCATTAGTTCATCATCCCATTTATTTGGACGATCACAATGAAATTTTGGAACTTGAACTATACAATAACATGTGGAACTAGTTGCTTTGAATGCAAGGCTTTTTTTTATTTTTTATAAGCCATGTCAAATACTTTCTATTTTAAAATTTGATGATTGTTCAAGGTCACTTGCTAAATTCATGTAAAATAATCTAAAAGTATGTAATATTTTTAGACTGAGAAGTTCGAATTTCTATAGGTGCTTGGCCATAGGTTAATTTCATTTTATTTCAAAATTTATAAAGTTAAAATTGAAATTTATAGTTCAAAAAATCATGTATATTTATGCTTGTATATATGTAAATACCGTGACTTTAAAAAGGAAAAGCAAAGAAACAATTATTAAACTGAAATAACTTAGTAAACTACATTATTTTTATTAGAGTAATTTATTGATAAACGTTATATTTGTTAAAATGACATAATTTTGGGGTAGAAAAAGCATGAGGTTATGTGAAAAGAATGATATTTTTTATCAACGACAAATTCATAAATTAAATTTATGAACTCTTAACTAAAAATATAAAATTATAATAAATATAAATCTATACAAAAAACTACTAAATTTATCTCCTTCCAATAATTCATTGGTTATAGACGTTTACTTAAATTATGAGATATTTAAAAAAAATATTTTGTTGCACTTGATGTTTACTACTTTTGTACTTATCTTTCTTTCATACAGTTCAAATTAAATACAATTAAGTGATACTATTTGTTTTTATTTTAATTTATAAAATTGTTTATAATTTATTAGTAGAAATTAAAGAGCATGGCACCGCCTTTTATAACGAATAAATCCATATTTACGTGTTGCGTATCTCATGCAACGTGGAGATTTGGTTACTGCAATTTACGTCCAAAATTTCCAATTCTCCTCACGGATGGCTAAATGACAAAAATAATATAATTTTGGCTTCGCTAACCTCCCTTAAAAGCTAAGTTACTTGAACTGTGATAAAATGATTAAAAATCTTTTATTTTAATTTAAAAAATAAAAAAAAATAAAATAAAAATTCTTTTTATTGAAAATATCTGTTTTTAAAAAATATAAGATTAATCGAATATAAATATAAGATATTAAATCTTTTAGCAAAGGTTTTGAAAAATGAATGAAAATCCACTTTTGACCACTTGTACGGCATGTACTTACTCTAAATTCAAAAAATTTAGTTTCTAGGAAATTGGATTATTATGTATTTTAGTTATTAAATTTTAAATAGATTATTTAATTGTACGTTTATACTTAAATTTTCATATAAAACTATGATAAAATAATTAAATATTGAACTTAAATAAACCTTAAAAGCTGGATTAAGAATGGAAAATGATCAAATAATATAAAAGGAGAGATAAATTTGCTTTCGGAGAAATAAATTTATGAATGAAACATGTGGAAAAACTCTATTATCATATAAAAAATGAAAAAGGGTTTAAAATATCTTCGAAGTATTGGAAATGATATAAAATTATCCTTCGTTTATCTATTGGCTTCAAAATGCTATTTTCGTCTACCTATTCACTCCAAAATACCCTTGTCATCCACCTTTGAGGTCAAAATCGACAACTTATTTAATAATTTTAAATTTAAATTGTATAAATATTTTTTTAAAATACTTGATGCTCAGTTATTGGTTATAATTTAATTTATTAATATAATTTATGAACCAACCCACTCATACTAATTAAACCTTACCCAATTAATAAATCGATTCTAATATCAAAATCATCCTAAACACTACTAAAACAAGATGAAATTACAGATTCTTGAAAATGACATTCAAAATTATTCGAGTCAGAATCGAAGCCCCAATTAAATTTAGGTTGAGCCGCTTATTTAGGAGGACACTTTCAATAGAATTTTCTTTCAAGCTTGAATTCAAAATTAATAATTAAAGGTAAAGAAGTAGTACATCTCGAATTAATTTATGTACTTTTTTTGTGAAAATGCACAAGTACCTCCTTAACCTATGCCCGAAATTTTAGACACACTTATACTATACTAGAGTCCTATTACGCCTCTGAACTTATTTTATAAGAAATTTTCTACCCATTTTCGACATACGTGGAACTAGCTTGAAAAAAAAGTCAATCAGCGTTAGGCCCACAAGATACTGCCACGTAGGCTGAAAAGGGGTAGAAAATTATTAATAAAATAAGTTCAGGGGATAATAGGACCTTAGTATAATATAAGTGTGTCTCTGAAATTTCGGGCATAGGTTAAGGGGGTACTTGTGCATTATCCCTACTTTTTTAAATATAACTTTATAAATATTTATGATTTGTTTTAAATATTAAAACTTTAATATATTATTTTTTTAAAAAAATGTTATCTATTCAGTTACATCACATAATTGAGACGAAAGAATAATTAAGATGAACATAGTCAAACTTTTAAGTTTATGGATAATTTATTTATACACTTGAATTATAAGATGTTTTGATTGAGGACTTAAATGTATGATAATATACTGCTATAGACATTTTCGCATCAAACTTTTACAAACATTCATTGGCAGTAGTTTTTCTTTTGTTGTATTAGTAATGGGATGCGTTTATTAATTGGGTGGAGTTTAATTAATAATGGGTACGCAATGGATTGATTTATAATTATATTAATAAGTTAAATTATAACAAATAGTTGAGCGCCAAATATTTTTAAAAATATATTTAAATAGTTTAACCGTTAAAATAGTGGTCAATTTTGAACTCAAAGGTGGATGACAAGGATTTTTCGGAGTCAGTAGGTGGGTGAGAAGGGCATTTTGGAGCCAATAGGTGGATGAAGGGTAGTTTTATATCATTTTTAATACTTTAAGGGTATTTTAGGCCTATTTCCGTATAAAAAATGAACATCTAACTTAAAAGTAGTGAATTAATTGCCTAAGATCTTTTTTTTTAAAAAAAAAAAAGACTTGTCACCCACCAATTTGAGACTGACAGACAAGATAAAGTTGCTCGAATATTAAAAAATAACTTACTTTAAAATCTAAAATTATGAGTTTGAGTCATAAAAAAAAGGCGGGAGTTATGGAAATGGGAAAAAAAATGTGAGACAACAAAATTCAAGTTTGATGGTATCTAATCTAAATAGTTTACACAAAACATATTGATTTATCTAACACATACCTAATATTTTAGCTTTGCCTCAAAACAAAACCTTAACACCAACAAAATATATAACTTGGTATTTTATATTACTATAGTGGTATATTAGTGTGACGATGCTAGAAAAAGTAGGGATTTAGCAGGCTCAATGTGTTATATTAGTGTAAAAAAAATATACGTATAATGTAGAATGTTAACTCTTAGAAATTGCACACACCTACCATACCCTAAAATATTTAGAGAGGAGGGTAGCACGATTATTTTAATTTTACGATAATAATAAAAATATAATCATTAAAATCATACTTTGAATGTCTGAAGAGGGTAGAAATTAGAATGTACATAGTAATGTAGATCTTATTCTTAGAAGGTAGAATTGTTTGAGATAGATCTTCGATTTTTTTTATTTTTTAAAATATTAAATTAAAAAGATTTATAGGGTTCCTTGATAATGGGGCTTAGTGTTTTCTTGTTGTTTTAATGGGTATGGATCTATGCCACCCATTCAGTTTGCACACTACTAAAATCCTTTGAAGTTTATTCTAAACTGCCTGTATTAATTATATTTGAGTAGAGTTCTTAAATTAAAAAAGAATTTTGTTGGACTTCAAAATTAAAAGAATTTAAATGTATGGAGAAATTGAAAGTATATTAAGAATCTGACATGGGGCCTTTTCAACATTTTTTAAATATTTGGAGTGGTATATAATTTTTACCCTTTCATAGTTAATTATTATTTTTTGGTACTTTAAATAATTTGATCGTTATTTTTAATTATTTATTTTGAACTTTACATTTTTCTTAAGAAATAATTAATATAAATGATTTATCACAATGTCCATATTAATTAATACAAGTTTCAGAGTTTGGAAAATAAATAATTAGTATTGAGGACGAAATATGAAAATATATTAATATTTTCTTGATATATATGTTACACGGGGTAAGTAAAAGTAAAAATATTTTAAGAATATTAAACAAGTAAAAGTAAATGGAGAAAAAAATAAATAGTGATAAAATATACCTTTAATATCGAAATAACAAGTAATTTTCACTGGACATAAATTATATTTTTTTTATATTACGATATGAGGCTAGCTAGCTATCTCTTAAAAAATATAGCATATTATGCCACTAAATTCCTACACAACTTATGCAATTAAGATAGAGCACCATAAAATAATGGTATTAGCTACAATTTTTTGCAAATCCATCACTAATTCGTTCATGATTATTGTTGCAATTGAGTATAATCGTGCAAACGCAATGAATGTTGATATAAATAGTATTAGTCATCAAACAACTACTAGAAATAAGAGATTTCAAATGATCGAGAGTTAGCTCAAAGTCAAAATATCTATATAGATATTAGATCAGTTGAAAAGTGTGAATGATATAGGAGATCGCGATAATCAATTCTGCTATTAATGAGGTTTTAGGCTGAATTCGATGTATAGCACAACCAAAAATGCTATAGGAACACCAAGAGTTAGAATTGATGTGACACGAATTGACTTAGGACAAAAACTAATTGATATAACTGATGTTGAATATCGTGAAAATTTTGGATAGCATGTTGTGCAAGTTGAAAATGAATTGCATATAGAAATTCAATTAGTGGTTGGACCCTTTCGTTGAGGAATTGAAATAATTCTCAAAATAGTGGAAATAGTGCGACTGTAAATTTTTCAGGACAATGACAAGAGACAAGATATTTAGCAATGTCTCAGAAAATCTATTATATACGAATAACTTTGACGCTTTATTAAAGACTACTGAAAAAAAGATAATATTGTAACTCTAACATTATGTATTTCTAAATTTGCGATATCTAAGATAACTCAAGAAAATCAGGATATCATTTTAATCAAAGTCAATCTAGTAAATAAACCACTCATGGTCAACGGATAATGAAAATGATTTGGTGAAAGAAGAACAGGTGTCATCATCTATTTTGAATAACAAATTAAGTTGATAAGCTTCAATATTCGTGCATAAATATGTTATTGTAAAGAAGAATAAGTCAAGTGCATTTGGGTCAAATACAATTGATTTGGATGAGAATTCTCTTGAAGACGAGGAAGCTAATATGTTGGACATATGTTTTGATAGATTGACTAGAAAGAATATATCACCGAGGCAAGAAAAAAGCGAAAGCGACCAAAGCAAAAATAAAACACATGAAAGACAACATAATTAAGACAGAAAAATGACTGATGAGTTTGTTTCAAGAGTCCGAAACTCAAACGGTAGAAAATATTAACAAAAATTTCAAAAGGGTATATAAAATTTTATATAAACCAAAACGGTAAAATCGCTCCGCCCGCAGCGATTTACTTCAACTGAAAAAGTAAAATCGCTGCGGGGGCAGCGATTTTGCCAAAAAGTTTTTTCCTTCTTACAAATCGCTGCCAGGGCAGCGATTTATAAAAAAAAAAATTTTTTTTTAAAAAAACACAGCGATTTACAAAAAAAAAAAAAAAAATTATGTAAATCGCTGCCTAGGCAGCGATTTACAAAAAAAAAATTATTTTTTTATATAAATCGCTGCTACAGTAGCAGCGATTTATTAAAAAAATATTTTTTATATAAATCGCTGCTACAGTAGCAGCTATTTATATCAATTTTTTTAATAAATCGCTACTGTAGCAGCGATTTATTTAAATTTTTTTTATTAAATCGCTGCGATAAGCAATTTTTTAAACTAAAAAAAAATTAAAAATTTTAAAACAGCGATTTTATATATAAAAAAAAATTATAATATTTTTTAAAATTTATGTATATAACTTATAAGAAAATATACATTATTTTAAAAAAATTAAAAATAAGTAAAGTAATAAATATATTTTCTTTCTAAAAAAAGATATTATATTGAATTTAAATTTAAATAATATTTGAATTTAAATAATTAATTTTTTTAAATAAAAAATTAAAGGAGAAAAATTATTTAATTGAATTCAAGTACATCTCTAATCACACCTATTAATTATAATTTTTTTTTATATATAAAATCGCTGTTTTAAAATTTTTAATTTTTTTTTAGTTTAAAAAATTGCTTATTGCAGCGATTTAATAAAAAAAAAAATTTAAATAAATCGCTGCTACAGTAGCGATTTATTAAAAAAAATTAATATAAATCGCTGCTACTGTAGCAGCGATTTACAATTTTTTTTAAAAAAAAACATAAATCGCTGCTACAGTAGCAGCGATTTATATAAAAAAATATTTTTTATATAAATCGCTGCTACTGTAGCAGCTATTTATATAAAAAAAATATTATTTTTTTTTGTAAATCGCTGCCTAGGCAGCGATTTACATAAAATATTTTTTTTTTGGTAAATCGCTGCCTAGGCAGTGATTTATGTTTTTTAAAAAAAAAAAAAATTTTTTACAATCGCTGCCCTGGCAGCGATTTGTAAGAAGGAAAAAACTTTTTGGCAAAATCGCTGCCCCCGCAGCGATTTTACTTTTTCAGTTGAAGTAAATCGCTGCGGGCGGAGCGATTTTACCGTTTTGGTTTATATAAAATTTTATATACCCTTTTGGAATTTTTGTTAATATTTTCTACCGTTTGAGTTTCGGACTCTTTGTTTCAAGGTATCCATCGATGCGATAGACAAATCAGAATCATATAACAATATCAATAGGTTCAACAAAATCTAATAAATCCTAAAAAAATTATGAATTATTAATTAATCACTATTTTAGTGACTTGTCAATTATGGGAGATTCTAGATTATTTCATTTTCTCATGTTAGCAATGTACAATGATCAAATTAGATCATTTTCGTCTTTGTTGGATAAGTTCGATGAAAAAGAAGACAAAAGAAAAATACAAGTTACTTTTGATGAACAATCATTCTTTTTAATAACGCATTTGTACCAGAAAGTATGAGTTGTCATATTTTTGCATGATTTAAGAATGGCTTAAGTCATCTACGGTCCCCTAAAGTTGTCCGCATAATTCACTTAGACACCTCAACTATGGCTTGTACCTATTGAACACCTAAATTATTCAAAACACGATCTATTAAGCATAAAATGTTGATATGGCAAAATAAGTGCTTCTCACTGCATGGAAGCGCGTGAACAAGTCTAAATTTTTATTTTTTATTTTTTATTAATAATAATCTTCTACCTTTTTTTTCTTATAATGACACTTGGCATTGCATTAATCAAAATAACTAAAAAAAAGTATTTTGCATTATAATATCCAAAAAGAAAACAAATCCCCCACCCCCTTCCCTATAAGCTATATCAACAGTTGTCTTCTTCTTAACCCATTTTCATTGTTGTAAACTTTGTGTTGATTTTTTATTTTTTATTTTTTTTGCTCTTCATAAAAAAAAAAACTGAATCTTCTAAGTGTTAAATCGAACTTGCAATAATGAAAAAAATAATCGGACATCAGAGTTTTAAAGGCTACTCCCGTTCATTTCTAATTCCGACTTCGCAACAAACATCAACACATTAAGTTGTAACATAATATCAGAAAATTTGATATAATTATTTAAAATCCTCACGATTTCTCTTGGTAATTAATTTTAAAATAATTTATCAAAGTTAATTTATTTTTCACAAAAATTACAATATTCACTCCATTAATTTATAATAATGGGTAACAACTAATGAAGAAGAAGAAGAAAGCACATATAACTAAATGGTTGGGGAGTGATTTGTTTCTTTCCTTCTTTTTCATTGTCGCAGGAGGTGTCCATCGACATTAAAGGATGAAGAAGAAAGATGGGTAGTTCCTGTGGGAGAGAAATGCTTTTTTTTTAAAAAAAAAAAAAACTAATTTTTTTAAAAAAATTAAAGATTGGAATTAACAAAAATGAAAATTCAATAAATTGGGTCCATGTGACATGTGTTGGAGTATTATTGGTTATTTTTCAAGATAATGTGCGTGAACTACACACACAATATTTTAAAAGCTTTATTATCATTTTGTGTTCAATAAGTACATATCCATTAATATTAGAGTGTTTAATAGGTACAAGTCATAATTGAGGTGTCTAAGTGAATTATGCGAACAACTTAAGGGGGCCGTCGATGACTTAAAGCCTTTAAGAATCCTTATTAGTAATACCATTATAGATTGTTTACATACTCTATGATGATCACAAAATACCTAATTCCTTGTAGCTTTTATATTTTCATGTTTGTTAGTAATAAGACAAGACCTACCCTAATTATTTGTATTTATCCCTATTTAGACCGCTAAACACTGTGTTTGATGGTAAAATTACTCTACCAAAAGGAAAAAGAAAAAAAATGTTCAAAACTAACAAAAATTTGTTGCTCAATAGGATTAACGATGAGTAATAAAATATCCGTTGCTAAATTTTTATTTTTTTTAGTAATGTATAAGATCAATTCAAAACCTACAACTTATATCGTAATAATCATAACTTAATTTTTAAAAACTTATATCAAGCGAGATAAAAATTAATTTCAAAATCCACAATAAAATCTTTTGTTAATTTGTCGTTGTGAAACTTCATATATGAACAAGACGACAAACATTTAAGAAAAAAATTGCACTACATGCAATGTATACCAATTTTTTTTATTTTATATATACTTAGAATTAAAATTCAAAATTTATGATTAAAGAAGAAGCGATCTTATTCACGTTCTACCATCCGTTAGTAGCAGTTTGTTGTATTTCTAAAAGATAAAGTATTTAAAAATGTGAGTAATATTTTTTCAAAATAAACAGAAATAATACGTTTTGTTAAACTATCACTATCAAAGAAATTCTATAATTTCCCCAAATGTTGGCCTATATATATACAATTTGTTCCCTTTGAACGTGACATAATTCCCAAAAGTCCAGGCACTACCAATTAAATTATGTACCAATCTAATTACCTCTATTATCAACTCAATAAAACTATATATTAAGTGACTATCGTTTTCAAATTAGTTAAAAATCATGAAATTAATCTATGTAATTTAACTAATTAAATGATTCCAAACAATTCAATTCAAATCAAATGTGTTGCTTACACTTTGCAGCATTAATTAATTATTTGACCTTTTCATGTAATCAGAGACTCTTAAGTAATTAATTATCGCCAATTTCCCATGCAAACAGAACAGAAAAACAGAAACGAAACTTACAAATTCTTTGACCACATTTGCAAATTTATGTTCCATTTTTATATTATTTTAAAAAATATAGTCTAATTTAATTTGATACGAAATTTGCTAAAATAAAAGACACTTTTTAATATTATAATCTTAAATTAAAATTATATCAACTATATTAAAATGTCTTTTAATTCTTGACATTCAGTATGTCACTTTGAGAATTGAAATTAAAATATCGTCAAAGGAAAAAAAATTCTTTTTTTTTAAAAAACAGACTAAAAAAAGAAATAAGTCATTTTCTTTAAATATTAATATATAACATAACAATAAATGTGAGATATTTAGTATCCAATAAAAATTTGTCATATAATATTAAAATTAAGCTAAACTAAAAAAAAAAATGAATTTTGGACTAACATGAGCAATAAATGTATAGTATAGCATTAATGAAAGAGTTTGGACTTTAGGAGAGGGCACTTCAATCGGCATGATAGACAAGTGTGATAATGGAGATGAATATGACATGAGTTCAAAATAGTGTACTTCAAAATATTTTTGAGTTGAGGTCCACAATTCTTTTTGTTTTATTGAATTGATATATTAAATAATATTTATATTGAATCTGAATAAATTTTTAATTATTTATAATAAGTTTCAATATTAAAATCATGTTTAATTGAAGATTTAAAAAAAATCCTAATAGAAATGAACCTTACTATTAGGGTAAGGGGTCACCAACACACAATACATATATTCAATATATTTTTATATTAGTTATTCTTTTCATTCTAATTTTTTTGTTTTTTTGTAATTTTTTAATTTTATGAGTTTTAATCTTATAATTTTAAATATATAAAGTACGTATTTATCTATTTTTAAATTGATACACCTATTAAACAGAGGTGGACCTACGTTGGGTCCAGGGCGTTCATCCAAAACCCATCGACAAAAAAATATACGATATATATTAGATAAATTTTCTGTATTTCTGTAGATATATATATTTTGAACCCCTCAATAATAAATAAAAATAGATGGCTCAGTGACAAGACCCCTGAATATTAAGCTGAACGTTCCTAGTTTGAATCCCTGCAAGGGTCTCATTTCGAAAAACTTATTTACATGTTTATACTTTTATTTTTCGAACCTCCTGAACGAAAATTTTAGATCCGCCATTGCTATTATGAAAATAATGATTGATATAGTGAATTTACATTTTTATCCTTGTTAATTATAAAGTAGATAAACTAAAAACTTAAAAATTTCAATTTGTTTTTAAATAATAACTTGAGGATATAATTTTTTTTTAATCCTTTCTTGATTTGTTAAATTTTTAAAACTTACACTTAAAATTTATCATAAAGTATATTTATTTAATCGAAACAAATCATAATATAAATATCTAAATAAGTATTAGACTCATGTTACGACAAAGTTAGAGAAAAAATGTAAATGAAAAATGAAATTTGAGTTTGCCAGCTTTTAACCCCAGAAATTTTTACTTCCCAACGAAATAAAAATTATCCAGCAGCCCGGGTTATTCGGGAACTTGTTTCAGACATATTTTCTTTTCTCCACTGCCAAAAGTCATTTAAATATTAATTTTAACTTATTATAAAATATTATTATTATTTTTAATTCAAATGACCATCCTTAAGAGCCTGTTTGGCTCAGCTTAAAAGCTGGTCAAACTGACTTAAAAGCTGGTTTTTGACTTATTTGACTGTTTGGCAATACTTAAAACAGCTTATTTTAAGTTAAAAAAAACTTATTTTAAGCCAAAAGTTAAAAGCTGGGGTAGGGGTGCTTTTTTTTTTTTAGCTTATAAGCTGTTTTAAGTTGACCATATTTTTATGTTTTTTCTCTTAATATTTTTATACAATCTCCAAATTATCCATATAACCCTAACATCTCTTTCTTCTATTTTTCCCTTTTCACGTTTTGCATAACAACTTCAGCACTTTTATCCAAACGCATAACTGCTTATTTTAAAAATAAGTTTCAGCACTTTCAAAAGTACTTTTTTAAAGCTGCTTTTATTAAGCCCATCCAAACGGGCCCTAAATCAATATAATTACATTACCATTATTGTCTATTAATCAACTTAAGTTTGACAGTGAAATTATCATACTACTCTTATTAATTATAAATAATATCAAAATATTAAAAACAGACCATATTTAATAAGGAAAACAAAATAGCATAAAATAATGACTTAGTATCTCTTAATTTTTAAAAATAATTAATCAAAATCATTTTATATTATACGTGAGTTATTAATTTTATATCTGAATTGTTAATAGTCTTAAAAAATTACTTTTTTATTTGACTATCTAAATTTAAGTACATCTGGAATATTATAACATAAGTAAATTACGCTCTTATATGAGTATACATATATATCCTTTTTTCTTTTCTTTTTTTAAAAGTGCTAAATGCCAATAAATTTAGTCAGAATTTGGTCAATTTTTTTAAAAAAATTATAATATATTTTTATTTAAAATAAATTGATTTATTTTTCTATTTTTTAGTAAAAGGTATTAAAAATAAAAGTGTTTTAAAAAATAAGATTACATAGAAAAATCTCATTCTAGTTAAATTCTGACTAAATTTTTTGACCAAAAAAGTTTTCCTTTTTTAAAATTATAGTCTCATATTCATTCAAGAATTAAAGATTATATTTTGTAGATATAGCTAAATTATTAATCAAATAAAATAAAAATAATCTATATCAAAATATAAAAATACTTTTATATATAATAAACAAGTAAAAATGAACGGACCGAGTTGCGGAGTATATTCTCTGTGTTTAATTTAAAAATTGAAGTGCATCCCTCTGATTTTACGCTGGACGTGGCAGATGAAACCGCCCTTTTCTCCTATTATATACCTCCACATTTCTTCACTTAATATTTTGTCCTTAACCAAATATTTCTACTACTTTAATTTTTGCATGCTTTTCAATCCTTTTTTTAGTCAAACAAGAACCAAAAATGTGTTTACACACACACACTAATCCAAAATAAATCTACTTTTTTTGATCTATTTTTTCTTTTTAACATTCAATAAATATGGCTCCAGAAAATAATAACTGGTTATCTTTTTCTTTATCTTCAATGGAAATGCTAAACTCATCTTCTTCTTCTTCCTCTATGCTTCAATCTAATGCTCCTTCTGCTCCAACTCATCAATACTATTTTGCTGATAACTTCTACCCACATGGTAAGGTCTTTTTTCGCCGTTAATCAGAAGTCTCTGAGTTTTAATTTTTCACATTTTTTATTAGTATTTGATGTGAATCTGAATTAGTCGAGCACGGAGAATAAATGAATTGATTTTTTTGAAGTATTGCTTCCGGAATTTCTGTATTTGTTGATTAGAAAGAAGTAATTGAAAAAAAAAGTAAGAAAAAGACAAAAGAAAAAAATGCAACCATGTGGTCTTATATTACGGTTACTGCTATTTTTGTCAAATATCTTTCATCACTTTAGTACCAGAAAATTGTTTCCCCAAATTTAAAAAAAAATAAAATTAAAAACACCCATTTTTTATTTTTATTTTTTTTGCTTAGCTATGAATTTAGAAGATAAGTAAATAAATCTAGTTATTTAACTTTTTTTTTCTGAAATTTGTTCTGCAGGATGGATGAATGTTCCTAAAACACATGAATTGATGTATTCAGGAGATGAAAAACAAATATATCATCCAAATGTATTCATCGATTCACAAATAATCCAACAACAGCACCAGCACCACCATCCACCGCCGAAGCTCGAAGATTTCTTCGGCGGTGAAACGGAGACTCAGGATTCATCGTCGTTAACTCACATCTACGACCACCACCACCACCGCGGCGGTGCTGCCGCCGGTGACGGTGGGTACTTCAACAATGGACAACAAGATGTTAATCATAATTATTCAATAGCGGTCGGTGGTTTTCAAACTTTGCCGACGAATTCGGGATCGGAAGTTGATGATTCACAGGTCATGGGGAGTGAGTTTGCTACTGAGTCCAGTAATGAGATGGGTTACCCTCCGATAATTACTTTGGGGGTTAATAATAATAATAATAATAATACAAATTCAGAAAAAGCTATAGTTACTGCGGTTAATTCCGAGGGTTGTAAGAAAATTACTGATACTTTTGGTCAAAGAACTTCTATTTACAGAGGGGTAACAAGGTAATTTCCTTTTTATGTATTTAAAAATCATTAGTTTTGAACTTAATTTAGTTTTAGTATTAATTTTCTTTTTTTTTTGGGCAGGCATAGATGGACAGGAAGATATGAAGCTCATCTATGGGATAATAGTTGTAAAAGAGAAGGTCAAGCAAGAAAAGGGCGTCAAGGTAAATGTTCCTTCGATTTGTTTGTCTGATTTTGATTCACGTTGACTAAATTTTACTTTTTTTATTGAATTATATGATTTTTACCCTTCATATTTGTGATTTAATGTGAAAGGTTTATGGAATTGTACTTACTCACTTATAATATGCGTCCTCCGTAACATAATACATGTGAATAAAGTATAATGTGTGTCTATATTTGTTTAGTTTGGTGCGTCTATGTTGGTCAAAGTTAACGATATATATATTAAATAAAATCAAATTAAAGAACATATTTATACATTATATATCGAAGAAAAATGATACTTGTGAGTCTGATAAAGATTGCATGCAACTTAAGAACTTTAATATGGTAAGAATTTTTTCTTTGAAAAAGACACAGGCTTTTATGATGATTGATTGATTGATTGATTGCTGATATCTAAATGTACAACTTGTACTCTTTTTTTGTTTTTTCTTCAAATTTTTACAACTAATGAACAGCTTGGCCGCCAATTTGTTCATTTTTTTCAGAGTACGTATGGGTTTTTATTGTATTCTCTTATTTATTTTTCTGACTATTTCTGAAAAATACTTATCTTGTCAAATCTTAAAACAAAGATTTTAAATATTGTCCATTAGTTATTCATTTTCTTCAACATATATTTATTTGGTAGCATTTTTTTTCAAATTTACCACGTGCATACTCAGCTAGTCTAAAGCCTGAAAACTAGCTTGCTTTCAATATTTTCAAAGTTTTGGGAATATATTATCTGATATCTGTGTTGATGGGAGGTAACATATTTCCCGTGGAATTGACTCATGTTGTGTAAGTTGACTAGTAATATATCAAATAAGACGAGTAACATATTTGTATTGTTAGTGTATATAAATAAATTTTTAGATTTTAAAAGAGGTACCTTTTTAGAAAAATGTAGTTATGGATTCATACTAGGACATTTATATATATAGTTGATATTTGATATTGATCATGTAGCGCATGGACCTACAAGCTATGTTGTTCAGACTCTTTAAAATTATCTATCAGTGTCCAAAAGTAGCGTATATTTGGAGAATGTGACGTCGAAAGTGAAGAGTCTATGCAACTTAGCTACAAAATAGTGGATTAGACAACTCTAGTTCTAGTTGTTCGAGTAGCATGTTGGCATTTGAGAGTCGTTTGGCTATCGGTTGATATACTAATAATTGTGTTAGAGCAAGGTTGGGTGCAACCCTTTCTTGGATCTCGTGTGAACGTGGAATGCTTTATGTAGCCACCTTGTTAATAATATATATAAGTTACAAATTGTTTGCGTTCATAATCCACACGAATCATAATCAAATTAAAAACATAGTGGGAACAACTTGTTCACTTTTTTCTTTGTCTTGGCTAGACATGTCACTATCTTTGCTTAAATCACATGTAGAAATTCAAATGTTTAAAGCTTTTATCTTCTCTATACGCATGCACCTTGCTTTATCTTTTTTTTATTTTTCTGTGTTTTACACTTTTTATGCTAAATTTTGACTATGTTGCAAGCTGATTCCTAATGGTTATCTCACTTTTTTTTTTTTGCTTTTATCTGCGTGGTTGCTTTCGGCTAAACTCAAAATTCTGGATCCGTTCTGCAGTGTACTTAGGTAAGTAATTGCCTCAATATTTAGTTCTAGTTTTTTTTTTTTTCGTTGTCTAATCCGACACGTCAATAAAATTTTGGATTTTTAATAATGAAATAGGTGGATATGACAAGGAGGACAAAGCAGCAAGATCTTATGACTTGGCAGCTCTAAAGTATTGGGGTACAACAGCCACGACCAATTTCCCTGTAATATACTTAAGACGCTTTTATCGTATGGTCAATTCAATTACTTGCACGAAAAGTTACATAGCCGTTGAAGGATGTTCGAGTTTTAGTTTTAACCTGACTGATGTATTTTCTTCCAGGCTTCGGATTATACCAAAGAAATAGAGGAAATGAAGCACATGACGAAGCAAGAATTCATCGCCTCCCTAAGAAGGTACACGAGCTTTTCCCTTTACATACCACGTTGTTGTGTTACTTTCATATGGTGTTGGTATTAATTCTCTATAGGAACTTTGTACATTGATATCAGGAAAAGTAGTGGTTTCTCGAGAGGAGCTTCTATGTATCGTGGTGTGACAAGGTTTGAATTTTTTTCGAAGCGATTGAATAGTACTTCTACTCATTTTGTCGTGTAATATCTAATCGTGTCCTATATGGAGCGAGCAAGATCAATGTTCGTCCCATTTTATGAGCCGTGTTGATTGACTAGTGATGAACTTTTGCAGGCATCATCAACAAGGCCGATGGCAAGCAAGAATTGGCCGTGTTGCAGGGAATAAGGATCTGTACTTAGGAACATTCGGTAACTATAATAATTTCCTTCGATTCGTTTCTTGCATTATCCGTCAATAAAAAAAGGACTTAGCTATGAAAAGCTCGTTGCTCTAATATGTCGCGAAATAGATCATAACTAATAGAGTTTTCTGCTAATTCGTCGTTAGATAGGATTAACGATTGATATCCGTTTAGCGATAGGAGTTGTCCATCGTTAATTTAGCGATTTTTCTAAATCATTGCAGCTACAGAGGAGGAAGCAGCAGAAGCATATGACATAGCAGCAATCAAATTCAGGGGATTGAATGCAGTGACAAATTTCGAGATGAATCGATACGACGTTGAGGCCATCATGAAGAGTTCACTCCCAATAGGCGGAGCAGCCAAACGCTTGAAAATCTCTCTTGAATCGGAGCAGAAACAGTCGTTGAACGACAACTACCAGCAGGCTCTACACAACGGTGTCAACAATAGCAGCAGCAATAACAGCATCAATTTCGGGGCGATTTCCCCTGTTTCAGCTATCCCCTGTGGACTCCCATTCGACGCGAACCAACCTTATTACCACCACAGCTTCTTCCCACACCTCCAGTACTCGAGCAACGACGGTGGTGCTTCTGATCATACTTCAGGTACAATGCCATTGCTTCCACCACCCGCGGAGATCTTCATTTGGCCTCATCAGTCGTATTAGATCAGCGCGTTTAGCGTATTTGTTTAGGCTAATTAAAAATTAACTGACTTTGCAAAAAAATGAAGTGTTAGCATTGGCTATGATTAACAACAAATATGTAGAAGGTGCAAATATTGTAAAGTATCTTATCTTCAGCAGTTGCAGTAGTAGATGCATGTTGATTTAGGTACTTAGTGTCGCGGACTTAGAGTTTCACTAACGCTCCGTGCTGGTCTGGTCTGGGGAAACTATTATTGCAAACTCTTGTGGGAAAATTTTGTTTTTCTGGCTTCCTTCATATTATAGAGTTGCTATTAGTATAACATATATTATTTTGTTGAATTTTTGTGTCATTGGATTTGACAACAAGTATGATACATAGTTATATAGCTTCATTTATATTTTGAAATTCAATCAGTTTGATCATAAAAATTATGTGACGCAACAAAATTGACACATTTATTTATCTGAAATAGCGATAGTTTAAGAAAATTACATAATATAGCGACGATTTGGTTTTATAAAATATTCACATGAATCAAATTGTGTATCCGAAGAGAATAAGTTAAGAGTTATACTATTAGGGTACCAATAATAATACCGAGTTTGGAGTCAAAAGGGTAAAAAATTATCAAAAATTTCAAAAGGGCTTTTTTAAAAATCAAAATGGTAAAATTGCTGATGAAATAACGATTTTGTCCGTCGGAAAAAGCAAAATCGCAGCTATAGCAGTGATTTCTTAATTTTTTTAAAATTTTTTTTTTTAAACAAGTCACTCCAGATAGAGCGATTTTCAAAATTAATTTTTTTTTAATAAGTCCTGCAAACATTAATTTTTTTTTATTGCTTTATTTAATGAAATAACCATAGTATAAGCTCTGCCTCCCTCTCATATATGAGTAATAAATAGCAAGATCATTAGACTCTGCATTTAATCTTCTACTGTTTGTAACATTAATATTTAACTCTACTAATGATAAATTTTGAAATCAAATTTAAGAAATTTTTTAAATAAATTTTGTCAATTTTAGGAGGAATTATTCTACAATCTTAAAAAATAATTAAAATCAAATACTTTTGATAATCTCCAACAGCTACCTATCTGTGTTCTGTTGCTTGCTTTAATCATCAAATCCAAAAAACTTTTAATCACCATTAACATTCATCATCTCGGAAATTAACCATGGCATGTCATAATCGTTCTCTATCTTCTCGAACTCCATGTACTAGATTGCTTGGATTACACTGAGTTTGTTTGCTGTTGTAGTAGAGATCAGGCAAATGCGAAGCTTTTACCATAAAATATGCCGATTCAAAGATACTTGAAGAACGAAATGAAATTAATGGATGCTAAAACTAATCATAATATTTAGGGGTGTGCAAAAACAGAATCGACCGGTAAACCGAATCGAAAAATTATTGGGTTGTTATTGGATAATTGGGTTTTTAATGGGTTTATAAAAAAAAAAATTATTGGGTTATTGGTTCAGTAACCGATTTTACTATTGGATTATTGGGTAAACCGATAACCCAATAAAATAGTAATAATTTACTATTTTACCCTTCCTGATAATTTAATATATAACTAGACACTATAACTATATCAAATTATTAATACTCTATCTACTTAATGCTAGGTCGCTTTACTAATTTTAATTGTTTACACTGAAAAACCTAAAAACTAATGTAAGGTTTCGCAATTGTAGCTTTTGATTTTAGTTTTAGTTTTAGTTTTGGTCTTGTTGGACTAGTTGATTTTAGTTTTAGTTTGTAATTGTAGGTTGTAGCATTTGCAAGTTTGTAAAAGTTCGTACTATGTTTAGCTAAGTAAGAAGTCAAAAATCGCTACCTACACAACAATTTTAAAAAAGATGTTTTTTTTTTATAAAAACGCTGCTGTTGCAGCGATTTTAACTCTTTTTTTTTTAAAAAAAAAATTATCTTCCAAAAACGCTGCATTGATAACGATTTTACCCTTTTGATTAGAAAAGAAATTGATATACCCACTTATAATTTTTGAATTTTTTTTTTTTGCTCTTTAAACTTGGGACTCCTTTAAAATCTCATGAATTTTGTGCTCACTTAAACTTATCTTATGCAGGTGACTCTATTCTGAATATGTTAATAACGTTAAAACAATTTTTCTATTATCGTGATTTGTCTTCCGAGATGTTAACAAAATTGAGAGCAACCAAACCATGTTATTATTTGTGACCACAACATTTAAAAGTCTTTTTTATACGCTTAAACTCTTTGCCAAATCAAACCATGTTATTATTTGTGAAACAAATGAAATATAATTCTTTTGTTTTCTTTATTCTTCGCGATCTCTAATTAATAATGAAATAATACTATTTTTGTTTTGATGATAGGTGGTAAAAAATTTGTTACAACCTCTAATTACTCCAGAAAAACACTCGAGGTTAATCCGATCACAAAACTTTACCAGTTATGTCAAAAGAACGGATTGAAGATAAAATTTGTTGATCAATGGAAGAGATTGACGTTTTTGTTGATGCATATGAACAAGTAGTCCAGAATTTGAGTTATTATTTATGATGATGATCAACCTTTGTTATATAAAACACGAAGATAGAAATGTTATGTCAAAAATGTTTACTGTTTTATTGTTTACGAAATTTATGTGTCTATGATTTCTGCTACATTGTGTTACATGACGTACAAAAGGTGAAATTGTTTATCTGAATTCGAAATAAATAAACAAGATTCTACAATGGTGCACCAGCCCAGAGTGTTTTTCTATTGTTTTGGAAGGAGGAAAAGACGGAACGCCTTTGCTTCTTCGGTTTAGTTCCAAATATGAATGATCTCAATGGAATGGCTCCTCCAGCTGAGTTATTAACTTGTTGTGGATTTCCACCAGCAAGTCCATACTCTTTCTCTAACTTTGTTACTGTCTTTTCGACGTCTAATTGTAGTGTATTTATATGATCAACACCCGCTTCAAGTTCCTTTTTAACCTTTGTGTTTTCTTGTTTCATGTTTAACACTTCACCTTGAAATTTGGCAGCTTGATGACTACTGAATCTTATCTCGTCTTCTTCAACTCCGTCTTTTAAAGCTTTTGTGATCTCTTCTTGAATTCTGCATAATGTAGAAGACCTACGTTTCATTTCGTCTTTCAAAGGGACCGTTTGTTTTAACCATACTGCTAACTCGTTTTGGATTTCCCTCATGTGTTTATATATAGGCCTGATTTCTGATTTCATGTCTGTAGTAGTATTGTTTCCTTCTTCGACTTCTTTCTCTCTTACTTTCAATATTTCACTCTGTAAATCTTGGACTGTTGTCTTGAATTTTTGGATTTGATGAAATGTTGAGCTGAATCTTAACCAAAACTCTAAGTTTTCGTCTAGTATTGCATCAATTTCCAGCCGGAACTTCTCCTCAAAGGGTGAACGAGATGTATGGTCATCGATCATAGTATTGTCTTGATCCTTATGGTTATCTTTGTCCTCTGTCTCAGCCACGTCCTCGGACTTTCTTAAGCTTTGATCATCTGAAGGATCGGATGCTGCTTGTTTCTCTGATGGCTCTAGTGCTTTGCTTTCAGTAACATTATCTCCTTGAAGAGCGTTTAGTTTCCCTCGTAGGCTGTTGATCTCTTCGTCTCTCTTTGCAATTGCAGTTTTAAGCTCTCTCATTTGCAATGTGACCTCGAATTCGGTGTCCCTATCTTTCTTCTCCTTCTCACTCAGCTTCTTCTTGACATCCTTATAATTCCTTAGAACTGTCGTATATTCTTCTACGAGAGTCTTTTCCCTATCCTCTGACCGACTTGACAACTCCTGCCAGTTAGGCTCGTCGCCTTTCTCCTCATCTTCGTGTGATAGTTCCTTATTTTCAACTTGTGTCGGATCCAAATGTTTGGAATTGGAATGACTTTTTGTGGTTTCGATAACTTCCCCTTCTTTATCACTAACAACTTTGAGTGAAGATTCTTCTTTTCTAACTTGTTGATGTTCTGTTTTCGAGATAACTTCACTTGCATTTTGATGAACGTGTTGTTTTCTTGGCTCTTCTTGAGACTTGACTACAACAACGGATGATTCCTCTTCGTCTTGGACCTCCTCATCCGGTTTCACACTACTCAATTTCTCAGCTAAACAGTTGAGACTCGTACGAGCTGTGGTAAAGTAAGTCTGGAAGCTACTGTTTTGATATTCGACATCTTTGTTAAGGTTTTGGATACTATGCAACTTGTCCTCCATATCCATCACACTGATTTTGAGATTCTGTTTACTGTCATCGTCTGTCAAAGGTTCCTTATCGTCTTCCAAATCATGAATTTGTGATTGGAGGTCATCGCCTTCTGATCTTACTCTATCGATAAGAACAGTTTGAGCTGAAACTGCTGTCTCCAGGCTAACTATTTCACTCACGAGCTCATCGATTTTCTCTGCTAGTTCTGTCACCGTTAATGATGACATCGAGCTCGTATCAAATTGCTCCTTAATCTTATCCTGCAATGACTCAATCTCTTTGCTTAGTTCTTGACTTAAGCTCTGAGATTTAGCTGCTACTTTATCTGCATTATCTTTCTTTGTTTCATCAATTTGATCACCAAGGTGCTTATGCTTGAAAGACTTTAGTTTCTTACTAACATCTTCAATTTTCTCGAATTCTTTAATCGCGTCTCTTGTTGATCTTTCTTGTTTCTCCTGGAGCTGAGCTAAGGTTTCTTGACATGTTTTTAGTGCTGCTTCAGCCATCAATGTACGCGCATCATTATCATCAATAACACGTCCCTCGCCAAATTCATCCTCTAGTTTACCTATCTTTTGTTGTTTTTCAATGATTTGGTTTTCAATTCCCTTGTACTTTGAAAGACCAGATTCATAAGAACTCTTCACAAACTCTTTCACAGTCTGCAAAGCTAAGATATCCTTTTGAAGCTTATCGATTTCATCAAGAGCTTCGTTCTTTTGCAGCCCCGATTTTGGAACTTTTTTACTTGTATCTATCTGTTTAGACGTCTTCTTGCCTTGCAACTTCTTTGAAGCTGATGTTATAAGTCCTTTCAACTGTTTAATAGGAGCTTTTGGAACCTTTGGAACGTTTGATCCGCTTGATGTGGGAATTTGTGGAGTGATCTTTGGAGTTTTAGGGGCGCCATATTCGTCCTCCTCTTCCATTGCTAGTTGAATCTGTTCGGGGAAAACAGCAGCGATGGTGTTGTTAGCAGCCTGCAATTCCTTCGATAAATGATCATATCGTTCAGCTAAAGATCGATAAGCACGATATGATTCTTCCACAAAGTTTATCAGCTCTGGCCTTTTCTTGTAGTACATTTCTGCTCTTTTAGCAAATGAATCTCCATCCTCTTCAATGAGCTTAACCACACTCTCCACCTTCTCTTGCATATCTATATAAGCATAACAATGTACAATCTAATCATCATTGAGAAAGTGTTGTAAAACATAATTTCTAATATATGACTATTTTGACCTTTGTGTTACGTTGTCGTTCGAGTCAGCTCGTGCGCATATAAACTATTCTATTAACTACTTGTTATCTCTCACCAACATATGACTCGACTCTGAACCCTATATTGTATTGTGTTGCACCTTTGTATTCGTCACAAAATGCTATAACTTAGACTAAAACAACTACCACCTTAATAACAAATAAGTTAAGGTCAGCTTTATGAATCTTCTTGACTTATACAAGTAGAAGTGATTATGGTCTGAATCATATTTTGTATTGTGTTGAACTCTTTGTATTAGTCACAAAATGACATAACTTAGATAATAATAGCAACTACCACTTTAATTAATAATAATTTGGGATCGGCTATATGAATCTTGACAGACACATGTTATAGAATATATTTAACATCACATATCTTCTTTTTTTAAAAAAAAAACTTTTTCATGTAAATATTTTGTACCTTGAAGGCTTTGTTCAAGCCATTTGGATTGTTTGGTCCTAATGTGGCTAGCTGCCCACCATGAATATGCATTACTTGCTGCTCTTTGTAACATCTTGATACTTCCTCTTTTCCACTATATATTATCAAGAGGATGAGTTTTTTTTTTTAAAAAAAATTTATATAAAAATAACTAAAACTCAAAATTTCATCTTGTCAATTCTTGATCTTTCATCTAAATATCTTAAGAAGAGGAAAAGTTTCTTATTGAAAAAAAAAATTAAAACAAAAAAAAACTCAAAATTTCATCTTGATCCTTCCTCTTTTTCAACAAAAAACAACAATATGTTATAAAGAGGAATGATTTCAAGTTGGGAGAAAAAAAAACTCAAAAATTGAACAAAATAAGCTCAAGATTTCTTGTTGGTAATTTCAATGAGAATATGATATATATAATTAATTATAAGTTTAAGGTTGAGAGCTCATTTCGCCCCAAAAATTGAGTGTAGGGCCCTTCTCTCTCTCTCTCTCTCTCTCAATGTGACATACATTGGTCATAAATAAAACAAAGAATAATAGTAAAATAATTTTTTTTTTTAAAAAAAAAAGAGAATTGTCTTGGAAAAAGATTCAAATGTAACACCCTCGATGGTGGCATTATTTCGTAATATATTATAATATGTTGTATTATATTATATTATTTTGATGAATATAATGTCTAAATAGAATGTATCATAGTATAACAGAGGATTTTACATAAAAAGTTTGTCCGACTCATTATGTTTTTCTTAATCGATACCAGATATTATACATTTGTTATATATATCTATACATATATTGAACATAAAGGATGTGTTTGGAATGAAGCAAAAAAAAAAGTATTAAGAAAATTTAGCAAAATTGTATGAATTTCATCAAGCTCCAACTAAATTCAAATTATGCATAGCACGGCCCATTCAAGTGTGGCGCTCCTAACAAATTTTCTTTATATCTAAGATTCAAATCCGAAACTTTTATTTAAGGATGAAGCATTTCCACCAATGCACCACAACCGATGTTGTTAATAAATCATTATGTGTTTTATGCATAGAAATTATCAACTTATAATTTGCTTAGATGAGTTATGAGGATAAATTGTTTGTTATTAGCATAACAACAAAATCGCAGCTACCCAACTAGTATGTAGCGGTAATACTCTTTTGAAGTAACATCAATATATCAAGTGTAATTCTTCAAGTGTGGTCTGTGGAGGATAGTACTTACGTAGACCGTCACCGTACTTTTGGAGGCAGAAAGATTGTTTCTGATACACCCTCAGCTCATGACAAGTAAATCAAAAGTATGGCGAAAAAGAAATAACAGACTGTTCTTCAGAAGACTAAATGAAAAAAAACAAAATAAAATAGTAAACCAGTCTCACTAGTGGGGTCTAAGAAGAATAGTATGCGTAAATCTTACTCCTACTTCGTAAAAATAAAAATATTATTTTTGATAGACTCTTGACTTAAAATAAAACATTTTCAAGAATGAAAAACAAAGTTGTCTCTTCTCTTTGCCGCTAAACCAAAAACACCTAACTCACCAATCCTCTCATGTTCTATTGATCTAAACCACCTAGCAATGCCCCCACCAATAGAAAAAATTTCCCCTTTCTACATTTCTAGGCTTCACAATAGCTCTCCTTTTCCTTTTCATCAATACTATATTAAAACTGAACTTTAGCGGCAATTAATAATTACCGCTAAATATATATTTTTAGCGGCAATTTAATACTCTTTATATATCTATGTCCTTAAAGGATTTAGCGGTATTACTCAGAAAAAGTACATTAACAACAAAAACAATGCGATAATCGAAAGACAATAAACAACAGATGATAAATATCAAAAGCAAGAAACAACAAGAATAAAATTAATACTACGACAGATATCACTAAGGCTCGAGAAAAAAATACAGAATGAGAGATAAAGTGAAAGACATACCGAGAATATAATTAAGGTAGACATCAATATCAAACTTATATTATGATCACAAGATTTGTTTAATAAAAAAGAAAGTATATAATTGAGTCCATGAGTTTAAACTTTAAAAAGGAGGAAGAACTATACTCCAGAAGCAAAAGGTGTATATATATGCCTTAAAAAAAAATTAAGGAAATACAAATTTGTTAAGTATTTTGCCAAGTTGGGGTGAGGCATTTTTGGTTATAATAATTAAGAACTCAACTTTCCTAGATGCCATCACACATTTTATATTCTAAGAACAATTAACCAAAAGCAAAACAAAGACTAGATATTGATCATCACCTACCTATCTAATTAATTAATTTTTAATATTTCATCTCGTGTTCGATGTCTGTTCAAGTAATATGAATTTGTGTTGCAGTAGGCCCCACTCAAAAAATTCTTAAAATTCCTAAGAAAGAAATCATATCCATAGAAAGCTCGAACTTGAAATATTTTTTTATAAAAAAGGAGTAATAATTTAGCTAATTGGTGGAGAACCCCTCTCCTTCATGAGTTCATGGCCTTGAACTTGTCCCAAGACTTTCATTCATTAATTACATTTTGAATATGGTCAAAATTAAGAGACAACCCTTTAGTATTTTCCTATTAATAAGATCCCATTTTTTCTACATATTGAAAATTGACATTTCTTTGTTTTGTAATTATGTAGTATCCGAGCCCATTTGTGCATACCATTGACAATTTTTTATAGGATACTTTGTTCTAAATCTATCATCATCTAAAGTCTGAGTAATTTTCTCAATGAAAATTTAAACATGTTAAAAAAATCACTTAATTATCATTTTACCTTCTACTTATATGATCTAAATGTAAAAGTTTATCAACCACTCACAAGATCACTGATGATACCTTCCACTTAACTCTTTCATTCAGATAAATCAATGAGCAATTACGTTTTCTTCAAAGGATGAATACTTTCAAGCCCACCTCCTCGAAAACTATCTTATTGATCACTACGTCACATCTTGAATACTGGAAAAGTTGGGGAGTATTGTATTATAGACCAAAACTACTCTATGTTATTTAAAAAATTGATTAATAACCAATAAGTCGCTTTGGCCGAGTGGTTAAGGCGTGTGCCTGCTAAGTACATGGGGTTTCCCCGCGAGAGTTCGAATCTCTCAGGCGACGATTTCTTTTTTTTTTTTTATATAATTTTATTTTTCAAAGATGCGGTGACTCGGTCCGGTTTTTTCAGCTTCTAGGCAATTGTTTATCTATTGACACGTGTTTTCTACAATAATTTTATTTATGCTTTTTTCTTTGTTTCGTTATTCATTTTTATTTGTTCATGTTTGAGTTGACACACATAATTTATAAGACGATTAAATTGTTATCACACATTTAAGTATATAATTAAATTCAATGTTTTAAGAAATAATCATACTTAATGATAAGTATAAATCTAGATTTAAATTATAAATATTTATTTTTAACACGCTACGAATAAGAGCCCGTTTAAACTGACTAGTCAAATTTTTTTTAGCTTTTTTCTTTTTAAAAGCCAGTTAAAACTTATTTTCGACTTTGCAAACACATCCAAAAGCTAAAAATTAGGTTTGACCAAATTATAAGCCAATCCAAACAGACCATAAAATGGACGAAAAAGTGTTTATTTAAGAGAATTATTGAGAACATCTCTAAATTTTGTGTCAGTTATACTTCCTTCGTCCATTATTTTTTGTCATGGTTTCTATATTTAGAGTTAAACTATAAGAATTTTGACTAACATTTTAAGATGTATTTTTTCATCGTATTAATATGCAAAAAATTGCAATTATAGTACTTTTCATATACTTTTTAAATATCTAAATTTCTTGTTTAATATACAGAATTAATGTAATCTAATTTAACTTTAAAAATTAATCAAATTGACTTTCGAAAAGCGCAACATAACAAATAAAAGTGGACGGAGTAAGTATTCCACAACAATTGATAGCCTTAAAGACACTGATTTCCTTGATTAGCTAGACTTAAATACACCATCAATCATGTAATTTGAGTTTGAAATTCACCTTTAAGTTTTTTCCATGTTTAGGAGTGTTTAATTTTAATACTTATCTCAACTTTTTATTAAGAGTTTCATACTTTACAAGAGTTTAAGATCACTTATTATATCATATGAAAGATCAAAAGTACACTTAAAATTTAATTAGTTAATAAAAATAATATTTTTAAGACTATAAATAATTTAATAACGAAATTAATAATTTAGGACATGTTTTCAAACACTTATTATTATGTATAATAATAGAAAAGGTCACAAAAATGGTGACCAAGTCAAGCGTTACCATTTGGCCCCTAATAAATGACCCAATAAATTTATAAAGTGACGTTTAACAGAACAATTCTTAAGTCTTAACTAGGCTTCCTAATTGTCAAACTTGTCCTTATACCATTTTCAAGTGGCACTATTTGACTCCAAATTTTTTCCCCCTCTTGTTTTCATAGTCAATAATACATTTATATCGATAATTGGCATTTTCATCATGTTCAACCTATTATTTTAATTGTAATAATGAGATCATGTTCACTAATTAAACATCATTAAAGTTTTGACTGTTATATACGGGGAATAAAAAGTGCTTTTATGGGAATGAGTTGATAAACGAAATGTTCCTTATTCCCTATGTTTCGTTACTTCGTTTACCAACGAAATGAGAAAAAGTGAAATATATTAATTATAATTGTTCTTTTCGTCTGATCAATGTTTTGTTTATTTTAGGTATATAAGTTTGAAAATATAAGTAAAAGAATATTCATAAAAGCTAAGGGTTATTTCTAAAGCTATTAAGTTCTTAACATTCAATGATATCTCTCAAATGGAGTATCAATTGGACCACTTAAATTGACTTTGATCAAGTCAAAGAGATCTCTGCTATGGATTACTAGAGTATAATCTAATTTATCTATTTTTATGAGGAAGATTAAGATTTACTAGTTCATATTTTATAAATGCATTGATTACTTTAAGAATTTATCAAATTCTTCGAAAAAATTAATTAGTAGGGTAAACCGGTGCACAAAGTATTATGTTTTTGCGTAGGGTTCATCGAAACACCACACCTCAAGGGGTGTGATCAATGACGGAGTCATAATTTCGATTAAGAAGTGTTAAAATATAAAGAAGTAAAATTGTGTAGAAGTCAAGTGGTTCTTCACTGATCAGTGTGATATAGACAATCTAGCTTCAATGATTGCTTTCACGATTTAAACTCGTGATATATAAATTACATAAAGACAATTTTACCCTATACCTTTGAAGTTAGGATTGTTTTGCTAGTAACAATTAGTAGTATGTGATAAGGCACATAATTGTTATTAATCAGTTTTAATTATAGAAATTAAGCAAAGTCTCCAAAAATTTAGATGAAGTCCTATTGCAGTCAAGTTGAGTTGCATTTTTTTCCCTTGCATGTGTCCTAAATTAAAATTGGAATCAAGTTGATATAAATGTATATAGTGCAAGTTGTGGTAATTTAATTAGGTGATATAACTAGGCAGTAGGCACCTACCTAGTTACAGCCAGGAATTTTCAGCAACTAATTTGATCATAATTCCACATGTGAACAATAAATATATGTAGTTATTGTGAGACATACGATGATTTAGATATGTAAAAAGAAAAACGTATTAATGTACCAGTAAGAAGGTGTAAGCTATTAATTATAATAAGTATATTGAAGAGGTAAGATCGAAATAGGCTAAGAGAGGACGTAATTAAATTAAATAAAACACAACATGACTTTAACTTAGTGAGAATACGACACAAAATAGAAAGATTTGAAGGTCTAGTATTTTAATAGAAAGTTATTTAGTAGGCGATCGTATTTTATATGGGAGAGATAGAGTCATAGGGAGCTATATGATAGTCGCATAGTCACTTATTTTTCGATGTTTATTACTATTATCTTGTTATTTTTCTGTCATATTATTGTTACAATCTGTAACGACCTGTTTAGTCGTTTTGAGCAGCAGATTTTAATTCTAGAAAAACTGGCTGAGACGACGGACCCCACGACGGACCGTCATGGGCACGACGGACCGTCGAGGGGTCTCGTTTCAAAACACTTAGAAATTAGAAATTTGGGTGCTGAAATCGACTCTCTGAACTTCGTGACGGAATGGCAGGACGGACCGTCACAGGCGTGACGGACCGTCACAGATTCTTTAGTGGAAGTTGAGTCTCTGAACTCTGTGACGGACCTGCAGGACGGACCGTCGCAGGCACGACGGGCCGTCACAGGTTGCGTAATCCCAGTCTGGGTCGGATTTCTGTTTAAGTTTTAAAGGGGCGTTTCGGACTATTCCTGTTATAATTATGAATTTTGTGGGTTAATATTAATAACTCAAATTCTTGGGGGTTAAAAGAGATAACCTTGAGTTAATTAGTGGGTTAATTCCTCATCTTTTATACTTAATTATATGCTATTATGGTAAAAGAAAGAGGGTTTGAATAAGAAAAATAGAAAGAACAAGAAGAGAGAGAGAGGATCGATCGAGAGAGAGGAACGAAGGGGATATCAAAGATTGTGAGGATTTGCTTGCTTGATCACGAAATCTTCGGTGGAGGTAGGTTATGGTGTTGATACTATTCGTAGTAAACTCTTAATAGCGAATGGTATGTATTGGTAGTATTGTAAACCCTTCTATATGCTTAATTGTATGCTTGCATGAATGTGAATTATGTAATTGTGATAAAATAAGCATGATGAAGCTATTGAATCCTAAATCTTGAAAGAAATCCTAATCTACCTTGTTAATGGTGATGCCTTGGTATAAAAGAAGGCTTGATGAACTAAAGTAATGAGATTGATGATGCCTTGGTACAAGAGAAGGCTTGATGAATTGATAGAATGAGATTAGGGGATCGGAGTGTCAAATTCCGACACATAGTATTAAGGGATCGGGTGTCACGAACCGACACGTAGAATTAGGGGATCGGAGTGTCACGTTCCGACACATAGTATTAGGGGATCGGGTGTCACGAACCGGCACGTAGGGGATCGGAATGTCACGTACCGACACATAGTAGTAGGGGATCAGAGTGTCATGAACCGACACGTAGAATTAGGGGATCGGAGTGTCACGTTCCGACACATAGTATTAGGGGATCGGGTGTCACGAACCGGCACGTAGAAGTAGGGGATCGGAGTGTCACGTACCGACACATAGTAGTAGGGGATCAGAGTGTCACGTACCGACACAAGAAGAATAAAGATAATGAATCTGGAAAGATGTTAATATACTCAATCTTATGAACCTAATTCCCAATGAGTATGGTATTGAGGCTTGAGTCCTCATGGATGAACTTGGTAGTACTTATTGATGATTATAGTACTTGTTGTTGCTATATGTTGAGTATTGTAGTTGATTTATGATATTAACTGATATATACTGTTTTCTATTTTGAGTTGGCCGATGATACCTACTCAGTACTTGTGGTTGTACTGACCCCTACTTGTATGTTTCTTTCTTTGTTATTTGTGGAGTGCAGCAAACGTGCCGTCGTCTTCAAATCAACTGCAACTCTAGCCAGTCTTCATTTCACCGGAATTCAGGGTGAGCTAATGCTTCTAGCTTGGGCTGGATCTTCTTCTTCATGTCTTGATGCCTCGAATCTCCGGCATGGACTATCTATTACTTATTTTAGCTTTCTTAGATACTCTTAGTTTTAGTAATTGAGGATAGATGTTCTTGTGATGATGACTTCCAGATTTTGGGGATAATAATAGTTGTTTAGTTTTTAGAAGTTATTAATTGATTTTCATTAATGAGTTTAAGTCTTCCGCATTATATTCTGTTATTACATTGAAATGTTGGGTTTTGTATTGGTTGGTTCGCTCACATAGGAGGGTAAGTGTGGGTGCCAGTCGCGGCTCGGTTTTGGATCGTGACACAATCCCGCTTCAGAAATTTATATTTTGAGTCTAAAGTCTATTGAAAATAGCCTCTTTTTACACCCATAAAGATAGAAATAATATCGATATTTATTCTATCATTTTCAAAGCATACTTGCATAATTATATTGAGTATGTTGTTATTATTGTTATAAAAAATATTTACTCGCAAATAATACACTACACCTTAATGATTTTTAGCGGCAATAGTTGAATTGCCGTTAAATCTGCATTTTAGCGATAATTAATATTTTTTATAAATGTTCTTAAAACTTATAGCAACGTTAGATCTAATGACATTTAACTAATACTGATAAATATTTAACACTCTTTATTAGTACGTATATTTATCACCACTAAAAAATAATTTTTGTTATAGCAATGTTAAACATTAAACTAAATAATTAGTTTCAAAAGTTACAAATTACTCCGACAACAAATACCACCCAATAATAATCACTATTAATAAAATAGAAATTAAAATTTCATAGCTAAACAATAAATTACCATTATTTATATTTAACAATAAATATACAATATATCTATAATCAGATATAATCAATATATATTGCATATAAAAAAAATACAGTAATAAATTTGGCTATTGGGATTAAAAATCTATTAATTATAAATTGCACACATGTGCTCTTTCCTAAAATAATAATTTTATGATTTTTTTTTTGTTCACCTTTCTGTTCTTTTTTTTTACAAATATATTTATTTATTTCGTAAAAATCATCAAGTGAGTCAGACCTTGTCAGCATCTTTAATTTGTTAGATTCCCTTTCTTTTCTTATAAAACATTTTTTAAACGTACTCTTCTTTTTAGTTTTTAGTTTTTATTTTTTTAGTAAAAAGAAGAATAAATGAAGCTTCTTAAAACGTCAAAAACACGTAACATGTAAATAAGGAGACAAAAAAATGAGTTTCATTTCTTTGAAGAGTAATCGATATGATTTTTTTTGAAAGATATCATGAATAAGATTATATAAATATAATAATATGTCATACTAATAGAGAATAAAACAATAAGTAAATAAAAATGTTCTTTACATTTTCAATTTATCTGTGTTATATCACTTTATTTTTTCGTTTTGAACAAGAATATTTTTCCCTTTTTAATAACTTTTAATTTTATATTTCATATGTTAAGAGGCGGGTTTGCTATACCATTACATATGACATGTTTAACGACTAGAAAATTCAATAAATTACTTTCTTAAAATTTCGTGTTAAGTAAAAAATAAAAACATAATGAAGTATAATTTATTTAAATAGTATCATAATTAATTTATTTATTTAATTTTTCATTGGTTCAAATAATTTGATGAGTTTGGGACCCCACATCCTCATAAATATTGGTTGAAACAAAGCAAAAGTAACAAATTTAACCTTAGCTGTAAATCCCAACTCCACATGCTACACTACATTATTTTAGAAACAGAAATTACGCCTACTTCGAAAGTGTAATTTCCATTTCCTTTTTTTGATTTTCTAATTATCGTAATATGCAAATCAATTTTTTTTTATATTTAAATTAATTTTATGAAATATCTATTAATTATTATCAATAATAGCTATCAAATGATTCCATTTATAAAAATAAAACATATAATAATCACTTTCCACTAAAATTTAATACTAAACCACTTCATTGTGCTATTTCCTTTCTCTTTCTATTATTTTTGCCTATAAATTCCCTTTTCCCCTTCTTTCTCTTACCCAACCAAATTCATTTCTCTCTAGCATATGTCTCAGAGATCCAATATCCCACACTTTGCATCTATAGCTTTTTCCATTCACTCTCATCTCTTCGTTTCTAGTGAATTATCATCTAATTCCAATTGGTCATAATTTTTTACCTATTATCTCAAAAAAAAAAAAAAAGATCTTGATCCCTTTTGTATAAATTTTTTTATTTTTCATCAATTTTTTTTTTTGTTGTTTGGAGTAGATCTTGATTAATTATGGGTGTTAAAGGTTTTGTTGAAGGAGGCATTGCTTCTATTATTGCTGGATGTAGTACACATCCACTTGATCTCATCAAGGTACGTATGCAGCTTCAGGGCGAAGCGTCTGCGTCTGCATCTGTTCAGACGCAGACATTTCGCCCTGCACTTGCTTTTCATCCTCCCAGTAACACAACAAGCGCCCATGTTCCAGTCGCTCCTCGTGTGGGGCCCGTTGCCGTCGGTGTACGGATCGTCCAGCAAGAGGGCGTCGCCGCTCTTTTTTCCGGCATATCCGCCACCGTCCTCCGGCAAACCCTTTACTCAACGACCCGAATGGGATTATATGATATGCTGAAGAAAAAATGGACCGACCCGAATACGAAAAACATGCCATTGGGGAAAAAAATTGTCGCCGGGCTGATCGCCGGCGGAATTGGGGCGGCCGTCGGCAACCCTGCTGACGTGGCAATGGTACGGATGCAGGCCGACGGGCGGCTACCCGCCGCGCAGCGGCGGAATTACAAGAGCGTGGTGGATGCAATAACCCAAATGAGCAAGAACGAGGGCGTTACTAGCCTGTGGCGCGGTTCATCCCTTACGGTGAACCGCGCCATGCTGGTGACGGCCTCACAGCTTGCGTCTTACGACGAGTTTAAGGAAATGATTTTAGGTAAGGGTTTGATGAAAGACGGACTCGGGACCCACGTGACGGCGAGTTTTGCCGCGGGTTTTGTGGCGGCTGTAGTGACGAATCCAGTAGATGTGATCAAGACTCGAGTCATGAACATGAAGGTGGAGCTCGGAGCGGCTCCACCTTACAATGGGGCACTTGATTGTGCAATGAAAACAATTAAAGCTGAGGGGCCAATGGCATTGTATAAAGGATTTATTCCTACAATTTCAAGGCAAGGACCATTTACTATTGTGCTCTTTGTTACATTGGAACAAGTCCGAAAATTACTTAAGGACTTTTAATTAATTAATTAATGATATGATATGATATGATGACGATGATGAAATTGATTTAGTAGTTATTTAATTAATCAAATATAATAATTAGTTAATTCCATGAAATTTGGAATGAGGTAGCACAATATTAGATGTTGTGTTCTCATTTGTTAATGTCATATTAATGATATATATATACTACATTAATATATTTATGTCATCACATTTTTTTTGACACGAATAATTTTAATAATGTTGACAATTAATATAGAGCGAAGGAATAGATGCAAATTTAGTTAAAAGTATATTTTAATAAAAGTTACTATCTAATCTCACATTTAATTCATCCTTCTTAATTATACTAACAAAACTTACTATTCATATATTCAATCTTATTTCAACTTAGTCATAATACAAATCTTAATTTCTAATGTGCTTCTAACAAGCAATTAGTAAACTTATAACACGTACCAATAACTTTTTGTTTCATTACATATGAAAATATTAAATATATAAAATTTAAGATACTAATTTTATTTACGATAGATATAATGTCTTCTCGAAATGAAATAAAACAGTGTTAGGAATAATTTTTTTCATTATATATATGTCCAATAATCTTCTATTATTTTGTTATTAAATAATAGAGAGAGGGTTTTGAGGGTCCCAAAAGACAACACAAATTACACGTTTATTGTGATGTTATTGTCATGCATTGCATTTGGTATTAAGATTTTTGGTTGATGAGCTTCGATTATATATAAGGTGGAGCCCAAGGACCATTGATAGCAAATAAAGTTTTTCCAGAGCTGAATTACGCGTGTACTTTCATCAAAATAGAATTACAGAATATTTAATATTTTTTTAAATAATACTTTTAATCAAAATCCTAGAATTAACAATGTCTATCCTTTATATCTTCTCATGCATCACCAGATACGAAAATCACCTTGAATAATTGTATTTTTAAGTTCGTTTAATTCAAAATGAGGAGATAATCGATATGATTTAAGGTGAATTTTTTTTTTAACCTTCTATTTACTAGTATTTTGGTGGAGTTTTGCGAGATATTGATTTTACTTATAGTTCATTCTAGATGATTACCAAATATAACTTGTCATGTCAATTTTTTTTTACCAAAAGTTCCCAGAGGGGAATATGCAAAAGTCTTTTCATCACATAGACTGGCCACTTGCATTTTACTTTAAGAATTTTAATGATATATTACTCCTTTTTTTTCATTCCATTCTAAATATAGTGATTCCAAATATACTTTTATCATTCTTTATTAAAAGTTTTATATTTGAGTCTCTTTAAAAATGGAGTCGTTTTTATAAGATAGGACTTTATCCTTTAATGTGAAATTTTTCTATGAGTATACGAATTTAATCATATTTTAATAAGAATATCAAATATCGAGTGAGAAATCAAAAAAAAAAATTTAATCATTTCACTAATAAAAGTCGAGGAAGTCGAAAGCAACTTTTTACCAAATTATATTAGCTAGCTCTGGTTCTTGTTTAATGTTTGTGTGTCAAGCACACATTGACGAGTTTAGTTTGTGGGAGTAAACGGATTTTAATTTAGGGGAACTTACATAAATTTTACTAGTTTAGTAGCTAATTACTTAGATGTATTCTAATTTGCTATATTATGTATTTTATCTGATTTTGAATTCTCCAAATACGTCTAGATACATGTATCTTGGATACATGGGTTTGAATTTAGGTGTAATTTATTCTAAATACATTATATTCAAGTGGATTCGCATGTATCTTGAATATATACGAATCTCGTTCGTCTCTCTTCCTATTTTTGTATATATGGTAGCAAAAATACTTGTATTTAAAAGTAAAATATTTATAAAAAAATTAATTAATAGTGATATGCGTAATATTTTGAAAGTATATATAATAGTAATAATATATATTATAGTGAAGTATGTATAAGCCGTCCAATTCTATCTACTAACTTTATTTATGGGCTAATTTGAACAGCCCAAATTGATCCATGTATATCTAGACATCACTTGGGAAGGCCGGATAGCTTATTAGTTTGTGAATTTTTATAGGGCAACTTTCAGATATAACAAATAAAAAATTTATATTTGTATGCTATAGCAAAGTTTGTATAATTGCGCTCCATAGCAAACATAGAAACTGTATAATTCGCTATACATATACAGTTGAAGCAAATTGTATAAAACGAAGCATATAAAACAAGAAAGAAAAAGACACTTGGGCAGAGAACTGTATAAACACGAAGTGTATAGAATGAATTATATTAGTATAACTGTATAGAACGATTATATACAATTTGAATTTGTATAAAATGAGAAAGAGAGAAAGACAAAAGAGACTTGACAAGGAATATACAATTGAATCGAATTGAATAAAACGAAAAAGAGAAATTAGACACAATTTGAAAATTGTATAAAACGAGAAAGAGAGAAAGGCAAAAGAAACTGGCAGGGAAGTATTTTTATTGTATAATTATAAGTGTATAGGACGAAAATATATGTACTTGCATGTGTATATACAATTTTCTCACGCTTTATACAAACAGAAACACAATTTATACATTTCGCTTCTGTTTGTATAAGTGAGAAAGGCAAGGGTGTCGAGCGAGATTTGGGAGAGTGGCGAGCGAGAGAGAGGGGAACAAAAATATATGTATTTATACAATTTTCTCTGCTCTATACAATTAGAAACATTATTATACACTTGTGTTTGTATAAAAAGTGAGGAAGCGAGCGAGAGATTGGAGGAGAGTGACGAGCGAGATATTTGGGAGAGAGGTGCCTAACAATTTTTTGCAAACGTTTGCTATGGAGCACAATTAAATCAAACCTTAGCTACTCCATTTATTTTAGGTTATTAGTTTGCTATTATATACGATTTTTCCATTTTTATACTGCCCAACAATCAAAACAAAGGCCATGACAAAAAACAATATTAATTCCAATCTTTTTTTTTATGGAAAATTTAGCTAATTAGTCAAAAAAATAATTTCTTTAGTGATAATATCCATACTTTAATAATATTAGTAAACATGTCAAAAATATCATTATTTTAAAAATAAATAATTATTCTGATATTATTAATATTTTCTCTCTCATTATTATACCCTTTTTTACTCTCTCATATATTACATATTTTCCTATAATTGGATAGATATTAATGTCATTTCTATTTTTTTCTTTTATTTAAGATTATCAATTTCTCTCTCTTATGTTCTTCCTAATCAAATCCCTAGATTTTTCTCTCTTTTTTACGCTTCTTTTCAATTTCTCTCTCTAATATTCTTCCAAATTAATTCCACAGATTTTAGATTCGATATATTAATATTTTCTATTATTCTCATTTAATTTTGTTGCAAGATTTGATTTGAAGATTAACATTGATTTGGGTATTATGTTTTTCAGATTCCTTATTTATTTATTTACTGATTTTAGTGTTTTTTAATTTTTTTTGTTTTGTTGTTGTTCTTAAAACATTTTTTAGAGTTTGAGACTACATAATTGTCTCTTCAATGGACGTTTTCAAGAGAGTTACTAGAGGTATTGGACAAAATAATCAAAGTTTTCCGATTTTTCATCATTTAATTTTTTTTCACTCAAAAATTAAACAACAATGTAGGTTCCGCTTCTAATCTAAGAAGGATATACGACAGAGAAAAACGCTTGAATATGTCGATGTGCAAAATTCCACAGAAAGTTGAAAAAGACCAATTTGTTAGAGAAGAGGTATTTTTTTGTATGTTCTGTGTCTTGCATGTTTAGTTTAATTTATTTAGTAATTTTTAAGATTCAAAAAAATTCATGTTACAATGCGTTTGGAAGTGTATATGGAATTTTTATTACGTTATAGTTAGTATTTATTTTTGTATTTTATATATTTATTGTATTTTGTGTTCTGTTTTATTTATGTGTTAGTTATGTCAATGTAACATATTATATGAGTTTGATTGTGTATATTTCATAGTTTTAATGTTTTTGTATTCATAGATTTGGAAGCGTATATTGAATTTTGTTGTTGTTTTAGTCAGTATGTATTTTTGTATTTCATTGTTTTATTGTATTTTGTGTCCATAGATTTGGATTTGTATTTCATATATTTAATTCATTTTGTAATCTGTTTTTTTTTTGTGATAGTTATATCAATGTACCACAGTTAGTATTTATTTTTGTATTTCATAGTTTTATTGTTTTTTGTATTCACAAATTTGAAAGTATATATTGAATTTTGATACTGTTTTAGTTAGTATGTATTTTTACAATTAATAGTTGTATTCATTCAAAAATTAAGTTGCATCTTTCTGAATTTGACATTTTTTTCTAATTCGTATTTATTGTAAAGGTATGTCAACTTGTTATGTATTTTATTTAAGAATGAGTACACCAAATATTTAATTATTTCTTTTTTTTTTATATTTCATTCACTTTTTCATCATACTATTTTTTTGTATCTTATATATTATTAGACAAAATTCTAAATAAAAACTAGAATAAATAGAAATACAAATAAAATACATATTGAAATGATAGATACAAGATTTTTGAAGAAAAAAATAACTATATAGGAAAAGAAATATATGAATACAGATATATTTCTTAAATGAATATATGGATACATTCGGCATATCTATTGGAATGAATACAAACTAATAAAAAATTATAATAAATATAAATTGAATATATTGTGGAATGAATATAATTTTAAAAAGGTAAAAATTCTGGAGAAAAAAAAAGAATAAAATTTAATTTTATTTGAAAATGTAACTGATGAGAAAATTAAGTGATCCTTACCTTTTTTATGAAATATTCTCTCCCTTGATTTTCTCCCTTTTGTTATTAAATAATTATATTCTTAAAAAAAACAAATAATAAAAACATAAATAAGATACATAACAAACTAAAATTTGACATTTTTACTAAATATTGAAAGTGTTGCTAATGAACCCTCTTAAATGTTAAAATATTAACATTTTGAATTTTTTTTCTTTTTTTAAAAAAAATAAATTTTAGTCCATATACATTTTATATATTAAGTTATAACTGATAATATAGTGAAGGGTTGTTTGGTAGATTCAAAGTCAGGGGAACTTATAAAAATTTCATAATTAATTTATGAGCTAATTACTAAGATATACTTTAGTTTGCAATATTACGAATCTTATCATATTTTGATGCGTCTAAATATATATAAATACATGTAAGTCGGGATACATTGGGTCAAAATTAGGTATAATTTGTTCTCGATAAACTATATCTTAGTGAATTCACATGTATATGAGATATATAAGAAATCTCCCTCACTTCTCTTGCCTCCTTTCCATCTCGCTCGCCACTTTCCATGTATCTGGTATTCCAAATACATGCTACCCACACTAGATGTGATTCACATGTATCTGAGATACATAAATATCTCCATCCTCTCCCTCTCCATCTCGCTCGTCTTTTTACCTAATTTAGTAAATAGGGTAGCAAAAACACGTGTATTTAGGTGTATTTCCTTCAATATATGGTAGGAAACTCTTAATTAGTGATAAAATATATAACATTTTAAAAATATAAGTTATAATAGTATATATGATAATGGAGTATATGTCTACTTCTGTAGTTTCTTCTTCAAGTTATTCATTATTAATTTTCGTATAACTTATACAATATTTGGTAGGTACTAGGTAGTAGGAAATACACTATTCATCTATAAAATAAATATGTCATTCAGTCGACAGGTTAGAAACCCGCATAACTAATACTTGTATATATTATGAGAGCATCTATGTTTTATTTTATGTAGAATTAGAGGTGGAATAACTAATACATGAATAAATAATTCCCACAACTAAACCTGCATAAAATGATATATAAATTTACTCATAACTAATTCCTACATTACTCACATACGCATAATTCTAACCAACTATCAGATGACCACAAAATTTATAATGATAATAGCTATTAACAATTACGACCAAATATATGAGTGTATGAACGGTATGAATAAGTTAGGTAGCGTGGGGTGAGAATCGAGTCAAATTGAACAAGGTAATGCTCATTCAAACTCACACGATAAAATGTTACATTGTATAGATAAACATATTTTTTTCATTTATGTATATATCATTAACGCAAGATAAGAAGTCAATTTAGTGATTTAAGAAGTTCAAAATTAACCATAAAATTCTTATTTCTATGCTATTTAAATGAAAATTCTAAATCCAGCACCCTCGGCGGGCAATTTCAAAAGAAGGAATAAGTGGCAAAATTTCATTTTAACTTAACATGGCAGAAGGCTATGTTCCATCAATAAAAGTATAAGCATAGATCATAAATATATCCAGTTCTGATTTACTATGGTCCAAATAATAAATATTTTTCTTCTTCAAACCAATCATACTTGTGGCCATTTACATATGTCCTTTCTTTTTCTTTCTCTAAACTTTGACCATAAAAATCAGATCATATGGTCCTTACTCTTTTGATATGTTGTTTTTCTTACTGTCCTTTTACTCCTTTAGGTCCCCTAGGGTTTTAAATTCGAGGTGTAATGTGAAATAGAGGGAAACGAAATTTGAACAAATTAAGTTTTTTTTAAGGTGTGTTTGGTATGAGGCGTAATGTGAACTGAGAAATAGAGGGAAACGAATTTGGACAAATTAAGTTCCTTTTAGAGTGTGTTTGGTATGAAGGAAACGAAATTTGAACAACATATGATTCATTGTTGTTAATTCTATTTACAAGTATTACATAATAGTGTTTTGTTCTATTCTGAGAAAAATTAATCTAAACTTTGAATAATTTTGTAGAAATTAAATTTCTTCAGAACATACAATTTTATGTTAAATTCGAAATTAAATATTTCTTTTATTTTCAGTGTATAATTTTTAATAATATCAATAACATATCCTTTTATGATTTTGATAATGATACACGTGATATCATGATCTTAGTTTGTAAGAGTAAAAAGAGAAATAAATAAATTCGCTATTGAAAGGAACTTTAACTAAAACAAAATATAAAAAGGTCCATAATGAAGGGGAACTAATCAAGCCAATTTAATTCCAAATTAGTTTTTTTGTAAAAATTTAATTTAGCAAAAAAAAAGGAGGAAGATTCCAAAAAGTATTTTTTTTGATACACCTTGCAAACATGAATGTAAAAGCACATAAGCTTTTCATGAATTTATATTAATTTTTTTAAAAATATTTTATATGAAATTTCTAACTTTATCTTTGATCTAATCACTCAAAACAAAACTCGTTTTTTTAATAGATAAAGTCATCGATGCATTTCAAACTAATATTTGTAAAAAGAAAAAAAATCTTTTGGCTCCTTTTTTTTTTTTTTTTGGGTCTATTTGAAGACCTATGGGCTATGTTAATATTTTAGAATTTTGTCTTTTATAACAAATAAGACCTATAATACAAATTAGAAGTAAAATCTATTCATAAATAATGTCTCCCCCTTGAAAGAAAAATAATTGTACGTGACCGTGCACATAAAACAATAAATTAATGTTGGTTCTTTTCTTTTTTCCCTAATAATTCTTCCCAAATTAAATTAGGATTTCAAAAATTACTTTCAAAGTTTATTGTCCGTATCATAATAAATGGTTCAAATTTTTTTTATAAAAGTATGAGATTCTTAATAAAAAATAGAGAAAGGTGTTAAAAATGCTTCTAAACTTGACGAGAATTTAAGGGTGTATTTAATTCTTGTTACTTGTACGATAGGGATGTTTTTAAGTTTTAAGTTAGTAAAGTAAATGAGTGTTTTTAAGATTGTCAATAGTTTGAGATGAAACTAATTATTTGTATCATATTTAGGAATATTTTCAATACTTCTCTTTATATATATATATATATATATATATATATACTAGATGGTTGTTGCCCGTGCACGCACGGGCTTGATATTTATCTATTTGTGTAAAAATTAGTTTGAAAATAAATTTACCCGAAAACTTCTTTAATGGATAGTTACATGCATTATTCATATGTTGACTACACTTCCTAGATGAATCTCTTTGTTTGAATCGTTGGTATATATACACATTTGAGTTGTTGGTATATATGCAAATTGATGATAGAACTGACTCTGCATATATGCAAATTGTTGCAATTTTTTTTTTGAGGTCGCTTGTGATTCAATAACCTCCTAAAAGGGAGCTAATAAGCTACACTTCAATTGAGAGAAATACAATTAACAATATGATAGCAAGACAAAAACAGAAGAATCTAAGAATTAATGAACATCGAAAAAACACCAGAGAAAGCATTATGAAAAAAAATTATATATGCTTTATATAGTAGTTGAACTACAGTTGGATGATAAAAACATAGCAAATACAAGAGGGACAAAATATATTGAAGGAAAAAAGGACACATATACCTCGAACTATCGTAAATGGTATGATTTATCCTTCGTCATACTTTAGGGACATTGGTGCCCTTGCCGTCTAAAAATTAGAGCATATATACCGTTTATACTAACGGACATACACGTGTCGTAATCTTATCCACCGATCCTTACATTGAATCGATGGATAAGATTGTGTCACGTGTCCCTGTTTAGTATTCTATTAGAGTGAAGGATATATATACTCTAGTTTTTGGACGGCAGGAACAACAATGTCCCTTAAGTATGACTAAGGGTATCTGCATATCATTTGCGATAGTTCGAGAGTATATTTGTTCTTTTTTCCTATAGTGTGCCTTGAGAATGAAAATGCAATTATAATGGTGCAACAATGTTTGCTGAACCCAAAAAAAAAAATAGAATCAAAGCTTAGAAAACGCTTATTTTAAGTAGATTTTTAAGTTTAATTTGAATACGAAATGGTTTATCAAAAATTTTTATTGATCAAGATAGCAAAGGTCATAGGAGGTCATTCTCATATGATTTTATAAGATTTTTAATAGCTAAATATCAATTTATCAAAAGCTCAACTATATATCCAAATGAATTTTAAGAGATGCACTTCATTTTTTACCCTTAAAGGATCAAAATATTATCATAAACCTTCAAGGAAAAATTAGTTAATTTTTATTAGAATTTTTTTTTTTAAAAATCAGTCAATTAAGAAAGAAATAAATCCAAGAAGCTAAGACATAATAATCAAAGAATATATATATTAATATTATAATTTTTAAACTGTCATTAAATTATAAATGAGCTAAATTGACATAATTACATTAAAAATGGAAGTAAACATGTCGATCTTCTGACGCTTCTAATATAGTAGAAAAAGAATATATATATATATATATATATATATATATATGTTGACACCCAATTTTTGACCCACGTCGGTATAATATGTGTGTATACAACCGGTATATATGTGTATATTCAACCCAATTTCCCCCCCATCAGACCACACCAGACCCAATTTTGAGGCCCAATACCCCATTTCATTTTTTTTTTAAACCCAACCCAATTCCTCAACAGCCCAAAACTTTTAAATACCCAAACCCATTTAACCCCGACCCGACCCGGATCCAAAACCCGACCCATGTTTCTCTCTTCCTCTTCACAACGCCAATCCCAGAAAATAGAACCAGCAGACGCCAAAAATTCCCAGAAACGCCGGAAATCACCCGCGTCCCCGTCTCCCCTCCGTCTCCTCTCTCCCGGCGTCTCTCCCTCATCTCCCACGTTCTCCCGTCTCTCCTTCCCTCGCGTCTGTCTCCACACTCCTCGCCTCACGCGCGACGATCGATCTCTCTCCCTCGCGTCTCTCCCGTGCTCTCCCACGCGATCCGGTGAGAACAGAAACCCCCCAGACGCGAAGCTCGCGTCTCCCTCACGTTGCAACAGCCACGAAATTCCCACGCGATTTCAGCCCCAAAACAGAAGCCAGCCGCGTCTCCCCTTCGCGACGCGTCCCGCTCACGCCCCTCGCTCTCTCTCTCCCTCGTCTCCCACACCCTACCCCACACGAAGATTCCCCGACAGCCCAAGTTCCCCTTTTCTCTTTCGGTCGAAAAGAGGTTTGACCCAATCATGAAGGTCGATTTTCGATTTTCGAATTCACTTGCCCGCCCCTTTCTTCAAAAAACCATAGTGGTTCTTCCTATTAAACCCCATCTTCCTTCAAACAAAAAAGGAGGAGGAGAGTTTTTGAAGGAGAGATTTTGGTTACGAATGTTTTATACAGGTTTTGAAGTTGGAGATTCGAGGCAATTTTTTGAGGGAAGAATTCTGGGAACATACTATTTCTATTTGTTTCGCTGTTGGTTTTCGAAAATAAGGAAAACCGAAAGAAAATCGTCGAGATCTCTGTCGAGTCGTCGCGTGTTCGTCTGCAGATTCCCGTTCGGATGCCTTTGATGTGGTTCGAGTAAGATTTCGCGGTGGAAGTCGTCGCTCATCGCTGCTCGTGTCCGTCCCAGTCGCTGCTCCGAAGAAGGTAATCTCCCTGCTCCACGTTACCTCTTCGTTCTTGTTCTGTTTTTGAAAAGAATTTGTCTTGTTTTGTTGCTTTGGTGTTCTGGACGTTACTGCCAATTGATTTGGCTGGCCTTTCTGATTTGTTTGGGTCAAACTGTTGAATATTGAAATATTGAACACATGGCCTGTTTTTGCCGTAAACATAAGATGCTGTATCAATTGGTTGCTCGATTTCGAGATGCACGGCTCGCTGCGATTCTGTTTGGTTATGCCTGCTAGTTTTGTATCGTTCTTTGTCGCGAGCTTGTCATGGCGTAGCATCTATTTTCTTATCGTCTTGAGCTTAGGCCGCCCTGTTGCAGAAGGACCATGGATTGATAATACGAGTGCATTCTTTGTTTCCCTCCCCTAGAGTTAGGTGAATGAAACAAGATACCCTAATATCGATTGGTAGATATGTATGTTTGTTGACCTCTGTTTGACGCATGAAGTTTCCTGTATGTTCGTCTTCCTTTCTTCAAGTTTATTTCTGGCGTGCCTTTTGATTCCTTAAAATTTTTTTGGGGTATTAATTATGATCTTTTCTCTTTACCATAGCTAAAAGAGCAGTGCTCCAATCTTTTAAGTTTGTGTGCACATTTATTTTGTTTGTTTCCTACTTTATGTATATATAATTATGGCTACTGGGGGCAGTTGCAATGATCTTCTTTTATTTTATATTTGATATTTCCATTTAAATGTATGACTTTGTTGTGCACATACATATGAATAAACTTTCTTTGGCATATGTCATTTTGCATACACGCCATATTGGCTAAATGTCTAATGATGTAGGGCCACAAGAATTCCACTCATTTTGCACTTTCACTTAGATATATGATTTTGTTTCTATTCTTATATCATAGTTAATTTGCTTTTGTCCTTTTTCTATTTTTTATTTAGAACTTTTTAGAAATGGAGCCTAACTCCCAAATTATGTTACTTTCATCACGGCATATGTCAGCATAGCTATCATGAGATAAAATACACCTCTTCTGTTCCAAATTTATTTGACTAGAAATCATTTTCGCTCGAATTTCAAGTTTTCATATTTATTTTCCTTAAATTGTTTGAATTGTTAGGATCCCGTTTAGACATACGTTTTATTTCAAAAAAAAGAAAAAAGAAAAAAAGGGGGATATGGATATTTATAAAAATAGGGATATTATTTTTTTTTATTTTTTATTTTTTTTTTTTTTTTTCTATTTCTGTTAACGTTTTTTTACCATGCTTTCTATGAATTCTTGCCATGAATAGGTTTAAATTTTCTCTTCATTGTTCGCATAACATCGGTGTCATTTTTAGGCCACAGAGGCTTAATTAGCATGAATTACAATGTGCATTTGTCTTGCCTAAATTGTTAATAAAGCGTTGTGATTTCTTTATTTGCCTTTTGGTTATTTATTTACGGGTATAAATGTTTCACTTCCTATGCTTTTATGAAGCCTTCGAGTTAGTGTGTTTTGTTATACTTCTTATATACCAAGTTAGTTATATTATTTTGCTAATTCATTTTTTCCTTCTTATTTCCGTGGCATGTCAATTGCATACAAGTCCCTGTGGACTTCTTTCTCGCATCCCAAAGAGCCATAAAGGCTTGGAAATTTTTATCGAGTCAACCCACCAAGGCATTCATACGCCAATCCCAATTCCTTGAAGATTGAAGAAAATCCATAGTGGATTAGAATACGCTTCTTTACTCCTTTTTATTATTTGTATTTTATTTTGTAATGGGCATAAGCCCTCTTGTCGTTTTTACTTTCTTATTTTATTTTGTATGTTTAGATTAGGACAGGTACAAAAATGGATCAAAACCCAAAAAAACAGGTGGGTCCAAAATTCGGTCAAGGCGGACAGAACCCGAATTTGGACCCGAAATCTCTCTCTCCCTCCCTCTCTATTTCGCTTTACTACTTGTTTATATTTTGCTTTAATTGCCTCTTAGTTTAAGGTTAGAAAACTCCAAACCCCATCGAACGTCTTTGTTTTATCAAACTCAAGTTAAAATTTGAACTTTAAAAGATCGATGTTTAAATTTGGAAATCGTTTAGAGTTAAAGTTTTAACTTCAATGAAATATTCTAAAATTTTTTTAATTTGCATAAGACTTTCTAATAAAGTTCTATAAACAAGAAATTGCAAAAGTTTTAAAATAGTCAAATAAGTTAGTCGTTGGAAAACCGTATTTAACGGAGTGTCTTAGGTGCCCTCAACACCTTCCTAAGACACTAATAAGAATCCCCGAACCCTTAAAATATTTTCAAAACAATTTTTCTGTTTAAATTGTTCTGGAAATGAGTTTTCTTGATTTTTCTTAAAAATTAAGTGGCGACTCCTAAAGTCTAAAACAAAACAAAAACTCTTTTCGAAAAGTAATTTTTCGATAAAACAGAAATGGCGACTCCGCTGGGGATTATTTGGAGGATTCTAACCTTAAGGTTAACTCGTTTGACTATTTGTGATAAACTGTTTATTTGTTTAAATTGTTTAAAGCTTTATTTTTTTGAAAATTTGCATTGTTCTCATGGCATAACTTCCGCCAAATGGCAAATAGATTGCATTAGGAAACGGAAGTTACGCGGCTTACCGCGACTTCTCTCAGATATACCCCAAGAATTCATTTGGAAGTATCAAACAATTAGTTGGAATGTGGTCATCCGACGTTTGTTTGGTAGCTTCACTCCGATGTTTGTCCGACTCGGGTAACCGTCAAATTGAAAACTATTCTAGTAAGCCTAGGATAGAGCTGAACCAAATCCCGAATTTAAGAGCATTCGAACTAAGATGACCCATTGCCCAAGGCGTGTTGGGCCCATTAGAAGACCACCTTGAGTCCAAAACGGCCTACGGCCTAAATGGACGTTCATACTTATGTGTTTAAATTTGAAGGACGTATACGTTATTTGAGAAAGTCATTGTCTTATAGGATAAGGATTAGATTATAGCTTATATAAATTAAAAAAAGAGCTCTGAAAGCTACTGGCCCATCCAAAGATGTTGGCACCCGGAGATGACAACAAATCAAGAAAGAAGAAAGATCTTTCGTGGAGGCATAGTTTAGGGTTGTACCCCTGCGTGGGACTGATTATTTTGTATACCTTTCCTTATTATGTATCCCCATTAAGTTTTATTCATTAAATTTGTATAAATTTAAGTTTTGGGGCAATGAAATATTTTAAAATGACGTATACATCCCTCAAATCGCTAGGCCTACCCTAGGCATAAATGGGTCACGTATTTGTATAGGACGCGCAATAATTATTTGTATGTTATGTGATATATTTCAGTTTGTCTTTAATTAAAAATGTGTTTATATGTTTTACTCATTATTTGTGTGATATTTTTTTTTTTTTTTCATTATTCATTATGTACAGGAATTAACACTTTTACATTTTTGAGTTGTTCTTTTTTGCAGCGAAAAATTAATTTATGTTCAAATTAAGAAATCATTTTTTGTCCGAAGTCGCAAGAGACAAGAGGATTAACAAAATTCGAGTCCTTGTATTTCACAAGACGTTATATCAAGTCAAAAATGATAAATCAGGGGAGTATTTGACTATAAGGTCGCATCTACTTATTTTTATTATTATGTTGCATGATGGTCCTCCTCTCACATATTTCTCATATTTTTGTAGGAATACCGTCCCCGACATCAGTCGGGGATGGTCATAACAGTGTCTGGATCTCGTGAAAATTGGAAGGAGACAAAGATTCAAGAAAACATCCAAAGTACAACAAATCGTTACTGTATAAATTTGCAGGGTACATTCAACAGATAGTATAAATATTGGTTAAAAAAAAAAAAAAAAAAAAAAAAAAAAAAAAACTCCTTCATGACTACAAATTTCAGTGGCGTTAGACCTAGGAATTCCTTTGAGTTGTCTAAATCTCTAAATTCTTATATGCCTTATCTGGCCGAACTACGCGTACCTGATTCTCATTTTAATGAGATACGTAGGCAACCCTTCATGGGTTCGGTATAGTCTTCTAAAAAAAAAAAAAAAAAAAAAAAAAGATTTTATAAAAATCGTTTGTGCATATTTTCCCAATCATATCTTCACGAACTACGCGTACCTGATTCTCATTTCGGTGAGATACGTAGGCAACCCTTCATGGGTTCGGTATAGTCTTCTAAAAAAAAAAAAAAAAAAAAAAAAGATTTTATAAAAATCGTTTGTGCATATTTTCCCAATCATATCTTCACGAACTACGCGTACCTGATTCTCATGTTAATGAGATACGTAGGCAGCCTTTCTCGGGTTCGGTAATCATTTTTCAAAAAAAAAAAAAAAAAAAAAAAAGTTGTTTGTACATACTGTTAAAGTCATGTCTTCAACTCGGTCGGGACCTATATGGTTAAGAGCATGTAAATATATTCGATATGATGGAAAAGACTGACTTCGCGGTAAACTACAGATTCTCGTGGTACCTCTTATCTTTACTTTTGTGATGCTTGAAAATTCTCTTGCATTCAATCAAGATAAGAATAAAACTAACCTTATGTTTCCTGTGCATGGTGTGGTGAGATTTTGATCAAAGTTCAATTGTGTTACACTGTTGATCTAGAACTTGACTTGAATGTTTTTCGAGGCGAAATCATGAGTAATGTTTGGTTTGAGAAAGGATTGTAGGCCTTTTTGACCCGATTGTGCCTTTCAAAGCCTACCAAATTACATTAATCTCCAGCTTTCCCATTTTGAGCCTGAAACCTTCATTTGGACAACCACATCTTAACCACTACCCTTTCGAGTGCTTACGAGCACTATCCTCTCTTGGCCCAACCTTCTTGAGTGCACAAATAATGTGCAAATTATAAGAGGAGATCCATGTTTGAAATTTCGAAAAGCAAAGATATTGAGTCTCCCAAAATAAATGAAGGAAAGACCTCTAGAGAAAAGAGAGAAAGGAAGAAAGAAAAGTGGAAGAAATAAAGAAAGGTAAAGAATACCGTTGCAGGGTCAGTGAAAGGAGGGAAGGAAAATACTCCAACAAAAAAATGAAAAAGAAAAGCTCCAAAGGCGTACCAATCATTAAGAGCACAAATTCTTTGTGACGCCCAAGGAGGAATTAAGTCACTTTTACCTCAAATAAATATCCTACCCATCCCTAAGCCTACGTTACAAGCCAATTACAAGCCCTACATGATCTCATTCCAAATGTTCTCACATTAGTGGAGATTCACATAAGGGTCAAGCATATGGTATCACAGTTGTGTACATTGAACATTTTGGTGAGTGTGAGTGCACTTTGAAAAATGTCCTATAATCAAATGTCTCAAATATGTGTGAAATAGGACTAGCTTTTATCGTGAGGGCACTTGAAACATGAGGATTGATACAATTCAAATCTTTGTTTGAAACAAGATGAACGGATCTTGTTAATCCTTAAGTATATTTGAGGTACCACTTGAAGCTGTAGGAATTATCTTAATTCAGTCTTTAAAAAAAAAAAAAAAAAAAAAAAAAGATTTACCTTCAATCTTAACTGTTGGCACCAATCGTGGTGAAGATTTGACTATCTCATCGCATTTTTATTTTTGAAAAAAAAAAAAGAAAAAGAAAAAAAAAAAGAAAAAAAAGAGATTAAAAAAAAATGATCTTTTGGGTTGTTCATTACAAAAGGTGTTGTTAAGTTAATCTTATATATGTGAGACGTCTATTTTACTTTATTGGATTGTCCATCCCAAAATGTGATATGTCTTGTTTTAGGTTTTGAATATAGCAAAGAATACCATTTGCATATTCCATCATGTTCATATTGCGCATTTTCTACTGATAATCTTTTAGATTCTTTGCAGCACTCATCATCTACAAGATCTGAACTACGTTTGACCTGATTCCTGCTCCAACGGGATACGTAGGCGCCACAACGGCTCGGTCATATTCCCAGTAAGATTTCCATTTCTCTTCACACTGGAAACTGGGACAGAATTTTTGAGAGGATCTCAAAAATTCATTTGAAGTTGGACTTCTTTAACAAGTCAAAACTGGATTATCATCGAGCCGTCCACCTCGTTACAGTTGGATTATCATCGAGCCATCCACCTCGTTACAGTTGGAACATCATCGAGCCGTCCACCTCGTTACAGTTGGACTATCATCGAGCCATCCACCTCGTTACAGTTGGAACATCATCGAGCCGTCCACCTCGTTACAGTTGGAACATTATCGAGCCATCCACCTCGTTACAGTTGGAATATCATCGAGCCATCCACCTCGTTACAGTTGGAATATCATCGAGCCATCCACCTCGTTACAGTTGGAATATCATCGAGCCATCCACCTCGTTACAGTTGGAATATCATCGAGCCATCCACCTCGTTACAGTTGGAATATCATCGAGCCATCCACCTCGTTACAGTTGGAATATCATCGAGCCATCCACCTCGTTACAGTTGGAATATCATCGAGCCATCCACCTCGTTACAGTTGGAACGTCATTGAGCCATCCACCTCGTTACAGTTGGAACGTCATTGAGCCATCCACCTCGTTACAAATCATGCATAGCGGAAATCATGCATCGCGAGTCAATTTTTATGCACGACGAGAAGATTTCATGCCTCGTCAAATGTATACATTGCCAAGAGGGCCATTCATATTCATACCGCCAAGAGGGCCATTCATTCATACCGCCAAGAGGGCCATTCATTCATACCGCCAAGAGGGCCATTTATATTTCTGCTGCCAAGAGGGCCATTTATATTTATGCTGCCAAGAGGGCCATTCATATCAAACCGCCAAGAGGGCCATTCATATCATACCGCCAAGAGGGCCATTCATATCATACCGCCAAGAGGGCCATTCATATTTAAATAAAGAATATACTGAAAATTTTATTTGCAAAACACAAGACATAAGTTTTATTTGCTGTACGTCAGACCGATCGAGTCGACGTCAAATATGGAGGAGAACAAAAGTGTCGACATGGTAAAAAGACACTATCTCCCATCCTAATTGCATTTTTTTAAGCTAACAAGTTTTTATCTCAATCTTTGTCGAGAGCATCCAAGAGGATGAATTCTCAAACCAAACCACAGGTGCGGACGACATCAACAAGGATGCAGCACAACGTGGAACTTTTTCTTAGCAGCGAACTGGGACATAGTCCAAAGAGGAATGTCAAACTCTTAGGACGCGAGCAGAGGAGCGACTTCCACCACGATCGAACCACCCCTCTCGAGTCATGTCGGTCTTTGGTCTTTCTTTGGTTCTGTCAGTTTCAGCCTCGCATCCGGAGGTTTCAACTTATCGGAAGCAAGTTTCCAACCTGAGTGACAATACGCCAAGAACTTGGAAGTTATGTCCATGTACACATTCATGGCTAAGAGGTTACAAGCCTCCTTTTCATACTCGTTTAATTTGTCACTTGTCCGAAACCGAAGGTTATCTAGCATAATAGATTTCCTTTCCCCACCGATCGAGTCGAACTACACACAGCCTGATTCCAAATAAGGATATGTAGGCGGATTCAATGTCGAAAACTCGGCTGTATTCCAACATTCGCTCTCAAATTCTATTCTCGAGCATTTCGGTACCTTCATAATTCGGTATCGAGATGACTTTGATTCTTGCAAATCGTGCGGTAAATCAAGCTTATCGAACTACAAGTGGCCTGAATTCTCATATAGCCTGAGATATGTAGGAAACCCGTTTCAAAGGTTCGGCCATAATTCCTAAACCCTTTGTCAAATCCTTCCTTTGGAAAATGGATGGGTTTGGTCAAAATTGGTTCGGTCAACTTCATTTTCCTCGAGTTGCTTGCATCAACCCAAGTAAAATGAGGGACAGCTGTTGACACCCAATTTTTGACCCACGTCGGTATAATATGTGTGTATACAACCGGTATATATGTGTATATTCAACCCAATTTCCCCCCCATCAGACCACACCAGACCCAATTTTGAGGCCCAATACCCCATTTCATTTTTTTTTTAAACCCAACCCAATTCCTCAACAGCCCAAAACTTTTAAATACCCAAACCCATTTAACCCCGACCCGACCCGGATCCAATAACCCGACCCATGTTTCTCTCTTCCTCTTCACAACGCCAATCCCAGAAAATAGAACCAGCAGACGCCAAAAATTCCCAGAAACGCCGGAAATCACCCCGCGTCCCCTCGCGTCTCTCTCCCGGCGTCTCTCCCTCATCTCCCACGTTCTCTCCCGTCTCTCCTTCCCTCGCGTCTGTCTCCACACTCCTCGCCTCACGCGCGACGATCGATCTCTCTCCCTCGCGTCTCTCCCGTGCTCTCCCACGCGATCCGGTGAGAACAGAAACCCCCCAGACGCGAAGCTCGCGTCTCCCTCACGTTGCAACAGCCACGAAATTCCCACGCGATTTCAGCCCCAAAACAGAAGCCAGCCGCGTCTCCCCTTCGCGACGCGTCCCGCTCACGCCCCTCGCTCTCTCTCTCCCCCTCGTCTCCCACACCCTACCCCACACGAAGATTCCCCGACAGCCCAAGTTCCCCTTTTCTCTTTCGGTCGAAAAGAGGTTTGACCCAATCATGAAGGTCGATTTTCGATTTTCGAATTCACTTGCCCGCCCCTTTCTTCAAAAAACCATAGTGGTTCTTCCTATTAAACCCCATCTTCCTTCAAACAAAAAAGGAGGAGGAGAGTTTTTGAAGGAGAGATTTTGGTTACGAATGTTTTATACAGGTTTTGAAGTTGGAGATTCGAGGCAATTTTTTGAGGGAAGAATTCTGGGAACATACTATTTCTATTTTGTTTCGCTGTTGGTTTTCGAAAATAAGGAAAACCGAAAGAAAATCGTCGAGATCTCTGTCGAGTCGTCGCGTGTTCGTCTGCAGATTCCCGTTCGGATGCCTTTGATGTGGTTCGAGTAAGATTTCGCGGTGGAAGTCGTCGCTCATCGCTGCTCGTGTCCGTCCCAGTCGCTGCTCCGAAGAAGGTAATCTCCCTGCTCCACGTTACCTCTTCGTTCTTGTTCTGTTTTTGAAAAGAATTTGTCTTGTTTTGTTGCTTTGGTGTTCTGGACGTTACTGCCAATTGATTTGGCTGGCCTTTCTGATTTGTTTGGGTCAAACTGTTGAATATTGGAATATTGAACACATGGCCTGTTTTTGCCGTAAACATAAGATGCTGTATCAATTGGTTGCTCGATTTCGAGATGCACGGCTCGCTGCGATTCTGTTTGGTTATGCCTGCTAGTTTTGTATCGTTCTTTGTCGCGAGCTTGTCATGGCGTAGCATCTATTTTCTTATCGTCTTGAGCTTAGGCCGCCCTGTTGCAGAAGGACCATGGATTGATAATACGAGTGCATTCTTTGTTTCCCTCCCCTAGAGTTAGGTGAATGAAACAAGATACCCTAATATCGATTGGTAGATATGTATGTTTGTTGACCTCTGTTTGACGCATGAAGTTTCCTGTATGTTCGTCTTCCTTTCTTCAAGTTTATTTCTGGCGTGCCTTTTGATTCCTTAAAATTTTTTTGGGGTATTAATTATGATCTTTTCTCTTTACCATAGCTAAAAGAGCAGTGCTCCAATCTTTTAAGTTTGTGTGCACATTTATTTTGTTTGTTTCCTACTTTATGTATATATAATTATGGCTACTGGGGGCAGTTGCAATGATCTTCTTTTATTTTATATTTGATATTTCCATTTAAATGTATGACTTTGTTGTGCACATACATATGAATAAACTTTCTTTGGCATATGTCATTTTGCATACACGCCATATTGGCTAAATGTCTAATGATGTAGGGCCACAAGAATTCCACTCATTTTGCACTTTCACTTAGATATATGATTTTGTTTCTATTCTTATATCATAGTTAATTTGCTTTTGTCCTTTTTCTATTTTTTATTTAGAACTTTTTAGAAATGGAGCCTAACTCCCAAATTATGTTACTTTCATCACGGCATATGTCAGCATAGCTATCATGAGATAAAATACACCTCTTCTGTTCCAAATTTATTTGACTAGAAATCATTTTCGCTCGAATTTCAAGTTTTCATATTTATTTTCCTTAATTGTTTGAATTGTTAGGATCCCGTTTAGATATACGTTTTATTTCAAAAAAAAAGAAAAAAGAAAAAAAGGGGGATATGGATATTTATAAAAATAGGGATATTATTTTTTATTTTTTATTTTTTTTTCTATTTATGTTAACATTTTTTTTACCATGCTTTCTATGAATTCTTGCCATGAATAGGTTTAAATTTTCTCTTCATTGTTCGCATAACATCGGTGTCATTTTTAGGCCACAGAGGCTTAATTAGCACGATTTACAAGGTGCATTTGTCTTGCCTAAATTGTTAATAAAGTGTTGTGATTTCTTTATTTGCCTTTTGGTTACGTATTTACGGGTATAAATGTTTCACTTCCTATGCTTTTATGAAGCCTTCGAGTTAGTGTGTTTTGTTCATACTTCTTATATACCAAGTTAGTTATGTTATTTTGCTAATTCATTTTTTCCTTCTTATTTCCGTGGCATGTCAATTGCATACAAGTCCCCGTGGACTTCTTTCTCGCATCCCAAAGAGCCATAAAGGCTTGGAAATTTTTATCGAGTCAACCCACCAAGGCATTCATACGCCAATCCCAATTCCTTGAAGATTGAAGAAAATCCATAGTGGATTAGAAGACGCTTCTTTACTCCTTTTTATTATTTGTATTTTATTTTGTAATGGGCATAAGCCCTCTTGTCGTTTTTACTTTCTTATTTTATTTTGTATGTTTAGATTAGGACAGGTACAAAAATGGATCAAAACCCAAAAAAACAGGTGGGTCCAAAATTCGGTCAAGGCGGACAGAACCCGAATTTGGACCCGAAATCTCTCTCCCTCCCTCTCTATTTCGCTTTACTACTTGTTTATATTTTGCTTTAATTGCCTCTTAGTTTAAGGTTAGAAAACTCCAAACCCCATCGAACGTCTTTGTTTTATCAAACTCAAGTTAAAATTTGAACTTTAAAAGATCGATGTTTAAATTTGGAAATCGTTTAGAGTTAAAGTTTTAACTTCAATGAAATATTCTAAAATTTTTTTAATTTGCATAAGACTTTCTAATAAAGTTCTATAAACAAGAAATTGCAAAAGTTTTAAAATAGTCAAATAAGTTAGTCGTTGGAAAACCGTATTTAACGGAGTGTCTTAGGTGCCCTCAACACCTTCCTAAGACACTAATAAGAATCCCCGAACCCTTAAAAATTTTCAAAACATTTTTCTGTTTAAATTGTTCTGGAAATGAGTTTTCTCTTGATTTTTCTTAAAAATTAAGTGGCGACTCCTAAAGTCTAAAACAAAACAAAAACTCTTTTCGAAAAGTAATTTTTCGATAAAACAATATATATATATATATATATATATATATATATATATATATCCCAAAATTTCATTAAAAAAATTTAAATATGGAAGAGATAAATACAATTTTTTTTTTAATCAAGGAGATAAAATTTATTTAATTTTCATCAGGATTAAGATGATCCTAACCTCTTCCATAAGTTGTTAGACCAATTTATCATGACAACATCTTGTATATATCACTTTAGCCTTTTATATTTTAGGATTAATGCTATCCATATATAACTTGATACAATCACAATTACCTCTTAATAATTTTCGTTAGTTTTATTTAGTGATAATAATGCCTTTTACATTGGTCATCAAAGATTAAAAGAACTTTAGGAGCTACGTTTCATTACATGGGAAAACTAGAATTTCTTTTGGGTACTATTTTATTAATGTAGTTAGCCTCAATAAAAAAAGAAGAAGCTTTTTTGACCTGTTCTTTACCAAACCATGCTAATTTACTACATTATTATATGATAAATTAATGTTAAAAGATAGATCATAATATGTTTTTTTTTTCAATATTAACATATTCAGTTAATTTTCTCGAGTTAAGTTTGTTGAGACTATTTTTAAAGATCATAGGCTCAAATACAATAAATTCAAGTACAAAAAAGAACGAAACAATGCAGGAAACATAGGAATTAAAAAATAGTGAAAACCTACAAGAAAAAGATAAAGATTCGATTAAGTATAATTAGGTCAAGTAATGTTTAATGACCTTATATATTCATGTCATGTGTACTATAGAATAATTTGTGGTTGCGATCCATTTAAATTATATACTCATTATAATAATAAAAACAACAAAGCTGTCAACTTTTTTATTATTTAAAATATCAAATAAAACAAGTGTACCCAAGCTAATATTTTCACTATCTACTAACCATCCGCTTTAATACACGTCATTCACACCCTTTTATCTAAGGTCATGTCCTCGAAAATTTGAAGTTGCGCTATGTCTATCTAATCACTTCTCTTCCATACTTTTTCGACCTACCTTTACCTCTGCTTAAACCTACTATAACCACCTCTCACACATCCTCATCTATGATATTTGAGCATCTCCTATTCACATGTCTAAATCATTTCATTCTCGTTTTCTTTATCTTGTCCACCACGATGGCCACTCCCACCTTCTTTATGATATCCTCATATCTAATCTTATTGCTCCCTATACGGTCACTCATCCACCTCAATATCCTTATTTTTCACGACATGCTCTAAACATGAAATTCTTGACTAATCAACACTCAACCCTCTACATTTATGTTTTATAACTAAAAATTGTTTGATATTACAAGACTCCAATTTATCTTTAACAATTATAACTTTATTGTAACATAAATACAACATAGGATCATACGTTTCAGAAATACTTTTATTTTTCTTAATTTTTTTAATAGATTCAAATAAAATGAAACGAAATAAATACTTTTGTAAAATTGTCGTATTGGCTAAAAGAATAGCTTATGCACGCGGTAGAACGAGGAGAAACACGTGTCACGTAAAACAAATAAGAGATATTTCTAAAGGCGTTTCGATGAAAACATAGTTCGATTGTTTTTCAAATTTCAAAAAATTTTCACCTCCAAACATTAATTTTCAATAAATTTCATTTTTTTTAAATTACGAATTAACCTTCTACCCTTATACACGTCATTCGCACGACCTTGTGTGCGTGAGAGAGTGTGTGTGTGTGTGTTTTTGGGCCTTTTTTTGCTCTATTTTTTCCTCCTTGTGTTGTTAGGATTCCACTTAGAATCCACTGTCTTTCTCACCCCCAAATCTCTCCTTTACCCTAAACACAAATCTTCATTTCATTTTCCTACATAAACCTCTTCTTCTTTGAGTAGTCTCCAGCCCCCACCTCACTTTTCTCCCTACCCCCACCCCACCCCACCCCACACCCACAATGGAAATGCTAAACACCCAAAAATTCTAAAAGAGGAGTCTTTTTGTTGTTCTTGAAAAGATACATTGAGGGTTTTTTTGATTTTGGTTTAAATGGATGAGGATAAAGACCTTTTATGTACAGAAACAGAAAGTTTTGATTTTGATGATCTTGATTCTTTGGGTATAGGTCAAAAGAAGAATGAAATTAATAATAAAGATTTGATCTTTGGCAAAAATGGTAGTAGATCAGAGGTTTTGATTGATTTGCCAAAGATAAGTGAAGAAAGCTTTAGCTTTATGGTGAAAAGGGAAATTGATTTTTTGCCTAAAGATGATTATTTGAAGAGATTGAGGAGTGGGGACTTGGATTTGAGTGTGAGAAGAGAGGCTATTGATTGGATTTGGAAGGTGTTTTTATTGTTTTTTTTTAATTTAATCAATTCAATACTATTATAATCATCTATTTGTTGTTTTGGCATTGGTTTAATTCTTTGAGTAAGTTGATTATTTATGATGATGATTAATTGTTAAAACTTGTAGGAAGAATCTTGGTTAAACCCCACTTCAATTTAACAACCCCTGTTATTCTTATGCTAACTTGGCAAATGCTGGAATTTTCATTCTAAAAATCAATTCTTGAAATAGAGATTTTTATGCTTATGGTGTAACTTTCATGGTGTTTGTAGTTTGGATAACATCAGTGGCGATCAATTGATTGATTGATTGAATTGTGATTTCTTTTTGTATGTTCACTATTTATATGATGTCTTAATCTGTTTTAAATAGGAAGAATTCTGCTATAGTGATTTTCTGATTTGTGTTTTGTGTGTTTTTGCCTTGCAGGCTTGTATGCACTTTGGATATGGGAAGCTGAATTTTTGTTTGTCGATTAATTACTTGGATCGGTTTCTGTCTCTGTATGAATTGCCTGTAAGTTCACAATCTATGTTGTTCAGACTTAGAATACTGCCCCTCTGTGTGTCGGATCCTCCAAAAGCTATCCGTTTAAGAGGATTCGATACTAGTTCTGCCTGCGGTATTTTAGTTCTGCCTGCGGTATTTTAAAGGGTCCGAGCAACATAGTTCAGTATAGCATTTTGTTTCGGAGTGTTTGAAGTTTGAATGCTAACTGATTGTCTGCATTCTGCTGATTTGCATTTCTTGGATATATATAGAGAGGTAAAACTTGGGCAGTTCAGTTGTTAGCTGTGGCCTGCCTATCAATTGCAGCCAAAATGGAAGAGATTCATGTTCCTTTGATTGTTGATTTGCAGGTGACAATAGTTCCGTTCACTCCTTACCTATGTTGTTCGGACTCTTCAAAAATGCTGTCAAATGCGTGTTGGATCCTCCAAAAGTAATACATTTTTTGAGGATCCAACACGGGTGCGGCAACATTTTTAGAGAGCCTGAGCAACATAAAGTTTTGTCATGTTAACAATTTATGTATATTCTTGAACTAGATTATATAGTAAAATCTCGAGTTTTATGTAACAGGTTGGGAATCCTAAGTTTGTGTTTGAAGGCAAAACTATACAAAGAATGGAACTTTTGGTACTAACCACATTGAAGTGGAGAATGCTAGCTTATACACCTTGCACATTCATCGATTATTTTGTAAGAAAGATGAATGACGATCAAATCCCATCGGAGCGTTTGATTTCTAAAGCAATGCAATTGATCTTAAGCTCCATAAGAGGTCTTCTCACCTCACTCTTAATGACTCCTTTGGAATATGATGAATTATTTTCTATTGTACTAAATGGTCCTAAATCTGCTAGTATTTGACTGGTGCTTTGAATGCTGCAGGCATTGATTTCTTGGAATTCAGTTCTTCTGAAATTGCAGCAGCAGTGGCAATATCTGTTTCAAAGGAAATGCAAGCTAATGACATTGACAAGGCAATGCCTTGCTTCATACATGTACAAAAGGTAAAATTTGTGGGGGCGCCCCATTTAAATACAGTCTAACCTCTCTATAACAGTGTCACTTGTTCGTATAACATAACATGAAAATGTCTTTCATTATAGGATGATTAGATTCTTGATGCAATATAAGTTTTTTGGATTTTGCAGGGCAGAGTGATGAAGTGTCTTGAACTGATTCAAGATTTGACATTGGTTAGTGGGACTATGACCACTGCTACAACTATTACTACTACTGCCTCAGTACCTAAAAGTCCCAATGGAGTGTTAGAAGCTGCATGTTTGAGCTACAAAAGTGATGAGAGCATAGTTGGATCACAAACAAGTCCAGAAAATAAAAGGAGGAAACTTGACACATCTTTACAAGAGGGGACTTGACAAAAGTTATGAATCTTGAATTTCCACCCCCACCCCCCTCTAAACAAATTTTGGCTAAATGGGAGAATTTGTGTGGCTATGCAAAAAAAAAAGTTAAGTCCTTTGAAGACAAGACAAAAGACAAGGAAGGATTGTCACAAGATGTTAATAACAATTTTGAAATGTCAAACAACAATAGTAGTAGTAGTATTAGGAGGTTGTGGAGGGGTAAAGATGGAATTTTGAGAAGGGCTATCTATTAAATACTTTTTGCTCTTATGCCTTTTTTGGGTTACTATTGTAATTTCAAATAAAGACATATAATACAATGGGAAAAAAAAAGTTAAGGAATAAAAGTGGATTATAGTAATAATTAGTTCTATTTATAGTGGAAATGAAATGCATTTTTTCTTGGTATTAAGTAAAATAGGTGTTGAGGAAAAGATCAATCTTAATACTAATTCAAGAAGGCATTTTGAACTTGAATTATTTCTATGCTTATAATGGTATCAATGTCTTGTACCATACCAAAAGTCTTGTCTAAACATAAAATATATAATTTTCCTTTATTCAAAAGACATTCACATTTTTCTATGTTTTGCAAATTCTTTGATTCTAAAATTATTGTTGTACACTTTGAGGACACTCTTTCAAAAATGACATGACATGTGCAAGGTCACAAATTTTCATTGTATTTTGAAATTTGTAACTAAATTTCATGCTGCATTATATTATGTGGTACATTCGGATTGACCGATGATGCTTATTAATATGCACTATTTGCTAGTTAGCATATCCGATTGCAGGATTCAACGGTGTTCCGCTGGTAAGACAATGGTGATCTTCAACAACTTTAACTCTCCTTTTCTTATGGTGGGAGCTATGTTATATTTTCTTTCAGTCGTTATATCTTCTTAGTTGCCATTGTATCTGCTTAGACTAGTTCATTGGGGGAGTAATAGCTATCTCTTTTGTAAATAACGAGGGTTTGGGGGGGGGGGGGGGGGGGGGGGAGGTTCTTAAATCAATTTATGGTATTTTTCTAACTACTTAGGTGTTAGATTATATTTTCATGTTATGATCGTTGATCGTTTTAGGTGTTGAGTGTTCTCCTTTCCACGTGTTAGAGTAGTTGTCCGCATGTTCCGGGGGGGGGGGGGTTCTTAAGGGCCCGTTTGGATGTGTTTAATAAAAGCAGCTTTAAAAAAGTACTTTTGAAAGTGTTGAAACTTATTTTTAAAATAAGCAGTTATGCGTTTGGATAAAAGTGCTGAAGTTGTTATGTCAAACTTGAAAAGGGAAAAATGGAAGAAAAAGATGTTAGGGTTATATGGGTAATTTGGAGGTTGTATAAAAATATCAAGGGCAAAAAGATAAAAATGTGGTCAACTTAAAACAACTTATAAGCTAAAAAAAAAAAAAAGCACCCCTACCCCAGCTTTTAACTTTTGGCTTAAAATAAGTTTTTTTTTTAACTTAAAATAAGTTATTTTGAGTATTGCCAAACAGTTAAATAAGTTAAAAAACTAGCTTTTAAGTCAGTTTGACCAGCTTTTAAGCTGAGCCAAACAGGCTCTAAATCAATTTATGGTATTTTTCTAACTACTTAGGTGTTAGATTATATGTTCATGTTATGATCGTTTTGGGTGTTGAGTGTTCTCCTTTCTACGTGTTAGAGTAGTTGTCCGCATGTTCCGGGGGGGGGGGGGTTCTTAAATCAGTTTATGGTATTTTTCTAACTACTTAGGTGTTGGATTATATTTTCATGTTATGATCGTTTTGGGTGTTGAGTGTTCTCCTTTCTAGGTGTTAGAGTAGTTGTCCGCATGTTCCGGGGGGGGGGGGGTTCTAAAATCAATTTATGGTATTTTTCTAACTACTTAGGTATTAGATTATATTTTCATGTTATGATTGTTTTGGGTGTTGAGTGTTCTCTTTTCTACGTGTTAGAGTAGTTGTCCGCATGTTCCAACGAGCTAGACCGGACGAATATCATTCATTCAAAAAATTTGATCTATCTTTTATTTTTAATTATCATTATAATTGATGTAGTCTCCAATTCTCCAATAAAATAAGGGTATCATATTAGAAATAATCGGAATGGTTTGAGCAAGTGAATTTTGTTTAACAAACATAACACATTTTGATCATTTTCAACCTCAATTTCATAAAATAGTCATTATTATAGAGTAAAACAATGCGTTCAGTATGATTTTATAAATGAAATTTAAAAAAGCTAGAATGTTCACATTTTTTTATCTTTATTACTATTGAATAGAAATGTTATTTTCAATACGTTTTTTAATATAATGACACATTATTAAAATAAATTAAAAAAATAAATAAATAAACAAATTTAAAATACAATATTGTGTAGAACAGAAAATGTAAGAGTGTGAGTGCAAGTGTGACTGGTCAAAATCTTGGAATTGCACATTAACACACTGACTACTCTAGTTTATAAACTAAGGCATTTTTGAAGCATAAAAAGAAACCTTGGGAATATTAATATAATGCAATAAAAATTGGTGTCATGGGTAACTGTCAGTGTGACATTATATGCTTTTCATTGTTTGCTTATGTGAATGATTTCTCATCTTGACTTATCACACGTGGTGCTCATTGTTAATATTTTACTAATATTTATAAAATAAAGTTTTGAAATAATGGTAAAGTATAAAATTAATCATTGATGCTTTTAAGTCTAATAAGAAGTGTGGTATAGCCCGTAACCAAATAGATTTAAAAAATAATATGTTCAATACCGATTACTAAAAATTATATTAAATATATAAAAAATAATCTTTTATATATATATATATATACAAGGTAAAAATTATTACTTATTATAGATCTATATTAAATCTCGAAGGGTAATTCTTAATATCCTTATTGAAATACTTGATATGTTCAATATCGATTATTGAAAATTTTGAATTACACTCCAAATTTTGAATAAACAGGTGATACTTCATATGTCGGGTTGTCCTCGTGTTACTGTAACTCGATATATGGCATGAATGACAATATCTAAAATTATGAACACATTATGCTTTCTTGGGGATTCGAACTCACAATCTTAAGATTGAAAGTGAGGAGTGCTTATCATCTGACCAACTCTGTCTTGTCTCTTATTTTGATTTTTTCCTAGTTCATTTCCTTCTTTCAAGTTTAACTTTTGTCGATATAGTATATTATTTGATTATTAATACACATACACAAGTGCATAAAATTTACGATCCACAATTCATTTTAATGTATATTATACTTTAATCAAACTGTATATTTTTTAACATATCTTTAAATATATTTAGTACGATTCTTTCATTTTAGTAAGTTATTTTTGTAAAATTTAAAAAATTATTTAGTACACTTATAAATTTATATAAAATTACACTTTCGATTTTATATAAAAATTTGAATAATCAGTTCAATTCGGTCAGTAAAATCAATTGTTTTGTAAAAAAGAAACATCAATATCCATAAATCTAGTACTCTATCATAATATATTTGAAATCCTAAGTTGTTCATTTCTTACATTTGTGCTTTCATTTTAAAGTTCTTTTCGATTTTCACACTGATGAAAAAGTTAATAGAAATTCATGAAATATTTTGCACCTTTGCAAAGTTTAAATTTGTAAGTCGATGTTATCTTTGTATAGTTAATCTACGTGCGTTTGTGGAATTACTATTAAATATCTACATATTTTTAGACAGAAGCAAATATATCGATTTAGTCTATGTAGTTTACCATTTACAAATCAATAGACATGCACAAAATTAGCACCAAGACTTGAGAAATTATTTTTCTATCATCAATAAAAAATAAAAGTGTTAAACCAACAAATATTAGTGATCTAGTGGAAGAATCGTACCCCACTCACGATATATATAACCTAGATTATATTTTTTAAATGATGCATTTTATAATTGTGTAGTTTAAGAAAATTCATGAATTGAACTTTTTCATTTTTAAAAAATGGATCGAATTCGTTGGTTTCAATATTTTCCTTCATCAATTAACGAAATGACTCTGTCTATTTCTTATGAAGCACTTATATTATTCTTTTTGTAAGCTGTCACTTGTAAGTTGTAATTATGAATAATTGTAGCAAAAGAAATAGTATTTAGCTATGAATTTTTTTTGCAGCAAATAGTTGAATTATTCAATACAAATTTCAAGTTGGCGCTATTTAACACCTTACATATTTTTTGACAATTTTTTTTGTTGTCACTAAATCACAAATTGGTTAGAGACAATAAAATCTTTGCCACCAATTATTCATTCTATTAGTGACGAAAATAATTATCATAATTAAAGTTAAATTCTTATAGCTAAAACTTATATTATTTAACTACGAACTAGTTTGTCAATACTGTAACAACATATTTTCTTGGATGAAATTTTTTTGGGTAAAGAAATCAATAAATTTTAAGGGAAAAATTAATATATCATTAATTAGATTCATTATTAATGACAAAATAATATTGATACTTTTAAATTCATGACTAACACTGCTTAACAAATGACGCTAATTAAGTTTTTGGTGAGAAAACTTTAGCAGGATACTTTGCTACGAATTTTTATGTTTTGTCACTAAAAGTATGTGTCTTATACATTTAAGCACGAAAAGTAAATTTTGTTACTAAAAGCGAACAATTAGTGACAAATTTGATGTTGTAGCTATATATCATATTTTTTGTTTGAAATGACTCGGGGCAAATATAAGGAGAGTAAAACGGTAATTTTTACGAAAATTTCCAAAGATGTCCTTCCAGTCGTTACAACTATGTATTATTGTGGCGCCTTAGGATATTCAATATTTTGTTTATGAATCACAATTTGCTTATGTGGTAAGATTGTATAATAACTGAAAATACTTTGAAAGCTTTCACAACTTGTGAAATTTTCATATCTATGAGAAAAAATATAAATTCAAAAAATTTAAATTTTGTGTCCAATTAAAACTTCAATCTCTAAATTAATCTAATTTTAAATCAGGATATCTATCTCAGGCATTCAAACGATCCTAAATAAGGTTTTTAACGCTCTCTCCTAGCAAACAAAACTATCGACAAACAGAGAAAAGAGTTCAAAAGCTAAATGGTCGACTTTATCAGAAACAACAGCTAAGCATGGACCAATAAATAATATAAAATCATTTTTATTTATATTTGCATTATGGTCACAAGTTTAATAGTTCTGTTTTAATTTGTGGGATCTCAATAAATTAGACATCATGTCAATAAAAATTTAGTTCTTATATTAACCGTATATAACTTATAATATAACACGTTGTTACTCTACATATATAAATGATCTATACATATATAATCTCAATGCATAAACCTATAGTACATATATATTTAAACCACAAATAATGCAATTTTACAGTCAAAGGTGATGATGAGATGGATAGAATTTTACGTTCGAGCTTTGAATATGATAAAATTCTGATAGAATGTAATATTTTTTTTCTCTTTCGAATGGGCTTTACACTAAGCAAAATCATAAAAAAAATATACTTGGTTAGCAATATCGAAATTAATTGATGTCTCAAAACGCCTAAAAAGCTAGTATTTACAACAAGACCATCAATCAATATGCCACCCTTTGAGTGTTTGAAGGGTAATATTCTTGTTGATCACTTTATATGAATGATAAACTATTTATTAATAATTCTATTATGATTTCTATCAGATTTTGAATTTAAATACATATATTTATGTTCTGATTAGAATATTATCTTCTGATAGATTGTTTAATTTATGACTGTATATTGTCAATGAATCTAACTTATGTTAAAAAAGGAAATTCTGAAAACAAGATATTATAAGAAATTACAATGTGGATCTCAAAAATATTAGATGTGTGAAACAGAATCTTGTTTCCATTAATAAAGGAGTACTCTAATTATATCTAAATCAGGATTTAAGTTCTATGAGTACAGATTTTAAAATTTTTAGTACTAAATCAATTGTATTTTAGGAATTATGCCTTCGTATATATTATTTATTGCAGTTTTATACATATATTTATATTCTGCGTAGAATATCTTTCTTATATGAATTATTAACCGACTCTCCTTTATCAAAAGAATTACTTCTACAATTGAAGGGTCCATATTATTTTTAACAAACGGAGACGAAAGACATATTATTATATATGAAGAACTTACGAAATTTTTTGAATGTTCAAACATCCAATCAATTGAAATAGCAAGCGAAGCTTTAAAAATACTATATAATTGTTAACATAAATAAAACAAAGAACATATGACTTTTTTTAAGTGTATTAAAAAGGGCACGGGTTAAAGAGGATTTGTTGATTAGTATTTATCTATTGATATAGGATTAATTACTTAAATAAAAAAAGGGGAAACTTTATTTAATTTGTAATTAAGAATATGGCAGGCTTTTTGCACACACTGGGAATTTAACAGTGGTGTGCTGCAGTTAAAATTTTTTGAGTTGTATATATATATTTACAAATGAATGCAACAAAAAATTTAATCAATTGTCAGGTAACATGTGTTAATTTTGACCAGTTTTGTTATATATGTACAGATAGAAATTCTGTACATGTCGTTAATCAATTAATACGATGCATAAAGTATTTTAAGTAAGAAGGATTTTAAAAAACGTATATTAAAAGGTGTGTTGTAAATAATTTATTTTAAAATATTTTTATTATTTGAATATGTGATTTATATAAATTTGATTATCATTGCTCTAAAAATTCCCTTCTGTTCAATCACTTTACATCAAAAATCAAAATTGAATCGTTGAATTAGGGAACTGTTACATGGTAGAAACTAGAAAGATAATTTCCATAGAACAATCATAAAAATCAACAATGCTATATGAGAGTGAGATAATTATAAGACGAGTGTCGTAAAAAAGCAGATATTGAGATGAATAGGAAGTCATACAAGATTAGACAAAATTAGAAATGACCCTATTCACGAAATTCAAATAATGTTGATCAGCGTCGATTCATTAAGTAATCATAGAGGTATTTTTAAATCTAATGATAACGATAATGATATTTTTTAATCAAACTATTAACTCATGATAATATTTTTAAAAAGTACTTTTGACCTTTTTTTTTTTTGGTTTTATTTCTTAATTAAGTAAATATAGTTCTATTAACAAAAAAAGTAAATATAAACATTTGCTAGACGGCGAGGATACATATGTACCAATTTTTAATCGAATGATTTATCTGCTCTAAATCGCAAATGCGAGGGGTATATTTGCTTCTTTTCCGTATAAAAATTAATTATTAAGCTATTAAGTATTATTGACCTCGTACACATTTAAGTATTATTTGAACATAGAATTTTAGTAGCTCAATAGTTCTTATCATCATATGTTCATCTTATTGGCAAGAGTTCGATTTTTCACATTATGATTTTTTTTTTATTTTCTCTTCTCCTACCCCATTATTGCACATGTTTTAAATTAAATTAACTTAATTTTAGATTTGTGTCCAAAATTAACTGCCATGAAAATATGCGTAGTTCAATCCAATTCATTCAAAGTTGATTGAGTTAGACGAGTCATATTCCATCATGCTCATTGACATAATTAAGAAAAAATAATTTATCTAATTTTAGATTTTTCCCTATTTACATATTCTTAAAGAAGTTTTTAAAATTACTCTAATTTTACTAAAGAAAATTAAGGGGTATGGGAAGAAGATTACAAGGTGCGGAATCAAACCCTGATCACCAATAAAGTAAAAATTCATATAGTCAATCAACTAAGCTGTTAAGATTTAGATTTCCATTTTCTTCACTTTCTTTCTTGAGATGGCTACTAATCAATTAATCAAGGGTTAGTTTTCTTACCTAGTGTGTGCTTGTTATTATGCAACCAAACCTTGAATACATGCCTTTTGATGCCAATTTCATTACACAATTGTTGAACAACTCCCTCATCATGTCTTTGAAGCTTCCACCCTAATTTTTCAGCCAATCTCAACATTTTGTCCTTGTGTTCTTCGCTAAATTTGGTTCGAAATCTCTTCTTTAGTAATGTTCCATTAATGTTTTTATTAGGGTTACACATTTCTAATAGTTCTTGATCCTCCCGGAATCCGCCACCTGTTTAATATTTAGTAACGGTAGAGTAGAAGTCAGAGAAACTAATTACTCCCTTCGTTTCACAAAAAATGGTCTAGTTTAACTTGACACGAAATTTAAGAAAATAAACAAGACTTTTGATCATGTGGTCATCAATCAAAGTTATGTTAAATGTACAAAATTGACCTTTAATCTTGTGATCTTAAATATGCTACGTGAGAAGTTGTTATAAATTTTATTTTATTTTTTGAAAAAGAGTAAAAAGAGAAAGATGTCATCTTTTTAAAAGAAGAGTAATATATATTCTCCTGTCCTAATTTATATGAAATGGTTCAACTTATATGAAAACCAAAATGCATAGTATATTGTCTTTTAAGATAAACTAATTAGTACATTTTTACTAATCACATGAAAAATTACTATAAATCATCATAACTATTAATTTAAAACATAAAAAGGATTGAGAAAACTGAATTTAAAGAGAAAAGTTGTTTGACGGCCTAAATAATAATATCTTCATGTAGCGTGGGACAAAAAGAGTATATTTAAGTTATATAAAAACAAAAAATTCCAAAAAAATATCAACTTAACTAATTAATTATTTCTTTTATGTCCAAATATATGACATATTTACCTCAATAAAGAAATATAGGAAATAAACTTTTTAAAACTCCCCTTAGTTACAACGCATATATTAAATCATATTATTAAAAAATAACATTAAAAAAATAAAATTAAATATACCAAATAAATTAGATAAATTAATAAAGTATCATTTTGATAAGGAAAACGGTATTCTCCGTCCCTGTGTTAAAACTATATTCTTATCTTAATCGTCATGTTATCTAACTTAGCATTATTAACATTCAATTATATCAAGTAAGTGATTTTAGTCCTTCAACTTACAGATTCAAAAAAAATAACAGAGAGTTCACTACTAAAAGGGATAGTTCGGGTATTTCCTTTTTAATTCTCTCTTTTTTAAGAACAAGCTAATTCTTCCCTATCTCTATCTAGAAGCTCCCTCTCACACCGACGATCGATAAATAATGCAACGAATGTTTTTTTTAAAAAAATTTTTTGTTTTCTCAAGCAATTAATTTGAAATATCCAAATTATTTCTTTTAGTAGTGAACTCTCTGTTAAAATTCTGTTAGTTGAAGGATTAAAATCACTCAGTTAATATAATTAAAAGTTAATAGTACTAAGTTAAATAATATAAGGACTAAAATAAGAAATTAGCCTTAACATAGGAACTAAAAGTATCGTTTCCTCTTTTAGTAATGTTATTACTTTATAAATAACATGATCATTTGACTTCAAGTCACGCTAGAGAGTAAGTGAAAACGCTAGTACCTCCAGAAGTTGACGGTAACACTAGAGATCTCCGCCGTGGCATAATATGTGGAAAATATCCACATGGATGGTGGTGGTGGACGGTATCTTTCAGGTGGAAATTACGGTGGCAATTGCACACGGCGCATTTGAAGATGTCACCGGAAGGCATGAATTCGCCGCAGCCGTCAACGGCGTGGCCGCCGATACCGGCGGCGTGGTTCTTGAGACACTCTTTGTACTTTGACATTTTAAAAAAAAAACTAAAATGTTAGTTTTTAGTCACATAATAAGATTTGTGTGTAATTAAATATCTTTGGGATATTGAGTGTTTTTAGATAATATTTGGTTGAGGTTTAAAAAGAATATTTAAAGTTAAAAGTTGAATATCTTAAAGGTTTGAAAACGCATTTTGTCATGATTCTCATTTGTAAATTATCAATTTTTCATTTTTCTTTCTATTGTACGTTCGTTATACACTATTTAAAAAATAATACCCTTTTATCTTATTTTATATGATACTTTTCGTTTTTTGAGAGTCAAATAATTTAATTTTGATTGGATATCTATGTATGGAATTTTTAATTTTTTTGAAATGAAATTTATATATTTGTGAACTACGTAAATATTACTATAAGTCTCAATAATTGATAATTCAAAATATTAAAATGATCTATGCAAAACTTACATTTAAAGATAGACTTGTTTTAATCTTGAAATGCGAAAAGTATTATATAAAATGGAACGGAGGGAGTACACAATATAAAAATCTAAACATTCATCTATGTGGTTGTTTGTGGACATCTAATATTGACGTGACATATAAGCGTTACAAATGTATAAATGATCATTTTGTAAGTTAGAGTTTTCGAACTGAAGTAGTAAAATAAGTTAAAGAGTTAAAATATGCTTTCAAAGGGAGTTGAGTCGCTAATTGTGACCAAATTAAATTCTCTTTATATATGGTTACTTTCTCGAGTTTTAGCACTAAAAAACAAACTTCCAATAGTTGATTTAGTTTTTAAAGAATTAATATTGTAAAATTTATTTAGATAAAACTCACCTCTGATTTTTTTTTTAGAGCATATCACTATTTTGAAATATTACGAAGGTTTATAAAAATAAAGAAGTTAATTAGAATCAAAAGTGATTATGGTTGCGGCAAGAGGAGATAGCTTGAAAGTATCGATTACTTTTGAATTAAAGTAGTGATAAGATTAGTGTCATTAACTCGGACTCTTAAAAAATGTTGATGGGTCCATATCGAATCTTTTCAAAATAATATATTTTTAAAGAATATGATATGGACGCTACAATATTTATGAAGAGTTTGAGCTAACTTAGATTAGTATTTTAAGAGTTAAATGAATTTCTTTTAATCGTTCATTATTTTTTGTGTCTTATAAAATTTGAAATTATTATGACTTATATTGAAGTTAGAAATTGCGGGAGTATGTTCTCTGTGCCACATTGCGTCGAATTGAAGGTCAAGACTCAATTTAGAGACCGAGGCCTACACTCGACGTATTGTAATTTTAACGTAGTTTCAAAATATATTTAAATTTTATTTTTAAAAAATTTTCTTTATCTCATTTCACATAAAAAATAAATAACTTGACTCTCTTGTACTTCCAATAGTGTTACGTAAAGTAGAGAGGATGAAGTAAAATTGACTCGAAAAAAAAAATCTTTCGGGTTTAAATGGAAATTTAAATTTAATAGATTTTAATATAAATATTAAACATTAGATGAAAATATTTTTTCAATCAACATAAATTATCAAATTAAATTTTGAACTCGATAATTATGATTTACAAATTATCAAATGAATTTATAAACTTCAAACTCCGTGCTTCTAAGTATTACAATATGCAACAAGATCACATAAATTAAGCCTCGGAAAATTTCAAATACAAAATACTATTCTTGAATCGAGCATCCTCTACTAGAAATTTAAGTTACTGGGATTCTTCACGTATGGAGTCGCACTCGTGTCGACATGATATGAGTATGAGTATGAAATTCGTGTTGGGTTATCCCACATCGGAAGTGGAAGGGGCTGGTCAATTTATAAGTGTGAGGGAAAGCCTCAACCTTTGAGCTAGCTTTTGGATTGAGAAGGTCCAAGACCACCCAACATTGGTATCAGAGCCCAGGTTGTCAACAAGTCTCAGCCCATCGGAAGGAACTGGGTTGTCGTTCTCTCCAACCCAAGGTCCGATGTGTGAAGGGGGAGATTGTTGGGTTATCCCACATCGGAAGTGGAAGGGGCTGGTCAATTTATAAGTGTGAGGGAAAGCCTCAACCTTTGAGCTAGCTTTTGGATTGAGAAGGTCCAAGACCACCCAACAATTCGTGCCCGTTTTTTCAATCAATTTTGGATGCTTTGATCAAAATCATTCGGGAAAGTCCCGACAATCTTAATAATCAATATAAAAGCTAAGATAAAAATTGAAGAAAATGAAGTACTTGTTATATAGAACTTTCTATGTCACTCTTTTACCTTTTAATCTCCTTCCAAGATTCTCGTGAAATTCTCCACATAATATCTCATAATTTAGATTTTACAACTCTATATATAGATATTTTAATTATTCTTAGGTAAATTCCGACATTCGTATCCATACATGAATTTATATCCCTAAATCTTAAAAATTAAATGATAGAAAGTTTGATTAGTTTCTAAATCCTCACTCGTATCAGACACCAACATCCGAATCCGAGCAACATGGGCCAAAAGTACCGCAAACTGTGCTTAGGGTTATCAATGACTTCTATTACATGCATAGTAGGTTTTGGTGGCCCCATTTTTTGTAATCTAAAAAGTTAAAGAAAGAATCAATTCAGTGCTAAAAATAGGGTTACTGTATGAAATGATTCAATTCATGCTTCCACACATATAGTAAAACACATTGACTCTTTGCCTTTTCTCAACACTGTTCATGGAAACATACTTAGTAATTTTTCAAACCTTTTCCCGCCAGAGACGGATCTTGAATTTCAAGGATATAAATGTATTATTAAAAACACGAGAAGAAAAAAGTATTGAGTGGGAACCAATTCTTGTTCCTTTAAATAAATCAACACTATTTCAACTATAAGTTCATCATTTAACGCTTTTGGAACATGAAGGCTAACAAACAATATTAGATTAATTCTAAGAAAATATATATTTGTAAAATACCTTATTTGGTAGACAGATCATGAATTCTCGAGCACCAATATTTTTAGAGTCATATTCTTAGTATGGTGATTCGGAGAAAGATGTATGCACTTGTAATTATTCATTAGCTTAATTAATAAGTAGTAGGTATGATCTATGCTTTGTTGCTGGCAGTAAAAATGAGTAATTTTCACATATACTAAACATAAAAATTATATTTTTATGTTATAGCTATACTTTGCATAATTGCGTTTCATAGTAAACTTAAATATGTATATTTCGTTATACATATATAAAAAAAATAGCTATATAATTCGTTATACATAAATAAAGAAACCAGTTGTATAATTTGCTATACATACACAAAAGAAAATAGTTGTATACAAAAAATCAATTGTATAATTTGTGTATATATAAAACGAGAAAGATAGAAAGACAAAAGAAAATTGGGCAGGGAATATTTGTATTGTATAATTATAAGTGTATAGGACGAAGATATATGTATTTACATGTGTATATACAATTTTCTCTCGCTTTATACAAACAGAAATACAATTTATACATTTCATTTTTGTTTTTATAAGCGAGAGAGGCGAAGGTGGCAAGCGAGATCTGAGAGATGGGAACGAAAATATGTATAGATACAATTTTCTCTCACTTTATACAAACACAAACACATATTATATATTTGTGTTTGTATAAAAGCGAGAGGGAGCAAGTGAGAAAAGAAGAGTGGCGAGCGAGAGTTTGAGGGAGAGAGGCGACTGTCAAACAATCTGCTACAGGGTACAATCAAATCAAAGTGTGGTTATGACGTTTAATTTGAATTATTAGTTTGTCATTGTATACAATTTTCCCTTTAAAGATACATATGCGAGTGGATATAGGCGAATTCAAAATTTTTGCATATGGGCGAATTCAAAATTTAAATTTATAAATGAAAAAATTATGCAAACCACATGGCGTAATAGACAAATTACATTTTATCCCTACTCTTTCTTTAATTATAAAAATTCCTTCTATTTTATACGTCTTGAAGACATAATTGTGAGGGCTGATACGTTAATTTGAACGTTTTTGTTATCAGTTTACTGTGATAAATAAGGGATTAAAAACAGAAAATATAATTGAATCCTACAAATCAAGTATATGTTTCTTTCTTTAAACAATCGGTCTCATCCCAAAAAGGCTACTAACAATCAGTCAATCCCAAAAGTTAACATAACTATGTAATTAGAATTTCAAATTAGGTCTCCCGGTTCTTCCGAAAAATTGCAGAAACTTGATTCAAAAATATTTGCAGCGAAATTTTGTGAAGATTCACAGTGAATGTTTCGATATTGGTAAGGCATTTGAAATATGGAAAAGTGATGTTAGGTTCTACCGACACAATAGTGATGACATAGTGGCTGGGGAAAATATTTCATTTGTGAACCTTATTTCCCAATTACAGATTAGTTAAAAGATATGATAACAAAAGGTATGTGACCAAATAATCTTGTGATACACTGATCGTATAACTTTCTTTACTTTTTTTTTGAATTTGTTTGTTACTATATTATTCATAATAAACTATTATTTGCAAACTATATTCATAATTAGGTTGCAACTTATGTATTGCGTGTTGCATTTTATGTGTAAGGTGTTTAGATTTGTGTATCATTGCTTGATAATTACAAATTATTATATACGTTTGAAATCTTCGCTCTTTTTATGTATCAATAAATAGAAAGGATAATTGTGGTACATAAATATGTTTTGTATCATTTTTTTATATATATCGAAAATATGTAAAATTATGGGGACAATAATATGTATGATAAACTGAGAGTATATATAATCCGTTGAGCGAGTTATAACAATGTATCTTGAAGTGTTTTTTTTTTAAATGATACAATAAACATGAAATAATGAATATATTTGGTACAATTGCAGATATGTATCAGTGTGTTATGCAGTTTCTATAGAATCAATGCCGGATAAAAGTTATTGGTCAATTCCAAAATATGTTTTGAAAGAAGTTGTCTTGTTACCAAGATACAAAAGAATGCCCAGTAGATCAAGGAATAAAAGGAAGAAACATTCAGATGAAAAAGTAACATCAAACACGAACTGTGGTGTTCGATGTGGACAGGCCTCAATCGAAAAACTTATATTTACTTCCTGAAAGAAGAATCTAGATCAATGCTTTTTGGAGTACTTTGTTTTTTCGGATCTAATAATTCTGAAATTATAACATTTCTTTCTGTTGTTACAAATGTTTAGAGTATAATGTACTTTTAGCTTAGTAGTTTCTGATTCAATAAATTGAAATGTTACATTTTCCAATTTTACCTATATTTTTTATTGTTAATTTCTGATAAAGTAATTGTGTATTGTTTTGTATTTGATACAAAGTTATTTTTAAATATACATTGTGTTGGTTAAGTAATTAATGTATTTGTAACTATTAATAAGTACTAAAAATACTATCATATTGCATTGATTTGTTTAACATAATCAATTTGATATTTAATTCTTTGAAATATTTTGTATCGAATAATATAGTATCAAGTGTTGTTACATATACCGAATAAGAGTTTTGATGTGCATCGGGTAAGCGACATAATATTAAAAGGTACTAAATATATTACAAATTAAGAGTATTGTATCAATTGTAAATATATAGTATCACATTTGCTAGAGACACATCAATTTGTGATTTTGAAAGCACGATAAATAATAATTGTGTATCATATACATAATATATTTATTGACAAATTTGTATTAGCTTATAATATAGTATCAAGTTTAGTTATTTATACCAAATTTATAAGAGATACAATGTTATAAGGTACTAAATATATTGAAAATTAATTTATTTGTATCAAGTATAATAACATAGTAGCAGGTGTTGTGATACATACAAATTTGCTATATCGAAAGTAATAGTGTATCATATACATAATAAATTTTTAAAAAATCTTGTATCCGCTAATAATATAATATCAACTATAGTGATATATATTATACTTAGAAGAGACAAAATTTAAAAATGTATTAAATACACTAAAAAAAAGCGAAATAAATAATTTTCAACATAAAAACTCTTCATATTTAGGAGTAGTTACTTCAAAAGGGAATAAATACTCTAAAACACTAATTAAAAATAATAGATCATTGAGAATTGTCAGTGAATCGATACACAAGTTCAACTTCTATTGGTGGAGTGTAGTCACTCTTTGGTCTTTTAGGATCACCATTCTTCCTAACAGATCACGCCTTGGCCTTGTTGAGACTATACTTTCATAGCAGTGTTGTATATCTTGTGCGAAGATAGTCATTTCGAAAATCATTCAATAAAAACATTACAAAAATTCCGCAGTCACTACAAAAAAGAAAAAAATACATTATAAAAACAGATCAAATGTGTAAGTAAAGAAAAAATGATTCAATAATTATAGATTTTGCATAATATCTTGAATAAATTCCACCTCAAATGAATGTTGTGGATTCAACAGTTCAACATCGAAAGACATAAATTTAAAACAAAATAAGAAAAATACTAAAATAGAGAATACATACCATAAATAGTGTATGTTGAGATATGGCTGGACATCCCTTTTACTTCTTTTTTGGGTTGTTTTTCAACCTTTGCTTTCGATGATGCAAGTTGATGCAAATATATTTTTTTTCGCTTTTGCCTTCTTTGAACTTAGTTTTGTCATTGTTAAAGGATCATGTAATCTTTAAGATCTGTTTTTTTTTTTTGTCCACTGGAGACTATTAGAATCAAAGATTCGATTAGTATTAGGTGTAACTATTTGGGTAATTTCAATCCTAAATGAAGGAGCATTCATATGTATTAGACAAAATGATGAAACAAGATAAAACGAAGAAGAATATTGAAGAAGATGAAAATATCTATAAATTTGAAATCGGTTTATTGGAGAGAAATACCTCTTGAAATTCAAATTTTGATTAATGTGGTAACTGATTTGATTATTGAGTGAAAAGAGGGAGAGATGGAATTGTTTGAAAATTAAATTGCATCAAATTCGATAACTGATTTGATTGTGGGGAAGATTAGAGGCAAGATTATAGGGATGAGAAAGATGGACAATAAAGTATCTAGAAGGGAAAAAATAGAAATTTTTGTATTTTTATAAAAGAATAGGGATTAAACAAAAATACGTAAAATTATGTAGTATAATTTAGTAATTTATTTCATTCGTGAACCTTATTTGAATTTGATTAGCAATGCTCATATAGTCTAATGGGCCTATACGAGCCCACTCAAAACTGGTATAAGCCCCAAATATTACTAGCATCGAAGCCATAAGCCCATGGCTTTAGAGGCAATGGCAAATGTCATTAATCTATGAATTAAATTTTATATATTAACAATATACAAATATTTAAATGAAAATTAAAGTTACTTATATACTAAAAACATAGCATATAAATTTCTATATTCAATTAAACTACACTTGTACCACAAAAAATCCTTGTATTGAAAATGTATACTAGCTAACATTTTTTTAAAAACAAAAATAGAGATGACAATAGAGCGAGACAAAGCAAGACAGGGTACACCCTTAGCATTGAAGGACAAGGGAAAAAAATTGCTTAAACGGATATTATACATATGTATTTGTATATACCGAAAGAGAGATTGAGAGAAGGAGGAGAGAGGCAAGCGATACTGGGAGAGAGTGGGGAAAGGGAAGCGATATTGAGAGAGGGAGGAGAGAGGCGAGCGAGAGAGGGCAGAAGTTTGAGACAGGTGAACTGTATATGTATATAATTGTATATAACTGTATATTATTCATATACATTTGTATAAATGGAAAACGAGATTGGGAGAGGGAGGAGAGAGGTGAGCAATATTGAGAGAGGGAGGAGACAGGCGAGCGAGAGAGGGCAGAGAGTGGGAGAGAGGTGAATTGTATATGTATATAGGTTAAAAATTGTATATTATACATATGTATTTGTATATCCTGGCGAATTATACATATACAAACATGACTAATTATACAAACTCGAAGTCAGCCCGCGTAATTAATGTATAATGTTAGTCGCGAATAATAATTATAGTAAACTATATCTAAAATGAGTAATTAAATAATATAAGTTTGCTTAACCGCGTAATTTTCTCTTTTTTAAAATGGCCACGAAAAGTACCTATGAAGTGTAAAGATGGACACTCAATTGGAGATGCAAATGCATTAGAAGCAAGCTTTGGACATGCCATTTCAATTCCTCCAAATTTGCCATTTCAATGCTATTAACATCACAAATTTAATTTTTGGGACTTTGGTTAGAGCCACTCTATCCCTTTGCATCCCAGAAATTGATGCAGCTACATCTGCTCCCTAAACAAATATTGAAATCACATAAAGAAATACATAATGGAATTTCTGATTAACTTATATAATTATATACATCGAGAAGTATCGAAAACAATAGGAATTATTAGTTTTATTCTCAAGTTACACAATCTTTAAAATACTTCTTTACTTTAACTAACTCAACTTAAATGCTATAGGAGTGAAATACATCCTTATTTCTCGTTAACTTTAGGAGTGTTTCAACACTTTTCTCAACTTTTTATTAAGAGTCTCACGCTTTTACGAGAGTTTGAGATCATTTGTTATGCCATTTTACCAATGCTGTCAAAACTTCGACTAAGGGGTATCAAAACATAAAGAAATGAAATTGTATAGAAGTCAAGGAGCGTCAATATTTAATATATATACATAAAAATATTCTTACCCTAGCTATACAATGTAATTTTCCGACAGTACTCTTCAACTACATGCTCCACCACTACATGTTACAGATCGGGGTGTATTTAAGTTTATTTAGTCAAGTAGAAAGTAATTTTAAGACTATCAATTGTTAGAAAATAAAATTAATAATTTATATTATGTTCATGATGTTTTCATTACTTTGAATATAATAAGGAAATTAATAATAATATATAATCATACTTACTTGACTGAAACCTAAAACACCATCAAATGGTCCATACTTCACCATGTTAGCTTCAACATACTGAATACATTCTTCAAAAATATAAATTTCCTTGAAGTCCTTATAAAATATTGTAAATTGATTAATTATTGAAATTTCACATGTGATAAAGTATAAGGAACATAGAAAATAACATATAATATTTAAAATTGTGTATTTGATATATATTAAAAATTGATTTAACTTTCAAAATATGTCACATATTATTTATAAGTACATATTTGAAATATTACAAAAATAATTAACAGAAAAATCATAAATTAAAATAAATAAAATAATATATATTGAGCCCGAAATTATGTGGACTTTTGTATCTAAACATAGCCTAAACCAAAATTTACATTATTTTTAAAAATAGGCTACGCTTATGCAATTTTGCTAGGCAAACTTTTTGTTACTCATCAAGCATAAATTGTGAACATAAATTAATTTTGCTTATAAGACAGAAGTTTAACATATTTCAAGATAATGAAACTACTCAATTGATCATAATGATTAATATTGTGGCCAACCAAGTTGCAATTCTTTCTTCAATATATTAGCACTAGTTGCACATAGGAATTCTATAAATAATATAAATTTTGGAATTGACAATTAAAAGATGGAAGTTTATAATTTGAATAGAAAGATAAGTACACTAACAACATCAAATCCAAAATTTATAAAAAGGATAAAGGACTAATATATCTCTTAATTTTGCAATTTAGAGTTGAAATATACTCTTTTTGGCTAACGGAAAAAAATAATTTTTATTTTCCAAAAAAATTATTAAAGTTAAATTTATATAAGGGTATATTTGATCAGATCAATCACATATAGTACATGAGTATATTTGATCATTCTTTCTCACACGACTAAATTTTTTTTTATATACCTAGTTAATAGTAACCTACAACTAATTTTTTTGACCCTAGATAACAATAACCTACAACTAATATTTTTGTCAACCCTAGTAAATAGTAACCTAAGTGAATCACACACTAATGTTACATCGATTTGATATTTACTTATCTTACTACTAAATTAAGACTTTCTATCATATATCGAGTAAGATACATCTGAATATTGTATATGTATGATGAAAAATACAATAAAATACTAGAAAATATTAGAAAAGATGTTATATCTTACCCTACATGAATCTTTTGGTTGCATTTTTACATTTAGAAGTGTCAAAATAATAGAAATTAACTTTATTTAAAAATTTTAAAAAAAGGTCTGTATGGTCTTTTTAGATATTTGTGGCCATTTTTGAGCCACAAAATTGTGGTCATTTAGTAGCTCTATGAATTAAATTTGAAGGGGACTTTGAGATATTTTTTTTTCCACTTGCATGCTTTTATGAGTGAGTTTGAGAAAGTTGGTGTTGATTATAATTGCTTTCTGGTCGAAATTATATTATTATAGTACAAGAAAAATATTGAAGAATTTTAAACTATGTACAAATTGTCGGGGTAAAAATGCAGTTGAGCCATTAATCTATGAATTTAAATTTTACGTATTAACAATATACAAATATTTAAATCAAAATTAAAGTTACTTATATACTAAAAACATAACATATAAATTGCTATAGTCAATTAAATTACAATTTTACCACAAAAACTCCTTGTATTGAAAATGTATATTAGCCAATATTCTTTTTAACGAAAATAGAGATGACAATAAGGCGGGATGAAGCAAGACAAGGTACACCCTTAACATTGAAGGACAACGGAAAAAATTGCTTAAACGAGGTGGGACAAGACATAAAAAAAATTACTAACTAGCGTTTGACCATAGATTTTAAAATATTCTTGGTAAATATTATTTGGGTGAAAATTTAGGTGAAATTTTATTATGTGTTTGGTCACACTATTTGAGAAATATATTTCACTTTTTTAGAAAAAAATATGATCTATACTCATAAGTTTAAAAAATATCAAAACTAACTAAGTTTGTAATACAAATTAATTGGATCTTTATTACAACAATAACAAATAGTGCCCATGACACTAGAGCAACTGGTGATTTGGCGTGAGTGCAACAAGCATCATTTCATTCATCGCGAAGTAAACGAAACACAAGACTTTGTTATCTTGAGCCGATTGTTCATCATTTTCATCAATGATCATATTATTATTTAACATTCACCGAATTTTTCATCACTATTTTGTAATTAACGTAAAAAATTATGTAATACAAAGTAAGCAACAACTATAGAGGATGTTTGGTAAAAGATAAAAGTTTGGGGTAAAATTTCAATTTTTAAAAGATCCCCAATAATGGATTTGACCAAAATTCTAAAAAAAACTAGTATTTGGAAATTTGGGATATCTGCCAAAAATATTTGTTAAATAATGACAAAAATTTATGAACAAACACTATTTGTCAAATTTTCTCCAAATATTATTTGAAAAATCTATAACCAAACGACCCTTTACAATAGTCATGAATTTAAGCATACTACTAAAATTATAGTTCATAATTTCATATAACTATACCAAATAGTAATGCAACACAATAATCCCAAATTAGAAAATTTGACAACAGAGATAATTTGTTTTAAGTTATTACATCAAAAGTGTAAAAGCCAAGTCAAGATTATTGGACAAATTTGTTATTTTGTCTTCAAACTAAATGGATTTAAATTTAAATTATAGTCACAAATTACATTAGCTATTGTTACAATCTTGAGTTACCCTGCAATGGCATCTTAATTTTCTTCACTTTGTTGATGAATTCTATCACAATTTCTGTTCTTTCAGCATCTGAATGATAAACACATAAAATTATTAGAATTTAATTAATTACTAATTCTTAAAGAAAAGAAGAAGATTAATGTCATAGTGAATGACTACTCCTTCTCTATTTATTTACTTGTCAATTTTCTTTATACTTGTCATTTCTGTCAGATCAAAATGACAAATCAAGAAAGGACAATATTATTTTCGTTATTATACTCTTAATATATTATACATTGAGTTAACATCTATAAAAAATGTAATAAGTAAATATGTTTGGGACCCTATCCATTAATTGAGGTAAAATATTAGACTTACTGTATCAATAATAATTTCTTAATAGATGTGTCAAGTTGAAATTTAGGCATAACACATAAATATGCCCTTTAACTTGATCTCATTTCAAATTTACGCCCTTCAACTTTGGGTGTGCACAAGTAGACACTCAACCTTGTGCAAATAGACACACATATCCTACTTGACACATATTCTATTTGACATTCTACATGACAATTTGCATCCTACGTAGTGTCCTACGTCACTATAACAAAAATGATCATTAGCGGCAATTAATTCTTAATTACCGCTAAATATATATTTTTAGCGGCAATTGACACTCTTTGTATATGTCCATAAAACCTTTAGCGACATTCGTTCTAATAATACTTAAATAATGCTGGTAAAGACTTCAACACTCTTTATTATGTCAATATTTAATGCCGCTAAAAGTTATTTTTGTTGTAGTGCATGTTTTATGTCACGTAGGACTCGTGTGTATACTTATTCAACTTTATACAAGTTTGAATGTTTACTTGTGAAAAACCAAAGTTGAAAGACATAAATATAAAATGAGTTGAAGTTAATAGACACATTTATGTATTATATCAAATTTAAATAGAGGCGGAAGAAGTTAAAAAGGCATACTTATATTTTATGTATTATACCAAAAATATAACAATTAAATTTTTTACTAAATCTTAATTAATTATTATTAAATTCAATATTATTATAAATTTTAACAGTAATACATAAAATATAATTTTTAATTCGTCATTAATAATTACTTCTAAAAATATATATTTAACTATAATTAAATTATTACCTAAGTTTGGTACTTTGTGGCCCTCTGGATAATGAATCACAACAGGATTCACGAAGCACCCCGCAAGTTCTTCTTCATTTAGTAAATGAGGATCCTTTTCACCTATACAAACACATAAAAATAGAAATAAATTAACTACTTAAATGTTTATCAAAATTAAGTTTTTTTAATAGGGATAAGGCACAAGTAATTATAATCGAAATTTTGATGACACATCTTAACTAAATTAAGATCTTATTATCTCCAGATTTTCTTTTTTTTGTAATTTTGTACTTCTTTTAATTTACGTGACATGCTTTGTGACTCTACGCAGTTAAGATGCGTGAGAGATATTTAAATGGCACATAAAGAAAAAAGATGCATAAAATTACAAAAGAATGAATTCTTCGGGGGGTAATATACCTTAATTGCTCGGAAAAAAATTACCCGCATCAAATGTTTACACCAAGCCAATGCAAAATATATTATTATATAATTTAATAAAGTAAAATAAATTATAAATTTAAACACATAACATATATATATTGACTTGATATAAACACTCGATATGAATAAATTTTACTGAGAGCATATTTTACTCTCTTTAAGAAAATAAGAACCAAAAAATATGCAATACGTATTTTGATTATATTTGTATTATAATTAAATAATTTAATTTTTTTTATTCTTTACAAACAAAATGATATCTCCTTTAATGAAGGTAATTACTATAATTTCCCCCCCCCCCCCCCCACCCACTTTCGTAATGTAGAAGAAACACTTGTCATAACATTTTCATCAGCGGCGAAGATAAAGCCAAACAACTAATTAACTAAGATGCATAATATTTCTAATTAAATATAGTCCAAGGGAGTGCATGAGTATAGATACTTGAGGATTCGATAATAGGTTAGAAAAATATTTGACTATTTTTTCATTTTAAATTATAATTAAAGAATACTGATCGAAGAAAAAAAACGCCAGAATGGATTCTAATAATGTTAACATAATTTCAAACACAAAAATGATAATAAATAAAATTCTTTTTTAAACAGACTAATTAAAAATATTAAGATGTAATTTTTTAGTGGCCCAAAAGAGTACCTATGAAGTGCAAAGATGGACACTCAATTGGATATGCAAATGCATTAGAAGCAAGCTTTGGACATCCCAATTCAATTCCTCCAAATTTTCCCCCTCCTATTAACATCACAAATTTAATTTTTGGGACTTTGGTTAGAGCCACTCTATCCCTTTGCATTCCAGGCATTGATGCAGCTGTAACTGCTCCCTAAAATAATATTAAAATCACATAAAAATATAATATAATAAAATTTCTGATTGACTTATATAATATTATACAATAATAAGAGAGAGAATTGAAATAATACTACAAACTAATAGTTTCATTCTCACACAATTGACAGTTTTAAAAATACTTTTTTATTTGTTCAATTGTACATAAATGTTACTCCCTCAGTCCAATTTTATGTCCACATTTCAATTTTTTTAAGAATCAAACAAGTCTATCTTTGATTGTAAATTTTTCATAGATTTTTTAAACATTTGGAATTATCAATTATTGTGATTCATAGTACTTTTTACGTTGTTTACAAGTATATAAATTTCATTTCAAAAAAAATTGAAGATTCAGTGCATAAATTTGCAGTGTGTTTGACTCTCAAAACATAAAAATGTCATATAAATTGAATAAGAGACTCTAACTCTTAAAAGAAATGGAGATCACTTGCTATGCTATGTTACAGATATATCTAAGTTTATTTAGTCAAATTATAAAATGTGTTTTAAGGTTATATAATTTTAGAATTAAATTAATAATTCGAATGCAATAAGGAAATTAATAATAATACTTACCTGACTAAAACCTAAAACACCATCAAATGGTCCATACTTCTCCATATTAGCTTCAACATATTGAATACATTCTTCAAAATTGTAAATTTCCTTGAAGTCCTACAATATAATGTTATGACACTTGAATCAAAGTGTGTCATCTAAAATATATATTTAATTTGATTTATGATACTTGTTATACATGATTTAATATTTAAATTATATTAATTTAAATACATATATTGTTTCACCTCAATCAAATTTATGATGTAAAATAGTTAAGTGGATATTTGTTCATATTTAGTATATTTTTTGACACAGTTACATTTATATTATTTATAAATTAATTTTGCTTATAAGGAACATATTTCAAAACAATGAACTTACTCAATTGATTATAAAAGAAGAAGAAAACTAGAACTTATGTTCTTGTTGCTCATCAGACACAAGTTTTAGCTTTCATTTATAAGGAAAATATTTCAAGATAAAATCTGTGATAATCAGAAAATACTTAGTTCTCTTTAGCTCTTATTTTCTTCATAAGCAGCAGAAGTTAGGTACTTCATTAAGATTAGTAAGATAAGATCTAGTTCCCTTGCTTGTCCTTTAATAAAAGACTGCTAGACACTGTCTACTGCTAAATTTGCTTTTTAAAAAAAAAGTTCTGTCCAAAAGAAAATGGAAAATAGCAATAAAGGAGAAGAACCTCAGTAGATTGGAACCATTCATAGTAGGGTGGATAAAAGATGCCATGAACATCCACTTTATCTTGAAGTAAAAAAGGTGCATCCAGGAACACCAAATCTAGCTTATCAAGTAAATATTGTGGCCAACCAAGTTCCAATTCTTTCTTAAATATATTAGAACTAGTTGCATGGCCATGGAGGCACAAAACTCTTGGCTTCTTCTCATATTGGTATTTTTCCATATGTAAAATTAAAGAAGAAAACAAGACAAGAGTAATTAGCTCTCTATTTTGTCTTTATGGTAGTTATCCTTGAGGGAAGTTGTTGCACATACAAATCTTGTAAGATGGATATGTACAACTATATATATACTTTTTGAGAATTCTAGCGGTCTTTTATTAAATATAAAAATATCAATACGGACTTATACAAACAAGTGGAGCTAGGTTTTACCTTACTAATTCTAATGAAGTACCTGACTTCTACTTCCAACCAAGAATGAAGAAAGTAAAATTAGAGAGAACTATGTATTTTATGATCATCACAAAATTTGTAATACAATTCATAATAATATTACAAATGATATTGAGAAAGATATGTCAAAATTTATCAATTTTCTTGTATTTTTAATAAAAAAACTTTTAATTTTGTGCGTCATAAATTATATAAATTATATGAATTTTATATAATAATAATAATAATAATAATAATAATAATAATATAAAAAAAGGTAAATAAATAACTTTATGTGATAAGTAAACAACTTAAACTTTATCCAAGAATATCTCAAAGAATTAAATTTTGGATATGTATGATGAAAAAATAAAATAAAATATTAGAAAAGACGAGAAAAATGAACGAAGATGTTATAAGTTACCCAACATAAAACTTTTGGTTGCATTTACACATTTACTTTTAGTATTTTTTTAACTTCATTTAAAAGAAAAAAGATTTTTATGGTCTTTTTAAATATTCGTGGCAATTTTTGAACCACAAAATTGTGGTCATTTAGTAGCTCTACGAATTAAATGTGAAGGGGAGTTTGAATTTAATAATAATTTAAACCAGTTTCTGGAGGTGATAGAACTCGATAGAACTCCGTTAAGTTTAAAATGCATAGTTAAAAATTAGACAATGAGTTAGGAGATTATTTGACCATTTTATCGACAAAGAAATAAGAGAGTGACTTTTGTTTGATAAATCGAAGTTGAATGATTCTTAGGTTAACTTTTTTTAATATTTTTTTTTAAAAAAAATTTGTGTGATAAAGGTTAGAGATTAAATGAATTTTGTTATGAAATTATATGAAATAAAAAAGACGAATAAAGTAGGGAGAAGAGAAAGATTTCTTATTCATCTTGAAGTATATTCAGGATTCATTGATCTTCACCAATCTTATTTACAATGAAGGAAAACCCTTTATTTATAGGGAAAACCTTACTGGTCTCCAAGTAGGATTCCTAACCATATCCTACAAGGACTCCACATAATTAGACATTCAATATAATACAAATTATTTATAACACTCCCCTTTAAATGTCTGTAGATTATGTGTCTCGTTAAAACCTTATTAGATAAAATCTCCTCTGAAAAAAATCTAGTGAAGGAAAAAGAGTACACATATCTAATAATACCCATTATGGATGCCTCATTAAAATCCTTACAAGGAAAACCCAGTGGGACAACATCAATTCAGAGACTAAAATCTTTGTTTTCCAAGTTTGTGCACCATCTTCTTGAAAGTTGTAGTTGGTAGAGACTTGGTGAATAAATTAACAAGAATATTACTTGAACAGACCTCTTGCATGTTGATATCACCATTCTTGGGAGCCCATGAGTGTAGAAAAACCTTGACGAAATATGCTTTCTTCTATCTCCTTTTATGAATTTTCGTGAGAGTCAAAGATTTCTCCAAGTTCCTTACTTTAACTTCTTTAAGCAAATAATTTGTTGTCTTTTGTAAACTATTCAAGAGTTTCAATTATAGTTATCAACTTGCATAACAATACTTGTATAAACTCTACACACTTTGAATCTATTTAATTCTTATAAGTATGATAAACAAATTTTTCAGAACCTTGTATATGCTAGATTTCGGACCCATTGGATATTTTCATATTAGTTTTGTCAATATTAGATGTATGACAACTTTTAGGGCCTCGATTGCAAGTCAAATAAGTTTTATGCTTACCAAGATGCACCATTCCACTTTTCACTTGATAATTATTTCTACACCAGCATGCTTTGATAGTCGTATAATTTAACAATATTACGTGCTATTGTATCAAAGATGTCGTTAACGATATATCATTTTGCTTTGATTCACAATACGACATAACTTATTGAGATCTCATCTCTTCATTATTTTTAGGTAGCTACCCCTCTCATGAGGTTTCATAAAGTGTTATGTCATAGACTCCCCAAGAGCACACTTATCTTCTTATTATGATCATTTTGATTCTTTGATCCTCTTCCTTTTTCAAAGATTATTTTATTTAGAATTGATTAGTCTATCATGCTTCATGCATGTCATAGACTCTATCTTTAAGGGACATTCAATAGGAGTATTTACAATTTTTGTGTTGCTTCTAATCTCTCTCTTATGTTAGACAAACTAACATATCTCTCAATCTATGGAGAATCTATCCTTGTGCATCAATGTATATTCATTGATTATATACCACATATCAAAATAATCAGATGAAAAATATTTGGTCTCCGATCATAAATCAATTGAAAGTAAATTTAATCATAATTTATCGGCCTGATGCATACAATTACTTTTGTATGCAATATCGTATTTCATATCGACATATGAAGCTTTATTTTCATAAACAATGATTTTACTATTTGAGACATTTAGTGTCACATCATCTTGAGTATTTATCAATATTATCAAGATAAATTGTCTTGATTACATATTTTGAAATTGTGCTCTTAACTCAATTATTTTTGCACAAACAATTTTGTGAATGTCAAACTACATGTTGACAACAAATACACATGTGATTATCTTATTGATGCATCTTTTTATCATATCACATGATAGGTGAACGAGCCATATTCACCTTTTATACTTTTCAGAATTTAGGAATTTAGTCCCAACTGTAATTGATCCAATCAACTTTATCACGAGAACAAGCAACGTAAAAAATTATTGAAGAATCTTCTACTTTTTCGATGTATGTCCATTACTCAGTATGCACATCTTTGGGATGACCAAATTATTCTTGCCAACTAATAAAGTTATTAGTACTCGTAGACTTCAAGTTTATTACGTCATGTGCCTTTTGCTTTAGTAATTTCTGATTTACTATTATATGAGTAAATTTCAATTTTATTAATTCAAGAGTAATTTTCAGAGTTATTTCTTCTCAATTACTTCACCCTTTAGGTGAGATCCCATCATTGAATGAACTAATCTGAAGAAAATTGTGCATATAACATATTATTTGTGCCAACATTTTTGCAAACATCAAGTTGCGAGATAATAATAGGCACACATGAGACCATATAGAAGAAACATTTATTAGGACCATTAAATGTCTAAACAATCCACTAGGTGGATGACTAGGTCCATAAATATTTGTATACGTTCTAGAACGCAGAGAATTTAATCTCAACTTTCGTTTATGGTGGTCACACAATTAGCTTGCCTTGCTAACAATCATTACAAGAAAATTCACCATTTAAAAAATGATGTCCATTTTAATTTTCCATAATTCGTCTAAACATTATAGACTAATGATGTCTCAGACAATCATGTCAAATTAAGAAAGTATTGAAATTAGAAAACTTTTTATTTATCATAGAATGTGCCTCAATTGAACTAATTCTTATCCAATACAAGCCTAAAGATAAAGTATGAAGCGTTTCTATAATACATGTCTTCTTAGAGACATTCTTAATGATACCACATCGTTAACCAAAGGTAGCAATCTTTCTCATGCCTAGCATGGTGGCTTACACCTCATTTCCTTTAGAGAATTTTAGCATATCAAAAGTTCTCATTCTTCATGAATGAAACGCAAATATGTGAGCATATCAAATAATGATAACTTTAGTACCTCGTTCCATATCTATATGCATTATTCAATCACTTGTCTTCTTTCAAACATATTATGCACTACAACCACATTCACTTTACGTAGTGGAGCAAATTCAGTAAATTTAATGACTTCTCATCAAAAACATATTATTTTTTCTTTAGTCATTATTATATCATCAATATGGTGCATTGAGACTCACATTCAATGTCTTATCATCATGGTGCATCAGGACTTTAACTCAATGTCTTACCTTCTTTTGTGATTGGACATAAATTCATCGTATTATTCTTTTGGTGCGATAAAACTTAAATCTATCGTCTTACCCATAATGAGGCTCAACCTCAAGCCTTCAAATTTTATCACTTTTGATGATCATTAATATGATCGTACATTATAATTACACACAAAATAGAGATTATTAACTTATTATAATCAACATTAATAGTTAATAAATATAGCTTAATAGATCATATACCTCATATAAAGGTTGAAAACATACCTTTCACTAAATTGTGCTTATTTGATTATTAAAATAAATTAAGGAATTCTCTTCCCAGTCGATTAAAATTAAATGTATAGAAAGTTGATAAATCTCTTTAAATACTTACTTTAGATGGTACCTCCAGATCTGTTACATAAATAATTATAATATAAAGATAAATCATACCTTGAAGATATAAGAACTTTATTGCATAACTTATGCAAGATCTCTTTTGTACTTTTCCCGTCTTCTTCATCATTCTTTAAGAATAGAATAATCGTGCTGATAACGTGTTATGAAACTATATGAAATTAGAAGACGAATAAAGTAGGGAGAAGAGAAAGATTTCTTATTCATCGTTTATTGATCTTTCACAAATCTTATTTACAATGAAGAAAAACCTTTTATTTATAGGAAAAACCTTACTTGATCCCCAAGTAGGATTTCTAACCATATCTTACAAGGACTCCACATAATTAGACATTCACTATAATACAAATTATTTATAACAATTTTTATATAATAATAATAAATATATAAATAAATAAATAATTTTATGTGATAAGTAAACAACTTAAACTTTATCCAAAACTTTTTCAATGAATCAGATTTTTAATATGTATTATGAAAAATTAAAATAAAATACTAGAAAAGACGAGAAAAGATGAACGAAGATGTTGTTATAACTTACCCAACATAAATCTTTTGGTTGCATTTACTTTTAGAATTTAGAAAATAATAAATATTAACTTTATTTAAAAAGAAAAAAGGTTTGTATGGTCTTTTTAAATATTTGTGGCCTTTTTTCAGCCACATAATTGTGGTCATTTAGTAGCTCTATGAATTAAATTCGAAGGGGACTTTGAGATAATCTGTGTTGTCCTGCTGCCATGCTTTTATGAATGAGTTTAAAGAAGTAGGGTGTTGATCGTAATTTTTTTTATTTCTCTCTCTATGTACTTTCTGATTAAATTTGGACTGCACTTTGTAGGGTTCATTTTGAAATGGCGCTTTCAATAGGAATTTCTTTCATACCCAGGGCTCGAACTCGAAAACTCTGGTTAAGGGTGATGTTATCTCTTGTATTCAAATTAACAAATCAGAAGAAATAAAACATGAAAAGAAAAAAAAGGAAAAACTATTCGAGTCTACAGAATCCATTGTGTGTCCTTGAGAAATTTAATCTCCTCAAGTACTCGAGGTTACAGATTAATTCCTCCCGAAATGAAATAGATTAACCATTAAAGAATAGCGGTACCTTAAACTTCAATAATTTCAACGAACTCAAAATGACAGCAACAAATCACGCATACAGACACGATCCAGCGATTTTGTTTTGTAAGAAATGTATGCAAAAGAAGGAAAGAATTCAATGCTGAAAAATGAGAGACAACCTCTCTATTTATAGCCAACAAAGGGTGAAGGTCACAACTTTTACGAAAGAAGACAACCTTCCAAAAATGTCACAACACTTTGGAAAAGGCACAACCTTTTAAACCCTTTAGAAAGGACATAACATTTCATAAAGTTCACAACCCTTCGACAAAATGACAACCCTTCAGAAGAGTTACAACCCTCCATTTTCTGTTTACACCTTTAAAACTCAATAGGTGAAACACTTCTACTAGTTACCTACAAATTCACCACCCATGTTGATGGTGTTGGTCATAATTACTTTTGTTGCCAATCTGTGTTATAAAATCAGAAATTACTGGTTCTAATAAATTATTCAGAAACACGAAGTAACTAAGAATTTTTATAACCAGTAAATAAGATGAACATAAATTTATTTGTAAAAAATAATTTAATCTGTAAAACTTACCAGAATCTGGAATACTCTTTTTAAAAATTCAGGAAGAAAATCAAGTCCACTGAATTCACAGTGTCTCCTTAAGGAAATTATTCCCCTCTAGTATCCGAGGTTTGATTTGGAATATAACCTACCAGGGTAAAATGATCTTAATCAGTAGAGTATAGATACCAAAAACTCTACTGTCAGCGAATCAATCCACAGCAGGAAAGTACACGAAGAAATATATGGTTTTTAAGAAGAAGGAAGATCAGAAAATTCGTTTGTAAATATTCTGAATACTGAATGGTATTTATAGGCAAGAATAATATATTCTGAAAGGTTGCTACCCTTTCAGAATTGACACGACCATTAATGAAAGGTTGCAAACTTTCAAACTGTTCCTGAAAGTTGCAACCTTTCAGAACAGTCATGGCGGGAAATTTTGAATATAACGGAATTTAAAACGGGTCACTCGCGCGGATCCGAGTCGGGTCGGGTTAACTAAAAAGTTGAAAACATTTTGGTTAAATTCTGTTATCAACTATTGAAAATAATTTTGTCCAAAAAATTAATTAATAAATAATTAAAATAAATTTTGTCCAAAAAATTATCTCTCGATCATTTGCCAAAGCCAAAGCCAAAGCCGAAGCCGAAGCCGAAGCGAGCGAGCGACGACGACGACGGCGCGAGGGGGGTCCCTCTTTCCAACCCTTTTAACAATTAATAGGAGTGTTTATTTATTTAAACTCTCCTATTTTCATTTCCATTTCCGATGAGGGACTATTGCCTTTTTTTTCAATAAAGCATTAGAGGACTTTTCAAGTTCCCAACCTTTCAAGTTCTAAACTTTTCAAATTCCTCTCATTCCCTCTATTTCCCATCAATTCTTGCTACATACCCAACAATCCCCCACATTGATGGGGAATAGTTATAACATAGGAATGCACGGACAATAGTGTACTTTACAAGCAAGGATTAATTGCATCTGGATAAGTAGGTTTCCCCTTGGACTTTCCGTAGTGAACATATGTCGGATATACACGGTCAATCGGTAGATGTGGTATCTTTGAACCGTCGAACTTTGGTGTATACCTAGACAACCATATGTCACACAATTAACCCTTTACTGTTTATGATTCTTACGGTTGTGTTCGTTTCAGCCATGAACACCTCCTGGTTTCATGAAGTATAGAGAATAGGCTTTTGACATAAATTCTCTTTGAAGCGGCTTCCACTTCACACTCACATAGGTGATTTCTAACCGTGTCATCTCGTAGATACACTATTTGGTCAAATCTACCAAACTTAGCAAATCATTAAAAACTTTAAGCTTTATTACCTCATTAACAAGCCTTAAAGTCTTAACCTTTTTCCTGAACATTGTCTTCATCATGAGAATGGATTGAGTTAATTGACAATGTCGAACCGTCAGCCACAACTTTGTTTTTCTCCTTGAATCTATCTCTTGGGATCTCCAGTCTGCTAGATAGAGTTACCGTCATGCTGACTTGTCCTAAGCCGTAAACCCATTCCCTTAGATGATCTTTCAACTGCCTCTCTCACTAGGCCTTTCCTTAGTGGATCTGACACATTATCGCTTGACTTTACATAGTCAATTGTGATAATTCCACTAGAGAGCAGTTGTCTTATGGTGTTATGTCTACGTCGTATATGACGAGACTTCCCGTTGTACATAACGCTCCCTGCCCTACCTATTGCTGCTTGACTATCGCAATGTATGCAAATTGGTCCAACAGGTTTGGGCCAGAATGGAATATCCTCTAGGAAATTCCGGAGCCATTCCGCTTCTTCACCAGCCTTATCCAAAAGCAATGAATTCAGATTCCATTGTGGAGCGAGCAATACATGTCTGTTTGGAAGATTTCCAAGAAACAGCTCCTCCACCAAGTATGAATACATAACCACTCGTGGATTTTACATCATTTGACCCGGTGATCCAATTTGCATCACTATATCCTTCAATCACAACAGGATATTTATTATAATGCAAAGCATAATGTTGTGTCCATTTTAGATAACCCAACACACATTTCATAGCCATCCAGTGAGTTTGATTCGGATTACTAGTGTACCGACTCAGTTTACTAATAGCACATGCTATATCTGGTCGCGTGCAATTCATAATATACATCAAACTTCCCAACACTCTGGCATATTCCAATTGAGAGTCACTTTGACCTTCATTCTTTTTAAATGTACAACTTAAATCAATTGGAGTTTTGACTACATTGAAATTCAAGTAATTGAACTTATCCAATATTTTTTCAATATAATGAGATTGAGATAATGCTAGTCCCTGGGGAGTTTTGATAATCATGACCCCTAAGATCAAATCAGCAACTCCTAAGTCTTTCATATCGAACTTGCTGGATAACATGCGCTTAGTAGCATTTATATCGTCAATTTCTTTACTCATTATTAATATGTCATCAACATACAAACAAACAATGACTTCATGATTCATAACGTTTTTAATGTAAACACATTTATCACATTCGTTAATCTTGAATCCGTTTGCCAACATTATTTGATCAAATTTAGCATGCCATTGTTTGGGTGCTTGCTTGAGTCCATAAAGTGACTTCACAAGTCTGCACACTTTCTTTTCTTTACCAGGAACTATAAACCCTTCAGGTTGTTCCATGTAAATTTCTTCCTCTAACTCTCCATTTAAGAAGGTTGTCTTTACATCCATTTGGTGGATTTTAAGATCATGCACTGCTGCTAGTGCTATTAACATCCTAATTGATGTTATCCATGTTACTGGAGAATATGTGTCAAAGTAGTCCAGACCTTCCTTTTGTCTGTACCCTTTGACTACCAGTCTAGCCTTATATTTGTCAATAGTCCCATCAGGTTTCATTTTCCTTTTAAAGATCCATTTTGATCCTAAAGGTTTATTTCCCGGAGGAAGATCAGTCAATTCCCAAGTGTGATTGCTTAAAATTGATTCAATCTCACTATTGACTGCTTCTTTCCAATAAGTTGACTCTAACGAAGACATAGCTGCTTTAAATGTTTGAGGCTCAATTTCAAGCAATAGTGCTACAAAATCTGGTCCGAAAGAAACAGATTTTCGTTGTCGAGTACTTCGCCTAGGTTCCTCACTAGTTAGAATATTTTCCATTGATTCTTCTCGTGGTCGTTTAGGTCTTTCACTTGTTGACTCACTTTCAGTTTTATACGGATAAATATTTCAAAAAACTCTGCATTATCTGATTCAATTATCGTATTAACATGAATCTCAGGATTATCAGATTTGTGAACCAAAAATCGACAGGCTTTACTATTCACAGCATAACCCAATAAAGACACAATCTATTGTTTTGGGTCCAATTTTAGCCCTCTTAGGTAAAGGAACCTCTACCTTGGCTAAACACCCCCACACTTTGAAATATTTCAAGTTGGGTTTTCTTTCTTTCCACAACTCATATGGAATTGGATTGTTGTTTTTCGATGGGGTACTCTATTGAGTATTTTATTAGCTGTAAGATGGCTTCCCCCCAAAGATTTCGCGGTGAACCAGAATTGATCATTAAGGCATTCATCATTTCCTTAATGTTCTGTTCTTCCTTTCTGCCAAACCATTTGACTGTGGTGTATAAGGTGCAGTAGTTTGATGAATAATACCATATTCCAAACATATCTCTACAAAAGGAGATTCATATCTCCACCCCTATCACTCCGAATCATTTTTATCTTTAGATTCAATTGGTTTTCCACTTTATTTTTGTATTGCTTAAATGCATCAATTGCTTCATCCTTACTATTAAGCAAATATACATAACAAAATCGAGTGCAGTCATCAATAAAAGTTTAAAATACTTTTTCCACCACGAGATGGTGTTGACTTCATATCGCATATATCTGTGTGAATTAAGTCTAAAGTTTTAGAATTTCTTTCAACAGACTTGTAAGGATGTTTAACAAACTTACTTTCCACACAAATTTCACATTTCGACTTATCGCATTTAAAATCAGGCAATACTTCTAGATTAACCAATTTTCGCAAGACTTTGTAATTTAATGTCCCAAACGGGCATGCCATAAATCACTTAACTCCAATAAGTAAACAGAAGCAGAATTTTTATTAATACTGTCAATAACCATTACATTTAGTTTGAAAGACCCTCATTGAGGTAGCCCTTCCTATGAACATTTCATTCTTACTTATTACAGCTTATCACTAACTAGGACACACTTAACCCGTTCTTAACGAGTAGTGCAGCAGAAACTAAATTCTTCCTAATAGTAGGGACATGCAGAACATTGTTTAAAGTCAAAACTTTGCCGGATGTCATTTTCAACATTACTTTCCCAGTTCCTGCAATCCTTGCTGTTACTGTGTTTCCCATGAATAAATCTTCATCGTACTCAGCAGGAGTGTACGTTGGAAAGGCTTCTTTTACAGAGCAAATATGTCTAGTAGCACCTGAGTCGAGAAACCACTCCTTGGGATTTCCAACTAAGTTACATTCTGATATCATTGCACACAAGTCATATGCATCTTCCATATTTTCCACGATGTTTGCTTGACTTTTGCCTTTGCCTTTGTTTTTGTCCTTTCTTGGAGCATGACAATCAGAAGATCTATGACCAGTCTTGCCACAATTATAACAGTTGCCTTTGAATTTCTTCTTGGCCTGTTCTGACTTCTGCCCGTTGGACTTCTTTCTCTTTTTGTCTTTGGTAGGAGCTTCTTCAACAATATTAACTCCAATGATTGTTGAACTCTTACGCGACTTCTTTTCGGCATTTCTGTTATCTTCCTCAATCTTGAGACGAATCACAAGATCTTCAAGCTTCATTTTTTACGCTTGTGCTTTAGATATTTTTGAAATCATTCCACGAAGGAGGCAACTTCTCGATCATTGCAGCCACTTGAAAAGCTTTATTTACTACCATATCTTCAGCAATCGGATCATGGAGAATAAGTTGAAGTTCCTGCACTTGTGATCCAACAGTTTTACTATCTGTCATTTTATAGTCTAAAAACTTTGCGACCACAAACTTTTTTAGCATGCATCTTCTGTCTTATATTTCTTCTCAAGTGCATTCCAAAACTCTTTTGAAGTTGTTATTGCACTATAGACATTATATAAGTCATCCTCTAAAGCACTCAAAATGTAACCTTTACATAGGAAGTCTGACTGTTTCTATGCTTCAACAATCATAAATTTTTCCCTGTCTGGCATATCATCAGCAGAGACTGGAGTATCTTCATTTGTAAATTTCTGCAGACCAGAGTGGTAAGCCAGAAAAATACTCGTTGCTGCCATCCTTTGAAATTCACACCGTGAATTTACCGGTTTCTCTGCTTGTGATACAAGAGGTCGGGTTGGTGCAGCAACAGCCACTGTCACACCAGTGTTTTCCATTTCTGATAAACAAAATTGATACAATATAAGTAAGCAATAAAATTATAATTGCAGACTTAAAGGAGTATAAAATCACAAAGATTTTTGTCTCCACTAGAAACACAGATTTAATAATTTCCTTAAGATTGTTGCCAATCTGTGTTATAAAATCAGAAATTACTGGTTCTAATAAATTATTCAGAAACACGAAGTAACTGAGAATTTTTATAACCAGTAAATAAGATGAACAGAAATTTATTTGTAAAAAATAATTTAATCTGTAAAACTTACCAGAATCTGGAATACTCTTTTTAAAAATTCAGGAAGAAAATCAAGTCCACTCAATTCACAATGTCCCCTTAAGAAAATTATTCCCCTCTAGTATCCGAGGTTTGATTTGGAATATAACCTCCCAGGGTAAAATGATCTTAATCAGTAGAGTATAGATACCAAAAACTCTACTGTCAGCGAATCAATCCACAGCAGGAAAGTACACGAAGAAATATATGGTTTTTAAGAAAAAGGAAGATCAGAAAATTCGTTTGTAAATATTCTGAATACTGAATGGTATTTATAGGCAAGAATAATATATTCTGAAAGGTTGCTACCCTTTCAGAATTGACACGACCATTAATGAAAGGTTGCAAACTTTCAAACTGTTCCTGAAAGTTGCAACCTTTCAGAACAGTCATGACGGGAAATTTTGAATATAACGGAATTTAAAACGGGTCACTCTTTAGTTGAAGACCATTTAAATTAATTAATAAATAATTAAAATAAATTATCTCTCGATCGATCATTTGCCAAAGCCAAAGCCGAAGCGAGCGACGACGACGACGGCGTGAGGGGGGTCCCTCTTTCCAACCCTTTTAACAATTAATAGGAGTGTTTATTTATTTAAACTCTCCAATTTTCATTTTCATTACCGATGAGGGACTATTGCCTTTTTTTTTCAATAAAGCATTAGAGGACTTTTCAAGTTCCCAACCTTTCAAGTTCTAAACTTTTCAAATTCCTCTCCTTCCCTCTATTTTCCATCAATTCTTGCTACATACCCAACAACTTTTTGATCGTGACCATACTATAGTGGTGGGGGAGAATATTGAAAACTTTTAAACTTGTACGAATTGTTGGAGAGAAATGTAGTTGAAGTATTTGAGCATATCAATATTTTATTAAAATCCTGAAAAAAAAATTTTGATTAAGATGGCTCATGTGAAATATTCCATTTGATATCTAAGTGGCATTACATGTCAATTTACTCATACTACTTGGTGGCTATCACTTCTCTCTACTCTCATAACTCTTATAGTTCTTGAGGATGAAACTTGCTAGCATAAAATAAAAGGTTCAAATTTCAATAGCGATATATTTTTAACATTAATTACTTTTAAATTAGCTTTCAAGACTTAATACTTTGTTATAAAAAACAATAGGAGATATAATTGACGAAGAAGACTTCTTTGAGGCGTGTAAAATAACTTTTTTTAAAGAGATATTGCTCGTATACATATTGGAAAAATATAAACAAATACAAAATCTTTTATTCATACATGTAAAGTTTTCTTAGATAACTTATAAAGAGTCTTTATATCTATAGAACTTAAGAGATGACTTTTCATAAGAGTTATGTTCTATCATGAACGTATGACTTTTCATAAGAGTTATATTGACTTTTTATAAGAATTATGTTCTTTCATGAGCAGTTTATCTAATTTACGACTTCTGTATATTACAAATACAATACTAACAATAATTATTACTTATTAAGATTAATGTGGTAAAATAAATATGTCAATCATTGTTTTTTAATGAATACGTCAAATTCAAATGTGATAAGTAAAAAGTAAATGAAAAAGTATTAAAATGAATTGAAAGGTAATTAGTAAAAATACTCTTTAATAGCCATGTCAATCATTGTTTTTTTAAATGAATATGTCAAGTTTAAACGTGATAAGTAAAAAGTAAACGGAAAAGTATTAAAAAGAATTAAAAGGTAAATTAGTAAAATACCCTTTTTGTTTATGGTTTTTTAAAAAAGCGTGTAAATAAAATATGAACAAATAATACAAAGGAATAAATTCATTAATACTTGTGCATAGATAATTTTGTGGATCTCTTAATATTATGCATACAGTGGCATAGTTAGAAATTGTACGAAGGATGTTAAAAAATCGCACAGTTCGCAAAAATAATTTAAAGAATAGGTGTACTTAAATTTTGTAAATCAAACTACATAACATTAATGATTAATTTTTTTTTTAATTAAACTGTAGCAAAAAAATTTAAAATCAAACTACAAATATTTAGCTTTAGTGTTCACGTGTATCTGATACGAAGTGAACAAACAAAGAAAAAAAGAGATATTTCAGTTTAGAGTGAAATCACTTTTATGCTTCAACTTTTCACAAACCTCTAATGACTAACAACGAGAAATGAAAAAATAAATAATAGAATCAACTGAGTTATATTAAAAGAGAATTTATATAATGTATTTTTACTTTTAGTAGCTTAATGGAATAAATAAATAGAATTTTCTTATTAACAACACACAAACGTTCATATGCTACTCATGAGTGCACTGCTAATTATGTATCTTAGTTTCCGTCAGTTTCTCAAGATAGATATACATATATACACATATTTTTTTCGAAGTTAACAGTTGCACGTGCATCCCTACTTACGAAGGTAGGTCCACCTTTGTTTCTTACCCTACCTTATGTATATTTATTGTCTTGGATAACTCGGATGGGCCAACGACAAGTTGGGATGAACTTTATACGGTCTTAGTAGGTGGAACAAAAATAAGAAATTACATCGAATTATCTCAGAAATAGATAATCTTGAATTTTCGAACTCTTTATTTTAGTAAATCGTTAATATCATATATTAAAATTTATTTAATTTTAATTTTTATCTATGAGGTAAATAAGAGTCTAAAATTCAACACCACTCATCTCCAAAGTTATCTTTTGTAAATCACCTGAACAAAAGGGGGGAAATCACAAAATTTTCAGCTCTATAATTAAAGATCACCACATTCATAATCAAGTTTTATTTTAAGAGACAGTAAATTACATTAAACAACATATAATATGACTGAATTACAAATACATGTTTATATATTCAATGTATGTATGAGAGGAACCTACTAGAACGAATGCTTCGAAATTGACATCAAGTACATAGAGTTGAGATGATTTCAAGATACGTAATATGCTTATGTCAAGGGCATATTTAGGTGGAGGCTTTTGGGTTCACCTAAAGGTATGCATACCTTAATTTTAGATCATATATTATAATGTTATATTATTTTTAAAGAAAATTTATATATAAACATATGAATTCGAATTTAAAATATCATATGATGTGGCAATGATGGAGACTACTCATAATAAGGCCAAAGAACCTCAAATTTTATGTCTATTTCACTATTTTTTATTGTTGCTAAATTTTGATATCACCTCTTTAAGTAGTTATTGACAATATTTCTTGCATTTTAGTTTAATACTTTTTTTCCTTTATTTTCTTTATTCCCTCAAAATTTTCAAATCTGGGTCATTTAGATTCCTATTTTCTTTTATCTTCATAAAAAAATTATATGATTAACCCGTTAATGTGTTCATTAATTACCATACCTTACCTAATATAACTATAGATGTAAAAAAAATACTATTTTAAAAGAGGAAATTAATGTTGGACCAACACTTTCAAAAGTTAAATAAATTCACTCATAAAATCCTCAATATTAAATTGGACAAATTTATATCTTAAATTTACCTTTTTATTATGATACATCCATCATCTAAAAATCATGAATTTGCCTTTGCTAATCTTGCTTAAATTTTTCGTAGACGTTCGTTAAGACGTTAGCTATGGATCTTGTAGTTCATGACGGCTAAAACTTTCCATTTTCAAGGTCAAATAAGCCCCAAAGCAGACATTTTACCAATTTTAGTGAGCTATAGACCAAGGATATTTGTTGATCGAGAATTTCGATGTCATTTTTGTCCAAATTTTTTGTGGATGTCTATTAAGACGTAAGTTATGGAGACAATTGGCCCTGACGGTCAAAATGACCCATTTTCAAGGTCAAATGAGTCCCGGAGCAGGTACACTCTCCTTTTGCCGATTTTCGTGTGCTATAATTCATGAATTTTTGGAGATTCGGAAATCCAACATCATTTTTGTCCATATTTTTCATAGACGTTAGTTATGGATCCAGTTTTCCCTAACATCCAAAACGACCTATTTTCAAGGTCAAACGAGCTCCAAAGTAGGTAAACTTCCTTATTTTGCTGATTTTCGTGTATTATAATTCACTATCTTTTTTGGTGATCTGGAATTCTAAGGTTATTTTTCACAAATTCTTTTAGACATCTGTTAAGACGTTAGCTATGCCGTCAGTTAGCCCTGACGGCCAAAACGACTCATTTTCAAGGTCAAACGAGCCCTGGAGCAAGCATATTTTCTGATTTTTGTATACTATAATAGTTCACCATCTTTTTTGGTGATCTAAAATTCCAACGTTATTTTGCCCCTCATATTGCTGATTTTCGTGTTTAATCGTCCATGGATTTTTGGTAATCCAAAATTTTGACATCATTTTTGCCCAAATTTTTCATACGTACTTTAAGACATTAAATTTGGAGCCAAATTTCCCTAACGCCCAAAATATCCCATTTGAAAAGTCAAATGAGCTTGGGAGCCGTTAAACCCCCCATTTTACCAATATTCGCGTGCTATATTTCTTGAATTTTTGGTGATTTGGAATTCTCATATCATTTTTGCCTAATATTTTTGTAAATGTCCTTTAAGACGTAAGCTATGGAGTCAGTTGGCTCTGACGGTCAAAATGCTCCATTTTTAAGAAATAACGAGCCCCAAAACAAGTAAATTCACCATTTTTTCTGATGATCCAGAATTCTGACGTCATTTTTGTCAAAAAATTTTATGGTCATCCGTTAAGACGTTAGCTATGGGTCAGCTGACCTGAGGCCAAAAGGTCTTATTTCAAAAGTCAAACAAGCTCAGAGCAAATAAACTCACAATTTTACTTATTTTCGTGTATTATAGTCTAAGGATTTTTGGTGATCCAGAATTTCGATGTTATTTTTGCCTGAATTTCTTGTGGATGTCTGTTAAGAAGTTAGTTGTAGAGCCAGGACGCCTTGACGAATTAAACGACCCATTTTAAAGGTCCAACGAGCCCCGAAGCAGGTAAACTTCTCATTTTGCCAATTTTTGTATGCTATACATCCATGAATGTTTTATGATCCAAAGTTCCGATGTCATATTTGCCCAAATTTTCAGTGGAGATCCGTAAAAACGTTATCTATGGAGACAGTTGTCCTTGACGGCCAAAGCAATCTATTTTCAAGGTCAAACGAGTCCCAAAAGCGAGTAAATCCCCATTTTTGCAATTTTTTGTGTAATATAGTTCACCCTCTTTTTTGGTGATACCGAATTCCGACGTTATTTTCGCTAAAAAAATATTTTGTGGGCGTTCGTTAAGACACTATAGATGGTGTTAGTTGGCCCTGATGGCCAAAACTGTCCATTTTCAAGGTCAAACGACTCTAAAAACATGTAAACCCCCTATTTTGTCGATTTTTGTGTACTATATTCATGAATTTTTGGTGATTTGAAATTTTGACGTCATTTTTTCACAATTTTTTTGTAGACGTCTGTTAAGACGATATCTATGGATCATATTGACCTTGACAACTAAAATAACCCATTTTAAAAGTCGAACGAACTCAGGAGTAGGTTAAATCCCTATTTTGCTGATTTTCAAAAAAAAAAAATTTGATCCAGAATTTCAATGTCGTTTTTGCCCAATTTTTTTGTGGCCCCAAAGGCAATTATAGTATTGAACTACCGTCGGCAGTTTTTCGATCGAATCTCGAAGCCGAGTATCAATGGAGAGTCGCGAGGTGACAGTTAACTCCCTAGTTTGCCGATTTTTGGTTTTTTTGTGATCTAGAATTTCAATGTCATTTTTGTCCAATTTTTTTGTGGATGTCTGTTAAGTCATTATCAATGGAGTCAATTTGTCTTGATGATCAAAATGACCTATTTTCCAAGTCAAACGAGCTCAGAGTAGGTAAACCTATTTTGTCAATTTTCGTGTACTATAGTTCACTAATTTTTATGGTGACTCGGATTTCTAGCATCATTTGTGAACAATTTTTTTATGGATGTCTGCTAAGAAGTTAGAGATGAAACAAGTTGGTCCTGACAGCTTAAAGGGTCCACTTTGAAAGTCAAATGAGCCTCAGAGCAGGTAAATTCTCCATTTTGCCGATTTTCGTGTGCTATAGTCTATGAATTTTTAATTATCTGGAATTTCAATGTCAAATTTTTCGTGGACGTTCATTAAGACGTTAGCTGTGAATTTAGTTGGACCGAACGGCTAAAACGACTCATTTAAAAGCGTCGGCGTAGGTAGACCCCCCATTTTCCCAATATTTTGTACTAAAATTCATCATCTTTTTTTGTGATCCGAATTCAGACGTCATTGTTGCACAAATTTTTCGTGGACGTCCGTTAAGACTTTGTCTATAGAGAAAATTGGTTCGAACGGCCAAAATTGTTCATTTTCAAGGTCAAACGGACCCCAAATCAGATAAACCCCCATTTTAACCAATTTTTGTGTCTATTGGTGATCCAAAATTCTGGCATAATTTTTGTCCAAATATTTTGTGGACGTTCATTAAGATGTTAGTTATGGAGTCTATTGGCCCTAACGGCTAAGATCGCCCATTTTGATCAAACGAACCCAGAGCAGGTAAACACACAATTTTGCCATTTTTCGTGTGATATATAGTCTATGGATTTTTTGTGATCCAAAATTTCGATGTCATTTTTATCCAAATTTTTTAATCGAAGTTCGTTAAGACGTAAGCTATGGAGCTAGTTTGTCCTGACGGTCACGACCTTCCATTTTCAGGGTCAAACGAGCCACTCAGTAGATAAACCCCCTAGTCTGCCTATTTTTTTGTACTATAAATGAATATCTTTTTTGGTGATCCAGAATTTTGCAGTCACTTTTGCCTTAATTTGTGTGTACGTATATTAAGATGTAGTTATTGAGTCAGTTGGCCATAACGTCCAAAAACGACTCATTTTCAAGGTCAAACGAGCCTCGGAGCAGGTAAACCCCCATTTTGTTAGTTTTCATGTACTATAGTCCATGGATTTTTGGTGATTTGAATTCTAATATCATTTTTGCCTAAAATTTTTGTGAACGTCCGTTAAGATGTTACTTATGGTGTCAGTTGGTTCTGACGGCCAAAATAGCTCATTTCCAAGGTCAAACGAGTTAGGAGCAGGTAAATCTCTCATTTTGTCGATTTTCGTGTACTATAGTTCACCATTTATTTTGGTGATTCGAAATTTCAACGTAATTTTTCCCAAAATTTTAGTGGACACACATTAAGACGTTAGCTACGGGTCTAGTTGGCCCTGCGGTCAAAACGATTCATTTTTAAGGTCAAACGAGCCCTGCGCAGGTAAACCCCCTATTTTACCAATTTTTATGTACTATATTTCACCATATTTTTGGTTATTCGGACATCGTTTTGCCCAATTTTTTGTGGATGTTTGATAGAACGTTATCTATGGAGTCAGTGGGCCCTAACGGTCAAAACGACCCATTTTTAAGGTCAAACGAGCCCTGAATTAGGTCAACCCCCCCCCCCATTTTACCAATTTTCGTGTACTATAGTCCATGGTTTTTTATTGATCCACAACTCTGATGTTATTTTTGCATAATTTTTTTGTCGACGTTCATTAAGACGTTAGTTATGGAGCCAGTTGGCTTGACGGCTAAAACATCCTGTTTTCAAGGTCAAACAAACCCCTAGAGCAATTAAATCCCCCATTTTGCCGATTTTTGTGTGCTAGTCAACGGATTTTTGGTGATCCAGAATTTTGACATTATTTTTGCCCAAATTTTTTGTGGACATCCGTTAAGACGTTGGCTATGGAGTCAGTTGGCCTTGACGGCCAAATTTGTATATAAAGGAATAATTAATACCAAGCTAAGTTTAAAGCTTAAACTAAAAACGGATATTTGACTATTCGTATCCATTGTAACGGTTTGTATAATTTGACTTTGGCCGTTGACGTTCTTAAAGGGATATATTTTAATTACGAGTAGATATCAATTTTGATTGGTGTTTATCATCAATATTCAATTGCATGCCTACTTAATTTAAGCCTTTTTTAGTTACAAAGTAGATTAGTTATTCGATACATTTACTAGCTTTCTTATAGATAAGACGATACTTAGTTACAAATGGAGGATGAATTCCTTCTGTTGTGCTCGATCAGGGGAGACATCAAAGTCTTTTCAAGACTTGCGCAGAATAATAACCTAATTGATTATTCTAAATGGGTCCAGAAAGTCGGTCGAAGTCATATTGATGCCTAACCTTTATTGGGTTGTGCTCATTGGGCCTAAATTGGGTTGATTAGGCCCATTTGAAGGATTTAATGAGATAATTTCGAAAATAGCCCCTAAAAATAGTATAATTAGCTCCATACCTATAGTTTGCTAAGTACGATTTGTATCTTCATGTTGGAGGGAGGAGAGAGGCACGAGAGATTGGGAGAAGGAATAGAGAGACGAGCGAGAGAGTGCAGATGGGTGAATTATATTTGTATATCTGTCGTTTGTCTATGTAAATCTGTCATATAAGTGTATATACGTATACATATGTATATTGCGAGGGAGGAGACAGGCAAGTGAGAGAGGGAAGAGAGTGGAGAGAGGCAAACTGCGTTTGTATATCTATTATATAATTTGTATTTGTATTTGTATATGTATAAGTGAGGAGAGAGGTGAGAGAGAAGAAGATAAGAGAGAAACACACATAATTATAGCTAAAAAGAGGTTGTGTATAATAATTAATTCAAACAATAATATGTTAGCTAATTAACTAGTATATATTTATTTATCCGCATAATTTTCCCTTTAATATAAGAAATCCTTGGAGCTTGTCCCAATCTGATGTGGGATCTTCCTAGAAAACATTTTCCACGGAAAATATCTTTTTTCCATACCGAACACTCCCTAAATCTTCATCTTCTTTAAATTATTAATTATTGAATCCAATATACACCAAATTCTACCTAATCAACTTCATATTACATGAGGATTTAGTATAATTACATATTCTATATAAATTAAGTGAGCATGAAGAATGGACCCTGATTTGTCACATCATGTTTTGTTTCGACTTGTACACATTGACACATCTTTTTATTTGTCTCCATTTTATACATCTATCGGTCTGTCAATATATTAAGGAGTTTTTTTTTTCTTTCTATGGTGGATTCTTTTCAAAAAAAAAAAAAAATTATGACATTATAGTACAAATATTTGGAGCCAATCTAATTTTTTCTAGTGGTATAGTAGTCCTACATGTTTTCTTTCTTTTGTTGCTTTATTCTCATGTCAATAAGACATTCTTTTTAATAATCGTAAGAGTCTATTCAATTCACACGACTACATAAAGTCTAAATTGCTAATAATATTTAGTTAGTTATAAGATGATGAATTTCTTTTCGGACCGTATACACACCACCCCTCCCTCTCTTTTTTTTATTTGCCAAGATCGAATTTCTCAAGGAACAACTAAATTACTAGCCTATAACATAATCGTTTAGATTTTGAAGAGTATTATATTACATGATAAATAATTTAAACAGAATATATCTTGAAATTTCTCTAAATTTGACACGTTTTATTTGGCGAATGTTTAAAGTTTGTTAAGAACATTTGCTCTTTAAATAAAGAGAAAAGTTCCTCTCTTTTTTTTTAGGTGGCCAAGAAAAGACATCTCTTTTTTTATGTGTCCAATTTTATTTTTTTTCAGATGATAATATTCAACGCAGACAATTCAGTACAGGAGATAAAAAAAACATGTTTAGGAAATAATTATTTGAAGTTTTGGAAGTTTGCATGATATAGGAAAATCACATGAAATGACAAGAATAGTTGAAATTCATCACACCTTTATTTTCCTTAAAACCAAAAGCTAAAAAGTATAAGATTAATAATTGCCACATTATATTTCTTAAATTCTATGTTCCATGCTCAACTCTTTTTAATTTTCTTTACAACTTTTCTTAATGAAACTAAAATCTTTTTTGCAAGTTTTATTTGTGTACCTTTTCTTCATTTTATATAATCTCCTCTTAAAGAATTAACTAGAGTAAATTTCACAAATAGCAAATATAAAGTTATATTTATATGTTATAGCTATAATTTACATAATTTATGCTCCATAGCAAATATAAATATGTATATTTCGCTATACATATACAAAAGAATGCAAATGTATAATTTCGCTAAACATATACAAAAGAAAGCAGTTGTATAATCTTCTTTTTTGGTATACATATACAAAATATCAATTGTACAATTTGTGTTTGTATAAAGCGAGAAAGAGAGAAAGACAAAAGAAAATTAAACAGGGAAAGATCGTATTTGTATAATCATAAGTGTATAGGACGAAAATATATGTATTTATATTTGTATATACAATTTTATCGCGTTTTATACAAACACAATGTATACATTTGTGTTTGTGTAAAGTGAGAGAGGCGAGTGAACGAGCGAGATCTTGGAGATGAGAGAGAGGGGAACGAAAAATATGTATATTTACAAATTTCTCTCGTTTTACACAAATACAAATACATTTTATACATCTGTGTTTGTATAAAAGCGAGAGAGGCATGAGAGAGAACAAGAGTGGCGAGTGAGATTCATTAGGAGAGAGGCGAAATAGCAACAGTTTGCTATGGGGTACAACCAAATCAAATTATGGTTATATCATTTAATTTGAATTAATAGTTTGCTATTATATACAGTTTTCCAATTAAATATCTCAAAATACTTTATCTTTTCGATAAAGGTACAAGTATTATGACCAAAATCTCATAGATACACCTTCCTAAACTAAGGTCCTATTGCCCCCTCCCCGCCTCCCTCGAATTTATTTATTTATTTGTAACTTTGTTCACCTTTATGGCTTACATGATATCCAAATATCTCCCACACGTCTCAACTATGTGTAGACACCAAGTGTGCCACATAAGTCAAAAGGTGTATAAAAAAAATTAAAAAAAAAATCAAGGGGATAATAAGATGTTAGTTTAGTTAAGATATGTTTTTGATATTTCAATTATAGTCTAGAAATACTTTTGTCTTCTCCCACTGACGTTGTTGGCATGTACTAATCGAATAGTTGTTATCTTTTATCCCAATTAATTATGTGGTGTAAATTTATTTGTCTCTCTCGAAAAGACTGATATCTTTTTAATAAAATAATAATTTAATTTTAAACTTTCAATTTTATCATTAATTATAATTTATAATCACATAAATATCAATAACTTTTATATCATAAATTTAAGTCTTTCTTTCTTGAATTTTATATATACCTATTCAAAATCCATTACATAAAATTGGGACAAAGAGACTACTTTAAAGTTATGTTTAGTTTCTTCTATAAACGAACAAAAGCACCAATATAGATATGTCCCCCAATTGATTTAAACAAATGAGAAAAATTATTTAAAACATTTCTCCTTCTTTATCGGAGATAATTTGAACCTTAATTTCTCTTATAATTTTCACCGACTTTATTGACCACTACACGAAGTCAAATCATTTGTCTCAAAATATTCTTTATATAATGAAGCTACAACTATCACTCAAACCAACTCTATAAGCCTCTATTCATTTCTCATTCATCAACATGATAACTTCATATCCTACTACAACTAGTCCCATAACCTCCGTGGATTGCCAAAAACAAGTGCATTCGTGGAGGATTCTTCGTTCACTTATGAAACTTCTTATTCCTAGATGCAATTGCATCTTCGTTGAAGAAGAAAATGATGATACAAAACACATGCCCTACTTCAAACACAACTCCTCATCATTATCATCATCATCATCTCTCACTATTACAGGCACAATCTTTGGTTCGCGTAAAGGAAAAGTCAACTTTTGTATCCAGTCAAACCCTAATTCCACAAACCCTATTCTTCTTCTTGAACTCGCGCTTTCAACTTCTTCACTTGCTCGTGAAATGCAAAAGGGAATAGTGAGAATCGCGCTTGAGAGTAAAACAAACGATTACTCCTCTTCTTCTTCTTCCTCCGCGTCTCTTTTGTCTATGCCAATATGGAGGATGTATTGTAATGGAAAGAAAGTAGGGTTTGCAGTTAAAAGAAAACCTACAAAAGTTAATTTGCAAGTTTTGAGACAAATGCAGTCAATTATTGTTGGAGCTGGAATTATTCATGGGAAAAAAGGAGTTGTAAAAAAAGATAATGATAATGATGATGATTTAATGTATTTAAGAGGAAAATTTGAAAGAGTTCATGGATTTAATGACTCAGAGTCTTTTCATTTGGTTGATCCTGAAGAAAATATGGGTCAAGAGCTAAGCATTTTCTTTCTACGCTCTCTCAATTGAAACTAGCATCTCCGACATGTGTTGCAGTAGGATGGTTGAGATCTCTCTATGCTTAATTAGGTCTCTCAGGTTCGAGTCCTCGAGAATGAAAATGGGCACGGCAATACGCGAATCTAAAATTAATTGAGCGTAATACAGATATCGAACACCGGATGAGAAAAGCCAAATGAAAAATTAATTAGCATCTAATTAGTAGTGGTGTTCTTCTTCTTTTTTCATTTTCTATTTGGTTCTAGGACCTTTTTTTAGTGGTTATGTAAACAGACCCTTTATTGTGTATTGTAATATCTAAAATGTGAAATATAATTGGAGGGAAATGGAGGTTTAACTCCTTTGCTTTTATTTATATAACTAAGTACGAGCTTAATATTTTAGTATTTTTTTTTAAAAATTTATGTGATATATGTAGTATTTAGAAAGTTAACTTCAATATGATTTTTAGATATTTAAGTTGGTTAATTATTTTTTGTTTCCGCAAATTTAATGTAAAGAGGTTCATTAAAATGTTCATAATTAAAGTATTTTTTATCACTGATCGTTAATTTTTTATTCAAAATAGCTACAACCCAATATGAATTTAAAACTAAAAGTCATAGCTAAAATGGATTTCATAATTTCAAGAAAATTATACACTAATTAAATTAGTAGAACAAAGAAATAATTTTTAGTTTATTTTTTTTTTCAATACACGCGTGCTTCTGCGGGTAGTCTATAATTAAAAAACTAAAAATCATAGCTAAAACAGACTCCATAATTTCGAAAAAATTATACACTATCTGAATTAAAGTAGAACAGAAGAAATAAATTTTAAAAAGTTATATTTTCGAAACATGTTAAAGCAGGCGCGTCGATGCAGACGTGTTTGCTTCAGAGCAAACTCTCTCCTATATAACAGATTAACAAAAGACATCGTGATGTAAATGTGTTATTCATTGCATTATAGATGTTGTCACGTCTTGAGATCCTAATTGATTTGGTTCCACTGCATTAGAAGGAGCAATTGTGAGTGTCTCAAGTAAATTTCAAGACGCTTCAGCGGAATTTTTTTTCATAAAATGCGATTTCATTGGAGAAAATGGACAAACATTACAATAATCTTACAGTAATATTTAATAAAATTATATGCTTAATTCTCCATTCATGTTTTTAATTTGTTAAAAATAAAATAAAAGCTCGAATCGTTCTCGCGTAGAATCATATTAATCTTTTCTTTGTATCTTTTCAATTTTATTTTTAATTATGTTTCCCATGCACATAGCTTTATTTTATTCATTCTAAGGAAACTTCAATGATTTATACAAGAGATTCAAGATTTAAACTTAATACGTCAATCTTTTAATGTTATAATGTTAAATTTATTGCACTTTTAAAAGATTATTTTAATTTGAAATTTTGCTAAAATTTTATTAGATTTTAACATATATCAATTTTCTAAGTAAAAAAATATATCAAAGTTCAAGTGAGCTCACATGAAACATACCTAGATTTGTTTTACTCAATTAAAATATATTTTTATTTACTTAATTATATTTCTAATTAATAAATTGTACTACTAATTAGCTGTATTAATTTTGAAACAAATTCTGCAGGGTTAAAAGGAGTCTGATCAGAAAATATGTTTGTGTTGGGTTAGTGCGCTACTGAAATGATGCTGCCTTTAATTTTGTTTTTATGAGCTGTTTTTTGGGATATTAATAATTTTACAAGTTGATGTGAGTAGTAGGTCATAGTGAAAATGATTGATAATATAAATTAATAGAGGAATTAACTCTCTCATCTATCATATTTGATTTTGCAAAATTTAAAATGTTATAAGCAAATCAAAAGTCACGAGTCTTCGTTGTATATTATATCACCCAAATATATGTGATCTAATATTTATTTTTAAATTAGACGTCTCATATTTAAACTCTTAGAATGACGAATTTGGTAGGGAGTTATTACCGTGGTAGACCTACTCAATTCAATAAGTAAGTTTTAAAAAAGAATTAACTAGATGAAGGGTCAATTGACATTCTAGGTTAATCTTGATCATTAGATTGGGCTAGGGGTGTTAAATGAGCGGATTGGATTGAAATTAGAAATATTAAAATGAGTTGAATAGAAATCGGGTTGGGTCTTGACCCGCCCAAATTTACTTTGGGCTAAAAACGGGTTGGGTCTCGATCCTCCCAATTTGACCCGATTAATCTCAATAATTTAGCATATTGATATTTAACTTTTATAATCACAATTTGAATTTACCCTCAAGATTTTTTTTTTTCAAAAAAGTAACAAATGAATAGATAAATCCTAAAAGATGTCAAATAGATAATAATCATACCTTTAATATAGGAACATATCTCTAATAAAAAGTATTAAAACGGGTTGAAATTGGAAATTGAATTGAGCTCGATTGAGAATTCTCTTCAAATAGGTTAAGCTTGAATGGATTGGGATTGAACCCAATGGAAATTATCTTGAGCCCAACCCTTAAAATTCTGGGAGGGTTATCTATGTTTGGTTTCATTTTTGACACCCCTAGATTGGACCAATTATGTGAAGTTACCGAAACATGAAGGATTTATTTTGGCAAATAAGAACTTATAAGACCTAATTGGTTCAATTAAGAAATGGAGGAGGAAATTTGTTATTCTTTAGAGTCGAAAGTCATTTGAGTATATCTTTGAAATGAAAATGCATTTTTTTTTATTATGTAGTGTCACCATCTTTCTAATTAAAAAAATAATCATCTCTTAAATGTAGAATTTGATTGGGAGAGAGAAGAGGTGTGTGCATATACATTCATTTCTTAAATGTAGATGTTGATTACGAGAGGGAGAAAAAATCGTGAATCACATTTTTTAACTGTCGAGTTAAAAAAGAAATAATAAAGTCTTAACAATAAAAATTAAAATTAGCTTCTTCAATTTTAGAATTTCTAGAACATATCAACCACAATAATAATAACAACACAAGGGTCTAACATACCCTCAAAGTATTTGAAATGGTATAAAATTACCCTTCATCCACCTATTGGCTTCAAAATACCCTTTCCACCCACCTATTGGGTCCAAAATACTCTTGTCATCCACCTTTTGGTTCAAAATTGACCACTTATTTAACGGTTTTATATTTAAACTATTTTTAAAAAAATTTAAATATGTGGCGCTCAACTATATGTTATAATTTAACTTATTAGTATAATTTATAAATCAATCCACTACCCACCATTACTAATTAAACCCCTCCAAATTAATAAACTCGTCACATTATTAATGCAACAACAAAACTACTGCCAATTTAGTGTTTCTAAAAATTTGAGGCGAAAATATCTATAGTAGTAATTATCATAAATTCAAGTGTCTAAATAAAATTTACCGACAAATTTAAAAGTCTGACTATGTTCATCTTAATTATTCTTACGTCTCAATTATGTGATGTTACTTCATAGGTAACTTTTTTTCAAAATAATATATTAAAGGTTTTAAAACAAATCATAAATATTTATAAAATTATATTTTAAAAAAGTGCATGAATTAATTCGGGATATATTACTTCTTTACCTTTAATCATAAATTTCTAATTTAATCTTGAAAGAGAATTGTACTGAAAGTATCCTCCTAAATAAGCGACTCAACCTAAATTTAATTGGGGCTTCGATTCGGACTCAAATAATTTTGAATGTCATTTTCAGAAATCTATAATTTCATCGTGTTTTAGTAGTGTTTATGGCGATTTTGATATTATAATTGGATTATTAATTGGGTGGGGTCTAGTTAGTAATGAGTGGGTAGTGGATTGATTTATAAATTATATTAATAAATTAAATTATAACCAATAGTTGAATGCCAAGTATTTTAAAATATATTTAAAGAGCTTAATTTTAAAACAATTAAATAAGTGGTCAATTTTGAACCCAAAGGTGGATGACAATGGTATTTTAGAGTCAATAGTTGGATGAGAAGGGCATTTTGGAGCCAATAGGTGGATGAAGGGTAATTTTGTACCATTTTCAATACTTCAAAGATATTTTAGGCCCTTTTCCGTAATAACAATAATGTATACAATATTATTTCATTAATTGATCCTAAAAGAATAGAATATATGTGAATTTCGCCTTTATTATAAAAGATCAAAATTTTGATATCATATTGAAGTGAGATCCAATTCCAAAGCTTTTGATTTATCTGATACCATATTGAAACGTGATCATCTCATTTGATAACTTAAACTATCAGAAAAACACACTTATATTAGTTAATTATATTCTTAATATATAATACATCCTTAGCTTAAAAAAATGGTTTATCCTTGATGAAGTTTTGTCTTCACTTATTTCTTCTAATATCAAAACTCTTTGATATAATTAAATCAGGTGTGGATTTAGAGATCAACCCACAGATTTATGTGAACTTAATCATTTCTATTTTTGTTTCAATACATACTAAGAAATTAGCAAAATATATAAATAAATATTTTGTGAAATCAATTATTTGTTGTAGTATTAATTTAAAAGATTCAAAAACCATAAATTTTAAATAATACAGCTCAAAATATGATACCCAACAAATCTTTTAAGTTGGTATCATGATTATGAAATTTAATAATCTCCTCTTGTAAAACACTTCCATTTGACCTAATTATTCTAATACTTATGATAAAAACATGACCTACTTAAATTATAATTTATTCATCCCACATGATTACATCCACTATATTAAAACCAAGGCACCCATACATGTATATTTCTTCTACTTGTAAAAAGAAAATAATTTCATTTTGATCTAAGTTTTAAAACCAATCCAAAATGTCCACCAAAATTACATATGTAGATCCATTTTACAATCAAATTATTTCTAAAAAATCCAACCCTTTATATTCAAGAAGATCATATGTTCATTTTAACAAGATCAATAAACCTCTCAATTTCCTCATTTCCAATGCAAAAATTGGAATATTCATGTAAGTTTTAATTTTCTTCACTCTTTTTTTTTTCTCAAAAATTTATTAACATATTATGTATACATATTATTTTTTTTTTATAGTGTTAGGTGCAATTCAGCCAATAGTATTGGATCAGATTCTTCACCTCCTGGAAACTCTTCATCTTTAGGATGGTAATAATTTCTTATTTTATTTTCTTGTAAAAAAGGAAAAGAAAAGAAGAATAAAAGTAAATAGCCGGTGAATATCTATTGTATATATTGATTAAGAAAAATATACAGTAAATCTGATCGACTATTTGTATATAAATATTAATTGGTTTTGTGAAGTATCATTTTTTAAAGTGGATGTTATATGCAGGAAAAAATGGTTGTTGGGATTTCTTCTTCCTATGTTACTACCTGCATTCAAGAACAAAATCAGCCCTTTACAACTACTCAAAAGTAAGTAAAAACATTTTTTTCTTTCAAGTATGATATATTCAAATATCATAATGTTGATAGGTTGAATTAAGTTATATACACCGCGAGTGTAAAAGAAATTTTATATCCTCAAGATATCAAAAGATAATTACAAATAAATCTGTTTAAAATATGAGATTTATAATCGTGAAGATAAGATATCTGCTACAATCACAAGGGGAGACAAGTGGGTGCCGCTTTGAAGGACATCATGATATAAATTTTGAAGGTTAAAATTGTTATTTATGTATATATATAATATACGTTGAATTCTCTTGACTTATTTACTTCATGTTTTTGACTTTTCGTAGTAAAAATTTGGATTTTGCTACCAGATACAACAAACAAAGAGCCTGGTGTAAAAGTTTATAGAACTGATGATATATATAACTTAAATTCACGAAAAAATATTGGTTTTATGTATATATATATAATATACGTTGAATTCTCTTGACTTATTTATTTCACGTTTTTTACTTTTCCATGGTAAAAAATTGGATTTTACTACCAGATACAACAAACAAAGAGCCTGGTGTAAAAGTTTATAGAACTGATGATATATATAACTTAAATTCACGAAAAAATATTGGTTTTATGTTTGAAAGGTAATGTGGATAAAGCAATAGAAACAGTGGAAACTATGAGTGAGATAGTGGAAGAGGTAGCTGAGGAAGTAGAAAAGATTGCTGAAGAAGTTGAAAAGAAACTTCCTGGGGATTCTAAGTTAAAAGAAAGTCTTGATTCAATAGAAAATTTAGCTCAAGGGGCTGTCAAATATGCCAACCAAGCTCAAGATCTCATTCACAAGGTCAGTATCGAGACGAATTCAGAATTTCAAATTTATAATTTTATTAATAATTTATATCAATTGATAATTAACTTTAAAATTTAAATATTTAATGAATATTTCCCCTTTTAGAATTTTTGCACTAAGATGGATTTAGAGTGGCATTGCATGAAGAAACACTTTACATTTCACTATATCAAAAATAATTTTTTGCGCAATAAATTAATAGCAATCATTTAATTGCCATTAAATATGTTATTTTAGAGGCAATCGACACTCTTTGTAAATGTTCCTCAAATATATAGCGGCACTAGATTTAGTGTCAGCTAACAAATGCCGATAAAATATTTAACCGATTTTATTAATGTATATATTTATTGCCGCTAAAATTGTTATGACATTCGTACTTTAAACTCAAGAAGAATAATTAACTTTAATAGATGATCTGATTATGCTAATAATTAGATTGTAATTATAAGTTAAATAATAATGATATATAAATTAATTTTATAATGTCAATGTATATATAATTTATTTATTTTTTGGGATATTTGCAGATTGAGGACGCAGAAAAAGTGATATTGGAAGAAACACAAATGCAAAGTAACACCATGAAAGGTTCAGACAAGAGTTGAGCTCAAAAAAATAGTCACTAATGATATTTATTTGTGTATTTTTCATATATATTATTGTATCGATCTCAAATCTGATTAATAATGATTTTCGAATACTTATTATCGAAATTCTTTTGATATTTGTCTCAAATGGTGACATAACTGACAAAAAGAATATAAGAATATCAAAAATCGACATTATTGCATCATCCCACGTTCCTTCACGAGCAAATACCAAATGAAATTGGTGTAATAATCATAATTGGTGGAATAATTATTTGAACAATAAGACAAAGTCAAATTAACTGTACTGATAAAAAAAATCATTTGGTACATATTTTCTGTAGCCCTCTTTGACATTTTTCTTAAAAAATAGTAAAAAAGAAATGTTTTTTTTTTTAAAAAAAAGAGCGAGATTTACCTTATTTATAGTGCGGTATGTTATTTTTACCTTTTATTTTAGAAAAAAAATTACATAAATTAATACATTTTAAAAAATAATTATTAAATTTAGCGATACTCTTTGTTTATTATTATTTACAGCAATGCTTTGTTAAATCTGTAATATGTATTAAAAGTGAATTATGTATGCAATATATATGAATTATAATTATTTTTTGAAATATATCATGTCTATTTGGTAAAAAAATATCACATTGTATTATAAGTGTATTAAAATTTATGAAAAATGTACTATTCATCATTAAAATTTGTATTATATGTGAATAATAAATTATTTTTTGTATTATTAAACTTATATTATAAATGAATTAAAAGTGATTAAGTGGAAAAAAAATATTATTGCTATAAATGGTAAAATTTTTTTATCATAATATGTTTATATAAGTGTTCCTTTATTTTAATAAGTTTATCTTCATTAATTCCGGTAACATAATTCATATTGAAATCTGATTCGATTAAATTTGAAAATTTGCACATTATAGATCCGTTTTTGGGGGCAACATTCCCCATATGATTTTTCCACATCCAACGGCTCTAACACAAAATTTGTAGTTAAGCTTGAAGGAATGCTGAATCATTTTACCAGTCACCACAACATATATTGATCAATGTGCTATTTATTAATTTCATCTAATTACACCAATCCAATAGCATATGCTCCCATGGTATCTAAATTTATGTAGTTCCATTATTTAAGGTAACATAATTTCTAAAAGTTTCTACCATTTGAATTAAGGGCTCGTTTGGTTATCGATATATGGTATCATGATATGAAATCATGAGATGAAATTAAAATTTTGTTTTGACATGCGATATGGAATTTCAGTGTTGTATATTTTCTCATAAACATAAAAATTTCATAAATTCTAAAACTATTAAAATAGCCTCAATTGTTTATTCAATCTTATCAAATAAATAAAAAATTATAAAATCGCATAATAAATTATTACAAAGCTATTTGTTCTCCACTTAAGTAATTATTTCATCAATATATTTGAGTAAAAATGAAACACCTTTAACAAGCTCTTCAAGATTTTATTACTCAACAATTGTGAAGTGTGAGTTAAAGTGACTAAATGTTGGAGAGAGTAACAAACTTTATGTCAGTGAGAATAATAAATTTTAAAAAGTAATGATGTGATTATAAAATTTTATTTATATCTGAAATAAATGGTTAGTAGATATAAATGTGGGGTTATTTTAACAAAATATAAACTCCTAGATCAATTTTTGTATTAAAATAACTCAAATCATGATATGGTTTTTCCATATGATTTCATATCATGGTTTTTGGAGAATATGGAATCACATCTCATGATATGGAATCAACGTAAAATCGCATGTTCAAACATTGAATTCATCTCACGACATCATATTGTCATATGGTATCGCATGACCAAACATCTACTATTATTGAAAGTTCTCTTTTTCCTTCTCTCTCATCAAACGTCCGGATATATCATTTCACTTCTATTAAATACATTACAACTTCATTTGTGTATAATGTATCTGGTACAAATGTTAATATTTTTTATACATAATCCCAATTATTTTAAATTCAGATCACTATGAATCTAGTTTATTGTTATGTGATACATATCTATCATATAACTTATATATCTGATACATAATTTAAGTATCGGACGAAGGACCAATATATCCGTGGGATCAAAAAAATCTAAAATTATTGTAATTTAAAAAACTTTTGAGAAAGAATGTAATTAACGCCCAAATTATTGAGATTTATATACATTATACTTTCCACAAAGGAAAAATTATGGAACAAGTCAAAATTAATTTCAATTAAAACATTAGCTACTTGTTCATGGAAAATAACTGTAATTTAAAAATATTATTAAAAAGGAGTAATATGTTGTTTTTGTAGCGCTCTCTATCTTCATGACCCAAAAATCACAAGTCATGATGGCACCTATATTTTCAATCAATAGGTAAGCCAACCCAATACATTTACCAATTCAATGCAGTATATAAAGTAGAAAGATAAAGAGAAAACATAACATCCAAGCACTAAGTCATTTACAAGTATCAAATGCGAAAATCTAAATTATTACCCCAAGATTTAGTGTAATAAGTACAAGAGCTTCTACAATAGGATACAAGTCCACACTAATACGATTAAACATAAGAAATATCCTATTAGAATACCAAAGTAACCTAATAAGTAGATGTAGATTGAAGGTGTGGGCCGCAGAATATCCCAAGCAGCACCTCAATTCCAAGCTAATCCAAACTTATATTCAAAGTTCCAAGAACGTGCCCAAAATTGAATCTAATATGCACCACAAAAGAGTGCAGCAAGTGTAGTATGTGTACGAAACCACATGTACCTAGTATATCGTATTGACCGACAACGAAAAAGTAGTGACGGAAGTTTAAAATACTAGAAATATTTGAAGTTAGTATCAAACACTCTCTCTAAATCATGATTCAGCCCAGGTCTCTAAACCATAGTTTGGGCCTACATGTTGTGGGTTGTGAATTGGATAGTCATTAGGGCCCAAACCAATAAACAACCACTCTTTGGTTGTAAGTTGAAAAGTAGTGAAGTTTTCGTTTTAAGAAAAACCTAGTTGTTTATTTTTACTTTAAAAAGTATTGAAATATGTAGGGAAAAAAAGTGCAAAACCTTTTTTTTTTTTGGGATAAAGGTCGAAAATATCACTAAATGTGGTTGAACTTGTAAAATAATTTGTGTCTAAAATTTAATTAGCGAAAATTCATCTTTAAATTTTTTTTAAGAATGCATGATAAAACTTAGATATTTAAAATGAAATTTACAAGGGACTATACTAAACCTTCCTACTATAAACCTTTAACTTTTTTTATGAATGTCATATTTGTTATATTCTAGAAGATACGACATAAATATAACAAACATATTTTAAAAGCTTAACCAACATCACACTTCTTTATGTCATGATTGATTATTTCATGAATATGTACATAGTATTCTTTCCAAAATTGGGGATAAAATATTGTTACTTACAAAAAACAGAAACAAAAGATCATTTTTTTTTAAGATCAAAATATCTATATCATATATATATATATATATATATATATATATATATATTATATATATATATAATATATATATATATATAATATATATATATATATATATATATTTATCAATATATCTCTTATTAATTATTAGCATATCTCATAAGTTTAATTAAGTTTATTTTTATTTTTATTTTTATATACTAATTTTTTTTATGTTTATATATATATTATTTTGTAGGATTATAAAAAAAAAAAAAGTAACAATAATACTTTCACAAGATTAGAAAAAAAGAAGAAGATAGGACTTGTTTATTTTTGAGGTGAAATTTTTTGTATGTAGTAATTTAATGTGGAGTAATTTTTCAAGGTATTTTAATTTGTATTTTTTATTATATTTAGATCATCATGTTAATATTACATCAATTTTTAACTATTTTATAATATATAATATTGATTAAAATTTTAAATATGTACATTTCAATTAATAAAAATAAAAAATATAATTGAAATAATAAATATTTAAAATAATTTTTTAAAAGTATCTTTTCATGAATTAGTCAAATGTCATTTATTTTTTTTTAAAAAAAGGATATTTTCCTAACAATTTTTTTTTTAATACTTCTAAAAATAAATAACTTTTAACACAATATATACAGACAAAAAAAAAGTGAAAAAGAAAGGTCTCATCAATGTGCTACTTTTTCTCTTTACTTTTTCTTTTTCCTAGTTTTTTTTTTTTTTTTTTTTTTTGCTTTTAGACTGCACTCACAAAATAGAAATGAAAGCTGAGTAATAAATTAATTATTTATCCCCATTTATTATATTTTTGTCTATTTTATATGAATTTTCATTCATGTTTTGATTCTACTCCCACTTAATTATAGGTCATAGGGGATAAACAAACAAAAAGATCACTTTCTTTCTAATTATCCTAATTAGTGGAGGAATTTTTTTGATTATTTCCTCAATTAAATCAGTTACAATCACTCCTGAAAAATAAACTCGAAATTTTCCTATTCATCATCTTCTCCAAAGAAGTTTTAGAATAATAATAAAATTATCTTCGTATGATTAATGATTTATCAGTCATGTATTGTTTAAAATTAAAATTATGAAAGCAAATCATTAAAGTTTATATCAGAATACGTTGTCTACATTATACTCTTGAGATGCAATCTTCTCGAAATTTCTGTGTCAATATACACGAGAAGTTTTGTACATCAAATTCAAACTGCATTTTTTATTTTATATGTTGATCACGTAAAACATGCTCATTAGTCATTATTGGCTAAAAGGGAATTCTTAGTAGATGATCAGTTAGTTGATTATCTAAATTCTCATTTTATTGGTGAGAGTTTCATTCTCTACCTCGTTATCGTCTTTTCATTTTCCACCATCTTTAAGGTTTTTTTTTTTATCAATATGAGAAATGATGTTATTGGTTAATTAAATGTGAAGGCACAACTAGACACCGAAATTATCGATACGGGGTGTGGTGATAGTAAGTACTCTTTTATTCTTAATTAAAAGTCTCGAGTTTGAGACTCTTAAATATAGAGTCTCATCTGATAAAGAGCATTTTATCTCTAACATGAGACATTTCAAAGTGAATTCAAATTTAGTCAATCTTTAATGCGGATATCAACCACCGAACGAAAAAGAAAATTGACACCTAAATTTATTTGTCGTGTATGTTAGATATTTACATTTGCTTATCAATATTCAAAGACATCAATCAATGTATCATTTTGTCATTAATGTCAACATTTTATTACCTGCTCTGAACAATTGACTATTCTTTTATGGGTAGGTATAAACAATAAAATTAGTATTTAATTTTACATACTGACAGACATAAAAAAGCACTTTTTACTAATTAGCGATCCATAACATAATTATTCATAATAAATGTGATTAAAAACTTAAATCATAAAATAGATTATTTGATACGAAAATTTTATTATATATAAGTTAAATTCATTCAACTATAATCCTTGGGAGAAGATTTACAAAATCACAAGAAGGGTCAAAGAGATTGTGTATATTTTTTTAAAAATTATATGTAAATATCATCTGAATGATTTAATAGTATGAAAATTATATTATATTCGAAGATGTTAATAGCATAAAATTTAAAATAAAATGAGCTAGATATCTTTTATTGTTTTATACTAATGTTTTATACCTGTCAAAAAGCAAGATAAGAGTAGATATTTGGCTGATTGTGAGAAAAATTGACAAGTGCAATTTCATTATTTCACCATCTTTGAAAAATACTTTTAGTGGTAAAAGTTGTCTCCTACTTATTAGGGTCCTTCCTACTTTTTTTTTTCTTTTTAAGTATAAAATGTTTGAATGTGGAAAGTAATATAATTATTTAACATGTTTTTTACATTAAAAAAAAAAAACGTAAAATCAGGCAATTCAACTATTCCTTTTGCTGATTCTCAATTTAAAAAGAATTAAATTATATGGTAGAAAGATCTTTGATTTTCAAAATTTTAATAGTTATATATACAACTCTATATGACCCTCAATTTGTAGGCTTGAAGTTGGTTATGTAAGAATTATTATTATTATTAATTATTTTTTACTTATGGTCCAAGTTTACTTGTAACACAAGTAATATCATAAATAGTATTTAATAAGGAATATATCTCGTCTGTATATTGATTATTTAATGGACATACCAAATTAAATCATAACCTCTATAAATTGGTTCTCCCTCCACCCGTTAGGGTTAATCACATATTCTCTACAATAATTCCATTGCTGATGGTTATGATAACATAAAGTTAGGGCAAAGAGGTAGAATTCCTATTTATGACTAACGCTTTCGCTTTTCTCTCTGATGATGCCTTCCTCATCATGTATGTGCTCTCTATGTAAGATTATTGTGTTCAGGATCCTGATATTATGTTATAAAGTATTTAATCTTACATGTGGTACAGAGTCTGGATTGTTTGAACATATAAATTTATGATGTTATGTGTACTTTGTATTTCTATAGTTTGTTAGTCACCAAAGTGATATGATTTTATCTACTACGTGAACCATCAAATTCTATGGCCGTGAGTTCAACCATTAGTGTACCAGCAAAGACTTATCAACAGAATGAAAACGTATTTGGTTGATATTTTTAGTCAGATTAGTGATAATAAATTTATCGTGTTCAAGATCCTGATATTATGTTATAAAGTATTTAAACTTACAAGTTACGACAAGTTAAATGGAACCTAATTGATATTTTTAGTCAGTTTAGTGTTAATATATTTATAAGGAGTACACGTTTAAAGGAATTGTTTGGTAGCTGGTTAGGAAAAATATTATATATGCATTAGATTTTGTATAAGTAATTTTTATCATGTTTGGTAGTTATTTTGGACTGTCTATCTATACAATTAATACGGTGTTTGGTTGCAATTTAAAAATCTGTATAACTAATACATATACAAGTTATGAGAAAGTTTCTTTATAATTTTTATGCAAGATAGCAAATGAAATAATCAGTACTTGAATAACTAAATCACGGATAAAGGATTCATTTAGTTGACTTCTCCGTTGTTAGAGCGAATTTTCTTACTCTTGTATACTCGTCTTGTCCTAGCTACGCTCAAACTCTACATAAATTAATGCATAAGTTTTTTTATAACTAATCTATGTATTATAATACATTCATAACTCTAGCAAGCTACAAACGACATGCAAAAAGTAGGGAAAATGTGAGTTTCTCGCTTGATTTTTTTTTATTATAAATATTTAGTAAGTGAGTGAAAAATATTATTCTAAAAACATTTGTTTTAAATAATTTTTTTGAGAAATGAAGGTTAGGCACAGGACGAGCATTTGGTAAGAAAATAACACGTGTTGAAGGGTAATCTACGTAGAATATTATATATGCAACTTGTTTTTTCAATTTAAGAAAGTTGTTCTCGTTATTTTTAGAAAATTTATTTTCTTAGAGAAATATCTTTACACATTTTCGAATGAAAACATAAAAATTATAAAAGATACTTTCCTCGGTACCTAATTATGCATAGTTATTAGTATTATATCGTCCAGGTTTTGTAAAAATAAAGATTATAGCATTATCTTTTATAATAGACTGTCAGTTATATTGGACAAACGTATAGTGTCAAAAAATATCAATTGGAGTATGTAACTTCAATATGACGATAAAGACCAACATGTACGGAATATTTATATCAAATTAATTTTATTTACTATATTTAAGTGATGATTTGATAACATTAAAAATTATACATTAATTAATTTAATTATAATAATTAAATAATAGTATGTCTATTTGTTGGTGTAGATAATGGTGAAACAGTTACGATGAAGAAGGCAGAGGTTTCCTAAGTTTATGGAAGATCAATCATATATATTTATTTTATTTTTTGTAACTATTTTTTAGTTTTTTAAACAAAGAGGGTCACTTACTTGGTTAGATAAAGTAGGACACGTTTCATAGTTGGTCAGTTACGTTTTCCATTATCTTTAAGCAGTTTGTTGTTCACCTATTCTGTGAGTAGTATATATATGCATCTGTACAGTGATGTAAAACACATAGAAAAGAGAATTTTCTTTCAACTAATTTCTTGCTATTCTTTCATGGTACTAGAGCAGGTTTAGAATTTTTCTAATATCCTTGTTTCGTTTTCTATTTCTTCATCTTCTCTGCAATGGCACCTATGTCTTCTACTTTTGATCCAACTATTGAAAGCACTCCAGCCACCCTTTCTGCTAGAAATAATATCATCGATTCAACTCATCCCTATATATATACCCCTCGATGAATCTCCTTTCTACAATGTTTGATGGGGAAAACTATAATGGATGGAGAAGGGCAGTAATAATTACACTCTCTGTCAAAAACAAATTTGGCTGCCAAAAACAATTTGGCTTCAGTAATGGTTCATTGCCGATTCTAATTGCTGATTTGGCTCTTCAAAAGGCATGGTCACGCTGCAATAACATGGTTCTTTTGTGGCTTCTCAACTCTTTATCTAAAAAGATAGCTGAATCAGTGTTTACTCCCAAAGTGTCAAAGAACTCTGGAGCGACTTAGAAGATAGATTTGGTCAGACAAATGGTGCAAAATTGTTCTAGTTACAAAAGGAACTAAGTGTTGTGGTGCAAGGTAACTCTAGTATATCAAACTTTTTCGCTAAAATAAAGAGTTTATGGGAAGAACTAGACAGGGGCGGACCCAGTAAGCTAGACGCGGGTGCTTGAGCATCCATTGATTTTCGAAATTTTTTGTATATATATATAGAAAATATGATACATATATTTTTATAATTTAAATGAGCACCCATAGAACAAAAACAGTTGTGGGTGAGCTGGTTTAAACCTCTGCAATAAGAGGCGTGTGAAGCCACTGACGAGGGTACGAATCCCGCCAATAACATTTCTTTTTTTAAATTTTTTCCAGCGAATTTTACACCTGGAAGTGAGCACCCACAACCTTTAAATCTTGGATCTGCCACTGGAACTTGATGCATTATACATTTTTTCCGTTTGTGCTTGTTTGTGCGATTGAGGTGCTAAGGCAAAACTTTTGAAAAGCCCATCAAGATGAAATGTTGTTACAATTCCTAATGGGGATGAATGAGTCTTTTATTGGTGTAAAGAGCAACATTTTATTGTCATCCCCTTTACCCTCTATGAGGCAGGCTTATTTCTTGGTTATGCAAGATGAAAAGCAACGAGAAATCAATACTTCTCCTGTCTGCTGTTATCGCAACAGATCAATCAGGAGGAAATAGAAACTATCCAAGTTTCAAACCACCAAAGGGATCTGTTGAATCAATGAAGAATTCAAGCACATGTGCCTATTGCATAAAGTCAGGTCATAGCATTGACAAATGTTAGAGAATTCATGGATTTCCTCCATATTTCATGTTCCAAAAGCAAAGAAAATTCCAACCTCTAACTAACAATGTCTACCACGTTGCGGATGAGGCTGATCAAGGGGTTAATGGGTTCTCAAATGAAAAAACTTCAACTCAGGAGAACATAGGAGAACTTTTGCAATTACTTCAACAATTCAAACGGACAACAGAGTGATAACAATGCTGAAGCTACCACGAGTGCCAATTGTGCTGGTATGAAAATGTTTTTCAGTTCTTATGCATTTTTGGTTAAAATAGACATCAATTCGTGATATTAGACATTGGTGTATCTGAACATATGACTTTTAACAAGCATCTTCTTTCCAATTTTAAGCCATTAGGAAATCCAATCATGATGACACTTCCCAATTCTCACAAAGTAAAGGTCACACATTATGGTTCTGTTAGTCTTTTGCAAAATTTGATCTTGCATAATGTTCTCTGTATTTCATCTTTTAAATCAATCTTATGTCTATCCCCCAGTTATGTAAACAATTTTAAACATGTTCTCTTTACTCCTGATTCTTGCATTCTACAGGGCCCTTCAATGAAGTAGCCACTGGAAATTGGTGAAGAAAAAAGTGGACTCTACATTCTAAAATCGAGGTCTAAAGCTGTAGCTTCTAGGGATAGTTTTATTTCTAGTCAAGTTTTAATTTCAAGAAGGCACTGTGTTGTTGCCCATCCTGTTCCTATTTTAAATTCTAGTTTCAGTGTTCCTATTTCAAATGTAAAAGAGAAGCTATGGCATTGTAGACTCGGTCATATGTCTTTAATCAATATGAGAAAAATTCTGTCTTTTCCAGTATCTCATTGTTCAAATTTTCAATCTCCATGTATTATTTGTCCAATGGCTAGGCAGTGCAGAACTCCCTTTTCGCTCTAGTTCTATTTCTACAAAATCTATTTTTGAATTAATTCATGTAGATACTTTGGGACCTTACAACAATCCTACTCATGGCAATGTCCGATATTTTCTCACTATAGTAGATGATTTTAGTAGAGGAACATGGACTTTCTTACTATCTTCCAAATCAAATGATTTTACAGTACTTGAATCTTTTCTAATAATGATAGAGATGCAGTTTCACACTAAAGTCCAGAAAATAAGATCAGATAATGCTTTTGAATTAGGAACAGGAAAATTGCAATCTGAATTTTTGTCATCTCAGAGAATTATTCTCCAAACAACTTGCATTTCCACTCCATAACAAAATGGAGTTGTGAAAAGAAAACATAGGCATGCATTAGAAACGTCTAAAGCGCTTCTTTTTCAATTGCATTTACTAATTAAGTTTTGGGTAATCTCTTTTAACAGCAACCTATTTGATTAATAGGTTTCCTCCAAAGTTCTCAAATACAAAACACCTTATGATATTCTTTTTAAGTCTAAATCAAATTATCAAATTCTTAAGTGTTTTGGTTGTTTGTGTTTTGCTTCCACTCTTTCAGTTCATAGGGCAAAGTTTGAATCGAGAGTTGTGTCATGTGTGTTTTTGGGATATCCTCATGGAAAGAAAGGTTATAAGTTACTTAAATATCAAACCAAGAAAATTTTTGTTTCAAGAGATGTGATATTTCATGAAAATATATTTCCTTTTGCCACTACTAAACTTGGTGAATGTACAGAATCTTTTCTACCCGAGGATAATATTATTGTTCCTAAGAATCATGTGCCTACTTTAGTTTCTCATAATTTGACCATAGAGGACAATTATATTCCCATTTCACCTATCACTAAGTTTGATTTTCCTGATGATCATCATCGTGGTGTCTTCGAATCTCCATCTTCTCCTATTATTCCTGCAAACATTCCCTCACCATCAATTTCTCCCATGGTCATAGATAATATTCTTAGAAAATCTTCTAGGTCTCATAAAACGCCTAGTTATCTAAAGAATTATATATCCAATGCTTTGCACCTTACTAATGTCACCTATTCTTGTTTTCTTTCATCTCTTACCCCTTCTCAGTTTTCCTTTTCCAACTTGTCTTCCACAAATCAAACATTCATTAGTTCCCTCTCAAACCTCCAAGAACCTACTAGCTACAATCAAGCTATGATGCACCCAGGTTGACAAAATGCCATGGCTAATAAAATTGTAGCACTTGAATTAAACAAAACTTGGGAGGTTGTAGAGTTACCTCTTGGGAGAAAAGCATTACCCTGTAAATGGGTGTATAAAATCAAACAACATTCAGATGGAAGAGTGGAAAGACGCAAAGCTCGATTGTAATCAGAGGCGATATACAAAGAGAGGGAATAAATTTTAATGGAACATTTTCACCCGTGGTTAAAATGACTACAATTAGGTGTATTTTGTCTGTAGCATTCAAAAAGAATTGGGGATTATTTCAACTAGATGTGGATAATGCATTTTTACATGGAGATTTAGATGAGGAGGTGTACATGAAATTTTCAGTCGGACTTGTTCCTCCTTCATCAAATCATGTTTGCAGGCTGAAGAAATCCCTTTACAGGCTTCGACAAGCATCTCGAAAATGGTATACCAAATTGACTTTTGCCTTAAATTTCAAAGGTTTTACTCATTCATTAAATGACTATTCCTTGTTCTTTAGGAAAATAGATTCTTCTATATGTATTGTGGCTATCTATGTGGACGATATCTTGTTAACAGGAAATGACATTGAAGAGATGAATGACCTTAAAATCTTCCTGAATCAAGAGTTCAAAATTAAAGACTTAGGAAATTTGCACTGTTTCCTTGGTATGGAGGTCCTATGCGAGCAACGGGGTCTAATTCTCAGTCAACGCAAGTTCACTTTGGATTTGCTGGCAGAATTTGATGTTCGGGCCTTTATCTTCCCCTCTTGATCCCACATCAAAATTGATTGCTGATTCGGGTAAACTAATCAAAGACCCAACTTTGTATCGCCATCTACTCGGAAAGTTAAATTATCTCACACATACTCGCCCAGATCTTGCCTTCAAAGTACAACATTTGAGCCAATATATGCAAGATCCAAGGGCCACTCATTTGAATGTTGCTCTTCGTGTCCTCCGCTACTTGTTGAAGGATACTGGTCTGGGATTATTCATGTCTTCATCACCATCTTTTGAATTGATAGCTTTCTGTAATTCAAATTGGGGGGCTTGCCCCAATTCAGGTAAGTCTATAAGTGGATTTTACATAGCTCTTGGTGCTTCTCCTATTTCTTGGAAGTCAAAGAAGTAGACTTCTATATCCCTCTGCTGAAGCTGAGTATTGGTCCATAATGAGAGTTGTTGCCAAGTTGACTTGGTTGGTACGACTATTCGCTGATCTTTCAGTTCCTACATCTTTGTCGGTTCCTCTCACTCGGATAGCAAAGCTGCTATACATTATTGCCAAGAATCCCATTTTTCATAAGCGAACCAAGCATGTCGAGCTTGATTGCCATTTTATCCGACAATAATTTCTTGCTGGTTTAATTCACTCTCATTCACTCCATCTTCGTCTCAATTAGCCGATTTATTCACCAAGCCCTTAACAGGGCCTCTTCATAGTAACCTTCTGGACAAGTTGGGTGTGTTTTCCACCTCCTCCAACTTGAGGGGGGATGTTAGTGTAAATAATGGTGAAACAGTTACCACGAAGAACGCAAAGGTTTCCTAAGTTTATGGAAGATCTGTCATATATTTATTTTATTATTTGTAATTATTTTTTAGTTTTTTAAACAAAGTGGGACACTTAGTTGGTTAGATAAAGTAGGACATGTTTCATAGTTGGTCAGTCACGTTCTCCATTATCTTTACGCAGTTTGTTGTTCACCTATTTTGTGTTATATATATATACGCATTTGTACAGTGATGTAAAACACACAGAAAAAAAGAATTTTCTCTCTAACTAATTTCTTGCTATTCTTCCACTATTCAAAAACACGATATGATCATATGATGCCTTCATTGATTTGAGTACGTTTTTACGCATAAAATTGACTCAAATTTATTTGATGCGTCTGACTTAATACAACAACAATTTGTCAAATCTTCAAAGATATGGCAATTATGATACTAATATTAGAAAAAAATATGGATGCCTTATTTTTTGGAGAATCAATCATGAATTTTGTAATTTTCCAAATCAACAAGTTAGGATGTCTTTTTCCAAAATGTGTTAAAAGACATATATGTGTTTCTGTCTCAATTCATGTGTTGTATATTTCAAATTTTTACTTAAGTTGTATGTCATAGTTTTAAGAAAATAATTTTATCTTATATGTCCTCTCACAATTTTATCTTAGCATGTCGAGAAGAAGCTTTATCAATAGTATAACATGTAAAAGTGTTTGAAATTTAAAGACGATATGCGTTTATTAGGAACAATCAAACTATAAGAACGAGTTCCTAAATTTCATATTTGTAAAACTATTCAAATTCATCTAACTTGTTTTAGATTAACAAATTTATTAAGCTCAATTCGAACAATCATCATCATAAAAATTGAGACAGAAAAGCATATAACTATATACATTATGTGAAAATTATTAAAATAGATGATGTCCAAAAAGTTATGGGGAATTTTCCTTCCCAAAAAAAATAAATATAGAAGTACATGAAGAAAGAAAAATATAATGGTGAACGTAGTTACGTAATTATATATAGTCAGGTGTTTAATTGAACATATGTCATCGAAAAAATAGATATTTAAAATAAATCAGTAGTTGCATATTCATATCTCATTAATTCTACTTTTTGAAATGAATTTTTGTTATACTATTTCTCGATTTCTTTCATAAAATTTCTGATTCAGCTAATATATATATATATATATATATATATATATATATATATATATATATATATATATATATATTTATTGGTAGTCAAAGACACTAATTAATTGGATCCCATACTTGATCTCTTATCAACCAGACTATCATCCTCTTCCCATACTTTTTCCAGAAAAAAAATCAGCTATAATTACAGCTAACAAATTTGAATGAAATACTTTTTTTTGGACTTTTAGCCATTAAATTTGAAAATGGAGATCCAAGACATGAAACTATATAATTAAGTACTATGGGGTAATTTATTATTATTATTGTTGCTACTAATAAGTAAACAAATTGCAAAGAATAAAATGCTAAATATAAAGTGTAAATATATTTTTTATGATAGGGACCTTTAGGTAAGAATCATACAAGTTTGATTAAAAACGAAGAAAAAAATATTATGTTAAGATTATCAAATTAATTAGAAATAAAGCATATTTTTATCTATTTAATTGTATCTGTAATTATGCCCTTCGCATATTTTACTGCTACGTTATGTTTTAAGTATATAAAAGTGCCCAACTAAAATTTTAAACTATAATATATAAGTATATTTTTATTTATTTATTATATCTTTATAAATTTTACACATACCAAGTATACTCAACTAAAATTTTGAACTATAATATAAAATATATATTTGTTTATTTAATTGTATCTTTTATATCCTTATAATATATGGTGAGTAACTAGTATACGTCGACAACTAATATTCCACTTATATTCAACCAAAAATTATATATGTTTTTAAAATATAGTTTAAAATGGTTGTACAAAGAGACATTTCCCTTTATATACCATGTCTTTTTATATTTAATTTAATTGCCAAGATAAGGGATGGAAAAGGCTATGTCGAAAGTTCATTATTTAATATTTTATTAAATTATGTACTTTAGAAAATAATTATAAAAATGTGGAGAAAACTCTTGAATCAATAAATAGACAAGACAGACCCTGTTATGAATTATGATGGACCCCTAGATTTAAGCTAACATTAAATTGGGTATTCAAATCTTTCAATATCTTTATGATTGTGAGTGCAACTATATATAAGTTTCCTCTTATTTATACTTGTTAATTGTTATAGTTAAATTTAGTATCTATTAAAGAATCAATACGATAATTTTTTTTTATTAATTGATATTTAATATTATTATTTTTTTAAAAAAATAATAAATATTAAAAGTAAAAATATATATAAAAAAATACTAAGTATTATTTTTAATATGAAAAAAGATTAAAAATATTTTTAAATTAGGTTAGAAAAATAAAAGTATTTATACATAATATAATGAACAAATAAATATGAACGATCAGAGTATTGTTCCTTTGAGAGTTTTAGAAGCACGTGTGTAAATCAGTGTATCTATTCATTGATCATTAATGCCTAACATGCCTTACTAAAATTTTACCTTTGTTACGAGTTTTTTTTTTTTTTTTCCGGATAATTGTAATATTATATCTCTATACTTATACCTCACAAGCTCAGAGTTGATTGTTTATATTAATTAGATTTTTTTTTAATCTAAAATAAACGTAAGATATTTATATATTAAATTGTTTAGTTTTTTTAAATTAAATTGAAAATTATTCAAATATTCGACAGATTTAGTAAGAAGTTTTGGTGTATGAATACATAAAAGAACATTTATTTGGCTCAAGAACTTGGTCATCTTCTTAATTCTTTTGAGAATGAAAGGCGGATTACGAAAGAATGTAGTGTAGTGCATAAAGTTTTTTTTTTAATTGGAGGTCTCAAATTTGAGTCTAGAATATGAAAGAAATTGTCTCAAATTTGAGTCCAGAATATGAAAGAAATTTCGATAGAAAACGCCACCCCTCAAATAAGTTCCAATCAATTACAAATCTGAATTAGTTAAACTTTAATATAGGTACGAGTGAAGTCGAGCTCCAATACAAATAGAAAATAATGAACGAAAATTGAACTCAAATACAGGTATCAACTATCAAATAATGAGTGAAAACTCAAAAAAAAAAATTAATGTATGAATTTTGACTCATCAATTATTTTTTATTTATTGTAATCTGGATCTTAGATTATTTATGTTAAATCATGATATCCTAGACATTGAAGTTTTGTGAGATTCGAGACCTGAGTAATTTGAGTTGGACTCAATAAGTGTATATAATCCAACTAAGATTTTTGAATGTTATTTAATCCTAAACTCTAGTTCATGCTTATATAAATGATACTTTATTTTCTAAAAAAGGCTTCTCGATTATTATAAAGAATCAATATCAATTATCTTAGTTCGAGAAATACACCACTAACGACTCTAACATAAATGTTATCGAATCATAGACAAATCTTATGAGAGAAAACTCAATTTTTTACTCATAATCTTAAAAAATAAAACTATGTTTCTCATATTTTATTTATAATTATAATTTATTTTTTATCACTTTAAAATTTATCATTAAACGAACACAAAATTTTATCAAATCATGCTTTCCCTCGTTGATGAATGGTATACCCTTCATTTTTTAATAACAATTATTTGTGGATCTTAGAGCATCATATTCAATATAATTACAATACAGAATATATCTTTCCATATTTTCAAAAATATAATGAATTCAATTATAAAACTTTTTTAAAAAAATGAAATGATTTTCAAGAAAATGTAATAAAAAAACAAACTTATCTATAAATCTCCTGCAATTTTTTTTGGCTTATTTGATTCAGTTCAGTTGAGAAGCACATGGGTTGCTTCTTTTTTTTTTTCTGTTTTTTCTCATCTAAATATTTTTTTGTCATTTTATTCTAGTTTCATTTTTCAATTAATCTCACGAGAAGATAAATTGGACTTCACCGATTTCTTCAATTAATCGGCTTCGTCCAAGCCTCTAACAAGCCGAGCCGTTCCCTTTTCATGCCATTTATCAAGAATATAAATAAATTTAAATTACAGCTTATACTCTTATATATAGCTATAATTTGTCTTTAATTACAAAATCTAGCATCGTATTGATTTCAAAATATATTATGTGATGTATATAATAATAATGAAATATATTATATTATGTATTTATTAAGTGTATCGTGTGCTTAGTAAATATATTTGTGCTTCAAAATCGTTGCACAATTATATTTGCACTTATAATAAAGTTTTAAACTATCATTTCTTATATAAAAAAAATGACTTTTATTTTTTAAAATCTATATTTGAAACCTCTAATTTATTGGCTTACTCATCGGCGGAAGATTATAAATCAATGTTACTCAAAGAGTTACCTTTTCAAAATAAATTAATTGTTTTGATATTTTTATACCATTAACATTAGCCTCAACAAAATAACAATTGATAATTTGATGTAGAACTAGAACAATTTCACTAAGAAAATAGTTATCAATCCCACTATTAAAAAAAACTGAATCAAATATCCCGATCTGTTGATCATGAAGTAGAAAAATTATTTACAATAAACTCCATACTATCTCTCAATAACCATACGAACCTTATAATGTAATTTCTCAGTTTATTTTTATATTATTTTAAAATGTTAAATAATATTTGTTCAGTTTACCAAATTATTGAATAATTTACCAAGTTATATCTATTCTACCCTTATTAATTCATTTTTCAATATTTAGATGACTTATTTGATAAGGATGATATGATAAAAATTTTCTTATCATTTACTGTTTCTTAATTCACGTGTCAAGTAAATATTAAACAATTGTTATTAAACGAAGAGAGTAAAATATTTCCTAAGAAAAAGTCAAGTTCTTTGCAAATCAAGTTGCATTTGCACTGAATTTCAAGTTCATTTCATTTAACCCCTCACTACCCCACCCCCCACCCCACAACAAGTGCACCTAACCTTAGTCAGATTTTAACCCTACATCTGACCCCAGATTTGGTTTTTTATTTAAAGAGAGAAAAAAATAAGCTTAGCCAGCTGTGTTGTCTACTCATTTCTAATTTTCCTCTCTCCATTTTCTTCCTACTTTTTTCTCTTTCTAAAAATATGTACACAACATTTTCTTCTAATACTTCACAAAATTATTTGTGAAATAATTCAAAAAAATTGTGTATTTATCTCTTTTTTTTCTTTTACTATGGGTTTAGAAGTGGAGGAATTAATTGAAAAGGAGAAATATGGTGTATTATTTGATCCAAAATAATAATAATAATAATAATTGAACTTTCAATTCAAGAAAAGAAAATTTGCATATCATCATGAAGAGAGTTCGTAGCAATGATTCATTGGGTGCACCATTGATCTCCATGTGTCAAAATACTACAGGTACTTAATTTACCTAGTTAAATACATAATTGAATTAATTTTCATTTTTTAAAAAGAAAATAAATAAATTATATTTATGTTTTTTATGAAATTCTGTTATATTCTTGATAACATGTCCAATAATTTCTAATCCCCATGTAACATGAGGAATATATTGGTTTTGATGAATCAAGAACATCATTTTACACTTCAGTCCTTTATATATCCACTTGCTACTAAACTTTAGTTATTAAGTTGAATTTGTTGTTAATAAATAATGTTCTATTATGATAGTGTAACGCTATTAAATTTAATCGATTATATATAGCATGTACTTCTCATACGATGAGTTACATATTGTTAATAGGTCAAGTTTGTGTGTATAACACATAAGTTCATAAATTATCTTCGATATACGTTTTCTTTACCTTTTTTTACGAGTATACAGGTGAGGAGTGTTTATCATTCGACCAGTATTTCATTTTTGTTACGTGTCATTCTTACGTTTGTTTTTTGTAGATGAGGAGAATAATTGGAACAACCATGCTTATTCAAGGGACTTTCAAATTCAATCAATGTTAGAAGGTTTAGATGATGATGAAGCCACCACCTATGTGGAAGAATCCGGTGTCGGATCGGAGAAAAAGCGGCGGTTAAGGGTGGATCAAGTGAAGGCATTAGAGAAGAATTTTGAAGTGGATAACAAACTTGAACCTGAAAGGAAAGTGAAATTAGCTCAAGAACTAGGCCTTCAGCCGCGACAAGTAGCGATTTGGTTCCAAAACCGCCGTGCACGGTGGAAAACAAAGCAATTAGAGAGAGATTACAATGTTCTCAAAGCTAATTTTGATTCACTTAAACATAATTATGAATCTATCCAACATGACAATGAAGCTCTCTTGAAAGAGGTATATTATTTTTTTTTACATTATTCAAAGTTGATATACATAAATTATACACCAATTATACATAACTATACACATAGTATACATATAGTGACAACTTTTAGACTTTAGATTAACTTATTTTTACCTTTTCTAGAATTTTTTTATCCGTCCTAGTAAATGGGGAAATCAAAATTTTGAGTAAAGAAATTCAAAATACAGAAAGGAAATAGCGAAATTAAAATTTTTGATAAGTATTTTTCAAAATTTATATACACAATACTATTTTCTATATGTATAGTATTGTTTTTCACTAATAATGTTCAATTGATTGATAAAACATAGGATAAAGTAAAAAAAAATATCAATTTTTACTGAGTAATTTTAATCGTATATATGAAATATTATTTGCTAACGAAGAGAATTTAGATGATTCCGTCTTTTTTATTTTAATTAATTAGAATTGTCATAATGTACTGATTTTTTTTTTTTGACATTGTAGATAAATGAGCTAAAATCAAAGGTACATGGAGGAAACAGTGAAATCAAAATTGCTGTTAAAGAAGAAGCTTTCGATTCCGAATCAGATGACAAAAAAACTGAACAGAGCAACCAATGCAACAATTCTAATGCAGAGCTCAACTTTGATACAATAATTATGAATCCCTCAATTAATTTTACTGATTTCAAAGATGGATCATCAGATAGTGATTCAAGTGCAATATTGAACGAAGATAACGGTGTCATTTCATCTGGTGCTTTCTTGATTAAGTCAGGGTCGGGATCAGGATCATCATCTCCGGATTCTAATTCCTCGTTGAATTGTTTCCAGTTCTTGGAATCGAATGAGGTTAATTTTAGTTCGTCACAGTTTGTGAAATTGGAGGAGCATAATTTTTTCAATGGCGAAGAATCTTGCAGTACACTGTTGTTCACAGATGAACAAGCTCCAACGCTACATTGGTATTGCCCAGATGATTGGAATTGAAAAGACTCTGTAAAAGAAATTTTTGTATAGTTGAAATTATGTGGAAAGTATTGTAAGTGGCAGAGTGATCTTGCTGTCATGATTCATTGAGATGTTAGAAGATGCGGAAAAAAGAATAAAGATGAGGGAGGGGTGGGGTGGGGTGGGGTGAATTTTTTTTTTTGTAAAATCATGTGGGTGTACTGTAGGCAGGTTGGGTTGTTGGGGGACGATAGGAAGTGTGTGAGTTTGGGTAAAAGTTAGCATTTTGCATTGTACTTTGAAATCTTACACAATTCTGTGTTTGTACTGCTAAAAAAGAGGAGGGGGTGGGGGTGAGGGGTCAAGAGAATCTATGATGATGATGATGAAGAAAAAAGCTTTCCTTGTAATGGTAAATAAAGGTGGCTAGCTAAAAGTATTTTATGGATCCCATTTTTGAATGATTTTATAACTTTTTAATAATATTATGGATATATTGGTAGTAACTAGGTGTAATTTTTTTTTTGATATATTGTGTGTAAGTCGGTTCACAAGTATTTGAGATTGCATAGACAAATCTCGTTTGCTCCCTCTTATCTTGCTCGCCAATACTCTTATATGTGTCTGATATAGTAGATAGATGCAAATCACACCAGATAGGAAATTCTTATATGTAATAGGAAATTCTTAATTAGTGTATCTTTCTCAATATATGATAGGAAATTCTTAATTAGTGGTAAGATTCGTAATTATTTGAGAGTATAGGTACAATATATATATATATATATATATATATATATAATATATATATATATATATATATTTATGGTATAAATATAGGTCTATAGAACGATCTTGTTTGCCTCTCGCCCAGGGGCGGACCCACATGGTTCCAGGAGGTTCACATGAACCTCCTCGGTAAAAAATTACACTGTATATATAAGGTATATTTTCTCTATTTGTGTGAATATATATATATTGAACCCTCTCATTGACAAGGAAAATGAGATAGCCTAGTAGCAGGTTCCTTCATAACTAAGTCTGACGTCCAAGCTTTTTTACTATTTTAGCTTTAGTTTTTTTGTGTTTTTAGTTCCAGTTCCCCTTTTTACGTTTTCTTTTTATATATACAACATGCTAAAAGTGTGATTTTAAATCCCAAAAGAAATCAAAGGTCTCATTCTTCGAAAAAAAATTGTTGGTTTATTTATACGTTTATATTTTTATTTTTTGAACCCGTGAATGAAAATTTTGGGTGTGCCACTGCCCTCGCCTCCCTTCCGTTTAACTTGCTAGTACTCTCATATGCATTTGTCATTCAAGATAAATGTAAGTCGCACCAGATAATAAGATACATACAATTACATGTATCTAGTGCATTAATTTGTATGTATCTAGGATATATAATTGTCTCGCTTACTTTCCTTACCATTTCGTTCGTTTCTCTCTCTATTTTAGTGTATCTAGCAGCATAAATACATATATATAGATGTATCTTCCTAAACATATGGTAGAAAACTCTAAATTATTGATAAGATTCGTAATTATTTAAAAGTATTGGTAGAATTAATATATATGGTATAAACATGTCTAATAAGGTAATTTTCCCCTTTTCACAATTTAAATAAAAATGTATATAATTGTTTATTGAAAGTTAAGACGTTCAAATGAAACACAACACTTAGTTTGAGCATCTAAATAAAATATTTTCATAAAATTTAAGGGATTAGATTATATATTAAGCCCAAAAGGAAAGACTATCTAGTGAACTCAGACTAAGCACTTTATCTAGTGAAGCAAATTTTAGTCGAATTTTAATAGAAATATCAAATACAAAAACACTCTTTGATAAACTAAAAATTATAGACATCATTGAGCAACTCAATAGGTAAGCTGTAGGAAGATTGTAAGTGCAAAACAAATTATGTTATACTTAAATAATAGATTCATAAGTACACAATTGATGAGACCAGAATCTGTTGTGAAGTTCATCATGACTTACACTTTTAGAGTAGCAATTTACATTGTGCATCACAACATTCCAACACAACCTTTTCTTAGCTAGGTGTATAGTATAAAAAATAGTAAAATTATCGTATAATTGATCCTAATATTAAACTTCTAAGCTCGAATTAAGTGGTTTAAATATTAACGTTTTCAATTTCTTCTTTTTATCGTACTTAGATATAGTCGGAAGTGGAGCTAGCTAGAGAATGAAAGGGGGTTCATTTAAATTACCTTTTGTTTCAAAATTACTATAGACAAAGTGTTGTTTTGGGTGAGAGGAATATTAACCCTAGTGTTTTAATTTACCAAAAAGAAAGATCCCCATTTGTTTTCTTTCTCCTATATATCAAGGCATATTTGTTGAGGTTTTTAGATATGGTACCCCCCCCCCCCTCAAACCCCCACCCACACAAGCATGGTGGGGTGGGGTCCAACTGCATTAAATTGAATAAACTGAATTTTAAAATAAAAATAAAATAGGTGTGTGTAGAGTCTCTTGTTTACACACTTTGATTGGTGACAGCTAAACTACCACATTTGCAATATGCATTATATATCACCTACTACCAATATGAATTATAAATTAGGAGCGGAATTGTTTCACTCTTAATTAAAAAATTTAAAATTAAATTTTTGTGATTTATATGGAAAAAATTCTGTTGGAAGTGTTACTCTATAGGAACTTCAATACAGACTCGCTCCAAACAACCGAGTGAGAAACAAATAATAAATAAAATATATATTACATCACCTACTACAAAATTAAAAATTAAAAAAAATAAAAGAAGAAAGATTAATAAAAAATACTACAAAAAAAAGATTTAATAAAATAGTTGGACACTTGTAACACTTTGGATTTAATTCAAAATTTTAAACCTTCAAAATGCACTCTTTCGTTTTCAGTCTAGATGACACAATTATTATCTTGAAACATTAACGTTTGACATTATTTTATTACTAACGTTACTTTATAGTACCGTTTAAGTTTTAAACTTTTAAATAAATTCTCCTATCATATTAAACTTTATTATTATCGTAATATTCAATCAAACATTAAATGAAATAAAAAGAATAGTCAATCATCAATTCAATAATGTTTCATTCACTATTGTCTAATAAGCTTGAAAATTAGAATTTCCTGTTTAATTAATCATACTTTAATTTATGTATCCACATACGCTATTATGAAATGCAATTTTTTCAGTTTTGTAAGTATATATTTTCTATTAGATTTTTAAAATGAGGAAAAATCTTAATATAAATCATTTTCATTATAACAGATTATCTAACATAAATTTGCATTAGTCGAATCAATAATTGCAACTAATTTAATCCAAATAGAATATATGTCCCCACTTAAAAGAGAATATCATTGTTTCTTCCTACTTCTTAGTAATGTTCACATAGGTTTGCTTTAGTAGTATGGTCTCTACCTCCACTTAATTAAAAGGTGCATTTAATTAAGAAAATCCACCACTTAATCAACTTTTAGTATGAATATCTTTAATACTTTAGATTCATTAATACTATAGCTAACACTTAAAGGTGGCATGCTCCACTTTGTTCCCTCCATATATGCTTAATACTATGTTGGAAATTTTATAACATAAAGAAAATGCACCCATTGAGTATATATTTGTAATCAACACTCTGAATAAACGTTAGTATAGACTTTATCGATTCTACATATAATGAAATCAACTTAATTATTTAAATGTTCTACGATAATAATTATTGTCACTAAATATTTCAGGGTAGTCTGAAAATATATTTTAAAATTTTAAAACTCTAATAGGGGGGGATTTGTTTTTGGGAAAAGACAAAATTAAGGATCAAAAGTAGCTAGGGAAATGGGAATCAAATAATTAGGCTTTTGTTTCATAAAGCTAGTGAGGTTTGGCTTTATTGGTTTTTAATTTTTATAGGGATTTATTAAAACTTTGTCAAGCTCCAAGCACAAGAGAACGGCGTTCTGTATAACCTAAAGTTATATTTTTTGCAATTTAAAATTGTTTAATATATTAAGATCAAGTTGAAAAAACGTAACTGAAAATCAAAAGAATCCAGCTTTTGAGGATATAACAATATTAAATAATAATAATAAATAATAATAATAAAGTGGTGCTATAATTAAATTTTTTTTTTTTAAAAAAATATAATATAAGATAAAGAAATTTAACTTTAACGTGTACGATTACTTGTTTGTTTGTGGTTGTCAAAGGGTTAGTAATGTGTGCGGCGCACCTTGAGTATATAAATCTAATGATGATACAAAAGAATTAAAAAAAAGAACTTATATATATGTATAATATAAATATAATATGTAACAACTAACAACCATAAAAGAATACAAGCTTACAATATAAATTTGAAAAAAAAATTCAAATATTTGTTTGGTAAGACTTGTAATTGGTGTTGACACTCGCTTTAGGTTTCTACTAATTAAAATTCACCTAACTGATAATTGGTGTTGACACTCGCTTTAGATTTCGACTAATTAGAATTCACCTAGTATAAAATATATCGAAAGAAAAAATCTTTTCTATTCATCTTACAATAATATTTGATAGGTTATAACAATACGTTGACCTTTTCATCAGGTGCCAATTTTTGGAAGAAAATTCAAAATAATTATTTGGTTATATATCGTGATCAGTGTCAATACTCATCACTTTAAGTTTTGACTAATTCGAATTTATACCTTACTTTAAAAAAAATTTTCTTTCATATAAATTAAACATGAAATCTTTACGTTAAAGACGGAAAAATCATATTTATCAACCCACGACCTATGATGATTAGCAACACATAAATATGTATAATAACCATAAAGGATAGAAGCTTAAAATATATATTCTAAAGTTTTTCTACCTAATCAAATTGAGAACAATAAAATTTACAAGCTAAGTACTAGCTTTTTGATAATGACTTACGCATGGATAGATTAAGTGAGTTAAATAATTTATCTTGAAACTTTATCTACGAAAGTAACCTATCACCAAATTCAAGATATATATAATTTACTTTATTTTATTTTAAATCATAAATTAAAATTGCGTCATATAATTGAATTGATACTCAAAGGAAACTTACAAGTATACAATATATGTGAGGTTATAATACTCTAATTATACAATAACTTCTACACAATCAAGTTATTTTCAATATTTATTTACAAATACTTGTATTGACTTACTAATTGGCTTAGAATTTTTAGGGCAATTTGAAAAAATTCCCCTTCGTTTTTTACTTGGCACTAAATAAGATTGGCTTAAATTCTCATCTCAACTATGAAATAATAGAAGGATAAATTTTAGGAATTACATAGTTTTAATATGAAATTACAATTTACCTTATTTAGTTTATAAGTACATTAATTTTTTAAAAAGTAACACAAAACCGGATACATTAATATGTAGTTTGGATAAATTAAAGAGTATCTCTAATACATTAATATATAAATCGGATACATAATATGTAGCTTAGATGCATTAAAGACTAGCTGGGGTACATAATATGTAGCTCAGATATATTAAAAACTAGCTCGGGTATATTATAAAATAAATCTAATACATAATATGTTACTCCTGTTACATTAAATATTAGCTCGGATACATTAAAGAAATAAGGATTAAGAGGCTTTTAGAAATAGAAGGAGATTTTAGAAAAAAAATAAAATATAAGACGTGTATTTCAGTAATTTTTTTAAAGTAAAATGAATTTGCTCTCATGTAGGGTGATCCTAAATTAATTGGATTTCAATACAAATAATCAAATGTTGAATGATTGGCTTAAATTTCCATCTCAACTATGAAAAAATAAAATAAATTTATCTTTATGCAACACGAATCTAGATTAGTCGAACTACAATATAGATATCGAAACAAAATAAGCAAAAGGGTATTTTGGTCATTTCTCTAGTATTAAAATATAGGAGCGTGATTCTCGTGAGCGGTGGAAGTCAACAAGTAAACGTATAAAACCAAGCAAACAGGTCACTATACGACGTCGGATAGCGACAGTGTGTTTACAAATGGAAGAAAACTTGAATACGACGTCGCCGTGCCAGACAAAATCCATAAAGACATAATAAATATATTTTTTCCGTTTCATTTTTTGTGACAATATTTAATTAATACAATATTTGAAAAAAAAGAATTTTATGATTTAAAATAGTTTTAAAATATTTAACAATAAATTATTTTATTAATAATAAAAAAATTAATAAATTATTTTTAATTATAATAAGATGATATTTTTTTGAATGTGTGGAGTAATATTCTTTTGTGAGTGGAATTGTCAAACAAATACACCCATCAATCCACTTTTTTGTCACAAACATTTTCTGTGGGACCAAATTTGTAGTTTAACGTTAATTAAATTGACACGTAGCTTCCTATGTCTTGTTTTAAATTTTTTTAAAAAAGAATGGTTTTTCTATTCTTCTTGATAGAGAAAGAACGTTAAATTATTTTTCACATTTGGTCTTTAATTTTTCTATTAATTTATTAATTTCAATTTATTTGATGTAAAATTTCATTCGAGAGAAAGCGTTTTTTATTAAGAATTTTTCATAGCGAACACTCGTGCTATCTATTGCTAGTCAATATTTTTTATATTTATTTTTTATCTTTATAAAATCATCTCTACATGATTGATAATGTTTCTTGTTGATATTTGGTTCTCTTATTTCCTATTCAAAGTTTGTTCATGATGTTTGGTTTTGGATTCGATTATTTTAATTTTCATCATGTAAGGTCAATAAAAGAAATGAACAAGGAAATGTGGTCTCAATATAAAAGAAAATGTTATCAACTCAAAACGTTATTTAAAAATAAAAAAATTATATAAAATGCTTAAATTGATATCTTTTGATAGTTATATATTAATCTTCATGATTTAGTAAATCATCGTGATCTAAATATTATTTTGAACAAACTTGAACATGTTTATGCACAAGAAGAAAAAGAAGAAGTTAAATTCTAATACATTGATTTGAAATTTTCTATTACCATGGTAAACATGGCCAATCTCCTACACTATTATAGACTTAGTTTAACTTAATACATAAATACATAATTTGTATTTTGTTATTTTTCTAAGCTAAGTCTGATTTATTATCTTTATCTGTGATATTTAACTATAAGTTCTATATTTGTTTTTCTATATCATATTTGAATAATTCCGATTCAGTAGATTTATACAAAACAACACTACTGTTAGAACCAAATGGCTACATGAAGAGGACATCTCAATAAAATTAGTGATCTAAATCTAAAGTTTAACAAAAGATCTTATATATAATACACGTATGCATGATAAAAATTTAGAACCCTAAGAGGACATCTCAATAAAATTAGTGATCTAAATCTAAAGTTTAACAAAAGATCTTATATATAATACACGTATGCATGATAAAAATTTAGAACTGTAGTTTTTGTTCTTATATATTGCTTGTTATTATTGTTGTTATTATTATTATTATTATTATTATTTATACAAGTAAAAATTAATTCTAGTTAATAAGATATCGTTCATTTGTTTAGAATACAACACTTTGGATGTTGTTGTAAAGAAACTATTTATTAATATATAGTTTGAGTTGTCTAGTTCAAAATTTTAAAATATTTTTGATAAAAAGTAAATAGTTTATTTTTTAAAACAATCTTCAATGTAATATTAATTGAAACTATAAATATATTATATATTTTTAGAGCCTCGAAAATTTTGGGGCCTAAAACAAGCATTTTACTAGTCTTATTCTTGAGCTACTCATAGTGCAAGAAATTAATATTTTGAATAAAAAGTTACATTGTATCTACAAGGTGGACGGTATTTATATGTATATATAATAGATGTTAAATTATTTTACCTTATTCGTGATCTCTTAAACAAAAAAATCTTGGTAAAAAATTTGATTTTACCGCTAATAGTAGATGTTAACAATTATCCAAAGTTAAGGATTCCTAATTAGGTTCTCGACTTTCTTAAGTAATAATCACTACTGACTTTCAAATAGAACATGAGGTCATTAAGAATTTTCCAAGTTGATTAAAAAGCATTATAATTATTGGAAAGAAACAATAAGATGTTCCAAGTTGCTGTGATGGAATCAAATTAAATGTTTAAAAACACTAAACTGTTTTTAAACATTTAATTTTGGATGTGCATCGTACAAAGAAAAAAAATCATTTAAAAATGTTTTTTGTGATAAAGAAAATCATTTTCATAATTTGATTGAAATTATGAATTTTAAATGTCCAAAGCTGCCTAAATCGTAGAGTCAACCTCTAATCTTATATTTAAAGAATTTGAAAATTATATTTATACCTAACAAAAAAAATATACTATAATTTTTATTAAATAATTCGTGTGAAATCACTCATGACCCCCTAAATTTGTTCCCGGTCGATGATAGAATTAATATGTACGATATCATCATAATAATATTTCGATCCGATGATAAGTTTTAATTAAGACGGACTATAACAATCTCATAAATTTGCTACTAAACTTTATTTAACATACAAATTACAATATTAATTTAAATATGTAAACTCATGATAAAATGTTTATATTAAATACTGTGAACTCAAATTTTTGAAAAACTTTAAACGCAATTACAAATATTTATAACATAGACAAATTAATTATTTATAAAATTAGAGACAATACAGATATTTAGTGTTTTATTAATAACAGCTTGATCCTAGGAATATTCTCTGAAATATCTCAACACATGAACCCATGTGAAATCCAAATATGAAAACATAAATTTATTAAATTAATTAATCAAAATAAAGTAATTCATATACATTGATTGAAAATTTTAGTTTCAAAAAAATTGAATAAGGATAGAATGATAAAATTACATCATTTCTTAATGTAAAAGCAAAAAAAAAAGGTGACACATAATATAAAACGGATGGAATATTAATTTATAAATTGTTTGAGAAAAAGGAGAAAACTAGATTATATGATCATGAACATTGTCTTTTGTTTTTCTTTTCATAGATTCAAGTGGTAATTATAAATATCTGTAAAAATAAGAAAACTAGTTGCTTGAACAACAACTAAAAAAAATAGTTGTGGAATAATATCAATTACAATCACTTGTTCACAGGAATTTGAAAGTAAATTTTTTTTTACTAAATCAAATTTAATTAAATTTTTGTGTATATATTAAACATCGAAAGACAAAAAATAATTAATTGATTACAATATTTCTTTGATTCTTCGCTAAACTATAAAATAGTTGAATCAAATAAGTTGGATATAATTAATAGATGACTTTTTTTTAATGAAAGCATCAAATTAAACATTGAAAGATAGATGGAATTTTTTTTCCAAATATTTGATATTTGTAATGAGATACCAATAAATTGAAACTCACATGCAAAAAGTTCAACGCTATCCCCTCCATAAGAAAGATATTTATCAGACTTTGAATTCAATATTTTAAATTTAATATAAAAAATTCTTAGAAATTCGTCACAATCCTTTCTTTTGCCCCTATTAAAAGAACAAAAATATTAGATAATTTATTTCATTTTTTCAATTTTGTTAACTTTTTAAAAATAAATTATTACTATTATTTAATTAATTTTATTCAATTTTGTTTTACTTTAGAAGAAAAGGAGGAAAAAGTAGGGGTGAATATTCGATATTTAGGTTCGGTTTCGGTTTTTTTCCGTTTTTTTCTATTTTCGGTTCTTATAAATTGTGTACCGCATATCGAATCGAAGTATTTCGATTCGATTTTTTTTATTTCGATTCGATTCAATTTTTTTTTTATTTTGGTTCGATTTTTACTAATTCGATTCAATTTTTTTATTTCAATTTTTATTAATTGTGTATCGAATACCTGACTGTGCTGGCCGCCCGAAGCCGGTCGCCGGTTGAAGACTTGAAGTCGTTGCAGGCGGCTGCTACTGCTGGGCTGCTGCCTGAAAGATGAAGAAGAGGAAGAGATGGTGCCGGCAAGAGAAAGAGGAGGCTGTAAGATGAATATTAAAAATTAAATTAGGAATAGGGATATTACATAGGGGTTTCACATTCTTTTTTTCTTTTTTTAAAAAAATTATTTAATATTACTAATTATTAATTAATATAATATAAATATAATATAAATTATAGTATAATATTTCAATTTAAATCAAAATATCGAAAACCAAAATAATACGTACCGAAAACCGATTTGAAATAACAAAAAATATAAAAAAAATTAAACCGAAAATCAAAATGCCAAAACTAAAATTCTAAAAAAATTTGATTCAGTTCAATATTTTAATTTTTTGGTGTTTATGCCCGCCCCTAAAAAAAAGGAAAATGCATTGAAATCTAAGAACATGGAAAAATAGGAAGCAAAAGGAGCCAAAAAGCTAGGACCCACCTACAATATTCTTTGGGCCAGGCCCATACTCATGGCCCATCACCTCATGCATAGGAAAAGGAGCTTTAAGTGGGCCCAGCCCATTAAGATTCTTTTTCGTTGTGGGGCCCGTGGGTCCATTACACAAGTCTAAATTTCTAATGGGCCAGTAAAAAAGGGGCCCTGTGAAAGGGACATGTAATGCTATTGATAGCCCAAGAAATGCCTTTATAAATATTTTCACTGGGGTAATACTTTATATTTTGGAAAAATTGCTCGGATACATGCCTTTTAATAAATAATTACTGATTTTAGTGATACTTTTAATTTATTACCATTTATAGCAATACTATGTTAAATCTGCAATATGTATTAAAAGTGAATTAAGTGTGCAATAATATGCATTATAACTATTTTATAAAATATATTATGCATGTTCAGTAAGAAGTTGGCACATTGAATTATAAGTATATCAAAATGTGAGATAAATGTATTATCCATCAATAAAACTTGTATATATGTGAATGATAAATTAATTTTAGTAATATGAATTAAAAGTGTATTATAAATGTATTGAAGGTGATAAAATGAAAAAATATATTATTGTTATAAATGGTAAATATTTTTTATTTGTAGTATATTTATGTAATTTCCCTCATATTTTCGTTTCATAATATAACACAAGTCATATATGACGTTTAATTACTATATAACTTATCGTGATAGAGGCAAAAGTTTATTTTAGAGCTCACAAGTTATGTCATAAAAGACATAATTTAGTTCCTACAGAAATAATTCAATAGAGTCAAAAGCTCAGTACTGAACATATAAGTCGTGTAATAAAAGACATAACTTAGTTCCTATATAATTTATATCGATAGTCTTACAAGTCAAGCTCCTTTCTCTCTTTTGCACTAAGGGCCAATTTATGTTTTTTTCAATTGAAGAAACATTTGCACGCTTCCGTTACCTTTTAGAGTAATGAGGTTAACATCACAAATTGAATATGGAACCTTACGTGTTTCTTCAAGTTATAATGACAAAGTTTTTTGTCATATCAATATACGATTGCAGTGTAGTATGCTGAGACTATTCTATCTGTAATTAAATGTTTTAGGTTTGAGCCTTAAATATGAAAAAAATATTATTGAAAGTAACTATTCATGAATAAACTCTACAATTTATATTTAGTCAAACTCTAACATAAACTCTAGACACTGAGTGAGAATTTTTGTTAAAAAAGTTTTGTCCATGAATATTATAAACAGATGGCAAATTGTTGTAGGATTAATAAAGATGAAAGCTCCATTTCAATAAACACAATGGGCCAGGGAACTCATGGACGGTGCCACTGTGGGGATGTTATATATATATATATATTTTAGATAATTATTTAACTAATAATTATGATCTTCTGCATTATTATCGCAGAAGATCACCTTTTTTCGAGCAATAATCTTGTTTACTAATGTTATATTACAAGTAGAGTCTCTTGAAGAATGATATAGTATATGCTTGATGATAAGATGTGTAACATATCAATTCAATTTTGGTTTAGATTAAATCAACAGCCACAGACAAAATAGATTAAGAAAATTATAATACAAATGGTAATGGTACCCACTTTGTAATGTCTCAATCAACAATTAAGGACACCTATCTTGAATTTGATGTTGGGCCTAATTCAACTAAAAAAAATTTATCATGAGATAAGTATTGTTGAGCTTATCTGTGATGTCATGATACAAAATAAATTTTTAAATATACAAAATCAACTTTAAAGATTAACTACTCAAGTATTATACCGTATAAATAGGTACATCATCGCATCTGTTAATGTGAGACGGTACATTGTGAGAATTAAAAATGTAGACACTGAAATAATTTGTATTATATATTCAGTGTTTGATAATTTACTTTAGAGTCTGATTAATTTGGATTGAAAAGTTCTACTTTTAAATATAAAAACGTTGAATATAATTTGACAATCTTTTACTATACTTGTTAGAAAGCACTACTGTAAAACATTATATAAAGTTAAAACTCCAATTTTTTTTTTTCAAAAAATTCAATTCAAAATGGAAAAAATTGGTTAGCTAAGGATGAAATTGGATTAAATTAGGTTGAGAAGGCCCATGGGCTTCTGGTCAAAAGGGTATCAAAGCCCATCAAAGTTTGGGCTGTCCAATACTCCAATTGAGTAATTTGGGTAAATTTGAAAACTTGTCATAACATTAACCACAAATTAAGGAAAATCAATCGTTTTAGTATCATTCAAACCACTTTATTTATCGTCCTTATTTAAAATAGATGATCGAAAATATTCGTAAATTTACAAAATCAAAATATGATTGAGTGTGTTCTTCTCATTAGTGCCCTTAGGAAATAATTAGTCTTGGAATTAACAAACATTGACTAATTAGCATAGAAAACCTAAATGAAGAGTACATATACATACTCTAACATTCTAATTATTTTACTTATCAGAAAATTAATAAAATACTATTTTTTCGAATTACTCTTTAACATTAAATAACTACATAAACAATAGTAGTCAAATTTTAGAGTTTCGCAACATCATTAATGAGATCTGGTTAGTTTAGTAACACACATATTTAATGATTTTTATTTTTTAAAATTAATAGGAGAGTGACAAGTCAAAATTATCAATTAATATGAAACAGAGAGACTAATAATAGTATAGAGACGAAAAGTCATCAACAATTTAGATCATACAAAATATGTATGAAAAAATTGATTTAAGTGATAACCTAAATTGATGTAGTTCGTTTTCCGCTTATTACAAGGAATAAAAATAGATATACTTAGCTTCTACGTTATTCAAAGATTAATCGTCTTGTTTCAATTGCTATTTTCTTGACATTTGTGATACTAAATAAAATAACACAATACGAAAATATATAACTTGGAATTGTAGAAAATGATATTCCAATTTCCAAGAGATCTTTCTAGGAAATAACACAAGACATTCATAGAACTTGTAACCTCATTTAACCAAAAGGCAAATTGGCATGAATCTACCATCTTGGCTTGGGTGTTGAGTACTAAGAAAAGTTCAAACAAAATAATATACTTCATTAAGTCATGAGTTTTGCTTGTCTTTTCGATCTATCTACGATCATTCAGTATCCCTATTAGTACGAGTTTTGTGAAATTTTAGTTTCGAATCAAAACGAAAGATCATTTTATTTTGATAATTGAAATAAGTGCTCTACGAAATCAAACAAATTACTTTTTTACCTAACTTTGTAGCGACATTAGTCTTTTAAGTTAAAATCACTTAACTACAATGATTAAAATAATGAGTTACTCCCTTAACAATAAGGAAGAATAGATGTGCAAGAAAATATTTCAAATTAAAGCTCAAGGATGTTTATTTCTACGCTCATCTCTTATAATATTTTTCTAAATTATTTTTAAAATATAAATTATGAGTGTCAATTAAATCTAATTTGTATCGAGCTAAGTCAATTAAACTATTAAAGTGTACGTAGAACACTTTTTATTGAGATCTTTTCTATAACCAAAGTTGATTACCTCTAATTAATTTAGGACTTTTTAAGTTATAATTTTTTTAAATTTGATTATTATTTCCACTATTTTGCCCCTAATAGTATCCTTTTATATTAGTTCTTAGTACCCTTTCTAAAGCAAAATCCTTATGTTCTTCTCTACCCCATTTCCTCTATTAAATTCACCAACAAAAAAAAATAATGACAAGACAATTTATATATCACTAAACAACAAATATTTGTTGCTAATTTTACTCAAAAGTGTGGACCGTGTGGTCTATTGATCAAGAAGTGGTCGAGAACTCAAAGGCTAGGTATTGATTGACTGAGGTGTACATAAGCTGACTCGAACATCACGATCATAATAAAAAATACGTACAATTTAATTACAAAAATAAAAAGTGTCCACCAACACATCAACTACTTATATATTATCATTTCAATACTCATCATATACACAAATATTTAATTACTTATTCACAAAATTAATTATTTGAGCAAGTGAATTATATCATCAACCAATGTGTTGTTTGCCACTTCATGCATCTAGTATAATTAATAACTACTATTTCTTATTAATTAGTTAGACTTGCATCTGTCTAATTAACTTCTTTTTGAAGTGTCTTAATCTCAAACCTAAATATAATTAATATTCCAATTAAGTAACGCAATAGAACTTTAAATCATTAAAAAGGAGGTCCACGTGCATGTGAACTTTATATTATATGAATGAGACTTATCACATAAATTATTTTCTCTTTAATTATTCTCTATCTGTATTTGCACCAACACCATTAACTACCTTTTGACCAAATTTTGGAAAACAAAAAAAGTGGGCTACTCAATTATTTTATAATCTTAATTTATTTATTTTTAGTTTGAATATTATCTTTTACAAAATTTTTTTTGAGCAATACTTCTATCTAAATAAATAGTCTATATATATATATATATAATTAAATTAAGCACCAATTAATAATTGTAGTGCTTAATATTTATTTAATGTGTTTTATCAGCTAATCAAAATGGATTTTAAATAATTAATTCGTGCAAAGGCTACAGTTGGATCTATCATAAAAAGGATAGCAAAAGTCGGTCGTGACCTTTATGACTCATCTTTGAACCACCTTCTCCAATTTTTGACCTAATTTTTATACATTAATTTAGAATTCCAAATTTATGAATTGATATATTAATTTTAAATTAATATAAATAATATTTTATTTATTCATATTTTACTTTTTAATCTATTTTAAAAAAGAATATTTTTTTTTAGTTTTAACATTTAAAATCTTTTTTACTTTTAAAATTTTGTGTCAAGTCAGAAACAGATAAATAGATTGAAACAAATAAAGCAATAATATTTCTAGTTAAATATTTTAACATTTATGCAATATTCAAATATATATTTTTTTAAGCTACTAAATTTATGTGAATGCACTCAAGGATACGGTGTGACCTAATGGCTAATGAAGTGGATGTTGAGAACCCTAAAGTCTCAAGTTTTAAAACGTTTAAAAACTCACCGGAAAGAAAAAGCACTAGTTGATTTTTCTCATGTCTTAGTCTTAGTGGACAGAGTTACCTGATACATATTGCTGATGGAAATAACTTATATCTTGTTAAATTAGTTGAGGTACGCAAAAATTGACTCGTACCTATGATTATAAAAAAGAATATACTAAATTTACGTGAACTCATATATTATACCATCTATATGTCATTATAAATACTATACATGCCTTTATCTTTTATATAAATTTCCCCTACCCTCACATGCAATTTTTGGCCATTAGTCATTCATTATTTATTACGTGACTAGAAGTACTATAAGCTAGCTAGGGCCAAAGACGATATCGTTCAACCAATAAAAAAAAATGAATTTTACTTATAAGTCAGAAGTCATATGCGAAAAACATTTCGATCATAAACAAAATCCTGGAGTTTGTTCTTGTTGTCTTAGAGAAAGACTCATTAATCTTTCTACTAAATCAACAACATCAACAATTTCTTCTTCATCATGTACCTATTCTTCTTCTTTTTCTTCTTCATCTTGTGATCATTCTCCCCGTGGCGATGGCGGTCATCGACGGATCAATTCCGACGTTGTGGGGCCCTTCTCTTTTGTTAGCATCATTAGTTTGAAGAAGAGTAGATCAATTGCTTTTGTTGCAACAAGAGAAAAGAAGAAGAAGAAGAAGAATGAAGGGTTTTGGTCAAAGCTAATAAGGTCAACGGGTAACAAAAGAGGGTTTTTTTTGAATTGATATTTTCTATTAAAAATAATAATAATTCAACTCATATATATTAATCATATAAATAAAGTTTTATATTGTTAGTCAACTCTAGACGTGGATCTGATTTTTCACATCAATTTCTTTGTTTCGATTATATTTGCTATGATGAGTCTAAATTTATTAAACGTAACTTCTTTAATCAATCTAAATTTGATGATCAATGTGTTAGCTATTGGTTTTGCGAAGCTATTTTGTTCTGATCACTAGCAGATTGAGCTGTTATATTCGAATTCTAATACTACAATGACTAATCCAACAAAAGTGAATTCTAATTTAATTAAATTCATATTTTATTAAATATAAATAATAATTTATTTACATTTACCAACATTTTAAATTTGAAATATTATTGATTATTTCATAATGCTTATAACTTGAAAATCTTTCTAGGAAATAGTACATGGAACTTGAACCTCAATCAACCAAAAGCCAAAGTGACATGAACTCTAAATCTTGGATAGTGTTACAAAGAGAAGTACTAACAAAAGAATAACGTAAATTTTTTACTCCTCGTTTCTATTAATTTGTTTTACTTTTTTCACGGTCTATTTCGAAATATATGTCTCTTTTTTTGTTTCAACAACTCATTAATTTCATTTTTCATAAGCCATGTTTATTAACACCACAAGATTAAAAGATAATTTTGATATATTCTACTCCATTCATTACTTGTTCGGTATTGATTTAACACACCCTCAAAAAGTAATACGTAAAATGTCAATTTTATTATATCACCTTTAAATTTAATTAATTCAATAATTTCATAAATGACTGTAATTAATGATAAGAATAAATTATAAATTAACTTATAAATTACCTCTTGACTTCTAAATTAAACTAGACAAAGTAAAAAGTGATATATATAGTAATTGAAAAGTAAAAGTAAACAAATAGAGTATACGATTCAATATTTTAAAACTACACAATTCATTTTTTTTTTAACTTAATAACATTATTCATATAAGTGCGTGATTCATGAATATATTTTAAAATCCAAGAATGTTTATTGTCCACCAGCAGAGGGAGCAAATGTGCATTGGAATGATTAAATCGTTTTCATTCCAAAATAATTTTTAAAATGATAAAAAAAAATATAAAAAACTCTAAGAGAAGCTTCCTAGCTAAAGGCAACAATCTCTTTATTTCATGCATACAATGATTTAAATAAAAAACATAAGGAATCGTATGAATGAAAAACTAAAAATATTTTGGTCGTTTGTTAACAAGACAATCTCACGTGCACACAATGTTATAGAATTCTTCCAAAAGAAACAGACAAATTTGTCAAATTAACTAATATTGATGAATGGAAATAACTCTTCTTTATAAGATTTGAATAATTTTTATTTTTTAATTTATATTTTTTAAAATATATATTTTAATAATTCTTATTTTTTAATTTATAATTTTTAGAATATGCATTAGTTGAAGTTCAACATCTGTAATAATAAAGTTAGACTCATGTAATATGGACCTTTGAGGGATCGATTGAAGGGGTCATAGTTATAGTTAAAAATATAGTTAAAAATCAAATCGAATCGCAATGCGAATCAAATTGATGAAAAAATCTGATAATTGATTTGGTTTGATTAGATTTGATTTTATTTAAAATCGATGCTATTTGGTTTGGTTTTGATTTTACTAAGAAATAATCGCAAAAATAATCAAATTGAACTGAGAAATTAGATATATACTATTCATAGATAAAATATAAATATTTTGTTGAATTTTTATTAACTTGAGTCTTTAACTATATCATTTTCTCAAGCCCAATACTTAAATTTTAGCTCAACTATTACAACCTTAAGTCCAAGTTTATCAAAATCCATTACTTTAGTCTATATCTACCCTTCCTCACATAAGATAGTCACAGTTTTCTTAATTAAATCACTTTATTCGTGTGATAGTACTCTCGTATTGCTTAATTGAACTCACATTAAATTTCTCTATAATAGGTGTCATGTATATCGAGATACATATGTCTTCAAAAATTTTATTACTTTCAAATTAAAAAAACAAAAAAAAAAATAACCAAATTGTAAAAAAATCATAAATTATTTTTTCGTTTGATTTGGTTTAAGAAATTTAAAAACCAGCTCGAATTGATTTGATTTTAATTTTAATTAATAATCGATATAAACCGGACCACCAACATAAAGTAAAAGGAAAAATATATAATTGAACTTTGTTTATTTATGTTGTCTTTTACTCTTAGGGCCCGTTTGGAAGGGCTTAATAAAATTAACTTTAAAAAAGTACTTTTGAAAGTGCTGAAACTTATTTTTAAAATAAGCAGTTATGTGTTTGGATAAAAGTGCTGAAGTTAAAAAAAAAGTTATTGATGTGTTTGGCAAATAAGTGCTGATAAATAACTTTTTAAATTAAAATATCTGAAATACCCTTAAAAGCTGTTAACATAATAAAAGTTAATTAATTTATATTTTACAGCCATAAATAATTATATTTTGCTATCATTCACAATTTCTTTCTCATCACAAATTATTTATAAGAGGAATATAAACTTATTATAGATTTGAAAGATATTTAATTTGAATAGATCAAAGAACGATTTAAGATTTATTTTAGTTTCATCAATAGGTAATAATAATTGTCTATCATTCACATATTTTTTTATTATCACAAATTATTTATAAGAGGAATATAAATTTTTATTTAAGTTATATGTGCCAAGCGTGAGAAGAAAAAGGGAAAAATGGAAGAAAATGGAAGGGTAAAGATGGTAATTTTGGGATTATATAAAAATATTAAGGGCAAAAAGGTAAAAGTATGGTCAACTTAAAACAGCTTATAAGCTAAAAAAAAAAAGCACCCCTACCCCAACTTTTAACTTTTGGCTTAAAATAAGTTGTTTTTAACTTAAAATAAGCTATTTTGAATATTGTCAAACAGTCAAATAAGTCAAAAACCAGCTTTTAAGTCAATTTGACCAGCTTAAAAGCTGAGTCAAATAGGCCCTTAATCTCAAACCTAAAATTATTTAGGTCCCACCAACATCATTAATGACCTCCATTAGACCAAAAGTTTGATAAAAGAAAAAAAAATTGAAAAATGTTGTCCTTTTTATTTATTTTTACGTTTATATTTCTATTAGCGATAACTATTTTTAGTCGGATTATATCATTGTATTATTGAAGACATTCATTTAGGAGTGATTAAATTGTTGTAACAACGATATCTTAAAAGGAAATCAAAGATCAAATTCTATTAATCGGATTAATCCTCTCTCAATCTCTTTTTGATGTAGCAAGTACGATATTTCAAGAAAATATCACTCATAGTTTTTTTTTTAAATCGACCTCGATGTATTGTAATTTTTTTTCTAAATTAACATCGATATATTAAATTTATCTAATATAATTTTTGAGATATTATAAAAGAGCAATTTACTCAAAAAAAAAAAAAATTCACGAAGACGTAACTATTAATTTTAAGTGATAAAATGAGTAGAAAAGTCGGTAACGTCGTGCCCCACATTGTCCCATACATCTTAATTATTCTTCCTAAAAACAACTCACAAATTCCTATTTTCACACACTTTCTTCGTGACTTTTCCTCGAAAAGAATTAAAGGGTGCGAGAATAAATAATTTATTCAGAACTCAATAATCGACTTTCGATAGACACACGTTCTACTTGACTAGTACTTTCCCCTAACATCCACTTACTCACACGCACACACATTTATATATGTCATATCTTTATATACCCCTCACATGCAATTTGTTCATTAGTCATTTGTTAGTCCAATACTATATCTTATAATTTTAACCAATCAAAAAATGGTTTTTATTGAACCACAAGTTATATGCAAGAAGCATCAAGATCATAAGCAAAATCATGGAGTTTGTTCTTGTTGTCTTAGGGAAAGACTCATTAAGCTTTCTACTAATTCAACAACAACAATAATGTCAACTTCTTCATCATCTTCCTCTAAATCTTCTACCAATTGTGGTTCTCCACGTGGACATCGTCGGATCAATTCCGATGTTGTGGGGCCCTTCTCTTTCATCGGGACCGGTGCCGGAGGAGGTTTGAAGAAGAGTAGATCCATGGCTTTTGTTGCAAGATCATGTGGATTGTTGAATGAGCAAAAGAAGAAAGAAGGGTTTTGGTCAAAGCTAATAAAGTCAACGGGTAAAAGATCCAAAAGGGTTCTTGTACATTGACCATAAAAGATTTAACTTAGATATACGTTGTCAGGGTAAAAGATTTAATATACTTGATAAATTTGTACCAAGTGTGACAAGTTTGATATCATCGTCGATTTATGACATGTCTATTATTCTATTTATATACTTGCTATAACAGGTTATATATAATTGACTTTTACACATAAGTGATCTGATTATGTAAAAATTATTATAGTTTGAGTTAAAAACTCTTTTAATAAGGCTTGGTGATGAGTTAGGTATGTACTTAATTTGTACTTAGTGATGATTTTGGAATTTAGGGTTATTATTTGCAAGTGCACTATATCAAAGGGAGGTTAATCTAAAATTTGCAAAGATTAGTTGTAGGATTAGTGTCTTTTTTTATAGCAATAGCCAATATGGCATGACATTTAAACAAGTCCAAAATCAAAAATAGGAACAAAATTAAATGAAAGGGTAAAGAACTAGAATAAAAAACATAATTTATCTATATCAAGTAACGAAGTATCAGAAAATTCTATTAGTTAATTAGCTATTTAACTAAATACATCATAGCTAATTAAATCTATTTTTTAAAAAAGTAAAGAGTATTCCTTGGATCATAATTTATAGGTGTAAAAAGTAAATTATGAACTATTGAAAAATGTGGAATTTAATAATGATTTGCCTAACTTTCTTGTTTTTTAGTTTGGTGTCTATTCTACTAGTTTAATTTTTATACTAATATCAATTGATGGGTCAATGCACGAAATTGCCAAGAAAATTCTAGTAATAGTTGGGACGAATTAATTGATCATCCACTTGGGCATTAACTTGAAAGCTGAGTATTTAATAGAAAAATATAAGGAAAAGGTAAGATTATCTCTCGGAATATAACTGAAATTTTAGAGATACATTTTAATTAAATTAAAGTTTTATTATATTTTGAATTTATTTTTTATGTAATTTTGTGCACTTTATTGACTTACGTGGCATCCAAATATCTTTCACGCGCCTTAATTGCATAGAGTCACGAAGTGTACCACGTAAGATAAAAGATGTATAAAATTACAAAAAAAAATAAATAAGTTCAGGGGTAATAAGACCTTAGTTTATTAAAATGTGTCTGAGATTTTGATCATAGTCTAAGCGATATTTGTGACTTACCCCAAATTTTTTTTTTGTATTTTATCATCAAATTATATTAACTTATCATGATAATTGTTTTTCATATTTTAGCATATATTTGTATGGTTTACTTCTTTGTCTATATGTCATGACCCAAAAATGGATGTGATGGCACTCGTCTTATCCCACCAAGACAAGTTAGCCTAAAATTCGACCATTACAATAAAATGTGAAAAATTCACAATTTACTCAAAAATACCTCCAAAATCTTGTTGTCACGTGTACAAGCATCTAAAGTATTACAATTGATTCAAGGAAAAAAAAATAAGTCTCAAATGATATTGTTTCTCGAATAGAATAAGATCATAAATAGGAGTAGAAGGTTTGCTGAGATAACAAGCAGCTACCTCACAATTCTCCACAAGAAGTCTCGGACAAGGGGAAAAGAAATATCACAAGGTCCGTGCTAGTAACCTACAAAAAAAAATTGTAGTAGCAAAGGTGAGTATCAAACCACACGGTACCCAACAAGTAAACTTCTAAACACAAGCTAAGGGGATAAATATGGGTACTCCTTACACACCATCTGAACCTCCACAACTACAACCTGCATAAAAATTAGCCCAACCTGACAGTTCACAATTTTCATAGCATCCAACTCTTCAAAATCATTTAAATCAAATTACACCTCCTTAACTACAACTCAATATTCAACAATCATAAACTTACACAAAAAGGCACTCACAATATCAGCAACACACAAGCTCAAGTTCGTCAAATAAAGATAACCAAATATCAAGTACTTCCCAACAGCCAATAAAACACATAATCATAAAAAAATGAAGAATGTCATGGGATGCAATACAATATGATACCATGAAGTGATATGCCTCAGAATATCAATTTCTCTCTCAACCGTATATACATGATACTCTTCGGGAATACATCGAGAGTTCATGACCCATGGGGGACTCGAGGTCCATATACCGACACGAACGATCTCCACGTGTCTGTGCGGACAATATCAACGCACTATCATAAATCAAATAAATTTCGCACGGACGACACGTACCCAAATCATAATCATAACTTTTTTATCGCACGGACGATCTCCACGTGCTCAAATAATCATACCTTGATCTCAATACGGACGATCTCCACGTGTTAGACCTTTACTCATACCTAGTCTCATGTCAATGCATGTGCACAATATAATATCAAATAAAGGAGATGATGCAACATCTCAATAAAGCAAATGTCGCTATGACATATAATCACCTCTATTATCACAATTATATGGGTTCAGTAAAGAACACAATCACACATAATAAATCAAATCAATAATATATTAGTTAATTCCCATATGTTTTGGCATTCTCGAGTTACAATCCGCATTTTATAGTAATAAACCTTCCCATTATAACACTGGTACTCGTACCAATTCTCAACACATCACATACAAACAATTAATTACATTGTCTTTTGTTACCTCTTTTTATCATTAAAATTAATCAAGGTGGACAAGTCAACCCGTCCAAATCTCATTACTCCCAAACACATACCACAAGGAAATACACGCATTCCATACACTTAGCAAGAGTTTAGAAATCCACTTTCCTTAAATAGTCGAACAATTACTCTGGAACTTGAGTCTTCCCCTTTCATAAAGCTCCCAATCAATGTAATCAATTCAAGTACCTATTCACAATAAGATTATGAAACTAATATCACCCACATTATTATGTATTTAGCCTTGACTTATCAATTCACTAACATTTATAATCAACTATTCAACTTCGTAAATCTTGACCGGAACTAAAATTTCAACTATCATATTTTATAAGTTTCAAGTGTAGGGTTAAGTCATAATTTATCCAAAAATTGTAACTCTAATAATTTTCATGTAGTATAATATACCTAATATTTAATTATATATCCCAATATATCAAAATAACTAATAATAATAATAATAATAATATAATAATCCTAAGAAAATTCAAAAGCAAAATCAAATTAGGCGATATTGCCTAAACCACCAAAAACACAGAATTAACCCATAAATCTTCTTGTACGAATAATATCTGCTACTCCCTCCGTTTCAAAAAGGATGGCCTAATTTGTCTAGGAACAGAATTTAAGAAAAGAAAGAAATTTTTTAATTTTATGGTTCAAAATTAAAATTATGTCAAATGTACCAAAATACCTTTCAATCTTTTGATCTTAAACATATCATATGGAAAGTTAAAGTTAAAGTGTTATCAAAAAAGGAAAGAAAACATTGTTTTTGAAACAAACTAAAAAGGAAATAGGAACATTCTTTTTGAAATGGAGGGAGTAATTGATTAACTTACCCTCCAAATTCTTACCTCCTCTAATAATTACCTCATTATGACAAAAATATGATAAAAAAAATTTAATTTAATTTAGCACCCGGGTCAAGTTAGATACTCTTTTAATTATGGGAAAATTGTATATAATAGCAAACTAATAACCTAAATTAAATGGAATAGCTAGGATTTGATTTAATTGTGCTCCATAGCAAACGTTGACAAAAATTTGCCAGACGTCTCTCTCCCAAAAGTCTCGCTCGCCACTCTCCCATTCTCGCCTCTCTCGCTTTATACACAGAAGTGTATAATTTATGTTTCTGTTTTGTATAAAGCGAGAGAAAATTGTATATACACATGCAAAAATGTATATCTTCGTGTTATACACTTAGTTATACAATTTACAAACATTTTACTTCAAATATTGCAGAGAAAAAGACCAACGAATTATACAATTGCGAATTATACAATTGCAGTGAAATACAATTTTCTCTAGCTTTATACAACAGAAGTGTATATATTGTGTTTCTATTTTTGTATAAAGTGAGAAAAACATATATCTTCTTTCTATACACTTATAATTATGCAATATAAATACATTTTAATTCGATTCAACTGTATGCAAAGCTAATTATACAATTGCAGCGAAATAGGCCAACGAATTATACAATTTAGGCCAGCGAATTATACAATTTAGGCCAGCGAATTATACAGTTGTATATGTATGGCGAATTGTACAGTTTTTATGTTTGCTATGGAGCGCAATTATGCAAAGTTTGCTATAGCATACAAATATGAATTTTTTGTTTGCTATATGTGAAAGTTGCCCTTTAATTATAGAGTCGGCCCATCAACCCAACTAAATAAATAAATTATATAATAAATTTTGGTCAATTAAATAATCATAGTTATTAAATAGTTTAAAAAATTTTAAATCAACTTTCCTGACTAATCAAAAATGATACGAAATAACCATAAAGAGGGATAAAATGATAATTTTTATGATAATTTCGAAGAATAATTTTCTAAATCATTACACTATATATATACTAGAGGGACATGCCACGTGCTTACCACGGGCCCAAACATTTTTCATTTTAAGATAGGGGATACGTGAAGATGCATAAACTATAAGCATCTGCAACTATATCAAGTGAATGAAATATACATGAAAGAAAATGACAATTTATTTCAAAAGTCATTCTTTATCGTAATAATATATTGCTTACTAATGTTGTCTCGTAATAGTAAATAATTTTTGGGTTGTTGCATGATGTGCAAGTCATGATACTCATGTACGAAAAAAGAAATAAAATTTATTTTAATTATTTTAGACATATTATCACGCACCTTAGTTTCATAGAACTTGCATCGATGCAGAGAGAATTTTCATAAGAGGCAGTTAATCAAATAATCAAATTTAACAAATAAATAAGATTTTTCTATCCATGAATAGAGATATCTTATGAGATTTATTGTTCACGTATAAAATATAATAACTTCCATCGCAATAACTAATAATAACTTGAGAGAGGTGTTTGGTAGTATGCAAATGTGTTTTATGAGTGTACAAATTTTGAAAAATATTATTCGAAAAAGTAAGTGATTCTCTGACTTGTTTTTGTATTCAATATATATAAACAAAAATATTGTTTAAAAAACATTTATATGTAATCTGGTCAAACACTGACAAGTGAGGCTAAGGTTCGATGGTAGAATGTTGAGGGAGTGAAGGTAATATGATAATTAGTGTGGGATGCAAATTATGGACTTGGTTTTCATAACTCAAACTATAAGTTATCTTTCTCATTTTAACATGTCTATCTTTATAGAGTATACTTTATATTTTGACTAATCAAATATAAAAAATTAAAAAGTATTTTTTCATTAGAAAACACACACCAAGTATATTTTTGATAGTAGTGGTCAAAAGTTCAGAGAAAAAATCAGAATTAAAAATTTGGAGCTTCTAAATTTTAGGATAGAAGAAAAAAAAATTACGGAACGTGCTTCCTTTTTAATAGTGGAGTTCACAACTCAAGCATGAAAAGCATTTTCATCACTTATTCCTTACCAACTGTCAATCAATTTTGTTAGAGAATTCACAAGTAAATATACATACATATATATATATATAGTTATTTTGATTTTCTACTACAAATACAGGGTCTTAAAAAAAACTAATGGATTCGTCTGAATCCATCAACCCCAACTAGCTCCACCCTAATCAAAACAAAATCGAGAAACCTTACGTGCAGAAATTATATTATTGTATGTACCGTCAAAATCAAATGATATGCATTATCACATTCATATTTTAAATTAAACAAGGTTTTAAAACTAAAAGAGTTTGGGAAAATAAATTGAAAAGAGAACAATTATAACTCAAAGTAGTAATACTCAACAAACACCTTTTCGGACCGAAAAGTTAGCCAAAATTCTCCAAGAAAAATCTGATTTCTGGCAAATAAATGCAAGGCATAATTTTGAATGTAAACCCAAATTTGTGGACTTCATCCACTACAACAATACAACAGGGTAAAGCGTGGACAGACCTTACCGCTATCTCGTTGACTCTCATCCACTAAATTCAATAATCCACACAAGTATAGAAAAAGAACTTCACATCATATAATTCTCATCGGATATGTCCTCTATAAAAAAAAAATTACAAAATCTCATCAAGCTGTGATTGCAATTCAAAGCAGGTATTTTCATGCTTTAGGAAGAATCCATGGATTTTATATCTTACCTTTTCAATCAGTAATCAATGTGACAGACCAAAATTTTTTATAATCATTCTAATGGATTATGTAATCGGCACCCCGACTCTAAAGACACAAACCCTTAAAAATTAGCAGTACATGAGTTATACAAGAATCGACTTATATAAACCGAATTCACTGACCTACAGGATTTCTCTTCATCAATGTGGATTGAGTTTGTATTTCAGCTTTCCTATGACCTAAGCTTCTGCCATAACTTCCTGACCAGTTGCTTGGCCCTTATCTTTGCATACACAGCCCTTCAACTACACCGAAGGTCAGCTGTAAAGAATGAGTAAACACAGCTGATACTTTTTCAGAGACCTGTACACCTTCTTGGCTCTTTTCTTCCTGATTTCTACAGTTATCGACAAGTATATTCCATTCTAATAGAAAGCAATTTACAGTATCACCTCCTGGGCCTTCTCTCATGATCATCATCATCACCGTAATTTTCACTCTCCATAGCAGGCCGTTTTAATTTCTGGAATATCTCATCAAGAGATACGGATGAGGAGGCACGAGAAACGTTTGTATCCTGAGTTTGACGTAAAGGAACAAATTCACCAACTTGGCGTAGTGGAATTAACCTTTTTGCTTCAATGTTTGTTTTGAAATTCTGGAAACCTGATTTCATTGATGCCCATCTACCAGCCAAACCTGATGGAGCTGCTACTGCACCGCCAGATTGAGAGCTGGCAGAATCAAGTAAAGAGACCTTAGTAGAGCCTATATCCTCCTCCATTGGCTTCACATGAGATGGTAGCTTGCCCTGTTCCCTCAAGGCAGCATATTTGCTGCTAATGGCTTCCTTGCTCCCTGAATACCGACGGGCCTCATCTTTCAAAGGTCTTGACGAACTCCCTCGGTCCTTTCTTGATTCCATGAGTGTCTTTGATTCAAAATCATTTGTATGCTGAAACATTTAAGTGAATGTAACTAGGCTGAAGCATGAAAGTTAATGAGATATGACTAGATAACTTGATAATACATGGTAACAGACATTGCTGATTAGAACAAATTTTACATGCAAAGAAAATAAAATTTACATGCTCATGAGAATCACACAAACCAGTTTAATTCAACACTGGAAAAACAGAACTAACTGATAAACCTAAAGGATATATTGATGAACCAGAGGCGGATTCACGATTGAACTTAATGAGTTCGAGTTTTCAAAATTATATCATAGCCTATTGGATTTACTGGGTTGGAATACATTATGTATACTTATTTGGTCGACTTATTTAACATATACAAGGTTTGAACCTGAGCCAAAGCCATGAACTATAACTTCGACACTAAATCAGCCCCTATGATGAACACTCAAGGAAAGAAAAAATGAGAGATAGCATTTCGTCGACACAAAAAAGGAAAAGGAAGTGATACAACGATAACATTGTTGCTTTTTCTGCATTTGGGAAGCAGGAAATATATGGGGGAAAGCAATTTAAGGGTTTCCCTTCAGAGAGAATTTATTCCAATTAAGTTCCTGCTGAAGTTAATGATATTATGAATGAAAGCTGAAAACAGACGTGTCTTTTTTTTAAAATTTATAATCGTGGTGTCTGGGCCAGCTTGCGTGCACCTTGACTAATTCCACGGGATACATGTCACCTCCCACCAACAACGAGGACCAGGTAACTTTGTCAACCAAAGCTAGGACAAATGAGGAAGAAAGCACCCAGTGTTTCTGTCTCTGCTGGTATTTGAAACCTGAGACCTCATGGTTCTTAACCACTTCATTGACTACTAGGCCACACCCTTGGGTGCGACCCTGTCATCTACTCAAAAACCTTCATTTTCCATTCAACTTATGTATGAAAGGAAATATCACCTCTCTTCCTTTCCATGTAAAAATTTCTAGATGCATATTTTTGAGCTACTCAATATCCAAAAATAGCTTAAAGGTAGATCACATACTATAGTATTGCCATCAGACTCCAGATCCACTGTCATATTGTTGAAATTCCTTGCTAATGGCAAAACATGTTCACCAAGTTTGCGTCCTTGTTCAAGCCAGCTTCGTTCTGCAAAGATTAAGGATAGGTGCATCAAAATTGGTAACATACTCAGTTCACTGGTGAAACAACTACTGCAACTGAATAGCAAAGCAGAAGGTGTTACTTCCATATCAACACTAACACTACAATATCCAGATGATTAAAACATTAAAACGATACGACCCAGTTCCAGCCGCTCAGTGGACCAACAAGCTTGCATTCGAAAAGATAAAGAAAAGCAACAGAGAAAAATGATATTTCAGTGACCTTTCTGCAAGATCAGTAACCCTGATGGATCAAAACCATCCATATCATCTGTCTCTGACTGAAATCTAAATATCTTCCAGTTCCCAAAAAATCTGATTATCCAATCAAAGAAATTGCTTGCCACTAGCACCGTATATAAAACCATAATAAGTGGATAAATTTTGTTGAATCCTTGACCAAAGAAAGGAACAGCCTTGTCAACAGTTCCCATTCGCTGCAATAAAAAATAAAGCATTATGACTTAATAAGGAGATCATGTGTCAAGGAATGCCTAAAGAATAAACGCAGATGTTTATTGACAAATCAAACCCCATACAGATGTTTGACGAAAGAATACCATCTGGGTGAGAATATCCCCACCATACTGTCTCTAGCAAGGACAAAAACCCCGTTTGGATTGGCTGAATTTAAGTAGCTTTTAAGCACTGAAATGCACTTTTTTAAGTGCTGGAGCTGAATTTATGAATAAGTTATATGTTTGGATAAAACACTTGAAATGAAAATAAGCAGGTGATGTGCTTGGTCAGAAGTGTTAAAGCTGGTAAAATGACTGAACTACCCTTAAAAATTTTAAAACTAAAAATGAGCTTATTATTGCAATATTTTAAAATTTAAATCAGCTCAAACACAAAGTTATTTGTGTTTCAGTCTAAAATTGATTGTATTACATTATTTTAACTAAACATAGATTATTTATTGAAATAACACAGAATAAATGATATTTTGATTAAAGTTTGCAAGTAAAATATGAACTTCCTCCACAGTTTTGATCTCAGTTCTGATTTAAAATATTTTTTCAAGTATCTAGTTTGAAAACAAAATAGTGGGGGCAATCTATTCTTAATTAATTTAATTTGAGGACACAATATGGACAAACAGTAGGAATACACTTGTGAAATGATTCATATAGTCCAAGGGTGATTGGAGTTAGGTTAATTTTAAGATTGTCAATCACAAGCAACATCATGCTCCTACATGAAACAGTCGGCAGGCAGAAAAATCTGATAGACAAAGGTTCGAGAACATCAACAAAAGAAGAAAGGGAGAGGAGATGGAAGGACATTTTAGAGATGTAAAAAAGTTGTCTAAAATGTTTGGTCAAACCTCGAGTGCTTTTAATCCAAAAAGCAATAAGTTGGGTAGACCAACGTGCGGCTTTTGGCTTGTTTTTAGTTATTTTGGCTTAAAAGCACTTGACTTTTAAGCACTCCAGTTATTAGCCAAACACCAAAACAAGCTAAATATGCTTTTAAGCTGGTTCGACCAACTTTTAAACCAATCCAAACACTCTCAAAATCCTTTACCTTCCCAGAATGAAGTCCCTTCACTTAGTTCGACTCTTTTAGAATATTTACAACTCAACTACACTTTCTCTTTTATACCTTTTCTTTGCATTATTGTTAATAGGTGAGATTCAGAAGGTTTGCACGATACCATCTTGATGAAACTCAAAGGAGAAGACTATACAATTGTGGTAAAGTAGAGATGAAGGAGAACACTATGCAATTGTGGTAAAGTAGAAATGGGTCTTTTTGATACCATATTCACATTGTTACAACCAGCATTAATCAGGTGTCAGCTAAATGGGAAACAATCTTAGTATCAATAAGCATCATTTAGATATTATTCTAGACCACCAAAATAAAGAGATCAGGAAAGTGAAGAATGCATGCGGACTCAACAAAAGACACAGCGAGACTGCAGTTTTCTTCTTCAAGAATTGTTCACCATCAGTTTTCATAGATAATAAAACTGAGGTTGGTCATAAACTCACCTTCTCAAAAATGGTTTTCTTGTTTTCGCCTAGACTGATAAGGTTAAGGAAATTGTACGAAATTGGAGGTGCATAACGGGCAATCATCCTGGCAGAAACATTGAGGAAGCACTAAATTAATACAGGAAATCAAATTGCTTTCACTGCAAGAAGATTATGAACTTACGAGCAAATCATTAACAAGCTCACAGAACTTGTTTGTCTCGGTGTCAATGAGTAAAACATATACATTCCAGCTTTGAACAGCGAATAGTAAGTGCAGACACACATATACATAAGTGGCAGAAAAGCAAACACCTGCAAAATAAGGACAGATTGGTTTAAAACCTGAAGATTGTATTTATCGTTCAGCATGCATAAAAAGACAAACGGGTACAAAAGCATAGAACATTGACAAAATTCACTCAAAAATCTGAAGAATCAAGACACCATCCACGTTGCTGTCTTAACACAGAACATAGAGCTTATCTCAAAAAGAATAGTTTGGACACAATTAAAAGAGAGGATCATAAATATGGGAGAGCCAACAGAAGAAACCAAATAAAATATGGTTTAACAGAAGAAGGGAGTGGGACTTTTTTGAAAGTAATAGAAGCCCTATTACAGCTTTTCGATCCAAACATTTTAGCTTCTTATTTTGAGGTTGAACCATTACTTCATGTCATCTACTGTTTTACCTTCATCCTAGGTAATAATATTTTGATTGTAATAGTTATTTTGACAATCCCCTGGACCCAGAACACACATTCTACGGATCACAAACATTGTAGGACAGAGCTTACAGAGAATGTCATTGTAACTGAAATGGTTGCAAGCAATCCTCTGGGGTTCCACGTTACTAATCAACACCAGGTACTCCAAAATTGAGTGTTAAATACAAACTTTAAGAGTTAGAGATGGCATTTTGGATCATCTGAGGAGGTCAAAACTAAAAGAGGTAAGCCTGGAAATGCAGTTGAACCCAATTTCCTTTTATAACCAAAGCACAATCATGTCAAAACAAAAGGTGATATCCAAGTCCCATGAAACAAATTTGGTACTAAACAAAGGAATGACAAAAGAAAACATGCATCTATATTCAGTTCCAAAGCAATGGGTATAAGTTTTTTTTTAATGGGGGGTGCGCGCAACATAAACCCAGCTCCCGTGTGATAGCTCGCAAGCCACACAGGAGAGGTAAGCCAAGTGAGAACTTCCATACAAGAGCAAAATCATGTGGAAATACCTGAACAAGAACCTCTTGATCTCCAACAGACTTTATAAGAATGGAAAATAGAGACAAATCGACTCCCCTTGGCAAAAGAGTTGCTTCTGCTAATAGAATAGCAACAGACATGCAACCAAGAATTGCAGCTGAGACTTTCTCCAATTGCTTCCTCAGGACACATCGCCAGATTAATTCTGGAAAAGAATGTCAACTTTTATTCCAAAAGTGGAGAAACCAAATACAAGCAGATCTTATATGACAAATCTAATGCATCAAAAAATAAGATACTCGAGTACATATTAGCCAGCTATGAACTAGAGAATAAACGACCCACTAAGACACACAGAAAATTTAGTTGGATAACCAACACCTGGATTCAGGAAAGTAGTTGTTTATAATCGACATACTTCTTAAGGCATGTGTCTGGATCAATATTGTCAAAGGGCGCGCTTAAGGCCAGAAGCAAGGCTCAAAACGTGTTAAGCGCTTCGCCTCGCTCAATGTGCTCTTCAGTGTCTTAAACAATGTTCTAAGGCACTTTTCCTTGCAAATGAGCCTCTTCCGACTCTAAACAATTGATATTTCACTTTATCATAAAAAAATAAATCAATTTTTTGTTCATATATTTGTCATTCATACATATAATGACTAGTCTTGGACTAAACATACATATCTGTACTTCTTTCTCCCTTTGAGATTTTTTTCAAGTCCATACTTTATTTGTGCTTTGCGCTTAAAGTCCCAATGGACCTAGAGCTTTTTTTGCACTTTTTGCTTTTGATTACACTAGTCTGGATACTTCTTTACATGTGAGTTAGATGTATCCAAACCTAAGGACGTCATTAATCATATTATCCTAAATCCTGATAACTTTGACAAAAGTAAGAGCAATGACCAAATAAAAAGCTATACCATGAACCATCACTCCTATTTACTAATTAGTACTCTATTAACTAGAGTATAATTGCATATTTAGTTGTCATGGAGAAACACACTGAAATCACCTCCTAGTGCTTTTATAGCATACTTGAAACCAATTTACTCCGTTTGGTAACGCACTACCAGTTTCCCACCAACTTTGTAAGACAAGTTCTTGGTATCTTGATTAACAAGCAATCTTGTTGGCCCCAAGACTTTGATCTATTTGTACAACATGTTATGTGTCACAGTCGAGCCCTGCCGCTAGCAAAAACCCGGTGTATTTTTTTCTTTGGTGACCTTCATTCGCAAATATCTGGTATTTAAGTGAAGGGAAGAGAGAGGGGTTCATTATCCACCGAGTTGCAATCCATCCACCAGTGCCTTCGGGTATTTCTCGGTCACTAAAGAAACAATGCAACAATGGAAATCTGCCCCCTCTATGTGTTGTTGGATTATGGAGTCCTGAATTGAACCTCAAGCTTACTAGAACAGATGAGAAGTTCTGAAATCATGAAAGATGACATATATCAACATTGAAACCTATTCCTTAGAGCTTGGCACAATGCTTGAGTGTATAACCTCTATAACCAACATTTTTCTCAGTGTTAATTATTATCTGACCCGCAAAGGGACTCGGATGTCTTTTGCTCTCCTCCTCAACAGGTTCTCTTAGTAAAACATTATCTACTTCATCCAGAGAAACACAACCAGAAAGAAAATCCAATTATAGTATATGATGCCATCATCAAAAGCTCAATATAGTTATGCAGCGTTGATTTGGAATGCTATAAGTGATTATGCTCCTGTTTTGAATCCATTTGCATCAAATATATAAACTAGAGTATATGACCCTTGGAAAATACCTGTTGTGTCAAAGAAGGAACCCAATGTTCCAGCCCTTTCAGATCTCAAGGTTGAAACAAATTTCCTGCATAATTTTGACACTGGCGTAAAAATCTAGCATCAAAGGACTAGATTAAGATCAAATTACTGCATACAATTGGGAGTTTCAAACTCTTGCGCAAAAATGTTAAAAGGACTCAAAAGAATAAGGTAACTGAAGCAGAAGAATAGGGAAAAGAAAAGAGAGTAATAAAGGCAAAAACAAAAAAAGGCTAGAAAATGCCAAAAGAAATTCATTCACAGCAATAGACTTTCCCCTTATCAAACAGGTCCCTCCTTTTTAAATCCTGTCTTTAGAAATCCAATATAGTTTGTCTAGAAAATCAGTGAAGTGAATTCCATTAATTAAAAACTGATGCAGATAAAACTTGTGTCATCTTTTTGACTTCGAGATTCCTCTCCATGGCCAGTGACTTTGAGGCTAATTGGTGTGGTTCAATCAGTTTTATAAACGAGAAGTGAAGTTCACAACTAACAAATAACACAAAACTACCAAATATAAAAAAAACTTATATCATAGTTCATTTAACATTTTTTATTCTTAAAATGTTTTTAACTCCACTGCCCCTGCCCCCGGATTCCTTCATCAATCTGAGAAAGTCCACATCCTATCTGCTGTATTAACATCCTCTAGTCTACACCCAAAAGCAAAAAAGATATACATCTATCAATAATTTCTTCTTTGTTTTGTTCAACCCCCACCACCCTCACAAGAAAAAAAGTCTTTTTTCTTTACCTTTGTGTTTGGTTTCAATGGTTGAGTTGTGGTAGCGGAAGATTGGCGGTGTGAATGGGAGAGAAGGACGAGGGTCAGTGGTGATGGCTACTGTGGTTACAGAAACAGCGGTGGTGCAGAAAGTGCAAACCAGATCAAAAAAGAATGAAAAAGAAACAAATTTTTTTAAAAAAAATTAATGGCAGAAATGCTGTAAAGAAATAATTTTTTATCTTTCTTTCAAGCTCACACACTATAGTGTGGAACACACTCTCCATGCCAGTTGGGCTAAAAGGGGCTTCCAATGCCCACTTCAAACGAGTTCTGGGGGTACCCGCATAATTTAAGGTCATAACTGAAAAAAGAGTACTTTGGGGGATATTTACAAATTATCCCTAATTGCTTTAGCAATTGCACCAATAACTAGGTGTTGATCTTCCTACAAAAGAAACTTTGGAGAAGCACGGCTAAGAAGAAGTAGCAAAAGAATAGGACTTGCATGCCAACAACAACAACAAAAAGCTGACTCAGTTGAAAGCTAGCAGAAGAGGATGATTTGCTCACCAGAAGAAGAAAACTCATAGTGAAATGAACGAAAGCGAATCGAAAGATGCAGATAAACAGAAATAGTAAAAGAAGAGAAGTTTTCTCTTTTTTTTTTTCTTTTTTTCCAATCTTGTTTCAAAAAAGTGATCGCTCCCTGCTGCTGTACACCTCATTATCCAAAGCGTGCGCTTCTTTTAAGTCACACTGTTTTACTTATGACAAATCCCATTGCTCCATGTCACTTTTCATAACAATATTGAAAATTTTGTATACTACAGTTTCTAAATGTATCTCCTTTGTACTTCAGACATACAAAAGAGATATTTAGGTTGAGACTCTCGCCTGAATATTTTCCTGGTTTCTATTGGGGATCAGAGAAAAAGCAGGTTGTTAAAACAGAAGTGGCAGATCATTATAGAACAACTTTTCATTTAAAAAATAATAATAAAGTATAGAACAACTACTAGAATTCAGTAGAATAATAACACATACCAACCAGTTGCATTGCGCTGCTCATAATTCTTTATAGTATCCTCCAGTTCAAGAGCCTCTGTTACATATGTCAAATACTCACTGCATGTTAGAAGATAAAGTTATCAGTTGTCCCATGGAGAAGATAATGAGACCTCAACATTATGTAATAGGAGCTAGTGAAGGGCATAAATAACCAGGACAAAGTGGTTAGTCATGAGCATCAAAAGTATAATTCTAGCTTCATTCAGGAGCTTAAAGAACAGTATAAATCTTTAGGTCATGATGTATAAGATGTTAGACAGAAATATCTGTAAACAAACAGTAAAAAGGTGAAAGTCGTGACAAAAGAACAGCTTCCCACAAACACCTGTACTAATGGGGCAGGCACTGTGAACTCCAAAAAACTATAAAAACAGAAGACCAATTTAAATCGGTACTAATAGGCGCAGGTAACAGACGCTTGGTATAGTAGGAACTAATAGATATCATCAAAAAAGGTCCTGTGCTTTTCAACAGTCTACGTTACCAGGTAGATTATTATTATTTTCTTGAGAAGGATACGTGACCTGGTTAATTGGCATTCTACAAATATTTAAGGAATAAGGAGACCTGAATCTGACGCTACTCTTGAAATGGTGGATAAAAAATTTCACTGTGTGGACATCTTTTCCTGATGAATAAATAGTTTAGAAGAATAGGTTCACATGGAAAACTAGTGTAAGAAGGCATGATAAAGTTGGTGCATCGGGAGTAGCAACTTGACATGCGGCATTGGTTTTACCTTTTGTATCTATAGTACTCCTCTCGAGCTATACGAAGATTACGCCTAAGCTTTGCCATTGATTTATCATCTGTATCATAATCCATGTCATCTTCTCCCAACTGACCCCCTTGTGGTTTGAAAGATGGATCCTCCCTGAACTGTAAATGAAATGAAATATCACGCATGTATTTAGAAAAGAAAGAGGAGAAGTGGTATAGGTCAGAGGAAATGGAAAAGGAGCAATACCATTTGAACTAACATATTATCAATAACATCCATATAACGCCTCAAAGGATCACGCTTGGACATCTGCTTTGATGTAGCCTGAGCAACCTGATTAAGTTCACCATGGCCAGTAACTCATAAGTGCAGGTGAAGAGAACCAATTAGACTGATGTAATTTATTTCCTACTCCCATCGAATATTCAAATGAGCAAAACATAACTTACTGGGAACACATAAGAGTAAAACAAAAATCTTTTACAATAAAAATTTGCGAATTCTTTGGCATTATGTGAAACATTATTCAAATAACGGGCAATCTCAACTACATGTCATATGCAAGCTGACCCAAGTATAGAAATAACCGCAAATCCACAGAACAAGGTAGCAACTAGCAAGTATATTCTGAACTAAATTGCAAAATCTAAGCACGACTTACCACAATAGCATTTGATAATTCTTGATGGGCATCATCAAGCTTCACAGCCATTTTTGCAATTTTATGAGAAAGAACCTTCTGACGAGTAGTCCAATCGGCATTTTTCCACATGCTCTTTGGAATTTCGCTCATACCAAAACCAAGAAGAAAAGCACCAGTCACAAGTCCAAAAGTATTTGAGCATGCCATGGCAAAACCCAGTGCATTACCATCCCTGCCATTGAAAATATGGGCACAGAATATCATCTACTAAAATAATCATAATACAGAAGATACAATGGTTGAGTTGCTTCTTCAACACGCTGATAAGATTCAGTCTCTAATCCTTCAAAAAATTAAGCAACAGTCTATACAATTTGGAATCTATTTGTTCAAAAATTGATGTGAGGAGATGATAAGCTATGATAAAGACAATGAAGGACAAAGCCATTACGTCTAGTTTGGAGATAGTAATAAGTATTGGATAAACAGCCCGTGTCTCCTTTTACTTCAACTTCCTGTGACCCTACTTTTTCGTGTCTCCCTAAACACATCAATTTAAGTTGCTACTCCTCTATTCTCGTAACACTCATTCTCTTTATTACTTCATTCAAATGAAGCCTCAATAAAGAAAACAGTGCACATAAACCAATGTACTACTTCAGTCAGGACTAAGAACAACAACATCATTCAAGAAATGGTTAAGCGACGAAAGAAAAGAAAACTTCAATTTGGGTTAGAAGAAAATCGATTGGAGTGAGAAAGTGCTGGGAGCAAACTGCACTGGCTTCGAGGAACAAATCCTAGACCACTTGTTGAGATGAAAAAGAAAAGGGCTGAAACCTGGATGTATCTAATTTCACTATCAAACAGACTCAAAACTCGAAAGGGAGTAAATAACTGAAGATATGGAGCTCCTCATCAACTACTCAAATAGGACAGGAAGAACGAAGATAGGACACAGAGTAGTGAAAATTTGTGACAAAGATGAAAACGTTAAGTAATGGAAGACTGATTTGTTTGTTGTACAAGAAACTAAGAAGGCTAGATGGCAGGATAGAGGGCTGAGACAAATCCATGCAATGTAGATGAGCGGAATATGAGGCTTTAGACATGTCCCGTGTTAGACATGGAATAGTAGTCTAATAGGGTAAAAGGAACTAGGAAAGGGTGGATTCTCTTGAGGGACAATATTCTGTTCCATGCTTGTTTGAAAAAATACATACAAAATACAATTGGCAACTTAAAGGAATTCCTTCATCAAAAAAAGAAGAAGAAGAGGAATTGATTTCAAAAAAAAAAAAAGGAAGAGTCCATGCACCAGATAACAAGAAAAGGAGGAAGGAGATATGGATAAACTAGCAGGAATAAAAGAAATAGGGAAGGATCTGTGTTATGTGTGATAACTTCAATGTGACAAGATACACACATGAAAGAAGCAACAATTAGAGATTGTCAAGGAGTATGGCAAATTTTTTCATTCAAGGTTTGAAAGTGGTATGGGGGAGAATTTACATGGTCAAGAGTCAAGTCACACGTAGCATAAAAGATAGGTAAGTTCTTATTCTCGACTACCGTGACGAAAACTTCAGATAAATAAACAATGTTTGCTTCCAAAAGTAATGTCGGACATAGCCCTGTAATGTTGTATTCTGGGCAGTGGTAGAGTAGTAGGACATACTTTAAATTTGAAAATATGTGGGTGGAATATGAAGGTATTATAAATGAGGTACGAAGTTAATGGAATGATTTTGAAGTAACAAGGAGAACGGATGTCAAACTGACCAGGAAACGTTAAATAGAAAGCTGATTGAATGGAATGCGCACATCTTTGGCAACATAGAGAGGAGGCACTGGAAAAACTTCTTGGAATGAAAAGCATGAGAAAAATTCTCAGAGACAGAATCCAGAGTTGGTGCAAAAAGCATATGTGATCATGGACATTGAAAGGATAACAAAGTATGAGGAAACTTCTTGGAGACAGAAATTCAGGTTCCTTTGGTTAAACTGGTTACAACTTTGTGACAAGAACTAATTAAGATTTAAGACTGTAATATGTTAAGGAAAATAAATTTTAATTTAGCAACCAGAAACAAGTTTTACAGTTAAGTTCTATAATTTTCCAAGTGAATTGTACATTCTCAAGTCTCAACAACTAATTAAGACTATGTCATATGTTAAGCACTGAACAGATAAGCTAAATATGGACCCCTTTCCATCGGAATAGAACTTCTGAAAACAATGATGATACTCGCCACCCCAGAAATAGTGTTCATGCAGTTGGAACTGCAGTCGATTGCTATATCAATCCGATCTAAGTTTGGTCAATGAACAAGCGGCCAAGTTCTTTCATTCAATCCAAATATCTAAATCGAGTGCAGCTCAAAAGAGATCTTTGGTAAAGGAACCCATGTCTATGATTAACTATTAAAATTTTAATAATAAAAGAACGCACCAACTTTTCCGCATAGTAATGAGGAGAATAAGTCCAAGAAGACCGACTATCCCCAAGATGGCATAGAAGACCAAGTTGGCGTGTATGCTAGTCTTCAATCGCTCTACAAGTGTAAAGTCTCCAGCATCTTCAAAACCTTGAATGAGGGGAACAACGAGCCTATTCGACAAAATAAATATATGTGTGTTAGGAAACAGAGTCATAGAAATGACAAAACGAAGATCACTCCCAAGAGGAAACTGGCAAATATAATATTTGAGAAGGAACCAGCCAGCTAATAGTGAAAGAGAATGTTGCCTACCTAAGAAACAAACATTAACACACAGAACTCTGTAACAAAGAACAATACAAAAGGTTAAGTGAGGCGATATCGTTCTATGTAATTCAAATTTCATTTTAGACAACCTACCCTATTAACATTGTTTGGGAAGATTACAGTATGTGATTGTAGTCAGTCAATCAACACATAAGTTAGAGACGGCTATATTGCAATAACTGGTAGTGTAGATAATTAATTGTCCACACAGACTGAAATAAAGAGCATTCGTGAACATATATGAAATGGCACAAAAAGTTTAAGCATTTGCTAGCTCAGCAGATCAACATCCAGAAGCGAACAGATTACCATGTGAGTAGGAACGTACTCCAGTATGACCAGCTCCAAAAGAATGATATGCCTCCATTATCACTCCCAACTATTGTCTGAATAAAAAGACCAAAAATTCGCATAAGTAAACATCATATACTTTTTATGATCATTTACATCAAAGAAAACATATTTACCAATCATTAATTTCACTTCACTTCATAATATTCCTTAAGTTGATAAATACACAGAAAATCCATACACTAGAAGGTCGTCAAATATGTTCTTTCAAACCCCGGCTAACGCAGGACCAGACAACCAGGATCACATAAGACGCACAACTAGTTTTAGTTTCATGAACAAACTTGTTCAGTCACCATCAGCAAATGTAAAAAAATGTCTTCTAAAATGAACCACAATGACTCAAGGTTATTCTTATTCCTTAAATTACTGATTAAAGATTGGAATTAAAACTGTATGCAAAACATTTGATTAGAAAGACCATTCATCATAACCCTCAGTGACTTGAAAGGACTAGCTGTTACACACACATAACCCCCCCCCCCCTACTCCACCACCTGTTGGACCTACTTCATTCTAATACTCAAATTCATCTTTTAGGACAAAATATTATCCATAATCCCCAACTAATCCGTATCTCTCAGGTAATTCAGTAGCTTTTATTGTAATATAATTCATTCGCCAATTCCACATGAATTTCGAGATATTCTAGTCTTCCAAAATAACTGGTTTGAGGTCAGCAAAACATTATAAATTTTTTAAAACAATGTATTATCTCAGGAGAGCAAAAATTATAAATTTGAACTAAAATGACATATTAAAGAAGAATGATAGAAATGTACCGTCCAAATATCGGCAGGCACTAGGATAATAATGGAGATAGAGCAAAACCAGGTATAACCAACTGTAAAGAACACGTAACGAGGCACTTCTGGACCAGAAAAGTACTTTAGAGTCCAAATCACCATGCCTAGGGTTAAAGGCAATGAGATCAGATAAAACACCCACATTTTTACGTTTTTCTAATACAGATTCTGTATAATGAATCGGAATTGGTATGAACTGGTCGGAAAAGTGATCGGAGACGATCAGAAGGAAGTGATCGGTGACGGCGACCACGAGTTTCTGTATTTCTTCTCCTTCCGATCGTCTGCGATTTCTAATTTAGCGAAGAAGTAAAGCGGTACTATCTAACGTGCGCCAATTGACTTTTCTTTACGTTTTGTTTAAGTTTTTCTAACGTGAGCGCGGTGTGACGTGCGCGTTTTCTTGAACAAATTTTTGGCAGACGTTGGATTTGGTTTTTAGTGCTTTGTAGATTCACAAAGCACAATTTGGGAGTATCCTATTGAGACTACTTCTTAATAATAATAATAGTCTAATTAATAAATAAACTACTCCCACAAATATATATATATATATATATATATATATATATATATATATATATAATATATATATATATATATATATATATATATATATATATAATAATATTGCAATTAAAATCGTAATCTAAAATATAATGAATTATCGTAGCTATGTAAATATATCATTGTACTTGCCTTTGACACTTATTGTATTGATATAATGACTCCCAGAAAAGCTCGAGTTTGCTCGATACCTTTATTTACTTAGAGGTAGATAAACTATTGTTGTTTTTAATGTGCTATTGAAAACTTAGAAAAAATTGATTAGGAGAACTTCTATTTAAGGGTGGATTTATTACTTAGATGCTTTCAATAGTTATTCTTTTTAGAGGAAATACATAATTACCCTATCAAAGTAAGATCTGTTTTTTTTTAAAAAGACACTTCAACTTTGCGACGGTCCTAGTATCCTCTTATTCTTATTTATAATGAATGTATTGTTCTATTACGTGCCTACGTGGCATATAGAGTGTAGTTCACTCTCTGGTAGAGACTGAGCTGAATCAAAAAGTAAACAAATATTTATTTACACATTTATTTAATTAGAAATATTCTTTTTTTCTTTTCTTTTATTTATTTTATTATACTTCTTCAATTCTTTAATTTTGTTATCTTCTTCCCCAATTTTTTCAAAGAACATACTATCCTTTCTCTAAAGATCCATTTATTTCACTCATTTTTTTCCTTGTCTTCTTGCTTCTCTTTGTTCCTTTTTCTTGTTTAGCTCTTATTTTTTTCAAAATAGTAATAATTGTAAACCTCCTTGATAACATTGTTCCTTTTGTTAAAAAAAATAAAATAAAATATGTAGTACTTTAGCATGTAAATAAAGAAACTTATTCAATTTGTATTATAGAATTTCATTGCCTTCATCGTAATGGTGATCCGCTTCATAATTGTTGTAATTTTGAAAAGGAAATTGTAGATTGGAGGTGATTACTAATTTTTAATTTATAATTTTTAGCAATTTTATTTTTGATTTAACAACAATTTGATAATATTAATGATGAAGATGGTAAAATAATAGTGACGTGATGAAGACTATCCGAAAAATTTTAAAAAAAATGACAGTACGTGGAGAATTTAGTTATGAAGAAGAGGAAAGAGAATGAAGAAATAGAACAGAGTAGGGTAATGAAGAAGAAGAAGAGAGAGAAAAAGAAAAATAAAATGAAAATGAAATTAATAAAATAAGAAAAATAAAAATAAAAATTAATACGTGACAGATTGTAATTGGTGTGTGATTGCACTTCTCTTCTTGCAATTGAGGTTGGTTAAAAAATGAGGTATTTAAAACACTTTAAAATTATTTAAGGTGGTATTAGGACCCCTGCAAAGTTGAAGTGTCTTTTAAAAAATAGATGTTACTTTGATGGGGTAATTATGTATTTTCTCCCTTTTTAAAATAAATAAATAAATATATATATATATATATATATATATATATATATATATATATATAATTGATACATAATTGGTGTATATTTTATGATCCTTTTGTATTGGAACAAAATTAACTCAATGCCCAAATATCCACACCGAATATAAATTGATTTGTCTCACGACATTTTGGATCCAACTCATATACTACTTTATGGGCTAGCTACTCAATTCTTCAAATACAGTATTATATATTGCTGGTAAGTTGCCTACGTCAAAGTGCCAAATTTTTCATAGACATGAGCTCTCGCGGAAAAACAAATCATTACTAAGTTTTCTTTGTTTGTTTATTTTAAAATCAAATTATTAATAAGCTTTCTTTGTTTATTTATTTTGAAAAATGTGACCCCATTTGTTTTATCTTATTCCTTGTATTAACTTCTTTTTTCTTTTGGGTTGAAAAGATAAAGACTTGTATTACTTTAGATAGATAATTGGTACATGAAAATCAAAAGATTATTTTAATATGTATTATACAAGATAGGTTTAGTACCATACTAGTAAGGATAGGCCCGGACAACGCCCGGGCCCAACATAAATAATGTATTTTTTGTAAATTTTCAATAGTTTTACAACATGTTATGTTCAATGATGTGCAATTGAATGTGACGCTAAGATGCATAAAATGTTAATGTCTTTGTGATTGGAAAGACTTGTTAGATTCATAAATAGGATATAAAGTGAGTGTTGCTCCAACTATTTGAATGAAGCTGCACATATGGTCCTAAATATTTGAAGGTGTAGGTGTAGGTTTGCAACGTCTCTCTGTTTTTTCCACAATTAGTGCTCGTGTTAGTAGTATATGAAGATGTATTATTGCGAGTTAGATCTATATATTCCTTCAACATCTGCAAGGGAAAGACATAATAAATATTGAATAAGTCGAAAGTAGTTACTGAAAATATTTGAAGAACATCATCATTAAATTCAAACAATAGTATGAAAGAATTAACAACACAATGTATGAATTTTAATTCAAATCCCATATAACTGAAGAATATTTAGCAATCTTGAATTCATGGAAAGTTTCTTTATATTTCAGTAACTGGCATGGAGTCACATACGGTCTTCAACGGCAAAGATTTACTAAAGGGAAGAAGTTAGTAGGAAGCTTCTCATGATGAATTGAAAATCTTTCCGTTCTATATTTTGTGATTAGATGCTAGCATATCCTTTAATTTTTTATTTAAAAAAATTAATTATTTATATTCAAATATTATTTAAATTTAAATTCAATATAATATCTTTTTTTAGAAAGAAAATTTTTTTATTACTTTACTTATTTTTAATTTTTTTAAAATAATGTATATTTTCTTATAAGTTATATACATAAATTTTAAAAAATATTATAATTTTTTTTTATATATAAAATCGCTGTTTTAAAATTTTAATTTTTTTTAGTTTAAAAAATTGCTTATCGCAGCGATTTAATTAAAAAAAAATTTAAATAAATCGCTGCTACTGTAGCAGCGATTTACAAAAAAAAAAAATTTGTAAATCGCTGCTACAGTAGCAGCGATTTATATAAAAAAATATTTTTTTTATAAATCGCTGCTACTGTAGCAGCGATTTATATAAAAAAATATTTTTTTTTGTAAATCGCTACCTAGGCAGCGATTTATGTTTTTTTAAAAAAAAAAAAATAAAATTATAAATCGCTGCCCTGGCAGCGATTTGTAAGAAGATAAAAAACTTTTTGGCAAAATCGCTGCCCCAGCAGCGATTTTACTTTTTCAGTTGAAGTAAATCGCTGCGTGCGGAGCGATTTTACCGTTTTGGTTTATATAAAATTTTATATACCCTTTTGGAATTTTTATTAATATTTTCTACCGTTTGAGTTTCAGACTCACTAAAAGTGGTAGTTTATGAATGACTGAAAAACAAAAAGGGGAACAACTTTTTTGCCTGACAGAAATTTGCAATTATGATACCTTGTAAAGGTAGAGCAGAAGCTTAATTATGTCAGGACAAACAAAAAAGGGAGCAAACACACACACAAATATATAAGTAGAAGTGGGAAGAGTGGACTACCTTCTGCATTTTAGAGCTAGAGTTTGGGTTCATTGAAACGTTATTTTCCTCTCTAGGCCGCTCACCGGTGGATTCAATTTTATTTAGAAGTTGTAATATGAGTAGAGGGACTTTTTGTAAAAAAAAAAAAGAAAAGAAATTGAATCTTTCAAGTTCACATTACATTAGATCTATGAAGTGAGAAATTTTGAGAGTACAACCTTTTTCTAAGCGAAGGAATAATGAAGGCACATTGTTCGTCGTTGCAGTAAGTTCATTTGTCTTTTATCGAAAACAAAGACCAATCAGCTCCAACGATTTAAGTTGGAACTCTAAAATTCATAACAGTTTTGTCATAGTGTTCCAACAGGAAGGTAGGAAAATTGGTGAAAGCTATGAAAGCTAGACCAATTAATTTATATCCGAAGTAGCAAGAATAAGGTTATTAATGACCAAAATTAAACACAAGCAGGAATGTATAAAGGCTAGCTGGAGGAAATTATAGATTAAGGACAAATCTAAACGAGATATTATCTGAAATCAATGAATGAAGTGGAAGAAGAGGGGCAAGTAGTGGAGAAAGTGTGAGGAATTCACTTTTTCACGCCTCAATTACTCTTTATGGAGCATCCTTCAATGTCCCATATGAAGTTTACGTGAGACTTCATTGAAATTGATTTCAACTGGATGTTGTCATGGTCCTGTAAGTAAATAGGCAATAACACATGATAAAGTAGATAGAAAGGATGAAGGTTAATGAGATAGTTTGGAGAGATAATGTCAGCCATGTTTAACCGTCAAAGCAATTCATAATGATTGTTGCCCATACAAAAGCCAATTATACTATAACAAAGGAAAACATGAGCAAGTACAGAATTGAGGTGAATAGATTGTAACAAAACTGGATAAAGTCTCCAGCAAGTATATATTAATTGTAATCCAAATCAAACTTACGCTTATCCAAGTATCAATCATCTTATGCAAAACGTGAAATGAAAGGGCTGCAAAAATATTCAACTTCACACTTTTAAATCTTAGTTATATAAAGAAATCAGCTACCAAAATTATACTGAAACGTAAGATAAAATGAGGGTTGTCTTAAAGTAAAACTATATAGAAACTACTAAACAACTAATGTAAAGTCAAATAGGTCAAACTTGTCACTATTTTGTTACAAATGTAATTCTCCAAGAAAACTATTAATGAAAAACATCAGTCAGCATATATCACTATATAACAAATACAAATATCAAAGCTCTTACTTCAGTCAAGGTTTCACAGTTACTTCAATGATTGTGCAAAATAACATAGGTAAGTCACTCAGTAAATTAAAGCTCCTTCGGAAAGGAACAAACATGGAGGAGAAGAAGTTGTTTAACACATTTCAGTTGAAGACCAATTAGAAAAGACTTTGCAGCACAAGGAATTCACACAACATCCTCTCTGTGGGCAATTAGCTTAGTGATCACGCCACCATGCTTTTATACCTCTGGCAGGGTATATTGGATCCTCTCGATGGGGCGTATACATCTCCACATTTAGCTCATGTGATTTTATTATCAGTTATTAGTAGCTCCCACAGATCAGTCAGACTCTAACTCATTGACCATATTTACAGTTCAGTTATTATTCAGTCTCAATATGTTATAAATTTGGTCATTGCATCCAGTTAGCTCAAAATTCAGTATATCATGTTCAGATTATTATACTTTCATTTATGCTTGTATAGTTATGTTTTATTTCAACTTTATTCTATCCTACATGCTCAGTACCTTCAAGTACTGACGCATACGTGCACTACATCTTCTCGTGATATAAGTTCAGGTTCTCAGCATCCAGATAACGCTTAGATCGATTTTCGATTTCTAGTTCATCAAAATCAGTAGTGATTCCTCATTCTCCGAGGACAATAGTCATGAGTTCATTTTAGTATTTTAGTCATTTAGTTTCAGTTTTTGCTAGACTTAGCTGGGGTTTGTCCCAGTATTTCTAGTCCGTTCGAGACTTATTTGAGACATAGTTAGTTTCAATTTAGTATTGAGTTAATAATTTCTTTGTATTAAACTCATTGTTTTCAAATATCTCAGTTATAAAATATGGGTATTCCCCATCTTTTTCAGTTTAAATTATGACTTAGCTTTCGTATTCAATTTATTATCTTTAGTATGATCATGATCATGTCCGCAGTGTTAGCTTGGGATCACTTTTGGTCCTAGGTTCCGAGTGCGGCATCAAAAGTGGAGAGTCCGCAACTAAGGTGATCTATTTTATATGATTTCTTTTTCATTTCCTTATTTCCCTTCCGGCTTCATCCATATGTAGTCTCAAATTAAATTAGTTTATCTTTGTGATAGACTTGTGGTCGTCTTTATCGGTAACAAGAAACATGTGACTATATTAACAGTGAGATATTCTAGAGGACACCAACTAATAAATAGAAAATACAAGAAATTCAAGAAACTAAAATATAGCATGACCATAATTTAAATGGGAAAGGAGTGTCTGAAAGCTAAGGGGAGTTGTAGAAGATGTTATGTGGATTTTGTACTACAAATGGCAGCATGTCTTATGTGTGATTAAATTCCTTTGTAACTACAGTTGAAAAGGTGCTTCTAAATCAGTAACATATATCATTTTCTTCCATAACATTCTTATTATAGAAATGTTGTAAAACTTCAACACTATCTTTGACGCTCAACATTTCACAGGCAAGTACTGATTTGAAGAAGTGATTGATTGAAAGAACAATCAAACAAATTATTTTATCACATTCTTCATCCTCTACAACTCAATAATGAGTCTATGTTTATATTTTGTTGCTTTGGCATTAGTACATGTAGTTCTCACACTTAAATACACTCATTTGTTTGTTGTGAATTATTCAATTTGAGACTACCACATTTAAAGTATCTCTGGCTTGAAATTTTGATAATTGAAAGTGAGAGGCTGTAATCTACTCCTACAGATTACACATTTACTTGTTAGCTAAAAAAAGTCCCAACCTCTAAGAAAATTCAGGTGAAAAAGATAATTTGACTAAACTGTAACGGTAGCACAAAAAATTAGCTCCTAAGACCTAACAACTGTAAGCTTTGTCATAAAAATTAATTTTCTTAATTTCTAAATTCATGACAATAACATCGATAAATTAGCACAAAAAAATGGCAAGAGATTCAAGGAAATAGTGGCAAGAGATTGAAGGGTCACCAGAGACAAATAAAAGTTGATCCATCTGGAGAAGAAACAAAAGTGAAACCAAAACTAACACACAGTTGCATACGAATAAAGCGACAACCAGGTTCAGAGATAGATAGAGGCAGATGGCTTAAGAATTCAACACATGTCAAACATGGTTAATGTCAAAACAACCCTGAAAAAAGAAGTTGACAGGACAAGGGCCAGCTGCTTCCTTGGCCACTTCTACATATAGATATAAACTCCTACTATTTTACATGAATTTCACAAACTTGTGAACATCAGGCATGACATAAAAGTTATAAATATAAAGTTGGCAGGACAACATCCAGCTGCTTCCTTGGCCACTTCTATATATAGATATAAACTCCTACTATTTAACATGAATTTCACAAACTTGTGAACATCAAGCATGACGTAAAAGCTAGAAATATTTCCTAACCTTAACTAATTCTGCAAATATTAACTTTTAGCTTCATGTTGATACTTAGTAAAATAAAAAGAAAAGCTCAAGAGCAATCAGTCACCACAATTAATTTCTTTTGCATTGGAAAAACTATTTGAAGTTGCCCTCCCTGCAAAGAATATACTATGTGTTCCTTTAACACAAGTGTAGATTAAAAGAAGTTAAAAGTATGTAAAACTGATATTTTTATTACTTAATTGTGCAAAGAAAGTCCGGCTTTCTAACCATGACATCTTTTTCAAACATATGTTATAGTAAAGAGAATAATGACCAGTTTGACATTAACAATTCGCAATTGTATCAATGATTGTTGTCTATAGAACAATTGATTAAATAATAGCACATCACGACTTCACTCTCTTTCTTATTTTTGGGAAAATTCTATCACAGAAGTATCATTTTTTTTGACAACTATACCTAAGCTATGAAATTCACAGCAAAATTGGAGGTGACTAAGCTATGAAATTGACAACAAAATAGAACATCATGAATAATTATACAACAGTTACTTTTCTAAAAATGATAGTACGGAATGAAAGAAAAAAATATTGAATTCTTGTTTCTTTTTGTGTAATGAGACAAAATACCTACTAATGTCAACGACCAATAACTTGTTAGATAACTGTGGGTAGAGCCAATCATCATTTGTTTTACATACTTTGACTCCGACTTAGTTCTATATTAATTAGTGTAATTTCTGATGAAGAACTCATCTATCAACCAAGAAAACTTCTAAGCGCCTATCCTAAACTTAAACAGTGCCCAACTAACAACATCCTGACACATTAACGTTCCTTAAGATATTTTTTCTTTCAAATGAAAAAATGGTGTTAGACTAATCCTAATAATCATGTGTTTATCCAAAGCGGAGATTAATATCCAGAGAATTGGTTGGAGAAATAAATCATCTTTCCTTCTCTTAATTAGATAAGGGGATGCATACTTGAACAGAGAAAGTGTTGATACTAACTTAGGGGTGAAAACATATTTGGACTACTTCAAAATATTTGAAGACATATTTGAAGACTAAACCCATATTTATCATAGAATACACATCAAGTATTTTTCCTTTTCTAAAGTACTATTAAACTCTACTGTCACAAAATCTGAAAAAACGTATCTTGTCTACTTTATCAAAGCTTCTTTTTATGTTAGTAATAACATTGTGTTCAGCTATTAAATATACAATCAAACATATGATAATCTTGCTACTTGTTTATTCAAAGAAATCGTGGAACAAAAAAACAAACGGCAAAACATGAAAAGTGAATATCAATGAATATATATGTAATACTCAAAACTACATAGTTGATCAAAAGTAAACCACAAAGAATATCCATAAAAAAATAATTAATACTAATACCTTGCGTGTTTTGTACAAGACGATAATTGACTACAAAGTGGCCCACATCTTGAGCAGTAGAACCAAAACCATCAAGATCAGATAAATTGACATGCTCCAATATATGCCTTTAGTCCTGATACAAAAATCATGATGCAATCCAAAAAGAAAAATAATAAAGATGCATAATTCACTTGATATAAAGATTTTTGTAAGACAATCTAACTTTTGCACTTATTAATGACAGTAAATATTGAATTCATCAAAGAAAAATAATGCATGTGCAAATCAAGCAGTTAGTAAGGCGCATGTAGAAATCTTAGCTAGAAACTGTATCAAAAGAGAAGGAAACTAAGGTACACATACGAAATTGTATTTACTTTTAATGTTTATTCACAAAGAATTGAAGTGACCAACAAAAGGAATTCAGAAGAACAAATAAGAGGAAACATGATAGCGAGCAAAAATTAAAATGATTTTAGCTTTGTGTACATACTCTAGAGACAAAGTAAAGCAAAACCAAGGGTGAAATTTAATACAGTAAATTTGAGCGGAGAATTGGTAAAGAAATAGAAGTACTGAATAATAGTAAAATTTACCCCAAAAGAAATCTAAGAACTGTATAACACTGATGAATGAGAGAAAATTGGAGCAGAGAATCGGACATAGTAGAATGAGATAACCAATTTTGTTATTAATGTATATCACATTTCATTGGAGCAGAGAATCAAGATAACCAACTTCATTATTCATGTCTATCACATTCAAATAAGTATATAATCGAGACAATCAATTTCATGAACTTCAAGTATCCATATTTGGACCAAAACATAGTAATCGTCAAATTAGTGAGTTTCTAATAATATTCATTCGATAGCAAATTATAAATCTTTATGGACCAAAATATTCAAAATAAGAAGAAAATCAAAGTCTGCTATTGCAATCCCATCATAATGAAATGAGTAAAACAACGGAAGAAGAGAAAATAACACACAATCAAATATGCACCCAAGGATAAGTTGAAACAAAGCAATAGTCACACATACATTATTGAATTAATCACACAAACAAAGCAATAAGGTGTTTAAATTTAAGTTCAAAAAGTTTGTTACCTGAGCTATATTTTGCTTTTTCCTGCATTAGGTAATTTCAACAATGTCAAAGAGCAGATTTATTGATTCCCTGTAAATAAATAAAACACCCAACAAATTAAGAACATTTAATAGTAGTTTCTTTACCATTTCAAGAACTTCATTAGACAACTTCATATTAATGAATTGGAGAAGGTGGGAACGAGTTAAATATTGGGAAGAAAGCTGCACCAAGTAACAACACGTGGCTTCATAAAAGAAAAAGCAATTTATGCCTTGAAATCACAAAGATGTCCTTATTTGTGTGCTTCATGGAATTGCACGGTACAACTTTGAAGTCATGTTCGTCCTTTCCGAACTCTCCCTTCTAAATAAGGGGATATTTATCCTATTGTTAGTACTACATATTCTTGTACTGTTAATACTAGTTGTTGATAAGCTTTCACAAATGTTAACTACAAAAAGAAGATGATGATGTTTCAAGAATTGATATTTGTAGCTGATTATAATTATTTTTTGTAAAGCAACATTTGGAGATCTTAAGCAAAAAGGAAAGATTGTTCAAAATTTCTGTACCAAAATGTACTAGTTGATTAGCAATCAAATTTTGTTCTCTGAACACATGATTACTATTAGATTAAGCAGATGACTCGAGAGGTCAGATATATTTATTATATTCAATAAAAATAAAGGAACAATTCGAGAGGTCATAGCTTAGTTGGGTGAGATCATTCTTTGCATCAATATTTATATGTAACATTGTTAATTGAAGTCCTAGTAGATCTCCGGTTTCCTTGTGTTTAACTTGATACAAATTTTTAGATATGACATAGCAATTGGTCTTAAATTTTTGATACAAATTTCTAGATATGACATAGTAACTGGTCTTAAACTCTTGTAGGAATATGTCGTTCATGATAAAAAAAACTAAGAGAAGTATAGAAAACACTCCTAAACTTAACGAGAATTCAGGTTTGTTTTTTTCCATGTTACAAAATCGAGGATGTAAGTAAATTCATTTAGTCAAGGTAAATAGTGCATATCTCTAATTCAGGAATAAAACTAATAATTAATAAGTAATTTTAATACTTCTAAATAAATCACGAATAAACAAAACTAATAGTGTGAAAATCAAATCTAACATTGACATGACCATCAACGGTCATCGACTATAAGTACTCCTTTATCCTTAACTAGAAATCTCATATCCAAATCTTTTAAATACAAAATCGTCTTTGTTAGAAAGCCTTTATAGTTTACCCCTCAATATCGAGATCAGTCACCGAATTAAAAAATAAAAATAAAAATCTAATGATGACATAGATAAAAAAATATTGAAATCAAATAACAACACTTACGCCTAATCACTATAGATTACATAGTATGTGCTTAATAATGCATAAATAATTGACTCTTATGTAATAACAATAATTACAACAAAATTCAAAATGCCAAAGCAAAATTATCACTAAGGTCTAATCAAAGTTGAACCCTCAATAATTTCAACCAATGAGAACCAAGTATTAAGGCTTCTCAATCCGGCACAGATTCCTAAGTCAAATCTTAGCCGTCCAATCACTTTTAGAAAACACAGTTAACATATTTATTAACCGTAGATACTTGATTATAAAAACACACGTATTATTATTCTGAACCGTCAGATCCCTTATATATACTCTTTAACCTGCAAATTCAGTACAATTTTTTTCATTCACAAAATCAAAAGAGGAGAAGAAGAAGAAGGAGGAATAGTTTTTTCTGAGAGGTAATTTTTTTGAAATTATTTTGCAGTTTATGTTTATGAATTTGTGTTGTTTGTGTTTTTGAAGATCATGATTGATTCTGTGTTTTTTTTTTTTTTGAAATTTTATGGCTAGGGTTTGCTGTAGTAGTAGAATTTAGTGGGAGAAAGCTAGGGTTTTGACTTTTAAGGAATGTTGGTTAGATTAGTTTGATTATTTTGATGGCTCGGTGTTTGCGGTGTTATTTTAGGGTTTCAGGAAAAAAAATTCCTTTTTTGCTAAAAAAAATTGAATGTTAGTGTTGGGATCGATACATTAGGTGTAAATTCGAATATATTTTGGGGGATTGATTGTTGAAGAAAGAGAATTATATGTATCTCTTCTAATAGCTGTAGTAGTGAAGTGATCTTAGGTTCTGCAAATTTGTGTTCTTTGTTATGGATAAGCTTTTTGAATGGTTGTGTATTTGCTTCATATCATTGTGTTTAGTCTAAAGTTGAAATCTTTCATTAGGATTTTTTCTTAATTTTTGTGAATTGTGGGTATGCGCCTTGATTTTGGAATTGAGTTGCTGTTCTTATGTAAAAATTGTGGGTTGTGGTTTTTAGATGGCTCGTACCAAGCAAACTGCTCGTAAGTCTACAGGAGGAAAGGCTCCCAGGAAACAACTTGCCACTAAGGTGTCTTTGTGTTATAGTTTTGTTATTGGTTTCTGTTGAACTACTTTTGTATGTATTATTAGTTTTTGACTTGCTTTGTATGTGTATTAGGCTGCACGTAAGTCTGCTCCTACCACTGGTGGTGTGAAGAAGCCACACAGATACCGACCTGGTACTGTTGCTCTTCGGTAAGTATAGATGGCGTTGTGTGATTCAGTATGTAGCTCTATTTCGTCTTTAAAGTACATCATTCTTGAACATGCCCATTGTGTGAATGTTATTGATTGGGATTTTGCATTGTGTAGTGAAATCCGCAAGTACCAAAAGAGTACTGAGCTCTTGATCAGGAAGCTTCCATTCCAGAGGCTTGTTCGTGAAATTGCCCAGGACTTCAAGGTAAATTTTCATTCGTTCACATCTATTTAGTTCTGGAATTGGTACTGTGATGTTGATGATGACGATGATGATGATGATGGATGATTCTTCTTTGTGCATTGGTTTGCTTTCAGACTGATTTGCGTTTCCAGAGTCATGCGGTGCTAGCTCTGCAAGAGGCTGCTGAGGCCTACTTGGTGGGTCTCTTTGAGGACACTAACCTTTGTGCCATTCACGCCAAGCGTGTGACGATCATGCCAAAGGACATTCAGCTTGCCAGGCGAATTAGAGGCGAGCGTGCTTAGTTTGTTTACTGAAGTAGTAGCTTTGTTTGTCGTATTTTAACTCTTTTCTTGTTAGACAAAGACAACTAATGAATTTAGTAGTAGGGTAATGTGCTTCTAAGTTTGTTTTGGTAGCCCGGAATGTGCTGTAATCTTGTTGCCGTTGTAGACATTTTGTCTAAATTGTCACACCTCTGGTGTTTAACAATGTTCAGTATTTTCATCTAATGGCTAGTCTCCAAGTTGTAGATATTATTGATTTTATATCTACAAATAAAGGACTCTTCTAAGTGTGCAACTACTCTGTTGGCTCTTTGATAGAGCAACTTTTTAAAATGCTAAAGCAGTATTCGAGAAGCAATGAAATCAAAAAGCGTCCGTCTATGCCCTAACTATCCATCGTTGAGAGCCCTAACTATCCATCGTTGAGAGAGGTGAAACTCGCGAAGACGTCCCCTATGCCCTAACTATCCATCGTTGAGAGAGGTGAAACTCGCGAAAACGTGATAGGAAACTTGGACTTTCTTCAAATAACATTATGTTGTGGTAAATCTCTTCTAGAATGTCAAATCAGAAAAAAAAAAAAAATTGGCTTAAATCTTCCAAACAAATCTCCTTCAACTTCGGACTTCGTCAAAAACCAAACGTTCTCTCCTATAAAAAAACAGGGATTTCAACACGTAGCACACAAATGTTTTATCTAAATCTTTTGGCCACAATGTCTTGACTCATTTTTATTGGCTCACAATGCTTTTCCTAGTGTTATATGTGTCTACACTACATATTAATCTTTGAAATTCAGAGGTTTTCTAGGATACAGTTTGTTAAGGTTTTTATGTGGTTTTTTTTTTTCCCTTGGTTTTTTTTATATAAGAACGAAGATTTGATCTTTAGAATATTTTTAAAGATTTGTACATTTGGGGTCTATACATTTTGGACACCAAAAAAACCCCTTAAAAGTTATAACCATTTATGCTTTATTTTCTTGTTCTTGAAAGAAATACCTCATAGATTGGCCATTGTATCCAAGGTATTAATTCTTTCGTCCTTCATATTCTTCTATTGTAATTTTTATCTTGGGCTTTTTTGTCGAGGTCTTACTTGCACTTTCTTTCTTATCGCGATAGTAGCATTATTCTTGTAGTTTCGGTTATATTGTATTATTCTTTTGTCGGTATATATATATAGTTCTTTCCTTTGCTGGACTCCTTTTCACATTATTTTGTTGTTGTTAATGCTCTCATTCATGTATTCCTATTTTCAAACTGTCTAATAAAAAATAACCTCTTTATCTCGATGAGGTAAACATTCTACGTCGTTTGGATTATTATATTTGAACATTGTTTTCTCTCTATTGGAAAGTGACTTTTTGGTGTTACATGAATATTGGCTTTTGTCTAAAACTTTGCAACTTCTCATTATTTGTGAATGTTTTTGCTTGTAGAATTGACCACCAAATGGGAAAATTTGCTGAGGAGGAGGTTAGGCATATGAAAGAGGTAGCTCATGAAGCTCAGGCAATGGATTTACTATACAATTTCAAGAAAAAGGTTCATGAACTAGAAGCTGAAGTAGCGAATAGACGAGTAACGGAGTCTAAAATATTCGATTCATTGGCCTCACAGACGAGGGAATTTGAGCTAACTAAAATTGAACTTGAAGAATCCAAAGTTGAGATATCTTTACTTCATGAAGAGATTGAGTCACTACTGGCCTCATCTGAGCAAAATCGCTGGCGTTGTGATGGTTCTTGTAGTGGAAAGATTGCTTTAGAGAAGGAACTTGGATGCCTCAGGTTTGAACTTGGATTAGCGAAGGCGAATTTAGCTATGATCCAAGAAAGAGAGAGGTTTGCTTCATCAAAAGCTAAGGCATTGAGTGATGAGGTACATTTGGTTAGAAATGAACTTCAATTTGCAACTTATGCAGAAGAAAAAAGCCAAAAGGCCTTGGATGATTTAGCATTAGCGTTGAAAGAGATTGCTGCTGAAGCTTATGAGGCCAAGGAGAAACTAAGTGCTTCTCAATTAGAACTCGAACAAGTTAAAGATGAGGCAGGACAATTGAAACAAATGGTTAGAAACGCGGAGGCTAGATATCAAAAGCTTTTGAATGAGGCGAAAAAGGAAAGTGAACTACATAGAGAAACAGCAGCTGAGCGTATAAAGAAAGCTGAAGAAGAAAAGAAGCTAGCTCAGGATGAGGCTGCTACACTCGCGGTGTCTCTTAAAGCAGCTGAGCGCATCACTAGAGCAGCAAAGAGAGAAGTTTACAAATTGAAGGGCATATTGAAGCAGGCTATAAATGAAGCAGACGCTGCAAAAACTGCAGCTGACCTAGCTAGAGATGAGAACATTCAACTCAAGGATTCTAAAGCTGAAAAGGAGGAATCAATTCGTGTACTTACTCGAGAGAATGAACGACTGGGGATTAATGAAGTTGCAGCTCAAGAAAAAGTCAAGAAGTTAAAAAGGTTGCTCTCTTCATCAGCACTCAAAACCGAGGATAGGGAGCAAGAAGTGGAGCATTATGAGGATCTCCATATCAAGAACACTTCCAGCAGTGTAAATCTGCAACAAGAACAAGAAAATTTAGAAGCCAAAATCCAAGATGAGAATCTCGAAATGGCCAAGGCACTTGAGGACACAATATTTGAAATAAATGAATCACCAAAATCAGAGCTCCATATATCAAAACAAGTATCTCATCATCGGAGAGCATCCTCGTTTGCCTTCTCAGATGATACAGGAACACTAGAAACAAAAGACTTGAGCATGTCTTTGAGCAAATCTTCGTCATCACTCAACACCAAGGATAAGGAGCAAGAAGAGGAACTCCAAGTTACGAAAAAGCTCAAGTTGCAACAAGAACAAGAAGATTTGAAAGAGAATATCCAAGATAAGGATCCTGAAAAGGCTGAAACACTTGAGAGGTCAATAATTGAATCACCAAAACCCGAGGCAGATCCCCATACACCAGAAAAGGTTCCTCATCATCGGATAGATTCATCTTCTTCCTCCTCAGATGATGGAGGATCACTAAAAACTGAAGATTCTGTCAGTGATAGAAGTCCTATCAGGAGGAAAAGAACATTGTTTCGAAAAGTTGGTGATCTCATAAGGAGGAATAGTTTTCATAAAACCATCCACTGAATAGGCCTTTGTTCTGTATATACATCTTGAATATGCTTCATTTTTCTTTATCAGAGAAAACTGTACAAACATGAGTTTAAGTTCTTCCCATTAATAGTGTAAGTTGCTCGGACTCTCCAAAAACGTTGTCACACTCATGTCAGATCCTCCAAAAATACACCATCTTTGAAGGATTTGACACGCATATGATGACAGTTTGAAGAGTCCGAGTAACATATATCAGGTTAAGTAAGGCTAACATAGTTGCCTAAAAAATAAATTACTGTAATAACTTGCTGTACATAATCAGATTGCATTGATAGCGTAAAATATTCTTTATAATATCAGTATGTATGAGTTAAAAGTTTAAATCCCTTTGATTACTATCACAGTCACAAGAAATATTTTAAAAAGGATCAATGACAGAGTCAATAAAACTGTACGTATACTCTACCCTCTTCGGAGATCAATATGATCAATTGCTAATCGAATTCTAAACTTGTTGATCCTTGGTTCACAGGTTTTAAGTAATGTACATTGGAGTTGATTGTAAGAAGGAAAACATATCTACCTCGTTTAATATTTATGAATGAAAAAAAATTGAAATAAACATATTGTATACATCACTATGATATTCACAATATTAATATCGAACTTTGCCCAAGAAACCAAGAGCAAACACAATGGGACTTCTCAGCATCAGTCCAACTCTTGGCTTCAACTCATGGGAAGATTTCACTATTACCAATGTATGTGTTACACAGCTCAACTTCGTGAAGAAAATCATATGTTCTAGAATAATTCAACATAGCAAATCACCATAGAGAAGGTCATTCTCTGGTGTTTCGTTCTTAAACCAAAAGGGAGTAAGTTCCCAAACTAACGCAGACTCGATTGAGTTTTCATGTATTGCATATAACAACATTCTATTCCCCTACCATCCTTCAGTATTCTCACACTACAATGATAAAAAAATTATTAACCAATCTCCTCCATCCTCTGTACTTAATATGCATAGCAGTTATACTAATTCATAAACATGGTTTCATCTGATAGCATTTCAGATGACTCTGAGTAGACTTTGTACATCAGAAGATAACATCACTCTGTTAGTAAGCAATGCAACAATTCCAAGATTTGACACACAATGCATACGTAAAGATAATAAACAGATTATCGAGGTTCCTTCTGAAATGGTGAAAACAAAATGGCAGTTCGAAAACCTTTTAGCTCTTAATTCCCACTTCTGTATTTCATCATTTCGCAATTCGGCACAGAATCGTGCAGTAACTACTCACTCAATTAGATTGTACTATATTCAACTTCACAATATTCAACTTCAGAGAGCAATGTGCTTATATCAAAAACTAGACGTGGAAGACGGATACTTAACCTAATTACCTAATCAACGTGCTGCATTCAATCCCAGAAGCATGTTCTGTTTGGGCAAGTAAGACACATTGGGAGTCTTAGCTAAGGTCGAAGCAATCTCCCTCGAAGCCTCGATCCTCCTAAGCTCAATCAAACCCATACCAGCAGCTGCAGTTGCATCAGAAATCAACTTAGCAGACTCACTTTCTCCTTCAGCCCTAATAATTGCAGCCCTCCGCTCTTGCTCAGCCTTCATCACAACAAACTTTGACCGCTCCGCCTCCTGCTGGGCAACCTGCTTCTTTTCCACAGCCGTAGAGAATTCAGCACCATATGATAAATGTGTTATCGCCACATCATCAAGCTCAATGTCGAAATCCTTTGCACGACGAATCAAAGTCTCACGAACTAATGCAGACACCTGTGGACGCTCAGTGAGAAGCTGATCCGCGTTGAATTGTGCCACGACAGATTTGAGAACTTCATTGCCGATTGAAGGAAGGACCTTCTCATCATACTGTAATCGTAAAATGAAAACATTAATCCTATATACACTAGCATACAAAATGCAAAAAGTTACAAAACCTTTATATGCAACAGTAAGGTACATTATACAGTGTTTATAAACAAAATATGCGAATTCAGTACCTCGAGACCCAGGGTTTTGAAGATTTTTGGAAGACGTGAAACTTCTGGGCGAGAGAGAACACGGAGGGTAAGATGGACCATCTGGAGATCTTTTGTACCGGAGAAAGAGGAGAACGTGTGAGGCTTTGTGCGGATATCGAAGATGAAGGGTTTTTGAACCCATGGAACTAAGAAATGAGTCCCTTCACCAACTACATCGTCGATGATTCCTTTGAAGCGGTCGAAAAGTACGGCTCGTTGGCCGCCGTCGACAGTGTACAGGCATGAGCTGAGAGCTGTTGCTCCGGCACCGATCCCCGCTGCGCCTACTGCAAGATATTTGAGAAACGATAATGCTGCTTGATTGCTACCCATTTTTACAGAGAGTTGGGGTTTTGGAAGATGAATTGCAGGTGAAGAAGGGGTTTATGGTGGAAGAAATATGGAGTATTCATCAAGAAAAACCCAAAACCTCCAAACGGGTAAACGGATTAAAACGGGTCGGTTTGGTTGGTGGCCCGTAAATTATAGGGCAACTTTCACATATATGAAATAAAAAATTCATATTTGTATGTTATAGCAAAGTTTGCATAATTGCGCTCCATAGCAAACATAAAACTATATAATTCGCTATACATATACAATTGTATAATTAGCTGACCTAAATTGTATAATTTGCTGGCCTATTTCGCTGCAATTGTATAATTCGCTATCCTATTTCACTGCAATTGTATAATGCACAATTGTATAATTCGGTGCCTATTTCTCTACAATATTTTTATAAAATTTGCTTTGCATATAATTGAATCGAATTAAAATGTATGTATATTGCATAATTATAAGTGTATAGCAAGAATATATGTTTTTCTCTCGCTTTATACAAAAACAGAAACACAATATATACAATTCTGTTGTATAAAGCTAGAGAAAATTGTATTTCACTGCAATTGTATAATTCGCAATTGTATAATTCGTTGGCCTTTTTCTCTGCAATATTTGTATAAAATTTGCATTTGTCTACAATTGAATTGAAGTAAAATGTTTGTAACTTATATAATTAAGTGTATAACACGATTTAAGACTTTCAACATGTTATTTGAGAAAATTCGCCAGAGGCAATCTCAATGGACAGTTCCTGACAGTGAGTTGCACGAGTCTTTAAGGCTAGCAGTTGCTGAAGTTCTATTGCCTGCATACAGGACTTTTGCCAAGCGTTTCGGGTAATGCTTGCTTAACACTATACTTCGAAAATGAATAGTAAAAACATAAAACTCCCAAATCTTATCACTTCAAAGCATTATGTTTTGAACTCTTCATATTTGTAATTACGTCTATCTAATGCCATTCTTTTGTTCTGTTTATTCATCATCATGTCATTGATGTTATTATACGAATGTTAACTTTGAGAGAGAGGGCCTGTCAAACTTTGGCTAACGTTTGCTATGGAGCACAATTAAATCAAACCCTAGCTACTCCATTTATTTTAGGTTATTAGTTTGCTATTATATACAATTTTTCCTTATATTTTTTAGTAATTACCACTCGCTAACAAAATTTGATGATATTACGATATACGTGAGTTGGAGTTTCGAGTTTGTATAATTTAAAATTTGTATAACTTTTCTATAATTTAATTTTTGTAAAATATGATTTGTGTAATGATTTGAAGTTCAAATGTTTGTGTTTGTATAAATTTGTTATGTCAAGTTTATACGAAAAAACCTTAATCATACGAATATATCAGCAAATTATATGTACTCACCCACAAATTATAGAGCAACTTAAACTATAACTACAGCTCGTAAATGTGCAAACTATAAATATGGAGCATAATTAAATTTATTACATTGACTATTAGCGAAAAAATCCAAAAAGAAAGGAAAAACTATTTGATTACACCAATATTTACATCATGTTTTTAAAATTGTCCTCATTAAAGTAAATATATATTGTTTCACCAATTAATAATTTATATTAATTTAAAGTCAAATACACCTACATACATATAGTCTTATTGTTGCATAGACTTTGAAATACAAATAAATACATACAGGGAGGGATGTGAGCATGCGAATCACACTGAGTACATGTATCTCGATGTTATATATATTCAAGAGAGCGGCAATTGAAAGAGTCATTATTTTCAAATACATGTAACTCCACTTAAATATAATGTATCTGAAATATATTACATTCAATTTTGATCCCGATATATCCAACATACATGTATTTGGATGTCCCATATATATACTTCGCGGGGAAAAATCTGACACAAATTTTAGTTTTAAGTACTCATAGGAAGATTTCGCTATACCGTTTATACTAGATTTTTACACCGTTTATACTAGATTTTGTTTATATATGATATATCTAAATATGAATTAAAACTGAAACACACTAATTGAGAAGGAAATCACACGTATAACTATGATAAAGGATCTAACTTAGCACAACTCCGAAATAAAATTCTAAATTTTAGAATGTCTTTTTTTTCTTCTTTTTTCTGAGTAGTAATCTTTTACTTCGTCTTTCTAGAATTTCGAGCATTCTAGGATCCACAATAACAAATATCACTATATTATTGAGACATTTTCAAAACTTAAATATCGAATAATATTTACAATGATTATAAAATCGATAAAACTCTTAAACCTATCTACAACGATCTAATTGAAACTGTTTCACCAAAACTCCAAATCTATTGTTTCTCAAAATGGGCCTTTTGACATAAAGAAGAGTTTGCATAAAAAGTGGGCCTTAGCGACATTTCAAGCCCAATCATGTAAAACCCAGCCTAAACCTTCTTCAATTCAGTTTCTGTTAACTCCTCACTCTCCTTTTCCCCTTTGCCACCATCTCAGATTCTCAATTCTGAGAGGGAGTTTTCAGTATTTGAATTTGCAGCAGCGAGAGGGAAAATGGGTGGCAGAGGAAGGTCAAGAACTCAGAGAAAACACTTCGTTCAAAGCAGAGAAAACAACTGGAAATACACCAAAAATGATCCCGAGCAGCAGCAAAATGGTACCGCTGATAATAGTAACAATAGAGAAAACAGTAATCCCAGTTGGAAACCCTTTGTCATCCAAAATATTGCCTTTGAAGAGTATTATAAGGTACTCCCTTATATGTGAATTTTAGATGTTAATATGACTTGTGTATATTATATTATTAGATACTCTCCTGATTTATGTGACACTTTTTGCTTCTCGAGATTTAAACTATGTGAACTTGATCAATATGGACTTAAGAAGAGTTGCATGTCTTGTAGTACTTGATCTATAGTTTTGGATATCTGAGTTTTAGTTTAAAGATATTGAGTTGATCGTATACAATAGCTTCGAAGATTAGTTAACTTTACTGTTGATAAGCGAAATGTGTCACATAAATTGAGATAGAGAGAGTGTTGAAGTATGATGGGAAGCTTAAGCTCGATAGAACATTAGGAAAACTACATATCGAAGTTGGATATTTTGAATAATTTAATGTATTTAAATTCTTGAAAGTTGTGAAATTTGTGTAGAAATGGATTGGTTTTAAAATCTTTTGAGACAACCAAAATGGAAATATTTTGCTGTATAAGTTAGTGTGATATGGTATAAATTGAGATGGAAGGAGTAAGTTATCTTTTTTTCATTTGTTTTTATACATGCAATGAGTGTAAACAAATTTATGGACTTGGGTAATAGTATGTGCATGACTGTATAGGAGCAAGGGATTGTGCCACCAGAAGAATGGAATACTTTTATGGACTGTCTTCGAAGTGAATTACCTGCTGCTTTCAGGATCAATTCAAGGTCTGTATCTTTTCATTTATCATTTGATTACCTCTCTGTTTATTTACATGTTTTATTTCTTTCCTTCTGTATGTTCTTTGATTTGCATTACCTGAGCTGGGGGTCTTTTGGTAACAACTTCTCTACCTTCGTAGGTAGGAGTATGGTCTGCGTGACCCTACCCTCCTAAGGCCCCATCTTGTGTGACTACACTAGATATATTGTTATTGTTGTTATTTACCATTCTGTTTATTAGATAGACAAACAATTGTATAACCTAGCGATGATATTCCACATCATATAAATCTTATTTCTGCATTGAGAAGTGTGATCTGAAAAGGACAATGTACATTGCATTTGTCTTTATGTGTTCTCTTGCTCTGCAGTAACACATCCAGTGTAATCTCATAAGTGGGTGTGGGAAGGGTAGGATGTACACATACTTTACTCGTACCTTTGTGGGGGTAGAGAGGTTGTTTCAGATATACCTCAGCACAATGACGCATTACCAGAACAGGCTAGAAAAGAAAAAAATAATGCAAAAAGTGGCAAGCTAAAAACAACCAATGAAGCAAGAAGTAACAAATAAAAGATGTAGTAAAAGATACTACACAAGTATTAAATAATAATACTACTTATAAGGCAAAGAGCAGACTAGCCCCCTATCTTCCACATAAAGGTGCTACAACACTCGACTACCTACCAACATTCTACCTTAATCTTCGACCTCCAAACTTCCTATCAAGGGTCATGTCCTTAGTGATTTAGAGTGTCATGTCCTGCTGACACCCAAGTTCTTCTTCAAGCACTAGCTCAAGATAGTAATCACCGGGTGGGTGCGAATTCTTTTAGCCGGTGATCTTGAATAATTTGAGCTATGAATTGTTCCCGCATTCCATCTTCTTCTCTAAAATGAATTTCTTGTACAGGCTCGTTTGCGGTTAGAGTTCCTTTATTGATAATTTCTTACGTATTCATCATTGTATATGCTCCCTATGATAACTGAATTCATAAATTATGGTCAACAAACAATACGAGCTGCCAGATATATCGGCCAAGGTTTCATGATTACCTTGTCCCACGCAAATCGTTTACTTACGTATTCATCATTGTGTTTTTTAATGATGCAGTAGCCAATGCTACTTGGAAATTCAAGCAAAGTTGGAGAATGATTTTATGAAATCTCTGCAAGAAGAGGTTCATCAGCTGATTGTGATTACTTTTTCTTGCTGAATTATGAACTTTCTGCACTATGTATGCTGCTTCTAGCTCAGACCCTGCTATTCAATAATATTTCCAAATCGGGTTTGTGATTCAGGGGACAGATGGGAGTGAGGTTGTAGCAATAAGACCCTTACCTTGGTATCCAGAGAATCTTGCCTGGCAGTCAACTTTTTCTCGCAAGCAGTTGAGGAAAAACAAAATACTTGAGAGGTTAGAGATCCAGTTTCTGCTTATGCTGTAACTTTTGAATATTGTGAAATAATTTTTATCTGAAAAAAGATCATACCTAAATCTATCACAGATAATACTCATCCATCCCAATTGACGTGTGATTTTTGACTGTTCATGAGGTTTAAAGAGAGAAAGGCTTTTGAAACTTTTGGTCTAAAGCAAGCCAAACATCTGTGTGCTATTGATCATCTCACTTGGAGTACCATGAGAAGTTTAAAGTTTAATGTTCCTAAATATAGAAAGATATTTTTCTTTTGGGACAAACTAAAAAGGAAAGTATGCCACATAGAATAGGGACATAGGGAGTAATAAGTATTGCTTTTTGGAAAAGACACTTCCAAGTTTTCAATCCTTGTTATGAGCCAATAATCTATTTGACCTTTTTGAATACATGAACATCAGTTCAAGTGGTTGTTGACACTGCTAAACTCGAGTCTGAAACAAGTTCAACCTTTTGAGCTTCCTTAGCTCCTTTCTCTCTGCTGGTCTCACATTGTAGGACTGAAGAAAATATCTTTTTTTCCCTTTTTCTCTGTGTAAAGCATCTCTGTAGTACTGCCGATTTTTTTTACCAATTCAGTTAATTTATAATTTTCTATTGTATACTTTTTGATAATTTCCATCAGATGATAGTGAGAGGAATATAATTGTGATCGAAGATATGAGAATAATATCACAAATCATGTTCGAACTCCGAAATTCTATTTATTGGGCATTTTTGATCTAGGTATGAATGAAAATTTGATCCCCAACTTCAATAGAACTGATAAATTTAAACCTATATATTCTTTGCATCTTATTCCACTTATCATTCAAATGTTTTAGATGCAACTTGGTTTGCAACTTCTAGAATAGTTGATTGTTTCTTGCCACACATCTAAGGTATGATGCAAATAATATTAGGGCATGTGTGATGGTGTTTCCATGAGATATTTAAAAACTAGAGAAGGCTTCTGATTTTCCGCTCGATGGTTTCAATGAAGTATTTGGAAATAAAATCTTGCTTATCAACTATCTTTCGAAAAGAAAGTCTTGTTCATCAACCAAACATTTGAGTGTCTTTTGTAATAGGAAGAGGAAGAGGGTTTTCCATATGGTAGTGTACGTAAAGAAATCCTTAGTATGTGCTAGAGAGGAAAAAATTTCATCTCAAATACATAAATTCCCTAAAGGATATGTTTGAAGGAGGTGCCAAAATGTAGAACAATGGAAGAAAATGTAGAGTTTTCAATAACCATGGTTTATCTAGGAATTAATTTTAGCCTGTACTGGTTTCTCCTATTTGTGAATGAGTTAACCAACAGTCTACGAGATTGAGTTCCAGAGTATATGTTATTTACGGGCCTATGTTGGTGTTGATATAACTAGTGGGAGAGTTAACTACAGCTTGATTTGTGGCAGAACACTCGAAACTGAGAGTTTTAGGATAGGTGCAAGGATGATAGGATATATGCACAATCAGTGTAGCCAATACAAGAAAAGTAAAGTTTGAGGCATGATTAGACTGGACTGCAGTAACTAAATGTTGACACTTCAGATATCTAGGCTCAATCTTTCTAGAGAATGCCTTGATAGTGCAATAGGAGGATATTTTACAAAGTGAAGATATGTTTTATAAAATGTGTGAGACTAACAATACTATGTGGCAGCGTATGTAGGGATATATTGTCGACATTTCTGTAAGACGGGTGTCATAAAATTGCATAAGATAGATATGTTGTTATACCAGGTTAGACGAAATAATATGGCCTGCAATGGTTTAGTTATGTTCTAACAGCTCCTAAATGCACCTGTGTCATCATGACGGTTTTAGGTATTATTACGGGATGAGGTAGACCTTAAACCATATGGAAAGAAGTTCTCTTAAAAAGACATAATTTCTTGGAATTCATGCAAATTCGGCTGGTATATAACACAACAGAAGCAAAATATCCTTGTAGGCGGTACCAGTTAGTTGGTTTAAGGTTAACCGCTATTGGTATTACTTACATCTGGTCCTTTATTTAGAAGTCTCTTAAGTTTTATTGGAGATTCCACCTTTTACTTATAAAGAAGAGGTCTGCTAGAGCTTGCATGATAAAATACGTGTGAGAATTAGAGATAATCTCTTGCTTCAGAGAGTCCTTAATTTGTTCTTAAAGAGAGATTATTCAATGGTGGAAAGAATGGATCTGATGGAGCAGAAATAGATACAGAGGATTCATATAGTCCTGTGTGAACATCTCTAGGATTGACGTAGTTGTCGTATAATTATGTTCAAATGAAGAAAATGCACATCTCACATGAAAATTGTACATGTAGAGGTCCATTTTCTTGTTCCCAGTTTTGGATATAAAAAATCTTACACCCTTCCAGGTAGTTCTTCCCACCTTCATAAAAAATTATGCAATTCTTTTTCCTAGAATCTGTATACAGTCAGAAAATTTACAGAATTGTAATTGAAGACAACTTTTGGTAGTCTCTAATATTGATTGTTGTCATCACATAAAACATTCAGGTTCCACGGGTTCTTGAAGCTACAAAATGAGATTGGTAACATTACAAGACAGGAGGCTGTTAGCATGGTGAGCCAATTATTGTTATGCTGATTTGTTTGGTATATATCAGTTAACTTTGTCAATTTCTTTTTATTGGTCTTTCTCAAAAAAATCAGTTAACATTGTACCATTTATTCATCATGTGACTGCTTTGACTCAGGTCCCTCCTCTGTTCCTGGATGTACGGCCAGATGATTTCATTCTTGACAGTTAACTATTCTTTAAAATTCTGCATCTAAGTTCATTTTTTCCATTCTTCATTAATATGTGAATATCAATCTGGATAAATAGAAACTTTACTGTCCCTGTATCTTGCAGTGTGTGCAGCTCCTGGTTCGAAAACGTTTCAGTTACTTGAGATGATACACCACTCAGCTGAACCGGGATCATTACCTGGTGGAATGGTCTCTCTTTTTCCTTATTTTCTCTCTTAACATCATTGATGTCAATGCAACACTCTCCCTAGTTCTTTCATCCATCTTTGTTGGCGTCATATACTCTCTCCGATCCATCCTTGCAAAATTGAAAAATGTATTCTCTGGATCCTTGTAACATTTGATGTTTCTCTTTGAAATGCCTCGTTATATAGGTCTTAGCAAATGACGCTGATGTTCAAAGGTGTAACCTTCTCATCCATCAAACAAAGAGAATGTCCACTGCCAACTTGATAGTCACAAATCACGAAGCACAGCACTTCCCTAGCTGTCATTTGAAAAGAACTTATGGAGAAGGTTCTGAGCCACAAGAAGTGAAAGAACTTGATATTGATCAACTTCTATTTGATCGTGTCTTATGTGATGTTCCATGCAGTGGTGATGGCACTTTACGAAAGGCCCCTGATATATGGAGAAGATGGTAGTTTATTACGAATTACTAGTACTTATCTCTTTCATTTTGCCTTCTGCAATCAATACAATTGTCTCGTGTCCCCTTCACATCCCTCTATTTTTCCTTCTGCACAGGAATGCAGGAATGGGTAATGGTCTACATGGGCTACAGGTTCAGATAGCAATGCGAGGTTCATTATTCTCTCTCTCTCTCTCTTAAATGTACATTGGTCTTCTAACTGATAAGCTGACCATCACTAACCTATCATGCGGCAGCTTATGATTTTAGCTGGCAAGTCACCTTTGAGTTTGTGCTTAAGGAGGAGTTGGTTGACTCCAAGTCTTTTTTCCTGTTATGGGCTCAAGATACATCTTGATATCCAAGATCAAGATTGAAAAATGTTAAAAATGATCACACTTGTGGAAGTGACACAAACATAAAATAAGATAAGGTCGTTTGAGATGATTTGACTATTTCCGATGCAGACTTCCAGGCTGTCTGGTCCCCATAGATATGACTTATGACACTGCAACTAAAGTTAATAAAAGGTACGAGGTAAACCTAAAATTATATAGAGGTAGTTGTCTGAAAAGTTTTAAAATCTATTGAATTCATAGACTTACCACTTAGAATAAAACATAATGAAAGTAAAGGATCCATATATGTGTCACCAACAAGCTGGGACTAAGCTAAATATCCATGTAGGAGTAGGGATAAGCGTGGGATTTCGAGTGCCCCTGATTGCCTTAAAAGACGTTATTTAGTACATTTGGATGAAATGGATCTGAATACAGTTGTATTGATGGTTTCATATAGGCACCACAACTTATGGAAGTGAAGCTTAATTGATTGATTGATCGATATTTCCTGTATCACATATTATGTGTCCGTTTCTGTATTGAGAAGAATAGTAGTACTAGTAGTGGAATACTGCACTTTATACTTTGTCTCACAAAGGTGCATTAGTAGTGGTTACCTCGTCTCGACAACTGTAGCATATGTTAAGGCATAAGGGTGCCTTTATTTATTTTTGATGACAAGGGAAACCCGCAGCCGCTACCCTTTGGGTGCGCACAGGGTAAACCCCCCCCCCCCTCCTATGCAATAGCTCGCAAACCACATAGGAGAGGTAATCCGCACTAGGCAAACCCGGTGCACGACCTCGACCCAGAAGGCAAACCCCTGCTTTCGCTGGCAAGGGATTTCGAACTTGAGACCTCCAACATGGAAGTTACAAGCTCAAAACACTGGGCCACTGTATCTTGTTTCTTCAGTTCTTCCACTGTGAAAGAGGTCACAAACTGCTTTTGTGCCACTATAGACAAATGTTGTATGGTAGTGAATGTTGGACTGCTAGAGTCCAACATATCCACAAGATGAGTATTGTAGAGATGTGGATGCTATGATGGATGTGCGGGCATATCATATTAGATAAGATTAAAAATGACTTTATTCGCTGAAGGTACAACTGTACAAGTAGCAGACATTGAGGATAAAATACGAAAAGATCACTTGAGATGGTCTGGACATATTTTGCTGCGAATGCACTTCTCTGTAGGTGTGAAACTATGGTAAGTTAAGGAGTTAAAAGCCGACAGGGTAGATCTAAAATCACATGGAAGAAAGTTGTCTCAAAAGGTCTACAATTGCTTTTTATCAATTCAGACATAGCTAAAGATAGGGTTCAATGGAAGAAGAAGATCCATATTTGTATTAGCTACTAATTGAGGAAAGGTTTTAGACCTGTTCGAGATATTCTAATATATTGTTATAATATTGTATTTGTCTATGTGTTTGGTTTTCTTTCTCGTTTACTTATTTAGTATGATGATATGAAATGAGCTTAAATGAAAGTGGGGATTCATATAGCCAATTCCAATTTGTTTGGGACTGAGGCACAATAGTAGTTGTTGATAGCACCAATCAAATAAGAAATGGATCTGCCATACACATCAAAGAGGTATGGCATAAACAAGCTATTTCAATATGCTTGATTAAAATTTTAAAAGATTATTCCTTTACAAAGTAAGGATAGAAAGGAAAAGATTCTAGTTTCTCGAACAAGATAGAACCACAAAAACATTAGATTAGTTGTATGTCGTTCAAGAAGCGACATCAGTTAAACTATAATTTTGTTGCTCAAATTTTTGCGGGTATATTTTTCCTGCTAAGGATGTTGTTTCTTGAATTATATAGAAAAAGGAAGCTTAAGTCTTTAGGAGACGTTTTGTGAAAGTCCGGGCTTTGGATAGGTGCTGCCGTTCTGGTAACTGGACCAGCATGTAAGGTTTCTGAAACACTTGAGGGGTTAGGACTTTAGAGCACTATACAATTCCTTCTGAGTAAGACCCCTCCTTCTTTATGAAAAGCCTTCAACTGACACATGGTTGTTCATACATATATTTCAGGAATGTCTCTGCTTAAAGTTGGTGGAAGGATGGTTTATTCAACTTGCTCAATGAATCCCATTGAGAACGAGGCTGTGGTTGCCGAGGTAATCTGAGAAAGAAAACAACACATGTTGATTACGATTCTGTTAAATGTGTAGAGTATGTTACCAAATGAAAATTTTGCTCATTTTTAGGTTCCCAGAAATTAATGAGTGATACTACTGAAAGTATAAAAAAACAGAAAAAGAAGATTATTGAGTATAGGTCTTGCTTGATTGCAGTAGGGTGGGAGAGTGGAAAAAAAGGAACCCTTAGTGAGCTCTTCAATCATTGCAATGGCTGCACATTCTTTAGCTGGATTTTCTTATTTACAGCCCTCCCTTTTTTTCTTCCTCCTGTCTCGACACCCAGGCTTGTCAAAATTATGTATGCCTACTCTTGTTCTAACTTATATCAACAAGTGGGCTGATGTGGTGCAAATATTCTTTTTCTTTGATTTCTTCATATGTTTTCCTTTGCTACATCAACGACTATACTCCATCAGTATAATGGACACAGTTGTAATTAGTTTATATCATGGATTTTATGGAAAATACTTGGATTTCTCTCTTCAATGTTGAACAAAAATGTCAAAATAGTAGCTGAATGTGCAGCCTCTCTGTCCCTAGTATGACAAATGTTCCACATGTTTGCTTTTTGCTGCTGATGACATAATTATAATAATTTCCTGAATGACAGAGAGATAGCAATTTTGATAAACGTTATAAATTAAGTCCAACATTCCTTCTCATAAAATCTGATTTTTCTCTTGTTTCTCAGATATTGAGAAGGTGTGGAGGATCTGCTGAACTAATTGATGTCTCCAGTGAACTTCCTCAGCTTGTTAGAAGGCCAGGTCTGAAAAAATGGAAGGTTTGTGGTTAACTTTTTGGTGCTCATCTTGATCTCTTCTCCATGTGATGTTCAGATTTTGGTCAACTTGGTTTGATCAAAGGTTGGGACATTGACATTCAATGACAAGGTTATAATAGAAAATGAAAAAATAGAGGGGAGTTCTACTGAGGGTAGCACCTGTTGCAAGTAGACACTCCTCCTTTCTGAAGGTGGTCCTTTCCTGTATGAAGCTAAGCCTCATATGGTGCCAACCATGAAAAACAGCCATCTTGTGAGGTGCCTTTATTTTTCACATAGATTTCCAAGACCTGTTTGGTGTCTGAGCATTTTCTGCAGTAGGTTCTCATAACACGATTTAGCAGTAAATTTTCCTTTTCTATCAGTTTCAAGGATACTCTTCAACCCTTGCATTATTTCCTTGCAAGCCCTGCAAAACAAGAAAATTCTGTTGATCTAGAAAGCTTCACAGTCAGTCATATTCCTTTTTAATGTGATATGTCAACCTGCTCTTACTATTGAGCAGTCATTGACTTTTCTGTATTACACTGAGCCAAAGTTGGGTATAATGTAATTCAGCTTTATAAGTTTTGCTAATTCAAAAACGTATAGGACGAGAATTATGTCAGTGAAACTAGTTAAATATCAGAAGTTCTTTCTATTTTGTTTCAGTTTATCTGACATGGAAGGCTTCAGTGAGCCTCGCTTTGTTATGAGTTCTACTAATTCTATATCTGCCTATTAGTAGTACAAGCCAGTGCAGAAGTAAAGACTAGTATCCATCCTTCAATTCTTAATTCCATTTGTGTTAAACAGGTATGGTTGCTGTACGCGCTGCTTCATTGAATTTGATTGATATTTGTTCTTCTGTGCATGCAGGTTCAAGATAAAGGGGTGTGGTTGACTTCTTATAACGAAGTTCATAACTCTCGCAGAGCTGCCGTTGTTCCTGGAATGTTTCCCTCTGGCAAAGGCTACGTGGATGAACCTGAGCATGGTGATGATGCAAGGAGAAGTCAATTGCGTGATAAGGGGAGTAATGGCCATTCTCAAAATGGTGTTGGGATGGTGCAGGATCCTGCAACTCCTACTACAATCTTGGACGAGGAAGCTTCAACTCTACCATTGGAACGTAGTATGAGGATAGTGCCACATGACCAGAACAGTGGAGCCTTCTTTATTGCTGTCTTTCACAAACTTTCTCCTTTGCCAGGTGAGTTAAAACATCAACCATTTGTCAGAAGTATAAAAGTGGGGCATTAAACATTGAAGTACGCTTTATATGGATAGTTCAAATAGAACATCTGCACAACGATATCTTCTGTTGTGGTTCAAGCTTTGAAATCAGATTCGAAACTTGAAGAACAAGAACTCAAAACTTCAATAACGGTAACTCTTTTTTGTGATTTCTAAATTATAGAAAAACAGAGAACAATGCTTTTAAGAACAACTCCTTAGCCTAAGCTCTACTACCATATGATAGCAACCAAGATGCAAAAATGAGGAAATAGAACAAGTAATGAAAAAAAACTAGATAGAACACAAGGATAAAAGTAGAAATAAGGTTGAGCTTGACAGAAAATTAAAAGAAAGAAAGGAGAATTCTAACAATCAAGTAGCTATTCAATTATTAGAATAATCCAAGGGGGAAGATAGTTGAACTCATTACACGAACCCATAGAAAGAAGAATTCCAAGAAGGTTCTTTGAAAAGATACAAAGAGTCACCCAGAAGAGTATGATTTTAATCGTCCAAAAACTAGCTAGCTTGTCAAAACAGGAAACTAAGATATTTATACAGGTCTATGTAGAAGCTAACAATAGTAATAGATATCCCTAAACTAGCCTTGGATGACACATAGGCTGGAATTTGTAATTCTTAGGGTTCATGTCTCCACATTTGATAATCATGGAGCCATTTTTGGTGAGCTTCTTCTACAGTTGGCCTCATCTTTGATAATCATTTGTTTCCCTGTGGTGCTCCATCACCTCCTTCATTGCCAGGCTCCATCTTTTGGAATGTGGAGGCGTTTTCTGGTCCACATTCCTCTCATCTTTGTATTTCTTGTTTTCCTAGGATACATTTGACTTGAAAGCTTAGTTTCCTTGACCTTTTGTAGCACTTCAAGGACTTAATGTTGATTGGACTTGAGCGGTCTCCTAGGATCCTTTGTTTGTTGTCTTTGTCTCTTCCTTTGAATAACCAGACTGGTTCTTGAGGTATTCTTTCCATGCTCTCTTGAAACACTCTAGGCTGTCAGTGTAAATAAGTTTGAAGCCATCAATGCCAGATTGCCGATACGTGAGCTATCATGGCACACCCTTGATAACATAATACAATTTTCTGTCTTAATTTTGAGCTTTACTTGTGTATGTATTGAGATTCTGTTCTTTATGATTTTGCAGTCACACAAAAAAAGCATTGCTATCAGCCAGGAAAGACAACTTCCACGGGCAATTTCCAAGCACAAAGTTTACCTAAGGTCAAAGATATAAATGCTGATGAAGTTGAGCAAGTGGATTCTGTAGGTACTCAACTATCTGAAGTGATTATGGATGATGCTAATATTCTTGAAAATGGAAATGACAAAGCTACACTGGATACTGACCGCAGTAAATTAGTGGAAGGAAAGAGGCTGGAGCTGATTAAACCTTCCAGTGATGGAAATGCTGGTCCTGAGTTGGTTAAAGGGAGTAGAAAGTTACAGATGCGAGGAAGATGGAGAGGGATTGACCCAATATTATTTTACCACGAGGAGACAGCAGTGGGTCAGATAAAGGCCTTCTATGGCATTAAGGAATCCTTTCCATTCAAAGGTCATTTGATTGTGAGGAATACTGATATCGACCATGTGAAAAGAGTTTATTATGTATCTAAATCTGTGAAAGAAGTTCTTAAACTCAATTTTGTAGCTGGTGAGCAGCTCAAGATCGCTGCTGTTGGGCTCAAGATGTTTGTAAGTCGCTCAAATTTGACACTTGAGATTTCTGTTCTTTGAGCTCATGTCATTCTATAGATTCATGTGCATGTGTTTGAACATCCATCTTTTACGAAGTTTTCTTCAGAAAGAACTTCGCATCCTACATCCCCCAACCCCCAGAAAGGAAAGGAGGTACAGGAAAAAGCAAGACTGTCAAACCCTCTTAAAAACAAGTAGCAAACTATAGGAGGGCACCACTTGAATGACCCTTTATGTCATTCTTTCCCCTGACCTCCATCCATTGGACTATTAGATAACCTTTCCATCTTCTCTTTTCAATGTTGCAGGAGCGGCAAAAAGATGTTTCTACAGAATGTGTATTCCGCATAACATCTGAAGGAGTACCATTACTGCTTCCACATATTACCAAACAAATAGTGTATGCATCTCCTGTAGATTTCAAGCTTCTTTTGCAGTACAAGAGCATTAAATTTTGTGATTTTGTGGATGCTGAATTTGGGAAAAAGGCTTCAAAGCTGCAGTTTGGTTGTTGTGTAGTAATTTTGAATAAAGGTTAGTTGTGATCTGGTATCTTCATTTGAGTAAACACGACTTGTTTGTTTCTCTCGTAAAATTTTCTCTCTATTTCCTTAAGACAATAAGACCTTGCCGGAACCTCAAGTGGATGCATCAACTATCGCTATAGGATGCTGGAGAGGCCGGAATAGCATCACAGTGATGGTGATTGCACTTGATATACAAGAACTTCTAGAAAGGATGTTGACGTATTCGGAGGAGGATTCTGATTCCTTATTGCTGGAAAACAAGCCATTGATTGCTGCTTGAGCAGATTAAGCTAAATTGAAAATATACAATTGAGACAAGTTACAGGTAAACTAACAATTTTGGAAGCTGTAATATGTGTACCACTACAAGGAAATTTGTAACATTTTGATGTTATATTAGTTGGTTTCTTCTGTTTTAGACAATTTCTACAACTATAGATTTCAGATGAAATTTGTAATCTGATTATTATTTATTGTAATCAAAACATTGATGGATCAATGCTCTCAATTTTTTTTTAAATGAAATTCGCTGCCAAAAAAGTTTTTTTTTTAGGCAGCGATTTTCAAAAAAAATAATAATTTAGGCAGCGATTTTCAATTTTTTTAAAAAAGAAATTTGAAAATTGCTGCCACGTTAGCGATTTGAATTTTTTTTTTAAAAAAAAAGCGATTTTGCTTTTTTCGATGGAGTAAATCGCTATTGTTTCAGTGATTTTGCCATTTTGGTTAATATAAAATTTTATATACCGTTTTAAATTTTTTGTTAATATTTTATATTCTTTAGACTCCGGACTCATATAATCCCGCATAGAGAGAGAGGTAATTAAACATGCATAACATAGTGTATCTTCAAGTATGCACATATTTTATCATTCACATTATCTACTTATGAATCACACTAAATATATAATCATTATAGTTGTTATAATCTATTGACTCATAAATATGCTTAACGTTATTTTTTTTAATTAAATACACCTCTAAACAATTAAAAAGGTCCAACTCTCACACTAACCATGGAAAGTTTATGGGGAAATTTTGACCCCTTCTCTAATTTCAAAACATTGTCAATATATTCCTTATTTAATTATTTAATTATTGGATTTAGTCATCTCACTAATAATCGGTTCATTCTATACCAAATACTTCTTATTAATTTAGATTTACATCGACTTTTTTTTGAATGGTAAATATTTATTTTTTAAATGTTAATAATAAAAAATAATTTCGTATCCAAAACTCGAAGATATTTAGAATAAAAATATCTCACTCTATCAAAAATTTTGATGAGGTATTCGACGTTTTATTCTCTCAGCGTGCAAAATAACAACGGTCAAATTATTCCAACATTTTGTAAATATTTCCACATGAAAATAGTACTGTTGGGTCAAGTCTAACTTATTCAATTCATCATTTACTTTATATATATATATATATATTATTCTTTTTTTTTTATAAAAGGATAGTGATGATATGGTTGAAAAATGTGGACAATAGTGTGTGCACTATAGTAAAAAGAGATATTCAATGATAACAATTTTTTACTTTTAATATTATTGGAAAATGTTTAATAGAAATTGAGTAAATGTTATTATATTAAATATTGCTAAAATTTTTGGTGATATTTGTATAAAATATTGGTTATAAATATCCATATTTATGATTGTAGCTAAATCTGATATAATAACAATTACACTATTGTCGCAAAATAATTATCATAATTTTTTTATTGTTGTAGTTTAAGATGTCGCATACAATTTTACACATTTTACCCTTTTCAGAACAATTATTTATAGTTATCTTCAAGGTAGGAGTGAAATTTACATACACATTTTATGAGTCCGAAGCTAAAAGAATAAAAATAATGGTTAAAAATTTCAAACGGATACATTAATTTTTTTGAATCAAAAGAACAAAATCGCTCCTGACGGAGCAATTTCTTCTGATAAAAGTTATTTTCTTACAAAAACACAAAAATCGCTGTTATGGCAGTGATTTCTATCGAAAAAAAATTATTTTTTCTACTTGTCAATTTTTTTTTTTAACAAACTCTCTTTGTAAGATTATATAATAGATATGTTGTATATTACTTTAAACCAAAAGTAAACATATTCGATATTGTTTTACTTTTTTATTTTTTATTTTTTGCTCAATATATAATTTGTATATATTTTTAAGCTTAACTAATAATCTGAAATTCATATCAAAAAGTCTCATATTTAAAATTTAAATTAAAAACTTCAATGAAAAATAAAAAATTATTATTACTTTGACAAATATCACAAAATTTGATGGCTTTGTTTGTCATCAAAATATAGACGGTCAAGTTATTCAACACATTTTATATTTGTTTTTCAACATGAAAATAGTCTCAAGTCAACTTATTATTCAGTTCCCATCTACTTCACTTTATTCCAAAAAATAATAAAAATTTCGAAAAAAAATGGTCATATCAATAGTACGTAGTGATCAATGTTGAAAAATATGGACACTAGTGTATACTTGGTCAAATAATTCACCAAGAAAATGTACTCTTTAATTCGTCCACATTAATGGAATTTAAGAGACGAAATTCATATCCATATACTAAAAAATGAATGACGTTGCTACTTGATACTCATCGATTCAATAATAATTGTTCAGTATTAACTTTATTCATTTTTTAAGAAATTATAAGTAGATGGAGAATTTTGATTATATTATTTTTTGAATAAATACAATATCTGGAAAAATATTTAAAAAGGACTATGATTAATGATAGGGCTAAATAAGGAATTAAGTGTAAAATTATTCGTTAATTTCATAAAATTGACAAGTTTAATTTGACATATCAAAATACTCCCTCCGTCCAAAATTGTTTGTCATGTTGCGCTTATCGAAAGTCAATTTGATTAATTTTCAAAGATAAATTAGATCACATTAATTCGATATCTTAAATAAAAAAATTTAGATATTCTAAAACTATATGAAAAGTACTATTAATTACAATTTTTTGCATATTAATATGATGAAAAATTTCATCTTAAAATGTTAATCAAAGTTTTATAGTTTGATTTTAAAAATAGAAATCATGATAAACAATACCGGACGAAGGGAGTAGTATAGTGGACAACTCTATCCAACAAATAACAATTTGTCCCACTATCCAACTCTATTGACTTTATTAAATTTAATACATTGAGAAATGTGTTAGATCTATTTAATACTAGCAAGGTAAACAAACACAAAAGATAAATTATCTGTTGATTTTTTTAAATTAGACAACTATTTTTAGTATAGTGAACAACTATTGAACAGAGAGAGTACTATATACTTTCTTCGTCTTCACTTATCTATCGTGATTTTTCTATTTCAAATTATTTGTCATTTTAAAAGTTCAAGATATTATTTTCGTTATCTTTTATAATTCTTGTTTCTGATAAGTATAAACACCTCAATTGAATAAATATTTAATGAAAAGATATTATATAGTAAGATATATAAATGAGGATAAAATTATTCATATAAAAAGCTCCTTCATTAAATTGACTAATTAATATTTTTTTCAAAAAACATCTAAAAATGACAAATAATTTATGACGAAAGAAGTACATATTACTTAAACCTTGAAAACAAATTATTCAAACTTTTGATTAATATACTCACAAAAGTAGGTAAATAGAATTAAATGACCAACCAAACATTGGTCTTAATTCATAATAATAAACTTTGTTACACACTTTACATCAACAACAAAATATAATAATTAAGTAACACATAATCAAGAGTCTAGATCTTCAGCATGAGTTGGATTTTTAGAAGAATGAGCCATAAATGCTCTAATCATAGGCTTAACTTTCTCCACAGTTTTAATTATTCCCAAAAACATTAACCTATAAAGTATTACCATTCCAAATATTATAGCAACATCAACCCATTTTGAATATCCCATTTGCACTTGCCATACATTTTTCAATATTTCTTCACCACTAATCATGGCTGGCCCTCTAATTTGTTCATTAGGGAAATTTAATCCCAAGAATTCATTCTTGTAAAACCCTTGATTTGCATATTTATGAAATGCAATGTAATACATTGGGTACTTCCAAAATGGCTTAGGAAGATCATTAGGCAATCTGAAAAAACCTCCATTAAGCATCATAACACCTTGAATTCCAGCTCCTATTACCAAATAATCACAAAAATTAGTACATGAAAAAATTAAATATTGAAATTTAGCTTTAACCTCCTTTTATTACCTGTTATGATTCCCATGAGGAAGTCAGGGACAATGCTTGCTACAATCATCATGAGGCTCTCAACTAACATCATAGTCGCGAAAAGTACTAGTGAGAAATACGCAAAGTGATCAAACCCCTTTTGTAATCCCACGAGGTAATAAGCGATAGCGCCTGGTATAACTGAGATTAATATGAGGTAAGGAATCGAAGAAAATGTATTTCCCACCACATATGCAGCTACACCATAATGTCCATTTAATCTTTCTCGAGTGAAAATCTAGAAGAAGAAAAAAAACATATAAGTATAAATAAACAAATTATTATTTTATTATATAGAGATAGTTAATAAGTGTCATATATATATACTTTCATATCTTCAACAAATGAAGGAAATCCACCAATAGCCATAAAAGTCAAGAAGGCAGCAACAAACATCAACATGGAACCTCTAGCCTGAAAAAAAAACGTAATAAAATTAGAGGATTAACAAAAATTCATCGCTAATTCTATTTAACGAACGAGTAATTAACAATATTTACCTGAATGGACCCATAGTCATGTCCAATATCATGAAAAATAGTTCCAACACACAAACACAAAGCAATATAAATTGCAAAACGTAGCCAATAATAACCAAGATCACGATACATGTTCACAAAAGACCTCCTCGTCAGAACCATACATTGAGTAATAAAACCTGCTTGACTCCCTTTTTCTGCCTCTTCTCCTCCACTCTATACACAAATTAAAATATTCATTACATCACAAATTAATATTATTATTATTTTTTTATTTTCAAAATTAATATGATACAAACCTGTTGGCAAATTTCTAAAACTTTACGTTGAACTTGTTGACAACCCTGTGAAGTCTTGTATGACTTCACAAGAATATCAATTGCTTCTGTAGCAGTAGCTTTTCCACCAACTCCTTTTTCAATATCCTAATTAATTAAAATCAAAATAAACATTGATAATTTGATTTTAATTAATTAATAATAACGAAGAAAATAATTCTTTTTTTAACTTACAATATCAAAGTCCTTGTTGATTGTCCTTAGATAATGATCCGATGGATTCCTCATAGTTGGACATGGGAAACCATTCAAAGCAAAATACTACAAAAAAACAAAAAAATAATTAGTTAACTCAACACGCTCATTCGACACCAGTAACGTACGTACTTAGTAACATACATACCTCATTAGCATTAGAAATGTTACCAAAGTATACAATTCTTCCAGATGACAAAAGGCAAAGATTGTGAAAAAGTTGAAACACTTCACTACTTGGTTGATGAATAGAAGCAACAATAGTTCTTCCATCTTGTTTAGCCAATTGAACAATTTTATTCATCACATGATAAGAAGCAGCACTATCAAGTCCACTTGTTGGTTCATCAAGAAATAATAATTTGGGCCTTTTTAATATTTCAATACAAATACTAACTCTTCTTTTTTGTCCACCACTTAGCCCTTTAACACTCCATCCACCAATTCTTGTATTCATTGCATCTTGTAAACCCATTTCTCTTATTGTTTCTTCACCCCTTTCTCTCTTCTCTGATATCGACATCGAATCAGGTAATTGGAGTTGGGCTGAATAGTATATTGCTTCTTTTACTGTTAGGGTTGTCATCAACGTATCATCTTGTGTCACGTATGCCTTTTCATAAAGAAGAAAAATAGGTTCACGATATATAAAAGTTAAACTCGAAAAACAAAAAGAAAAAAAGGTGAGATATATTAATTGTCGTACCGAAGTGCCAAAAGCAAGTGATTGTCTACGACCATTGATGAGGATTTCTCCTGTTTGTCTTGTGTTCGAATCTAATCTCCCTGTTATTATATTATGTACATGCATCACATTAACAAATTTTATTTTTAGTAACAAAATTAAAACTTTGATATAATTTAGTGAGGCCTATTTTTATTATGCTAATGAGATAAATGATATCCGTTTATTTTTAATCAAAATTTTGATTTTAAGAAAATAAAGAAATTTTGTCACTAAATATTTTCCTTTTTTATTAAATATTACGATCATATGAATTCAGATTAATTAGAAAAACCTAAAACTAAACCAAATATGAAAAAAAGGTCTTTTTCTAGTGGACTTAAGTATTGTTTCTTTTTATACCAAACATCAATTAATGGAAGATTCTCAAGTAGTGTTTGAATTCAATATATGTGGACCCTTAACCATCCTTTTATATATATAGTATGTGTTAGGATCGAATTCACGGACACACACTAGATGAATGAAAAACACAAGAACTTTCAAGAGAAAGAGATGAGAGATCTAGAGAGAGAAAGAGAAAATCCAATATTTCGTGGTAACACCCCGTGAGTAAACTTCCACGGCAGTGAGGTATATTTATATTAATAAATCAGAATATTTTTTGTTACAGAGAATAAATAGAAAAACTTAAAATAGAGAATAAATAGAAAAGCCTAAAATAGAGAATAAATAGGAAAACCTAAAAATAAACCATTTATATAAAAGTAAGATACATAAATTAAATTTTTTTAAAAAAATAAATCAGCATCAATATAATCAACAATCTTCTTTATAAAATTATTTTATGGACTAGATCAATCCGAAGCTTTTAAGCGATATAGCTCTATACAATGCAAATTTAGATGTATGAGTCAGTAAATTTCGTATATCAGACGATCAAATCGAGGAAAAAAAATACCTGCTAGAGTATCAAGAAGAGTTGATTTGCCACAACCAGAAGGACCCATAATTGCTAAAACTTCACCAGGTTGTACATAACCAGTAAGCCCTTGCAAAATAGCTCTCCTCCCACTTTTTTTATCAGGCACAGTTACCCATAAATCCTTCCATGTTAAATAAATTCCTTCATTAATCAACTTTCCACTCAAAGCCACATCATCATCATAACCAAAATTAGTACTATTACTAATCATAGGATTAGTAACATTAATTTGTTTAGGTGCCTCATAATAATTTTCCATCTCTATTGACCTTTTTATTTCAGAATTAACCCTTAGAGATGGTGCTTCAATGGTACCAATATTTGGTGTAAATGGGAAATTTTTTGTTGGATTATTCATGTGGCTAAAAGAAATATCTTCCTCAGAGCTAACACTTTCATTTGTTTCCGATTCGTTACGTCGATGAGGTGATCGATTGGGACTAGGTGTCCATCTCGGAACATAATTAGATTGTGATTCCATCTGATACTCGATTAGTTTGTATGTGATTTTGTGCTAGTTAATCAAAACTCGATAGATAAGAGAGAAAGATAAAAAGAAAAGGAAAATTAATGCATGGAATAAAAGGGAAAGAGGGTATATATTTATAGTGACAATAAGGAAGGTGTTGGGAAATTTAATTAGTGTAGTGGTCATAAAATACTTTAGCACTTAACAAATAAAATAGACTAAATTGACTTTCAACAAGACAAGTAATTAAGCTTAGGAACAAATGTTTATATTATATTTAATAAAATGAGACAATTTTTTGGATTATAGTTTTTGGTCTTTGTTTACTATTTCCTCTTTAGTAATTAACTAGGTTGATCAAAGATTTCATCTTTTTAATTGTGTATGAAAAGAGAGAATCTTCATTTAGTTTTTTGCTTTTCTGAGTTAATTTATGTTTTATTAGTTTAATATGAGGTCTTAGGCCTAACTCACGCCACAAAAGCTAGTTAATTTAAGAAAAACTTACATGAATTAATACATTTTAAAAAATAATTACTGATTTTAACGATACTTTTTGTTTATTACAATTTATAGCAATACTGTGATAAATCTGTAATATGTATTAAAAATGAATTATTTATGCAATATATTTGAATTATAATTGTTTTTGAAATATATTGTGTTTGTTTGGTAAAAAATAGTCATATTGTATTATAAGTGTATTAAAATGTGTGATTAATGTATTATCCACCATTAATACTTGTATTGTATGTGAATAATAAATAGTTCTTTGTAATATGTATTAAACTTGTATTATAAATGAACTAAAAGTGATCAAGTGAAAAAAATAATATTATTGCTATAAATGGTAAATATTTTTTTTATTATAACGCATTTATGTAAGTTTCCCTTAATTAAAACTAAAGATTATTTTTTATATAGTATAGAAAGGAGATCGACAATAATGTTTAAAAGTTACTTATGAAACTTATTTTTCCTACTTCCAAATACTCATTTTGCTTATTTTTAAGAAACTTATTTTCCTGCCAAATACACCTTAGATGTGAATTACTTTAAGGACGATATATAGTTTTAAATTCTACAATAAAATGCCTCAAATTTCAATCCTTTTGATTATAAAATTGTCTTTGTTATGAACTATTTTATTTACCTCACATATTCAAATTAATTAACTCGAGATATTAAATACAGGTGGAAAACCAAAAAAAAAAACGCATCAACCAAGTAGCTACGCTTGGTATAATGTTTAGTTGACTAAACTTTTTTAATCATGTAATTTTTGGTCCTTCTAAAATAAACAATAAGTATATATTATCATGATATATATCATTATCATGTTGGAAATAAAAAGTAATAATGTTTAGAATATTCAACTTAGAGAATTTTATACATAGTGGAGAAGAATAATCATACTAGAGAATGTATATATTATGTTATTAGAAGCAATAATTAGTTTCCAAGTTATAGTACCAAATGGGGAAAAGGTCCTCCCCCCTAGATTTTAGTTATATCTATCTACACAAGTATTCAATGAATCTTTGTTTTCTCCCAAGTAAGAAAAATCAAGGATGGAGGTAACGTAACGATATCGATCGAATAAGACTGTCTGATATATAATATAATTATAATTTTTTTATAAATATTATATGAATTTAAGTTTTTTATACGAGATAGTCATACTTTTAACATAGTATCAATAAGTAGAGGTTTTGAGTATGTATGTCACCGTTAACTGTTATCAAAAATATTCTTTTATGTATTTAATTTATGAAAAAAATTAGATTGACACGTAAAGGAACGCATATTTAATTAGTTATTGTATATTATTTTTCATATTTATAATTTTTTAAATTTTATTTTAAATTTTAAATTTGAAGTACACACTATAATATCTTTTCGAAAATTGAAGATATAACCCTCCCACCATAATATACGCAACAATGATGATACCTTCGAATGACCGTAATCTACTTTTACAATTCATGAATTTAGTAAAGAAAATAATATTAAACAAATATCTACGTCATTGCCTGTATCATATAGTCTTATGAATTACTAAAAAAACCTATAATAGATAAAATTATTGTTGACTATTTTTTTTAAAAAAATTATCATTTAATTATATTTATAAAATTTAAAATTAAGGAGTTTTAAAATATATCACAAGAGAATATATTTAAAAATTAAGGAATTTTAATATATATATATATATATATATATAATATATATATATATAATATATTATATATATATATATATATATACACACACACACTAATTAAGGAGTCTATAATATATGGTAAAAAATATATGTTTTAAGCAAGATGTAGCACAAAATAAAAGCAAAACAAAATTACGTTAAAAAAAAAATTAAGAATTTATTATAATGTGGCCTAAAATTTGGCATAAAAAGCTCATATTTTAATTTTTGATATCTAATAGCTTAAATATATTTATTTTTTGAAATTTTGTGACGGCATAACATAACCTATATAGTTTGTTTTTCGATATCTAATAACTCAAATATATTTTTTCTTCTAAATATTTGGCATTCTATTGTCAAATATTGAGATATTTTACGTTATTGCTACAAATAAAAATTCCATCATGATCTAATAATTTTTATTAGCTTCTATAAAATTCCTTAATGATATATGATTAGAAGAAAAGTATATTTTAAACAAGATTTATCACAAAATATAGAAAATATAAAAAAGTCAAGTTAGAAAAATTAGGAATTTTGTCATCTTAACATAGCCTATATAGTTTGTGTACATTTTTTTTTAAATATTTGTTATGTATTATTATTAGTAAAAAAATGCATTAGTGACCTAATAATTTTATCAGCTAAAATTTGTATATTTTCATGCTCATATTAATAAATTATCATTCACTTCTCTCCTTTGCTTTTTTTACTAGAGTGTTTTAAAAAAAATTAATGTGTTCGTGATTAATAATAATATTGAATTTAAATTTTAAAATTTTTCTCTCCCTTTATTATAATAAATTTACAATTTATAGCTTGTAACTCTTACATGCATGTGTATAGTGCTAGCTATTATATATATCTTAATATTTATGATTTTGAAATAAGTTAAAGCTATAAGTCACAAGTATTAAATTTTTATTTATTTGTAGTAGATAAGAACTTCTAAAATTTTAGTATTTTAAAATTAAATAAAGTTTTACTTCATAAAAACTTTCTGTGTAAAATAAATTAAAAATCGTAACACTTAAAACTTTAAAATCAATATTTATATATAAATCCTGCTTAAATCATAGCAAACAACTTTTTCTAAAAAAAAAAAGAAAAACTAGAAAATACTTTTTAAATAATTCATCTCTTAACATCATCACTAATTTTAATAATTTTATTTTTTTTCTAGAATATAGTTTATTGATTGACGTTAAACGCATCACAAATTACGTAAGCAAGTAATAGTAATGAGAATCTGCAATGGAAAAAAAAAATCAACAAGACTTTTCTTTAAAATATTAATAATATATTCTCCATTTACAATTGTTATTTCTAAGAAAATATTGAAATTAGGTTTGTTGACTTTTTTTTACTTGAATTAATGGAAGCAGTATTTATTTGACTTTAAATAATGAAATAGCAATGATAAGGTTCCCTTTGATTTAATCTACTTTTGTTTTTCAATATATTTACTACTTGCAAAAGAAAAAAAGTTAGATCCCTTTTCTTTTTAGTAAATAAAATAATTCTCTTTATAAAGACTTTGACTTCATTTTATTTTAACCACCATATATATGTAGACTTTGACTTAGTTTTTGTGAAAAAAAAAAGTCTTGATTTCTCCAAAATGACATGTAAACATTGGGTTATATTATTACTCATGTATTTTACTTTAATATGTAAGGACTATTAGATCAATAAATAATGTATGTTTATTCTATTAAATTATTATAACACGTATTGTTTTAAGTTCAGATAAATTAAACTTGATTATATGTAGTTTTATTGTTTATTTCATTTTATTTAAGCTAATTTCATTCCGATGTACTCAAAGTCGAGTTATTCTAATTCTAGTAGGGACGAATACTTGAAACATGTTGAAGTAATCCTAAATTCCTAAGAAATAGTCTCTTTAATCACAATCTATATGTTTTACTTGTTCTTAGTCTGTTTAAGAAAAAATATAAAAATTTATATTCAGCAATTCTTTAATTTTAATATTTGTGTAGCATGTGTAAGGTCACAAATTAATTCAAAGGACAATTCAATACATTGTACACATTTTCCGTTTAAGTTTTGAAAATTTAAAAATCTCATCATTCACTCTCTTAAATTTTATACTTAATTAAATTAAGATAAATAATATTGTGGATCGCGATATCGTCCATTCTTCTTTTTTTTCCTTTCATGGGGACGCGGTTCAAACATTCCTTGCATGTTTGATAATATGAAAATGACCATTCAATTGAAGACTTTATTAAAAAAAAATTAAAATTGGAGACTTTATGTCCTAGTTAACATCCACATTGACTTGTACCATAAGTATGGATAATTTTTTTACTATGTAACGAGGTGTTTATTATAGATAACATATAATATAATACAATATGAAAGTTAATTTCAACATAAATATAATTATTATTTGTTATTATGATAATCAAAGGATCGCCATTAGATAACATTTTTTTTATATATTTTTTTTACTATGTAACAACGTGTTTATTATAGATAACATATAATATAACACAATGTGAAAGTTAATTTCAACATAAATATAATTATTATTTGTTATTATGATAATCAAAGGATCACCATTGGGAATCGTGATTAATTTTCTTGCTGCAAATCAATAAGAAATTCATATTATAAAATATATTTTTTTCACTTTATTCTCATCGAGTCAACTGACTGAAAAATATATGTTAGGCGTTTGAAAATAAATTCTCATTAAAATATTAAGAAACTTTCTAGTTTTTTAATGTGAAAATAATATTGATATTTTATCTTTTCTCAATAATTTCAATCAATTTTTTTAAAAAATATAATCGTTAAATATTTTACAACGAGAAATAATTATTTTTTAATACGGAATGACTGAAGGAAGGTGGAAGTATACATGAGATTTTGAATACAGTGTATCTAGTTTAGAGGTAAGTCATATTTAAATTGTTACTTACTTTATTTTAATTATATTTTTGTTAGCACTTGATTAATTATTACTCATATATTAGAGGCTTATCATAGGTATCTTTTCTCATTACTATTGACTTTTGACTTGGTCTTCATGGGATCAATATTTAAGGGACATACCAATGACATTTTTGTTAATTTATATGACAAAGAGCTTAAGACTTTGCTTTATAAATAAATATATTCGGAATAATCGTTGATCAAAATAATAATTAATAATTTATATTTATATATAATGAATATTTATTCAAGTAGTTGGTAATTGTAATTATTTTTTATCGAACAATTAAAGATCTTAAAAGCAAATATACGTTAAAAGCAAATTTAAAAAAATTATGATTTTAAAATTATAATAGTAATATTAAGAATATTGTGTCACATCATGATGCATGCTTAGTTTGTAATTGTATGAATAGATGAAAAAGACCATTTGATTTGATGCATTTAACAAATATAATAACCGTTTTGTTTGGATACTTTGAATTAGTCAATTGTTTTGAATGAAATAAAATAATGTTACTTACTAAGCATAACAAAATTATCGCTAAATATAGAGTAAAAATATAAATTATAATGTAATGATCGAACAATGAAATGATTAATAATTATAATAAATTTGCAAATAACTACGAGCAAAGAAATTATAAGTTCATATCACAAGTAATAAAAAGTTAATTTTTTCTTAGTTAATTAGATATCATAAGGATTAAAATTAAAATTTAGCGAGCCATCGAGTAGAATTTTTTTTTATCTTTTTGTATTCATTGTTTAAACAATTCCACCCCCTTAACCCAATTAATTTAGACCATTATGCCAAATCCTAAAACAAAGTAGACTTTGTTTGAAGTTTTTTTTTTTTTTTTTTTTTTTTTTTTTTTACACGTTCAATATCTTTTATTTTTATTAAAATTTGATTAAGTACATGCATTATGGGGCTTATTCCTGAGGACTATCCTACCAATAAAATAAATTATTTTTCAAAAGTTTAAACTTGAGATATATAATTAAAAATTGAAAAATTTCGAATCATTTCGCTATAATTTAAATTGATTGTATCGTTTGAAGACTTGATCCTTCTTCAAGGAATAAAATTTATTATATAATATGCCCTCAAAGTGCTACCATGATAATGCCATTATAGCTTAAATAAATTGAAATAGCCGGCCGGTCTTTTTTAATGTATGAAGTTATGAAAATATCCGTTTGATATACAAAATATTTCAAATTTGCAATAGCAAATTAATAACTTAAAATAAATAGAGTAGCTAGGGTTTGATTTAATTGTACTCCATAGCAAACTTTTGCAAAAAATTACCAGACGCCTCTCTCCCAAATATCTCGCTCGCCACTTTCCTCCAATCTCTCGCTCGCTTCCTCACTTTTTATACAAACACAAGTGTATAAAAATTATTTTTAATTGTATAAAGCATAGAAAGTTGTATAAATACATATCTTTTTGTTCCCCTCTCTCTTCTCTTCCAGATCTCGCTCGCCACTCTCCCAAATCTTGCTCGCCACCCTCGCCTTTCTCACTTATACAAACAGAAGCGAAATGTATAAATTGCATTTCTGTTTGTATAAAGCGTGAGAAAATTGTATATACACATGCAAGTACATATATTTTCATCCTATATACTTATAATTATACAATAAAAAAATACTCCCCTGCCCAGTTTTTTTTTGCTTTCTCTCTTTCTCGTTTTAAACAATTTTCAAATCGTATTAATTTCTCTCTTTCTCGTTTTATTCAATTCGATTCAATTGTACATTCCTTGTCAAGTCTCTTTTGTCTTTCTCTCTCTCTCATTTTATACAAATTCAAATTGTATATAATCGTTCTATACACTTATAATAATACAATTCGTTTTATACACTTCGTTTTTATACAGTTCTCTGCCCAAGTGTCTTTCTCTTTCTTGTTTTATACACTTCGTTTTATACAATTTGCTTCAAATGTATATGTATAGCGAATTATACAGTTTCTATATTTGCTATGGAGCGCAATTATGCAAACTTTGTTATAACATACAAATATGAATATTTTATTTGTTATATGTGAAAGTTGCCCAAAAAAGAATTGTACACCATAGAATTTGAAGTCATTATTTTTTTAAATAAATATAAGAAAAGGTTTATATTCAAGAAATGGGTGGACCAATGTATTTCAAGAAAAATATATTTGATTTTACCCTTTCAACATCAACGTATGAGTATATTTTAATTAAAAGTCTAACCTATGGATGTCAAAATCTGGTAAAATTAAGTTAAACAATATAAAATTTAAACTCTTGACCAGTAATATAGAATGATAGACTTTTGACTTATTTCGAATGTTTTTGTAGTTATATAGCTATTTTCGTTGGATATCATCAGTAAAATATAAAGATTAGAAGAATTTATTTAAATAATCTTTCATCGAACTGCTTAAACTAAATATAATATAATTCATACAATATATGTGTATAACTAGTATTGGCTAGAAAAAATAAAGAAGAAATTTGTGTATAAAATACCGTATACGAGATTTGCATATAATTATCTTTTTCTTGTCAAATTATAATTGATTCTAAGAGATCATTTACTTATTATAATCATCTTTTTAAACCTAAGTAATTCTTAGGGTGAATATTTGACTTCAAAACATGCATTTGAGAGAGAATTAGTCCAAAGAACATATTATATATAATACAACGTCTGGATAGTTGAATTTTATGTTCATATAATAAATGTATATAATCTTTGAAAAATACCTTTTTAAAAAAATATTCCAAGTGTTTTGTGATTACATATATCTTCATTAATTACATGCAATTTTTGACCTAGTCACATTCTAGACATGCTAAAAAAAAAATTCAATATTATTGAGTGTTACTGTTTAATAAATTAGTTTTGCATGATATATTTCATGTTTTTTAATGCATCAATACAAGTTTGATTAATGATTTGAGTCAATTCAACCTTTCACTTCTTTCTTTTCCTATACCTTTTATGGTACTAAATCAAGGAATACATGTATTTTGTGGGGTCAGCTTGACCAAGCTATCTTTCGATATAGCAGAGTCGATTTGAAGGATGATTATCTACGGATGATTATTAATTCCCTTTTAACGTCTTTTGAGTCGAGCATATTGCATTTTGAAGAACAAAAATAATAGCAACCGCAGATTATATCAGAATTAAAAAAAATTGACCAAGTTGCCTTGTATTATTTAATCGGCTATTTTCCTATAATATAACGTATTTATATTATAACATTGACATTGAAGAATTTTACCACTAGATCATTCTTACTTGTTGAACAAATACTTATTTATAATTTTCAATTGTATTTACGCGTTTGTTGGTAATGTAGAAGTCTTTTTTTTCATCTTATATATATTTTTTTTAAAATAGAGAGAAAGGATTTGGACCAAGCCTCTTGCTCATATATACATATTGATTAAGAGTACTAAAGCTTTTATTACTATTAGTTAAATGTCATTAAATTTAATATTGTTATAGACTTTAGCAACATTTTCTAACCGTGTTAATTGTTATTAAAAATAAATATTTAACTACAATTAATTTATTTTCATTAATTATTATCACTAATTTTTTTTTAATAATGTGCATTCTTATATTAATTAACAAATCTAATGTAATTTTACAAAATAAGATTTAGAAAAGCATAGTATGCATAAACTTGATATTTACTTAAGAAAATAACGATATTTCCAATAGACCCTCGTCTAAGGGGAGAAAAAAATAATGAAAAACATCTAGAAGAAAAAGAAACATATTTTTCAATTACGGTCAAACATGTTTGGCTCTAGAAGAACTTGCAGTATTTGTGTGTGTTTTAATTTTATTTTTCACTGTATCTATTTTTTATTTATTTATTATTATTATTATTATTATTATTATTATTATTATTATTATTATTATTATATTTTAATGGAATTCAAATCCTGGCTAGATCTGCGGATTCAACACTGCTTTCTTATCATGGCATCAAGACTTTTTTTTAATGAGACATTTCTAATTATTTAAATTTATAACAAAATCATATATTAGATCAATTAAGTAATATTTTAAGACGTCTGATTATGAATAAAATTTTATTACGACGATACATATTGGTATTGTAATATATACTTTGAAGCATTTTTATACTAACGTTCTCAAATTTGAGATCAGTCAAAAATCACATATATCCTTGGATTTAGAGCATACTTTTAAACAACAAAATTTTACTACTTTATACGACTTTCTTTACTTTAATTATTTGCTTTCATTTAGTTCTTGAACACCATATTTAACCGCTAATAATTAAATTTAACAAATTAAATTAAGATACATATTTTTAACCTCGACACAAATTCCACTATACCATTTTTCCAATAAACAAAAATCTTTAATTATTAAAGGCAAAAATATTTTAATTATTACACCACATATCTCACGCTACTGTCGAACAACTAATTACAACTAAAAGTAAGAAACTAACAAATGGTTAAAAATAAAATAAAATGAAGATGCTAAGCAATTTCCAATTCACACAATTATCCAGAAAAAAGTCCAACTAGCCTTACCACTTGGTAAATAATAAATAAATAGGTCAAATTATATAAGACATTTTCTCCGTTTTAATTTATTTGATTAATATTAATTTATTATGAAATTAAGAACTTAAAAAACTTGATTCTTAAATAAATACATCAACATATTTTTTTAATTTTATGATATTAAATATGATATTAAAAATTTATAATTAAAAAATTATTTAAAAATTCACTTTTTAAAAATAAATTAAAAGAAGACAGAAGGAATATGTTTAATTGAACCTATGTATACATTTATTTCTTAGATTTCATCCCTTGCAAGTCAACCCAAGTATAGAAAAATTTAATTAATTTCAACTATTTTATAATACAACTAGATATAACTCCAACTTCCAAACCATCTTCCTTTTTGACATTATAAATAATAACCAATTTTCCCACTCTATTTCATGCATAAGCTTAACTATAATCTAAGCTATTTCTATATACCTTTTTCTTCCTATATAACAATTATCGAGTTCTGATTAACTAGCACAAAATCACATACAAATTAATTGAGTATCAAATGGAGTCACAATCTAATTATGTTCCAAGATGGACACCTAGTCCCAATCGATCACCTCATCGACGTAACGAATCTGAAACAAATGAAAGTGTTATTTCGGAAGATATTCCTAATTTTAATAATCCTACAAAAAATTTCCCATTTACACCAAATATTGGTTCCATTAAAGCACCATCTGTAACGACCTGTTTAGTCGTTTTGAGCAACAGAGTGCATTTCTGGAAAAACTGGCAGAGACGACGTGTGTCCCGACGGACCGTCGTGGTCACGACGGCCCGTCGAGGGAGTGTCGTCCCATGGCACTTAGAATTTTGAAATTGGGTACTGAAAATCGACTCTCTGTAAATTGTGACGGACCTGCAGGACGTGCCGTCACATCCACGACGAACCGTCGTGAGCCCCCGTTGCAAAACACTTCAACTTTTGAGAATTTGGTTCGAGAAACAAGTTTCTGACCGTCAGGACGGAGGTGCAGGACGGACCGTCACAGGGGTGACGGGCCGTCGCAGACCACCTGAAATCTGGGAGGAGGCGACGGCCATCGTGACGGACCGTCGCAGGCACGACGGCCCGTCACAGGTCACGCAGTCCCAGACAGTTTAGGATTTCTCCACACGTTTTAAGGGTCGTTTTTGACTATTCTTTCCTTAATTATAAAGATTGAGGGGTAACATTAATAAGTCTAATTACTTAGGGGTTAAAAGGGGTAACCTTAAGTGAATTAGTGGGGTTTTATTGTCTTTTTTCACACTTAATTACATGATTAATTAGGGTAAAGGAAAGAGGGTTTGAATAAAACAAAAGAGAAAGAACAGAAAGAGAAGGAGAATCGATCGAGAGGAATAAGTAACAAAGCTTGGGAGATTTCTTGTTGATTCCAATTCTTCGTGGAGGTAGGTTATGGTTTTATGTTACGAAATCGTAGTGAACTCTTGATAGTGTATGATATGTTTGATGATGTTGTAAACCTGTCTATGTGCTTAAATTGTATGCTTGCATGATTATGATTATGAAATTGTGATGAATTAACAAGCATGATGAAGCTATTGAATCCCAAATCTTGAAAAGAACCCTAATTCGCTTGATATATTATATAATAAGATTGATGATGCCTTAATATGAAAGAAGGCTTGATAAATTATATTGAGAATGAGGATGCCTTAGTGTAAAAGAAGGCTTGATGAATTAGGGGATCGGGTGCCACGTTCCGGTACCAGGATAGAATGAATATGAGGATCGAGTGTCACGTTCCGACACCAGGATAGAATATGAGGATCGGGTGCCACGTTCCGGTACCAGGATAGAATGAATATGAGGATCGGAGTGTCACGTTCCGACACCAGGATAGAATATGAGGATCGGGTGCCACGTTTCGGTACCAGGATAGAATGAATATGAGGATCGGAGTGTCACGTTCCGACACCAGGATAGAATTAGAGGAGCGAGAGTGTCACGTACCGACACAAGAGGAAGGAAGATAATGAATCTTGAAAGATAATGAATATACTCAATCTAATGAACTTAATTCCCAATGAGTATGGTATTGAGGCTTGAGTCCTCATTGTGAACTTGACGAAAATTGTTAATGATAAAGTAATTGCTATTGCTACATGTTGGTATTGTAGCTGATTTACATTATTATTAATATATATTGTTCCCTATTTTGAGTTAGCCGATGATATCTACTCAGTACGTGTGGTTTGTACTGACCCCTACTTTTATGTTTTCCCTTGTTATTTGTGTTATGCAGCAAACGTTCCGTCAACTTCGACTCAGCAGTAGATCAAGCCAGTCTTCTCTCCATCGGAAATTCAGGGTGAGCTAATCGTCTAGCTTGGACTGGTCTCCTTCTTCAAGTCTTGATGCCTTGAACTTCCGGCATGGACTAGTTTTTACTTGTTTTTAGCTTTTTAGACATTCTTAGATTAGTAAATTGAGATAGATGTTCTTGTGGTGATGACTTCCAGATTTTGGGGATATTAATAATAGTTTTGAGTTGTTTTATTAATGAATTAGTCTTCCGCATTCTTTGTTGATATTGTATTAAAATGTAAGGGTAAATTGGTTGGTTCGCTCACATGGGAGGTAAATGTGGGTGCCAGTCGCGTCCCCGATTTGGTTCGTGACAGACTTGGTATCAGAGCATTAGGTTCATTGGTCTCATCACACAAGAACAGGTCTAGTAGAGTCTTAAAGAACGGTAGGGGGACGCCTTTACTTTTCTTGGGAGGCTATAAACTTTAGAAAAATTCCATTCTTTCATTCTTCTTTCGTGCTACTACTTGAGTCCAATTGGTATCTAGGTGATACAAATTGGTATCTGACCATCTCCATTCTATTTCGCAGATGGTTAGAACTAGAGCAACGACCGCACCAGCAGCGACAACGGAAGACAGGAAACTACTGAGCCAGCCACTGGGGCTGTGGCTCGAGGAAGAAACAACGGCAAGAGGCCGTGGAAGAGGTCGTGGGAGGACGTCCTCTAGAGGGAGAGGACGAGCCCCTAGCCCATCTGATACTAGGGCAGTGACTCCTCCACCGACTGAGGATGTAGCTCGAGAGGGTGAGAAGGGGAAAACTGACAAGGGGCAGAATGAGGAAATGCCACCCCAACCTACCCCAGAGATGATCAACCAAGTACTTGCTTATCTTAGCGGGTTGTCCGATCAGGGTCAAGCACCTCCAATGGTTTCTGGCACCAACACCTCCGGTTTCAGAGATACGACATGCGGCTACTTGGCCCCCGCATGGATGCACCATTGGGAATAGGCACATTTCCACGTCTGACTACTGGGCATATTATACAAACGATCAACATGAACTTTTTAGTAAGTTCTTGAAACTGAAACCTCCAGTCTTCAAGGGTGCAGAATCTGAAGATGCTTATGATTTTCTGGTTGATTGTCATGAGCTACTACACAAGATGGGGATAGTAGAGAGTTTTGGTCGAGTTCGTGAGTTATCAGTTCCAAGGTAACGCCAAAATGTGGGGCGTTCACATGTTGAGTGTGCAACCAACCGATGCACCACCTATGACTTGGGAATCATTCTCTAGTTTGTTCATGGAGAAGTATACCCAAGGACTTTGAGAGATAGGAAGAGGGATGAGTTCTTGAGTCTTGAACAGGGAAGGATGACAGTAAACGCGTATGAGGCTAAATTGCGCACTATCCAGATATGCCACCCAACTTTGTTTTAGTCCACAAGAACGGATCCGCCGTTTTGTGAAGGGGTTGAGGTCAGAATTGCGGATTTCAGCCTTACAGATAGCGGCAACAGCAACATCCTTCCAAGAGGTGGTAGACTTGTGATTGAGGTGGAAGGAGTGAAACCAGATGACTTCACCACGACATCGACATCAAAGAGGTTCCGAAGGGGAGGTGAGTATAATGGTTCTTATTCTAGAGGACAGAACTCCGGAGGTCACTCAAATCGACCATCCAGTCTTCACTACAGACTGTAGTTGGGGGCCCACCTCAGAACGGTCAACATTTCTCTGAGAGGCCGACGCGTGAAACCCGAGAATGTTATGGTGTGGAGAGTTGGGCACATTAAGAGGTACTGTCCAAACCAGAGTTACAGACCCCCAATGGCTAGAGGAAGAGGTGGTATTGTAGAGGTCGTTATTCTGGAGGGCGTGGTGGCCGAGGTAATGGTGGTCACCAAAACGGCAGAGGTGAAGGGCAAAACGGAGCCCTAACCACCAACATGGTAGGGGCAACGGACAGACAAATAATGGGGCTCATTGCTACGCTTTCCCTGGGAGGTCTGAAGCGGAGGCGTCTGATGTGTTATCACAGGTAATCTCTTGGTTTGTGATTGCATGGCATCTGTATTATTGACCCTGGCTCCACGTTTTCATATGTATCTTCCTCATTGCTAATGGTCTAAATTACATTGTGAATTACTTGACATGCCTATTCGTGTTTTCTACTCCGGGGTGTGAGTTCTGTGATAGTCGAAAAAGTGTATAGGTCTTGTCTGGTGAATTTTGTGGGGAGCAACACTCATGTAGATTTGGTGATTTTAGAAATGGGTGACTTGATGTAATCTTTGGTATGACTTGGCTTTCTCCAACTTTGCGATTTTGATTGAGCTAATGACTTAGCCAAGCCTGCATTTAAAAAAAAAAGATACCAGATCAGATAGTATGGGAGGGTGACTACACTCCCAATCCGGTGCGTATCATCTCCTTTATTCTGCTCAGAAATGGTTAGTAAGGGTTGTCTAGCTTTCTTGGCACATCTTAAGGATGACACTACTCAGGACCATCGATTGAGTCAGTTTTCGGTAGTCTGTGAGTTTTTGGATGTGTTCCCTGCAGACCTTCCCGGTATGCCACCAGATAGGGATATAGACTTCTGCATTGATTTGGAACCCGGTACTCGCCCCATTTCTATACCCCCGTATAGAATGGCTCCCGCGGATTAAGAGAATTAAAGGCTCAACTTCAAGAGTTGTTGAGCAAAGGCTTCATTAGACCAAGTGCATCTCCTTGGGGTGCTCCGGTTTTGTTTGTGAAGAAGAAAGATGGAGAGTTTCCAAATGTGCATAGATTACCGACAGTTGAACAAGGTAACTATTAAGAACAAGTACCCCATTCCTCGCATTGACGACTTGTTCGATCAGTTACAAGGTGCTTGTGTCTTCTCAAAGATTGACTTGAGGTCCGGTTATCACCAATTGAAAATACGAGCAACGGATGTTCCAAAGACTGCTTTTCGAACTAGATATGGGCATTATGAATTTGTGGTAATGTCATTTGGTCTTACGAATGCCCCCGCCGCCTTCATGAGCTTGATGAACGGGATTTTCAAGCCATACTTGGACCTCTTTGTGATTGTGTTCATTGATGATATACTGATATACTCCAAAAGTAAGAAGGAACATGAGGAGCATTTGAAATTGGTGTTAGAGTTTTGAGGAGAAAAAGCTTTATGCGAAATTCTCCAAGTGTGAGTTTTGGCTAGATTCAGTGTCCTTCTTGGGGCACGTGGTTTCTAAGGATGGAGTGATGGTGGATCCATCTAAGATTGAGACAGTGAAGAATTGGGTAAGACCTACAAACGTGTCAGAAATAAGGAGTTTTGTGGGTTAGCTAGCTACTACCGCCGATTCGTCAAGGGATTCTCTTCTATTGCTTCCCAATTGACGAACTTGACTAGCAGAATGTTCCATTTGTATGGTCAGATGAGTGTGTGAGGAAAGTTTTCAGAAACTCAAGACTTTGTTGACTACCGCACCTATCCTTACCCTGCCAGTAGAGGTAAGAACTTCATTGTTTATTGCGATGCATCCTATTCGGGTTTGGGTGCAGTGTTAATGCAAGAGAAGAATGTGATTGCTTATGCTTCGAGGCAATTAAAGGTGCATGAACGTAACTATCCGACCCATGATTTGGAGTTGGCCGCGGTAGTATTTGCACTAAAGCAATGGAGACACTATTTGTATGGGGTTAAGTGTGAGGTCTATACGGACCATCGTAGCCTAGTATGTCTTCACTCAGAAAGACTTGAATTTGAGACAGAGGAGATGGATGGAACTACTAAAGGACTACGACATCACTATCTTGTATCATCCGGGGAAGGCGAATGTTGTGGCAGATGCCTTGAGTAGAAAGGCCGGAGCATGGGAAGTCTAGCTCATTTGCAAGCTTCTAGACGCCCATTGGCTAGAGAAGTGCAGATTTGGGCTAATGACCTTATGAGGTTAGAAATAAACGAGAAGGGAGGACTGTTAGCTTGTGTAGAGGCAAAATCCTCTTTTCTCGATCAGATTAAGGGGAAACAGTTTGATGATGAGAAACTAAGGCGAATTTGAGATAAAGTGTTGCAAGGAGAGGCTAAGGAAGCAATAATCGATGGGGAAAGTGTTTTGAGGATCAAGGGAAGAGTATGTGTACCCCGCATCGATGATTTGATCACCACTATTCTGACAGAGGCCCATAGTTCCGGATATTCTATACATCCTGGTGCAACCAAGATGTATCGCGACCTAAAGCAACACTTCTGGTGGAGTAGAATGAAGCGAGATATTGTTGAGTTTGTTGCCAAGTGTCCAAATTGTCAACAAGTAAAGTATGAACACCAGAGGCCCGGAGGAACACTTCAGAGAATGCCCATTCCTGAATGGAAGTGGGAGAGAATCGCGATGGACTTCGTGGTTGGTCTTCCAACGACATTGGGTAAGTATGACTCTATTTGGGTGATTGTTGATAGGTTAACTAAGTCTGCACATTTCATTCCTGTCAAGGTGACTTACAATGCAGAGAAATTAGCAAAAATCTACATCTCAGAAATCGTTCGATTGCATGGGGTTCCACTCTCAATCATATCTGATAGAGGTACGCAGTTTACTTCTAAGTTTTGGAGAACCTTACATGCTGAATTAGGTACTAGATTGGACCTTAGTACCGCATTTCATCCTCAGACCGATGGTCAGTCTGAGCGAACGATTCAAGTGTTGGAGGATATGCTTCGCGCGTGTGTGATAGAGTTTGGTGGCCATTGGGATAGCTTCTTACCCTTGGCAGAGTTTTCATACAATAATAGCTATCACTCCAGTATTGACATGGCTCCATTTGAAGCATTGTATGGGAGGAGGTGTAGATCTCCCATTGGTTGGTTTGACGCCTTTGAAGTTAGACCTTGGGGGACTGATCTGTTAAGAGATTCTATGGAGAAGGTGAAAGCTATTCAAGAAAGCTTTTAGCGGCTCAAAGTAGACAAAAGGAGTATGCAGACCGACGAAAGTTAGAGACTTGGAGTTCATGGAAGGTGAACAAGTCTTGTTGAAGGTTTCGCCCATGAAAGGGGTGATGCGGTTTGGAAAAAGAGGTAAGTTAAGTCCAAGGTATATTGGACCATTTGAAGTGCTTAAGAGAATAGGGGAGGTGGCGTATGAATTAGCCTTGCCCCCAGGGCTGTCCGGAGTGCATCCGGTGTTTCATGTATCCATGTTGAAGAGATACCACGGAGATGGAAACTACATTATCCGTTGGGATTCAGTTTTGTTGGATGAGAACTTGACTTACGAAGAGGAACCGGTTGCTATATTAGATAGAGAAGTTCGCAAGTTGAGGTCGAGAGAGATTGCATCCATCAAAGTGCAATGGAAGAATCGACCGGTTGAAGAGGCTACTTGGAGAAGGAGGCAGATATGCAAGAAAAATACCCACATCTGTTTACAGATTCAGGTACTCCTTTTCGCCATTGTTTTCCTTCTTTTGATCGTTCGGGGACGAACGATGGGTAAATTGGTATCTATTGTAACGACCTGTTTAGTCGTTTTGAGCAACAAAGTGCATTTCTGAAAAACTGGCAGAGACGACGTGTGTCCCGACGGACCGTCGTGGTCACGACGGCCCGTCGAGGGAGTGTCGTCCCATGGCACTTAGAATTTTGAAATTGGGTACTGAAAATCGACTCTCTGTAAATTGTGACGGACCTGCAGGACGTGCCGTCACATCCACGACGAACCGTCGTGAGCCCCCGTTGTAAAACACTTCAACTTTTGAGAATTTGGTTCGAGAAACAAGTTTCTGACCGTCAGGACGGAGGTGCAGGACGGACCGTCACAGGGGTGACGGGCCGTCGCAGACCACCTGAAATCTGGGAGGAGGCGACGGCCATCGTGACGGACCGTCGCAGGCACGACGGCCCGTCACAGGTCACGCAGTCCCAGACAGTTTAGGATTTCTCCACACGTTTTAAGGGTCGTTTTTGACTATTCTTTCCTTATTATTATAAAGATTGAGGGGTAACATTAATAAGTCTAATTACTTAGGGGTTAAAAGGGGTAACCTTAAGTGAATTAGTGGGGTTTTATTGTCCTTTTTCACACTTAATTACATGATTAATTAGGGTAAAGGAAAGAGGGTTTGAATAAAACAAAAGAGAAAGAACAGAAAGAGAAGGAGAAATCGATCGAGAGGAAGAAGTAACAAAGCTTGGGAGATTTCTTGTTGATTCCAATTCTTCGGTGGAGGTAGGTTATGGTTTTATGTTACGATAATCGTAGTGAACTCTTGATAGTGTATGATATGTATTGATGATGTTGTAAACCTGTCTATGTGCTTAAATTGTATGCTTGCATGATTATGATTATGAAATTGTGATGAATTAACAAGCATGATGAAGCTATTGAATCCCAAATCTTGAAAAGAACCCTAATTCGCTTGATATATTATATAATAAGATTGATGATGCCTTAATATGAAAGAAGGCTTGATAAATTATATAATGAGAATGAGGATGCCTTAGTGTAAAAGAAGGCTTGATGAATTAGGGGATCGGGTGCCACGTTCCGGTACCAGGATAGAATGAATATGAGGATCGGAGTGTCACGTTCCGACACCAGGATAGAATATGAGGATCGGGTGCCACGTTCCGGTACCAGGATAGAATGAATATGAGGATCGGAGTGTCACGTTCCGACACCAGGATAGAATATGAGGATCGGGTGCCACGTTCCGGTACCAGGATAGAATGAATATGAGGATCGGAGTGTCACGTTCCGACACCAGGATAGAATTAGAGGAGCGGAGTGTCACGTACCGACACAAGAGGAAGGAAGATAATGAATCTTGAAAGATAATGAATATACTCAATCTAATGAACTTAATTCCCAAATGAGTATGGTATTGAGGCTTGAGTCCTCATGTGTGAACTTGACGGAAATTGTTAATGATAAAGTAATTGCTATTGCTACATGTTGAGTATTGTAGCTGATTTACATTCTTATTAATATATATTGTTCCCTATTTTGAGTTAGCCGATGATATCTACTCAGTACGTGTGGTTGTACTGACCCCCTACTTTTATGTTTTCCCTTGTTATTTGTGTTATGCAGCAAACGTTCCGTCAACTTCGACTCAGCAGTAGATCAAGTCAGTCTTCTCTCCATCGGAAATTCAGGGTGAGCTAATGCGTCTAGCTTGGACTGGGTCTCCTTCTTCAAGTCTTGATGCCTTGAACTTCCGGCATGGACTAGTTTTTACTTGTTTTTTTAGCTTTTTAGACATTCTTAGATTAGTAAATTGAGATAGATGTTTCTGTGGTGATGACTTCCAGATTTTTGGGATATTAATAATAGTTTTGAGTTGTTTTATTAATGAATTAAGTCTTCCGCATTTCTTTTGTTGATATTGTATTAAAATGTTAAGGGTAAATTGGTTGGTTCGCTCACATGGGAGGGTAAATGTGGGTGCCAGTCGCGTCCCCGATTTGGGTCGTGACACCATCTCTAAGGGTTAATTCTGAAATAAAAAGGTCAATAGAGATGGAAAATTATTATGAGGCACCTAAACAAATTAATGTTTCAAATCCTATGATTAGTAATAGTACTAATTTTGGTTATGATGATGATGTGGCTTTGAGTGAAAAGTTGATTAATGAAGGAATTTATTTAACATGAAAGCATTTATGGGTAACTGTGCCTGATAAAAAAAAGTGGGAGAAGAGCTATTTTGGAAGGGCTTAGGGCCCGTTTGGATGGGTTTAATAAAAATAGCTTTAAAAAAGTACTTTTGAAAGTGTTGAACTTATTTTTAAAATAAGTAGTTATGCTTTTGGATAAAAGTGCTGAAGTTAAAAAAAAAGTTGTTGATGTGTTTGTCAAATAAGTGTTGATAAACAACTTTTTAAATCAAAATGTCTGAAATACCCTTAAAAGTTGTTAACATAATAAAAGTTAATTAATTTATATTTTACAGCCATAAATAATTATATTTTACAATCATTTACATATTTCTTTCTCATCACAAATTTTTTATAAGAGGAATATAAACTTATTATAGATTTTAAAGATATATAATTTGAATAGATCAAAGAACGATTTAAGATTTATTTTAGTTTCATCCATAGGTAATAATAATTGTCTATCATTCACATATTTCTTTATTATCACAAATTATTTATAAGAGGAATATAAATTTTTATTTTTCAACATATTATCGGCATCAATCGAGAGAAAAGGAAGAAAGCTAATAAAAAGAATCAAAAAAACTTACTTCAAGGTTTATCTTCACTTCAAATTGGAAGAACGGGAAGAAGTTCAGCAGCTATGACAAACGTGAAAAAGGGGAAAATGGAAGAAAGAGATGTTAGAGTTATGTGGATAATTTGGAGATTTGTATAAAAATATTAAGGGCAAAAAGGTAAAAATGTGGTCAACTTAAAACGGCTTATAAGCTAAAAAAAAAAAAGCACTCCTAAATAAGTCAAAAACCAGTTTTTAAATCAGTCTGACCAGCTTTTAAGCTGAGACAAACAGGCTCTTACTGATTATGTACAACCTGGTGAAGTTTTAGCAATTATGGGTCCTTCTGGTTGTGGCAAATCAACACTTCTTGATACTCTACGGGGTATTTTTTTTCTCCATTTAATCCTCTGATATACGAAATTTACTGATTCATACATCTAAATTTGCATTGTATAGATCTATATCGATTAAAAACCTCTGATGTCTTAAAGTTTATACTGATATTTTAATTAGATGTAAAAAAAATAACATAATTTTCTATGTTGATTATTTTGTTGCTATAGGAATTGATTGATCTAGTCCATAAAATAATTTTTTTTAAAAAGATTGTTGAATATATTGATGCTGATTTATTTTTTTTAAAAAATAATTTATGTATCTTACTTTTATATAAATGGTTTATTTAAGAATTACTCCACATACTATATATATAAAAAGGATGGTTAAGGGTCCACATATTTTGGTTTCAAACACAACTTGAGAATCTTCCATTAATTGCTTGTTTGGTATAAAAGAAACAATACTTAAGTCCACTAGAAAAAAGACCTTTTTTTCACATTTGGTATTTGATTCCATCGTAGGTTTTTCTAATTAATCTGAATACATATGACACGTAATATTTAATAAAAAAGCAAAATATTTAGTGACTAAACTTTTTTATTTTTTTAAAATCAAAATTTTGATTAAAAATACACACATATCATTTATCTCATCGGCATATAATAGAAATAGGCCTCACTAAATAATATCAAAGTTTTAATTTTGTTAATAAAAATAAAATTTGTTAATGTGATGCATGTACATAATATAATAACAGGGAGATCAGATTCGAACACAAGACAAACAGGAGAAATCCTCATCAATGGTCGTAGACAATCACTTGCTTTTGGCACTTCGGTACGACAATTAATATATCTCACCTTTTTTCTTTTTGTTTGTCGAGTTTAACTTTTATATATGGTGAACCTTTTTTTTTTTTATGAAAAGGCATACGTGACACAAGATGACACATTGATGACGACCCTAACAGTAAAAGAAGCAATATACTATTCAGCCCAACTCCAATTACCTGATTCGATGTCGATATCAGAGAAGAGAGAAAGGGGTGAAGAAACAATAAGAGAAATGGGTTTACAAGATGCAATGAATACAAGAATTGGTGGATGGAGTGTTAAAGGGCTAAGTGGTGGACAAAAAAGAAGAGTTAGCATTTGTATTGAAATATTAAAAAGGCCCAAATTATTATTTCTTGATGAACCAACAAGTGGACTTGATAGTGCTGCTTCTTATCATGTTATGAATAAAATTGTTCAATTGGCTAAACAAGATGGAAGAACTATTGTTGCTTCTATTCATCAACCAAGTAGTGAAGTGTTTCAACTTTTTCACAATCTTTGCCTTTTGTCATCTGGAAGAATTGTATACTTTGGTAACATTTCTAATGCTAATGAGGTATGTATGTTACTACGTACGTACGTTACTGGTGTCGAATGAGCGGGTTCAGTTAACTAATCATATTTCTTTATTTTTTTGTAGTATTTTGCTTTGAATGGTTTCCCATGTCCAACTATGAGGAATCCATCGGATCATTATCTAAGGACAATCAACAAGGACTTTGATATGGTAAGTAAAAAAAGAATTATTTTCTTCGTTATAATTTATTAATTAAAATCAAATTATTAATGTTTATTTTGATTTTAATTAATTAGGATATTGAAAAAGGAGTTGGTGGAAAAGCACTGCTACAGAAGCAATTGATATACTTGTTAAGTCATACAAGACTTCACAGGGTTGTCAACAAATTCAACGTAAAGTTTTAGAAATTTGCCAACAGGTTTGTATCATATTAATTTTGAAAAAAACATATATATTAATTTTGAAAAAAACATATATATTGATTTGTGATCTAATGAGTATTTAATTTGTGTACAGAGTGGAGGAGAAGAGGCAAAAAAAAGGGAGTTAAGCAGGTTTTATTACTCAATGTATGGTTCTCACAAGGAGGTCTTTTGTGAATATGTATCGTGATCTTGGTTATTACTGGCTTTGTTTTGCAATTTATATTACTTTGTGTTTGTGTGTTGGAACTATTTTTCATGATATTGGACATGACTATGGGTCCATTCAGGTAAATATTGTTAATTACTCGTTCGTTAAATAGAATTAGCGATGAATTTTTGTTAATCCTCTAATTTATTACGGTTTTTTTTCAGGCTAGAGGTTCCATGTTGATGTTTGTTGCTGCCTTCTTAACTTTTATGGCTATTGGTGGATTCCCTTCATTTGTTGAAGATATGAAAGTATATATATGACAACTTATTAACTATCTCTATATAATAAAATAATAATTTCTTTATTATGCAATGATACTACTGTATGTTTTTTTTTTCTTCTTGTAGATTTTCACTCGAGAAAGATTAAATGGACACTATGGTGTAGCTGCCTATGTGGTGGGAAATACATTTTCTTCGATTCCTTACCTCATATTAATTTCAGTTATACCAGACGCTATCGCTTATTGTTGGGTTATCCCACATCGGAAGTGGAAGGGGCTGGTGGTCAATTTATAAGTGTGAGGGAAAGCCTCAACCTTTGAGCTAGCTTTTGGGTTGAGAAGGCCCAAGACCACCCAACATTGGTATCAGAGCCCAGGTTGTCAATAAGTCTCAGCCCACCGGGAGAAAACTGGGTTGTCGCTCTCCAGCCCAAGGCCCGATGTGTGAAGGGGGAGATTGTTGGGTTATCCCACATCGGAAGTGGAAGGGGCTGGTGGTCAATTTATAAGTGTGAGGGAAAGCCTCAACCTTTGAGCTAGCTTTTGGGTTGAGAAGGTCCAAGACCACCCAACACTTATTACCTTGTGGGATTACAAAAGGAGTTTGATCACTTTGCGTATTTCTCACTAGTACTTTTCGCGACTATGATGTTAGTGGAGAGCCTCATGATGATTGTAGCAAGCATTGTCCCTGACTTCCTCATGGGAATCATAACAGGTAATAAAAGGAGGTTAAAGCTAAATTTCAATATTTAATTTTTTCATGTACTAATTTTTGTGATTATTTGGTAATAGGAGCTGGAATTCAAGGTGTTATGATGCTTAATGGAGGTTTTTTCAGATTGCCTAATGATCTTCCTAAGCCATTTTGGAAGTACCCAATGTATTACCTTGCATTTCATAAATATGCAAAACAAGGGTTTTACAAGAATGAATTCTTGGGATTAAATTTCCCTAATGAACAAATTAGAGGGCCAGCCATAATTAGTGGTGAAGAAATATTGAAAAATGTATGGCAAGTGCAAATGGGATATTCAAAATGGGTTGATGTTGCTATAATATTTGGAATGGTAATACTTTATAGGTTAATGTTTATGGGAATAATTAAAACTGTGGAGAAAGTTAAACCTATGATTAGAGCATTTATGGCTCATTCTTAAAATCCAACTCATGCTGAAGATCTAGACTCTTGATTGTGTGTTATTTACATTATAGTATTTTGTTGTTGATGTAAAATGTGTAACAAAGTTTATTATTATGAATTGTTGTATTTAAGACCAATGTTTGGTTGGTCATTTAATGTACCTACTTTTGCTAGTATTAAAAGTTGGCTTAATTTGTATTTTTATTGTTTGTACTATGATGAATCTCAAAGTTAGCTCAAATGTGTTTTATATATGAATCGGAGTTTCATTACGATTTATACGTATAAATATGACGAAATCATATGAAATTTCTATTATTTTAACTTGGGTAAACACTTAGGGTAAGGATAATGTGAGTTAATAACAATACCATTTTTTGGTTCTCTTATCTTTTTGAGTCCGGAGCCTATAGGGTGTAAAATTAATAAAAATTCTAAAACGATATATAAAATTTTATATTAACCAAAACAGCAGAATCGCTGGAATAACAACGATTTACTCCACCGGACTCTTTAGGCTCCGAACTCTTATCTTGATGTATGGTATAAGCAAAGTCTTTTGCCATTTCTATATTGACTAGTCTTGTTAATGCAAGCTAATTGTTTAATTCTAAGAAATGTACCTCCTTGGTGTAGTGATATTTAAGTTAATCATTGTATAAATTAATGATTTGTTGTTTGTCTTTTCTATATATTTTATAGAAAATTTAAATTTGTGGATGTATTTTTTTAAAAAAAGAGAAAGTTTTACATGCGTCCATCAAAAAACAAAAAATTAAAAATGAAAATTGAGCTTTACAAAATTATTTGATATTTGGATCTCAAGATTATGATAGAATTTTTATACATTTTATCTTCCACAAGTCTTGCTTTATAAAACTTATATTAGATATGTTATCATTTTGTATATAAACAAGAGTTATACAATGGTCTTAAATAATTATGTTTATACAAATGAAGTATTTCAAATTTGAATTAATTCGATCAGTGACTTTTGAATACTAGTAATATCATAGTCTACTCACCTTTTAAGTTATTTAATTAAGAAAAAAAATACTTCAATCTCATCTCACAATTTCAAAATTTCACAACTCAAAATTTATGATAATGTCTTAAATTCCAAAATATAATTAAAAATAGATTATTTGAATTTGGGAAAAGGGTATGATGTACCCTTCAACTTTGTCATTTGAAGTTGATATACCCCTCGTTATGAAAGTGGCTCATATATGCCCTTACCGTTATACAAACGACTCACATATACATATGCCTTTACAAAATAAGCTCACTTATACCCTTAATTTAACGGAAGTTAAAAAAGATAGTTTTGAATTTATATTTTTTAATTTTACCTTTTTTAAAAAATTATTTAGGGGTATATATGATTCCTCTATCAAAGTTCAAGGTGTATTTTAATTTTTTTCATACATAAATAATTTTTTGACTTCTTTTATTATTATTATTTGAGTTTATTGTTCTTATTTTTTTCTTTCATTCCTTAGTTTAAAGAAAAAAATTTAAACTATTTTTTTTATCAATATTGTAATTTGACCTTTGTATTCGAAAAAAAAATGGGTCATTTACTATAAGTTTTACAAGAATATTAGTGAAACATAAATAAATTTGATTATCAAAATAATAATTTTAAATTAGTCATTGAAACGAAAATAAAGTCAAAAAAATGTGTTTGACGAGAATTAAATTTACTCATATAGGATTATAATTTTTAGAAAAAATAATAAAAAATTAAATGATTTTTTTTTTAATTTCCGTTAGAAGAAAAGGGTATATGTGAGTCATTTGTTTAAAAGTAGAGATATATACGAGCCACTTTCATAATAAGCAGTATATTAACTCTAAATCACAAAGTTGAGAGGGATATCAAAATACTTTTCCTTTGAATTTTATCCTTCCAAATTACCATATGATTATGCTAAAAAGGAAAACCAAAGTAAGAAAAAATAGGAAATGGTTATAATATTAATTAAAAATAAATAAAAACTTACATAAATTTCATAATATTAAGATAATAAATTTACGGAGACATGACTTATGAATGTATTCGAAAACAATACGACTGTATGATGTAGAGGGACATATCCAAGTGGAGATCGCGTATACTATATAATTGTATAATATAGAGGGATGCATCCAAGTGGAGATAGCGTATACTGTATTAATTGTGCTTATATAAATCGAAATAAATAAATAAATAAATAAATCAAAAAGCATCAAAACGAAGTCGGCCCGCCCCGTATACGGTTTAGAGTGTACTTATATAGGGAAGAGCGAAAAAGGAGTTGCGGCAGAGAGAGAAATGGACGAAGAAGAGCATGAAGTTTACGGAGGAGAAATCCCAATGGAGGCTGAAATGGAAGCTGATAATGACAATCATCCTGCCGCCGACGAGGATGCCGTTAAGGTATTCGGTTACATTTTTGTATGTTATTTTTTTTCTTCATGTTATAAAGGAAAAACCCTAATTAGCATTGGATCTAATGAGATTGGAATTGTGAAATTTGAAGGAATTGGATGAGATGAAGAAACGATTGAAAGAGATGGAAGATGAAGCTGCTGCTTTGCGTGAGATGCAGGCCAAAGTGGAGAAAGAGATGGGCTCTGTTCAAGGTTAAAAAAATTGCTTTTCTTTTGCTTAATTACTATGTTTTGCTGTTATGCGGAGGTGGCGGAGCTAGAATTTTGAGATTAGTTTTGTTTTGCTGTTTTGCGGAGGAGGCGGAGCTAGAATTTGAGATTAGTTTTGGTTTGCTGTTTTTAGAGTTGTTTTTGAATTTTTGTGAGTTATTTGGAGTGACAAAAGCATTTTTGGTATTCTTAGAGTATCTGAAAAGGTGAAAACAATTGAATTCTGAAATTTTCAGGAATTTATGGCCGAATGTGTTTTCTGGAGTTCTAACTCTGGAGAAAGTTAGAAAAATCATGGCCAAACACCTTGCGCCCCCTTGGAAGATGCAATTTACTAGGGGTTAACAACAACATAGCCAGTGAAATGCCACAAGTGAGGTCTGGGGAGAGTACTGTAGGCGGATTTTACCTCTGCCGCAAATTTTCAGGAATGTTATAACCAATGTGTTTTACTCCGGGAAGAAGTAAACATATTCCATTGCCCAACGCCTTAAGCCCCTTGGTCCTTGGAAAATGCAATTTTACTAGGATTAGGATAACAACAATATACTCGGTGCTTTCTCACAAGTGAGGTCTAGGGAGGGTAGAGTGTAGGTAGACCTTACCTCTGCCTTGTGGAGGTAGAGAAGCAAGTTACTAGGATATGGATAAATTATTTTTATAACACAAATAAAAGGTGTGCATTAGATTCTACCAAACTCATAAGCTCAATCATGGCTCTGCTCCTGCTTTTTTATAATTTGGTGTCAATGCTTGAAATCCTATTAATCTACTATGGGAATGTTTGTTGGCTTGTTAAGAAGTAGTTGTAGGTTTAATGTTCTGACATTTTCCTTAAAAATTTGTGATATTTAGGTTATTGGGATCTAAGCAAGGATGCTTTGTTCTGCTAGGGTCTGTGACAGTTACTCTAATATCCTTAGAAGTTGAACGATCTTTTTATGTTAAACCCCTAAAAATAATGTCTGTAAGAGACTATGAAAAGATGCTTCTTTTCTGGTGGAGTTTGCCACAGTAATTGATGAAACGTCTGGTAGAGTTTGCCATAGTAACTGATCAAACATTAACCAAAACAATGATCAAGTTTTGTTTGTCTTTGGAGAGTAAAAAATTACATAATGGAAACGAGAGATTCAATATTTTGTAAAGACTAGTTTATCATTTGTAGTACCACTTAACTTCCAGGAAGCCGGGAATCGTCAATAAGCCCAATAGTAGACATTTCTACCAGTAATTGGTTGTGAATTGTGATTAGTCGACTTAAAATTTTCAATAACTTAACACTGATATCCATCTGAAGTCGACCCTTAGGACTGCAGTCCTTGAAATTTGGGGATATGGGCCCATAAATACTGGATGTAGTTCGCTTGGTGCAAGGCTCGAAGCTGTGACATTAGTCACAAGTTCCTCAACCTTTGGCAATTGAACCAAGTTTGGGGGACAAATTTTTTCTTAATTATTGTTGAAGTTCTATTTTCTGAGTTAATGGTACCAGTTTTTTTAAAAAGTTTTATTTTTTTAAATGGATTAATCGTTTTCGGAACCATTTATTTTGCAGATCCTGCTAATGCAGATGCATCCCAGGCAAATCGCGAAGAGGTGGATTCAAGATCAATATTTGTTGGCAATGTAAGAAATAAAAATCTATTGTTTCTATTTGGTGATTGAATTCTTGGAGATGTGCTCTACTTGATTCAAGAATGTTTTCAGATAACTTGGTGTATCCTTAAGTAATTTGAACTCTGCCTTGTTAGCTTGCTTACATGGCTGATTCCAAGCATAGATAAATGTATGCTGTGGTAGCTGACCACCAAATTAAAATTAGTTAATTTATAAATCCTTATTATGATATACTTACCTAGGCTCGTGTTACACTTTTTTAGTAGTGTAATTGAGCAGGTCCAAGTGGAGGGAAATGGATACAGAAGATACTCGTAGCAGATATCAATTGTTTGGTTTTGATGAAGTTGAACTGTAGTAATAATTGTTGTATATTTGATAGTTCTGTTGTTCAGTGAAAGTATGAATCTGTATGCAGAAGAAGGTTGTTTATGACTTTATGTAGTGTGAGTTTTAATTTGCCATGCAAGAGCATGTTTCATATTGCATAAGCTTATGCTACACTGTCTCTTTTTTCTCTTTTGGCATACCTATGTCAGTATACCATGGTTTCTGGCAAGGGATGAATGTTGGATCTTGAAAAGAATCTGAGCCTCCATCCCAAACCTCAAGGGAATGGATGTGGAGTAGCCCAATACCATTTGAACCCCTTTGAAACCTCTTGCACAAACGATGAGAGGCAATTTAATTGTTTAACAGCTTCCTCCACATGTCATATGTTTACATGTTCTGATCCCCTGAAAAAGCTGATGCTTCTGAGGTTTGAACGCATTATTTGATGATAAATAAGGTGATGGATTTATTTGATGTGTTATAAATTGAAAATGTATGTATATGGATGTCGGATATGCCTTGAATTTGGTTGAGTTAGAAAGATTAGGCATGGGTTAAAGGACTTAAGAAATGAAAAATAAGCCATTTCCTATAATATTATACAAGGAGATAAAACTATGATATTTGTAAGCGGTAAAATAAGTATCCACTTAGTAATGAGGGTGGAAAACATTTCATATAGACTTGCACATATAAAATTATTGATAACTTACTCAAGCTCACGCAGATGGAAGTAAGAGAAGGATCAGATTATGACACACAAGAATTATATTAGGCAACTCCACTTCACAAAGTGAGTATGAAATGTGTGGCCGAAGGGAGGAATCTACTTGAACTATTGCCCTTCCATATTAGTGACACCAAGAAGCTTGGCAGGAGAAATTAAGAGTTGATTTCACGCAGATGGAAGTAAGAGAAGGATCAGATTATGACACACAAGAATTATATTAGGCAACTCCACTTCACAAAGTGAGTATGAAATGTGTGGCCGAAGGGAGGAATCTACTTGAACTATTGCCCTTCCATATTAGTGACACCAAGAAGCTTGGCAGGAGAAATTAAGAGTTGATTTCACACGAAAAATTCTTGCAATGAAAAGTAGCAACACCATGATAAGTGTAATCACTACTAGCTTATATTTCAAGGTGTCGATGTCACCATGTGTTCTACTTGCTATTTTTATTACAATTTGTGACATGGAAATTAATACTTGAGAGTTTAAAATGAGGAATCGAGCATGAACTGATGATATTAGAATATGAGTTGAGCTAATTTTGGACAGATTTGAACCTTAGATTCATGTTTTGGGTTGAATCTTAAAATGAGTCAACAAGGGTTTAGACTTATGGAATGCAATGGTAGATGACTAGTATTATGTTGTACTTCTTCTTCCCGCTCTGCAAAGCATGCTTCTGAAGTTTTTCAGTTAGGAGGCTTTAAGTACTTTGGCGGTTGAAGGATCAAGTTTTTCTTAATTAAGTACTTGTTGTTGTGACAAGCATACTTCCTTTTAAATGATAATTTTTCCTTCTCCAAGTTCAAATTTAATAACTTTCTTTTAAGCATCTTAATTTTAATATGACAATCCTTTAATGAAGTGCTCTTTTCCTCCCATATTCAACCTATCAATTAGACACATCTCCATGTGACTCGTATAATGATCTAGTCAAAATTTTCTCTTAATTTGGAGCTAAACAAACCAAATTCTATTTTGGGGAGGAGTTCGTACTAAACTGTGGTGCATTTGGGCAAAGTACATCCTAGTTCCACTTAGTTGGGGAAATCTTTTCCCTACTGAAATCTGTTGGTATTCTTGAAGGACTGCATATATATGTTTCATTACATCTACTGATATAAAAGAAGTAATACACCGCATTTCCCTTGGAAGCGTTGGAAGCATGTTTATTCCTAATTCATGTTTCCTGGATTTATAAAGTTGTTGTGTCTTCACCCTTGTCATTATGAATGTGGTATTAGAACATGAATATCGAAAATTTGTGAGGGGTCGTCATCTTATTTGGGGAGGTTGTATTGATGGTTGAAAGCTTTGTTTATTTGTTATGCTTGGAAGTATAGAACTTGATCTTAACCTGCATCATGCACCACTTTTTTGTTTCTTCTGTTGCAATGTCCAAACTTCTTGGTGCAATTGTCTTTTTCCTTTTCTTTTTTTGTAATTGCAAGGAATATTTGGTTCTTCCTGATGATCTCTTTGTTTAGGTTTGACTTTGATGCATCTTGAGAGAGTCATGCCTTGACTTTCTGTCACTATAATCGCAGGTGCATTCATATTTCTGAATAGCGCTGGCACCATAAGTTTTTGATGGTGGAAGAAGTTTTTCTGATTTTAGATTTTTCATTTAAGAGGCATTTTTACCTGTATGTTGACTTGTGAAAAGTTTGAATAAGAAAGACAGCAATTCAGCAAAAAAAAAAAAAGAAATAGAAAAAAAAGAAAAGAGAAAAAAAGAAAAGAAAAGAAAAAGATTAGAAAGAAAGATAAAAAGCATGAGAAAAAAAATATTGTGAAGCTCCACTGGTAAAAAGATGGAATTGAAATACAATTCCGCAGTGAGAGATAAAGAAACAAAATGGAAACCACAAAGTCATTTTTTTGTTGTTAAAAGTACTTTCACCTTAGCTTCAAGTTTCGACCTTCTTGCAAGAAGAAAGATACATTTGCCTATGAAGTGCAAACTCTTTTCATCGGCATGCAAATTCTAGTTGCCGAGTCTGGTTGCTGCAGGCAGCTGGTGGACGTGAGTATTCAAATTTGACTAGCTATTTAGCCTGATTTGGTGAGGTGTCATTACTTTGCCTTCGGCACTATCTATTATTTCTAACGGCTACCAAACCTATCATTCTTGAACTATATGATCTGTTCTTTTCGTGCTTCTATGGTGATCGGCAGTCAGTTTCGATTTGTACCTACACTATTTTTCATTGCGGTGAAAGAAAAAGGCTTAAGGAGTATTTTTTGTTTGTTTAGGATGTAAAAGAGGACCGTTATCATTTTGACTCCAAAGTTTGGCCGAAGAGAATTATTCTCTGGACTTGTAATTGATTGATGAAAGTTTTTCTTGAACCACCTTTTAGATCCTTTTAGAGCATTGAAGTCGTTGATAGTTGCAAAATTTGATTTTACAGCAAGAAAAATGGAAAATATTTTCTGTGTCTAGCCTTAATAAAGCCAGGAAAGCTAAGTGTGCTGAGCTAGATGATCTTTCTCTGGTGTTGGGAAGTTGTTGGGGCATAAAATTGGTTCTCTTCCTTTATGGCGTTGATATCCGGATGTGTATTATACTGTAATATCATTATCTTTGGGATCATAGTTTTTGGAAAACTTAACCATAAAATAGATGAAGAATTCTGGCTTTCAATGAAGACTGAAGTGTCGAAATCCCTGTTTCACTGTCACTTGCAGTTACCATATGGCGTTTAATAAATTTCACGTGACAGGTTGATTATGCATGTACCCCCGAAGAAGTTCAGCAGCATTTCCAGGCATGTGGTACTGTGAATCGAGTAACCATCCTGACTGATAAGTTTGGTCAACCTAAAGGTTTTGCATATGTGGAATTTGTGGAACAAGAAGCTATTCAGGAGGCACTCCAGCTGAATGAGTCAGAACTGCATGGACGCCAGTTGAAGGTGAACTTTTTTTTTCAACTTTTATTTGAATTGAGTTGTTTCTCTTTATCAACCATGTCATGTTTGTTGGTGTGATGTGAGATATATAAACATGAAAGGCTCTGCATTAAAGGACTTGGGACATACTGAACAGGTTGTGACAATACACTGAATCTGTCTTAGAGTAAATCTGTCATTTAATTGTTGTCGTACCTTGCTGATCCTTGGCTGTCAGACTTAAAACACATAAACTGGTTGTGGTTTGCTAGAGTAGCATATATGTGGATTACAGTACTCTACTTAAAATAAGATTGGAATTAGGGATGGACATTAAAACCGGACCGAACTGAATTAATTCGGTTCTTCCTGTTTCGGTTTTAATGTTGCAGTATTTGGGTTCAACCAAAAATACCGAACTATTTGTTATATAATTACAAAATATATACTGCACACATTTTGAGCCCAAACCCAAATACCCTATTCTGCATAAGGCTGGGCAACGGAACGGGATGTACCGGTTCGGATCGTTCCGGTTCGGTTGCCTACGGGACGGAATGTGACATCCCGAACCTGGACACGGAGGTGTACCGGTTCCGGTCTGGTCCGGTTCCGATTAAATTAATATTTATAAATTAATTTATATTATATATTTATTAATTAATTTATATTATATATTTATAATTTATATTTTACATTAAATAATAAATACTACCCAAGTAACCCAACTACCCCCTATTAGTATTATATTAGTATTACATTCGAGACTTAGTTGAAACAGAACCCTTCCTAGAAGGTGGTCGCGTAACTATGCACTCTACTAGTAGTTGTAAATGTAAATTGTAATTTATAATACAAATTTAAATAAATTAAATTGATATTTTTTAATTTGTATAGTTGTTTTATCCTTATTTTTATTTAATTTTTAAAAATTACAAATTTAATTTATTTAAATTACAAGTTATAAATATTACTTATAAATTGTAACATATTAATAAATAATAAGTAATAACTTGTGAACTTCAAAAGATTTAAATCTTGAAAATTTAATTAGACTTAACTTGCAAACTTAATAAGTAAATTTTTTATAAAAAATATCTTTAAAATAACTTAAGTAAAAAATTACATTATAAATTTTAAAACTATTAATTCAAACTTAGAAAAATAAAAAAATATCATATTTTCGTAATTAAAAAAAATTATTTTTTGAAATAACTAGATGTGTCATCCTGTTTATCCCATTCCGGTCCGTTCCAGTTCCATCCCGGTATATAGTGGGACGGGATTGAACCGAGTATCCGTCCCGGTAATTTCGGTCCGGTTTATCCTAATACCGATCAACGAACCGTCAACTCATCCCATTCCGGTGGTCCCGTTTTGGTCCGTTGCCCCTGTAAGAAGTTTTTGCACGGATTGTCCCAAGTTTGAAGGTATTTATTTTTTGCGCCTGCTGCTCATTTATTGAAAATTTATGGGCCAAAGTATGCTTATCCATGACCCAATTTCGCTAGGCTATGTTTAGAAATTTTTGTCTTGTACAGCATAAGTTTTGCAGGAATCAAGTGATCCGGCATAAGTTGTGTAGAAGCCGAAAGGTAAACACTAATCCGAAGGATGTTAATTCCCTTCAACTTACGTCTAGAGATGACCCTTTCAATTGAGTTATGAGTTATAACTTTAGCACTGTACGTCGATTATAATGTTCCAATAGGTGAGTTTGTCTAATTTGTTAACGGTAAAATCTTTTATGTGCTTTATTTGGATTTTGTGGTTTTGTATAAGTATTATGATCACGTATATATCAGTGAAGGACCAAAAACCAAATTTTTTAAAGAACTGAATTGAAGAACCAATTATCGACTCTAATTGGAGTAGTAGCTTAAATGGAGGATATGGTGGTTGTACAATCAATCAAACCAAACTACTGGGCACCTTTGTGAAGTTTTAGTTTTCTGATTTTGCAACCAAATGACATATTATCAATGACACACTAATATGGTGTTTCCACCGAGTCTTTTCTAATTTGATGTGTTCATCTTGTGATTTTCCCTCTATTGCAGGTTATGCCCAAGAGGACTAATGTTCCAGGGATGAAACAGTTCCACCCAAGACGTTTCAATCCTTATCAACCTTACGGATTCAGAAGGCCATATGCACCTGCCCCTTATTTCTATTCTCCTTATGGATATGGGTAAGTTTGATTCAGTTGATTATGTTGCCTCGACAATCAAGTAGATGAATGACATGTCTAATTGTTTCGTATGTTGCAGGAAAGTTCCAAGATTCAGGAGGGCTTCGCGGTACATGCCTTACTATTAAACCATGAGATATGCTGCTACAAAATCTAAATCATGCAATCACTTAAATCATATAAAAGAACATGATACTGTATCAACTCGATTGTGCTTGAGACATTATAGCCATTGCCTTTCATAAGTTTAGGTAGCCTTCATCTGCATGTGATTTTTAGGCAACTCCCTTCTGTATTAGTATTCTGGAAGTATTCTGGAAGCATTTACCTATTTGATAATACATTTTACTTGCATTTCTGCTGCAACTGATGTTGAGCATTTCATTGAATATCTGCTATCTACCACCAATATAGATACCGGATAATTTTGTATCACTGACATGTTATTGAGTACTACAGTGCTCTTCTTAACAAACAGGATCAGCTATGTTTTAAGCACACCTTTCGTTAGATATTTCTTCTTGGGGGCCTTAGAAGATCACTTAGACAAATGCATGTAGACCTTGTTGGGTTCTAGCTTTCACTTCACTTTTTTTTTTTTTTTGTCTCTAGTGTCCAGAAAGCTCGAGTGCACCTCGAGTATTCCACCGGATACTAAGTACCTCCCACCATCACAAGAATTAGATAACTCTATTCACCATAGCTTAGACAGATAAGAAGAATACAGACTGAATTGATAGGTTACACGAGACACAGAATTCACATTTATACATTGTAGAAAGCAGGCTAACTTTCATATATAGAGTAGTACAATTTTTAGAACTACTTGAAATAGAGTAAATAGAATTTGATTGTTAAACCTCAAGGAGATTGTGGCCAATCATACCCAGAGTCCACAGCATGTATTGTAAGTCATCATAAACCACATTTCGACATCCTCAATAACTTGATCATCCTCCCAATACACATCTCACGTCTCATCAAAGTCGTCATCGTCAACATCACCAGCCACAAAATCCCATCGTACATAGCCAGAAGAACTTGAATAGTCAGAGCAATTGTCCCAGCCATTCCCATCATAGCAATCTACAACAATCGGACCAACCACCTTTAGGCGATGGAATGTCTTCACGAAATCATCATGGAGATTCACATACCAACAACCTCTTTACATCCTACAGTAGCTCAAGACGTCTGCAGTTTTGAAGTACCTCAATTATACTTGTTGTACCAACCAACATGTAAGCAATCTCGAGTTGCTTTAGACTTGGCATTGTACTTGATATCACCAAGGCTTCATCGTCTTGGGATAGCTTGCCAATAACCTCAAGGGGATGCATTGCTCGACGCAAATGAGAAGGTTGAGTCGCGAGAGAGACTGGAAACACAAAGCTTACGCAGAGAGCCACAGCTTGTTGCAATAAGCAATTGAAGCATCCGATCAAGGTTATTTGGACATTGATTTTTGCTCCATTCTTCAATGTCAATATCTTGCCAACAATAAGGCCCCTTTGCTGCTTTTCCCCATGATCTGCACACCCTTGGGACTATAGTTAATACCTCTTGAAGTGAAAGGTTTCTAAATATTAGCCCAAGTGCATCAGGAATCAATTCATCCCATCGACAAAACTCAAAACTCTCCTCCATCTTAGCTCTTGATTTGCTGCCAAAGTAATGAGATATATTCATTCTTTCATCACAATAAACCTATTTTATCTCATTAACATCATTGCTTCAATGGTTGAAACAGGCACAAAGCTCAGAAATTTGGGTAATCAACAACTATAATTTCAACACATGATAAACAACAAGTGAAGAATGTACGAAGTAATCTCTAGACTATGACCGAAATCCCAGAGACACACCGTGACTAAACTAATGTCATACTACCCTTGAACTCTTTTTTTTTTTTTTTTTTATAATTTGGTGCACCTTTTTTGCTTTTGTGGCATCCAAATATCTCTCACATGTCTCAATCGCGTGGAGTAACAGAGTGTGTCACATAAGACAAAAGAGGTACAAAATTACCAAAAAAATAAGTTGAGGGGTACCAGAATCTTAGTTTAATTAAGATATGTTTTTGAAATTTCGATCATAATTTTGAAATACTTGTGTATTTTTCTAAACAAGAAGTGGAAATATAAGCAATTGACAACTACACACAAGGCCTTTAGAGTAAGAATTCTATAAATATATAACAAAAAAAAAAGAACAAGGTTTCTCAAAATACATCAAATTGGTAACCACAAAAAAAAAAGCAAAAAAAACACAATCTTTACACAAAATAAAATGTTAAAGAAAGATGAAGTACTAACCTTTAACCCATCCATATTGCCACAACAAAAACACTAAAGCAAGCAATGAGATTCCATTGAGTGTTAAATACCCAAATCAACCAACACCCTTTATCTAAAAATCTCAAGAAAATGAGTTCTAAGAAAAAAGATCAAATTTTTACACCAGTAACAGAGGTATCTCAAGAACCCCAAAATCAAGAACCACAATACTTATGTAACTAAACAACAACTTCACGCACAAATTCAAAAAAAATGCATACATAGAACAAAAAGGGTGTCAGTAAAAAAGAGAAAAATGTTCAAAAACAGCAAAAAGTTAATAATATTTACCTAAGAATTTGTACTCTTGGATCTATGAAATTTGCACCGTTTTATCCGCCTAAAATGAAGGGGCAAGAGAATGTGTTAGTGTTAGGTAGAAAAAAAATAAACAAGATTTGATAACAGGGCTTATTAAAAAAAAGGTAAAATGTGAATTGTGAAAAAGTTCAAGAAAATATCTCAGAAAACATAAATGTAATTTTGTAAAATGTGAATGGTATTAGGAATTTGGAATTGTATTTTACTAATCAAAGGGGTGGTATTAAAATGATTCGAGCATGTGAAGGGGAGATGCGTACATATTTCAACGTAGAGTCCTTAGAAGTTGACTATGAATGGTTTAAGAAACGCAAAAGTACATGTTCAAATTTTTTTTGAAAAGAACTGATTAGACAAAACATAATGCATATTTCACTTCGGAGGATATGACGGTAAATAAAAGGCTATGAAAAACACAAATTAAAATAGAAGGTTAGTTAGATAGTTGAATGTTATCTCATTTGTTTTACTTTTTGTATTTTCTTGTCTTTTGAATTTCATTATTATTTGTAGTTTTTTAATTACATTTTGAAAATCGTTTTATGTTGTTATGACTATTGTTTAAGATGATTTGTCAGTATATCTATAGTTTTTCTTATGATTGTGGCCATTTCTGTTATTTATTTCTCTATATTGCTTTCGAGTGTCTTTTCTCTTGAATTGTTTACTGAGAAAATTTTTTTACCGCTGAGATAATGATAAGAGTTTTATATATTTTATCCTTTCACAACCTATTTTGTAGAATTACATGGGATATAATGTCATTATTATTGTTATAATTGTTTTTTTATTCTAAAAAATATTATATAAACATAATTTGTTATCATTTGATATTTTAAAATTTAATTTCAAATTCTGCATATAGTAAATCAATAATATAATTTGTTCGACTTCAATTTACGTGTCCTAATATAATAGAAATTACTCTCCTCCTCTTGGCCTTGCTTTAATTCTTGTCTCATTTGAAATGGCTCCTTAAGGCTGAAAATGTACTTGAAGTTGTGTAAGCATTAATGGCTTAATCTTATCATATCAACATCTTATTTACTTTAATTTCTAGAGTTCGAGTTTTGAGTAGGGAGTAAATCTTGTGGGGACATTTTTTTCGAATTCATTATATAGTGCGCAATTCAAATGAAGTTTCAATGTAAACTTTAAACACTATATGAAAAATAAAAAATATCATAAGAAAGTAAAAGTAATTTTATTTATTATTATCTAAATAATTAATTTTATATTTATGCTTAATTTTTATATATTTGTTAGCATTATGATAATACATATGAACTTTTAATTGATTTATATTTGTTATTTTGATTATAACTAGTGTTTATAAATACAGTATTATTTTATTTTTATTTAAAACGGTCTATTAATAACTATATGGAGTAATCACCATGAATGGTGATTCGATGGTTTCAAAATTGTTAAATTCTTATAACTTTAATTTGATTTTAATATAAATATCAAATATCGAAAAAAAAATATGGAGTACTTGTGAACACTGAATTGTGTCTTGAAGTCTCTGTAAATAAAGCTGCACTCATTTATGATTCCATGCACATTTAATTCATTTCTAAATCAAACTATAAATTTAAAATTGCTATCAAATACTCTGTTTGTTCATTTTTATTTGTTATGTTATATGCTCTTTGTCCAATATTATTTGTCATGGTTTCTAATTTTTAGAGTTAAATTATAAAAAATTTGACTAACATTTCAAGAAGAATTTTTTCATCATATTAATATCCAAAAAATTGTAATTTATAGTACTTTTCATAAAGTTTTAGAATAACTAATTTTTTTGTTTAAAATATCGATTAATGTGGTCTTATTTACTTTTGAAAATTAGTCAAATAGACTTTCGATAAGCGCAACATGACAAACAATTCCGGACGGAAGGAGTACTTATTAAAAGTCAATATGATGAAAATATACATCGTAAAATGTTCGTCAAAATATTTATAGTTTGACTTTAAAAGAAGAAATTATGACAATAATTGTGGACGAAAGAAGTATGTTCCAAGCATCTTATTACTTCTAGTTCTTTTGTTTAATTAAATCTATGATTTAATTGCGGTGAATATAAGTCATAAAAAAATGAATTGAAATCTATCGAATCGAAGTTTAATCACATATAGAAAATGATTTACTTTTAATTATCGCTTATCTAATTTTATAGAATTGAATTTTGAAATATTGGATCGTATTGATCCTAACATCTACCCTTAATGAATTATTTATCATATATATATGAATAATATTTACGAGTGATTTGCATATTTTAATTGATTTATATCAATAAATTAATAATATTACGATTTGAGAATGAAGATCTAATATTTCTACATGATTTATCTAAAAACTAGCATGTCTAATGTAAGATAAATTATGAACATATTTTGTCAATATATTGAATTTTCGAAGTTCACTATTTGATATCTCTCTTTATTTTCTTGTATCGATTATCAAATTATAAAAATCAAACTTTAAAAATATCGAACGTCCACCTCTATAGAAATTAGAGTCTTTCTTCTAAATTTTGCTTCATTAATCTTATTTGTTTTAGTTTCGTCTTGCTTTACTTTTATCAATTTCCTAATCTTGGATAATTCTGTTGCAACAATAAAAAGGCTCTAAATATCTTTCTGTCCAAACAAAGCTTATTAAAATGATTTCAAGTTCTATGTATGCATTAGTTATAATAATTACGTCTCAATTACTATTAATATATAATTACAATTAAAACATGTTGCTATATTTTAAAATATTACAAAATTTAACTATAAATTTTCTCTTTTAATAAGTGAGGAGGTGGATTTTGGGCTCAAAGGGCCAATATAATCTTAGCACAGTCCACTAAGCTAGTGTTGGCATGATTTATGAAAAAACTAGTATAAATTTAAGGAATCCCATAGTGTAATACAATAATTACATTCTGTCCCGATAAATTTAGTATTTACTAATAATCCCTTAAAATTGTTGTGGCGTGATACATTAGTATGTTGTGATACATGGTAAATGATACACAGTAACTTAAAACTGTTAAGATTAAAAGGAGAAAAAAATGGAACAGTTAAATTTGTTATCTAAATCAGCTTAAATTATGGTAACAGTTCATTAATAAGCATTAACTCAGCACGTAATTGGATAACAATTTCAAATTTTGAAAATTCAAGATTATATCATCTAGTTTAAAGACATTTTTATGAACATCCAGTTATTAAACTTATTGACTGATACATGATAACAATTTTTAAAAACTCGTGATACATAGAAAATCATATGATACACATCAAATTCATGTATCAATGCATCGTCTAAACACTATAACACACTGAGTCGATATGTATCAGCAAGCACACTTGATGGTGCAGTTATTAAACTTATTGACTGATACATGATAACAATTTTCAAAAACTCTTGATACATAGGAAATCATATGATACACATCTAATTCATATATCAATGCATCGACTAACACACTATAACACACTGAGTACTTATGTATAAAACTTATTGTCTGATACATGATAACAATTTTCAAAAATTCATGATACATATGGGATTCCTTTAATAAAATTTTTACTAATTTCAACAACAATGGTTGCTGCTTCTTTTCTCTTTTTTTTGGTGTATTTTGTCAACCTTTGATTTAGAGGATTCGCCAAAATCTTTGTTTGAATCCTTCCGAACATTCATAGGATCATGCAAATACTTTTTTCTATTTTCTTTCCAATTTTCATCGTCCGAATCATAAATCCTTCTATTAGTAAAAGGATCCATTAGTATGATGTAATAGGACAATGAACAAAAAAAAACGAATGATGGAGTAAGAAGAAAAAGAAGACCTAGAGACGGCTTATGTAATATAGCAATGAACAAGAAGAAAAAAAAGAATATAAGAACGGATGATGGATTAAGAAGAAGAAGAAGAACTATAGACGGATGATGGAGTAAGAAGAAGAAGAACCAGAGAACAATGGTCCAATTTTCAGAAATTTCAAATTTTTTGAATTTTGAAATTCAAAATTTCATATTAAATGTTGTGAAACGTTATTAATTAAAATTAATAATTCAAAATTCAAAAAGTGATTCAGAAGATTGAGTGTTTTAGTGGAGAAAAAATAGGCATGATATTGGGGAAGTGTGTGTTATAGGAGAGAGAAGGTTATGTATCTCTAAACTTCTACTAAAATTAAAACAAAGGGAATTATGTAATATTTAAAAAAAGAAGGGAAAATTAAAGAATACAAAACTTATAGTTGTGTATTTAAGTTATTTTTCCAAAAAACTATCAAATAGACATTTTTTATTGAAATTTATATAAATATACTACAAATAAAAAATATTTATCATTTATAGCAATAACATTTTTTTTATTTTATCACTTTTAATACATTTATAATATACTTTTAATTCATATTACAAAAAACAATTTATTATTCACATATAATACAAGTTTTATTGATGGATAATACATTTATCACATATTTTAATACACTTATAATACAATGTGTCAACTTCTTACCATACAAGCATTATATATTTTTAAAAATAGTTATGATACATGTATATTGCATACTTAATTCACTTTTAATATATATTTGCAGATTTAACATAATATTGCTATAAATGGTAATAAATAAAAAGTATCGCTAAGATCAGTAATTATTTATTAAAAAACATTCATCCAAGTAATTTTTCCTTAAATTAATTTACATTTTGTCTTCTTATTAATTAATTATTTCATATTATATTTTCAATCAGATGACAACTAGATACATGTATTTTTACTATCACACACACTAAATATAGAGAGGTACACACGTGAATATTCCTCAAATACAATACCAATTATGGAAAGAGAGGTGAGCGAAAGAAGAGAGTGACGAGCGATATAGGAGATATACGAGCAAGTGAGTCAAATACAGGCTAATCCACTTGATTATTGTATATTCTGAACAAATTACACTTAATTTTGACTACATGTATCTGAGATAAATTTATATAGACGTATTTGGATGCGCTAGATACATGTATTTGAAGTCTAAAATTTGATAAAATTTATAATATTACAAACTAACATAAATTTAAGTAATTAACTTCTAATGAAATTTAGACAAATTATCTTTATTTATTAGTCAGTGTTGATTAAGCCATCATTGGGCCCAGTTTTAACTGAATGACTGGTTGTGATAATTATGAATCACACACACAATATCCTTATTTTGGAATGATATTTAATTTTTGGGGAAAGGACAGATATGATATACTTTAAAGACAAAATCATAATTTATCCCTTATAAGTTTATAATTATAGAAATCCCTCAAATTTATACAATAGTACAAGCGGTTATACATTAATCTGATGCGCGAGATACATTTATTATTAAGTAAGATACATTACATTTTATAATGATACACTAATCTGATATACATTATATACATGGTATACACGAGATACATTTATTATTAAGTAAGATACATTACATTTTATACATGATACACTAATCTGATATACATTATATACATGGTATACACGAGATACATTTATTATTAAGTAAGATACATTACATTTTATACATGATACACTAATCTGATATACATTATATACATGGTATACACAAGATACATTAATCTGATGCGCGAGATACATTAATGTGATGCGCGAAAATGAGATATTTTAGAGATTTGTAAAACTAATAGGGGATAATAGTAATAAGAGAACTTAAATGTGAGATTTCCGTCATTTTCCCTTAATTTTTTACCTTTCAAAATTGATGATTATTAATTTAGATCACTAAGAGTTTCAATTATAAAAAAATGACTGAAAATATCCTTGACAACCAAAAAAACAAAATAAAAAGATTTGCAACAAGACATAAATTTAGTTACACAAATTATGCCTCGAGACATAGGTTTAGTGACACAATTTATGCCTAAAGTATAAGTTCAGTGACACAAATTATGTATCTCACTAAGCCCAAGGCATAAGTTATACTTCAAAATATATGAATGACACAAATTATGTCTGAATGCAAAAGAAATTAAGTCCCAAGGCACAAATTATTTTTGAGTTCGAAGTCAAAAGCACAAAAAAAAATTATCAAAAAGTTCGAAAGGCACATCAATCATCTCTTTTTAACTAAAAAGGTAAAATATCTCTTAACGGAGCTTATGCTTTGGGGCATAACTTGAGCCACTGGATTTATGTCTGGTAAGAGAATAAGTTATTTCGTGATTAGCTAATTTATAATAGTTATCTCATCCTATATGTGAGATAAAAATAACACTACAATCCAATTAAATATGAAATAAACTCATCTTGAAATCGAGTCACACTCGATTTAATTATTTCTCATCCCTCGTACCAAACGAACCTTCGAAGCATAACTTGTGACACTACTCTACAAGTCTATACATTGTGTGTTTGGCAGAGAAAAAAAGAGAATATCTGTGTAAAAGATGTTTTTGAGTGACTTGATATAGATATAGTAAGTATAAAATCACAACAACAGTAACAAATCTAGAAAGTCCCAACTTTCACTTCATAGCTTTATGTATAGCTTACGCTACATAGCCTTAATAATTTTTTTTTAACTAAAAAGAAGCAACCATAAAAGAGAGGTAAAAAAAAAACAGTAGTATGTACTATTAAAAGACTATTCTATGTTGGTAAAAGAAAAAAATAGAAGTGTATTTAGAGAAAAAAAAAATCATGAAAAATAAAGAAAGTGAAAGAAGGTTTATTTCGGTTATCGATCGGGTCGGATCGGATTATTTTAGGTTTTGAAAAGTTAATTCTATTAGTTTAGATGTTAATTACTTAGATATACGCTAGTTTGTAATAATATAAATTTTATCAAATTTTGATATGTACATATATCACGAGATATATGAAGTTGAAATTACTTAGATACACATGAATTTATATAATTAAAGATAATATTTAAAAATACAATAATCAAAACACATCAATTCTTTTTTTAAAAAGGTACTTTAAAAAAAACAGATGTACTTTATATAGCTTCTTCATATTGCTATATGTGCATATATAAATGAATGTTTTTGTTCATTCCCTAAAACTCTGAGATAAGTTATAGGGCTCGTTTGATCATAATTTTTTTAAATATTAAAAGCAAAAATTTGATAAATAATATTTGTTCATATAATGTACTATTATTTGATAAATATTTTAAATTTTAAAATATTAACTTTTTCTAAAATTTGGATCAAATTTCATTATTTTTGATTTTTTAAAATTTGAAATTTACATCAAATTTTCATCTTTTACAAAAGTACCCTTTATAATAGTTGTTTGTGTTATATTACATAATTTTTACGTGAACACTAAAGTAGTAATGAAATATTAAGTAAATATGAAAGTGATAATATGGTTGTTGATGAAAATGATGAACAATCGGCTCAGGGTACGAAGTCATGTCCTATATCTGTTTCACGATATATGGAATGATGCTTGTTGCACTCAATCCAAATTACCACATTGCTCTAGTGTCATGGACACTACTTGTTATTTGTCGTAACGAAACTCAATTGGCTTGTAATACAAACTTATGATTAGTTTTGATAGTTTTTAAAATTTATGGGTGTAAATCATATTTTTATAATAAAATACAATATATTTTTCAAATATTATGATCAAATTTTATTTAAATTTTCTACAAAATAATATTTATCAAAAATATTTACAAATTTATGACCAAACACCAGCATAATGTCCCCTCTTTAAAATAGTAAAATTTTGGGTTTGTAATACTCTGGTAGGGGTCTGTTGAACCCCATCCACTTCAAGGAGATTTGATTTTAGAAAAACACACTCAATATTGAATTTTTATCCTGTTATAAAACTTAGGATAGAATGATAAGTAGCTTTTTTTAGTTTTAATTTGAGATTTCAAATTTGAATACTACTTGAATGTATTCATTCTTATGAGGGAACAAATTTATCTCAACGTAAGATTCTGTGACATACATTTAAATTAATTAAATTTCAAATTAGAGTTTAATGCTGAGTGAGAGATAAATAATAAACAATTAAATTATATGAAAATATTTTACTTTATTTTTTGAGTTCAACTCCAAAAAACATGTTTAATATATTAAATTAAATTTAAAAAACAACGTAAAATATCATTCCCCCCTATAACTCCAAATTACTGACAAAAATTAAAAAAAAATATACTACAATTTTCAAAAAATATTTTTCACTTTTTATTTTCACTTCACAATCAAATTTTCGGCCCGGCCTCCCCAAACCCCTCTTAAAAAAACTAAAAAAGAAACACAAAAACAACTCATAATTGAAGCAAATGAAATGAAACCATCATATTGTAATGTCTCCTCAACCCAAAATTCATTTATTGTTTGTACCTTTCATTATTTACTACCTTTGAACCATGTTGTACTTTGTTGGGGCCATGAGAGACTGAATACTTGCACATGCCTTTACATATAACAACAAATTCAATTTAACCAACCTATGTATGGTCCATATATATATATATATCAATGTAGATCGTGATGCATTAGTTGACTTAATTCATTCTTATTAAAAATCTTAAATTCAAATTATAAATATGAAAAAAATCATTACTCTAAATCTTCTATCCAATTTAAATATTTTTATACAAAATTAATACTGAATTTTGTAGTGATGTTACAAAAACATTCTCTAAATTAAAGAACTAAAATTTGAGAGTCAATATTCTATACTACTTTCTCTATTTTAATTCATTTGTATTATTTAAATGTGTACGAAGTTTATATTACAAAATTAATACTGAACTATATATATATATATATATATATTAAAAGATTCTTTGAATTTTGTAGTTTTATTACAAAAATATTCTTTATATTAAAGAATTAAAATTTGAGAGTCAATATTCTATACTACTTTCTCCATTTTTATTTGTTTGTATTATTTAAATTTGTACGAAGTTAAGAATAATAAAGAAGATCTAATGCTCTTATCTCTCAATAATATTTTGCAAGTTTATAATTATATTTTAAATGCTTCACCATAAAATTGATCAATCCAATTTCCATTTTTTCCGATGTATAATCACTTTATATCTCCGACACAATAAAGAACAAAGTACAAAGGCTTCTGTATCATTAATTTGTTCATAGCAAGTATGACCTCTTGAAAATATTGATAGACGATTTTTTTAATCTTAGGATCTTAAATTTAAAGTATGTCAAATATATTATAATATCTTTTAACATTATGATCTTGTATTAAATATATTAAAATATTTTTAAATTTTACATACTCTTAAATGTATACTATATAATTTTTTAAAATAAAATAATATAAACAAATTGCAATTTTTAAAAAAGTATTAACCAAAAAGTAAAGCTTATATCCTATTCTCACATCTCTTAAATCAATCAGAGTCAAACTTCAGTACCCATTTTTTTTTCTTTTTCATTCTGTAAAATCTGAAAACTTTAGTGTCTCTGTCTTATTAAATGTTGTCTCTGCTACTCTAATTTTTTTATTTCTCAAAAAAAAAAAAACGTAAAAAATTCCAAAGTGAATAGTAAAAATGAATAAATAAAATAATTAATATTCATCGGAATCATTTGATATTTCTTACTTGTTTAATTACTTGAAATTCCTCTTAAAGAATAAGAAAATAGATAATTTCATTATATTATTTTTATTAAGTTATTTAAATATTAGAAAATAAATAATATTTAGTAACATAAATAATAAAATAAATATAAATTGTCTCTCAATTTTTAAAAACTAAATAATTAAAATTGAATAGTTATTTTAATATATGACAAACAAATAAAAATGAATGAAAAAACAAACGTATAAAACTGTTTATAGTTTAAATTAATGCACATTTATTATTACTACCAGAAAATTATTAATAATATCCAACGGGACCACCGGAATCAAATGATGTTTGTGTTTTAGGTCCCCCAAAGAATTATTTTTGTGAAAACATTAAATCTTATTTTTTTAAAAAAAAAAATTATATATAGACTAATTAAATTTTCTTTAAATTTGTAGCTTCATAAAATTTGTATTAGATTTTTATCATTTTATAATAATATTTTACCCATCACTAATTCATTAATTTTTTAATAGTGTTACTTTTTTTATACTTGAGAATATTTAAAGAAGAAGTTAAATAAGTATGAATATTGTTGCATAAATGAAAAAAAAAATGAATGATTGAAATTATGTTTTAATACCGGTTCCCTTCTGGACTGGGACGGAACGGTACAAATTTTATCGATTTCTCAGTCTGGTTCGGTCTCGGTTCGCACAGTACCGGTTTCGTTCCGGTTCCAGAACTTATCGGACCGGTTCACCCGGTTCCGTTACCGCTGCCAGACTTAATAGACACTATAAGAAAATTGTGAATTACATGAGGATTTTCTTAGGGCCCGTTTGGATGGGTTTAATAAAAGCAGCTTTAAAAAAGTACTTTTGAAAGTGTTGAAACTTATTTTTAAAATAAGCAGTTATGCATTTGGATAAAAGTGCTGAAGTTGTTATGCCAAACGTGAAAAGGGAAAAATGGAAGAAAGAGATGTTAGGGTTATATGAGTAATTTGGAGATTGTATAAAAATATTAAGGGAAAAAAGAAAAAAATTTGGTCAACTTAAAACAACTTATAAGCTAAAAAAGAAAAAGCACCCCTACCCCATCTTTTTATTTTTGGCTTAAATAAGTTTTTGTTAACTTAAAATAAGTTATTTTGAGTATTGCCAAACAGTTAAATAAGTCAAAAACCAGTTTTTAAGTCAGTTTGACCAGCTTTTAAGCTGAACCAAACGGGCTCTTAGAGATTAGTATGAAAATTTACAGGATTTTTTTTTGCGGATTTCGATGCTAATCTCCAGAAAAATCTCTATGTAATTCACATTTTTCTTATAATGAGAGAAGAAAAATACCGGTAGAGTGAAAAATATTCTTTTATTCTTAATCAAAGGTTTAATTAAATTCGAGTCTTTCTAAATATAAAGTCAAATTTATTAAAAAGCACTATAAAATTTAATCAAGTTTTAATACAGATATCATACACGGCACGGTGAGAAGATAGAGAAGGAAACAAAAAATAAATAAGTGGTCCAAATTAATTGAAAGCCTTCATTCTCCCCTATGACTTCCTCTCATTTTCCTTGTCTTGTTCTTTTCACTAGTCTTGTTTTTTTTTTCCCTCTATAATAAAAACAAACACATAGTGTTGAAAACCTCACTCTACTACCTCTTAATTTCCCTTCACTTTAAAGCTACAAAAAAATAAAAAAATTCAACATATTTAATTCTTCATTTCTCCATCTCCCTACTCAAAATCTTTTGCCTCTCTAATTCTAGAGTCAATTAGGGTTTTTCATCTTTCTTCTTTTATGTGAAGTTATATATAATTAAGAAAAATGCTACAATGGAAGCTATGAATATAACTTCATTTTTTTCCTCATTAATTTTCCCTATCAAAGAAATTGTTATTGCATTTCTCATTCTTCTAGTACTACTCTCTCCTATTTCCTATTCCTTAAACCCTAATTATAAACATGAAACCCTAAACTCTACAAAGGTAATTATCTCTATAATTTATTGTATTTTAATTTTTTTTGTGTATATATATAGTACTTTTATTAGTCCATGTGGTACATGACCAAAAATCAATTTGAATTTAAATTTTGAATATATGTCGATTATTTTTAACCATAGACATTTTATCAAGGAAATTGATAGCCTTATCATGAATTAAGTTTTGGTGGAGTCATAATTTAAATAGCTAGTTTAAAATATCATGTGATTTTTTTTATATATTATAATTTTTTTTAAAATTGTACATATATATTATACTATTTGAGTTGAAAATAGTAGATTGAGTATTATTTATTTATTTATTTATTTATATTTTGAGTTTTATAGGATGTTTTAGTTGAAGAGAAATCAAGATTGGGTTCGATGCCACCAAGTTGTTACAACAAATGTAATCAATGCCATCCATGTAGGGCAATTCAGGTCAGTAGCGTACGCAAAATTTATTAATTATGAATTATGAATTATCGTCATAATTTGATTTTGTATCATAGTTTGTTTTTCTAATTAAAGAAAGTTCAATTTTTTTTTTTAAAAAAAATTCCGAATTAAATGTTTATTTTGGTTTACATATATATAATTAACATAAAATTTTGGAAATAAGTCTACATAGCACTCATGCAGGTACCAAGTCTACCGAGTAATAATGGTGTCGAACCAAAAGGCGGCGTGGCTCGAACCCAAGCTAGGTCCATGGACCACACCACTATAGAATCGTCAATTTCACATGCGGGAGCTAGCAGGTATTCGAATTACAAGCCACTTGGATGGAAATGTAGATGTGGGGGTCACTTCTACAATCCATAGCTCAAAATTATCTAAATTTTTTTAAAATGAGTCAATAGAACAACAATTGAATGCCCCTTTTTATATTATATTATATTAATAGAGAGAGTAAACATATGGTCGAAAAATTTCTTGAGATTGTAAAAATTAGAGAAAGTCAAGTCAAGGCAAGACATTAAATGAGGTTGTTATAAGTAGTATTTACTATGGTTGTACATATTCATAATTAAAAAGTGATTGATTGGTATGGTGTTGATATAAATGTAGTGTTGGATATATGGATCTTGTAAAAGTATTTTCGTATTTCTTGTCTCAATTTATATGACATGAATCAAATGATTTAAGTTTGTGAAAATTTACATATGATATCTTCAATTTTTTAAAATAAAATTTATATATTTATAAACTACGTAAAAAGTATTATGTGTTATAATAATTAATAATTTAAAATGTATAAAAATCTATAAAATATTTACGATAAAAAATAAATTTATTTGATTCTTAAAATATGAAAGATTGATGAAATACAGGAAGTTTAAACTTTAATTCATTAAAAAAATTGGTTTATTAATAGTTCACTATATTATTTTACATATTCAATAATATTTATATACTTTATAAAATTAATAAATGATTATATATTTAGTTTATAATTTACATTTATCATTCATAGTAGTCATTTTCCTATTCTATGTGAAGATATTTATTTATCTATAATTTTCAAAGGGTGATATATTTAAAATTATTCTTCTATTAAGGTTTTCTTGTACAAAATTAATAGTTGACAAGTTTTGATGGACTGAGGAGTTGTGGCTACTATTTTTTATTTTTTTTATCTCTTGATTAGTAACTTTATATTTATTCTGTATGGATATCCTATTAAACACCGTACGTTATTATTTAGTTGAATTCTGCTCTTTAATTTGATTCTTTGTGAATATTTAGAGTTTCATAATTATTAATTGTTCTGTATTTAATTAATTAAATTTATAATTTTTCCGTTATATATTAATGATAATATAGCGTAATAATTTATCAAAATACAACATATTTTCTACGTGAAAGTATCAAAACTATTCATCTAATTAATTAAAAATTAAATATCTTAAAATAATAGGACACAAGGACTAAAAGCACAATTTACAATTAAGTTAGGACCAAACGTGCTATTATTTGTAAATAATAGTATTAGGATAAACCCAAAGAATTATTTCTATTTGTTTGAATTTGTTTCTTTAAAACTATGGTTTACCTTTGACATGTAATTTGACAAAATAAACAAAATTTTTGAATTTTAAATTAAAAGTCTATAGAATATATGAAAACGTTTTTTAAATTTATTATTTTAAACATATCCTATGGAAATATAGAATTAAAATTGTTAAAAACATAAAATTATATTTTTGTATTAACATACTAAAAAGAGTAAAATAAACGAACTAAAACAGTACACTATTATTAATCAACTTAATTTCCGACTCTAAACAACGTAGACCTTGTTAATACACAAATAAATATTTTGATATGCTTTATTTCAATAAAAATTCTCTTCTTTAGATGATAATTTGTATTTGTGAAATTACATTGAGTACGCTATTATTGGGCACAATAATTCCAACTGTCATGCATGGCAACCACAAATAGGATTTTTGATATTTTTTTTTGGATGGATTTTTTTTTCCTTTGTTGGACAGTCTTTTTCTTATCCTCTTGGGATTTTACAAAACAGTCCCCATGCATGTATTAATTACCAAGAATACCCTCATGATAAAGACAAAGGTGAGGTTAAAATAGTCAGTGCAATGTAAGTAAGCAAAAGATTTTATGGTAGTGTATCAGAGAGAAAAATAAAATATGTGGAGTATATTTTATAAATATTAGAATATAAGTATAAGAGAATAGGACAAGCAAAACAGAAAAAGTATAGTTGTTGTAATGTCTCATCAAATATTACTACCATTTGTAGTACTAGCTATTTTGATTGGGTCTTTAATGCATAAAGAGTTTAACTTTATTGAATCGATCGATTGTCTAAGATTATATAAAAAGGATTATGTTTATTTTTTATACGATATATATAGGATTCTTCCACGTCTATCTTACACCACAATTAGATAATTGAAGTACGCATCATATTTAATTTGAAACCCACGATAAAAAAAAATGTTGAAAAATCATAAAAAGAGTTTATATTCATATCAGACGTACGATGTAAGACAATATTGACAAGAGGACTGAAACAAATAACGAGTGCATTGAGATTTTAATATGGCTTTAGAAGTTCAATCAAAATTTTGAAGATTTATATTTCTTTTTTTCAAGAAGCTAATTAATATAAATAAATAGCAAAATAGTAAAATTGTTTAATTTATTTATGATTTCTTAATAACCGTGTAAAATAGAACGTGCTCATGAGGGAGGAACGAATAAATATAAGATATGTTTTGCATGTGAAACTACGAAAAAATTAAATTCTATAAGTTATAGATGAAGTTTATAACAAACCGACCTTAGCTCAGTTGGTAGAGCGGAGGACTGTAGTTTGTTGCTGAAATCCTTAGGTCGCTGGTTCGAATCCGGCAGGTCGGATTGCTTTTTCATATTTTTTCGACTTGCGTCACTGAACTTATGTCCCGAGAAATAACGTGTGTGATTTCTTTCTTATGGTTTGAACCCGAGACTTAAGTATAAACTTAATGAATGTCTGTTTGTATAACTTGTACCACTGAACTTGTGTGACTTCTTCTTATGGCTCGAACTGAGACCTCAGTATGAAGTTGACTAATGTCCATTTGCATAACTCGTGTCATTGAATTTATTTCTCTAAGCATAACTCATGCAGTAAACTTATCCTTTGCATTTTTTTTAAAAAAATTTGGGGTAAAAGTACCTTACGAATTAGATAGCACTGAATTTACGCTCTAATGCGAATTCTAAGAATGTCTTCCTAGAAAATTTATGTCATAGTTAAGGGTATATTGGACATTAAAATTTTATTAAATGAGATAACAAATTTGACGGATAAAAATTAAAAACCATCGAAAAATAGAGATATTTTGTCGGAACGACTCAAATAAAACCCATGTATATGCAAATTGGGTTATTATTGGGCCTTATTGAACAATTGGGTACATATGGACCACTATGAAGGTTCATATTGCCTTAAAACACCATCTAAACCAATTTCAAACTAGTCACTTTCAAGCTTAAAGATTTTTCCAACTTAACATTCACCTGTTAGGCATATCGACCAAGTGTCCTACTCGAGACGAAGTATTTGTTGTTTTCAAAACAAAACAAATGAGGTAAAAAGGTCTGAGATAGCGTCCTTGGAAGACAGATTATCTGAAATAGTGTTAGCGAATTGTTATGATCGATAAACAATCTTAAAGTGGATCTGAAGGACCAATATAGTATCTTATGCAAGAGGGTAAAGGAAAATGAAAAAATCATCAATTTAAAACCTAAAAGTTGTTAAAATAATGAAAGGTTCCAAATAGAATATTGAAATTATTAACATTTGCCAAAGATAACGTATTCAGTGTCATTCATAAATAGGATTTAGAGAGAATAGAGTGACATAAATTTTATATATACCGTGAAAGGTGGATAGTTATTCCAATGAACTCTTGTCTCAAGAAAAAACATATCAATATTTTAACATTTTATGTTTGAAATATCTTTTTTTGAAAAGAAATTTTACGACATTCTTCTGTGATTGTTTTTTTTTTGGGAAAATTACGTAAAGAAGCAAATTTATACTATTTAATTACTCATCATAGCTTTAGTTTGCTATAATTACTACTTGCAACGCTGACTTCGAGTTTGTATAATTAGTCATGTTTGTATATGTATAATTCGCCACGATATACAAATAAATGTATAATATACATTTTTTTAGCCTATATACATATACAATTCATCTCTCTCCCACTCTGCCCTCTCTCGCTCACCTCTCTCATCTTTCTCTCAATCTCGCTCGCCTCTCTCCTCCCTCTTTCAATCTTGCTGCCGTTTATACAAATATATATAATATACAGTTATATATAATTATATACATATACAATTCACCTCTCTCTCACTCTCTGCCCTCTCTCGCTCACCTCTCTCCTCTATCTCTCGATCTCGCTCGCCACTGTCCTCTCTCTCCCAGTCTCGCTCATCTATCCCCTCCCTCTCCCAATCTCTCTTGCCATATATACAATTACATATGTATAATATACAATTATCTAACCAATATACATATACAATTCACCTTTCTCCCACTTTTCCCCCTCTCTCTCGCCTCTCTCCTCTCTCTCCAATTCTCTCTCGCCTCTCTCTTCTATATAACATGTAGCTACAAATTGTAATTATCAAATTATAGCTATGAAGAGTAATTAATTATTTCTAAGTGGCTATATGTGAAAGTTTGCCATTTATTTTCCTTAGGAGTAAAATGTCTCTCAGTTTAGTAGTTGCCTTAATATTATAAAAAAAACCATCTTATCAATAACGGAAAAGGGCCTAAAATACCCTTAAAGTATTGAAAATGGTACAAAATTACCCTCCATCCACCTATTGGCTCCAAAATACCCTTCCCACCCACCTATCGGGTCCAAAATACCCTTGTCATCCACCTTTTGGTTCAAAATTGACCACTTATTTAACGGTTTTATATTTAAACTATTTAAATATTTTTAAAAATACGTGGTGCTCAACTATTTGATATAATTTAACTTATTTGTATAATTTATCAACTATTTGTTATAATTTAACTTATTTGTATAATTTATCAATTATTTGTTATAATTTAACTTATTTGTATAATTTATAAATCAATTTATTACCCATCAATTACTAATTAAATTTCTCTTAATAAATCCATCGCATTATTAATGCAAGCTACTGCCAATTGAGTGTTTTTAAAAATTATAGAAGTAAATTATCATACATTCAAGTGGCATAATAAAAATCACCGATAAACTTAAAAGTCTGACTATGTTCATCTTAATATATTCTTACGTCTCAATTATATGATGTTACTTCATGGGTAACTTTTTTTCAAAATAATATATTAAAGGTTTTAAAACAAATCATAAATAATTATAAAATTATATTTTAAAAAAGTGCATACGGGATGTATTACTTATTTACCTTTAATAATAAATTTCTAATTCAATTTTTAAAGAAAATGTCCTCCTAAATAAGAGGCTCAACCTAAATTAATTGGGGTTTCGATTCTGACTCAAATAATTTTGGATGTCATTTTCAGGAATCTATAATTTCATTGTGTTTTAGTAGTGTTTATGACGATTTTGATATTAGAATTGGATTATTAATTGAGTGAGGTTTAGTTAGTAATCAGTGGGTAGTGGGTTGGTTTATAAATTATATTAATAAATTAAAATTATAATCAATAGTTGAACGCCAACTATTTTAAAAAATATTTAAAGAGTTTAATTTTGAAACAATTTAAAAAGTGGTCAATTTTAAACCTAAAGGTGGATGACAAGGGTATTTTGGAGCCAATAGGTGGATGGGAAGGGCATTTTGGAGCCAATAGGTGGATGGAGGGTAATTTTGTACCATTTTCAATACTTCAAGGGTATTTTAGGCCTTTTTCCGTATCATTAATATATATATATAATATATATATATATATATATATATATATAATATATAAAAACTTATTTTCAGCATTTATATGTGAAAATTAAAGATTTGGCATAGGATTGATAAGGTATTAATTATACTTCATTTTTTGTGGGTTTCTTAGGCAGTTACACTAGTGGTAGAGTCAGGACTTTTTACAAGGATATTTAAAATTTGAAAAAGTAAACATACGAATTAGTTGAAGGGGGTTTAAAATCTACTATATATACCTGAATAATAAGTTTAATCACGTATAAATAATAATATTTTCCTCCAAAGGAATTCGGATGAATTGATTCTCTGACAATATGCTCACTCCGCCCTAAATAACAATAATAAATCTAATATATTCCACAAATAAGGTGTGAAAAGGGTATGAGATGACATATACAAATTTCATTGCTATCTTTGTGAGATAGAAAATTATTTCGAATAGACTCAAAAAATAAACATAATTAAAGTAAGAGAAAAATAATAATTTTAAACAAGTGTATCATACTATTATCACAGTTCGATTGTCCCTAAGTTTAATGCTGATATTGTGATGGTTAATGTTTTCATTCTCGTAGACATTAGTATTTAATTACTTTATATTATTTTTAAGTGATGTAAACCTATAATACTTATATATTATTTCAAAATATATATATATATATATAGATATATAATATATATATATAATATATATATATAGATATATATATATAGATATATATATATATATATCTATATATATATATATATATATATATATAATATATATATATATATTATATATATATATATATATATATATATATATCATTTACACCCTTAATAAATGATGTTGTAGTGCCTTTATACTCTTTGGAAGTTGTTAGGCCAACTCTATTTGGGAAGAGTAAAGAAACGAAAAAAATGAACAAATTAAAGATGACATTCCAACATTATTAATAGGAAAACTTATATAAATCCCATTTCGGTAAGTCCGGATACCTCCAGATACATCTAAATACATATATCAATTGAGATACATGAGATCAAAATTAGATGAAATTTGTTAAAAAACATTATATCCAAGTGGGAATCGCATGTATATGAAATGTGATGAACAAATTTCGTTGGCCTTCCTCACCTTTCTGTCATCTCACTCGCCACTCTCCTATGTATTTAGTATCTTAGATACATGTAAATCACACCACACCATAAATGTGTTTGGCGTGTATTTAGTGTTATTGGCATGTATCTGGGATGCATAACGAGTCTCACTCGCATCTCCTTCTACTTAAGTGTATCTGGTAACAAAAATATATGTATTTAAGTGTATAGTCATTGATATATGATATACAACTCTTAATTAATAGTAAAATACGTAACATTTTGAAGTATAAATAAGAATAGTATATTTGATATTAAAGTGTATCTAATTATGTAGTTTTTCCTCCTTATTAATAAGACATGGTTTAAGTATAATACTACAATTAATACTCCTAGAATGAGTTTTCATTTCTAAGAACTATCTTTATCAAATCTTATATTCCTCAATATAAAGACATGATTTTTTTAATTACAATTAATGATATTACTATAGCATATATATAAATATATTGACCCCACTTTATTTTATTAATTATGGGTTTCAACCAAAGTTGTTGGACTATTTTTGAATTAAGTTAATCATATCAATACAAAAGGCATCAAACTTTGTACTATTACTAAGAATAAACATTTCACGTGTATTACAAGTAATTATCTGTTTATTTTCAAACTTAGTACGTGTACATCATATATATGCTACACATTTAACTAATTGTGGTTTAATTTGCATTTCCTTAAACAAATTAAATAATTATGTAGACTTTGATAGTTCATTATATATATATATATTACCTAACATTATTCTAATTTAGTCTCTAAAAACTATCATTATCACAAAGATTTATATTAGTATATATATATAGAAAGAAATCTAACTTGTTTAATGCTGATAATTAGTTTTCCATTTATTAATATTCTGTTTAATATATGAACTTACGAATTATTTTTTTTCATGTTGTTTTGTTTTCCCTACCTACCTATCTAACTCTTGAAGGCAATACTTACTAAAAAAAGTAAATAATAATTTTAATTTATTAGTTAAAAATAATAATAATGATGTTAAATAGGATAAGCATTAAATCAATATTATTCAGTGACAAAATTATAGTTATAAATGCATTGGGACATATAATCTAATAAAATAAATAAAAAGTGTATGCTCTATAATATAAAATAACATGGATTTGTCGAAAGATATTTAAGATAATCTTCTATTAAAAAAGGTGATCGAATTTGTATTTTAGAAAGCAAGATAAGTTATGTACTATCAAAACAAGACATGATGTAAAAATAATTTAATAATATAAAAATGGTTTATATTTACTTTTCGGGATAATTATATGAAATAACAAAATATTAATTTAAATTAAATTCTATAGTCTTGTAGCAAATATTTTATTTTTTACCATCTGATTCGGTATACAATTATCCATTCGATATACAAATATATAAAATGTATAAAATGCGTTTGTGTTTGTATTAAGAAGGAGAAAAATGTATATACCAAATATAAATACATATATTTTCGTCCTATATACTTGTAATTATGCAAATACAGATCTTATTATACAAATTATAACGTATAAATGAATTTATATAAAACTGAACAATTTGTATAAAATTGGATGTACTCAGCGAATTATATGAATCAAAAGTTCCATAGCAAACATAAAATTTGCTATGAAGCACAATTATACAAATTATAACTATAACATACTAATATGATTATTACGTTTGTTATTTATGAAAGTTACTCTTACTTTTTCTCAAAGTTAGATTAATTATTTTTTACCCATAAAACTTGCAATATTTATAATATTATAAATATAAACAGATAGCTAGGTTAGGTCCAGAGATCTAGCAATAGAGACCCTTCTTGTTTAATAAGCAGGTCACCTACAATTAAGATTATCTCTTTATCTACTCTTTTATCTGTCTAAATTTATCTATAGTTATGGGGTTTTTTTATATGTTTTAAAAGAAATATTAATAATTAAAAAGCTTTTTTTTAAAATTATTTTTTCGTTCATGTCTTAAGATATAATTTCTCTTTATTAAATATATATTTTGTTAAAAATTTATAGTCTTTAAAAAAGCAATCTAAAACTACTGTTGAAAATAAAATGAGAAAGAGAGAAAATGATTAATTAATTTATTCTTGAATTGTCAAAATGACAAATAATATAGTCCGATATCATAATCATAAAAAGAAATAGAAAAGAGAGAAAATTTAAAATAATTAATTTTTTTAAAACCATGATATATAGAATTTGAGAAGAAGCTCTCCATCAAAGTTAATGAGGTATACAAGTTTTTTTAAATCTAATTACACAAATATTCCTATTGTATTTACTAATTTTCTCTACAGTTTTAGATTATTGCATATTGTTTTAATACTTAATAGTTTCATATCAGACTTTAAGTTAGATATATACATTGATACATATATTTTTGCTATCAGATACATTCTGAAATACATATGCATAGAAAGGTGAGGGAAAAAGGAGAAATGCGAGCAAGATAGAAAGAGTATGTATATATATGTGTGTGTGATCAACAAGAGAATCAATGCATCTCAATTATATGAAATCACACAAAATAAATGTATCTTGGGTATCATATAATACATATCTGATACATATAATCATAGAGAGAGAGGTGAACAAGATAGTCATGTATCCCAGATACATGCAAATCCGCTTGATCAATATAACATATATAAAATAAATTAAGGAAAATGCATAAGTACCTCCCCAACCTAAGCTCCGAAATCTCAGAGACACACTTATACTATACTAAGGTCTTATTATCCCCCTAAACTTATTTTATAAATAACTTTCTACCCCTTTCGGTCTACGTGGCACTATCTTGTGGGCCAACGTGTGCTGACATTTTTTTCAAGCTAGTGCCACGTAGACCAAAAATGGCCAAAAAATTATTTATAAAACAAATTCAGGAGGGTAATAGGACCTTAATATAGTATAAATATGTCTTCGAAATTTCGGACATAGTTGAGAGGAATACTTATGCATTTTCCCAATAAATTAACCTAATTCTAATCCTATATATTCAAAATACATATATCTAAGCACATCGTATACATCACTAGAGACATGTCAATAGAATCATACAAAATCCTAGTATACATTATTGGGTGAAAACCCAATCCAGCAAGCAAATAAGTTGTTTAGCTGACAGTAACACAATATGTTGAAATCTTTACTAAGAAAATTAATTAATTCTCTTAATGTGACATCACTTCCTCTTTTAAACTAATCCCTTTGCTTTCTTTTAATAAATTAATACTCTATTAATTATTAATATTTTTTACTTAAAAAATGTGATATAAGTTGGTCTACCAGACAAAGAACATTTGTGGAACAAGCAATCATATGTGGATGAAAATTGGAGTGAGTGTTGCTTTCTAGGAGAAAAAAAAATAACTTAACTAACTTTCGTGAAGAAGGGGGTTAAATGAAAGGTTAAATTCCTTTAAGAGTAAATAAAACTTTGGAAGTGACAATGATTATAATACAGTTTAACTGAGCATAAAGTTTAAGAAAGAACGAGAAGACTTTTAAAAATACTGACTAGAGATGTTCATAGTATGATTATGGTTATCAAATCAAATTAATTCGGAATGATTTGATATTTTTATAGTTAATTTGATAAATTATAAAATAATAAGTCGATAGTTATAATTTATTGGACTTTCAACCTGCGTATAGTAGAGTACAATTTTGATTTTTTAAAAAACTTCTCAATTATATCATATTAACCATATTTATATGAATATTCAAAAAAAGCAAAAACATTTTTTTAGTTGTTGATTAATAATCATAGAAAGGACATTTTAATTGAGTTGAATATTATTATTTAAAAATCAATACTTCAATAGTTTTTTAAGATGGTATAAGGCTTTTGAAATTTATAACATTAATTAAACGTGTCATCGTATTAGTTTTATGACTTTTTTGGTATGATAGATATAGTTCAATATCTTTAGTAAAACAAATACTCTTTTGTCCCAAATTACGCATATTTTTTTAGTTAATTTAAAAAAAGAATTAGACATTTTTTATCTGAAAATATCTAACAAATTTTTATTACTTATTTGATAATAAATCCACAAATTTATACTCTTTATAAGGATAGTTTTGAAACATTACAAAATTTTCTCATATTTCTTAAATTTCATATCTAATCAAATTAAATTAAGAAATAATAATAATAATAATAATAATAATTTTATATCATCCCTTCCACTTTTAATTATCATACTTTTCTTTTTAGAGTCAAATTATAAAAACTTTGGCTAACATTTTACGATGTATTTTTCATCATATGAATATAAAAGAAATTGCAACTAATCGTAATTTTCGTTTAGATTTAGAAATATTTAAATTTTATGTTTAAAATATTGAATTGATGTAATCTAATTTAACTTTAAAAATTAATCAAATAAAATTTTGAAAAACACAACATAATAAATAAAAATGAACGGAAGGAGTAATTTTACTGATACAACATGAAAACTTATCAGTAAAATTATTGACTAATTAATCACACACAGATTTGAGAGGTACCAAATTGACAAGCAACTACTTTCTCCAACACATAAATGTAAAAACAAATAATAAATAGTTAAACTCTCACATAAGTCATGTTTTGTACAACATAAGTAATACTAAGTATATTATATATATGAGGTTATTTGAGTAGTTATTTTAGTAGGAGTTGAAGGAGGCAGCTAATAATTAGCCAAATAATCAGAGAGAATTATATTATAAAGTATTAATTAAAGTGTTAAAAGAGAGAGAAAATGGGAAGATCTCCTTGTTGTGATGAGAGTGGTTTAAAGAAAGGTCCATGGACTCCAGAAGAAGATCAAAAACTCACCAATTATATCAATAAACATGGACATGGTAGTTGGAGAGCCCTCCCTAAACTTGCAGGTATTTTCTTGGTTTCTGGTCCGATAAGTCGATCGCCCTCTAACTAGTCATATAAAGATATAGAGCTAGGTGTACGTAACCATGTTTGAGATTCTTTTTTGAAATTAATATATCAATTTTTATAAGAGGAAAAAATCACTCTGTCGTGTAAGTGAAGAAGAATATATATATTTTTTTCGGTTATAATAATCTAAAAATAAATTATCTTTCATGTTCGTAATTGCAAATGTTTTTAAAAAAAATTAAGATTGTAAATAATTTTTATACTGTCAGGTCTAGATTTTATCAATATTCTTTTAAGTGATATGATTAATGATGTATATAACTTTAACTTACTCGAAAATTTTATTTATTCACATATGTATATGATTATTCAAAATTTTATTTTGTTGATTTTTGTGTAGGTCTTAATAGATGTGGAAAGAGTTGCAGATTAAGGTGGAGTAATTATCTTAGACCAGATATTAAAAGAGGAAAGTTTTCTCAAGAAGAGGAACAAACAATTCTCAATCTCCATGCTGTCTTAGGAAACAAGTAATTATTTTTCTTTATTTCTTCTTTTATTTTCTTGTTGTTTTTTCGAAATTTGATTATAATGACATGAAATTTTGAATTTTGTATTTTTTTGGATTCATCTTGCATGCACTAGAATCGTTTGGTTAGTAACGTGAAGATTATTAATGCAGAGATTAGTAAAATATAGTATATGATATTTTTATCTTTAAATAGTTTATCAATCTTGCATTACTTATACATCTATTCGTATTTCTTATTTTATTTCGTAAAAATAATATATATATTTCCACATAATTTAATTAATGCATATATTTTTATGCAATATTTTATGTTTGATATTATAAGTATTTATATATCTCAACCAAACATTGTAGTATCTCATATCAGATTTTATATATTGGGTTAATTTTTCTATTACTCAAACCAAACAACCCCCAATAACATAAATAAGATGAACTATCACTATATATTATTTATAACATGTTATAAGAGGTAATATGCCTTATTTTGTAGTTTTACTAGTCTAATTCGTTATGCGCGATTAACTATAACATATTTTAGATAATCTGATTGTGTAAAATTTTTTACGTTATCATATATAGTAAATAAGTTGGCTTTTTTTTTTTTAAAAAAAAATAAAAATAAAAATTGTTTTTATGATGGAGTATAAAAGTACAACTCTTTCTTTTATATTAGGTGGTCAGCAATTGCAACTCATCTACCGGGGCGAACTGACAATGAAATCAAGAATTTTTGGAACACTCATTTGAAGAAGAAGCTAATACAAATGGGATATGATCCAATGACTCATAGACCTAGAACTGATATATTTGATAGCTTGCAACATCTCATAGCTTTGGTAAATTTGAAGGAACTAATTGAAAGTCACTCATGGGAAGAACAAGCTATGAGACTTCATTACTTGCAAAATCTTCTACAACAACCTCACAACAATATGAGTACTTTAAGTGGTATCCAAAATGTGGAAGCTTATAATCTTTTAAATTCTTTAAGAGATAGTCAATTCTTAAGCACTAATAATAATAATTTGGGAAATCATATAGTTCAACAAATTCCTTCAAGTCTTGATCAACCTATAATTCAAGATTCAATCTCTTTTTCCCATTTGCCTGAATTACACACCCCTAGTAGTTTCCAAACTTCTTTAAACAAAGATAGGGTTCGAACTGAAGACACTGAGTTTAAGGTTATGAGCCAAGGAGAAACTTCACCGGCTTCTCCATGGCTCCCTTCTTTATCTCCTCCACCACCTCCTCAAGTCATGAATGATCAGAGAAGTAAAGAAAATTCATCAGAAGTGGTGATTTCGTCTGGCTTGTCAGAAGAGAGAAAACACGATAACGAGCAGTCACTTAATAATATTGAAGAAGCTCCACCTTCTATTTGGTCTGACCTACTTGAAGACTCTTTTTTCCAAGATATTGATAGGTTTTAAAAACTAAAAGATTCCTTGATGTTTCAACTTGTTCAGTCAGATAGTGAATGATCACTCAACAATCAAGGAGTTTCACCTTGTCTCTGGCCTGACCTTCTACTTGAAGAAATTTTTCCAAGATATTGCAAATTTTTAAAAGAGTTATGTGTTGTGTAAGTTGCTTGGAGTTTTAACTTTCACAAAACTTTTATTTTCTTTCATTTTTCTCTTCAAGTTTACTAATTTGCCTTCATTTTGTTTTCCTTAGAAATAGTTATATACATTTTCCACTAGTATGGTGAATCAATGAATAAAGTCACAAATTTAAAGATTAGTATATAATTTTTGTAATTTTCTACTTTGCCCTTCATCATTTTTTTCTTGTTCTTATTTTCTTACACATGTCTATTCAATTGTGAGTAACATTTCAGTCATGTACTCTTCCTAAGTTGAATCATACTTTATAATATCAAGTATCAATAATAGAGTTTTATTCATAATAAAAATATATACACCAAACAATTCAAACATTATTACGCGATCAAATTATAATTTTGAGATAATTTAGTTCTCCGATTAGACTACCTCTTAACTAATAGGGGTTTAGGGGGTCCCAAAAATAATTAATTAGGGAATTCATTCATTTTTTATGTCTTTTAACAAATGATCACTTGGGATGGATAGCTACAACATCCCTACCTCTTAGCAATTTGTAGCTAAGGCCAAAAAAACCAGTGGATCCCAAAAAGTGCCACGTGCTTAAATATTATAGGCTATAGCGTTTGAAAAACACCCCCCACAAAATTTGTAGCTCAGGATTAATTTGTCACCTTATCCTTTTGACTTATAAGATGTGCATTTTCTCATGAGTAATTTGAGCCTTCACAATTCATAGAACAAAAATCTGCCTTGAACCATAGAAAAAGACTTGCTCCACAATTCATCAGAACTAAATGGAGAAGAATACACATTTCTCCTCCTTTTAAGATACAGATGCAAAGCCTATAACTATACCTTCTAAATGAGATTTTAATGCATTATTTCCACCACTGGGTTTAGGCCAACACAAATACAACAAGGCCAGAAACTCCCTTGAGATTTAACTTGTACAACACTTTTTGTCAGCGTCAACTTATAGCACTCCTCGGCATGAATCGATTGGGGTAACCGTATCACGTATTTATTCTACTTTCAGAACAATCTTCATGAACTCATAAACGAAATAACTGATTGCAGCTGATGGCAAAACCTGAAGTGCACAATAAAGAGATGTGTTTCGTTATATACATAACTCTTCTAAACAAGTAAAACAACTAGAAGATCGAAGGAACTTTACTAAAAGATAGAAACAAGAGTCGATAAGAAATTGTTTGTTTGATGTTACCTGTAATAAGCTGGGTGTCAATCCTGCATAGAGAGCAGGGATACCACCTTGATCGACGATCTTCAAGCTAGTTGCTAATGCGCTCATTTTTGTGGCCCGTACCTGCATCTGAAGCTGTCTTCTCACAACTTCAAATGGGTATGTAGCGGCTTCAGCACAAGCACCAGCAATTGCTCCATATATCAAAGTTCTTACTGTACCCAACTCCAGTTGATCTAATGCATTTAGATCTTCACCTTGTTTCATATTTTGTAGTCTTTTCCTCCCTTCTGGTGACTGCAAATAAGCTGATTTTAGTATATCATAAACTCCATAAAAAACTGCGCCTGAAGGTGCCATGCTTATGATGGAAGGAACTAGGCCCTTGTAAAGAGAGAAGAATCCTTCAGTGCGAATCATGTGGCCAAAAGTACCAATTAAGCCTCCCAATGCTTCTCCCCCAGGTGCTACCATTACTGTCCTAATCTGGAATATTGACATTTCCAAAGATAAAAAGAGATGTGGTCAGATCATCTTGAGGTACTTTAGAAGAGAGAGCTAAAAAACAGTGTTTCGTATACTGTAGGACTCACATAAGAAAAGTAATAGCACATGATTAAAAGTCCTGCAGCATGCTAATATATCAAACCTAGAGAAATAATATGATTCTATTACTCAACTCATCAAAAATATTTTCAAATGATTAAATTAGCTGTAGCCTGTATTTGTTACAGATGAACTGAATCTTCAGTGACATTCTCCACAGCTGCTTCATTCGACATAGTCTCTAGTTTTCATGCTACTGGCCTTTCTTTAAGTTTAATTAAGCCCCAATCATATTCTCTCACTTTGCTAGTTCCTCTGAGTTCATTCAGATCAGTGACGTAGAGTCAAAGCAATCAGCATGACCATGAAAGGAAAACCGAAAAAACTTCGTAAAGATTAAGCAGCGTTTGCAACTTGAAGAAAATAATTTGTCAAGCTAAGCAGTCAGAAAGTATCAAATGGGTAAAGGAAATTGTTGAATGTCCATATCTACTTGCATTATTTTTTGAAGAACACAACCAAGGAAATCTAAGAGCTAGTTTCACCATATAACAGGACAAGAAAGATAGTTTGGCGTCCAGCACCAACTTCCAAGATACTTTAACTCCCCCCCCCCCCCCCATTTAGTAGCACAGGAACGGATGCATATCCAAATCGACTAAGTTCAATTGATTATGCTTTTAAAAAAGAAATCAATAAGCGAAAAGATTGACTATACTAAAATATATCTCACAGTGTCCATAGGTATGCAGAGCACAGTGGCAGTAATTCCTGCAGCAGCACCAGCAACAAATCTTTCAAGATTAGTTGCCTCCTCATTACCAGTTAACTTAAGTAGATGATCCCTGTATTTTTCATACGAATAGAAGTTGATAGCCTTAAATGGTGCTGTGCGTAGAATATTGACAAAATTCCCTTTCCAAAATCCCTTGATGCCTTGATTGGTTGCAATAGTCTTGATGAGCTCCAAAAGATGCCTTTGCTCACCACGCACTATATACTCCAGCTTTAATCTCTCAAGAGGAGCAACAAAAGTTCTGAAACAAAAGCAATTCAGAAAAGCAGAAGTCGTCCACAAATAATCAACATTTTACAGGTTATATGAAGTTTATAGGGAACATAACCCATTCAATGCCACTAAAGTACAAGGCTTCAAGAAAGTATTACTAAGATTCACATTGCAAAATTCAAAGTTACAACACAGAAAGAAGCATTTGTTAGCATATAAACATTTTTTTGTTTCGAAAGCATCAAACTTATTCTGCTAAGATATAGCATCACATTGATCCATTTCACAACCAAAAAGCAGATATATTCCCGGCTCAAGTAACAAGAGTCTAACTCTATATTTCAACATTCATGCTTAAATCTTTCTAGCAATGGATATCCTTTACACTCAACTCTTCTCATGTGGGCTTCTAGAGTTTTTGTTACTTTGCAGTAGGTTTGCCATGGACTGAATGGAAGAAAAGAAATCAGAGATACTTTGAAGGCAAAAAAGAGAGTATTTGTAACTTATATTATACTCCCTCTGTGCAGTGTCAATTTTTTATTTAATTTCAGTGTCAAAAGAATATTATACTCCCTCTGTTTCTTTGTTTCTATGGTTTTGACTTGCGATGGAGCTTAATAAAGTAAAGAAGACTTTTGAATTATGTAGTCTTAAACTAAAGATACTTGTTTGATACCTGCTTTTCCAAGTATTCACACTTAAAGATTTTTACTAATTAATAAACAAACATATTAAATGAATTTCTATATGCTTAATGTTATACCATATAGCAGTAATTACAATGTTTAACGTAACACTCATGGTTTTTACACAGAGAAAACATCAACCTGGTAATATTCATATCTAAGCAATTCAATATTTCTTCATTACTTAGTATTAGAATCTTCAATTGTTTGTTTTCTATTTTCTTTTGTTAAATAAATAAATAAGGTAACGTTAGGAACAAGTGGTCACGGATTCAAGTTGTAAAAATAGCCTCTTATAGAAATGCAAGCAAGGTTGCATACATTAAATCCAACCGGTCCTTCCCCAGACATAGAGGGAGCTTAGTGCACCGACTGGCCTTTTTTAAGTATCAACCGATCTAGTCCCTTGAATCCCAATAACACCAAGAATACATTAATACATGCACCACGTAGTTATCCATCCAAGTTAAATGACAGGAAAGTCAACATCAGATAGTCCAAGCATGTAAATGCGAAATCAATTGATTCCAAATGATTAAATAATTTGAATTTTCAAATAGACACAATTTTCTCAATGCCATCAAAATTTTACCTTTACCACAAAGAACATTTTGAATATGAAATGGGCTTAATAGAGCAAAACAGATATAATGGATTCATACAGCTGACTTCAACTAGTTTATCGTTGACGCTTAATTGATTGATACAAGTAGAAATTTCAAATATCTTGACTTCAACAATACAAAATCATACCAACAACAACAACTAATGGATTCGTCTAGCTGACTTCAACTAGTTCATCGTTTGGGCTTAGCTGATTGATACAACAACGTATTTCAATTATCTTGACTTCAACAATATATAGCTGACTTCAACTGGTTTTATCGTTGAGGCTTAGTTGATTGATCCAACAAAAGTCTTAAATCACAAATTAAACCCGTTAAGTTCGTTATACGAATCTTCTATATCCATTCAGCTCTATTCAGATTCATTCATTTCAATACTAATAAGCAAGTATGTTGATAACTAGACAACAATTAGTAATCAAAATAAATTCAAAATGGAAGAAGTGCTATTGCTTACCTTGAGACAGCTGCAGCAACAGCTCCAGCCCATAGATGTTTAGTAGTATTCAAAGCAGCTCCTCCACCGCTTAGCACCACCTTCTTCTTCTCCTCCTCCTCCACCTTTTCAACTCTCCGCCGACACACTTGCATTTCACTCTCCGCCGCCGTTTCACCGGAATCCTCCTCAAATCCTTCATTTCCTCCGCCGTTAATCGACGCCGTCACCGACAAAAACCGTCCGCCGTTACCGCCACGAACCTCGAATCCAATCCTTCTCCGTCGACTGTCCGAATAACACAATCCCTGGTTCCCGATCAACGACACAAATGATCTCGGACCCGAATCTTCTAGAAACAACCCACCATCACTACCATTAAACCCGATCGAATTCAAACACAGATCACTAATGCTCAAACTCGAAACCCGAACCCGACCCGGATCCGATTGATTCACCATTTTCACAACAAATTTTACACTGTAGCAAAACGGAATATGAAAAAAAAGGGGATTTTTAAAAGAGAAGAAACAAATAGAGGAAACAAATGCATTGATTCCATCGTCATGAAGAAGAAAATAAACAATTTTTTAATTTTTTTTTGGCTTAGGACTGTACAAATTTTTCAATTTTTTTTTTGTTTTGATTGTGAATTTGTGACACAATGCCAGAAAAGGAAAAAAAATAATGCTATTTTAATGTTTTTCATGATATTGATACTTATAGTGACAGATAAATGTTCATCATATGTTTTGGTAAAAGTGAAAGGCACTATTTGGTCAAAATGAATACTAAGTGTGATATGAATTTAAATCGTAATAAATATATAGCTGAATCGGACTTTATCACGTTGAGTTTCATAGCAAGGATGTATGTGACACAATGATGGAGAATATTGTCAAGCTTCTAAGCTAGCAAATTTACGAAAAAGTATTAATATACCTGATATTTTAAGCGAGTTATACGTTGAAATAAAGAAGAAAAATCGTATAAAAATTTAGTAAAACATAATATAAATTCAAATGATACACGTGATTTTAAGATCTAATGATGAAATAGTGTTAACACCTCCAGTGAAGATACACAGCTGCTCAATACTCAGCTAAACAACTCCTTCAATGGAAGTTTGTGTGCAGGTGTGTGCAGAGAAGAGTGATGCGCAGAAGAGAGGATAGGAGAAGAGAAGAGAAGGAATAACAGAATGTAGTTGAATGTGTTTGTTGTGTATTGATCAGATCAGTATTTACATGTATATATACATCACTAAAGCATGATCATAACCAATTCAAAAAACAGTTATAACTAACTTATGCTCATAACTAACTAATGAGTTGTATAGTTGTATCAACTAACTACTTTAACTAACAACTAATTACTTAACTAATTGCTATCTAACTATTATCTTCAATACTCCCCCTCAAGCTGTATGGTGCAAACAAGTTGTATACACCCAGCTTGGATAGCAAAAAATCATGTTGAGTTCTTCCCAAACTCTTTGTTAGTATATCAGCTAGCTGCATTCTTGAAGGCACATGCTCTGTTTGAATGAGTCCTTCTTGTATTTTCTCTCGAATAAAGTGGCAATCAATCTCTATATGTTTAGTTCTTTCATGATAGATAGGATTAGCAGCAATTTGGAGTGCTGCTTTACTATCACAGAACAACCTCACTGGCAACTCCAACTCTATCTTCAGCTCTTTGTATAGACCTATCAACCACACTACTTCTGATACAGCATTAGCCATGCTTCTATATTCTGCTTCAGCAGAACTTCTTGACACAGTGTTTTGTTTCTTCGACTTCCATGAAATCAATGAATCTCCAATTTTCACCACAAAACCACTAACAGATCTTCTTGTCATAGGACATGTAGCCCAATCAACATCACAATAGACTGAAAGCTGTTTACAGACCTTTGATGCCATCAAAATTCCCAGACCTGGTGCATTTTTCAAGTATCTTATTACTCTTAATGCACCCTCCATGTGTGACTTCTTAGGTTTGTGCATAAACTGGCTAAGATTCTGCACTGCATAACTAATGTCTGGCCTTGTCATGGTGAGGTATAGCAGCTTACCAACTACCTTTTGATAGCCAGTTGGGTCATCAAGAACTGTGTCTTCATGTGTATCCTGAGTTTCATAGCTCATGTCAAAGTCTTGGCTAGTGAACCTGTGATTAACATCCAAAGGTGTGTTAACTGGTTTGGTTCCTGCAAGACCAAAATCTGAAATAAGGTCCAATGCAAACTTCCTTTGACTTATCATAATACCATCTTTGTTCCTTGCTATTTCAAGACCAAGGAAGTATCTCATCTCCCCCAAGTCCTTGATCTTGAAATGAGTGTTCAACATGAGTTTAGTGGCTTGAATCAACTGAGAAGAAGAGCCAGTAATCAGAAGATCATCCACATAAACTAAGATAAGGACCAAATCAGAACCAGAACATTTGGAAAATAAGGAATAATCATGATGACTCTGAATGAAACCTGAACTTATAAGTGCCTCACTAAGCTTCAAATTCCATTGTCGAGAAGCCTGCTTCAAACCATAAAGTGATTTGTTCAACCTACAAACTGTAGACTCCCCTTGTGGTAGTAAACCAGGTGGAGGAACCATGTACACTTCCTCAACCAAGTCACCCTGTAGAAATGCATTAAAAACATCCATTTGATGTAGAAACCACCCATGCATAGCAGCTAAAGAGAGCACTACCCTCACTGTTACCATTTTAACTACAGGAGAAAAAGTCTCTTGATAATCCAACCCTTCTTGCTGTGTATACCCTTTAGCTACAAGTCGAGCTTTATACCTCTCTACCTCTCCTTGAGCATTAAACTTGACTTTGTAAACCCACTTACACCCAATAGCCTTCTTCCCAAGAGGCAATGGTACTAGATCCCAAGTATGATTATCATGCAATGCCTTTAGTTCTAGCTCCATAGCTTGAACCCAATGTGAATGCTGCACAGCCTCATTGTAAGAAGTAGGTTCTGATATAACAGAAAAATTACACAATGATTGAAAATATGGTTTAGAAATAGAGGAATAGGACATGTATGTGGACAAAGGGTGAGCAGTAGAACAAGTAGAGAAATGTGTAGGACTGTGTGTAGCAGTATGAACAAAGCCATGTAGCCATCCAGGAGGTTTAGAAGATCTAGTAGACCTTCTAAGATCAGTATTAGTAGAAGTGTCAAATGGTTGGGAGAGTGAAACAGGTGAATCTGAATCAATTGGTGTGGAGATTGAATCTGGAGAAGTAATAGATGTGTCATGTAAAGGGACAGTAGGATGATCATCATATACAAACATATCAGATTTCTCAACAAAGGAAGAATCACAGGACTCATCTTGAATATGTTGAAATGGATACTGATCTTCTCTAAATATAACATCTCTACTAATGAAGAAGATTTTAGTAGATAAGTCATATAACTTGTAGCCCTTTTGGGTGGTAGAGTAGCCCATAAACACAGACTTGATGGATCTTGTGTCAAATTTATCACCATTAGTATGGTGATTGACAGCATAACATAAGCATCCCATAACTCTAAGATGATGTAGAGAAGGTTCTTTGCCAAAAAATACAGCAAAGGGTGATTTTCCTGACAATGCAGTAGATGGTATTCTGTTAATCAAATATGCTGCATTTTGAACACATAGACCCCAAAATCTGATAGGCAAATTAGCTTGAAATCGAATGGCTCTAGCAACCTCTAGAATCTGTCTGTGTCTCCTTTCTACTACCCCATTCTGTTGGGGTGTGTAAACACAAGAGCTTTGATGAACAATACCTGCTGTTCTAAACAACTCATTACAATGAGAATTAAAGAATTCTGTACCATTATCACTTCGAAACACCTTGATATAGCCACCAAACTGTCTTTGTATTAGCTGAAGAAAGTCTTTCAATACAATGAATACATCACTTTTAAACTTGAGTAGGAAGATCCATACCATTCTACTACAATCATCTACCAAAGTAAGGAAGTATCTATATCCATCATGAGTAGGAAATTTATATGGACCCCAAACATCAGCATGAATCATGTCAAACACATTATCAGCTCTAGTAGAACTTTGAGGAAAGGGCAATCTAGTTTGCTTGGCCAAAGGACATATTGGACATGATGTCAATTTTGATGAACTAGAGATGTGTGGTATCTGCATTTGCTGAAGAACCTTGTGAGGAATATGTCCTAATCTTCTATGCCACAAATCAATACTATCTACTGTACTCAAAGCAGCTGAAGGTGAAGTAGAAGAAGCAACAATTGGAGAAACAATGTGTGACCAGTAGTACAAACCATTTTCCATGCTACCAGTCCCCTTCACCTTCCCAGTGTGAAGGTCCTGCAATATGCAATGATCAGGATAAAACACCATACAACAATGTAGTTCTTTAGTCAGCTCAGAAACTGACAATAAGTTGTATTTGAAATCTGGAATATATAGAACATGAGATATATCTCCTTGTGTCAATCTAGACTTCCCACTAAAAAACAATTGGTATTTTTTGACCATTAGGCAAATGAACCTTATTGTACTCAGTTATAGGCAGAAGTTGAGTATCATGAAGCAAATCTGGAGTAGAGGACATATGATTTGTTGCACCTGTGTCAACTATCCATCTATGGCTAGATGAATTATGTACTGCTGAACAATTAACAATACCTGCAGTGTTAGTTGAAGGAGAAATTTTTGAATTAGGATGACTGAGTTGATTGCTTGTAAAAGCCATGTTAACACCAGCTCCTCCATAATCACATGATCCTGTAGATCTATATCCATGAACACACATGTCAGCATTAACATTGGACCCTAAACAATTATGAGATCCATGTAATCCAACATAACCATGAGCATGTGTTCCAACTCCTGTGTGATCATTTCCTCCAACAGATTTGTGAACTTCTCCTGCAGAATTGTTATTGTGAGAAAATGACAAATTTCCATAGGAAGGCCCTACATTACGACTATCATATTCTGATTTAAAAACAGGTGGTACATTATGCTGCACATTAGCTCCATCTTTCTTCTTCCCTTTATACCAAGGTGGATACCCTATAAGCTGAAAAACAATCACTTTTAACATGGCCTTTTGTGTGACAATGATCACAAAAAGCATTTGGAGACTTGTATCGAATCTTTGGTGGATGTTTAGCAGTCCAAAGAGCTGTAACATCATTTCCTTCAGCTATAGCTTTCACTCCCAGAGAATTATGACTTATGTCAGATCTCTGACTTTCTTCTTCAACAATCATGGCATATGCCTGATTAAGAGTTGGTTCAGAAGTTTTCATGAGAATTTGCCTCCTAGCCTGTGTATGTGATTCATTCAAGCCAGCAAGGAATTGAATCAATCGTTGTTGATGTAAATGTTCAACATAATCCTTTGACTTTGAACAACCACAACTTGGAAATACCACCATTGCATCATACTCTGCCCACAGTTCCTTCAACTTTGTAAAATAGACTGAAACAGTATCGATCCCTTGCGCAATTGTAGCAATCTCTCGATGTAACTGGTAAATCCTCACACGATTAACCTTATCAAATTGTTCCTTGAGATCTTCCCAGACAAACGATGCATCAGATGCATACACAATGCCACTTAAGAGATTGGAAGACACAGTGTTCATAAGCCATGAGAGACCAATTGCATTGCAAGTATCCCACTGATCATGATACTTAGTTTCAAAACTTGCCTTCTTACAGGTTCCCATTACAAAACCTAGTTTCCTCTTAGCTTGTAAAGCAATTCGCATAGTTCTCCTCCATAATCCATAATTTTCTGACCCTGTCAACTTAACAGGACAAATAACAGACCCTGGAGTATCCGATGGATGCAAATAAAGAGGATGCGTGTAAGGGATGACAAGATCGACTTCCATTGTTGTTGATTCACCAACCTGCTCTGATACCATGTTAACACCTCCAGTGAAGATACACAGCTGCTCAATACTCAGCTAAACAACTCCTTCAATGGAAGTTTGTGTGCAGGTGTGTGCAGAGAAGAGTGATGCGCAGAAGAGAGGATAGGAGAAGAGAAGAGAAGGAATAACAGAATGTAGTTGAATGTGTTTGTTGTGTATTGATCAGATCAGTATTTACATGTATATATACATCACTAAAGCATGATCATAACCAATTCAAAAAACAGTTATAACTAACTTATGCTCATAACTAACTAATGAGCTGTATAGTTGTATCAACTAACTACTTTAACTTACAACTAATTACTTAACTAATTGCTATCTAACTATTATCTTCAATAAATAGCTCAAGAAATAAATTATGATTGTTCAGGCAAAACAGATCATACTTGACATGAATTTGGATTGTGGCATTTCTTAGTTTGTTAGAAAAAGAGAGTATATATGAAAATTGTAAATTTAACCTAAATAAGAAAAAAAGTATTTTAAAGTGAAAAGGAGTTGGTTATTCAATTGCAATTAGCATAAACTTCTTGGAGCATTATTTATCAAGTCAGACTCATAAAATGGCATCTCAATATATTACAAAGGCCACTAACATTAACTGGCTATACCAAAATGAATGTTGAGGAATGTATTGTTTATTCTTAATTAAATATTTTGAATTTGAGCTTCAGATATGAAGTTATATTTGTAAGAGAGTATTTTACGCTTGAATGTGAGATTTTTTGATGTAAATGAATTTAATTGGATCTTAATATAAATATCGAACACCAGTTGAAAAACCTTATGAAAAAATATTAACTTGCTATATAGGGAATATTGCATTTTAGAGAGAACTTTTTAAAAGTTCCTAATATCAATTTGTTGAATATTTGCAAGAGAATATGCTTAGATAATTCTGTTTAAATACCATATTCCTTGTGTGATCTCCATTTCCAAGAGCAGGAGCAATATTGCCTTCTTTCACATTTTCTCACTTCACACTTTTAGAAATATTAAAGAATATATCATCATAGTTAAGTTCTTCAATGTTTGTTAAAGTCATTGAGAACTTAACTATGCATTTTACATGTTTTGCTTGCATTTTGGCAAATTGGCACTCAAATTTCCACTATAATCAAGCTTTGATTGATCAAATAATAAGTCTTTAAGTTATATATATTACTACAAATACCATCTCATCACACTATATATATATATTCAGATGAAAAAAGAAAGATTCCTGAACTAGGAATCACATCACATAATATATAATCACAAGTTTTCATAGTAACAACAGAGTTGTCAGCTACCTCACCATCAGAATTGAAAGAACTTGTTGTACAACATGAATAAAAACCCAAAATTGTTCCAAAACTCATAATGATCTAACAAAATGAGCTAATTGAACATCTATATGTATTATGATATAATTTGATGCAACTGCATCTTTGTGTATGTCCAACTTCTTATCTCTCTCTTGTTACGTACAAAATCTAGCATGCACAACCTCCACCTTGCTGCTCTGCGTTAGATGAACTTGTGGTAGGCTTCAAATTCACATCCACCATATCTTCTTGCTTCGTGGATGAAAGGGCTTCCATTCCAGGTAAAGCAGCAGCAATCTTTCGGAACAGAGGCTGTAGTATTCAACCACATAATAGGGTCATCAGATTATCGGTTTAACAACTATGAAAAGCATGAACTCAACTCTATGTTATGTGAAAATATTAAGTGATGAAGAGGAGACTGTACCTTGATATTGAATCCTGCTTTAGCACTAGTTTCTATAAACATTACATTAAACTCACGAGCCTTGGATTCACCTTCTTCGATGGATACTTGCCTGTTTAAACATTATCATCCAAATTAGAGAAATAGCGGAAAAGATTGACATTAATATTATAGCAGAGTTGGTCCAATTTCCCCTTATCAATAATCTTTTCAAAAATCAAGTTTTATCGGCTCAAATTCTCTCCAGCTACAAGCTCTCCACCTAATCGGCAAAGGTGGAATTTGTTTTTGCTTTAGTTGTTATCATAGAGCAACCTTTTGTTATTTCAGTTGTGTACAGAATCTCATACCAATACGGATGCTGAGACCAAAGCTCTAGGCATGACTATGAATACTAAAGGAACTAGAAGCTAAAAGGTTTACTAGGCCTAACCAGAAACGAATTAGCCCATGGTACAGATCATGCCAATGTTAAATAAAACAGGAAAAGGTAAACCACGTAAAAAGGTACAGCTATGGATAAGTGGGAAGAGATATTGTCAAAAGAAATGAATCCATGAAAGAAGCAATCACTGCAAACCCCACCTTTTCTCAACAAGATCAGTTTTGTTCCCAACAAGAACAATTATGACATCAGTTCCCCGTTCAGTACGTACTTCCTCAATCCACTTTGAAGTGTTTAGAAATGATTGACGGTCTGTGAATGTGATGATTTATCAGAAAAATATATGATGGCATATTAAAAAAAAAGAATAATCAAAGACAAATACCATACTGCATTGTGTAACCAATAGACTAACTTCCTCAAAAAACTTCTATTTCAGTTTGCTCAATAATCCTAAAATTGTCGAGTAGGCCACGAAGGTGACAGATATATGGAGACACATTGTATAAAAAATATTCAGTCAATACTCACTGGCAACATCAAACACAATTACAGCGACAGAAGAATCTCTAATGTAGCTGGGAATAAGACTCCTAAATCTCTCTTGACCAGCAGTATCCCTGTACATGAGAAGATACAACCATTAGCAAAAGAATAAAATGAACAGACAATAATCAAATAGATTAGTCAGTAAGATGATTATAATCCCAGCTGCCAAAACATCTACATAATCATAGCAGAAGGTTAACAATTCCTACAGCACTTCATTCTATTTTAGAGAAAAGATTACTTTCTTTACTTGTCTGTATAACGTTTGGTTAGTAATAGAGAAAACTAACATATGTTCAAACTTTAGGTGCAGAAGCTTAAAATAGCATGATCTTATGATAACATTTCATCTCAACTGTACCAGTAAATGTTTGGTTCTAAAGCATTTCATTTCTACCGTAATCAAAAGATTTTGTGGTTCTAAGACTTGAAATAGATAGTATTCTAGATAATTCATCTTCTTAATTGTAACATGTATGAACATAAAAAGGTTACCTTCTATGGTATCCATCAAATATTTATGCATAATTAAAATTATTCAACTCCGTTAACCCCAAATAATAGTAAGCAAGGGGTCAAAATAGAATTTTGTAGACTTGTTTGTTGTTTAAATGTGGCAATAAAGGTTCTTCCAGCTAACTACATAATTCTCAGTTCCTTTTTCACATTATCAAGTAGTATATTCATAGGCAACAAATCTTTTTTGATGAACAAAAAAAAAATGAAAATAGCAGCAGTGTGATATCCAGCATATCTAAACAAAAAGATCTGAAAATTTAGGACGAGCAGTTTAAGGCATAGGCAAAAAATCTGAAACGAGAAGTTGCAACTTTAGTCAAGTGAAAAAAGAAAAGAGCAGAGTATGGTATCCAGCATATCTAAACAAAAAAAATCTAGAAAAACGGCCTACCAGAGCTGCAAGCGAACTGTACGATCTTCAAGGTACATTGTCTTGGACAAAAAATCAATACCAATGGTAGCCTGCACATAAAACACGGTAAGCAAGAGGTTGATACTAATTCAATTGATCAGAACATCAATTTTCCACATAATTATTGCAGCACAAATTTTAATTGAACTGAAAACAAAGAATGACATGAGAACTGAAAGTCAACAGCAATAGGAATCAAGATCCAACAACTGTATCCTAAAAGAACAAAAAAAATTACTCAAAATTTGACAAAAAGGAGAAACTGACAAAGCATTATCTAGTGGAGTCCTCACTAACAACTACTATGCCTCAGTTTCAAGCAAGTTAGGATTTTCTATGAATTCTCACTGACTATGTTACTCATCTAAACTCATTTGAGGTCATTGATCTAAATAAAAAATTGTAGAAAACACAAAACTGTCCGTGTTAGAACTTCTAAAATATTGAATCAACTCCACCCATGCGTGTTTTGCTATAGCCACCCTAAGCCCAGATCAAAAGGAGGTCCATTTTCGGTTACTATGCCGAACTAATATAGTGGAAAAAGAGATCTACAATATTAGGTACAGGTTCGGATCAATCCAATAGCTTTTGCTTAGATCCTCAATTGGTATCAAGAATTCCAATAAATAGGTATAAATATTTGACAGTACTAAAATGAGCTACGTGTTTCGGTAGCATTACTTCAAATCCTAGCTCCGCCTCTTATAAATGATTCATTTAGTCGGCTATAACTAAATTGTGATTGATCTAATGTATGCATACAGTCAACCCCAACTAATTTGTAATCAAATCTAGTTTGATTGATTGAACACCAAAATCATACCAAAAACACAACAAAAAAGTACAATTTTGACCATGATTTCGAAGAAAATTGAAAATCAAATAAATAACAAGTACGAAAACAATAGGAGCAAACGAATTCGTCATTGAAACTTAACTGATTGACTATATGATCCAATGTAGAAACGCAAAAAAAAAACAACGAAACACCAAAAAAATAAATTGTCTAGCATTTCAATACAATTGAAACGGTAAGGAATACAAAATTAAAACATTATTCGCATTTAAATAGCCTTCGATCAACTAATGAAGATAAAAATAGCCAAACAAATTTATAAAATGTATATATAATCATGTATGCAGGCTAAATAGTAAACAGTAAATCTGTGCGGCTATTTGTTGCATAGATCCCAAAAATAAATACACATACAATATCGAATCAGGATCAACTAAGACAGAAATAAATATATTGGGTAAAATTGATGAACCTGGTAGGTGGTATCGAATTTATCGTACATGAAGCGAGTAATGATGCTGGTTTTTCCAACAGATTGATCGCCCAAAAACACAAGCTTATACTTTGCTAATGGCGATACGGCCGCCATTACTAATCAATTTTCTTCTTCGTCCTCTTCACTCTCTCGGAGATTTGAGATCTGGATCGGTGGAATGAGGAAAGAGAGAGAGAAAAAAGAGAAGAGAGAAAATTGAGGAAGAAAATAGGCAAGGAAGTTAAGAGAGAGATCAACGTTTTTGAAATGTCAATTTGTAGAATACATACGTCGTCTATGAGAAGAAACCGCCAACTTAACGCCAAGAGAAAAATGTGGTAAAAGACATTTTTGCCCCTCAATGACGTTTTTATCCCCCGTAACTTTGCGTTTTATTTGATAATTTTGTGTCCTATGTGATGTTTTATATAACAATTTTGTGTTTTTGTGTCCTGAGTAATGTTATGTTTCTGAGTGTACTATGTCATGTAGGACATATATATCTATTTGTTCAATTTTATACAAATTTAAATACCTACAAATGAGGTAAAAGACATTTTTACCCCTCAATGACCTTTTTATCCCCGTAACTTTGCGCTTTATCTGAAAATCTTGTGTTCTATCTGACGATTTTGTGTCTCATAAGACGTCTTGTCTTACCTGGCAATTTTATATCCTACGTGATGTTTTACGTGTATTGTGTCATGTAGAACATATATATCTATTTGTTTAATTTTATACAGATATACATACTTATTTATGCAAATCTAAAATTGAAACACATAAATATTAGTCAAATTAACTATACATATGTCATACCTTAGATATTCGATTTGTATTATATGGAAACTTGCACCGTTGGTTTCATCTCATTTTTGTCCCTCCTTCAAATTGATTTATATATATGTCGAATGCAATAATTATTGTTTAAGATAACAATATTAAATAATATTAAACATTAATTATTATTTCACCATATAAGTCAAATTAAATCAACTAGGAAAGATAGTTAAATACTATAGTTTAATATTATTGTTTAAGATCACAATATTTAAAAATGTTTCGTTAAAATAAATTAAATAATTTTTTTAATTTTTTTGTATTAAATTAAATTAAGTTAAATAAATGATTAAAACAAAGAAATGACTAAATATAAAATGAAATTTAGTCAAATTTATCATGGATTTTTATTTGAAATAGTTCCATATTTGACAAGAAGGTTAAGACAAATGGGGTAGCATATATTAAGACAATTTAAATATATTCTTTCTATTTTCACATGATTCTCTATTTAAACTCTCTCTTACTTGTACGTTACCACCATTCTTTTATTAGAAGAATACTTGCTCAATTTTTAATTCTTATCCTTCTTATCAAAAATAGATAATTTATAATATTTGTTTTTTTAAAAAAAAAATTAAGATATAATTAATGGTTTGTTTTCATCTTTTATTTTTTTACTTACAAAAATGGAGAGATATTCATATGAAATGGAAAAAATTTATCATATAAAAAGAAGTAATAAATACGAATAATCCAGTCATATTATCCTTAATTTTTTAAACAGAAATGTACGTATAAAACAAAACAGAAAAAATATCAAAACAAATAGAGTATAGATATTGATATAATTGTGTTCACGTTAGGGCTGTTCAAAACCGAATCGATAAAAAAGTTATTGCTTTATAGTATTGGGTTATTGGTTTAGCAGTTTTGATAACGTTTTTGATTTTTTGTTATCGGGTTATCGGTTCTTAACCGTTTAAATTTTTTTGTTAACGGATTATCCGATAACCCGATAGTTAATTAAATAATTATAATTATATTATTTTGTATATAAAATCCTTGACTTAAAGTTTGATTTCCTACCTTTATTTTTGGTTGTCTCAAGCACTTGGTTATTCTACAATGTAAAAGTATTTGCTATTGAGCAAGATGTAACTTATGAACTCAAGTGCATGGTTTATTTGGTTTTCACCTTCTTTCTAAGTGATTTTCAATGTTTTTTTCTTTTGTGTCAAATCTTAAGGTTAAACCGATAACTGAACCATAATGATCAAAAATCGATAAACCAATAAGCAATAAGCTAATATCTTAATGGTTCCAAAACGGTTTAGCATTTATACAAATCGATAACCAATAAGCCAACCCCATAAACTTTAAAACCGAACCGAACCGAACCGACAGATACGCAGCCCTAATTCACGTTAAAGTATGGAAACCGATAAATAACCAGAAAATTTGGTCACGCCAGAAAATTATTATTTTTTTTAAAAAAAGAATAACTTAAGCCAGAAAATTAAAAATTATTTTAAAAGAATAAATTAATCTTTTTTCCATTTCGTAGTTAAAATATATTAATTTTTAAAAAATAAAAATATTTTAAAAAATAAAATAACATAAAATAAATATATCAAATTTAATATATATACATTTATTAGCGCTAAAGTTATATTTATGGTAGCGCATCAAAAGCTGAGAAAAAGATTGAGGATTTTTTTTTTAGATATGCAAGCCATTACTTTGCATGGTTACTAATCAATCAATTATAGATATGCCTACAATCAAATCCCAATAGTCAAACTTATTAATTTATGGAAAAATCCTTTTTGGCTAGAAAAAAATTGATAAGAATGATATTTATTTATATTATTTTATATTTTATATTTTTTTTTGTTTTACTAAAGAACAGAAAAAAGATCAGTTTATTATAAAATAAAAAATATATCATACACTTTTAAATTTTTTGGCCAAATTTTGATTAAATTTTCTGACCATTTAGCGTTACTCTTAATTTTAATTAAGAGATAGTTAACTTAATAATTACGAATACTATACGATATACATTTCAAATTATACCTTTTTTAAATCTCAAATTTTATGGACTTCAATAAAATTAACTTTGCTTCATCTTTAATATAGGTTTCATGTTATGTTTATCGAATACAAAGACACCACTTGATGGAGGTTGGTTTGGAACTCTCTCCGCATCGCTTCGGAAAATAGAGTTTGTAATGGTGCAACTCTGATAAGATTGTAATATGAATATTAAACACCGAATAGAAAAAAAAAATCTTTCATTAGAAGGTAACATTTGGAAAAACTACCTCATGATACGTTATAAAATTCATATAGAGGAAGGTCCAAAATAGAGTAGAGAAATTTTAAAAATTTAATTGTTCATCCGTGAAGCATAAAAATGAAGATTAAAATCATACTGCACTAATTAATATTATCTTTTCGAAATTGTTTATTTTACCGTAAACATTATATAATAAGTACTTCCATTCACTATAACAAAAACAACTTTTAGCGGCATTAAATATTGATATTAATAAAAAGCTGTAAAGTCTTTACCGGCATTAGTTTAGTGCCATTAGAACCAATGTCGCTAAAGGCTTTAGGGACATATACAAAGAGTGATAATTGCCACTAAAAATACATATTTAGCGATAATTAAAAATTAAATGCTGCTAATGGCCATTTTTATTGTAGTGATTAAATGATAAAATTCAGAAATACTCCCTTTCAACCTATAAAATCGAATCATCGTGCTGAAATTTTAAATTTCTTTTGTGAAATTCTCGGATATTATCACAAAGTTTTACCTATTAAATTTTAAATTTGATATATTTGAAGAAGTTGAAACTCAAGAATAATAGCATGGAATTTCAACTTATGCAAGTAATACTTTTGAATATTTTTATGAACCTTAATTGTATTTTCGAATATTATCGAAACTCTTTTAACACATTATGTTGGAGTTTCACTTGTAGCATTTTTTAAAGCAATGTATAGTTCAAAAATTTGAAATAGATGATGAAGTGACATCTGTCCCTTTACAAGTTGGAGCTAATTTGATCTATAATATTAATTCGCATGAAAAATAGTTAAATTTTGATTAATTTTTCATCAACTATGTAAAATTATTTACACCAATGTTGTAATATTACTCAAGTTCATTTGAAATGGAAAAATTATATATAATAGCAAACTAATAACCTAAAATAAATTGAGTAGCTAGGGTTTAATTTAATTATGCTCCATAGCAGACCTTTGCAAAAAATTGCCAGGGTCTCTCTCCCAAATCTCTCGCTCGGCACTCTCCTCCAATCTCTCGCTCGCTTCCTCACTTTTTATACAAACACAAGTGTATAAAAATTGTTTCTAATTGTATAAAACAGAGAGAATTGTATAAATACATATATTTTTGTTCCCCTCTCTCCCCTCTTCCAGATCTAGCTCGCCACTCTCCCAAATCTCGCTCGCCACCCTCGCATTTCTCACTTATACAAACAGAAGCGAAATGTATAAATTGCGTTTCTGTTTGTATGAAGCGTGAGAAAATTGTATATACACATGCACTTACATATATTTCGTCCTATACACTTATAATTATACAATAAAAATACTCTCATGCTCAATTTCTTTTGTTTTTCTCTCTTTCTCGTTTTATACATATTTCAAATTGTATCTAATTTCTCTCTTTCTCGTTTTATACAATTCGATTCAATTGTATATTCCTTGTCAAGTCTCTTTTGTCTTTTCTCTTTCTCATTTTATACAAATTCAAATTGTATATAATCATTCTATACACTTATAATAATACAATTCGTTTTATACACTTCGTTTTTATACAGTTCTCTGTCCAAGTGTCTTTCTCTTTCTTGTTTTATACAATTTGTTTCAACTGTATATGTATAGCGAATTATATAGTTTTTATGTTTGATATGGAGCGCAATTATGCAAACTTTACTATAGCATACAAATATAAATTTTTTATTTGCTATATGTGAAAATTCCTTTTTTCCAAATAGCAATCGGGCTAATCTATTTAGTTGGATTTATATCACGTGAACTCATCCATGGGCTTCAAAACCAAGAGCCTATTAAACTTTCTTAGAGAAGCAAGAGGTTTTGATATGAAAATCAAAAACTCCATGAATTCCACATATCGAAGTAGAATTTTTTTTATTTTTATTTTCATTTATTGCTCGATACTTATATTAAAGCCTGATTGAATTTGAATTCACGCCGACTTTATACTTATAGATTCAAACTTGAGACCTTTAATTGAAAATGAAGAAGTACTTACCATTCCACCACAACTATTGCAGTAGACTATACTGATAACTTAGGCCCACTAATTTACAATAAGCTCTAATGACATTCACATATTTGGTCTCGTCACAATCTTTTACCTTTTAGACAAGTACAAGAAAACTATATTTCTTTCTTATAATAGTGGTGGTCGGACCAGTTTTTCGCATACCTCCATCATTTGGTTAGAACAATTGATTTGGTTAGAACAATTGAAGGGTATAAGGTAAACGAAGTAATTATCTTGATCCTCAAATATTAAAGATCTCAAAAATACTAAGTATGAATATATATAACTATTGATTAAATAAAATATATATAATTATTGATTAAAGTTTTTAAATTTTAATACTTTTTAATACATATTTACTGTAGCATATTAAATTAAAATTTAAATTCTAATATCTAGTGATATTCATCCAACGTTATTGACCATGAAATAACATTTCAAGAAAGCCATGTAATTTGGCTAGTCATGATATATTTCATCAATTATTGTTTGACCTAAAATATGAAAGTGTTCTTTTAACTTGAATTCAGTTGATATTTATGCCGTCGAACTTTATGTGTATACAAGTAAACACTTAAATTATCATAAAGTTGAATCACGTGTTATACATAGCAAAACACGTGAATATGGAAAATCACGTGAGATTTGTCAAGACATTATGATAAATTAAGTGTTATTTATACACATTTTTAAATTAAACGACATTAATATCAGATATATCTAAATTAAATGACACGTTTATTTATCGTATATGTCATAATTGTTTCAACAAATAGAATCTCTCTTTTATTATAGCCACAAAATGATCACTTGGTCCAATAAATATTTACGTGGTATAATTTGAATTAGACCTGTCACAAGACAATATTCTTTTTTCTCTGGTCCTCCCAGATGTTACTCAATTGTCCCTAACTAAGAACACCAGCAAAATTATATGACCCTATTAACATTAAATATAACCACCTACCAACTTAATTATATTCTAGTTCTAGCCACAAACTCAATTCTCACATTTATTCAAAATTATCCCCCCCTCCTAGTACAAGTAACTTCAACATCTAAAGTCACTGAATTCAGAATAAATAAACGTCTGAATATTAAAATTGTACTTAACATATATTTTACTTGAAAAAATATGAATATTGTGGGTGGAGAAAAAAAATGTCCATAGTTTTTCAAATTTGAAAAAACCCATCCCAACGTTTAATCAAATAATATTTTCGAAGAATTAAAATTTCCTTGTCCAAATGGGCCTAGAGGAACGAAACACAAGGAGTTCATTCGGACCTCCTTTACCGTAAAATTTATTTATATATTTTTTTGATTCCATTAATGAAAATAATCCATATTATGATATTGCTAGTACTATTTCCATATTTATATAAAGTTGAAGCTGAAAGCAATAAATTCAGTTGAACCCGCGAAATTCTCTTGCCTCTTACAAAATTGTCATGGATTTTCTTTCATGACTTTTTGAATAGAGTAAAGGCAACTAACTCACAATGCAGAAGTTGATTCTTGATGAGCAAGAGGGAACTAGTGATCATCATGAGTCTAATGAAAGTCATCATCAAGTTCATGATGATCAACTAGTAGTTGTCCCAACTATGCTCAATGCAATTGCTGATGGCTTTGTCAAGAAAGAAAAGTCATGGTAACAACTCTTTAACATCACAAGCAATAATTTCTATTTTTGTTTTGTTTCGAGTCGTGAATTGTGTAGCTCGGACTCTTCAACAATGTTATCCTCTAGAAACAATTTCTCTAGTCTTTACCTCCCGAGGTAGGGTGAGGTTTGCATACACTCTATTCTCTATCTTCCTAGATCAGATTCCACTCGTGGGATTTCATTGGGTATGTTTTTTGTTTGTTGGACTCTTCGCAGCTTAGACCCCATTTGTGGGATTTCATTGAGTATGTTGTTGTTTGTTTATTGGACTTTTCAAAAATGTTGCTGCACTTGTGTTGGATCCACTAGAAATGCATTATTTTGCGAGGATCTGACATGAATCCATATTGCATATTTATTGGTCGGACTCTTGAAAAATATTGTCTGTCACGCATTCGATAACATTTTTGAAGAGTTTGAACAACATTTAACTTGCTCACTTTCAACAATGATGGTTGAGTCATCTTATGCTTACCTCGATTAAATACATGTTATTTTCATCAGTATAGGTACGGGGTAATTCTGCATACAGATGGAAAAAAATCACCAAGCAATTTTGAATTTGATTAAATTGTTTCCACAATTTTGAATTTGATTAAATTGTTTCCACAATTTTGAATTTGATAAAATTGTTTCCTCATACCTTAAAAAAGACTTTTTAACTATGAGTTTATTATGTTATGCAGGTCTGCCACTTCTCAACTTCCAAGTGATTTATCAATTCGAGTTGAAGACATCACCTTCTATATTCACAAGGTAAATAAATGACACTAGGATATAAATATTCACTACTAAAAAAACACGAATTCTAACAAGTATTTTGTAAATTAATTCTTTGTTATAGTTAATTAATAGAAAATCGAAAATATAAAATTTTGAAGTTGAAGTTATTAATGTTGTATAATTGATATTAGATTAATAGATTTAACTGTAGTTTTGATTCGATTATGTTTAAAACCCCAAGATTCTTAGACATCTTCGATTTAAGATATTTAAAAATATCTTTCTTATTTTAATGACTCACTTCTAGTCAAACTAAAACACTTGAATTGAAACGAATCAAAGTATAACATAGCTTCAATATTGTGAATTCAATATTACACTTAAAAAGAGGTGTATTTTATGTTGTAGTATTAGCCTTGTTTTTGTAGTTTCTTACTATCTGTTTATTGTGTTTCAATTATCACACTATTTTATTGTTGTTACAGTTCTTCTCTGAATTTTCTACACTACTAGTTACAATGTTTTCTTCACATTCATTTTTTACTTTTCATAACTACTTCGATTTGTTGTACTTGTGCCAAGGGTCCTTAAAACAGAGGTGGACCCATCCTTCTAGGTCCTTATATATATATGTTAATCTATTTTGAGAAACTGACAGAAATTAGGATATAATTAACAGTGCATCCATTGAAAGTATAGGAGTGTCATTGTGCTGCTTACGTTGAAACATCCTCTCTACCTCCACGAGGTAGGGGTAAAGATTTGCATACATTCTACCCTCCTCGTAGTGAACTCGACTCATATGTAGTACTAATTACTGAGAAGTTAACTGAAGTTTGTGTAATGTTGAAACAGTATCCACTTATTGCAAGGTGTGGCTACATAAATCAAATTGAACTTCATGAGCCTCAAAATTCACATTTAGGATATGATGTAAAGCTTGAAAAGTTTCCAGGTGGATCAGAAACTTTTGAGACAATTCTAAAATTCTGTTATGGCTTGCCAATAAGTCTAAATCCAGCAAATGTAGCAGCATTGAGATGTGGATCAGAGTATTTAGAAATGACAGAAGCAATGGAAGAAGGGAATTTGATCTCGAAAACGGAAGCTTTCTTCACATTTGTAGCCCTTTCGTCATGGAATGACACAATCGCGGTATTCAAATCATGTGAAAGACTATCTCCATGGGCTGAAAATTTACAGATTGTGAGAAGGTGTTGTGACTCAATTGCCTGGAAGATATTTAGAGAAAATTCAACAGCAGGGGAAATCATAACGAACGAAGGAACTTGGTGGTTCGATGATGTTGCCACTCTCCGTATTGATTTCTTCATGAGGATCATTACAGCAGTGAGGGTAAAAGGGGTCAAACCTGAGATCATTGGTTCGTGTATTATGAACTACGGAGAGAAGTGTTTGCCTTGCATGTATGGCGATACGAGAGGAATGGATTGTAAAACTAGTACTAATAGAAGGAATGATTCGCAATGGAGCATCACGAGTGGGAGGATCGGGGAAACGAGCATTGGACAGAATAAGGAACAGAGAACAATTATAGAGAGCTTGATCAGTATATTACCTCCTCAGAAGGAAACTGTTTCTTGCAAGTTTCTGTTAAGGTTGTTGAAGATTTCAATTGTGTATGCTGCATCACCAGCTTTGATTTCCGAGCTCGAGAAAAGAATCGGGATGGTGCTCGAAAACGCCAGCACGAACGACCTCTTGATACCTACATATGCAGTAGGTGATCAAACAATCAAGTGAGTTTCTATCAGTCTCAAGTTTCAACTTTCAATTTTCATCAGAACATAAACACTGTGTGCGCTTTAAGCCCTGAAGCGAGGCGCAAAATATGTTGAGACGCTTCACATTGTTTAGCGGGTGCTTCAGTGTCGTCATCAAGGCTCTAAGACATAGTTTTCCTTGCCAATGAGCTTAATCCTGAAGAAACGACGCTAAACAGTGTTATTCTTTTTTTTTCAATCCATTTATCCATATACTCCTTCGTACTTTCGTTTTTAGTCTGTTTCAAATAGAATTCATCCTTCCATTTATAACAGAACTCTTTAATTCTAACTTTCCACTTGACATGTTTAAGAAAACAAAATTCAGAAATCTTCTGAATATAAATTCCGTATCAAGTCAAAACCAGACAAATAAGTTGAAGCGGATGAAGTAGTTGTTATTCGTGCTTATATTTATTAGTGTTTGACTACATGTACATATTTGTATTTCTTCTCCATTAAAATTCACATTTTATTTGCACTTAAAGCCTCAACGGACATAGCATTATGTAATTTTCGTCTTTAATAACACTGCTCTTAACCAGTCTCATTGAATACAGTTCAAATGAAGAACAAACTATCCATAACATAGATGTGGTGCAGAGGATTTTGGATTATTTTCTGATGTATGAACAGCAAAAATTGCAGCAACAAGAACTGAAGTCGACGACATTGAATATCAGTAAACTGTTTGACAGCTACCTAGCAGAAATCGCGAGAGATCCCAACGTATCTATCACTAAGTTCCGAGTTTTAGCTGAATCATTGCCTCGACATGCTCGAACATGTCATGATGGACTCTACAGAGCGATTGATACATACCTTAAGGTTATTTCAGCTTCTGCAATCAAACTATCAAGCACTTTATTTTGATTCTGCAATCGAAAGTACAATGCAGTTTTATATCTTCTACAGACTCATCCTTCACTGTCTGAACATGATCGACGAAGGCTATGCAAGATCATGGACTGCGGAAAATTGTCAGTTGATGGATGCATGCACGCTGCACAAAACGAAAGGTTGCCTATGAGAATCATTATCCAGGTAAAATCTACCTTCCAAAGAGACTCATGTGTTGTTAACCTATGCTCAGACTCTTCAAAAATGTGGAAGATTCATGTGTGTTAGTTAACCTATGCTCGGACTCTTCAAAAATGTAGATCCTTAAAAAGTAGCGTACTTTTGGAGGATTTGACATGGTGAGGCAACATTTTTAGTGAGTCCGAGCATCATAGGTGTTAAAACATTTAACGAAATAACAAGGATTATGTTGGCAGCAAACTTAGATAGATTACACTTCAGTTTTCCAACTTAGCATCAAGTATATCAAGATGTTAACAAGAGTAAAGCATATTAGGCAAGTTTCCTGTACATCGCGATCTTAGCTGATAAGGATCTCGAAAATTGGTGTTATTACATACAACATTCACAAACATCCAGTACCCGAGCAATATATAAGATGTCGAGGACAATGTGGAGTCCCGGACAACGCCCCCCCCCCCCCCCCCACACACACACAGAGTCAATGATTGTAAAGAATAAATAACAGCACCAAGTCAAAAACTTATAGACATGCTGATTTACGTCTGAATTTCGAAGAGAATAATGCAGGTTTTGCTGTCAGAGCAAGTGAAGATGAGGGCTGCAGTACATGGTAAGGATATTACAGAGAGTGATGATAACTCAGACAAGGAAAACAGATGGTCATCAACGAAGAACGAGGTCAAGTCCCTTAGAGAAGAACTCGAAAATGTGAAGATTCAAATGGCTGAGCTTCATAGGGACTACTCTGAGCTGCAACAAGAATACGAGAAGACGAACAACAAGCATAGAAGTCCGTGGACATCCGGATGGAGGAAGATGAAAAAGTCTGCACTTTTCATCAGAAAAATGATCGAGGATGAAACTCAAGAGGGAGAGCATAGAGTTAAACCAGGCCGAAGAACACAATCCATATCTTAACTGCAAAGTTTATACTTGTTTTCATGTATCTGGTTGATGAAATGATTAAAGTACAACTCTTTGTGGCATATGTGGAGTTTGGATGCATATTGTAAGTTATCTATGTTTGTCGGACTTCTCAAAGGCATATCAGTTTGAGAGTATCTCACGTGAATTGTCATATAAAACGTGAATCTACTTGTTCAACTTGATATAAGTTTCAGTGTTTACTTGTGCGAACTCAAATTTAGAGGACATAGGTGCCCATTGATGCATAACTGTGGCGTCAAGATTAAACTTTTGCATACTTTGACTAATTTCATGAGATATTTGTCACCTTGAAACAAACTTTTTCGTAAATCGTAATATAGTTTGTGCTTTATTTTGCATGCAATAGTATTATGTTTTGCTTCAGGGATTCAATTCTTGAGAAAGCTCTTCAAAGTCTTCAAATAATGTCCTGTGAAATGTCTGAGATGTTTGCTGCAAGCAAGAGAACTTACACTCGGTTTCGGTGAAGTGAATTATACCAGAGATCTTCGATTCGAGCCCCGAAAATGAAAAAAATCACATTTGAAGCGTTGCCCCCAAATGAGCCCGCTATGCACAATCTGAATTTAGTCAGACTTCAATACGGATACCAGACACCGGTTGTAAAACAAAAAATGAAGAAAAAGGTGAATTTATGAATAATGATATGACGTGATTTACAAATTATAAGATAAGCTTTCCAAGTTCACCTTTCACAGTAAATAAGATGAAGTAAGTTTCCAGTGAATTTCCACATAGCATTTCCACTCATTAGGTGTTAACAGTCTTTCTGTAAATAACACAACAAATATAATATGAGAAGGCGATAAAAGAGAAAGCATCTTTCTTTTTACACCAGAGTTCAAGCTCAAACTAAACTTCATCTCGCAGCTTCAAACTAGCTGGTAATCTGCTCACCACATATCTTTCCGACTTCTCAGAAAGACCGATTGCAAATATAGGAGTTTCCGGCCAGAGATTCATCCAATATCTGCTACTCAACGCGGAATCATGCTGAGGATATCCATATACATCAAATGCAGATATATCTACTAGTAAAGCAACAGATTTTTACTCAAATTTTCCAGTTCTGAGGTAGAGTTGGACTCCTCTAAAAGTACTTGTCAACTCTAAGCACTCTTTTCCTGTTAGATGAGTAGAATTGATTGTGTATTTTGTCAAATATTCATGGGAGTCATAATATGGTGTATTCATGATTCAAATTTGCTTCTTTTTTACACGATATGGGTATTTTTGGTATGTGCTTATGCTAATCATAACCAATGGAAGTGCCACGAGGCAGTATGGCGAAGGAAGTTTTCCATCGAAGATGAACTGGAGCAAAGCAGTGACAAGAAGCGCAGACACAATGACAAATCCCTGCACACAATTTAAGACGAGCAGTAAGAAATAACATTGCCAAGAAAAAGTACGGTAGCAACATTTACAAAATGTACAGCATGATGGACTCTTTTAAGAAGACTGGGCATATGGAGGAAAGGGGAAGTGATGATTTGCTCCTTCAGCAGCACAGGACTTGTATAATCTCGTCTTATTAAAAACCAGATAAATTTGGAAAAGAAAATAGACCATACATTTAACTGTTCCGCTCCACCATAAACTATCAAGAGAACATATTATGAATAAGAAGAATAAAAATGTCCTAGGACTCCACTTCAAGTGTCCTAGTAATGTAACAGAGCTAAAGATGCCTCAAATGAATCAAGGGGGCGGCGAAGCAATACAAGAATAGCAAAAAGAAAAAATTCAAGCCCATTCAATTTCCGCGCAACTTGTAAAGCATAAGAAGTTGAGCAAACACTTACCTTCCTAACACCACCGGCATATGAAGTCACAAGACCCACAAGAATTCCACCAACGGCATTTAAAATAACAGGGATCTGAAACAAAAGAAGTGGAGGTATCACGTAAAATCATGAGTTTTACCTCAGATAGATCTGACTCCTTTTCCAAAACAAAAGAAAATGAATCCATGCCACTTGATTTCCTTTTGTCGTTCCAGTTCATCTTGATCCTTTTAATTGTTCCAGTTCATCTTGATTCTTTTTAATCGTTCAAGTTCATTTTGATATTTTTTATTAAGAAAAATTATGTAAAAGCCTAACTAATGGAACAATTTATTAACCTCAACAAACAAATTAAAAATGATAATTGACCTAACCAGAGGATAAGATGCATATAATAACAACACGTCAGGTAAATTAATAGAAGATATCACCAGATAGGAAACTAATTAGTTTTTTCAGGAAACCTTCATACTCATGGCTATACCTGTTCCTGGACGTTTTGAGTACTTGCATACCAATTTAAAAAGCTTCCATGAATAATCATTAAAATATATAAAATAAAATTGCATATTGGCAATGCTGATTTACCAAAGTTAATGCAGTCCATCCATTGAAGAATCCATGCTGTCTAATAGCTTCTCCGTCTGGGGACTTGGAAGTACTACTTATCAAACAGAGACTCCCAATGATGGACATCTCAACAGTCATCAGGTAAGATGAGTGTTTCTTAACCTGTAATAGACGAAAAACATATCAAAATGAAGGAAATGCAAAAGAACCTTCCATAAAATAACAGTGTTTACTTGCCTGAGATGCCCATTGACACAAGGCAGATGCCAAACCAGAAAGCACAGATGCAACCAAAACTGGTACAATTCCATAGAATAAGATCTCGTCGGGGTTACTACTACTGGAAGCTTTGCTGGAGCCTTCACCAACACTTAAAAGGACAGCTGCCATGATTAACAAGAAAAGAGCCCCAATTTGTTGAATGGATTGCTTCTGCCTGAGAAAATAAAGAAGGGATTCTGAGGTAACAAGGCTCTCAGGATTCACCCGATACACATTTAGTGTAACTAACAAGAACACTTGCAGGATATTGCAGCTACAAACTGTTCATTGCTAAAATTGTTTAAGGAATCAAAATTAAAACAAGAGATGGTTGTACCGACACAGAGATCTCGAATGTCACAAAATTTTAATTTAGATAACAAATATAGCAACTAGCCAGCTAAGTGAATCAGATGATGTAAGAACAGCTTGCACGAAAACAGAGAATGTGTAAGAGAAAAGTTCTTATGAAAACAGATAATGTTTACAAGAACTGTTTGACGGCCATGATCTAATAAATATTACCATATCAGGTATCTGAGATACTAAGGGGTCACTTGGTTTGCAAACAAGTTATTCTGGGATTATAATACAGGGATCAGATAACAACAAGATTATTCAGTGGAAATACTTTTAACAGTAGATGATTGGTTGATTGGACAAAAAATGGGATATAAGGGTATAATATCAATCATGTGGCTAGTTTAAACTAGATAGCTTCGATAACTTTAATTTTTAGTTCTTACCTTGGCTTTCTTAAAAGTCTTTTGGAGAAAAGTTTGGAGAAGGGCAAATGTTGCATTTTTTAATTAACAAATTTGTCCGGGATTTCTTATTATCCCATATAGAATGTGGTATAAATATGATATCACAATTGTGGCATAAAATATCTCGAGATAGCTAATCCCGGAAGTAAATATTCTACCTAGCATAAGATAGAATAAAGGGCAGTCCAGTGAACGAAGAATCCAGCACTCACACAGTCCGCATCTCAAGAAGGGAGGGGGTTATAGTGTAGACAGTCTACCCTGACACAAGCATCAGTGGTTTGATTCCACAACTCGAACTTGTGACCTATAGGTCACAAAACCCCCGTTTTATCCCTGGGATTATAATCCCTTATCCTTGTTACCAAATGACCCTATCAGTCTAAGCACTAGTATGGTTGCCAAAGTTAACCAAACATACACTTGGTGGATGATCTTTTCAAAACAAGTCTAAGACAAAGTGGTAACGATCAGTACTATCAACGGATAGAAAACATTTCGGATCTACATACTAACTTGTGTGGTCATGAGTTACGAAAAAAGCATACCTTAAAATTATGTAAGTAAACAAGGCTGTGAAGAACAGTTTTGTTTGGTTCAAGATTGAAAACGTGAGTGAATCAAGATTTTTATATGAGATCTGCAATAAGCTGTTTTGTAGTGCATAAATAGCAGCAGGCAGTCCAGATGCAGTCAAAGAGCCAAATAAGGTCCACTCCCGGTAAATTTTCTTCAAAGTGCCTTCTTTTGCCATGAGAACAAGAGCACAAATAACCTGAAAAGTTGAAAGGTATATGCAAGTAAATATGTGCAACCATGGAGTGAAAAATAATGCAGAGAAAAAAGTATTTACCTTAACTGCTTCACATGTTAAAACAGATGAAGTAACTATCACTTCACGCCTGTAGGAAGAACAGAACAGGAAATATACTATTGTCATATAGTATAATCTTTAACAAGAAAACATTTATCACCAAACAATTTATGTGAAAGGATAAGCATATAGCATTTCATTTACCAAGATAACAAGAAGTAACAAAATAAACATAATAAAGAACTTCGTCGAGACAAGGAGGAAACAAGGAAAAAGGTGGAAACAAGGCAACCCATAGGGGCTTATCTCAATTTGAGTTTGTTTTTTCGTTTATATATCCTACTTCATCTAAGAAATTGATAAAATTCTTGCACAAAGCTTTGCTTGCTCATCGAGCCATCCCAATTGGATGTGGGACCATCCCTAACTGGATATTTACCTAAGGAATTGATCCCCATATCTCCATGGGATTGAGCCAGCTCAAAGCTCCTGGGACTGGAAAAGCTAAACCAGTTCTAGGCGACTTATCGGGGCTGATTCGATATAACTGAGACTGGGAGTAACATCACAACCAAGACAATTTTCTTCTAATTTTAGAACTTAGGTTTTTATTCACACCAATGTGATATATGACGAATTGCCTTTGACCTTCTGCACATTATTAAGAAAGAGAGAACAATTTTTTACGCTCCCACATGGTACATGATATGTAAGTCGTAACCGTTGTATATCTTCTGTTGGTTCAGAAAGTCCTTTTAGTCAAGGTAAGTTGCAACTAAGAAGTAAAAATTAACTAAGTGAGACGTATTCACGAGTCATGTGCTAGAAGTATTGTGTCACACCAGAAGAAGAACCCAACATTTAAGAGGAGTTCAGCTCCCAACAAGAATTCAACCAGAAAGAGGATGAAGAATGGTGCAAGTAGAACAAGACCAACAATATTTTTCTATTTTGTATATATTGTACTTCATTTGATAAATCGATAAATGCACACCAAGTGTCAACAGTATGTACAAGTTGTTCATATAACAGTCTGGGTCATCAATAGGTATATATGAGTTTCCCGACTAAGTGTACAATATGGTATTCTTTCTTTAGACCAAAAATACAAGTGAAAGAAAAATGATTTTTTAACTCTTTCCTCGTCATTCTTATTATCTGAAATAATCTTCTGTTTCTTTCATTTCATAAGCAAAACATAATGATGATGTTCCCCGTGTTGCTTTCTTTCAGCCAATTTTCTTTCATCTCCAAGCTGGTGATAGATTCCTCTACTATTGTTGGTAACAACCACTACATGCTAAACAATGAGAATGCAAAGGTCCACAGTTTCGTAACCTGCCTAATTGTCTCCAGAGTCCAAAGTCTTTGTACATGCAACACCATCTCACAAATATCATTCTCCTCTTTCTCATACTATCAGATGGCGTCTCGTACAGAATACCAAAGCAAACAAAGCAACTTCATTTGAGACTTGTCTACCAACCTGACAACTCTGTGTAATACAATTTAACCATAACATACTTTGCTGCTAACTCCCACCCGATATTATTAATCCTCCGTCCTTTCCCTAATCATTTTTTTTATAAGGTAAGTTCCCTCCTTCCTCATCATCTATTTCTGAGAAAAGATCCTCAATCTCCTCTTGACCCCAACTTGGATGGCCCTCCTAATGTGAATATCACAAGATGATCTCCTAATTATCCATTCTTAATAATCACATACCTCACCATCATTCTTGTTTATCAACTGTATATATGCAATCTCAAAATGTACCCATAAACCATAAATGCTTCCAAGACGGCAAGACCTTTGCTTATTCGACAACTGTGAAATTAGGTCTTAGGCATAACTCACACCCCAAAAGCTAGCTCAAAAGGAGGAGGAATGTCCAAGCCTTATAAGGAGTTCACCTATCTCATTAACCACCGAGTGAGACTTTTTGTAATTCTTTAACACCCCACCTCACGCCTAGTGCTTACCATCTGGTGCGTGGGCAATTTTAATTTTGGGGGCCCCAACATCAGCTGAGATGGACCCTGCTCTGATACCATGTGAAATTAGGTCTTAGGCCTAACTCACACCCCAAAAGCTAACTCAAAGGGAGGAGGATTTGCCCGAGCCTTATAAGGATTCCACCCATCTCATTAACCAACAACCGATGTGGGACTTTTTCTTTTTCTTTAACAACAACAACATGGACAATCTTATATTAGTAAGACTCACTCTTCAAGCACGGTCCTACACACCTAGCTTAAATCCATAGTTTAGCTAGTATATAAATAGGATTAGTGTGTAGTCTCTATCCTTTATGATTTTTCGAAGAATTCTTTGGATTACCAGTAAAGGCGGAGATATTCTTCGATAATTTTCTTCCCTTATCTTCATTAGTGTTAAATACCAATATGAACGAACATATATAATGCTTAGTATACAGTACAACCACAACTACATCAAAAAAAAAAGAAAAAACCTTGCATACTTCAACATGAATTGAGATACAAATTAATTAGTTCAGAGAATTAAATTGCATTCTACAATTAAAAAAAAACTGACAATTAGATAAAAAAATTGAATTGAAGGAAGTATAATTGAACCTGACAAAACGCTTGGATATTAGCGGCTGAGCACCATACTGTAAAGTGAGAAGCAAAGAATAAAACCACACTTTGCCGCCGGTTTTTGCCGCCGCCGGGTTCTCGGAGTTCACTTTTTTGGATTCCGTAGCAGCCATAACGGGTCGACCCGAAAATGTGCACACACAATCGGGTCTGTTTCAATCGGATCCTTCGATTATTGCTGTTGTCGAACTGGTGAAGGCTTCGCGTGAAGCTTTCTATGCTGTTTGGCTATGGCGTCGGAAAGGAAATACGACGTCGTTTTATCAGATGACTTTGAAAGTTAACACTACTTAGAGTCTACTATGAGAAAGGAAAGGATCAAAATAGTTATCTCAAAGTGATTTGAGTTTTCATATATAGCACTAATAATTTTTTTATGTTTGCAATATTGATGTATTTTTGATTTTTCTTTAAAATTTTATCTATTTTTTTGTATTGATTTATTCATAAATATTTAATCGTCATTTTATATATTTAGTAGAAATAACAACTCCATATCAAAGAATGTGAGAAGAAAAACACTTTGTTTATTTAGTAAAAATCGTATTGCAAATAAAGTCGAGAGGTTCATCACGATAATTTTACGCGCAATAGTATAATTTTTTCTTTTCCTGCAAAGTCAAATGTTAAGATGTTCTTAGTTTAGATGTAGTGATATTTCTAGTGAATAAAATAAGTATTTTTCTTATCACCTTCTCTCAGATAGAGTTATTATTTCTATTAAATATATAAAAGACGATTAGACATTCCCTATATAAAAATTTGGACAAAATTAATATTAAAAAATAAGCAAAATTTTAGGATAGAATCAAATGTGCACCAATACTACAAACATGAGGGACTATAGTGCTCCATGTGAAAATTTAAGAATCACTTTGAGTCTTAACCTAAAGATGAGGATTTATTTTGAGCCTTTCCTCCTTCTATGATGGCTAAAATTAAAACTAATATTAAAAAACTAACATAATACTTTTCTTTTCTAAAAGGAAGGAATATTCCCAAATGAATTTGAAAAAGATAATGTATTGATTTTCTGAATGTTTAAAAAGGAAATAAAATTACAAAGATTACAGAAAATTGATACGGTAGATATCGAATTATCATATCGATATCGAATTATTTGATATAAAGTTTCAATATTCTGGTATTTATGATCGAGTATAGCGTGTATGTATTTTAATTTTTTTTATATTCTATTCGCTTTTTAAGTATATAGTTATATATACAATATATAATATAATATATATATATATATATATATTATAATGCTAAAATAATACTATACTATAATATTAGTACAAAATAATTACTCCTGTTTAGATATTGGATTTTGACTACTCTTTCTAATTAAAACATATTTTTACTTTAATTCATTAGCAAAAGAGAATCCACTTGTATGTTTTATAAATATTTCAATATTTATAAAGTGTATGTTATTACATATTGTATGCATAAAAATGATGCATGTTTCTTGAAAATTTGATAACTGTTTATTGTATGAATGTATGTAAATCAATGGTCTAATTTGTCTGTGTACCAATTTGCAATTTGATGTGAAATTTGTTATAGAAGTCTCTGAAAAAGAAGAGAAAAATAAAAAAAAATATTATAGTATATAGTACTAATTTTTTAAACACAGTTAAGTAAATCGAATTATATTTTTTTTTTAAATAATTACTTGGTTTATGCCGATTAAGTTTTAATTAGAGGTATAATTTATTGAATAAATCATGTTTTTAAATTCTAAATCTGACAACTATTATTTTATATAGGTATTAAATATTAAAGGACGATATAAAAAAAAGATAATAAAACTCTCTCAATTGCTAAAAAGAACCTTTAAGAATAATTCTCTCTCAACAATAATCAAACTTCCCCATAAACTTTAATTTAATTTTGTGACTTTACTAGTACTATGGTTAAGTTCAGTAGCCATACGCGAAACTATAAATAACATGAAGATGCACTATATACTCAAAAACCAAATATTACATAAGAAAACAAACAATTTTATGAGTTTTTACTAATACAAGAGGAATGCAAATGATTCAAACACAACATAAAGACTCAATATACTCAAAAGCACCAATTGTACTACAATAAAAAACTTGTTCATCTTCAACATCATAATCACAAAATTTCTCAAAGGTCTTGTTTATAAAATTGTACTTCATTACCTTATCATCATTAACAACTGCCAGAACCAAAAATGCATCCTCTTCTCGTTTACCTCGAACCAGAGATAATATCGCAAAATTATAATATTTAAACTCATGATCATAAGGATGTTCAAAATCAACCTTGTACTTAATAAACCATTCAGAATCGTCCCTTCTCATCTCATATACATCAAATCGAATTGTGTAAAATGAAATTTTTGTGAGATGCAAATGGCCACAAGATTCACCAAAATATGTTATAGTTGTTCCTTGATCATCTGGAAAATGTGGCATTGGCATTATTCTTAAGCTCTCAAAATCAAAATTGAAATATAAACAAGTCAAGTTTCCAATAGTACTAATCCAATAAATTGATCCATTCCAATAAACTCCTTTGGAGAAATTAACATCAGCAATGAATGGATCACCTGATAGTCTCCATGGCCCTGTTTCGAGTTAATTTCACGTGTAGTCACTAAACTTTATTAACCAAAAAAAAATAAAAAATCACAACTACTTTTTATCATAGTAAAAATACATCTTGCATTCTACTTTGTGACAGAAAGGTAGAGCTTGGTTAATTACTTTATTGTTTTTAGGAAAAATGCATAAGTAACTCTTAGACTATGATCGAAATTTCAGAGACACACTTTAACTCTGAATTTTTTTTTTTAATTTTATACACCTTTTGTCTTACGTAGCATTCTCTGTGACTCCACACAATTGAAGCGCGTGAGAGATATTTGGATGCTATAAGTCAAAAAGGTGCAAAAAATTACAAACAGAAAATAAGTTGAGGAGTAATAGAACCTTAGTTTAGTTAATAAGGTGTGTCTCTGAAATTTCGTTCATAATCTAGGGGTTACTTATGCACTTTCTCTTGTTTTTACATATGTAATACACAAACCTGTTTGAGATGAGTAGATTTCAATCTGATAATGCTGAGGAGACGAAACAGAATCGCGAACACATATAACCTTGTAATGAGGAGACTTGAGAGGATCAAAAGCTAAGCTTATACCATGAATTTTAGAATTTTCAGTTTCAAGAACTGATTTTGGAAGTGTTGTGTAATGTTTCGTAGTGGGGTTGCATACATAGTAATTTCTTTTAGCTAGACGCGAAGCTGAGTTTGAACAAAGCATTAGTCCATTGCACGATTGCAGAACGCTAATACCAGAAGAGTCGTTAATGAATTTGAGATTCTTAAATGGTGGTTTCGAGGGATTTTTCTTATCGAAATGAACATAATCATACTGGGGTTTTGCTGGAAGAGAATAAGGACAGGTTAAAAAAAGACCTATTGCGCGATTTGGATAGAGGACAGAAAAATGTGGATGAGTAATGATTGAAAGCCAACGTTTGGATACGGTTTTGAAACAGAGAAGGGATGTTATAGGTACGCGTAAAAGAATTTCAATCAATAGATCATCGATCGAAAGAACTATTCGAGCTGATGATGGCTCTGAATTTTTTTGGATCTTGAGTTTAATGCCTTGCATTTTTAGTAGTAAGTTTTGTTTGTGTTGTGCAAGAATTGGAGATGATGGATGCATATTTAATATGTAAAACATATAGGTAAAGATTGCTTAGGAAGTTTCATTATTTGAGTAAGTTGACAAGGTCAATGATGAGCCCTAGTCGACTCTTTAATATTTCATTCTAGAGAAAAATATCTAAATACATAACTTATTTTATTATATTGTATAAAAATTTCCTATCGTTTGAAAAAAATTAAAAGAAATCTCTACTTTACGTAATGTATTAGTCAGATACATCATTTTACGCGATGTATCGATTGGATACATCAATTTACGCAATGTATCGAGATGTTACTTTACGCGATGTATCCAAAACCAAGACGCAATGTATAAAGATGTTGCGGTATATACTCGAGATCGGTTGCGAAGTTCCAGGATGTTTTAGGATTATTCGGGTTACACCAAAAAATTTAAGGTATTTTTGTAATTTGAAAATGAATAGGAATAAGATTAGGGTAGTTTAAAATCGAACCGAACTCAATAACCCGAACCGAAAAAAATATAAGTTTATCAGTAATGACTTATTGATTTAGTAGTTTTGATGTCGGTTTTTATTTTTTTTTTGTTTTAGGATTATTTCGATTACACCAAAAAATTTAAGGAATTTTTGTAATTTGAAAAAGAATAGGAATAAGATTAGGGTAGTTTAAAATCGAACCGAATCCAATAACCCGAACCGAAAAAAATATAAGTTTATCAGTAATGACTTATTGATTTAGTAGTTTTGATGTCGATTTTGATTTTTTTTGTTATTGGTTATGAATTCTTAACGGTTTGAAGTTTTTTCTTGACGGTTAATTGATAACTTTATAGTAAATTAAATAATTATATTTATACTATTTGTTATATAAAGTCATTGATTTAGAGTCAAGTTTCCTACTTTTATTTTAGATTGTCTTTAACTCTTGGTTATTCTAAGCTGTAAAATTATTTGCTTTTGAGCAAGATACAACTTGTGAACTCATGCGCATTGTTTATTTAGTTTGTCCCCTTGTTTCCAAGTGATTTTTCAATATTTTTGTGTGCCAAATCTTAACGGTTAAATCGATAGATAAACCGGTAACAATCAATAACTGATAGACCAATAATCGGTAAGTCAATATCTTAATGATTATAGAACGGTTTAACATTTCTACAAATTGATAATCAATAAGTCAAACCAATAAACTTTAAATCCAAATTGAACCAATCGACATACAATTAAATATTCTGGATTTCAAGTCCTCGTGATTTGAACCATTGTGTCACACACACTTTGCACACAATTGCCACTAATCTAGTGCCTGTCACTTGAAATTATTTCATTTTTTAATTAAGTAACCGTTTTAAATTAGACCATATTAAATAAAATATATCAAATATTATTGCTAAGATTCGAACTTGGGTATTGTGTACAAATTGTACGCACTTTTATCACTAGGGCATAACTCAATAGTGTTTTTAAGGGTGTCCAAAATACTTAATCTATCAATATAAAGCAAGATTTGACCTCTATATATAATTAAATTTTCCGACGAAGGGTATCCAATTAGACACCCTGGAGCAACTGTAACTCTGCCCCTGAGTGTGGAGTTTTCGAGAACATTACAAGGATGTTTGGCGTGGCTCACAAAACAAAATGATTTTCTCGTGAGTGTGGGGTCCTCCAGAATACGAGAAAGATGCCTGGTATGGCTCACCAGACAAAAACAAAAATTCAAGGCGTGAAATTTCGTGGGAGAAATTATGGAATGAACTTTCTCGTGAGTGTGGGGTCCTCCAGAACACGAGAAAGATGCCTGGCGTGGCTCATTAGACAAAACAAAAATTCAAGGCGTGACATTTTGTGGGATAAATTATAGAATGAATATTCTCGTGAGTGTGGGGTCCTCCAGAACACGAGAAAGATGCCTGGTGTGGCTCACCAGACAAAACAAAAATTCAAGGCGTGAAATTTCGTGCGAGAAATTATAGAATAAATTTTCTCGTGACTATGAAGTCCTGGAGAATAATTTACACAATAAACATGCACTACACCATTATAAAAGGAATGATATTCCTAAAAGAAAAGGAAAAAGATATAGAGAGATCCATATATATATTTACCCTAAAATGTTAAAGTATAAGTAGGAGATCTTTGAAGCAATAATTTACATCTTATGAGCAAGGATATAGTTATTCTTGAAACTCCATTGGTCGAAGGTGAGATTCTACTTTTAATTTTCTGTAGCAAATTTAATAATTTTGATAATATGTCAAAATGTATTTAAAAATAATAATCATACAGATCTTTTTTTTTATTTCAATTTATGACTTTAATTACAGGTTAAAATGTTCAAACGACAAATTAAAAAAGATATTAATACTCTAAAAATTTTCAATGGGAAAATAATTACCTATATTGTAGAACTTGATTACATTACAAACTTATGTATACGAAGGATAAGGTATTTATTTGTAAACCCTTTCATTTGATTTCTTTCTTTGTTTTTCTTAAAGTAATTAAATATTTGTTTCTCTATTCATATAGTGTATTCATATAATATTATTTGACCTATATTGATGTGTCACACTTTTTTTAAAATTATTTAAGTAAAGTCGTATTTTACAAAACTAATCTTATTTATGATGTTTAAAATTCTATATTTGATTATTACTATTTTATGTTGTTATTTAATACAATGGATAATATGAGGGGTAAAAACTCTCTTAATTTACTAAAATAAACACATAAAATGAAAAAAATATTTTGAAAATAAAGGTCAAATTAAACAAAATGGCGAGAGTATCATGTTAACTTTATTAAAGGTCTAATATTACTTGTAAAAATAATTTGGGGAATCAGTTAAGATATTCATCCACCTTTTTTATATTTATTTTTGTTGGTTTATAAAAGCAAGTCTTCCTCATAAAGAAACTTTTTAATTAAAATTTATGTATTATCTCCTCTTTTAGGTATTCAATATTCAAAATTTATCCACATAGATTCATATTGGATAGATTTTCTAACAAAGATAAGGGGGATCCACAATAAATTCTTCATCCTTGTCACTCGAATTCAAGATCTCTAGTTAATAGTTATCTCTTTTTTCGGTAAGTGTATCAATTCGTTTCCGTTTCATCGATTTGGTACTAATTGCTCTATCTATTCTTCAAATTTATCTTATTAATTTTTCTATAACAAAATGTTTTTATCTCAAAAAAAAGTTTCTTTTTTACACATTATGGAAAAATGATTCACGCCCAATCAGTTATCAAGTGTACTTAATAGCAGAAAACTTTAAATTCTCCAGCATAAACATATTATGTTTCTGATTTATTTACATACAAAAACATGTAACATAACATGAAGATATATAATGAAAAAAATTACTTAACTAAACAATTTAATTTATCTTTTTTTTAAAAAAAAAATTCTACCATTTAAAAAATTACTAAAATTCTTTTTTTTCTCTCTCTCCTAATCCCCGATACATTCCTCAAAATCTCCACCCACATGACTTAATTTCCCCAAAATTACGCTCAACTCCATCAATTTTAAATTCTTAATAAGATAAAAAATTTTGTATTCAAACATATCAGTATTTTTCACAAGCACGTCTTTATCAGTAAGAATGAACAAATATTCAGTGACGATTATGCCCTCGTGAATAACCAGAAAGTCAAACAAGCATTTAATGTGGATATGGACACAATTTATTTCATATTTGAAGCAAAAAACAAGTCAAGTTTGCTAATTGTAGTGACCCATATGGAAAAATAAATAAATTTCTTGAGATTGACTAATCTACCAATTGCTAGGAGAAACTGAAGACACTGAATAATCGGTAGAATTAGTCCAACTCAAGAATTGTATTTCTTCCTCTAGGTTGACAAAATTATCAAACTCGAATTGTTTTGGCTTTAATTGTGAAATAAATTGCCTTTCATACCGGCATTAAATATTGATTTGACTTCCTGATTATTCGTGAGGGCAGAATCGTCGTTGAAATTTTGTTCATTCCTACTGATAAAACGTGCTTGTGAAGATGCTAATAAGTTTGAATACAAATTTTTCAACTCATTTAAAATTTGAAATTGATGAAGTTAAGTGTTATTGTTGGCTTGATTTTGGGGAAATTAAGCGATGTGAGGGGAGAGTTGGGGAAATATATCAGAGATTAGGAGAGAGCGAGGAAAATAGGAATTTTATAAAAAAAATTAAATGGTAGGAATCTTGATTAATATGATAAATTAAGTTGTGTATTTAAGTAATTTTTTTCTTTAAAAAAATCATATTTGAATATGTCAATACTGTCTTTTTCTATTTTAGATGGACAACTAAGAAAATGATACATAACATGTCATGGCTACTTAATAGTGGTCTTTACAAACAAAAATGCTTCTGATGCTTAACTTACATGATACATTGACGTTATTATCAATAGTTTTTTTTTAGTTTGAGACAAACTAAGAAGATCTTGCAGCTATATATCCTATACAATTAAAAAAAGAGCACATTAATACATATATTATATAATGTATTAGATACACAACATAATGAATTATGTAAATAACATTCTATTTTTAAACACTCTAATATCAAATAAAACGTTTTATCAAACAGAATTGCACAAATTGTGTGTTCGATACACAATTTTATGGAACAAAATATTACATCTATTAAATCATATAGCTAATACATGATAGAATGTATCAGTTACACAATATTATATTCTTGCATGAACAAATACATAGGCTAAATACGTAAATTTGAATTTATACATACTATATTTGATACATAACAACTACCACACAAACACAGTAATGTATCGATCTCAAACTCACATCTTTTGGACAATAATTATGTATTTAATGTATCTAGTAGAAATACAACATTTATCTATTTAAACAATATACATAAATAGTAATGTATTGATTAATCTATCCATCTAAAAAATAAAATTTAAAAAATGGTTACAAAGCATTATAAAAGGTATGACTGATCCATTGAAACTATGCATCTCTTCAACATTTATTAGTTGTATCAATGCATAGTGGATACATTGAAAATTCAAACTGTTGTTTCTTCACCTCAACGATGTATTAGATCTCCAAATTTTTTCTCAACTCATCGATTTCTAATTCAACTGCAATTGCTGATTTAAGATTAACAAAATTGATAATTTGACCAACAACAATTTCATCACTTTTGTACATTTTATACCTCACCTAACTTTCCAGATTCCAAAATGTCTCGACATGTTTGTTTACATCCCTATTCTTTCGGAATAGGTCGAAACGTCACGACAACTCAGAAAATAATTAATTGATTCAATTTTAACAAAGTTTAAAAATAAACGAGTTTTAAAAAAAAAAGAGTCGCCACCTAATTTTAGGAAAAACTAGGAAACCATTAAATGATTTACGAAACCAGTTTGATTCTAGGTAAGGGGTTTAAGTTATTCCGAAGGGAAGGGGTTAGGCACCCTTCGAAATCCACAATTGTGGTTCCCGACTGAATTCATTTTTTTTTAATTGAGGATGAATATAAAATAGACACATATAATAAACAAACAATATACATAATAAAACAATAATTATCGGCCTAAAGTTTACCTAACGTCAATATTCACAAAATAACGAATGAAATACAATTCGAACTTTTCGAATAATTTCAAGGAGGAGCACCTCCGAGTACCTATAAAGACACTTAGTAAAAGAGTTAGTGTCAAAATAATATAAATAAAAATAAATAACTCAAATAATAACTAAAATAAAAATCCGTCTTATTAACATGAGAGGCCTTGGAAATCGACGGTAATTTCTTCATCGGCCAATTTAACGATTTACCAAATTAGTTATATGAACTTAAGCTAAAAATTTCCGTCTTTTAAAATGGAAAGGCCTCTAAACCCGACGGATAGAGTTTTCATTGGCCAATTTAACGATTTACCAAATTAGTTATATGAACTTAAGCTAAAAATTTCCGTCTTTTAAAATGGAAAGGCCTCTAAACCCGATGGATAGGTTTTTCATTGGCCAATTTAACGATTTATCAAATTAGTTATATGAACTTAAGCTAAAAATTTCCGTCTTTTAAAATGGAAAGGCCTCTAAACCCGACGGATAGATTTTTCATTGGCCACTTTTAACTTGTCTTCCAATATCCAAGGAACCAATAATATATAAAACGATAGCAGCCCAACGATCCTATAAAGCTATCAAGAACATAATATGCAATATTTAAATAATACTAATTAACATAACAACATGAGTAATGAACTAAAATAAAATAACCAATCGCAACATAACTGATAGCAATGAAAACAATATACAAAAATAAATAAAATTTAGCACTACCTAACTTTATAGTCAAAATATTGGTAACATAAAACTAATTAATTTTAGCACTACCTAACTTTATAGTCAAAATATTGGTAACATAAAACTAATTAATTTTAGCACTACCTAACTTTATAGTCAAAATTGGCAACGGTGACAATAAAATTTAAGTAAAGACAACAAAATCAAAACTACAATGAAACATATCTAAGCCATAATGAACTTTATCTATTAACCCACAACAAATAATTAAAACTAATTAAATAATAAGAAATAACAATAACTGCATCAAGGTTTAGGTAACTAAATCAATATATGAACAGAAAGAAATAAAACAATAGAAATAGCTAAATAAATCAAAGATACCAAGGTTAACAAAAAAAATCACTTAACACGATGAAGAAAAACTAAACCAACTTAACAAAAACATAAACAACAAACAAGGACAGTAATTATTAATAAAGAGCAAAACAACCAAGTATCAAGCAATATTTTAGAACAAAAATGAGACTAAGAGGAACCTGACTAGCAGAGCTCAGTGTTGGCTTCATTGTTGCTTGTCTGCTCCCGAGATAATCATTTGAACTGTTCGAGTTTGGAAGACCAAAACTTGTAAAAAGAGTGGTCGGCTTGAGAAGTTAGATATTGTTGGTCGGAGCTGCTGCCTCGCTGGACACCGTCCAGCTCTTGCTGGCGGTTGTTGGTTGCCTGAAACTCACCGGTAAAAGGAGAGGACGAGCGGACTGTCGGCTGGCGTGCTCCTCGCCGACACTGCTGTTTGCTGCAAAAAACGAGAAAGGGATAAAAGAGTTTGGGGGGTGGTGTGGTCGGAGAAGGGGCGAGACAGGAAAGAGGAACGGAGGAGGGGAGAGCAGCGAGGGGTGGCGCTGCCTCGCGCCGGTGGCTGCCGGCTGCTGGTTCTCGTCGGCGTCGCTGCTGTCCGGAGTTGTTGGAAGCTGCTGCGCAGGGCTGTTGCTGTTGATCGAGGCGGCGCGGCTGTCGCAGGCTGGAGGTTGCCTTGTCGCTGCTGGTTTCTTCTCTGCAGCTGGCTTCGTCCTCCTCACTGCTGGATGGAGAAGAAGAGAGAGGAAGGGTGTTACGGGAAAGGAAGGAGGAGAGGCGGCTGGGAGGAGAAGAGAGACGAGAGAATGAGGGGAGAAGAGGGAGGCGGCTGGAGATGGAGAGGGGAGTAGGGTTTTCTCTTCCTCCTCTTTTTCAAAAATTAATTCCCTCCCTTTTTGACCTAAATAAAGACTCAAAATGGGCTTAAATGACGGTCTTAGCATTGTGGCTCAAAATTATGAAATTTTAAAAATGTTAGGCCAAAATTGGGTGTCAACAGCTGTCCCTTTCGTTGTGTATGATTGATGAAAGAAATCGTGGACAACGAAAATTGACAAACCCAATTTTGACCACACATATGACCTTCGTAGAGAAATACGGTTGCATGTTGTGGAAGTCAATTCGAGACCTGTCTCCAAAAGGTTCTATGATGTGTTGCCTCCTTGTTAAAGTAGTTTGCACCTGTTTTTTTTTTTTTTTTTTTTTTAAGAAATTCATCCTTTTGAATGCTCTTGACAACGACAGAGATAAAACTCGTCAGCTTAAAAACGCAATTTAAATGGGAGACAGTGTCTTTCACCGTGTCGACACTTAATTTCTCTCCTCGACATTTAACGTCAGTTGACGTTGAGGGATGAATATTTCCTTTGAGATACACGATTCCTTTTCTGCCAGTGCATGATTGCTTGCAGGGCATGAATATCTTCCCGCGATGCGCAAATTTACGAGGGATGGAATCTTCTCGCGATGCATGATTTTTTATTATTTTTTTGCGAGGCATGAAATCCTCTCGCAATGCATGAATATTAATTTGCGATGCATTAATATTGACTCTCGATACATGAATATTAACTATCTATGCATGAATATTAACTCGCGATGCATGAATTGACTAGTGATGCATGAATTTTCTGCGAGGTATGAAATCTTCTCGCGATGCATGAATTTTCTGCGAGGTATGAAATCTTCTCGCGATGCAGGAATATTGACTCGCAATGCATGAATATTAACTCTCTATGCATGAATATGAACTCGCAATGCATGAATTTTCTGCAATGCATGGAATTGACTCTCGATGCATGAATTTTCTACGATGCATGGAATTGACTCTCGATGCATGAATTTTCTACGAGGTATGAAATATTCTCGCAATGCATGAATTTTCTGCGAGGTATGAAATCTTCTCGCGATGCATGAATTTTCTGCGAGGTATGAAATCTTCTCGCGATGCAGGAATATTGACTCGCAATGCATGAATATTAACTCTCGATGCATGAATATTAACTCGCGATGCATGAATTGACTAGTGATGCATGAATTTTCTGTGAGGTATGAAATCTTCTCGCGATGCATGAATTTTCTGCGAGGTATGAAATCTTCTCGCGATGCAGGAATATTGACTCGCAATGTATGAATATTAACTCTCGATGCATGAATATTAACTCGCGATGCATGAATTGACTAGTGATGCATGAATTTTCTGTGAGGTATGAAATCTTCTCGCAATGCATGAATTTTCTGCAAGGTATGAAATCTTCTCGCGATGCAGGAATATTGACTCGCAATGCATGAATATTAACTCTCTATGCATGAATATTGACTCGCAATACATGAATATGAACTCTCGATGCATGAATATTGACTCGCAATGCATGAATATTAACTCTCGATGCATGAATATTAACTCGCGATGCATGAATTGACTAGTGATGCATGAATTTTCTGCGAGGTATAAAATCTTCTCGCGATGCATGAATTCTCTGCAAGGTATGAAATTTCTCGCGATGCAGGAATATTGACTCGCAATGCATGAATATTAACTCTCGATACATGAATATTGACTCGCAATGCATGAATATGAACTCTCGATGCATGAATATTGACTCGCAATGCATGAATATTGACTCTCGATGCATGAATATTAACTCGCAATGCATGAATATGAACTCTCGATGCATGAATATTAACTCGCGATTCATAAATTGACTAGTGATGCATGAATTTTCTGCGAGGTATGAAATCTTCTCGCGATGCATGAATTTTCTGCGAGGTATGAAATCTTCTCTTAATGCAGGAATATTGACTCGCAATGCATGAATATTAACTCTCGATGCATGAATATTGACTCGCAATGCATGAATATGAACTCTCGATGCATGAATATTGACTCGCAATGCATGAATATTGACTCACAATGCATGAATATTAACTCTCGATGCATGATTTTTCGTGATGCATGATTTTTATCGAGGCATGGATGGCTCGATAATGTTCAACTTCAAATGAATTTTTGAGATCCTCTCAAAAATTCTGTCCCAGTTTCCATTATGAAGAGAAATGGAAATCTTACTGGGTATATGACCGAGCCGTTGTGGCGCCTACGTATCCCATTGGAGCAGGAATCAGGTCAAACGTAGTTCAGACCGTAGAATGTTGGTCTTCTGTTTTGACTCGTTAAAGAAGTCCAACTTTCAATGAATTTTTGAGATCCTCTCAAAAATTCTGTCCCAGTTTCCAGTGTGAAGAGAAATGAAAATCTTACTGGGAATATGACCGAGCCGTTGTGGCACCTACGTATTCCGTTGGAGCAGGAATCTGGTCAAACGTAGTTCCCCTTGTGGATGATGAGTGCTGCAAAGAATCTGAAAGATTATCAGTAGAAAATGCACAATATGAACATGATGGAATATGCCAATGGTATCTTTTGCTATATTCAAAGCCTAAAGACCAGACATATCACATTTTGGGATGGACAATTCAATGAAGTAAAATAGACATCTCACATATATAAGATTAACTTAACAACACCTTTTATAATGAACGACTCAAAAGACCATTTTTTTTAATCTTTTTTTTTTCTTTTTCTTTTTTTTCAAAAATAAAAATACGATGAGTTAGTCAAATCTTCACCACGATTGGTACCAACAGTTAAGATTGCAGGTAAATCTTTTTTTTTTAAGATTGAATTAAGGTAATTCATACAGCTTCAAGTGGTACCTCAAATATACTTAAGGATTAACAAGATCCGTTCATCTTGTTTCAAACAAAGATTTTGATTGTATCAATCCTTATGTTTCAAGTGCCCTCACGAGAAAGACTAGTCATATTTCACACATATTTGAAACATTTGATTATAGGACATTTTTCAAAGTGAACTCACACTCACAAGAATGTTCAATGCACACAACTGTGATACCATATGCTTGACCCTTATGTGAATCTCCACTAATGTGAGAACATTTGGAATGAGATCATGTAGGGCTTGTCATCGGCTTGTAATGTAGGCTTAGGGATGGGTAGGATATTTATTTGAGATAAAAGTGCCTGAATTCCGCCTTGAGCGTCACACAGAATTTGTGCTCTTAATGATTGGTACGCCTTTGGCGTTAGATCCTCTTCATTGTTATCCGCCATCTCAAATTCTTTTGAATTCTCATTTTTATCGCTTTTCCCTTTTTTTTTATTTTTTTTGTGTGTGTGCTTATTCGTTGGAGCTTTTCTTTTATTCACTTCTTCATTATAATAATTTTCCCTTTTGTTGGAGTATTTTCCTTCCAACCCTTCACTGATCCTGTAAAGGAATTTTTATTTTTGCCTTTCTTTATATTTTTTCACTTTTTTTTCTCTCTTTTTCTCTAGAGTCTTTGCTTCCTTGATTTTGAGAGACTCAATATCTTTGCTTTTGAAAATTTCAAACATGGATCTCCTCTTATAATTCACACATTCTTTGTGCACTCAAGAAGGTTGGGCCAAGAGAGGATAGTGCTCGTAAGCACTCAAAAGGGTAGTGGTTAAGATTTGGTTGTCCAAATGAAGGTTTCAGGCTCAAACTGGGAAAACTAGGGATTAATGTAATTTGGTAGGCTTTGAAAGGCACAATCGAGTGAAAAAAGGCCTACAATCCTTTTTCAAACCAAACATTACTCATGATTTCGCCTCGAAAAACATTCAGGTCAAGTTCTAGATCAACAGTGTAACACAGTTGAACTTCGATCAAAATCTCACCACACAATGCACATGAAACATAAGGTTAATTTTATTCTTATCTTGATTGAATGCAAGAGAATTTTCAAGCATCACAAAAGTACAGATAAGAGGTACCACGAGAATCTATGGTTTACCGCAAAGTCAGTCTTTTCAATCATATCAAATATATTTACATGCTCTTAACCATATCGGTCCCGACCGAGTTGAAGGCATGACTCTAACAGTATGTACAAACAATTTTTTTTTTTACTTTTTTATGATTACCGAACCGAGAAGGGTTGCCTACGTATCTCACCAAAATGAGAATCAGGTACGCGTAGTTCGTGCAAATATGAGTTTGAAAATATGCACAAACCCTTTTTTAGAAAAAGATAATACCGAACCCAAGAAGGGTTGCCTACGTATCTCACCGAAATGAGAATCAGGTACGCGTAGTTCAACGGATATAGCATATAAGAATTTAAAGATATAGACAACTCAAAGAAACTCCTAGGTCTAGCGCCACTAAAATTTGTAATCATGAAGTTTTTTTTTTTTTTCACCAATATATTTTATAGTCTCTTTATCGTCAATATTTATACTGCCTGTTGAATGTACCTACGAATTTTGTACAGTAATGATTTGTTGTACTCTTTTTGGATGTTTTCTTGGATTTTTGTCTCCTTCCAATTTTCACGAGATCCAGACATTGTTATGACCATCCCCGACTGATGTCGGGGACGGTATCCCTACAAAAATATGAAAAATATGTGAGAGCAAGACCATCATGCAAAATAATAATAAAAATAAGTGGGTGTCATCTTATAATTAAATACTCCCCTGATTTATCGTTTTCACTTGATATTAACGTCTTGTGAAATACAAGGATTTGAATTGCTCTAATCCTCTTGTCTCTTGCGATTTTGAACAAATAATGATTTCTGAATTCAAACATAAATAAATTTTTCGCTGTGAAGAACAACTCAATGTAAAAGTGTTAGTTCCTATACATAATGGATAATACAAAATATTACACAAAAAATGAATTAAACACATAAACACTGTTTTAATTAAAGACAAACTGAAACATATCACATAGCATACAAACAATTATTGCGCGTCCTATACAAATATGTGACCCTTTTATGCCTAGGGTAGGCCTATCGATTCGAAGGATGTACACGTCATTTGAAATGTTTCATTGCCCCAAAGCTCAAATTTATACAAATTTCATGAATAAAACTTAATGGAAATACATAATAGGGAAAATGTATACAAAATAATCAGTCCCACGCAGAGGCACGACCCTAAACTATGCCTCCACGAAAAATCCTTCTTCTTTCTTGGCTTTTTGTAATCTTCGGATGTCAACATCTTCGACTAGGCTAGTAGCTTGTGAAGCTCTTTCTTTGACTTATATAAACTATAATCTAACCCTTACCCTATGAGACAATGATTTTCTCAAACAACGTATACATCCTTCAAATATAACCACATAAGTATGAACGTCCATTTAGGCCGTGGGCCATTATGGACTCAAGGTGGTCTTTCTAATGGACTCAACACGCCTTGGGTGTTGGGTCATCTTAGGCCGATGCTTAAATTCGGATTTGGTTTGCTCTATCCTAGGATGACTAGAATTGGTTTAGAAGTGACGGTTACCCGAGTCGGACAGACAACGGGGTGAAGCTAATAAACGACGTTGGATGACCGCAAGCCAACTATTCGTTTATTACTTCCAAAGATTAGACTTGTGTGTTTTTCTGAAAGAAGTCGTGGTAAGCCACGTAACTTCCTTTGTCCTAATGCAAACTATTTGTCATTTGACGGAATTATGTCATGAAATGCAATGATAATATACACAAAATAAAATAAATAATGATTAAATACAATATACAAATAATCATCGAAATATAAAATACAAGGTATAATAAGACAAAAATTTCCTCAATTTTTTTTTTTAAAAAAAACAAATTCATATTGGTTAAAACCTCTAAACTCCCCAGCAGAGTCGCCATTCTGTTTACATCCCTATTCTTTCGGAATAGGTCGAAACGTCACGACAACTCAGAAAATAATTAATTGATTCAATTTTAACAAAGTTTTAAAAATAAACGAGTTTTAAAAAAAAAGAGTCGCCACCTAATTTTAGGAAAAAACTAGAAAACCATTAAATGATTTACGAAACCAGTTTGATTCTAGGTAAGGGGTTTAAGTTATTCCGAAGGAAAGGGGTTAGGCACCCTTCGGAATCCACAATTGTGGTTCCCGACTGAATTCATTTTTTTTTTAATTGAGGATGAATATAAAATAGACACATATAATAAACAAACAATATACATAATAAAACAATAATTATTGGCCTAAAGTTTACCTAACGTCAATATTCACAAAATAACGAATGAAATACAATTCGAACTTTTCGAATAATTTCAAGGAGGAGCACCTCCGAGTACCTATAAAGACACTTAGTAAAAGAGTTAGTGTCAAAATAATATAAATAAAAATAAATAACTCAAATAATAACTAAAATAAAAATCCGTCTTATTAACATGGGAGGCCTTGGAAATCGACGGTAATTTCTTCATCGGCCAATTTAACGATTTACCAAATTGGTTATATGAACTTAAGCTAAAAATTTCCGTCTTTTAAAATGGAAAGGCCTCTAAACCCGACGGATAGAGTTTTCATTGGCCAATTTAACGATTTACCAAATTAGTTATATGAACTTAAGCTAAAAATTTTCGTCTTTTAAAATGGAAAGGCCTCTAAACCCGACGGATAGATTTTTCATTGGCCAATTTAACGATTTATCAAATTAGTTATATGAACTTAAGCTAAAAATTTCCGTCTTTTAAAATGGAAAGGCCTCTAAACCCGACGGATAGATTTTTCATTGGCCACTTTTAACTTGTCTTCCAATATCCAAGGAACCAATAATATATAAAACGATAGCAGCCCAACGATCCTATAAAGCTATCAAGAACATAATATGCAATATTTAAATAATACTAATTAACATAACAACATGAGTAATGAACTAAAATAAAATAACCAATCGCAACATAACTGATAGCAATGAAAACAATATACAAAAATAAATAAATTTAGCACTACCTAACTTTATAGTCAAAATATTGGTAACATAAAACTAATTAATTTTAGCACTACCTAACTTTATAGTCAAAATATTGGTAACATAAAACTAATTAATTTTAGCACTACCTAACTTTATAGTCAAAATATTGGCAACAGTGACAATAAAATTTAAGTAAAGACAACAAAATCAAAACTACAATGATAACATATCTAAGCCATAATGAACTTTATCTATTAACCCACAACAAATAATTAAAACTAATTAAATAATAAGAAATAACAATAACTGCATCAAGGTTTAGGTAACTAAATCAATATATGAACAGAAAGAAATAAAACAATAGAAATAGCTAAATAAATCAAAGATACCAAGGTTAACAAAAAAAATCACTTAACACGATGAAGAAAAACTAAACCAACTTAACAAAAACATAAAAAACAACAAACAAGGACAGTAATTATTAATAAAGAGCAAAACAACCAAGTATCAAGCAATATTTTAGAACAAAAATGAGACTAAGAGGAACCTGACTAGCAGAGCTCAGTGTTGGCTTCATTGTTGCTTGTCTGCTCCCGAGATAGTCATTTGAACTGTTCGAGTTTGGAAGACCAAAACTTGTAAAAAGAGTGGTCGGCTTGAGAAGTTAGATATTGTTGGTCGGAGCTGCTGCCTCGCTGGACACCGTCCAGCTCTTGCTGGCGGTTGTTGGTTGCCTGAAACTCGCCGGTAAAAGGAGAGGACGAGCGGACTGTCGGCTGGCGTGCTCCTCGCCGGCACTGCTGTTTGCTGCAAAAAACGAGAAAGGGATAAAAGAGTTTGGGGGGTGGTGTGGTCGGAGAAGGGGCGAGACAGGAAAAAGGAACGGAGGAGGGGAGAGCAGCGAGGGGTGGCGCTGCCTCGCGCCGGTGGCTGCCGGCTGCTGGTTCTCGTCGGCGTCGCTGCTGTCCGGAGTTGTTGGAAGCTGCTGCGCAGGGCTGTTGCTGTTGATCAAGGCGGCGCGGCTGTCGCAGGATGGAGGTTGCCTTGTCGCTGCTGGTTTCTTCTCTGCAGCTGGCTTCGTCCTCCTCACTGCTGGATGGAGAAGAAGAGAGAGGAAGGGGGCGACGGGAAAGGAAGGAGGAGAGGCGGCTGGGAGGAGAAGAGAGACGAGAGAATGAGGAGAGAAGAGGGAGGCGGCTGGAGATGGAGAGGGGAGTAGAGTTTTCTCTTCCTCCTCTTTTTCAAAAATGAATTCCCTCCCTTTTTGACCTAAATAAAGACTCAAAATGGGCTTAAATGACGGTCTTAGCATTGTGGCTCAAAATTATGAAATTTTAAAAATGTTAGGCCAAAATTGGGTGTCAACAGCTGTCCCTTTCGTTGTGTATGATTGATGAAAGAAATCGTGGACAACGAAAATTGACAAACCCAATTTTGACCACACATATGACCTTCGTAGAGAAATACGGTTGCATGTTGTGGAAGTCAATTCGAGACCTGTCTCCAAAAGGTTCTATGATGTGTTGCCTCCTTGTTAAAGTAGTTTGCACCTGTTTTTTTTTTTTTTTTTTTTAAGAAATTCATCCTTTTGAATGCTCTTGACAACGACAGAGATAAAACTCGTCAGCTTAAAAACGCAATTTAAATGGGAGACAGTGTCTTTCACCGTGTCGACACTTAATTTCTCTCCTCGACATTTAACGTCAGTTGACGTTGAGGGATGAATATTTCCTTTGAGATACACGATTCCTTTTCTGGCAGTGCATGATTGCTTGCAGGGCATGAATATCTTCCCGCGATGCGCAAATTTACGAGGGATGGAATCTTCTCGCGATGCATGATTTTTTTTTTTTGCGAGGCATGAAATCCTCTCGCAATGCATGAATATTAATTTGCGATGCATTAATATTGACTCTCGATGCATGAATATTAACTATCGATGCATGAATATTAACTCGCGATGCATGAATTGACTAGTGATGCATGAATTTTCTGCGAGGTATGAAATCTTCTCTCGATGCATGAATTTTCTGCGAGGTATGAAATCTTCTCGCGATGCAGGAATATTGACTCGCAATGCATGAATATTAACTCTCTATGCATGAATATGAACTCGCAATGCATGAATTTTCTGCGATGCATGGAATTGACTCTCGATGCATGAATTTTCTACGATGCATGGAATTGACTCTCGATGCATGAATTTTCTACGAGGTATGAAATATTCTCGCGATGCATGAATTTTCTGCGAGGTATGAAATCTTCTCGCGATGCATGAATTTTCTGCGAGGTATGAAATCTTCTCGCGATGCAGGAATATTGACTCGCAATGCATGAATATTAACTCTCGATGCATGAATATTAACTCGCGATGCATGAATTGACTAGTGATGCATGAATTTTTTGTGAGGTATGAAATCTTCTCGCGATGCATGAATTTTCTGCGAGGTATGAAATCTTCTCGCGATGCAGGAATATTGACTCGCAATGCATGAATATTAACTCTCGATGCATGAATTGACTAGTGATGCATGAATTTTCTGTGAGGTATGAAATCTTCTCGCGATGCATGAATTTTCTGCGAGGTATGAAATCTTCTCGCGATGCATGAATATTAACTCGCAATGCATGAATATTAACTCTCGATGCATGAATATTGACTCGCAATGCATGAATATGAACTCTCGATGCATGAATATTGACTCGCAATGCATGAATATTAACTCTCGATGCATGAATATTAACTCGCAATGCATGAATTGACTAGTGATGCATGAATTTTCTGCGAGGTATGAAATCTTCTCGCGATGCATGAATTCTCTGCGAGGTATAAAATCTTCTCGCGATGCAGGAATATTGACTCGCAATGCATGAATATTAACTCTCGATGCATGAATATTGACTCGCAATGCATGAATATGAACTCTCGATGCATGAATATTGACTCGCAATGCATGAATATTGACTCTCGATGCCTGAATATTAACTCGCAATGCATGAATATGAACTCTCGATGCATGAATATTAACTCGCAATTCATGAATTGACTAGTGATGCATGAATTTTCTGCGAGGTATGAAATCTTCTCGCGATGCATGAATTTTCTGCGAGGTATGACTAAAGATTAACTATATGACTAATTCCAATACTAAAAGTAGTCTTGAAAATTGAACAATTAAGTTAATTTGAAAAATATCTGAACAATTCAATTAATTTGAAATGGATAGAGTACTATTTATGTATGGTTGAAGTTATTTTTCTAGGTATATATAGTAGTTCTCGAATCTCATTCGGCTTGCTCGTGTGTTTACTTTTTTATTTGAACCCCTTTATTGAAAATTCTGATTCTGTCACTTGTTGCTGCTTGTGAATCTTCATATGACAACTCTGTATTTTTAGAGCATTAGATGCTTTAAAAAAGTGCTCTACATTGCTTTGTTGCAACTTGAAAAAAAGTAATGACAAAATGAATTGTGTTTTGTGCACATCAATGGACTCTTCATTTTTTGTAATCCATTAAATGTTGGTGATGAGAATATTGAAAGTCTCTTGTTGGAGACTGAACTCATCCTTCCCATTTCATTATATATATGTAAGTTTTTGAAAATAGACATATTCTGTATATACAAACATATCAACATGTCTTGTAGTGCTGAAAAAATTGAAGGTAGTGATGATCTTTTAACCAACATTTTACTACTCCTTCGTGCAAGGCCTCTTTTCAGGTTCAAACTTGTTTCGAAACGTTGGATGTCTCTCGTCTCCGATCACCATTTTTCTTACCTCTGGAAGCCTCAATCCTTCCCACCTGCACTCATTCTGCATTCGCCTTTTCTCGATTACCCTTGTTATTACATTCCTGATAAAACAGAATCTATGTCTTCTGTTAGATTCATTGATTTCAAAATGAATGATGATCCCTTTGATGATGTTGTAATTTTGAATTGCTGTGGTGGTTTACTTCTTTGTCGTAAGAGGCTAGTCGATGAGTACATTGTGTGTAATCCAACTACAAAGGAATTCCATACTCTTCCAAGTCCAAATGTAGGGTCACTAGACATGAGTTTGGCCTTTGATCATTCGATATCGCCTCATTACAAAGTTATAAATGTTGGGATCCAGTTCTCGAGCGTATGGTATTGTCTCCTTATTGAAATATACTCTTCGGATACAAACTCATGGAGGCGATCACGAGTCCAGTTTCCAGAATCATTTTTGAGCAATTTGGGACAATGTAAGGGAGTTTTCTTCAGTGGAGCTATCTTTTGGATCTTTAAAGGGGTAAATAGCTTTTGTTATTTTGATATTGATAAGGAAATTATCCACTCTTATCAATTGCCTAAAATGAATGAACATTATTACTGTGGATGCGTTCGCGGGAATTTACATCTGGTTGGCTCTTCAGTCAGTGATTCACATCATATTGATGTCTTTGTATTGGAAAATGACTGCTCTTCTTGGAGCCGAAAGTATTGCATTGATCGACGTGAACCAACAATTCGAGAAATGATTTGTAGTTCACCGGGACTTACTTCTCTTGAGTTAACGTTTAGTGTGCTTTCTCTTATGACAAGTGAAGGGAATAATCAGTTACCGTATTTGGTTCTTTACATGCCTTGTAAAGCTGAGTTAACGGTAAAAGGTAGGACTTGTGAGGAGTTGCCATTACCGTCAGTTTATCATTTGTTCGACAATCCATACTGGATAGGAAGCAAACTGAGTAACGTAGGCCGGTAGATATATAGGGTATGTGTCTATCGCTTCAGTTTCAGATACTGTTGTATCTGGTTCTTCAAATTAAGTATTACAGTTTATAAATGAAAAGTTTCTCCTTGTGTTCGATAGAGTTTGTTGAAGTATTATAACCTACTTGAATAAACTGGAAAAAAACAAGAGAATGAGTATCCGGTTATATACATTTCTATGTTTATGTTAACATCTAGTTATCTTTACAAAAACTGTTTACGTTGTAGCTCATCGATCAGTGAGCTGAATTTGCCTCGATTTTTTTAATTTCCAATCAGATGTTTTAAAGTCTGTACAGGGATTTTTGTGGGAAAACAATACTAAATGAATGTATCTGGTAGACTAATCTATCAACTAACACTAGTAATTGCATGTACAAGCATATAGCTGTCTCGAAGGAACTCGAGAATATAGCTAAAAGTTGTGTCAATGTTTCCCTGACTTCCACTCTTTGATAGCAGAGAGAAGTGCATAATTTGGAAGCAGGTGCTTATGTGGTAATGGTAACTTTGTAACTGGTGAATTATCATTGTCCGCGAGCCACGACTCTATTGCCTTCCGGTCATAAGTGTATCCATCAGCCGCAACACAGGGGTCCTGAATCACTTCCTGTAGTAGAATTTTCTTTTAGTAAATGAAGCAAAGAGCAGGAAGTAGACTTTTGTAACATGCATAACAGCATAATGTAGATTACTATTAAGCAATTTACACAATCAACATAAGTGTACCTTGAGCAGGGGGCATTTGAAGTGGCTAGGAGGTGGAGGTTGATTACATTTCAAATGTCGAGCTCTATCAGCGACCTCTTTAAATCTCTCCAAAATAGGGAGAACTTCATCTTTCAGGTCAGGTCTGTCTCTACGTCGAAGTTCAGTGCATTTTAGAGCAAGTACAGCCAGTTCCTTTGTCTCTTCAAGAGGCCATTCACCGGCTTCTTGATCCAGCAACTCAACCAGTTTATCCTCTTCGGTAGCCATTTCTACCATGTGGGCTAAAGCTATGGCTCTTTTTGAAGTAAGCAACTGCAATATGACCATCCCAAAAGCATAAACATCAGATTTTGTAGAGACTAATCCTGTCCTTTGATACTCAGGATCTATATAACAAAGTGTGCCAACTGGACTCGTGTCTTTATACGCAGTCATCGCTGAGGAAGAGTCTGACTGAACCATTGTTGAAAGACCAACATCTCCAATTTTGCTCACTAAGTTGTGATCAAGGAGTATGTTAGCTGGCTTTAAATCACGGTGTATGATTGGTTTTGGCTTCGTGTTATGAAGGAAAACAAGAGCTGAAGCAACTTCCCACGCTATGCGAACCCTGTCAAACCATGTAAGTGGAGGTGTGTTGTTTTTCCTTGTCAACCTATCCTCCAAACTTCCATTCTCCATGTACTCATATACTAGGCAACCGCGTTCAGGGCATGCACCGAGAAGAAATAACAAGTGAGGATGATGAATTTTGCTCAATACTTCAAGCTGTGGAAATAGCCAGGAAAAGGATATACTTAGTTTAACTCAAAGCCAAATTTGAGTGGCAGCAGTGGAATCACAACTAAAGTTGGCTGAAGCTAATACGCCATGTACATTACTCAAAGCTTATTTTAGTTATTCGTGTTAACTTCTTTCTCTGTTCGGAGATTTTGCGTACCTCTTGTTGAAATTGCTTAGTTATATGAGCCTCAGCTGAATGAAGAACTTTAACTGCTGCAGGTGTATGATGCAAATAGCACTTGTAGACCATTCCATATGATCCCATTCCTATCTTAAGATCCTCGGAGAATGATGAGCTAGCCGTCACAATATCCTCCCACGTGAATTCCTGGTAGTGATGCAAAGGTAGTGCCAATGATTTCTCTAGCTTTTCTTTCGTTCTAGCTTCGCGGTTGGCAATGCTCTCTGCTGCTCTTCTTTGCTCAGCTTCTCTTTCAACGCATTCCATTGCATAGTCAGCTTCCTTCTTTGCTGCTTCACATTTCAACTTCTCTTGCTCTGCCAATTCTTTCGCTTCCTCCTCTTTAAGGTTTATCTGCTTAAGTTTATTTGCTTCCTCTACTCGAAGCTTCTGAAATTCATTCAACTGAGAAAAAGCACAGTATAAGCAAATTATCCCATATATACATGAAACAGGCAAAAATGCTTATTGATTTCATCCTTTTAATAAAAAGAGTAATAGTATTTGGGAGTACCACTTGCCACAAATTCAGTTTTAAATGAAAATTACCTTCCGAGAAGCATCTATCGCCTCAGTTTGGGCTATTGCATACATCCCTTGAATATGTCTGAGCTCAATTCTCAGTTTTTCTAGGTCATAATTGATGTTAACCTGCACATATACAAAGTCTTCAGTAGCAATTCATGAAACTATGGCAACAGGAGGTTTGCTGTAGCCTGTAAGATTTCTACTAACTTATAGAACTATGCGTAAAACTGCGGAACCAAGAAGCTTCTCATATAAGCAAAGTGAGCGTATGGCACTGCATGTTAAATGAAAGGAAAATATGATCACCTGACTTCCAGATGAAGAATCTGTTGGAACATCTGAGGTAGAATACTGACTTGTTGACCATGATTGGTTGTCGACTTTCGCTTTTTTGAAACTTGAAGCACGATTGTAGAGATCGGTAATTCCCGAGCTACTGAAATAGCAACTTTTTTCATCATCAGCTTCTCCAATAGCAACAGATAGAGCTCTAGGATGGATGACTTCATCCAAAATTGCTCTTTTATGAAAAGGAGTATTGGTTTTAATTGAAAGAGCTTGAAATGCTTCTCCAATATCGACAGATGAACTTCTAGATTGAATGTTTTCGCTGAAGCTTGTTCTTTTATGGAGAAGTGTCTGGAGAGCCTGGTGCACTGGAGATTTAGATTGATACCGTTGCAGTTGATGAGAAGGAGAGTACAAATGAGAGTATGAAGCTGGTGTTGAGCTGTGATCCGTCTTCTCTGTGAATTAAAGAACAAGATATTACAATTGTGGCAATGAAACAAGGAGGATATCCGGTCCTGCATATCACTTTCAATTGCTTCTCGTTTCATCATGTGATCGCCTTGTTTTACTCTAGTTCATTGTATCCTTCGTTAACGTCTAGGAAAATGAAGAAATATGTGAATAAAAAGTTTATACCTCCTTGTGAGCTAAAGCTGTGGCTTGTAGAATTGTTAGATGAACTACTTGTATCACTATTATCATCTATAACGAATCTGTTGTTTTCTGTACTCGAGGCCCGCACTGATGACAGTTTTCCTTTTGACACAGCGTAAACTGTGCAAAAGGTTGGAGCTGTTTCTGATATACTTGCAGATAAGTTTCTTCCCCTGTGAATCATATCATCGCGTCACTTAATAGAATGATAATCGCAATATAGAAATGTCAATCAAGACATATAGATTTCGAGCTATTGGTACCTTGAAAATAGGCCAGGGGTTGAGGTTCCGATAACAAGTTTGTTGATAGAACATTTAGATACTACCCCTGCAATTGCATTTATCACATCATTTGATTCAAGTTGAACAACTCCTACTTGTACCTGTCTCCGACTACACATTGTCTTGTACGGAAGAAGTTTTTCACTTGCTTGCAACTCAACTTCCTTCCTAAAAGCATCCGCTACGTCTTCTCTTACTTGTGCAATAGGAATCAAGTTCCCCACTAGAAAGAAAAAAAAAAGTAACAACTTACGAGTTTAGACTAATTACAAGGCATGTTGCAGAACTACTATCAACATAAGATGTACTAGAGTCAAAAACTTACTAGGAGTTGGAACAGCGGTGATCTCAGGGCGGACATGTAGCAACATGAAGCGCGTTTCTCCCTCTGGAATAAATTTCTCCAACGCCCATTTCACCACATATCTGCTATTCTTGTTCCCGGTTATGGCTATTGCAACAACTGAAGAAATCGGAGACAGTACTGTTCCTTGCCCTTCCATTTTCGATATATTATCACTCTCCTCCAGACTCTGCCACTCCTCTTCAGTAATGTAAGTTCTGCAACAATCACAAAAATGTAAGATCAACTCGTGCATTAACGGAGGAGAGTTTTCTGGTTCAAATGAACACATTGCATTCAACTCGAACTATGTATAATCCATATTCCAAAAAGTAAACTGAAAATGTGCATTTTTACATATACATATGAGAAAATTATACTCATTCCGAGCTGATTGACTCTAGATCATGGATTCACATCTATATACATCATACATACTTTAAAATGCCCAAGAACACGGGACGAGTTTTCATGTTTCAATTCGAACAAAGCAGTCATTCTGTATTGATCGACTCTAGATCATGGATTCACATCTATACACACATAATTCATTCTTGAAAATGCCCAACAACACGGGACGAGTTTTTATGTTTCAACTCATACTATGCATTCCTATTAAAACAAACACTCATTCTGTATTGACCGACTCTAGATCATGGATTCATAATGTCACATCTACACACACATCATACATTCTTGAAAATGCCCAACAACACGGGACGAGTTTTTATGTTTCAACTCATACCATGCGTTCCTATTTTTTAAAAAAACTCATTCTGTACTGATCGACTATAGATCATGGATTCACGTCTATATGATACATCATATATACATTCTTGAAAATGCCCCAATAAAGGTACAAAAAGGAAAACAAAAGAATACTAACTCTTTCCAACTTTGTGCTCTCTTGATGTATTTTGTACTTCTTTTGTTGTTAAAAAGAGGCATTAGTTATATATTTTGGATTAGATGAAATCAAATTCCTAAATAAAGAACTAAACATGATTAAGTAGAAGTATCACAAAAACCTTTAATATGATCACAACATTGACTATCTCTTATCATTTGTTGCAAAACGGAAATTAATTTTTAATTGAAGATTAGCAAACATGCATTAGCACTAACCAAAATTAGAGAATATTAAATGTCTAAAATTACGAAATCTTGGTATATGCTTTGTGTGATCATTGCATACGCAAGATAAATTTCATGTATTGGATTTCTGACTTTATAATTTTCAATTGCTTGTTTAATCGAGTCTTAATCAAGAAGCTGATTGGTCTAACACTAATCTTCAATGCACCTTAATTATAAACTTAGTACTAATATTATTTAAGCTTTTGACTAAGCAGAACAGAAATAGTTGCAGACACGTCCTGTGGGGTAAAGTCTTCTAATTATACTAAAGAATTGTTACTTTATATTTGGCTTAATACATCATCGATTCCTTAGACTTGTCAGAATATTTCATGTAAATATTCGAACTAACTGGTAGTTTCAAGTCAACTATGTCATTTTCTTTAATTATAAGCATTCGCCTCAATAAGATGTAAAACTCAAAGGCATTTTTTATGTGAGGTTGATGCTTATAATTAAGGAAATTTTACGCGGATAAGCAAATATATATTAGTTAATTAGCTAATATAGTATTATTTTGAATTAATTATGGCTCACAGCTTACTTTTAATTGTAACTACGTCGCCTATACATATATACACAGAAATAAAATATTCATATGTATATATACAATTATATGACAGATATACAAATACAATTAGTCTATCTCCACTCTCTGTGCTTTCACTCGCTCACCTCTCTCCTCCTCTCACGATCCACTCCCATCTCTCCTCTTCTCCCAATCTCGCTCGCTAGTTATACAAATTCATATGTATATTGTATACAATTATTATATATGTACAGTTCGGCTCTATCCATTCTTTGCGCTCTCTCGCTCGCCTCTCTCCTCCCTCTCTCAATATCCCTCTCCAAATATATAAATACATATGTATACTAGATACATATACAATTATTTGACAAATATATCTATACAGTTCGACATATATACATATACAATTCGTCTTTTTCCACTCTCTGTCCTCTATTACCTCTCTACTAATCTCGCTCACTTCTCTCTTTCCTCTAACTTGTAGCTACAAACTGTAATTAGTTAACTACAGCTATGGAGTATAATTTAGTTATTTTTGAGTGGAAAAATTCCTCAATTTAAAGAAATGACATATTTTATGTGATTAAGTATATGAATGAAAATATGCATAAAAAATTAAATATTAAAAAAATCAAAAGTGTCTAATTAACAAATATTTTATTAAGAAGAGTTCAATTAGAAATTTTAATTTGGAACACGACTTTATATTTCACCTTGTTTTGTGGAATTGTAATTGATTGTGACTTGTGAGACATGTAATAATCAATTTAATATTGACAAACATTATAAAAAAATAATTTGATGACACAATCTTTTTTTAATAAATACATATTGTAGGAATATCCAGTATCTCCTAGGAATATGGAAGTTGACTCAATACCAGCTCCCAATTTTTTTATTCCTCTTGGAATTAAATTATATAGCAAATTTCATACAAAAATGAAAAATAAATATTACATGATAGGCAACTTTACTCGAATCTAGAATTTAAATATGCCACATAAATGTTGAAAAAAGTAATTGAATAATTTTTTGTATATTATTATAGTTTGGGGTCAATATCATATTTTGACTAATCTTATTAGTATATGTTAATTAATATATACTCATACATTAAAGATTTTTAATTTCGATTACTCAAAATGTTTGAGAAATAAAACCATACATTTAAAAACTGTGTAAAACTACATTAATTAAAGTAATATACATCAACTAATATTTAGAAACTAACGATGTGTTTGATATGAAGGAACATATTTTATATTTAAAATGTTTTTTTTTATAAAAATAAACAATTTTCCAATTTATTTTCTTGTATTTTGATAAAATAAATAAGTAGAATATATTATTTTAAAAATATTTATAAATTTAGGCAAAAATTACAAGGGTGGGGTGAGTATAGGGGTGGGTGGTAGGATTCAGGGCTATGTGGATTTTTCATTTTAGAGGACAGGGAGGAGACAATTAGTCGGAATATCATTTATTGAACTTATTTTATCTAGTTTTACTAAGAAATTAATTTAATATTTTACTTTTACTAGATTTATTTTCCTTTAAAAAAGTTAAAAAAAAATATTTAACCAATTTTTTTAGAAAAAAAAATGTACCAAACACAGTATCCTGAATAAAAATGTCAATCTTGAAATAAAATGGTAGACAGTCAATCAATTCATATTCCTCATTTCTTTATATTAAAATTGAGTACCTTGATATATGAAATCTATTATTTAGAGAAATCTATTATTTAGAGAAATCAATATAGCTATACTTTGTAAAAATTTCATAGTCAAATTTAAATCTTCAAGACAAATTTCATCTTGTAATATGAATAGTGAGTGATATTTATTTGAAGTTTCATAGTCAAATTTAAATCTTCGAGACAAATTTCATCTTGTAATATGAATAGTGAGTGATATTTATTTGAAGTGCGCGTGTGGATGCGTGTGCATAATGTATTATGATGGTTTTAAGTACATTCAATCATAAATTACATAAACGTTTTTCAATCATACTTTAGTATCATATTATAGACTCTCTGCTCAATATTATCTATCTTTTTTATCATTTTTTTCTTTTTGTTATTGAAAATTTATTAATCACAAAGATGCTCAAAGAAAGAGAATGAACCAGTAATCCTTCACGAGTCATGACTAAAGGTTGTAATAGATGAATATAAATCTATATATCATTAATTATATATAGTTTTTAAATTTGATTCCTGAAAATAAAAAATAAAAAATAAAAAGTTGTAACATATATATATATCAGTAATATTGTAATATCCCGGAAGGTCATTTTTGGAAATTTTAAATATTAGTGTAATTTGAGTTAATAAATCAATAGTTAATGGACTAAAGTAATCATTTAATAATACTTTATAAATCATGGGTTAAAATGAATTAAATTGTTTAGGGTTTGTCACATTTAATACATAATTATTTTTATTAATTAAATAAAAGATAGAAAAAGAGAAAAGAGTCGGAGAACCTTACCTGTAGACGCCGAAGGCAGCCACAAGATCTTCAACAGGTAAACTTTAATATGTCTTATTCATATAGTGGCTTATGTGTATGTTAACAAGTATTAAAATGAACAAAAAAAATATTGCAATAAAGTCACTCATGTATGTATTGAAATATGGGGCTTAGTGGAGACAACCATTAATTATTATTATTATTTTGGTACAATTTTGGCGGTGATTTGGCATGCTGTTTGGGCATGTAATGGGTAGCCAATAATGGCATGATGATGATGAAATAATTGAGGAGTATTGAGGAGTATTAAATGAAATTGGGTTTGTAAAAAAAAATATGCATAGTAAGGATGCAATGCATGGTTGGGCAGTTTTGGTTTCGTGAGAGCTACCGATAGTGTAGCTTTATTTGTTTAAAATCAAAATTTTCTTTCATAATTTTTAGAGATGATATAATTTTAATGTAGTGAGTCAAGGAGTTAAATATTGGTATATTATATCATATGAAAATTTGTATGATTGTATTATTTGGAAAAGTTATAACTTAATGTCATACTTGAAATTTAGAAAATATAAGGTTTGACCTCTTGATCGGAATCAAGATTTGGGAACTTTGTTACGCACTTGAGTGAGTTTCGGGTCTAAGATAGACATATAGATATTGTTAGTTTCAAAAATCTTATCGTGGTTACTTATTTGAATAGATTGTTTTGAGTTGGAAGTTCCACAAAAAAGGAAGACTCAAGTTCCGAGGTGATTGTTCTACTATTTGAGGCAAGTGGATTTCTAAACTCTTGTTAAGCGTATGAAATTCGTGTATTTCCTTGTGTGGTGTTGAGAACGATTTGGAGACTTGTTGCTTATTTGTTAGTGTTGTATTCCTTGCTGTAAATTGTGTTTTTGTTATCAAAATGGTTATCTCCTTATTTTCATTTGAGCATGTCAATTGCATTGTATATGAGACATGATTGTGGTATAAGGACGTATCATTTCGAGGGTCGTATCGCGCGCCGCGATGGATATTATATTTCGAGGGACGTATCACGCGCCGCGAAGGTTACTATTATCGAGGGTCGTGTCGTACGCCGCGACAGGTGCATGGACAGATATGTCCCCCATGGGTCCCGGACTGAGAGACAGCGGGTGTGTATCGTTAGGGAAGACATGCATCACTATACTTGACATTGCATCTCATGGCATTGCACATCTTATTATTGATGAACTTGAAAACGTGTTTTGCTGACCTTGTGAGTGTTTCTCTGTGAAGCTTGTGACTGTTGAATGTTGAGTTGTTATTGAGAATGTGTAAACTGATAGAGTGTGGTTATTGAGTTGTGTTTGGTAAACTGTAAACTGTTAGACTATAGCGTGGAGGTTTAGATAGGGTGTAAGGAGTGCCCGTATTTTGTTCACTTAACTTGTGTTTAGAGGTTTGTTTGTTGGGTACCGCGTGGTTTGGTACTCACCCCTTGCTTCTACAAATTTTTGTAGGTTACGAGCCCGGATTTTTGTGATACCTTTCATTCTCTTCGTTTTCGAGGCATCTTGTGGAGGATTGTGAGGTAGCTGCTTGTCATCTCAGCGAACTTTCCTACTCCAGTTTATGACTTTGTTTTTACTTGAAAGACAACTTCATTTTAGACTTCTATTTTATTTCAATTCTAATTTTTACATTAGAGGCTTGTGCACGTGACAACCTGGTTTTGGGGATTGAATTAATATGACTTGGTTTTCTTTTATAGAAATTGTTGTTGGATTGTCATTTACTTCCGCACTTTGTTAGATATTGGGTTTTAGGCTGACTTGTCTTGGTGGGATAAGACGAGTGCCATCACGCCCATTTTTGGATCGTGACAAATATAAATTTACATGAGTTGTTTTAGTGATACGTGTAAATATTAAGAAAAATTAAATAAATCAAATAAATCAAAACAATCAAATATATATATCAAAAGAATGATGAGACAATTATACATAAGTTACTTATAAATATACACATATGTACAAGCATTTTTCAAATACAAAAAGTACCATCATTGGAACAAAATCACATACATCAAATATGCACGGATTTAATTAACAATATCTTATTTGATTATGGATCCATATTTAGAAAAAAAGAAGAAAATGAAAACTATACTATTACTCACCACCACCGGACCTCCAACCGGTAACTTCGAAAGAGTGTCAAAATTTACCTCTTCTTTTCTACACCTTCCTCGAAATAAATATTAAAGTCTTTTTCTATTACGTCTAATCAAAACTTCGTAGATCTAAGAAAAACTGAACAATCACTATCAATCGAAAAAACTGATCAACAATCACTATCAATCGACCACTTTCAAAGGGATGCATAATTTCACAATTTTTTCCTCTTACTCTTCTCTAAGTGAATTTATGAATCATTTCTTTCAATATAATACATATATATCGAATTGGTATCATTAATATTTCTTGTTCAGAACTTATTTTAGTCAACAATACCATAACAATATAATTATACTCTTAGGACTCGTTTGGTGTAAGGGATAAGAATAAATAGTTTTGGGATAAAATGATAGTCCTCGGACAAAATTTAGGTGTCTTGTTCATGTTTGGAATAACTTATTTCACTATTTATAGTATAGTGATGGAATAAATTATCTTATATACATGGTGGGATAAGTTATTCTAATATAACTAATCTCATAATAGTTAAATCTGGAATAACTAGTTTCCAACGAAACCACGAGTTGAGTCCATTCTTCATGTGTTGGAGCAGCTAATTAGGTGCCATACGGATATTAATAATGTCGAACATTCGTCTTTTATCATAGCTGCCTAGCATATGATATGTATGTGGGCTTTCTTGTGTATATGTTGCACATATATTTTAATTAATACCTTCTATGGTAAAAGCTTTTTTCTTAACCTAATTTTTTTTCCAGGAATTTATGTTTCAATCCAATTCATTGATTTTAGATTGCATGTGTATTAGTAGGTAGTCGAGTGTATTCGTTTTCTTTCTCTGTGTTTTATTATTGTTCTTGTCTTTCATTATTTTTAGATTTATGTTACTCCATGTTTCTTTAGCTTGGGTTATCTTATTAGCTTGTTGTTTCTAGTTGTTGCTATAATCTCATTTTTAATTGTTCTTTCGAGTTGAGGGTATATCTATAAAAATAACTTCTCTACTTTCTCAAGGTAGAAATAAGGTTTGTACGTATTCTACACTCTTTAGACATCCTAATTTTTTTTGGTTGTTGTTGTAGATGTGTGTGTATGCGGTATGTTTGTTTGTTTGTATAGCCTCCTCTTCCTTAACAATAAAAAATAATATTCTCTATTATTTCTATTTGATATATGAACATTTTCTTAGTCTATAAAGTACGAACCTGATGGATAGATTTACCTGGTATGGTGGTACCTGTTGTTGATGACAGGTATCTACAGATTACGATCATAAAAAAAATGAATCAAATTCTAAATAAATAAAATAGTGAAAAGGGTGACGTAAATAATTTTATGCCGTGATAAGCTGTTATTCTAAAAAGCAATTTAATCCTAAAAAACACAAATTGTTGTAGCAGATTGCTCTTCAAAGTTACACAATCACTTTTAAACACCACGACTAAAAATTTTAGAGTTTGCACAAAATTATTGCCGAAAAAACAAAAAGAGAAGAACAACTTCTGAAAAAAAAAAAGATGAATTCTCTAACTTGAATGTTAAGTTACTATAATACCCCTATTTAAAATGCCCATATGTTACTATTTGAATAGCATATGTTCTCTTGAAAGTTGTGTTTTTTCTGATGAGTTTTGATTTTTACAAATTACTTTGACTTTTAAGATAAGTTGTGATTTTTTAAAAAAAATTGTGATTTTCCTGATAAGTTGTGACGTTTGCAAAAAATTGTCACATTTTTTATAATATTTGTTTTCTTAAGTGTGAAATACACGTGCAACGTACGGTGTGTGAGAATTAGTATATATATTGATATTGAGTAGGAAAAGTCAAAACTGTAAATGTAACGATTGTAACATTGATTGTATCAATTAACTTTTGGCGTAAAAAATAAATTTGGACATAAATAATAAAGTATGCATTTGGACGTATTTGGGTATGCTCAAAATGCCCCCAAAAAGTTTTCAAGGTCAAATTTAGATTAGGTCTCATGTATATCTAGCGAGTTAGGGTTGGGATTGGGATATATTTTTTTTAAAAAAATTGACATGTGGTTTTGTCAACATCATTTATTATGTGCCTTGTAAAATAAATTTTAATGTACAGATTAATAGTTCTAAAAGATAAAGTATACTGATTAATTTTTTCACATGTTCATATGATATTTAAAAATTAATTAAATATATTATTATTTATAGTATTTATACTCTTAAGTGTGCAATACATGTACAATGCACGGTGTTCGAGAACTAGTATATATATTGATAATGTTGAGTAAGAAAAGTCAAAATTATAAATGTAACAGTTGTAACGTTAATTGTATCAATTGACTTAAAAAAATAAATTTGAACATAAATAATAAGTATGCATTTGGACGTATTTGGATATGCTCAAAATACCTCAAAAAAAGTTTTCAAGGTCAAATTTAGATTAAGTCTCATGTGTATCTCGTGAGTTGTGGTTTGGATATATATATATATATATATATATATAAAAGAAAATTGACATGTCGTTTTGTCGATATCGTCTATTATGTGTCTTACAAAATAAAAATTAATGTACAAAAAAGTAGTTATAAAAGATAAAATATACTAGTTGTTTTCTTCAAATGTTCATATGACATCTAAAAAGTTAATTCAATACATTATTATTTATAATTTATACTCGTAAGTGTGGAATACACGTGCAAAGCACGATGTTCGATAACTTGTATATATTTTGATAATGTTAAGTAGAAAAGTCAAAATTATAAATATAATAGTCGTAATATTAATTGTAACGATTAATTTTTAGCGTAGAAAATAAATTTGGACATAAAAAATAAGTATGCATTTGGACGTATTTAGGTATGCTCAAAATACCCGGCAAAAATTTTTCAAGGTCAAATTTACATTAAGTCTCATGTGTGTCTCACGAGTTGGGGTCGGGATATATATATATAATATATATATATATATATATATATATATATATATATATATATATATATAATATATATATATATATATATAATTGACATGTCGTTTTGTCAATATCATATATTATGTGCCTTATAAAATAAAAATTAATGTACGGAAAAATAGTTCTAAAAGATAAAGTATACTACTTGTTTGCTTCATATGTTCATATGACATTTAAAAAATTAATTAAATACTTTATTATTTATAATATTTATACTCTTAAGTGTGCAATACGCGTGCAATGCGCGATGTTCGAGAACTAATATATATATATATTGATAATATTGAGTAGGAAAAGTCAAAATTATAAATGTAACAATTGTATCATTAATTATATCGATTAAAATTTAGCTTTTTGAAAATAAATTTGGAAATAAATACTAAATATGCATTTGGACGTATTTAGGTATGCTCAAAATAACCCCTCCCCCCTCCAAAAAAAATTTAGGCCTCATGTGTATCTCGCGAGTTGGGGATGGGATATATATATACACTTTATTGTTTATAATATTTATACTCTTGAGCATGAAATACACGTGCGACGCACAATGTTTGAGAACTAATATATATATTGATAATGTTGAGTAGGAAAAGTCAAAATTATAAATGTAACGATTGTAACATTTATTGTATCAATAACTTTTACCGTAAAAAATAAATTTAGACATAAATAATAAGTATAACTCTCTTTTACTAGATCTGTATAATCCTAATAGAATCAATTCAATATAAATAGAGAGTTATCTTCCTATTCAATGAGAGACTTTATTTCTTTCTTTTTTACACAAGACACAAGAGTGAGAGAGCATAAGAGACTTGGTGATCGTACTTAAACCTCCTTTCTTATCAATGGTATAAGCACTATTCTATTGTTTCTTGTTCTTTGTGTATCTCGTGCGTTTTTTGTTGTAATACTATTCATCCTTTGTAAGATGTGTAGCGCTCTCATTTTCACATTGTTGTTACTGTTCTTATTTCGATATAGCTTTTCTCAAACTATTTGTTTATACTTTATTTTAAGCCGAAGTTCTATCGTTAACAACATTCTATCTTTATAAGGTAGGAGTAAGATTTGTATACGCTCTACATTCTTCATACCCAACTAGTAGGATTACAAGCCCTATCCTTAGAGTGAGCCCTACCTAATACAAATTCAGATTGATCAAATTCCGATGTGATACCTGACATCAAATTGGAGAAACCCCCATAAAAAAATGATAAATTAACTTGCTTTAGCAAATTTTAGAGAAGTGCATACATATGTTTTATATTCCACCTTAGGGCTTAAAGCTGCATTTAGCACCTGTGTTTGTATCGCCATTCTGCCTTTGACAACGTCTAGGGCTCGAATCTCATATAAGATCTGTATGCATTCTACACTCTTCATATCCAACTTGTAATGAGCCCTACCTAGTATCAATTCAGATTAATCAAACTCCGATACGATTCCGAACATCGGAGAACCCCCATAGAAAAAATGACAAATTTAACTTAATTTAGCAAAATTTAGAGAAGCACAAGCATATATTTTATATTCCACCTTTGGGCTTAAAGCTGCATTTAGCTATTATGGTCGTATCGCCATTCGGCCTTGACAACGTCTGGGGTTCGAATCTCATTTTCTGCTTTTTTTTTCTTCTTCTTCTTCTTCTTCACGATCATCTTCTGCAATTCTGCTTTAGATCCGTTAACTCTCATCCGTATTTTGCCCAACCATGGATCCAGATTTACCTCTTTCTTCTTCAAGCACTAGAAAGGTTTTTTTGTTTATTTTTTTTAATTTTTTTTTTTTACAAATTTCCAAATTTTGTTCCATTATCCTCCAGATCTCTCACTTCTGTTACTGAATTATTCATTTTTAACTCTTATTTTACAGGTGAAATTTGCTCCCAAAGGACCTCCCCGTCGAAAGAAGCAAAATCCTGCACAACCTAAAAAGTATCTTTTTTTTCTTATTTTTTTTTGGCATTTACAGTATATTTTTTTAGTATTGATTTCGTTATTTATTTTTTTTTTTTTGCAGTGAAGGAGATGGAAATGAGGATAGGGATGATAATGAAGCTGCTGAAGCTGTTCTGCGCAAAGTCAATGTAAATTCATCCTCCATTTTTCACTTTGTAGTTGTTATTGCTTGTTCCTATGTGTTTATATAGTTTTTGCATAATAATCAAGAGATATTAATATAATTTTTTTTAAGAAAAGAGATTTTGTTAACTTTTTGTTTATTTAATTAGCTTCAATTTGTAGTGTATGTCAAAGCCATGTGCTTCATTATGGATTTCAAATATTTTCCTTTTATATATATATATATATATATATATATATATTATATATATATATATATATATATATATATATATATATATATATATATATGAAAATATTTCTTCTGGAAAAACAAGTTATTAAGAGTGAGGAAAATGACTTTCCTGGTAAAAGAAGGGGAAAAAAAGTTTCTCCACATTAGTTGTGAGTTGTGACCTTCCACCCTCCAACATACCTCGTCTTCGCCCCTACCTTACCTCTCATCATATTTATCTAGATTATATATAAATACTTTTTGGATTAATATTACGAAACATAAGAAAATAAGTAAGAAATCACACCTATTTATTTTTCAAGAGAACGTTTTCCTTCATAGCCAATGCACCCTGTGTCTCAATCTTAAGACTAATTGGAGTTGGCTATATCAATCCTCATATATCTATTTCGCTCTATTGGGAACACAACTCTTCCTACCTAAGATTTTGCATAGCTAGTCTCAAGCCCAAATAAGGAGAAAATGTTGTTGTAGGATGATGGTAGTTATAAAGTAGTGTTCTTTTGGGGAAATCCAATGAGATATTATATAGTTGTGTCCAAAATATTAGAGAAAATAAAAGTGGGTTTGAAATTATTTCGGCAGGGTGGTCCTGTGAACATGGAAAGGGGAAGAAGAAGAAGAGGGAAAGGCTATAATGGGGATTCTTATCAAAATGAATGAAGTTTAGAGTAAAACTGCAATCAATAAGTTGACATCATCCCAGAAAAAAATGATATACTGTGAAATACAACTAAGAAATGGGTGATTAAAGTGGAGTTATACGCGTGTTATATGGCGTCTATTATTTGATTGAGGATGTAAGTGAATCAATTTCTTAGTAATTGTGCTCATCCCATCCATAAGGGTCTTTATGGATGACAAAAGATGATTGACAGAAGAACGATGCATACTGAAACATTGTATCATTTAAGTAGTATTTCTGTTACAAGTTTACAACTTTAATCTCCTTATAGTTAGTTGACAAATGACGATAATTATATTTTTACTACAACCATTGACATCCTTTAATGACAATCCTGGGTCCGCTACTGTTGATAATAATTATTCTCTTTTGTCTGATTAGGAGCGCTTGACTAGACAGAAACCTAAAACAGAGAAAAAAGGTAAGCTTTCTCTTCTCCTGGAATCGCTAATGATGCTTCAGTTTAGTGTCACTCTTCAAGTTTTTATATGAGATGCATTGTGATCAATATGCCAAGCGTGCAAGTCTGGCTAGACATATACACCTTGACAGTTTATTCATCATACTATTAGTTATTGGCAGTTTTCTCGTTCCTTATTGTTTATGGTCATGGATTATTTTTTTTCTAATGAAAGTGCATTGACATTAAAATGAAAGCTGCAGTTGAGGTTGCATTTGCTCATGGAGTAGCATCACCAACTTCCACAAAGACTTCTGGGAAGTCTAGGGAACTCACTGTCAATCAGGATAGTACTCTGAAAGACAATGAATCTTGTGATAACATGGACATTGATTCTTTACCTACTTTACCTTCAAGTACTGGACCAGATCTTGCTGAAATGTCAGTCAATAATTCAGATTCTCTACTTAAAAGGAAGAAAGAGTATAAAGAACCTTGGGTAATGGTTTTTCCTGCTATCACATCTCTTTAGGCACCACAATGCCCAAACCGACATCCATTAATTGACCCGTTTGCTTCTTGATGCTTTGGCAGGATTACCATCATAGCAACTATCCTGTAACCCTTCCTCTGAGAAGACCATATGCTGGAGATCCAGGTATTTCTGAATGAACAGGAAAATTTTTAAAGCAAAAACAATCTAACTCCCTTTTCCCCTAACTGACTAGTTTGCTTTCCTGTGTGTTTCCCTAAAAGAATGTCAATCATCCAAGTTAGAGCTTGTTCCCTATAATTTCCATTTCATATTACCATAAGAAACTAACTTTTTGTCATTTTACCTAAAGTGTGAATTTATCAAATTGTATATCCACTCCTAGATTTTTTTATAACCGAGAAATTCTCGAGGGCTAATGTCTCACAGTTAGGAACTCGATGAATACTGAGGCTGCCCCTCTACCTTTCTCCACTTAAAAACTAAGCTTTTATGTACGGCAGGATTCAAACCTGTGATGTGTGCCTAGGAGACATATCATGCATTGTGTTCTTACCACTACACTAAAGCTTTGGGCCTATTCACTTTTAGACCTTTCTCCACTTTGAATACAAGAAACTTCAGTTTTTGCCAATATCAGTGCCTGGTGTAGTACACTTCTCTGCGTCGTTGTCAGAAGTGTTTCTCTTTTTAATACTGTGCTAATGTCTTTCTCTATGATCTCCGATCATTTACTGCAATTCGAAAAGCGCAGCTTAGTCCCTCTTGTCAATTGTCAGTTGCTTTGGGGCATGCGACTTGTTTGAGTCGTTGATTTAGTGATGAATGATGATAAAGAAAGAAAGTTATTGTGGTTTAAGATGCAGCAACTATTGCCTATTAGTATGAATGATTTAGTCTTAAAGAAGATGATAGAACTGTCGTGTTCGTTTCTCATTTTTCATGCCATGATTTCGCATTATCATTTATTTGTTCCTGTTTTTTCTGGCCTGTAGAAATTTTAAATGAAGCTGAATTTGGAGAGGCTGCAAAAAATGCTGAGTATGATGAAAATAATATAAATCCTGCTTCGGAGCTTGGCTTACTGGTTGGTATCTGCTCTATGCAGTAATTCTGAATACAAAAATATATTCGTAGAAAAACAAAAAGTTCTTCCCTTAGATTACTAATATGGATATTTGGTTAACAGGAAAAGAAGGACGATGTACAGCTTCTTTTTCTTCAGCTTCCTGCTAATTTACCGCTAAGCAAGTTGCAAGCTAGCACAGGAGGTAGAGATACTGCTGTCAGCTTGACATTGCCAGGGGATAAAAGTGACAAAGCTGCAACATTGTCTTCACCTATGCTTAAGGGAAAAGAAGTTGCTGGTAGTGCTCCCAGATTTCTTGCCAGTGCAAAAGGGAAAGAGATAGCTGACAGCTCTACAATCTCCAGACGACATAATAATACTACAAACAAAACGTGCAATTTGCAAGAGTTGCCCGCGGGAAGCATGGGGAAAATGCTGGTTTACAAGAGTGGAGCAATTAAATTGAAGCTTGGAGACATTCTATACGATGTGAGTCACATCTTCTCCTTGCTTTCTAGACAAACTAAAATATTCAGTTTGATAATAAACTCTTCTTCTCAGTTTAAAGATATTACACTTCCGTAAGATGGTTTAACTATTAGGACTCCAGAGTGTTTACTGTGAACTGTCCATGAATGACCCTAACTTTATCATTTTATCATGCAAAGAATCAATTTATTTAGCAGAACAAGCATCACATCTTTTTCCATTTCCTTTCTTCCTTATTTCCACTGAGACTTGTGGTTCAAACAATTCTTAAGCTTCCCCTAGTGGTACAATGTTAGCCTTTTCTCGATAATGTATGGTACTTCGGTTAATGAATCCTTTTCATCTACCTCGCGTTTGAAGTATAACCTAGCAAAGTGATCTGTGAAACGGAAGTGGAAAATAAACCTGCAGTTTTCGCAAATACATTCATCATAATGTTCAATCACTTTATTTGGTCTCGTGCAATGTGTCTGTCAACATGAAACTCCTCTAACATCAAGAAAATTACTTGCAGGTTTCTCCTGGTGTAGAATGCTCTTTTTCTCAAGATGTTGTTGCAATCAATACTGCTGAGAAGCAGTGTTGTCAGCTGGGAGAACTCGGAAAACGGGCTGTTGTCACTCCTGATGTTGATTTCCTCCTGAACAATCTGATGTAGTTGAGCTTAAGGTCACCTTAATTTGTCAAGTTAGAGCAGGATTTGTCTTTAATATCTTGTGCATATCTAAGAACCTTGTGTTTCTCAAATAGATTTCCTTCAACTCTCAGTTGCTAAATGAAAATTTTATGAGAGATTTGCTTGTCAACTGTCCAAAACTATCAATAACCTAAAAAAACCCTTCAAAGTACCATTGCTAGGAGAACCTGACTCATGGAGGTAGAGAGTCTGTTTTCGAAAAACCTGACTCAAGTTTTCATGCCATGATATGTTGCGAAATATATACTTATTTTCAGTGTGTTTCTTCTTACCGGTTGTAAGAGAAGGACCATTTCACATTAGCATCAAGGAAAATGACTCGACACTTGCGAGGATTATATGTTATTAGGAGCGGTAAAACTTAACTATGAAATTATGACAAGTGGAGTTTGATTGTATTAATAACTCATTCATTCATTAATCTTATTTTAAGTCATTCAAATTTAATTCAACTCGTCCATTTAACACTCTTGTACATGGTGTATTTGATATATATCATCACTATATTGTTGTTGGAGATTTACTTGTTTTAGCTTTCCTTGTAGTTTTGGCTTTGATTCAATGATGAGAGATATACAGCAGGGCCTCAAAATATGATTTGCAACAATTTTAGAAGTCAAATATTTTAGTTGTAAATGAAAAAACTTACTTAAAAATCCCCTATTCTTAAACTTTCTATTGGAATCTCTAATAATAATTATTTTTTACTTTAAAAATTTAAGACAGAAGTTAATTATTTTTTCTTTGTTCTCGAAGACCATAAATATCTTAATAAAATAAATATTTAATGAAGAGAAATTATACTTAAGATATAAAGGAGTAAAAAATAAAATAATTAAAACATTCTCTTAAAAAATATTTTCTTAAAGGATGTGTCAAAGAAAAAAACGATTATATATATATATATATATATATATATATATATATATATATATATATATAATATATATATATATATATATATATATATATATATATATATATATATTACAAAGGAGTATAAAATAAAATAATCAAAACATCCTCTTAAAAAATATTTTCTTAAAGAATGTGTCAAAAAAAACAATTTATCTTTTATTTTGGTCATTTTTTGAGCTTTTATCTCATTTTTAAATACAAATTAAAATATATTCATGATTTTATAAGAATAATATTTTGATATATAAGTGTATCCCATTTTTCATTTTTTAACATAAAACTAATAAAGTTTTTGATTTTTTAAATTATATATTTAAACTAAGTCAAATGAACTCGAAAATTAGATCGCGCATTATATATAATATATAACGTGCTTTCAATGAAATTTTCTTTATATCTAAAATTTAAAACCGAGCTTTGATTTAAGCAATCCCACCACAACTCATAAACCCGGTTCAAAGTCCACATTATTTAAAGTAAGAACGGGGCCGTAAACAACCCAATAAACCCAATTTCATTCATGTTCTTCTTCACTTGTTCGATCAATCGACGCCATAGATAGAGAAGAGAAATATAGTTAAAGCAATGTCGAAATCAAGTGAAGTAGGTGACCGTCCGGCGAATCTATCTCACACATTTAAGTACTTGCTCGGTCAGTGCTTTTCTCAGTTTTTCTTTGTACAATTTTATACTTTTTCTTCATATAGTTTTTTGTTGAGTAATGTGTTATACTTGTAGCTACTCAGTTTTTATCAAGGGGAATACCGTTCATATTCAACTCTTGGATCGTTCGGCATCTAACTGAAGAAGATTATGCGGTAATCTTCTATTTTAATCCTTGTTCTATATTACTAGGTGATTTTTTTCTCATTTGTCCCACTCTTTAGTGAACAAAAGTTAGTTGATACTTGTTACTGGTGGGTGGTTATAGGTGTGCGAAAAGCTTTCCCGGACACTACAGTTATCCTAAAAAAAATTACTTCTCAATAATTATCGTCTTTCTATATGGTAAGTGATCCAATTAGAAGTTGTTTCAAAGATTTAAATGACAATTTAGTGAGCATTGGAGTGAAGTGAACACAAGAAAAGTTGAATTAATGTAGAGGATTCAGCTCCCAAGGTGTAGCAATAGCAACAACAACAACAACGATAAACCATGTGTAATTGCACAGGCTTACCGTGTGAAGGCAGAGAGGCTTTTTCCAATAGATACTCAGCTCAAGTAAGATATATCAAACTCAAGTATGAAAAGAAAATATAGTAATGAAGAAATTATGCTAAAGATATGAGATAGCACTTAATGAATTTGGTGAACCGTGATCCTTGCTAGTTAATTTTGTTCTCATCTACTTAAGCTTTAGTTGACATAGTTACCCGATATCTGTGCTGGTGTGACGTAGAAAGTATACGGTGGAATAGTCGGGGTGCTCAACGCTAATCTTAGCAAATGAATGAGTATAAAGGATTCATGTAATTCACCCCAAGTTTGTGATTGAGGCTATGTTGTTCTATTGTTTTATGTATATGCATATAGTATTTTAAGAGCATATTTATCAATAAGTTGGTTTGCAGTTGTTTCGTCTCACTTGTTGCACTCTCCTTGAGGTGAGGATACAACATTTGGAAATATTACTATAGTTAATGATTATCAAAAAAATAATGGAAACTGTTTATGATTTCGTGGTGTTTCATATTAAATTCGAATAGAATTTTGTGGGCTCTAACAGACAGGTGATCAAAGCTGAACAAAACAAAGTATGAATTGGTCATATATTAGAGTTGGTATTTCAGCTATATACTGAAATAGTATTAAAAGTATGTAATAGTCTGTTAGAGAGATTCTACATTGAGCTTATTGAGGTATTTCCTCTACTACTTTGCTGTTAATTTGAATTATAAAAATATAGCAACCTCTACATATCCATGGACAGAAAGAAAATAGGGATCTGTCAACTAAATTAGCTATATTGAAGAGTGAGAAGAGCTCTCTCACCTGGAAGTTTTTGTTGTTTCTTTTCCCTTTGTCTAGTTTTAACTTTGTTGGCTGACTGATTGTAAACTAGACGTCACGACATCTACATGTACCAAATTGATTAGCCATTATTTCTTTAATTTTTGTGGTGATTTGAGTTCGAAGTTGTCTTATCAACTCAGCTGCTTTATTACACTCCCCAACCTGATCTCTTGGTTTTATGTAAAGGAAATGTCTAACATCTTGTTGGTAAATCATGCAGTTGTATGCTGTACAATTTCACTTGTTCATTACTTGTGTGCTTTTTCTTAGTCGAGAGGGCTTCAGAAGAGCATGCATGAGGGCAGACATTTATAGGTACTATTAGATATTTACTATGATGCTACATTTAGTTTTGTTGTTCGCATTTCATTTCACAACTTCTTTTAGCTTCAATAGAGAAAAAATATCAATCAGTGGAAACATGTCGCAACTTTGTCTCGTTATTGAGATTAAAGAGTTCACTATTTATCTCATGCAGTAAGGATATATTTTTCTTCAAGTGGTCATGGTCATAGTTAATTAGACAGGTTTTTATACTTTTGTTGTGGCTGTTTTATGTGATTCACATCATACCTAATGATGCTTGTTATTTTTAACTTCTTTTAGAAAGATATATTTATTTGTACTTATTAAAAATAACTAGGCAGGTGTATCATCAAGGATTTTCATTTAATCTGCAAAAAGCTCAGAAGGTTTGCAAAATCATCCACTTTTGCATTTCCTCATTTTCCTAAATTCTCCATAAAATCCACTGCTTTCTCAGCATCGACATAAAAATGTAAGAAGTCCTGTGTGGAGAAAGACTAATATTTTTTTGTGACAACACGGATAAGTATGTGAAAATATTTTTAGACGTCTTTGACACAGACGAGAGCAGATAGGTTGGCTAAGGTTTTGAGTTCTCAGAAAAAATATGCGAGAAAGGGAAAGAGGATACTCTATTTTGAGAAACCTAATGTCAGTTTTTTGACCGTTTATATGACTCTCCTAATATCACCTCCAAATAGTTCACAGATTCTGAAATTGAGCAAGTAGAGAGTTTATTTTCCTGGTTTGACATGACCAGGGAAATAAAAAAAAGAATCCCCTCAAAATAACCAGGTTTATTCCCTGGTTTGACATTGTGATGAGTACAGAAAGGTTATTTTTCCTTCGGTTTCTTCCATTTTATATCTGCTTTGTGAATTTCAATGCAAATATCTTTTTCGATTATGAGTTTAATGTTTAAGGTTGTTACTGTGTTAAAATTGCAGTGGTGGATCATCAGGGAGAGGAAATGCAGCAAAACTCTTGAAAGTAGCATGGATGTCTCTCCCTTTGGGAATAATTATCACATTTGCAGGATGTATTTTTGTTTTATGGTGGCAAGAACTAAGTTATTTTAGTCAATTTGCACAGGCTATATGGATAAATGGTGAGCTTAAACTTTGATATAATCTTTTAAAGCATTATGTTTTGCGCTAATTCTACAAGCTGCTTATCAATGTGAGCCCGGAAAACTCAGCTTTCCATGATTACTTATCTCCAAAAAAGAATGACTCTGTTTACTAATTGCATTTTTTTTTTTGGCTTTTGAACCATCACTGTTGAGAGTTGAATCTAGACCCTTCTAAAATCGTTATTAATTGGACGTGTGCATTTTTTTCTATCAGTTCATTGGCTTTATGTCTTTGGTTTCAATGTGATTTTAATGTCATCCTGACCTGCTTAGAACCGTTTTTTCTGCCTGCATCTGGTTGGAGGTTCGAGACTTGATAGTAGCATGGATCAGACCGATGACCTTCCCCAGAAGTTGATTTTGTGATTTTTGGTTTCTGTTGTTTGACATTTTTATTTTATTTGGAATTTTATTCCCTGAGCAGGTTTTGCATGTATATTGGAGCTACTGGCTGAACCCTTTTACATCTTATCTCAGAATTTGCTTCTCCTCAAGTTGCGTCTGGTAGTTGAAAGTGTAGCTACCCTTTCACGTTGTATAACTACTTACATCCTCATTGTAAATCTACCTGGCATGGTAATCAACATATGCATTATTTACTCTTTTAGTTGTTTGTTTTGATGTTATCTTTATTTACTAAGTTTAAATAAGTTTACCATTAGCTGCTTTTAATCATGTTCAGTTGTAACATGAATTACTGTCTTAAATTGTTTATGCAAAAGATGGACTATGTTGTTGCTCAATGGCATAGACACCTAGTGTACCTGTTCAGGATTGAAGATTAAAATTTCTTACTTTCAGGAGAAAGCAATCGTATTTGCCTTGTCACAAGTCGCGTTTGGAGCTTGTGTGTTCTTTGGCTATTGGGGCTACTTTCTTCTTTTCCACATGTATAGCTGTTCTGATCTCTTCCCTTTTAGGTAAGAGTTCTAATATTTCATCATCCTCTATTGCTATCATATATGTTATACATTTCATATTTTCTTGATAAATGATGATTTTTTTCCACACAAAGTAAGGCACAAGGGTGGTGCTTATAGAAAAATTACAGACGGAGTACAGAATCACCTAGAGAGAGAGAGAGGAAGATGTGAGCAGGCAGACATAATGCGTCTATATTGGTCCTAAAGAAAACAATGAAGTTTTTTTTAATGAGAATGAAGCTTTTCCTTCTTTTCTTCTTTCCTCCTTTTCGGAAGTAGGGGTTGTTGGGAATATCGCTGCAATAAATATGAAGGAATAAATGGAAGCCTGCCATGACCCTATTCCTGATATAGTTGTAACTGGCACTTGGTGCTTTAACTTGAACTAGCAAACCTTCTAATCTTTTCTTTCTATTCCATCAAGCAGTTCAACATGTAAAACCAAAAGAAAATGTCTTTTTTAAAGTTTAGAGAAACATATTCTGAAAACACGTAGCATAATCCATCTACAAAATCAAATATCTGGAAGAAAACAAGATTACATCTGAACTCTAAATTGTTGACTCAACTACATCTATGAAATCTCTAAAGAATATGGGTGGATTGCTCAGAACATAGCTCACCAGCTAATCTCAAGTAAAATAAATAAAAGTAAAAGTTGAAGTCAAATGCAATGAACTCCATAGTCTGGAATGGACCTTACCAAGAATCTGTTGGAATGGGAGGAGCAACTAACTTGTAGCCTGCCCGTCTAAATAACTTGTGCCTATATTGACATAAATCAATGAAGTTTCCAAGAAAACAAAGGAACATCTGTACACCACAATGGTGCTCGGTGAGTAAAAAAATCTCCCACTATTGCTGGAACAAGACTTGAAATAAGTATGAATGCATGACATGGTATAATTCTAAAAAAACAGCTTCTCATGAAGAATTGAGATGAACAACTCATATTTTGTTCTATTGTACTTATTTTCTTTTCATGAAAATCTCTCTTTCTTGCTTTCTGGGGAGTATCAAGGATTCTGATATATTTCTTGTTCTGTACAAATCACGGACGATCCTAACCTGATCGTCTAGGCTCTATCCTTGTGGTGACACACAATTCAAAATTCTAATATGCTCACATTGTTATGCTTTACTAGGTGCTATGCTTTGTAGTGTCTGGATCAGATATACACTATTCACCTACTAAGGCACGAGTAGTTCCGAGGTATCATAACCCACCAAAGGCTACTAATCTCTCTCAGAGATCTAGGGACTCTCAAAACTTGTTTTGAACAGTTCTATAATGATGTAATTCAAGTCAACAGTATTTGTTCTTAATTCTTATCAAACGAGTTCTATCAAATCATATGAAAGAAAAACTTCATCATTTCATAATATCTGAGAAGGTATGCAAGTCATGATATACAATGATGGAACCGTTACTTGGACTAATAAACAGGATAATCATCTAAACACTTTTCTGCAATTCTAATGGATTATGTGAGCCCGCTCCTCCAATCTAAATCCACATTAACGTTCTATACAATTTAACAACAATAGGTGACATGATTTTTGTAAGAAAACTATAGTGAAAGCACTGTCTCTACTCTCAACCCTCCTCACTTCCTTCCATTTTAGGTCAACTTATACACAATCAAAAGAATCAAAACATTTCATCTTTCCAGAATTTAGAAACCCTTGGCTGGATTTTCCAAGTTTTTGGTGTTCATAGTCATCAAAGGTTTTCGTGGTAGTTCCTGCGAACAAATTTTATAAATAGTATTTTTCTAAGAATTAACGCAGAAGTTGGGTTGCAAAGTTCTCAATTGAATTTTAACTTGTTCCTGAATGTTTGTTGGGTATCTAGTTCAAGATGAAGCCCTGTTCGAATCATTGTTTGAGAGTAGTTATTTAATTTTAAGCGATTTAGAAATTTACCTTTGGTAGTAGGAGAAACTTTTGATGACTTGGGGTCGAGAGAAAATGTCTTGTATTTGTAAGAATGGAACCAATTTCTTTCTTCCCGTTCTTTTTAATACTTAAACCTGCACCAGCCTGCATCGTGACTCGCAAGCCACACTTCTGCGCTGCAGTGCAAATCTGTACTGAAATTGATAGTGTCTCTGTTTAGCATGTGCTGCAACGGCAAATCGTGCTGCATTTTCTGAAGTATGTTGTTCATTAAATTACACATAACTTTATCTGTATAACTCAGTGTTGTGAATGGCGAGTGCCTCATCGCCAAAGGCGAGAGGCGAGGCGAGGCGAGCCCTTGTCGCCATGCCGCACTGAGGCGACGCGACATACAAAAGGCGACCCATGGCGAGCTAATGGCGACAAAAATGGCGCCGCCTTTTTTATTATTTTTAAAAAAAAAAGATTTGACTTAACAATATTAGTCAAAATTAGTTTTTTTTTTCTATTTTCAAAATTTGCTGCTGCGCGACTCCTTTTTAATATCTACTATTGTTTTTTGAATTGAATATTTGCTAATATGTGTTATTACTATTAAAATTTTGGATAAAATATGCAATTAAATATTTTTAATTTTTGGTATTCATTGGCGCCTTGATTCAAAAAGGTAAGCACCTCGCCGCTCGCCTCGCCGCGTGGCGAGGGAGGCCCTTGTCGCCTCTCGCCGTCCTAAACACTGGTATAACTTCAAGTGATGAACAGTTTGAAGCATTGAGACTAAAATTCAAGGACTACTACTTCGCCTTATGAACCATGTTCCTACACCTTTGTGTGGTTTCACGTACCTCTGATTCACTTCAATAACTTCATTCACGTTCCAAATTGGTCCCAAATTAATCTAGAAACTCGTGGGGCTTTACAAAGCCTGCTTTTGGTTTGGAGTTATCAGTTGTCTTTACAAAATTTCTCTGCCCTTTCCTTTTATGTTGACAGTTCTATTGGAATGTTTGTTCTCTACCATTATTTTAGTTGACAGTTAATATCCTTTTAGTGTAGGAAGTGGAGGCATTGATGAACAACTTTCAAAAATGTGTATGTTGTTTACCTTTCAATCTTTCCGCAAGTTGATTCTTCAAGAAGGAGAAAAGATGGTTCTTGTATGGTTGGACACACCATATAATCAAGCAGTATATGGGCTTGTAGATAAACTAGGTATTTTAGTTCGTTATTCTGGCTTCTACTTACCGTATTTCTTAAGATAGCAGCATATTTTGCTTAAATGTGTCATAAATTAACCAGATACAAAATTGATTTTTCAGGCAGCTTAGTGGTTAGGCTGGTGTTTCTCCCATTTGAAGAAAGTTCATATGCTACATTTGCAAGGTCTGCATCAGGTTTATCTCGCCTTCCTTTTAGGACTCTGGTTGATCATAATCATCTTATTTTTTCAATTTCTTTGTTCACCTAAATAGCTGTTACCTTGGTGAGTAATGCTAAGTTGGTTTCAAAAGAAGGGAGGGGCAAGGAGCGGGAAGTTCATCAGTTTACTTCCTTAGTAGGATTATTCCTCATTAATTATGATTCAATTACAAGGGAAGAAATAGAGATATAATGATATAATTCCTCCTTCAATCTAGATTTGAGAGGTTAAATAACCCACTTTTACTAACCAAAAGGGAAATGACAAATAATCACCTCCTACCTATCACTTTTTGCCAAGCAGAACCTGTTCTTAACAGGATTGTTGATTGGCTTCTAAGGAAGTTCAAAGACGAGACGCGGATAGAATAGTGGTTCCTCAAGTGATGCCATGCCCATTAAAAATACTTCTACTCTGTTAAACCACAATTATAATGGTATTGGCTAGTTGTCAGCATGTCTTACATTCCGATTTTGAACAGAAGCTAATAAATAGAAAATGAGCTTATCTTTTTCTTTAACTTTAACCACCTAAATGAACTATTACTTTGATTATTTTCTGATGCTACTTGGTCTATTTGTTTCTTTGACAGGATTTTGCCTGATCTATTACTTCTTTGAACCCAATGATCTTTTAACATCAATTGTATTCTTCACTTGTCAGACTAACTCTTCCAGTATCTTGATCTATAGGTTGTCAATCTTAATATCTTAAGTACTACCTAAGTACTGTTTTTGGATATAATACGCAGTTACTTTTCTCAAAAAAGTCTTAATCTATTCAAACAACTGGTATTAGAGAGGACGTGCCTTTGATAGCAAAAGGCAAATTGTCATCTTTTCCCCTTAGTTTTCCCTAAAAAGCTTCTTAAAATTGATGATAGAAAGAACACTGTATTTTCCTGGAGTTCTGATTTAGTGCACCAAGACCCAATGAGTAGTTTCATCCATGACTTACAGCTTGATATCCAAACTTGCAACTGTTGGAGTCTCACATCGGTGGGAGAAGGGGGTTCTTGATCTCCTTATTTAGTCTTGGACAATCCTCCCCTCATGAGCTAGCCTTGGGTTAAGTCATGATCTAGCTTTGGGGTTAAATTAGGTCCAAGGACCATTTCTTAACATGGTATCAGAGTCAGGCCCATCACAAATTATTTTTTCCAATGTTAGGCATCTCATTTCTGATATTGTATTTTTGGTGTTTGTGACTGCTGCAAAGCTATTAAAAAATAAATAAACTTTATGCCAATTCAGTTCTGTTCATCCAATTTGAAGTGGCAATTTGATAACTAAACTGTTTTACTGTTTTGACAGGTGAACAGACACAGAAGCAAAAGAAACTGGGAAAAAGTTTGACCGAAGCGTTGAAACTTGTTTTACTAATAGGTGACTCTGACATTCTTTCATAACAGATCTTGCTTCAATATTACTTCAAAAGAAATACATCCTTAAAATTTTCTTTCTATGGAGCTAGACTAGTGGTTACCTATTTCTACTAATATCCTACTGGGTCATAAAATTAAGAACTTGTTACTGAATGAGTAAAATAAGAAATGACTGTTCATCCTCTAGTAGTTGAGCCAAGTCCTACTCTTTTCGGACATGTTGTCTTAGCAAACATTGGTTCTCAGATCCAGTTTTATCAATGATGTCGTTTTTTTTGGAACTTATTCTACTGTTAAACATTCCGGGTGCTGATCATTTACCTTCTGACAACTTATACATTATGTTATATATTTTCTTACAGGAATTAACCTTGTTTTTCGAATGAGAGAACTATGTGAAATCACTATTGCGTCCTCTCTGTGTTATTAATTACTTTTCTTTACACAATCCTGTATGATATGGGCAGAAAACTATGGATCATTTCTCCGTTTTGCATAATATGGGCGATCTGGAAAGAGAATATGAGGTGTTTGAAGGATAAGTTATATAGAGTAAAGCATATTACTTGACCACCTTATTTATGCAAACAGAGAGATTTAAATTAATTGACATTTTTTTATGAATTAATTAAATGTGTGCCTTAATTACCGAAGTAACCTTTTGCAATGGACTATTAAATCCTGAAGCTAATAAAGACCTGAATTAAAATTAGGAGAACTTGTATTTTGGGCACATGTCTTCTGTGGTGAGTGGTGACAAATTCACAATCTACCTTTGAAAAAAGTACTTGAAAGCCTTAAAAGATAGAGGCTTATGTACATTGTACTCAGCATTTGGGATTTTATGACCCTTTTATGGGGGTGGGGGGGGGGTGGGGGGATAAAGAAGGGATGTTATGACTTATCTAAAACTTTAAAAAGGTCTAGCAAACTTGTTTTCTGGCTGCCATTGAAATGAGAAGTTTCAATATATGTTCTTTAAAAGTTGTTTTTCCTTGGGCATTTTGCTTGGGTGTGTCAGCATCATTGCCCTATGCTTCACTTTATTTTCTTCATAAATATGCTTCAAATAATAAACTGACACACAAAATGTTTCACTCTCTGCTTGTATTCATTACATAGAAAAATGTTGGTGAATTTTTATTTTGTTTTAGCTGTTAGGTGCTTAAAACAAATGAGACTGCAAATAGCTTACTATCATTCTCAAAATTGCTTTTCTTGTAGGTTTGATAGTCATGGCCTTTGGCCCTAGCTATTCGTACTCTCTCATTAGGTTGCTGTATGGTCGCAAGTGGAGTGACGGAGAAGCCTCAACAGCTCTACGATACTATTGCCTCTATGTAATTCTGTTGGCCATGAATGGTAAGATCATGTTTGGTTTTCATAATAATAACCAAAAATAATCTCTTAAAAAAGCAATTATTGAATAATTAGTTTAAAAATAATGACTTCCATGAAATCTTATGCTGTTATCACTTAACAGTGTTTTCTCATTTAATGACTAAACCCAATTTAGATTAATGAAACAAATATGATTGGAATACTAATTAAATCAGATTAAAAGGTTCCAAATAAACCAAGTCCCTCCTTTTTTAGAGTGATCCATGAAAAGTTCTACTTAAGCACTTAGACAAAAAAGGAAAGAATGATTGTTTGAGTAGCCATTTTTTAGTAGCCAATTTTACTGTATGGTTTATTTGTATTATCATGAGATAATCTCACTAGGTCCTGATGGGGCTACTGACCATGATCTAGACTCAAAGGTTCTTTCTTAATTTTATAATGAGTAAGTCGCGATTTGTCCTTCCATATCCTAATATATTGTGACTTAAAAAGAAAAGCCTTTGATCATGAAATATTGTGGGCTTTGGACTTCTTCTCGATTATGTAGATTTTAGAATTGTGCAACCTTGGACCACTTATACTGTCAAATGTGATACTTGGCACCTAATCAACCTGAAACTCTCAGTAAATAAGGCCAGAAAATGTCAAAGCATTGCATAAAAACTAGTTTATTTTTTAATAACTGGATTATCTTATGAAGCAAGAAGCACACATATGATGATAATTAAGCAGGTCCAATGAAAGTTCAAACTTAGTAAATAATGATGTCGAAACAGAGCTGTTTGTATATGGGAAACAAGGTTGTGAAGATTGGAATTCCCAACTTTGTTTTCTATTTTGATGCATTTGAGTTTGTAATTTAATTGTACCGCAGCAGCCTCCATATCAGAAATTACTTAGAGTTCAGTTCATGTTAGAAATTTCTGTGAGTGATGCAGTTTTTCTCCTTTCAGATAAGTTTTGGAGAAGCATGATGTTAACTGAAAGTTATAAGATAAAAACATGCTCTTAACTGGAATCTGGTGAAGTTCATTCATGAGTCATTTTTGTTGTTCATTCTTGTTGAACTGCTGCAACCTTGATGCATGCATTAATTGGTGACTTTAATTGTAGCTTTTGGTAGATGGAACCAATAGCAAGTTTCTTCTGTCTTATTAAATTATGTGAATCTTTTCAGGTAGAAGGCTAGACTGTTAGAGAGTCTACAGCTTTAGTTATTTGATTAATTATGACGTGCTAGCCTGATAATTTTTACAGGACCAAGCATGTGAATATACTTTTCATTGTGGATGAGATTGGCACTTGAACTCACTATACCATGTGAAATTGTGTGAAATGTAAATCACCTCATCTGAAAACTTTTATTGTTACAGAAGGATATCTTAATTTATTTAGTTATGTCTTAACATGCTTAAATCCCATTAGATGGACGCCTCTTTTGTATGGTGTGTGGAGAGTTTGAGAACTTGCTTATTACACGTTTGCTCAGCCTGAATAACTACTTGGTGATTTTTCCTCTGCATGATACTTTAAGTTCGTTTGTATTTTTCGGATCCTATATAAATGGTTAGCCTCATGTAGCCATGCCTTACCCAGCCAATCATCTTGTCGGAGATGAATTTGGTATATTTTAGAAATAGGCCATCTTTTGGGCTTTTGTCCCTAAGCATTAGAGGTCATGTACCAATGAGGACAGGGTATGCTTAAGCCCTGAAACGAGGCTCAAAACATATTGAGCTCTTCGCCTCGCTTATTATGCGCTTTAATGTCGTCATCAAGGCTCTAAGACATACTTTTCCTTGCCAATGAGCCTTTCCTTTTGGGGTTGCACTAAACAATTTGAAATATCAGTTTATCATAATTTTTTTAATTTCGTTGTCCATATATTTGTTGTTCGTTCTTATAATTATTTAACTTGGAGTAAACATATGTTTGTATTTTTTCATTTGCGCCTTCTCTCATTAAAACCCATGTTTTATTTGCGCTTAAAGCCCCAATAGACTTTAGAGCTTTTTTGCATTTTTCACTTTTGATAACACTGGCAGTGTTCCTGCATCTTTCAGCTAAAAACAGCATATACCTGTATGAGGGGAACAAAAGATCCCGACATCTGTGATCTTTTCCGTACTTGTTCTTAAGTTCTTACCAATCCAGAAAAATTCCAGAAGTCGCTGCAGTGCATTGCAGCTTGTTCTATGCTAATACTACAGTGTTACCAATTGCCTTTTTGAATTATTGTTGGAGGTTTTAGCTTTTTTTCCTTACTAATTTTGTTTTATTAATTCGATCATTTACGGATCAGTTTATTCCTTTTATATTTTTCTGATAAGGCTGCTTTAAATAACTTTTAAAAGCTTGTTTATTCTATTTCAAGTAGCTGAAATCTACAATCAAGTGTGTTCTCTTCTGCTGTAACCTGCATCATCAATTGGAATGATGTGACCTAAAGATTTTTCCACTTATTTGCTGTGTTCTCTTCAGCTTGTGAAGATGATATGTTGAATTTACCTTGGCGAGTAGTCTACAGATCTATTGTGAATCCTGTTGACTTTTTCTTCGTCTTTGGTGCAGGAACATCAGAAGCATTTTTGCATGCAGTCGCAAATGAGATTCAACTCAAGCGCTCAAATGATTCCTTGCTTGTGTTCTCATTGATTTATTTGGTGTTGAATGTGTCTCTTATACATTCAGCTGGTGCTATTGGGTTGATTTTAGCTAATTCTTTGAGTATCCTTTCATGGCATAGTAAAGTTCTATATTTTTCTTTTCTAAAACTTTGAAGTGTTTGCTTTTGTTATAAAAAAAAAGTAGATGATCATTGTTCTCACTGCATATCTTGATTCAGAAATAAGGCAAGGTCTTGCAGTTTGGTGCTCTCTGGAATAATCATGCTGCAACCATACTTAGGGTTGCATGTTTTATTTTCAGCATCTTTCATGTTACAAGGTCGTAATGAATCATTTTATGAAAGAACTATTTTCAGGAACACTTCTAATATGTAGAAGTAGGCTAAAAGAAGCATGCTTTTCACTGTGGTAATATCAAGAAGCTTTATATGCATGAGGAGAACGTAGGGTTTACCTGATGATTGCTATTGTGTTTTGGAGTTAGTAACAAAGGTGCAGCAGTAGTAGTATTGCAAACTTTCTTAATAGTATCATTCTGGCTGACTGCTTAAACCGAAATAGCTATCTGCCAAGTTTGTCAAGGTAACAAGCACGTGTAGGCTCCCTTTTCACAAGTACAGGAACTTGCTAATAGTGAAATAGTTTATATGTGATTTCTGCTTACTCTCCTATTGCAGTTGCATCTGTTTACAGAACTGGAAGCCCATGAGTGGCTAGCTAATTGGTCGGAAGTGTGAAACCGGTTGTCGGTTGTCCTTAAGGACATCTAAAATTTGTAGCCACTAGTTCCTTGACTTTTAAAAGATATGGCTCTTAGGATCACTTATTCAGCAGTATTCATCAGGAACTATTTCCAGGTATTTTTCCGGATGCTTGTGATTTTTGGATGTGTAAGGATTTCAGAAGTTGGTATTTCCTTTGATACTGACGATGATATATTCTTTGGATTTTTTCAGGATTCATCCTCATTTTCCTTTCGCAGATGTCTGCCTTCCGGTTGGACCTTTCTACTTTTTTCTGGAATAGTCACTCTAATTTCAGAAAAGATATTTCTGGATCCGGATGACTTCTGGAGAACATTTAGCATTCACTTCTTAGTGGGCATAACCAGTTTCATGCTAGCAGCCTTTATCATGTAAGTAGAGGATTTGAATCTCTGTTTACCCATGAAGTATTTGAAACTTGTCTAGTTTATTTGTATAGCACTCTCGACTCCCTCCCAGGTGACCTTTCAGCCTTTCATTTCTGGACTTCCTCTCTCTCTCGTGCGCTCTCTTATACACTCATGAAAATGTGCGCACTCACATACATATATATTTTTCTTTTCAGAAGGGATTGTTGGGATCTTATGAATATCATTAAGTTGTCCTACATTGGTTTGACGAATGAGTTTTTTTGTCTCCTTATATAGTTTGGGATAATCCTAACTTCATGAGTTAGGATTTAGGTCCATTTCTTAACCTGGTATCAGAACCAAAACCGTCCCTATTATTATGTGCCCCATTGTTGGCCCCCATATTATATTGACCACGCACCAGTTGGCAAGTCTGACCATGCGTCGGGAGGGTGTGTGTGTATTAAATCGTCTTGTGGTTGTGGGATGGATTGTTTTTTATCTCGTATGGTCTTGGATAATTCTCATCTTTTAAGCTAGTTTTTGTTGTTGAGTTAAAGCCAAAGGTTCGTTTCTTTGCAAAAATTACTGTTAGATGACTTTGGCGGAGCTAACATTTTGTAGTTTAATGTACTGTGGTAAGTCTGGTAAAGTGTAAACTAGGCTAAAACACGACATCAAAACTTAACTTTTATAATTTGAAAGTTTTTAACTAAATTGTATTCTAAAAGTATTTGTATGTATATTCGTGAGTCTTATCTATCTTAATCTTCAGCTATCGTCGCGAGAGGACCTTTATCAATAATATCATACGTTTCCGGGAGCATGCTGACTGAAGAAGAAAGTCCCACTCCGGTGAGGATTTATTTCTCAAATCTTTAATACTCAAAAATTCTGTTATGTTTTAAGTTTGACGTTCACCTAAACAGATGTCTCTCGATGCAGGTCAAAGCAACAACTTATCAGGGGTGCTCGATGCCTTTAAAAATGAGGTATACGCTTTAAGCCCGAGAAAAACTTACCCACACCGAGTCTTTACACCAAGTCAATACATGCATGTCATGTGTTTAAATCGAAGGGCCTATTTGTTTCAGTAATAATAAAATTATTGTAGGCATTTTTTAACAAGATGAAACATATTATATTTTTAAATTTATTTGTCTTTTTCTTAGCTTGTTTTCAAACATTAAAGAATGTTTTTCTTTTATGGATAATTTTTTTAATTTAACTTTCACATGATATGTTTAAGGTTACAAGATAGTCTCTAAGTTATTTTTGGCTTTAGATTACTAATTAATATGGGACGTGAACTATTCAACCAATTTACAATACAAGCGTAGTGATCAGTTGGACCTTTGATTAATTAGCCTGAGCCATCACTCCATTCATGTTTATGCCTTTCTTTCAAACTTCTGATTAAATTGGTGAACTGATGCGCAGAGGCAGTAAGATTAATATCATTACTATGCTGTGCATATGTAGTAGCATTTATTGCCATATCTTTCCTTTGGTTTCTTTTTTCTCCTTTTTACGAGGTAAAAATTATGTTGGTCAGTGAAGTGAGTAGAGAATAATAAGGTTTTAACTTCAAATTTTTACGGCGATAAAAATGTTTGGTGATTGTTTTCCATTTATTCTAGCCTTTCTGGATAGAGTTATCTGGTATCTCGTAAAATTAGTTTAGATGCACGCAAGCTGATCCGGCGGTTAAAAAAAATTGTTTAGAAGCTTTACTATTAAATGACCTTGAAACCCTCTTTTCAGCATGCTAGATACTTTATATTCATTTAAGTGCATCTTGATTAATAGAGAAACTCATGTATTTATCATATCAATTCTCTTATCCAGTCCTTGGATTCCTCCAGCTGGAATAAAACTTATAAAAACATTTTTTCTTAGTTTGGTTCCACTTTTAGGATAAATCTAAATCCTGCCTTTTGCAAATCCATAAGTGATCTTCATATAGCAATCATGAATAGCCAAATAGGTAAGAGATTTTTTCATAGGTCCTCAAAAAGAAGCATAGTGATGGATCACACCAGAGAATGTGGCTTAGTGATCAATGAAGTAGTATACTAGGTGATTTCTTCTCATCGTCCAAGTTCTAGTAAATAGAGATACCCGATATTGTGTTGGTGGGAAGATAGCAGATAGCTTGTGAAATTAATCGAACTTTGTGTAAGTGACGAACATACCACTATTATCAAAAAAAGAGAATACACAAAGTGATGGATGACTAGGCCAAGGAAAACGAAGTGATCATAGAAGACTTTTAGGGGTGTATGGGTTGTCTTCCAGTTTCCATACAAGTGACCAGTAATATTAGAGCTTGGTAATTATAGGCATTGAGAGCTTGGGTAAAAAGGTTGCCAAAGTGGGGATATGAAGCCTATGATGATTAAGAGGTGATCGGATTGGCTTAAAAGTTGATCAAACTAATTTTTAAGTCAGTTTTTAATTTTTGAAAATGTTTGTCAAATATTAAAATAACTTAAAATAAGTAAAGAAAATGACTTTAAATAAGTTGGGAAGTGTCCATCAATATTAAAAATAACTTAAAATAAGTTTAAAATAAAAGTTGGTCTCCCTCGCTTATTATTTTTTGACTTACAAAGTCATTTAAATTTGACGGGCTTGTAGTGTACTAGGCATTAAAATAAATAGAATTCATATTTTATATTTTTTTGGGTGGTGGGTGGTGGGGGTAAGACAAAGTTAAAACATTCTTCTGTATCATGATTGTCTTTTTTTATTTTTGCTTGAAAGGTTTGACTTTAATGGAATTAGTACCTTTGCCCTTTGCTTCAAATTGTAGAAATTAGATGGACAGATATCTAGGGGCTAGAGTATGATTATGTCTTATAATTTGTAAATTCTGATTAGAGTAATGACTTTTTTAACCTAAAAACCCTGTTACTAGTATTGATAGTGTAGAAAAAATGATCCAATTTGGGATATCCTTATATTTGATTTAAAATAGAGAAGATGAAAGGTGTAGAGAAGCAAAAGTGAAAAAGAAGTAATGTTTCTTTTTTGAGTACTATCTAACAATAAGTGCATTTAGCCAAAATTTCATCATCTGCTAAGTGCAAACTTTAGAATATGTCTTTTGGTAAAAATTATTCGCGCTTAATGTTTGACACCAAATCATAATAATTTATCAATAAATAAAGGTGAGAATGCACATTAATTAACCGTAGTTTAGTGACGAGAGGGTATGTAAAAATATGTGTCATGTATTCATTGATTCAGGGTAAATATCACACTCAGGTAAGATTTTACCTTCTTTTTGGTCTTCACCAATAAGGTTGAGTTTAATCTATTGTTTCACTCTATTTTAACCTAGGTTAAAATAAGTTCCTTTAATTGTCTATTTTCACCAATTGTATTCATCTTGTTATAAGTAGTTGTAAAAGAAAAGTTGTTACAAATAGTAATCTTACTTGAGCGATTTAAAAAAAATAGAGTCTATGTAGACCTCGATCTAGAGAGGTAGAGAAGTTATTACAAATAATAGGAAGACAAAATGGATACTGTATATCTTAGCTGGAAATTATTCTAAAGAGGAAAATAATAAGAGTATAGTGATAGTTATCCTACAGGTTTTTTTTAATTTTTCGACTAAATCCGAATTTATATCGAGATGTTTCACATTGGGTAAACCGTTTCCTAAGACAGTTTTAGTAATTCCTAAATCTTAACAACATTTTCAATGTAGTTTCTATTCCTTTTTAACTAATTATACACGAATGGTGAATAGGGGTGGCAAAATTTGTCAATGAAATATGTTCTGTCAAACTTGATCAACCATTTATTGATTCAGTTTATTTTGACATGTCTAATTTAGCGTATTCAAAAGATTAACCCATTCATTTATCAACTAAACCTATTTTATCCCCGTCCAAATCCTAATTTAGTATATCGAAAAGTTGAATGGATATGTTATATATAGTCATAATTAAAATAAAATTTCTTAGGTACTTGAAAAAATAATTAATGAAGTTAAAACTTAGTAAGAATTGACTAGTTTGGTTATGATCTAAACCTATTTTGACTCAATTTATCTTAACCCAACTGACCCTTTGAACGAATTAATGACTCAATCATTTATTAGCTCAATCTATTTTGATTCGTTCATATTCAATCCAATTTGTTTAATAGACACTCTTGTGTACATCCTTTAGAAGGTATAAATCATTTTGTTGTTTTTTTATTCTTTGGAATTGATTGTAGGTGGGACATAATACTAGTATATCTTCACTTTAAAAATCAACCTCATTTATAAATTGCAATGATATAATATATGGGGCCTTCTTTGAAATAAAATTCTTTTGTTGTCAATTTTGTAGTTCTTACATCACTTCAAATATTTCAAATGTTTCCAAAGGAGTGATTATGGGAATAGTCAAAATATCACATGTATGCCTTATTACCATCTAATCACCAAAAAGCTAAGCTTATTTTCAAATGGTTCATTATGAAACAAAGATTTGATTGCTCTTGCAAATTAGTAACCTATTTAGTGAAGCCCTAAAAAATCAACTTTTTTATTAGAAGTGTTTTTTTCATAAGTACTTTTGTGACAACTAGTTTTTGTTTTGAACCACCATTAATAATTTGCAAGTGTTTTCAAGTGTATTTTTTTTTTCGAAAGTGCTTTCTAAATAGTATTTTTAGGAAATAATTAGTTTATTTTTAACTTCTAAAAAATTGTTCTTAGGAATACTTATTTTCTCTCAGAAAGCTTAATTAAACACCTCACATTTTTTTAAATTTGCTCTAGCAAATTAAGTCATGTTTGCGACCACCCTTGATTTCTAAACCTAAAAAAATTAGGTGGATAACCAATTTTAAGTATATGAAAAATATGGTATTAGCCATAAAAGGACTTTTAATATATGTATTGACATGATAAAAGATACAATTGTGATCTTTAGCACTTCTTTTATGAAAATTTTGTTCGATATTATTTTTTATACATCCTATCAAACAATAGCATAACGAATAAACAGAATATACTTTGGAAAAGCCTTAATTTTTTCTTCAGGCAAGGGTAGGGTAAAGGAATGTTTTGTTGACCAGAGATGGGACTTTGACATGCCATTTCAATCTCCTCCAAAGCCTAATGATTTTGTTCTCCACTAAGGCAAAGAAAAGAAAAGGTCATTGATGTGGTAAATGATATTACCAAATTTTAGTTATGAAAATTGTAATTTTAAGTGTTTTTTTTTATATATATATAATCACTTGAAAGATTTGAATGATTAAGACTTAAAAGAGGCTGTGACATGGCTATTCGGAGATTAAGAGTGTATCATATTTTTAAAAAAAAATCAAAGGATTTGACAAATTCTTATAAGTATTTTTAAATGGAAGCAGAAGTAATTTTTCTGCTATTAAAAACTAAAAAGAGATAAAGAAGTATAAGCATAAGAAGAAATTATTAAAGACTAAAATATTTCTTCTATATATAGATATTTATTAATATATCGTTTATTAATTAATTAGTATATCTCATAAGTTTGATTAAGTTTCATTTAAGAATTTTATGTTATATATTATTTTACGTATTATTTTACATAGTTAAAAATAAAGGTAACAACAATATTTTTGCACGATTTAAAAATAAAAAGAAAATTTATGTAGAGTCGTTTTGAAAACAATATTATTTTTTATATTTAGTGACTTAACTTGTGAAATGGTTTTAAAATTTATCTTGTTTGGTATTTCTAATTATATCTAAATCATTATGTTAATATTATGTTAATATTTATTTAATTTATTCATCTATGTATAATATTGATTGAAAGTTTAAACATGTACATTCTAATTTAATTAAAATAATTTTTAATTAAATTTTATGTAATAGATATTCAAAATATTTTCTCTTAATTTTAATATTTAATACATTGATACTTGCCATTTTTCGTAATTGAATTTTTTAAAAGAACTTTTTAGAATAGATTACTCGAACAAAACACAATTTATTTATCAAAAATACTTTTCAAATGAATTACCTAAACATAAATTATTTTAAAATATATATTTTTCTGAAAAGCTATTTTTTAAAAATCCTTCTAAAAATAAATAATTTTTAACAGCAATATCAAATACACTCTAAGATTTGAAATAAAATTTTAATACATTTCTATCGCGAATAATATCGGTCACCATCAACTATCACCATTAATGATCGTTATTAATTACTACGGTTAGCGACCATCGTTATCATCATCGAACATAATCTAACATCACACCATTGTCATATGATCATTATCATAAATCTCCTTATAATTGTTTTATATCTTTTATTAATATAATATAATATAATATTAATTTAAATTTTATTTTTCATTAATTTTTATGTAACACAAGTTTTATACATTTAGATTTCGAAAAATAATCACTCTTAATTATTTAGCAATCAAATCTTAATCTAATATCTTATAATTGAGATGTATTTTATATACAAACACCTAAATTTAATGTACATCTTAATACTCTAATATATATTATCAAATTCAGACATCTTAAATTTTAACAAAAATAAATAAAATCATTACAGGGTAATCTAGATCATTTATATAATTAAAAAAATTAAAATATTTGGGAAAAAAAAAGAAGAAGGTAATCAATGAAATTATTATTATTTGTCTTTAAACAATAATAGAGACATATAATGAGCAAGCGTGTCCTTTTTTCACCATCCAATAATATTTCCAGTCCGGAACCCAAAACACAGGAAAAAAACCAAATGAACCGATAAAATCGAGAGGTTTATTAAAGTTTATTTTGATCGTAAATTAAATTTTATATATATATATATATATAAAATTGATGTTAAACTTTTTCAACTTTCTCTGTATGCTTATTTCTTCATATTTTAAATTGTATAATGAAAATTTTGACTGTGCTATTATTTACGATTTTTTGGGGGGCTAGTTCAATGTTTGTATTGGCTGTCAGCTTTGAGCTGCTTTCTCACCTTCTATGGATTTCCACTCTGTGTTCAGTAAATTGTGTAACGTAAAAGGGTGAAGATAGAAAGAAAGGGACAAAATTTTAATTTTTACAGCGCGTATATATATATATATATTCGGAAAAAGAAAAATATATTATGATATTTTAAAATATTTAATTTTAAATTTTTTATTTTATCTTATCTTCGAGATGAGATATAGATTTCAAAATTAAAATTTTGAAATATTATAAGTTTAGTCTAGGAATCAAACGAACATATTAGGAGGATTTATTGTTTAGTCATATTCAATTGTCCTTTTTCTACTTTTCTTTTTTATTCTTTTATGCCTACAATTTGATATTTATAAAACTTTTTTATAAATTTGAAATTAATTCATTATCATGAAAAGAAACAAATGACACCCTTATATGCTAATGATCACGACGGCTCATGGGGTTCAGCTTCCATGGAAATTGACTCATTTAGGAGTTTGAGCTTCTTCCTTTTCTCTATAGAATTTCCATTCGATTTGCGATATTCGTAAATACTAAATTTAAATTTATTATAATAAAAGATTTTCTTTGTGTGCTCCTAATAAAAATATCTCCTCCATTCTTGTTTATATATCGTTCTTATTAATAATGAGTATTTCTTAATTAATATTTGTCATTTTATAAAATTAGTGCATAAATAAAATTATTTCTCCTATTTTATCCTTGAAAGTATACATTTGATCAATACAAGAAAATTAAGTAACTAGTAAGATTTTTCTTTTTATCGTGTGTTGAATGAGCTAAAGAATAAAATATTTTTTGGTCACATAGTTTTAATATGAAATTCAATTTATCCCTCTTTAGTTTGTAATTACTTTAATCCCTTAAAAAGTAACACAAACCAATACATTAATATGTATCTTCGATACATTAAAGAGAATCTCGAATACGTTATAACATAAATGAGATACATAATATGTAGCTCAGATACGTTAAAAACTAGTTTCGATACATTATAGGGATGATGCCCAAATACCCCCTCAACCTATGCCCGAAATCCCAGAAATACACTTATACTATACTAAGGTCCTATTACCCCCTTGAACTTATTTTATAAGTAATTTTCTACCCCTTTTTGGCCTACGTACACTATTTTGTAGGGCCAATGCTGATTGATTTTTTTTCAACCTAATGCCACGTAGGCCGAAAAGAGGTAGAAATTACTATAAAATAAGTTCAGGAGGAGTAATAGGACCTTAGTATAATATAAGTGTGTCTCTGAAATTTCGGACATATATTGAGAGGTACTTGTGTATTTTCCCTACATTATAAAATAAACCAGATACATAATATGTAGCGAATGCATTAAATACTGACTCGGATACATTAAAGAAATAAGAGATTTTAGAAATAGAATGAATATTAAAAATAAGAGAAATATAAGACGTGTAATTCAATAATTTTCTCATATATTCTTTAATCTGTGTTCAATAAACTAAAAATAAAATAATTATTTTTTTATTATATACTTGATAAGCTGAAATATATCATGTTTTCTCAAACCACCTCTCCTAAAATTCTTTTTTCAATCTATCTTTACCATATATTACTGTCAATATATCGCACCTCCTCATTGAACATTTATATTTCTCATCATTGCATGTTCAAAATCATTTTAATCATAATTTTTAGATATCGTCTATTATAAAGACCTGCCGCACTTCCATGTATATCTTTAAAAAATAGTACTACTATTACAAAACATTATTTTGAATTATCTCAAATTAAAGAGAAAAAAAAATAGGAATTAAGTTGAGATCAAGATCAAAAAATAATTAAAACAATTAGTGATAAATTGATAATTCAAGGCAGGTGGGGCCCAGTGAGCGAATTGTGGGGCCACAGTAAGTCACGCGAATAAAGCGTGATCAGCCACGTATGAAGCCAAAAAGCAGATAAAATGGGCTGTCTATTTTGGGGGGCCCACTAAGTGGGCCCAACACTTTCCCCTACCCATTTTGGTCTTCGGTTTTGCTTCTGACCCGACCCGATTAATTTTATTTTTTTACAGTGTATTTAATGAAGTGAACTGCCTGCAGCTTGGTAATTGTCGACGAAAGTTCTAAATATATATTCTCTCTATTTAAAAAAGAATGTTTTTATTTTTTTTATTTTGTTCCAAAATGAATAACTTTTTTCTTTTTTTGCAACACTTAAACTTTAATTTTCCACGTAGAATGTTTAAGACCACAAAATTAAAAGAGAATTTTAGTATATTTAACATAACGTGAATTTAGAACCACAAGATGAACAAGTCTCTTTCTTTTTTTAAACTCCGTTCTAAGTCAAACTACGTCATGTTTTTTGAAACGAAGAGAGTAATTTTATTTCTCACCCGATGTTTGATATCCATATTAAAGTTTAACTAAATCTAAATTTATGTTAGAAAGTTCCATGTCGAGGGGTAAAGTGTTTCATACATTAAGCTCTAAATATATAATTTTATTTCTCATCTAGTGTTTGATATCTACATTAAAATCTGGCTAAATCTAAAATTATGGTAAAAAGTCCAATATTGATGGGTAAAGTGTTTTCTAACAAAACAAACTCCTATATAACGAAACTTGAACTCGAGACCTCTAGTTTAAAATGTATAACTATTTAAACATTCCACCAGAGTCCTTATTGGTCTTAGATAGATAATTTACCGTTACAATATTACAAAGTGTAATACTTTTAGAATGTTTTGACACAATTTTCTAATAATATCGTTTTATAAAAAAAATAAAAATGTTATGATAAAATGATATGAGGAGTACAATTAAGTATTATTTTTGAAGTTGCAAGTACTCTAACATAATGTCTCTACTAATTTTACTCATATACTCTAGTATTTAGAAATATTAAACCAATATCATGTCATATAAGACTTATTAAAAGGAAAAGAAATTCCATTCCCAAGATCAAATTAAAAGTATTGGCATTATTAATAATATATTATTAATACATACGTAACTCTAACTAATCACCTCCTTAAATCAAATTTAAATTCTACGATTAGAGACAGTATTTAAAGCTTTACTATTATTTGTCAATGCATACAATCATCATTTATTTTTTATTAATAGAAAGTAATGTTCATTATTTAAAAACACAACAAAGTCAAAATTTGATAGGAAACAGCTGGTATCAAATACATTCACTGCCCCTAAATGTCAAAATTGTCATCATCACTTTAATTTATTCTGAATATTTTAATACATCTTACTACAATTTTGTACATTTTTTAGAACTTAGAATAATATATAAGTACTGAGGACCACTCGAAAAACAATATTAACTGCCTTAAAGATACAGTACAATGTTTAGTAACCATAATTAATTGAGGTGGCTTAAAAAATAAACAGAAAAGAGTTTAAAATATCTTTAAAATATTGAAAATGGTATAAAATTATTCTTCATCTACGTATAGCTTCAAAATATCCTTTTTCATCCTGTTGTTGGCTTCAAAATACTTTTGTCATCCACCTTTGTGTTCAAAATTGATCACTTCTTTAATTATTTTAAAATTAACTCTTTAAATATTTTTTAAAATAATTAGCGTTTAACTATTGGTTGTAATTTAATTTATGAATATAATTTATAAATCAATCCACTACCCACTCATTACTACTAAACCCCATTCAATTAATAATCCAATTATAATATCAAAATTGTATAAAAGCTACTAAAACACAATGAAATTATATATTATTAAAAATGACATTCAAAATTATTCGAGTCCGAATCGAAGCCCCAATTAAATTTAGGTTGAGCCGCTTATTTAGGAGGACACTTTCGATAGGATTATATTTCAAGATTGAATTAGAAATTTATGTTTAAAGGAAAAGAAGTAATACATCCCGAATTAATTCATGTATTTTTTTTACAATTTATAAATATTTATGATTTTTAAAAAACCTTTAATATATTATTTTGAAAAAAGAGTTACATGTGAAGTAACATCACATAATTGAGACGTAAGAATAATTAAGATAAACATAATCAAAATTTTAAGTTTATCGGTAAATTTTATTTAGACATTGAATGTATGATAACTCACTTCTATAGATATTTTCACCTCAAATTTTTAAAAAACACTCAATTGGTAGTAGTTTTTCTGTTGTTGCATTAATAATGTGATGATTTTATTAATTTGAAGGGGTTTAATTAGTAATGGTTGGGCGATAGAGTGATTTATAAATTATACTAATAAGTTAAATTATAACAAATAGTTGAAAGTCACGTATTTAAAAAAACAATTAAATAGTTTAAATATAAAACCGTTAAATAAGTGATTAAATGTGAGGATACTTTTGTACCATTTTTAATACTTTGAGGGTATTTTAGGCCATTTTCCAAAAATATAAATAAATTGTACTAATCAGTATTTCTGGTGTAGCAGCCATAAATATTTCGGATAATATTGTGAACTACAATAAATGTGTTTTTTTCCGTATATAAAGGAAATTAGAGGAGTATTGAAAACACTTCTCAATTTGATGTAAATTATTAGTGTTGTTTTTTGAATTATCGATAACTTAAAAAAAAAAATTTATTTACTTTCTCCGTTCGGTATTGTTTGTCAGGTTTCTATTTTTAGAGTCAAAATATAAAAACTTTGACTAACATTTTAAGATGAATTTTTTCATCATATTAATATGCAAAAAATTGTAATTTATAGTACTTTTCATATAGTTTTAGAATATTTATTTTTTTTGTTTGAAATGTCGAATTAATGTGATCTAATTTACCTTTGAAAATTAGTCAAATTGATTTTTGATAAGTGCAACACGACAAACAGTTTCGGACGAGGGAGTAACTAACTAAAGTTAGATTTTGTCACTTAACATAATAAATGGTCTCGAACTCTTGTAAGAATATATAATTCTTAATAATAACTCGAGAGAACCCCTAACTTAGCGAGAATTTAAGAGTGTATTTCATTGATCATGTTACAAGATCAGGAATGTATTTAAGTTCAATTAGTTGAGTAAATGAGTATTTTTAAAACTGTCAATTATTTAATGATAAAATTAATAATTCACACTAAATTTAAAAATGTTATTTCAATGAAGTTCTTAAACATAATAGATTATAAACGTTCTTATAAGCATATACTTCCTAAGTCACATATTACACATAGAACACATGTAAAATACGAGTTATTAATAAGATGTCATATAAAATACATATATCTATATAAATTTGAGATTCTACTCGTACACGTCCAAAATTGAGAAAATAACATTAAGTGGGAAATGAAAAATCACTTTCTTGGATCCTGAGACTACTGTGGCCAAAAAAAATCAATATCAATCTGTTGGGATTATTAAAGAAAAAGTAAATAAGGAATGATGAAAAAGTAGTGCTTTGGATAAAAACAAAATTAAATTAAAAAAAAAAAACTGAGGGAAATATAAATAAATAAAAGAGAGACACAGAGAAAGCTAAAGAAGACAGAAAAGAAAAAAAACAGACTCGTTGTCTTTTATCAAATGGAGTGATGAATTGTGTGAGTAGAAGCATGGAAGTTATACATAAAGAAGTAACAACAAAAAAACGAAGAGCAAGAAGAAAAATTGGTATTGTAGATGCATTGAGATTTGAGCTTAATATCTTAAATATAATTTTCTCCGTTCATTTTTATTTGTCATATTTAAATTTGATAATGTTCATTAAGAAAATATAATGATTAATATGACTATTTCACTGCATTAATCCTTGACATTTAGGGAGTATCAAGTTTTGAAAAATAATTCGAAAAATAAGTAATTAATTCTAAAAATAAAATATGAAAAATAAAATGAAATTCATAATATGTTAAAAATAACAAATAAAAATAAAAACGTATTTTGAAAATAATTGACGAGTAAAAATGAACAGAAGAAATAAATAATTGTTTAGGTGACCGATTGATATATGATATAGGTCGAATTCATGTATAATATATGTATATGAACTAGGAAAAGTAAATCGTAAATACAAAATGGGACCTTCAAATATTTTGTTTGATGATAAAATTTGATCAGATTTTGAAAATATGATCTTCAAATATTTTCAAATTTTCAATTTTTTGAACTCTCCTCTTACAAAACTTCAAATTTTTTTCAAGTATAATGCATATTCAGACACAATTTTATATTATTAAAATTTTATTGTTTTTGATTCTCAAAAAGTAAAACGTGACAAATATTTTAACACGGTGGGATTATAAGTTAAATCCTTTCTTGAGGGATTATACATGTGAATCTTTTTTTCTTTTCCTTTTTCTCTATCTCTTCACACCAAAGGAAAAAACAAGAAAACTAATCATCATGAACAAAAAGCTAATTCTAACACTCAAAAACATTACTTCCCTTAAATTTACCACTCCTCTTTACATACACCTTATTTTCCTCTTAACCAAATTATTTTCTTACAATCTCAAAACCATGAACCATTTCTTCCTCACTACAATTTTCTTCTTTCTCATACAAATTTCACTTGTTTTCTCTACTTCAAATTTTCCTCTTCAACTCATTTCACTTTTATCCTTAAAATCTTCGTTTCAAGATCCAAACAATACGTTTCAAGATTGGAATCCTACATCAATTTTCTCAAATTATGGTTCACAACCCTTATGGTGTTCATGGTCAGGCATCAAATGTGACACAAAAACAAGTCACATTACATCACTTAATCTCTCAAAGAGAAATCTTTCTGGTAAAATACCTCAAAACATTATATCCTTAATACACTTACATCATTTGAATTTAAGTGGTAATTCATTTGATGGACCTTTACCATCCTTCCTATTCGAATTTCCATTTCTTAGATCACTTGACATTAGTCACAACTATTTCAATTCAACATTCCCTCTGGACGGACTAACAAATCTCAAGTCTTTAGTACACTTGAATGCTTATAGCAACAGCTTTACAGGCGCGTTGCCTGTAAAGCTTGTTGAGGTTCAAAATCTTGAGTATTTGAATCTTGGTGGTAGTTACTTCACTGGTGAAATTCCGAAAAGTTATGGAAAATTCAACAAGTTGAAATTCCTGCATTTAGCCGGGAATTCACTGAGTGGGAAAATACCAGAGGAGTTGAGGTTGTTGAACTCATTAGAACATCTTGAAATTGGATACAACAATTTTACCGGAAATATTCCTCCTGGATTTTCATCGTTATCGAATTTGACATATCTTGACATCTCACAAGCTAATCTTTCAGGTGAAATTCCAATTCAGCTTGGAAATTTGACAAAGATTGAATCACTATTTCTTTTCAAGAACCATTTCATCGGTACAATTCCATCGAGTTTTTCCAAACTCACATTGTTGAAATCATTGGATTTATCGGATAATCATCTCTCAGGCAACATTCCTTCAGGATTTTCCGAATTGAAAGAGCTAGTCATGTTGTATTTGATGAACAATAACTTATCAGGGGAAATCCCTGAAGGGATTGGTGAGTTACCAAATCTCGAATTGTTAGCTCTTTGGAACAATTCACTCACTGGAATTTTACCGCGAATGTTAGGATCAAATGCTAAGTTACAAAAACTTGATGTTTCATCAAACAATTTATCTGGTCCAATTCCCCAAAAACTCTGCCTCAGCAACAATTTAGTTAAACTCATTCTGTTTTCGAATGAGTTTACTGGTGAGATTCCTTCATCCTTAACTAACTGTAACGGTTTATCCAGGTTGAGAGTCCAAGACAATAAACTCAATGGCTCCATTCCATCAGGATTCGGGTTTTTGCCTAATTTCACTTACATTGACATCAGCAAGAACAAATTTTCGGGGCAAATTCCAAAAGATTTTGGAAATGCCCCGAAAATGATGTACTTAAACATTTCTGAGAATATTTTCGATAGTAACTTGCCTGATAATATCTGGAATGCCCCGAATTTACAGATTTTCTCAGCAAGTTACTCTGGACTTATTGGAAATCTCCCTGATTTCAAAAGATGTCAAAGTCTTTATAAAATCGAACTCGAAGGGAACAATCTCAATGGTAGTATTCCATGGGATATAGAACATTGCGGAAAGCTAATTTCTCTAAATCTTCGACGAAATTCATTTACAGGAATCATTCCTTGGGAAATATCTGGTATTCCTTCGATAACAGACGTTGATTTGTCACATAATTTTCTCACTGGAACAATCCCTTCCAATTTCGAAAAGTCTAGCACGTTGGAACACTTCAACGTGTCGTATAATCAGCTCACTGGTCCATTGCCTTCTTCAGGGTCTATGTTCTCAACGTTCCATCCATCGTCTTTCGTTGGAAACCAAGGTCTTTGTGGTACTATCATACATAATCCATGCAGGACAGATGAATTCAAAGATGGAAAAACAGATTTTTCGAACCATTCAAAGAAAACAGATGGTGCATTGATAGTATGGATCGCGTCTGCAGCGTTTGGAGTAGTAATTGTCGTTCTTATTGTGGTGATTCGATGTTTTCATTCAAATTACAATCGAAGATTTCCATGTGACAAGGAAATCGGACCGTGGAAGTTAACAGCATTCAAGAGGTTGAATTTCACAGCTGATGATGTACTCGAAAGCATAGCAATCACAGATAAGATCATCGGAATGGGGTCTGCAGGTACTTAACGATCTATATTGTTAGTAATGAGTTCAGTTGAACCCGCAGTATTCCATTTAAAGTATATGTGGTGGAAAAATCATACAATATTGGTGTACATATTTTTTTTTTAAAAAAATGCTAACATCACCTAGACAAGTTGGCAATGTGATAGATTAGATCTTACCTTAAAAAATTATTATAAATATTAAGTTTTGAGTGCATTTTCAAATAACTCAGATTCTTAAATTCATTAAGATTATATTCTGGATCTGCTTTTATCTATAGATATAATGTAGAATTTCCACCTTGAACTTAGAATGGGGTCCGCACGTAGGTAATGGATGATCTATAGTGTAAGTGAAGTCGAAGTGTGTGCAAAATCACTTGAAGATTAGTAGAATAAATATTACATTTCAAAATCACGTTTTCAAAGAAGTCAGAATCTTGAATACCAAGATTCTATTCTAGATTCGTCTCTGTCTATAGGTATAATGTAAAATTTCTAGGTGAAACTCAGAATGGGGTCCGCAACTAGTGGATGATCTATAGTGTTATTGAAATTAAACATATATAGAGATTTTGCATCTATAGTGTTATTGAAATTAAACATATATAGAGAAATGTGCAAAATCTCTTTGACATTAGCATTTTTAAAATAAGCCTGAATCTTGAATACTAAGATTATATTCTAGATTTGTCTATGTCTATAGATTTAATGTACAATTTCAGGTGAAACTCAAAATGAGGTCCGCAACTAGTGGATGATCTATAGTGTTAGTGAAGTCGAACATAGAGAAATCATGCGCAAAATCTTAAAGTACATGAAAGTTTGAAAGATTGAGATTAAATTCTGAATCCAACTCTGTGTGTGCATGTCTATATATAGGTACAGTGTACAAGGCGGAAATGCCAAGTGGCGATATCATAGCGGTGAAGAAGCTATGGGCAGGGAAGCAACATAAGGAGACGACGAGGAAACGTCGTGGCGTGTTGGCGGAGGTGGATGTGTTAGGCAATGTAAGACATAGGAACATTGTGAGACTACTAGGTTGTTGTAGTAACAATGAATGTACTATGTTGTTGTATGAGTACATGCCTAATGGTAGTCTTGATGACTTGTTACATGACAAGAACAAAGATGCAAATTTGGTTGGTGATTGGTTTACTAGGTACAAAATTGCACTTGGTGTTGCACAAGGGATTTGTTATCTTCATCATGATTGTGACCCTGTCATTGTTCATCGTGACCTAAAACCTAGCAACATTCTTCTTGATGGTGAAATGGAAGCTAGGGTTGCTGATTTTGGGGTTGCTAAATTGATTGAATGCGACGAATCGATGTCCGTCATTGCTGGATCTTATGGCTACATTGCACCCGGTAAGTAATTTCGAATCTCACTTAATTTTTTTCAACGATCGATTTAGTAGTCAAGAAACTACACCATGCATGGATTTGATACTATCATGTTGTGCTATATATATGTTTGTAGTCTTTATAGGCGTCCATACTCCGTATTAGTAAAGTCTGTAACAAATTATATAAATCGTGGTGACTAAGCTAGCTATCGATAAGAACCCCTAAAATGTTACTTTTAGTGACAACTTTTGAGGTGGCCATGAAAATCACATTTCTTATAGTCGAAATCCTTTTTTTTTTTAGTTATCTTAAATTTTAAAAATATTTCCCACAAAAGACCAAGTGAACAAAAAAAAAGTTGGATTTATTCATGCTTATTATTTTAATAATAATTAAGGTTTAATTTGTGCTCTTTTTTTTTTTTTTTTATGTTTGTGTTATTGTTTATCCAAAAATATTTCGTCATCGATTGTATCGGTTTAGTCTGTTGTGTAGGGTGACGAAAAGGGTCACTTGCGTGCTTAACGTGGTATCATGTCATATTATTGTATTTTTGGTGAACTTCATCATTTTGTTTGGTCCTTTTCAATATGTCCACTTTCTTTATGAATCTTCATGCTTGGGCGGATTTAGGGTATTGGCGTTTTTCGAAAATTCAGTAATTTTTGTTTAATTATATATTTGTATTGAGAAATTCAGTACAAAGTGTGTTGTTGGCTTAGTGACGATAGAAAAGGCCTAATTCCCACCTCGAGGGTATATTTCTATTGGTCTTGTATTTATGTATTGTCAGCTTTGGTCGTATATCATATCCTTAGCTAAATTAACGTAAAAGAGTAAGACTACCATGACACCCAGAGGCGAACCCACATGTATAGGCGGGTTTGCATGTGCACCCGTTAACTTCAGAAAAAAAAACATGTGTATATATGTACATCTATCTTGAAAAACTGGTAGAAACTAGATATAATTAACAACGACCCATGAAAAGTATAGCATGACAATTGGTACTGCTTAATGCATTGCTCTCACGACCTAGGTTGGAGTCGAACCAGAAACACATTTTATAGTTTTTATTGTTAGTGAGACTTATTTATAATATTATCATTGCTAGATAAGGTATTCGGACTCATGATCATTTAATAGAATAAATCCATGATATACCCGAAGTCTTTAAACTCGGGGTTCACCTATAGTGGCACCACCATTACCATTTTCTTTTTTTCTTTTTTTTTTTTTGCTCTTTTTCTCCGTGATTTACTACATATAATTATTTTAACCTTTTAGGGACCATTTCCACTATTGCGCGTGGCTCTTAAGGCTTTTGATTTTCACTTTATATTATTTCTTTGGACCCACAAAGATTTTCCCAAAGTATTATATATGAATCTTCATGATTATAAAACCCTTTAATTTATTAGTCCTAGTACTATATTCTTTATTAGACATATAAATTCAAAAGTCAAATACTTTGGGCTATAAAAGCCAAAATGTTGTGATAACTCAATTTCTTGTGCAAAATATATTGTTGTGATCTCACTTAATTATCTTACTTGCTAGGGTTAGTCGTAAAATCAAATCGAATCAAATGTGTTTAAAATACATTTTATATTATGTATAATTATAGATAATATAAGATTTAGATTACTGATCTAACTTTATATGTGTATATATTTTTTATGGTGTAGAATATGCGTATACATTGCAAGTGGACGAAAAGAGTGACATTTATAGCTACGGAGTGGTGTTAATGGAAATTTTATCTGGAAAAAGATCGGTAGATTCGGAATTTGGCGATGGTAATAGCATTGTGGATTGGGTGAGGTCCAAGATGAAGATTAAAAACGGTGTAAATGATGTTTTGGATAAAAATATCGGTGCTTCGTGTCCTCGAGTGAGGGAGGAAATGATGTTGACGCTTAGGGTGGCGTTGCTATGTACTAGCCGGAACCCGGCTGACCGGCCTTCCATGAGGGATGTTGTGTCCATGTTACAAGAGGCCAAGCCCAAGAGGAAGTTGCCCGGAAGTGGTGGTGACAATTCAATTGGTCTTGTTTGTTTGGCCCAATAGGCCAATGTGGAGTGTTAATATAATCGGAGATTCGGGGTTTTTTTTTCTTCTTTTCAATTGTGGGGGATTGGTATAATCGTATAGGATAAGTACGCAATGTTTTCTTTTAAAACTTTTTACTAGTGAAATTTCAGTTATTTTGATTTCTGAGTGATTATTTGTGAAATTTTCTCGTCATTTTACAAAATACATCAAAAATATAATGAACTTATGTAGATCTCAAAAATGTGTGTTTTTGCTAAGAAAACAAAATATCTTTAGGATTGATCTTCTCCTTCCCATCTTGTCATCCTCTCCTTAGCCAATTGGATACAATGTACTCTCAAGGTTTCCTCTTCTACCTACACATACAAAGAGATTATTGGTTTTGGAGTAACATGTATCTTTTATAGATGTACTAAATCTAACACCAAAATATTTAGAAATAAATTACTTTTGAAAAAAAGACACTTTTTTTTACGATTAAAAAATCATCAAGAAAAAGGGTAATCGATAAAACTTTATATGGCAACAGTTTGTTGTCACAAAAAGTCACATTTTAGCGACTCTTGCCCCCACAACAACAAATCGAATAAGGTCACCACAAATAAATTATCGAAGCCACATTGTTAGCTCGAAAGGCTATGTATATATAGTGGATATCGACTATTAAGTCTCTAATTCAAAATCAAACATGAAACTTTGGTTTCATTCAACTTCGATCCTTTAAGAAGATGCATGAGTCAAATTATAGATTTAGAATGTGAAAATAACTCAGAAAAAAAACTCATGCATATCACATGCACTAGATAGATATCACATATATATTTATCAAATATGATTCAATTTTAAATTATAAACGTGTAAGACTTAAAATCTTGTACTAAAAAGCACAAATCAAAAGTTCGATCTCAAAGGCATGATGTTAATAATGTTCATTGACCATATATTGTTATCATGAAAATCTTGACCTCTCTTAATAAAATATATATTCGATATGTGATTTTCCCCTAAATTCTGCATGAACGCAACTGAGATACTTGGTGTGCTCATATTAAGAAAAATGTATACTTATTATAAGATTTATTTGCACTATAAGAAAATTGTGAATTATATGGAGATTTTTCTGGGGATTAGTATAAAAATTTACGGGAATCTTATTTTTTCGAAAATCTTTATACTAATTCCCAAAAAAATCTCCACGTAATTCACAATTTTCTTGTAATGATGATAGGAAGAAAATTAATTTTCATGACAAACAAGAGTGTGCATGTTTAATTTATGGCCATCAAAGAAGTTTAATAATAATAATAATAATAATAATAATAATAATAATAATAATAATAATAAATAAATAAATTTATAGTAATAATAATAAAAAATAATAATCTTACCTCTAATGAATTAACTGTTTTTAAATGACTCTCTAGCTCCTCCAAGAACTCTTCCTCCTGCTTTAGAATTACTATAAGTTGTGTGAGGAAATAACATGACTGCTCAACCTGGAAAACCAATTTAAAAACAAAAAAATATTATTAATTTTCTTCATTATTTTAATTATTATTTTTTAAAAAACAAATAATTTGGACAGAAATTGGCTCATTGAAAATACCTTAACGATGAGCCAATTTCCTATGAACATCTTTTTAAGAGTTAATTGTCGAAATAAAATTTAAATTAACATTTCTTAACGAGTTGCATAGCTTAATTATATATTATTATTTTTATATTATTAAACACACATCGATACTGAGCTTGTCAAATATTTATTTCAATCAACAACAGATATGATAGGCACGAAGTATGTTTAATACAATTACAAAGGAAATGGTAGTTTAAGTAGGTAAATGAAATAACAAATAATTATTAAGATATGAAACTCACGAAAAGTTCATTATTATTATTATTAGATGTTTTGCAATGGATAATTTTATTTTATATTAATTACCTGCCATTGCATATTCATAATAAATTCCTGGATACCGTCCATAACTTCCTCTGCTGAGATCATAGCATCGTAAATTGACATAACTTTTGCCTGTCCAAATAATTGAAAATTATTTGTATTAATTTCTAAAAATAGTTATTTAAAATATAAAGAATAAAATAGTTTTAAAAAAATTATATTTTTTAAGAAACGTATAAAAGAAAAATACGACGAATACCTCAGCTCCATCAACAAGCGGAAGACAAAGAGAAATTGCTGATAATTTTCTTGCTACCCTTCCAACAGCTTCAGAATTTTTCAATTCTAATCTTTGCCACTCTCTTAGTAAACAATTTTGAGAGTTCATTATCTTATTTATTTTTATATCATGCTTCATTTTTTGGACTTCAATTTTCTTCTCAGCTGTGAAATTTCTCATAATTGAAATTCTTAACCATACATTGAACATCTTCTTCTGTTTTCATCACCAAGAAAAAAAAAATGAGAATATAAGAAGGAAAAAAAATATATAAGTAAAACATATATACTTCACTATAATATATACTGTTAATTATCTATCACTAATTAAGAATTTTCTATCATACAATGAAGAAAATACATATAGATATATGTATATTTGCTATCATATACACAAAAATAGGGAGAGAGGCGAGAGATTGGGAAGGTAGGTGAGCAAGATTCATATGTATACCAGATACATACAATTGACACCAGATACATGTATCTGGTGTAATTCTCATATATCTGGAATACCTATCACATGGGAAAGTGGCAAGTGAAATGGGAGAGAATCGAGTCAGGCGAGCGAGATATGTTATGTATCCCAGATGACAGATACATGCGAGCCACTTGGATATAATTTATCTAGAAGAAATTACACATAATTTTGACCGTATGTATTCAAGATACATACATCTGAACGTATGATGAAGGACATCGAATTTTAATTTGTAAATATCGCGTGAATATTATAAGGTGAATTAATGATATATATATATATATATATATTATATATATATATATATATATATATATATATATTTTACTCTACCAATGGAAGAATAATTAATTCATATTTACCTGTGCAACCCTCTTGATTGCAGCCATAGAAGCCTCAACACGAGCATTGACAAATCTCCATTGTACTAATCTATTATTCATAAGACGATATTGATGAAAATCTTCTTCTAGTATCGGCGAAACTTTTTTCTGTTTAAAATACTTTAAAACGCCAGTAACACCACCACGACCACCACCACTATCACTAACGTCCTTAGACGTGTCCATTTTCAACTTTCTCGAGCTAGGTGACTTAGGGACTATAGGTAAAGGACGTCCCGGTGACAATGCCCATGCAGATCGCGAATTATTATTTGTACTAACACACGTTGTTGTTGCTGTTGTTGTTGTTGTTGTTGATGATGATGATTTTGATCCATTATCGCGTTTTTGTAAGAATTTAGCAAAAGTACTATGACTATGATGATCTTCCTTTTCTTGAAATTTTTTGTTATTCTTGATCATCTTCAATGGGCTAACATTTTCTTCTCCTCTACTATTAGATCGCAATTTTGTGGTCGATTTTGACCGATTGACTAGCTTTGGTGGAACAGAGTCGATTGTGTGAATTTCTGGGAGTGACATTCCACTTTTACTTCTAAGTAAACGCGGAGAATTAGCTGATGATCGAGGAATAATATTGTTGCGATGATCGCGATTTTTCTCCTTCTCCATTGATAAAATTGATGGAATTAATGTTTTAGGAGTTTATTTGTATTTTTGAAGAAAGATTTTAGTGTATGAAACAACTAGTCGAGAAATTAAGAAATGAGGTGGGGAGAAACTATATACTATAATTAATCAAGAGATGGCTAGCTAGTAGTTGAGGGCACGTTAATTTATATAATATATATATATATATATATATTTGTTAAAAACCAAATTGAAGTTCGAGGCTAACACGAAAATTAGTCAACCCAATTATGAGCTAGGATGACTTTTTGGAGGTCAATGGTTTAAGTTTGTATTCAAAATTAATAGTTTGATTATTTTGAATTCTTGGCACAGCTTCTAACTTATTATGAATTTGCACCACATAGAGTTTTAGCTCACTAAATGAAAAAATTTTGCTTATTGGGATGTTCTTTGTTTTGATGATTTTGAATATAATTTTTTAATACATATTTGTTAAAGTCTCGTTATTTTGAAGTATGGGAAAGTTAAAGAGTTATAATGATAACATGGCAAAAGGGGAAAGATGTGTGTCTTATTTGCTGTGTTCGTAATGTATGTTTGTCATCATCAAAAGGGGGGGAATTTGTTAGAATGAGAACGATTTTGATAATTGACAAATATGGGAACAGATAAAAGAAACAGGTTGTTCGACGTGTTCCTTACTGACCGAATCCGACTTAGATAAGGAGAACGTCGACCTTGCGAATTAGAAGATATAAAGATATGGAAGTATTGGCTTTTCGACAACCAACCAGTACAATAAGTTTTCTTTCATAAAAGAGTTCGCAGGCAAGATAGTTTTCTTAATCAAATAGGAAAACTAGACAAACTAGAAAGCCGAAGCAAAGAAGGAATTATAATGATGTGAATGTGGTTTCAAATCTGGAATGAAGTAGGAAGCATGATCAGATAAGGAAGTCAAGAACGAAAAGTGAAGACAAGTTCGAGTTGAACTAAAAGTTTCAGACAAAAGAGGAGTCCTACATGAAGTAGGATTTCTAGTTGAAATACGTTTTGGATTCAAGTCCAAATATATAAATAGGACGATAGATCCGCTTGAAGAAAATTGCGCACTTACATAGAGAGAAGATCAAAACACGATCAAGAGGTTTGAGAGAGTTTTGAGATTAATTAGGTGTATTGCAATTTGTGAGGAAAAATTGTAAGATTGTAATTAAGAGTTTTGATTACAATCTGAGTTTTGTAAGTAGGAGTTGTTCGACAAGTTGTAGAATTTGAAGAACATTAGAAGATATAAAATCGAGGGGTTTTGTGTCTTTGGGTAGCTAGAAATTAGAGTTTATAATTTCTTAGCTAGGAATTAGAATTTATAATTCCTCTAGGAATTAGAATTTATAATTCCTTAGGTTACATAGTTTTTTAATCTTTTGTTGAGACTTGAAATTTAATAAAGTGAAGTTAAATCCTACGGAGGTGTAGGTCGTGATTAAATCCTACAGAGATGTAAGTCGTGATTTTTACCCTTAAGAATTGGGATTTTATGTGATAAAATATTGTGTTATTATTTTATTTGCTTCACAAAACGTAACTATTGTAATCTGCAAAAAAAACTTATAGAATAAACCTATTTTTTAAACAATTTTGGGGGTCAAAATTCCAACAATTATCTCTTATATTAAACTCACACAAAGTTTAACTTCTGCGTACTAATTGATCTTTATAATATTAGGTTGCACAAAAATATCTACAAATAGGGATTTTGTAATTTAAAAATAAGTTAACATTTAAAGGGAAGGCGGTTGTAACATTTGAGCAATGGCTCAAAATATTTTATTTGCACCACAAATATATAGACATATCTATGAAATTCACTAAATCATCATCACATGTTAGATATGGACCCATATTTTTATAATCATAGAACGAGTTCAATGCTAAGAACATCAAAAGACAAATTTCTTGGAGGCGTGACGAAGTGTATTGAAAAGTGTGAAAACTGATCAATACCTTTATCAAAACATTTGGATCCCCTTGATAGCTCAATATATTCACTCATTGCGCAAAGTTTACATTATTATTTTTTGAATTCCTTTGTTATAATTCATGACTTCATTAGTAAACTCATCAATTTTAAATTTTAAATTCACGTCTTATTTATTATGATTCATAACTTAATTCATTACTAAACTCATCAATTTAGATTCTGAATTCACATCTTATATAATGTAAACTAATATAGTTTTTATATCTTATTGGTCATGAATATAAACTAAATTCATATATTTGTTCATCTATTTACTATTGTCTGCCTATCTACTAACCTCTTCCATATAAATGGGTTGGTTCCAGTACGGATCAATATTAGGATCATTGTTTATTTGTATAACTTAAATGTCTTGTATATCTCGAAAAAATAATTCTAGTGGATGACCTTACAACAAACGCCTCTATTTTAAAAAGAAATTGTTTTTTTTCTTGGTGGCGGTGTGCCAGGCCAAGGTTATAGTGCAACACCAAGGCGATTCTTGAAGGTCTTGATAGCAAGTTACCTTGGTAGGCCTTTCCCTTCAGAAAACAGAGTTATTGTGTGAGTCGATAATTTAAATATCAAATTTTATATTGATAAGTACAGATACTGCACTTGATTCAAGCTAAAAGGCTCAAAAGGTATAAAAACTGTTGTATGACTATGAGAATTATTCATTTTTTATATAAAAGAAATATAAATATATTTTATGTCAAATTTGATATTTGATTATAAAATATCTAAATCCAACTCCAGAGTTGGATATCAAATTAAAAAGAAGTGTTCTAAATCTGTTTCCCAATTTCATTATCATAAATTTCAAACAAAATGCTCTCTTTTTTTATCTCTTTAAATAATATCGATATTCAATTTTAATTTCACAAACCTAAAAAAAATAAAAGAAAATACGCGGAACTATTAAATATTAAATGCAAGTGGATGATACATTCACCAATAAAAGCAGTACACGTAGCTATCACAAATTGAAAAACTTGCAAAATTGAAAACACACTTTGAATTAATTAATAAAAGATTTTTGTTCATATTTATATTATCAATCAAAAAACGCGTACGATCTAGAACTATCTAACTCAATAATAATTATAATAGACGGTCTAAATTTTCTTTTTTGGGAAAAAATTCATCCATATTGTTGGCACAATTCTAGAAAGGTACACTTTCTAAGTTTCGTGACTCGTAAGTATTTTTGGAGTTTTTAAACTTAACGAGAGAAATATCTTAATAACTAAGAAAAGATAAAATTTATTTCCTTAGTACCTTAAAAAAAAAAAAAACTCCTCTCTTCATCATCTTTTCCAAATTTATATTCTAATATCTTCTTGCAAGGAGTCGACACTCTGAGATGTCAATAGAGAGAGCAGAAAGGCGAGTCGTGAGTGTTCGAGTCTGTAATCTTGTCAAAGAGGGTTTGACCTCTACTAGGCTACGGGTTGTTATTCTGGTATAATTCATACAGAGCCATCGAACCGGCCCAACCAGCAACCAGAGTTGTATGCATTATATGAACAGAAAGCAACCGACCTATCATTTCTTCTCACAACAATACAGTAAAAATAACTTTTAGCGGCATTAAATATTGATATTAATAAAGAATGCTAAAGTTTTTACTAGCATTAGTTAAGTGTCATTAGAATCAATCTCGCTAAAGGCTTTAGAACATATACAAATAATGTCAATTACCGCTAAAAATATATAATTAGCAATATCTAAAAATTAATTACTGCTAATAATCATTTTTAATGTAGTGCAACCTTTCCCTTTTTCTTAACATTTATAAAATAAAATATAAAAGAGACGAATTTTAAGCTGAAATGTATCATTATTCTTTTTAAGCACAATGGAAAACTATTTGAGGAAATTCCTTAGCACAAGTAAATACGAGTTCAGATGTTTAAATGTGTATATTTAAATTTGAAGAAAAAAATAATTTTTTAATTGTATATTTAAAAAATTATACTTTTTTTTATCTTAATTATGTGATATTTATTTGTAAATTTCGTAAAAAGCAGTATAAGTTTTATAATTGAAAATACAAAATATTAAAAATATCTATGAAAAACTTATGAAAAAAATAAATTTATTTAAATTTTAAAATTGATAAGTAACATATAAAATAAGATGGATGGGAGTATACCTTATTCTTAATTAAGTATTTCTATATTTTTATTTAAGTTCATTAATTAAAGTTAAGTAATTTTGTCTTAAGTGTGCTTAGTTGTAATTTACATGACAAGTAATGGCAATTAACAGTTACTAACTTTTGTCTTTGCAATATTTCTGACCTTTAGGTGTAGTTTGGTACAAAGATCAACAATGCAGAGATTAGTAATGTAAATGTTAGTAATGTAGCAAAGCAGGGATTAGCAATGTAGTGATTATTTTTATCAAATGTTTAATTCATTTTTTTTACCTAATTTTGTGTGTGGTTTAAAAGATTAGAAAAAAAAATTCTTTCCAATTATACCCTGGAGTTATTATGAAATTTTCTATTTCATGTAATTGAGTCAAGGTTGATAATTAACGAAGAATATTATTTTTTATAACATTTTTAACTTGCTAGAAGAATAGAAATTTTATTGTCATATTCACTATTTTTTCACTTCAATTATTTGAGAATAAATAATTGTCATCTTAATAAATCGGAGTTAATATATCTCAAAAGGTCACACAACGATAATAATTTATAGAGATAATTTATTGAACTTTATTTGTATAAATAAATTTTAAAAAAACTCTTTATCATAAAATAAAATTAAAAAAAAAAAAGTAAACAGAGCAAAATAATTTAAACTATTTTTTATACTCGAGATGTGTGTGTATATATATACACACTCTCTTATTTTAGACTACTTGTGTTATTTTAATGGACTTTCATTAAGAGACAATATTTTATTTATGAATTGTTCTTAAATTCATACATCAACATTAGCATAGTAGTCGGATTATAATATTTTATATCAATAATTAATAAATTAAATAACTCATATTTTAGAAACAAAAAATTATATCTAAATTATAAATTTTATAAGCTAATTTATTTAAATAAATTTATTAGTATAAATATAAAATATAAAATCAAAAAAAAAAATAACAAAATGACTAAAAGAATTTGAAGGGGTATTTTTATCTTTATCCAGATTAGTCTCATTGTATTAGAGCTAATATCACCAAATAAAAAATATTAATTATACACCGTCTAATACCATGTAGGGTGTAGAACTAATTCATAAATTGACCCAAAATTTCTATCAAACATAGTATTAAATAATACAACACATAATACTTAGACTATTTCTCCTAATACTCCGTACAAACGACCTCTTAGTGTCTTCAATATACTATATGTATATCTATCTATTACATTTTCGAACCACTAATTTTAATTTAAACTATGAAATTAAATACATCTATCTATTACATTTTCAGTTGATTAGTTTTCACCTAGCAAAGAAAAAAGGTTCTGTATTTAGCTAATACTCCCTCAATCCCTAATTATTTATTTATTTTATTTTTATCCTTTCTATTTATTTATTTTGATAAATTAAGAAAGAACAATTATTATTTTTGTATATTATGCCTTTACTTAATTAATTTTTTTAAAAATAGAACTTTTTAAAAATTTTAATTTTTTAAATTTATTCTAAATTATTATAAGTGTGTTAATTCAAAAGTGAACAAATAATTAGTGAAAAAAAGAATATTAGAAGATGTAATACAAGTTAGTTCTAAAAAAGATGAAACATCAAATAAAGGAGTTGGAGGGGGGGGGGGGGAAGCAACACTTTAAAAAGAGTTAAATAAAACATAATAACTTAAATTCTTAAATTTTAATATTTCTAGCCTAAATCTTAAATTTCAAAATTTTCTAATCACGGGCTCTAATTTTCTACTACATAAAAAAAAAAAAAAGATTTTCATGTGTGAACTGAGATCATGTGATAAAATTTTTTAGAAATATGAACATGAGACTTCTTCCTTCCTGGATGTTCCCCCAAAATATAATGATGACTTTTCATTAAATTAAATAATTCGATATTTTAAATAACAAATTTCGATATTTAAAAACTATTTGAAAAATTCTATTCAATTTCTTACATGTCAATATATATGACGGAAAATGCATTGTAAATGTTAGTTAAAAGTTTTTATTATTTTATTCTCAAAAAAAGAAAAAATCATCATGACAATTAAAAGTGAATAGAGAGAGTAACTTTTATACCTGAAGAAAATATATCAAGTTTTTTTTGGTATGATTTTATCAAAATAATTTTTTATGCATTAAAGAATGTAGTATATGGACAAGGTAGTTTTTTTCCAATTAGAAGTTTTTGAATTTAAATTTTGAATACAAAAAATTTCTTGACATATTAATTGATCCTTAATGAGGATATAAAACATCGCATGATTCTTCCAACAAATAAAATTAATATATATTCTGATCATTATTTGGTGTTTTCCCCGTGCTTTCACGGACTAATTAAATCTAGTCATTTTTACAAATAAGATATTGAAAAACTTTTTCTCTTCTGGACAAATTATAAGATGTCAAGAGATTTCATTTTTTTTAAAAAAAGTAAATAATATTCTTGTCAATTAAAGTCAGATTTGAGTGTCTATTTAAAATTTTTATATATTATGATGTCTTTTAATTAATTAGAGGCTGACAGATTTTACAATTGGTGCGCATAGACATTAGACAATTTGCACAAAAAGATAATAATAGCTCGAGTCGGTGAAAAGTATGAGAATATTTTTGAACTTTTTCTGATTTTTAAAATAGGTTTAGACACTCTAATACTTGTAAAGTTAGTGAAAAAAACATTTTACAGCTAATAGCTTCTTATTTTATTTAAATAAAAAATAATTTATTTATTACATTTTTGTTTTGTAGTTCAAAAATTGTTAAAGAATTACATTTTGCAATCGTATTAGGTGTTTATATCAATTTAATATATACATGGCATGTATTTAAATTTAAAATTTATTTTATATAATCTTAATCAATTAATATATGTTATACTTTATTAAATTATATAATAATAAAAATTACATTAATTGAATATAAACACGTGATGCGAGTAAGTTTTTTCTAGGTTAAGCTCACGTTTGAATCACCAACCTTAAAAAGCATCGTATATATAGTATTCAGAGAGAACAAAAATATATAGTATAGAATATAATTAATTTATTAACATAATAAAACAGTGAAACGTGTACGATTAATATCATTTTTTGTATTTTTCTTTTATTTTTCAAATATTTTATTAGAAGGGAAAATTACGCGGATAAGCAAACATATATTATATAATTAGTCATTATAACTATAGTTTGCAATAATTACTACTCGCGATTAACATTATACATTAATTATGTGGGCTGACTTCGAATTTGTATAATTAGTCATGTTTGTATATGTATAATTCGCCTAGATATACAAATAAATATGTATAATATGCAATTTTTTAGCTTATGTACATATACAATTCACCTCTCTCCCACTCTCTGCTCTCTCTCGCTCGCCTCTCTCCTCCCTCTTTCAATCTCGCTCGCCTCTCTCCTCCCTCTCTCATTCTCGCTTGCCATTTATACAAATGTATATGTATAATATACAGCTATATACAATTATATACATATACAATTCACCTCTCTCTACTCTCTGACCTCTCTCACTCGTCTCTCTCGATCTCGCTTGCCTCTCTCCTCTCTCTCCCAGTCTCGCTCGCCTCTCTCCTCCCTCTCTCGATCTTTCTTGCCATATATACAATTACATATGTATAATATACAATTATCTAACCAATATGCATATATAATTCACCTTTCTCCCACTCTTTTCCCCCATTCTCTCACCTCTCTCCTCTCTCTCTCTCAGTCTCGCTCGTCTCTCTCCTCCAAATAATATGTAGCTACAAATTGTAATTATCAAATTATAGCTATAAAGTGTAATTAATTATTTTTAAGTGGCTATGTAAAAGTTTAAAAAGTTATATCTTATTTATCATTATCACGAATTAGGGTAGTAACTCCCACAACCCCGTTTTCACGGTTTAGGCAGCTCCCATTTCGCCCGCTGCTACTACGGGAATAGCTTTTGCTTTCTTTTCCTCTGGCTACTAATCTTTCATTATTCATCTTTTATGTTCGTCCTGGGACATAGATATTCTAGATACCCCCTTCTATTATGAATCGCCAAAGTCTAAGTGGAAAAATGCTCAAAAAATCCTTTCATTTCTCTTTGAAGGCCTTTGTCCTACTTATAGTATCAGTCCTCCAGCCTATACTTGTGTTTTTATTAACCAAGAACACATGCACTTTGTTGGCACTCAAAAAAAAGGTTATTCAATCCACTAGTGCAACTGAAGGTGCGCAGCCTCTTCTGAACCGGAACAAGAAAGAGCTCATAACCACTGCTTGTGAACAGCTCTCCTCAACTTAAGGCGCACCTACTCTTACTAGAAGTCTAGTCTCTCTCAGGTCCAGTTTCGATCTCTAACTAACTTACTTAATAGGCCAGGCCGGCCGGAAGAGAGATATTCAGAAAACCCGATTTCCTGTCTTAAGAACCTGACTCAAAAGAGAAAAGAAGACCGGACTAAAAGAGATCTCACTTTCGACGATTGAACTTGACTAATCTCTTAATATTAGAATAGCTTATATAGTCATGATTCAATTCAGGTCCATCTTGATTGATTTCTCATTTTTCGGATCTGATTGTAACAATGGAGAAGTAGGAAGACTTTGGCGATTCATAATAGAAGGGGGTATCTAGAATATCTATGTCCCAGGACGGACATAAAAGATGAATAATGAAAGATGAGGAAGAGTATACTCTGTAGTGAGATAGCAGTTCTCCTAATCGACTACTTATTATGATAATGAACATTCCACTTAAAAACGAAAAAACGACTCTCCAGGCGGTTACCAATAGAGGGACTAATTGCTTGCCCGGGTTGAAGGGTCTTTATTTTGAAAAAGTCTTGCAAGAGACTTTTAAACAGTTCTTTTCGGTCTTTCAGGTTCGCTTGCCATATCAGGTGACGCGGAGAAAGCAGCTAAGAGCAAGAAGAAGTTGGTTTGTAATCAACACTACGGGAGTGCTTGAGATAACCATGTCGAAGAGATAAGGATAGGCTAAGTGTGTCCAGTGCAATACGAACAAAGAACGGAATAGAAGGGGCCTAACCAGTCCTTCCTTGCTCCCGTTGAGGGATAGTGTTGTGTTATTGTTATGTAAGACCAAGGAGGATCCTATCCTAAAGGAGAAGGAGGAGGAGTAGGAGCTACCCTTTGGGGCGGAATCGACTCTAAAATACAAAAATGAACGAGTTACTAGAAGCTGTCGCGCCTTTTGTGACAGGTTTACAAGAAACTTTGAGCGGGAGACAGGGGGCGAACCCGCAGGTTCCCCTTGTCCAACTATTTCGGGTAGAGAAAAATGGGGACCCTGCGATGGGGCTTCAGGTAAGAAGAAGTAGCTCCGCCAACAGCGCACACAAGCTGCTTAGGAAGAGCACAACTCTAACTAGCGAAGGGAGGTGATCAGCTCAATTGAAAGAGAAGGATACTCAACTCTTTTCCAAGAAAGCCATGGGAGTCCACGTTTGCATGGGGCCGGGTACTTCTCCTTTATCCCCTGCCTTGCTTTTTTACTCGGTCACTCTCTGTTCTTAAGTAAGGGTTCCCCTCTAATAGATACATCTAAAGTTGAAGTGTGCGAATAACTCTTTTTTGGGATATAACTTTAAGATGTAATATATGTTATTTTATTTTATTTTAAAATAAGAAATAATACCTTAAACGTTGAGAATATGTTTCTCATTTTTCAATTATATAAAAGTAGAAAGAAAACATTTTTTTAAAAGTGATTTTACATGCCATAGCCCATAGTGCAAGCATCCTAATTAAGCGTCACTAATTGTTCTATTAAATAGGAGTACAATTTATGTGGTCTAACTATACTACATGGTTACCCTAAGCAAAAAAAAGAAAGGATCGCGTCTAATACGTACCTAGTAGGAGTTTGGATATGTGAAAAATCGCAATATAAAATTAAGAGATGAAATCGACGTTTGAATATTTGATTTCATGCTAATTTTATCTCATGATTTCATATCATGAGAACGAAATTCAAAATTCTCCAAAAATTATGATTTGGGAATTTCAAATCGCGATTTCCGATTTTCAAGTACAAAAATTGATCCACAAATTTATATTTTGTTAAAACAATCTAACCATTTAAGATAAAAGCAAATAATAATAAAAGAATAAAGTTTGTAGTAGTGTTTAATATTTTCTTCTGTAATTTTTTTTTAAAAAAAACCATATATTCTCTAAATCATACTATTACTTTTTAAAAGAATAATTTTTTTTTTTCAATTTTATGAGATTATTAAAAAGATCAAGATATCCCAAGTTTTAAATAATCCTGGATTATATGAATCCTTTGAATTTTCGCCCAATTTCTTAGGTTGTACGAAGTAGTTAATTTCCATAAATTTTCTATTAAATAAAAAGACATTGATAGGCTTTGGATACCCTAATTTAGCAATAATATATACGCGTGAAATTGTTCTATTAAATAGGAGTACAATTTATGTGGTCATGACTTTTATAATTGCAAATAATGTTTAGTAATAAATAAATAGAAATCTACTAAATCTAGAAGTCCATTTGGTACCTTTCTTACGATATTTAACAAGCTTGTCTTGACGATTATTCTTTTTCTTCGCCTTTTCAATTAGTGTTCAGAATTTGTATTTGAGCTCTGATTAAATTTGAACTGCGCATGACATGATTCATTAGGAAATGACGCTCCCGACATGATTTTTTTTATACTCAGGGCTTGAATCGATACCTCTAGTTAAGGGTAGAACAGTCCCGCCACAATTCATGTTGGTAGGATGATTATTACTTATTATATTGTGTCGTATCGTTAATTTAAGTACAATATTTATTCTAATTAAATCGTTTCATTAAATTTTATATAACAACAAAAATCTCAATAATCAAATTGCATCATATTCTAATATATAGATAGTCTTAAGAAATAAAGAAAAAGCCTTTTTATAATTGATTTCATAGACTAAATAACATATTAAAAAATAAAGTTCATTATTCAAACGTCAGATAACTATTTGCAATTTATTTAATAAAATCATCTTGACTTATTGAACATACATCAACATAGATTCTTCATGCTAATTCAACCATCGATCAATAATCTGAAATGCTAAGTTACTAATTTATTTTTTTTATTTCTGTTTAATTTCAAAATAAATTGAATTAAAATAACTTTCTTATTAAAATCCTTACATTTACATTAATATTTAAAGATAAACATACAATACGATAAAAACTTCTAGAAGATAATATTATAAAAAATAGGATAGCCACTTGAAACGGCTAGCAAATTAAAAGAAAGCATTTGCATCATCTGTAGGAAAAAAAGTAATAAATGAATAATATGGACAGCCACACATAGGCAAGATAGTGATTTTGACTTCACACCAAATACCAATAATTCAAGCAAAGGCGTGTTCCCAAACGGAAAGTTCATTTATATCTCAACAAACAAGAAGAAATTAGTTGGATTGGACTAGCTCGATTTTAATTTGCTTGTGAGTTCAATGTTGGTTATTTTTTTTTTAAGTTAATGTCACGTAAATAAAAAAAGAACAGAAAATTACTAAAAAAATAAGTTTATGAGGATAATATGACTTAGTATTGCATAAGTGTGTCTCTGGACATAAGTTAAGGGGTTACTTGTGAATTCCCTAAATTATTAGATTCTAGAAAATAGAAATGTATCACATAAATTGAAAAAATGATAAGTACTCTTTTCATTCGTTTTTACTTGTCTATTTTTCAACTTTTTATGTCTCTTGAGTAATAAATTTGTATTCTTCTATCCGACAATACTTGTTTATAACACCGTTTGAATATAATAAATATAATGTCTTAAATATAGATAGAGAAATGAGTAAATAACTATAATTAATGATAAATATAAAATAGAAGATAAGTGTAAAAATATCTTTTGATTTTATAAAGTGAACAATTACTTTTGGACATTTTAAAATAGTACACAAAATAACTACTGTTGTATAGAGAAAATTTAACAAGAGTATTTCATCTCTATACTCAGTACTAATTCATGTGTAAATTTAAATCTTGAAAATGATTTTAAAAGATAAGTTATTATGAAATGTAAAACATTAGAAAAAAAACATACATGCTTTTTTTTGAACGAAGATTTACTTAATTATATTTGACCGAATCTTTATCCTTTTTTAACTGAGCACAAGTAATAAAAGTAAACGGACCAAAAAGTTAGCGAGTACTTTTCTTTTTCTTCTATAAATAAATTAGACTTTGTTCCATCCATTTTCATTCCAACCCAAAATACAACATTTCCATACTCTGTTTTTTCTAATATTTGCACTCTGTTTTCAACCATGGCAGATTCCGACAACAACAACAACGACATCGTCACTGATTTCTTCCCATACTATCGAATCTACAAAGACGGTCGAGTAGAACGTTTCTACGAACTTGGTGGTGTCCACCAAGTTCCACCGTCGCTGGAAGATCCAGCGACTGGTGTATCATCAAAAGACGTGAGCATCTCTGCTCACGTCTCCGCTAGACTCTACCTCCCAAAAAACACCGCACCCAATCAAAAACTCCCCGTCCTAGTGTATTACCACGGCGGAGGACTTGTATTAGGATCCGCATTTTTCAACACAGAGCATTGTTATCTCAACCATCTGGTTTCCGAATCAAATTGCATCGCGATTTCTGTAGATTACCGTCTTGCCCCTGAGCATGACATCCACACAATCTACCAGGATTGTTGGGATGCACTTCAGTGGGTTGCGTCACATTCTGTTTCTGATACAATTAACAAAGAACCATGGATAGAAAATCACAGTAATTTTAACCGACTGTTTGTTGGGGGTGACAGTGCTGGAGGCAATATTGTTTATAATATGATCATGAGAGCGGGGAGAGAAAAATTGATCGGAGATGTGAAAATTCTAGGTGCAATACTTGGATTTCCTTATTTGATGATACCATCGATTGAAAACTATGACAAAGGAATAGCTTACAAGCTTTGGAATATGATTTGCCCGCTCTCTGAGCGGGGAAATGATAGTCCAATGGTTAATCCAGTCTCGAAGAAGTGCCCTAGCTTATCTACTCTAGGGTGCTCGAGACTTTTTGTGTGTACGGGAGAGAAAGACGAACTTGTCCCTGGAGAAGTTGCGATAAAATTCGCTGAAGCTGTGAAGAAAAGCGGATGGGAAGGCGAAATTGAATCGATTTTAGTTGAAGGTGAAGGTCATTGCTTTCACTGTGAAAATCCTCAAGCTGAAAAATCCAAAGATTTGATCAAACGTATAGTTTCTTTCATCCAACGTGATTAACATTTGTTTTTAGAAATTATTATTATTTGCAATCGTAACGAGTTTCCTCGAGAAACAATCTAACTATCTCTATGAGATAGAAATAAAATTTCCATATATTCTATCTTTTATGTACGATAATTTTGTTATCTTAAATTAAGCTAGCGTTTGGCTATAGATTTCCAAATATTCTTTGAGTGAAAATTTAGGTGAAATTTCACCATCTGTTTGGCCATAAAAATTTGGGAAATATATTTCACCTTTTTAGAAAAATATGATTTATACGCACAAGTTTTAAAAACTATCAAAACTAACTAAAAGTTTGTATTACAAGTCAATTGAATGTTCGTTACAACAATAACAAATAATGTCCATGACACTAAAACAATGTGGTAATTTGGAGTGAGTGCAACAAGAATTATTCCATGTATGGTGAAGCGGACAAAGTACATGACTTTGTTACCTAAAGCCAATTTTTAATAATTTTCATCAACAATCATATCATTATTTAATATTCACTAAATATTTCATCACTATTTTGGTGTTCACGTAAAAAATGATGTAATATACGCAGCAACAACTAGAGAGGGTGTTTTTGTAAAAGATAAAAGATTGGGGTAAAATTTTAATTTTCAAAATAATCCCAAATAATGAGATTTGGCCCAATACTAGAAAAAACTAGTATTTGGAAATTTGGGATATTTGCCAAATAATGACAAATTGTATGGACAGACATTATTTGCCAAATTTTTCCCAAATATATTTATGGCCAAACGGGCCCTAAATATCTTTCGATAAACATATGTAATAGTGTGAATATTTTATTGGTAGTGTTCTGTGGTGTAGATAAATTGTTAGAAGCTGGAAAGTGTTTAATATGTGGTATAGCAGCAAACAGTCCATGTGATAAACGAACGAGTCATATTCACCTTACATATATATATATATATATATATATAAATCAAACAACTACTCATTTTTTATAAACTTCCAAAAAAATTAAGTCTTTGTGAGGACCACTGTGTTGCACAAATAAACAATAGTGTTAACGGTGTCTCAAAATAATATAGTGAATAATTATTATTAAACGGAAATAATAATATCCTAAAATAAGGGAAGAAAATGTTTTTTTCATTGTTATATCTTGAATAAAACTTCTACCATATAGTCTAGTAAAAAAGACACTTCTGTTGGGTTATCAAATTACAAGATGTTTAATAACATAAGAAGACAATTTTTCAAAATGTGATTTTACATACCATAGTTTTAGCATCCTAATTCATAATTAAGCGCCACTTTTTATGCCTACTTCTATTTAAATACTTCCTCTATTTCAAAAAGAATATCCCTATTTTTTTTTAGTTTGTTTCAAATATAATGATCATTTCCTTTTTTGGTTACAATTTAATTTTAACTTTTCACGTGGCGTGTTTAAGACCACAAGATTAAAGGGCATTTTGGTACATTTAACATAACTTTAATTTAGAACCACAAGATTAAAAAGTCTTTTTTCTTTTTTTTTTTTAATTTCGTTCCAAATCAAACTAGATCATTCTCTTTGAAACGGAGGGAGTACAATTTACGTGGAAAAAAAGTCTAACTATTATATATGGTTACCCTAAGGGAAAAACAGATCATGTCCAATACTTACTAATTAGTTTGTTTGATTACACCTTTTTGTCGTTATTTATATTTGATTTTGAATAAATTATATATTTGACGTAAACAGTATCATAATTGGATGTAATCACTCCTTCATAAATTAAAATAATTTATATTTTGAGCTTAAATTTGAAATTTTTAATTAGAAAAAAAAAGCTTGTTACTCTATTGATGAACGATTATTTCAAGTTTCAACATAAAACTTTGACAAATTACACCAATTAGGATTCAAATTGTTCTCCTCTATTTTTATGTCTATATTAGTGACAATTCAATGAACTATGATAACAGAAAATAAAATAAAAAATACAATATATACAACTTCTTCTTTTGGTATAGTAAAAAAATAAATTAAATTAAATATCGTTTATAAGTCACACAGATATGTAAATTTACTCAAATGATCAGCGGATTCATTTATATTTCGAAATTATAAACTTCAAATTGTGAATACATCTTTATTAATAGGTAATAAGCTCATTGTAATGACACAATCTTTTCAAGGGTAGGGACCTTTACATAGAGCAAGTTTGCTATCATGGGCAGACCCACACTATACGGTGAGGGTGCACATGCATTCGGTAACTAGGGGTGCATATCAGTTGGTTCGATTCGGTTTTGAACATTATCATTTTTTGCTTATTGGTTATCGGTTTATAGACTAACTAAACCGTTAAAGAATCATTAAGTTATCGATTAATCGGTTATCGATCCTTATTAATTCAGTTATCGGATTAACCGTTAACATATCACACATTTTTTAAAAATAAAAATCACACGAAGAACAGACAAAAGTGACATAATACTAAAGCATACTAAAGTGACAAAATATTAGCAAACACTTTGACATTGCCTTCTCTCTCTTTCTTTTACTTGCTAAAGCACAAAGTCACACACTAAAACACAAACAAAACAGTACATGATTCAATATTCATCACAACCTTTTTATACATGAGACAAGTCCTTGAAAGATCACAAAATGAGTTCACAATAAGGATATCACTATCAGTATGCATTTATGCTCACCCAACTCTCAACACAACACAACATTTTCTACTAGAAAACACTCGACACAACAGCCACAACAGTCAACAAATCTCCAATAGCTCACAGAGGCGCAAATAAAATTTTAAAAATTCAAAATAGCAGTCACACAATCTGAAAATTTAGTCCAAACATAGTACTAATATTTCATATTCAAGTAAACAAAATAATAGCTAGTAATCAATCCTTGCGGGTTAACGCTTCTGGTTTCTTGTCTCCAAACAACGCTTAACATGATTTTTTAAGGAGGCAGTCCCATTATAGTGCGAATGGTCATAAGTAACACTACCACAATGAATACATTTCACTGTCCACAATCCATCTTCTTTTTCTTCAAGTTTTTCATAGTGATTCCAAATAGATCGAGCATTAGAACCATGAAGTTGAGGCATGATGAAATCTGATGAACAAAGAAACAGAGAAAGCATTAGATATTTTAATGTTTAAAATGAAAGATAAGTCAAGATAAACTGATACAGAACACCAAATTCTACTGGGAGCTTGCTTAGCACAAATATTTGTATCAACCATAATTTAACATACTCATTAATAATCAGAAAAGAGAAGTCAATCATAAATCAGGCATAAAGACCAGATAATAAATAACACATGTATGATGTATATAAGAGTCCACCTCAATAGTAAGACATCTACCTTTCTTTTTCTTTAGTAGAGTTAGTGAAGGAAACCTCCAATTTTACATGTCATCAATGCAAAGTTCGTTTTCAAGTTTTGCCAAATCTGAAGACAAATATAACAAGTCAAGGCTCAAGACTTAAAAAATAAAAATATAGAATAAACTATTTACAATTTTACATCAATGAGGTTCTTTTCTTACCTTCTTCAAGTTGCTCAAGAAAATCTAAAATTTTCTCAATACTTATGAGTTGTGGCTCACTTCGAAGTCAATCTTGAAGGCACACTAGAGCTTGTACCAATTTAGGAGTTAATGAACTCCTAAACGAATCAAGTATGCATCCTCCAGTACTAAAAGCACATTCAGACGCCACACTTGAAACGGGAATAGCCAACACATCTCGAGCCATCTCAGAAAGAATCGAAAATCTAGGGGAGTTAACTTTCCACCAAAGCAATACATCAAAATCTCCAAGTTCAATTTCTTCATCAAGATACTTAACTAATTCTGACTTTGAACTTGCTCCTCCTTTTTCAGATGTATGTTTTTGTAATTCCTCAAAAAAAATTCAAATTCTCCTCCAGACCTTGAATCAACAGACCTTGAATCAGAAGTATCCACCTCAGTTGAAGAAAATTGGCCATTTTTATCAGAATCAATTGGCTTTGTATACTCATTAAACAAAGATTCCATGTATGTTCACACACCCATTTCTAAAGCAGCCCCTTTTTCTCCAAACATCTTCCTAAGTGCAAAGTCAAGAGTGATAAATTTGTGACGAGGATCCAAAATACATGGTATTAAACTCATTTTATTCATTTTTTCAGTATCACCCCAATATTTATCAAATTTCTCCTTCATATTTTCTGCCATTTTAGTCAAAACATGATCTTCATTTGATATCAATTGATTCAAGTAAACACCAACTTGAAAAATTTCAAGAAAATGAAGACTTGATGTAACATATCGTGATCCAGATATCTTCAAAGTAAGATTAAAAACATTTCAAGAAATTTTGTGATTCGCTTTACTCCCTCCCAGTCACTATTCAAAAGTGTACCTGTAGAATTTTTATCCACAATATCAACAAACTTAAGATGTAGTGTCAAGTCAATATCGCAATCGGCGTACTCTACAATTGCACCTTCATATTCAATAACCCGCTTCAACATCATGTAGGTTGAATTCCACCTTGAGGGAACATCCAAGCATAGAAAGATTTTCATCTTCACAACATTCTTGAAACTTTTTCCACCTAGCAAGAGATTGTCTGATGTATCTCACTGCTTGCCTAGCTCGTTCAATAGATACATTTGTTTCTTTTGACCGACTTGAACAAGAAGACTTACAATATGATCCATACACCTTATATGAAGGTGACTACCACCCATTAGGTTGGTCCCCCATTTAATTAATATAATTGCTTAGACAACTCAGTGTTTGCCACACTATTTGAACCAACATTATCAACTATAACAGTGAAAATGTGATGCAATCCTCACTCATGTAACCACTTACTAATAGACTTTCCAAGATCTTCACCTCTATGACTAGTGATTGGACAAAAAATGATAATTCTTGTATGCAAAGTCCATTTTTTATCAATCCAATGAGCAGTAATGACCATATAATTAATTCTTTGTATGAAAGTCCAAGTATCAGTGGTTAAAGACACCCTTTGTTTTGTTCCCTTAAAACAACCATCAACTTATGTTTTTCATCATCAAAAAGATTAAAACAATCACGAGTCACAGTGGTACGAGAAGGAATGTGGAAACAAGGTTGTGCTACTTTCATAAATTGTTTAAAATCGTTCTTTTTCGACAAATCTAAAAGGAAGTTCATCAATAATTACCATACGATACAAGGTCTTTCTACACTCTTCCTGATCAAATTTCCATGGAACAACAACTACATCACCCTTGTTACCACCTATCATTGGTTGAAATGCTAATCTTGATTGTTTAATAATCAATGTTATGAGGCATCTTAGGGCATTTGGATATATGAGTAAGCATTGACGTCGTAATTGCAAACACCCTTTTCATTTCCATCAGAATCAGTTTTACGAGAGAAATGATCCCACACACGAGATCTTTTTTCCTCCCTTTCTTTACTTGAGATTCAACAATTTGACTTTGATCTATTGCATTCGGTAGGCGGTAACTCTCGAAAAAATTATATGTATACATGTATATATATTTTGAAAAACTGATAGAAATTAAAATATAATTAACAGTGCACCTATAAAAATCATATAAATATCCTTGTGCAATTGATAGAAGCTAGAGATATCACCGTCTAAACTAAGGTTTGAATCCCATGGTTAGTTCTTTGAATGGACATTTCACTTGGATAATTATGGCGTAAATTGTGAAATTATTAAAATAATTTGACATTGAATATTCACCTTTTTAAAATAAAGGAACTCAACTTCATTATAACCTCATAACTAAAAACTCAAAATAAAGCTGATTTACTCTCTTATTTTATATTATATTTTAAACAATAGCAAACATATCATTACTGTAGGCATTACATATCGTCAATTTAAGATAAAGAAAAATCAATATTAATAGTATATCATAACAACAACAACACAGTAATCTGAACATATAGAATATATGCAGATCTTATTTTTACGGCAAATTATAACACATAAATCACTTGCGTTGGATAAAAGAAGCGATACGTTTGATCAAATATTTAGATTTAGGAGCTTGAGGATTCTCACACTGAAAGGCATGAACTTCACCTTCAACTTCAACTAACTCAATTTCCCCTTTCCATCCGCTTTTCTTCACAGCTTCTACGAATTTCGTCCCAACTTCAGCTGGGATAAGTTCGTCTTTCTCTCTCCGTACACACAAAAAGTCTCGAGCACCCTAACATCGATAAGTCAGGGCTCTTTGTCGAGACTGGATTAACCATTGGACTATCATTCCCCGCTCAGAGAGCGGGCAAATGATATTCCAAAGCTTGTAAGCCATTCCTTTGTCATAGTTTTCAATCGATGGTATCATCAAATAAGGAAATCCAAGTATTGCACCTAAAATTTTCACATCTCCGATCAATTTTTCTCTCCCCGCTCTCATGATCATATTATAAACTATATTGCCTCCAGCACTATCGCCCCCAACAAACACGTGATTAAAATTACTGTGATTTTCTATCCATGGATCTTTGTTAATTGTATCAGTAACAGAATGTGACGCGACCCACTGAATAGCATCCCAACAATCCTGGTAGATTGTGTGGATGTCATGCTCAGGGGCAAGACGGTAATCTACAGAAATCGCGATGCAATTCGATTCGAAAACCAGATGGTTGAGATAACAATGCTCTGTTTTGAAAAATGCGGATCCTAATACAAGTCCTCCGCCGTGGTAATACACTAGGACGGGGAGTTTTTGATTGGGTGCCGTGTTTTTTGGGAGGTAGAGTCTAGCAGAGACGTGAGCAGAGATGCTCACGTCTTTTGATGATACACCAGTCTCTGGATCTTCCAGAGACGGTGGAACTTGGTGTACACCACTAAGTTCGTAGAAACGTTCTACTCGACCGTCTTATAGAGTCGATAGAATGGGAAGAAATCGGCTTCAACATCATTGTTGTTGTCGTTGGAAGAGGTCATAGTTGAAACAAAGTATGCAAATGTTAGAAAAAATATTGTATTTTAAGTTGGAGATGAATGGAACATAATGTAGTCTATATATAGAGAAAAAAGTCACTCTTTGCTCTATCTATTTTTTTAATGTTTTATTTTCAACATTTATTATTTATTTTTTAAATCACTTTTAAAATTTAAGATCATACGTTATTTAATATGAAGTATTTGATAAAATAATTCATTTAATCTTTATTTCTCAAAAAGATAAGAAAAATTGAAAATAAAAAAATAAAAGTGAACTAAGAGAATACAATCTCTATCTCGCTCCGTATGACATATTTAAATTTCAAATTTCAAAAATCAAATAATTTTATCTCAATTCTAATTTTGAGCATTAGATCTTTAAGTGTTTAGATTCTAAAATTGCTATATAAAAATTGACGTCTTAAAAATGTAAAGAATATAATTAAAAAATAAATACACAATAAATATATACTTCTAAAAGATAACACAATAAAAATCAAGATAGTACCTCGAAACTGACCAACTAAGATAGGTACTAGAGGACTTGAGACAAGGGCGGAGCTACATCTAGCTAAGGGTGGTCAAATGAGAAATCTCCGTAGAAAATTTTTGAGCACTAAATAAGACATTTTGTTTAATTTTTAAAATCTCGTTATTTAAATTTAAAAAGAGAATAAAAATAACTATAAAATTTACTTAACCTCCAATAAAAATTCTAATTCCGCCTTGCTGACCGAAAAAAAAAAAGGCAAAGAGAGTAATGAGTGAATAGGATGGACTGCACATATAGGCAAATAGGGTGTTTAGTGTCCATCAATGTCTTTTTGTATTTAATACAAAATGTATGGAAATTAACTACTCAATATAACCTAAGTAATTCGGCCAAAATTCAAAAGATTCATATTATCCATGATTATTTTAAAATTTGGAATATATTGATCTGTTTAATTTTTAAGATTGACCACTCGAACCTCAACTTCAACATATATTTTTTATATAAATATTTGCTAGAGACTTTGTTGTTAAAAAAAATCAAAATTGTTATCAGTTAAATATTAAAATTATTAAATTTAAATAGATTATAAATCAGTCTCTCGTGACACATACTATTTTATAGATATATGTACTTACATATATAGGCTTGTAATTTTATAAAATATACATATTAAATTGATGATATCTTTATATATATTGATCAATAAAATATAAAAAGATCACAAATCTTATCCATTATATTGAAAATATTAATTTTGCTTTTACTTTTCACTATTAAAATATGATCTTTTTAAAAAGAAAAAGTACCCATAATAGAAATATTGTATAGAGTATGAATATGAATATGAAAATATTTTATCTAAACTCAACACAGTAAAAACTAAAAACCTAAAGTAATGTGTGAGGGCCTATGTGCCTTACGACTTAAGAATTTTGCGTAACAAATTGATTTATGATCGATTCAAACTGAATGGGTTTAATGATTAATTGATAATAATTTTAATTCTTTTTATCATTATGTTATCGATTTTTCATAAATAGTTTGAGGTTTTTTTTAATGAATTATCGATAACCAATGCGTCATCGATAATTTTAAAATCTAGTGGGCTCGAAAAATACGCTTAAATAGCGACTTGACTGCATCACTTACATTTTTATGTACATCTAAATAGTAAAAATAGAAAAGAAAAGAAAACACAACAACAAAACACTTGAATTAATAACGGAGGAAGAATATTATTTTAAATATTTTTTAATTGTAAGGCACACACCGACATGCGTCTTACAAGGCACATGTCAACTTGCCTGGTAAGGCTCATGTCTGGCTGCGTTTTCCTATATACGATTTAACCGCATCCATATTTCATCAAAATATTGTTTTTTTTTGTTTGATCCTTATTTTTTGTTACATTTTGGAATTTACTACTCAATTTTTTTGCCTCTTTGGCTCTAGACTCTTAATATTCCTGTCTATATGCACTACAACAAAAATGATCATTAGCGACAATAATTTTTAATTGCTGCTAAATATGTATTTTTAGCGGCAATTGTCACTCTTTGTATATGTCCTTAAAACCTTTAGCGACATTGGTTCTAATGACACTTAACTAATGTCGGTAAAGACTTTACATTAGTTATTAATGTCAATATTTAATGGGATAATTGTATAGAATAACGAAGTAATAATGTAAAATAAATGCAGTAGCTACCGTTTAATTTATTTGTAATTCTTAGCAAACAGTTTGATTTATTTTGTTTCTTAGCAAACTGTTTGTCTGTGTCGCTTGTCTCTCTCGCTTTATACAATATAATTGTATAAATTGTGTTTTTGTTTGTATAAAGCGAGAGAAAATTTGTATACACATGGAAATATATATATATATATATATATATATAATATATATATATATTTCCGTCCTATACACTTATAATTATACAATACAAATATTTCCCTGCCCAAGTCTCTTTTGTCGTTCTCTCTTTCTCGTTTTATACAATTCAATTATAATTCTCTATTTCTCGTTTCATACAATTTGATTCAATTGTATATTCCCTGCTCAAGTCTCTTTCGCCTTTCTCTCTTTCTCGTTTTATACATTTTCAACTTGTATATAATTTATCTCTTTCTCGTTTTATACAATTAGATTCAATTGTATACAAATTTGAAGAGGAACCAACGAATCATACAATTGCTTCTTTGTATATATGTATAGCGAAATGGACATAGCTTTAAGTTGTATATGTATAGCGAATTATACATTTACATATTTGTTATGAGGCGCAATTATGCAATCATTGCTATAACATACAAATTTAAATTTTATGTTTACTATATGTGAAAGTTATCCATATTTAATACTGCTAAAATTTGTTTTTATTGTAGTAATAAAAGAAAAACACAAAACACATATATCCTCTAAATTAGTTTTACTTTTTAAAAGAATAATTATTACATGTTTCCAATTTTATGAGATAGTTCAAGATATCCCTGAATTTAAAATAATCGTGTATAGTATAAATCCTTTGAATTTTCTCCCAATTTTCTTAAGTTTTATATAGAGTAGTTAATTTCCATAATTTTTCTATTAAATAATCGCCCAAATTCTTAAGTTGTATAGATTATAGAGTAGTTAATTTCCATAATTTTTTCTATGAAATAATCGCCCAATTTCTTAAGTTTAATAGAGTAGTTAATTTCCATAAATTTTCTATTAAATAATCTCCCAATTTCTTAATTTGTATAGGGTACGTAGTTAATTTCTATTGAATATAAATAGAAAGACATAATAGGCACTAAATACCCTATTTTAACATTAAGTCCTCTAGTGCCTTTTTAAAAAGTTTTATCTATAGTGGGTATATTTATTTTTTTCAATTATATTCTTCATATTTTAAAAAATATTTTGAAATGTTAATTATTATGACTAATAATTTATAAAACACTTAAAAAATCTAATGTTCGAAATCACAATTAAAATAAAATTATTTAATTTTTAAAATTTGAAATATATCACATAAATGTGTGATTTTAAATCTTGAAACTGATTTGAAAAATCAATTATTAATGTTAATTTCCATAATTTTTTCTATGAAATAATCGCCCAATTTTTTAAGTTTAATAGAGTAGTTAATTTCCATAAATTTTCTATTAAATAATCTCCCAATTTCTTAATTTGTATAGGGTACGTAGTTAATTTCTATTAAATATAAATAGAAAGACATAATAGGCACTAAATACCCTATTTTAACATTAAGTCCTCTAGTGCCTTTTTAAAAAGTTTTATCTATAGTGGGTTTATTTATTTTTTTCAATTATATTCTTCATATTTTAAAAAATATTTTGAAATGTTAATTATTATGACTAATAATTTATAAAACACTTAAAAAATCTAATGTTCGAAATCACAATTA